>OZ014523.1:356922517-359322517 GCA_963966055.1 Lathyrus aphaca | reverse complement strand
CAGAATGGAGAGTTTTGAAGACATGTTGGTCATAGCAAGAAGGAAACTCATTGGGATGTCGTGCCCATTGCTATTAGGATAGTTTATCTTCGCAATTTTATGGTAGCTACCTCTTTCCAGGTGGTTGCTTCTGTAACACCCCAAAATTTTCCCTCTTCATTTTAAGCATCATATCACATCATATTCATCATGAACATATCATTTTCTTAGCATCCTAGCATGGAAAGATAAGGCATAACATTCTTCATGTCCTAGCATCAAACATATGGTCATCTGTGGAGGTTCTTGAGGCATCACAAGCCATGACAAGGGTCCCAATGGTTTTTTACAAGTCCTATGAGGGGTTTACACTCCATTTACAAGATCAAGTCCATTTGCAAAATCTCAGAAGGTTGCATGATCACCAGAGGTTTTAGGACAAGGCATAGCTCCTACACAAGGCACCTAAACTAGGGTTTGAGATTCAAACACCAAAACTTCACAAATTTGGCCATTTCATTTGGGAAAAGTATTCTATATGTCAATAGGATCCTAGGTGTCAATTTTCATGAGAAATTTCCATGTGGAAGTCAAGAAATTCTTCAGTTGCTTGCAGATGAAGTAATTGGTCAACTATGCACTTAAAAAGTCAACTGTGTGATTTCAAGGGGTCCAAGCCACTTTTTCTTGCCAAAGGGGGTCCTTACAATGTTATAATAGGTCTGGGATGTTCAAAGATCAATAATCATGGAGATTTGAGGCTTTTTGCAAAATTGGCACAAAGTTGGTTTTTGAGATTTTCCATATTTAGCAACTTTTGCCCTAATTTTCAAGTGAGCTTAACATGATCAAAAATTTTTCAAATGGACCAAAGTAAAACATGAAAGTTGGAGATTAAGGGCTCCCATTTTCAAAATGTATAAGTACATTTTCATGGGATTCATGGTTTGCAAGATATGGCCCTCGAAAAAGTGCTGCAAACTAGGGTAAATTCAAAAGTTTCATGCATGCACAAAAGCAAAAATGTTCAAAACTTAATTTCAAGACTCGTTATGGTTCAAGTTTGTTTCCAATGATAAAATAAATTACATTTGGATCATTTTGCTCAAGAGAAACTCAAAATTTTCGTGCCAAGCAAGTTTGTTGTTCAAAAAGTGCAAAATTGGCAAAATCATGAGAAAAGTGTGATGGCTTGATCTAAGGGCCAGGACTTGTTGTAATGATCAAGGGTTGGAAGAGGATTGCCCATGTGCTGAAAGGCCAAGAAAAGCATGAGGAGTGCATGCTTCCCTCACAATTTGCAAAATTTGCAAATTCACAAATTTCTCATGATCCACACGTGAAAACCTAGGCATTTTTTCAGCATTGGATTGTGAGGTCATACTTAAGCAGCTAGGGTTTCAGAATTAGCAACCTCTCTCTCATTCTCTCATTACCAAGTTTATGCACCAATTTCATTTTCCCTCATTTCACATCACACACTTGTTCATTTCAAAAACCAGTGATAGATCCTTAATCAGTGCAAGCTAAGGATCATTAATCACACCATCATTCAAGCTCTCTCTCAAGTTCAACAACATTGCCATTTCAGGGTAGGTGTGGACAAAGCCTCAGATCCAGCCATCTTCAAGACCTTAGATGCATTTATTTTGCATCTAGAGTGAGTGTAGAGTGATTTGGCACGCATCATTTGGTCTTCTATCTCATTATTTCCAAAGTTGCAACTCAGGTATGCTCCAAAATCTCAAGATCTAGAAATGAAATTGATTAGATGTTTTGTGATATTTGAGGTACACTGATCATTCTGAAACTTGTATTTTTCAAAATGATGCATTGTAGCATGAGATATTTAAATTCAAAGTTTCATGGTCACACTTTGTTCTCTTTGATCTGTTTGATCCTTTGAGTTTTAGCAAATTTCAATGTTATTTTTGGAATCAGGGCATGCCAATTAGTGGATCTGGACATTTTGGTTCATTTATTTGAGGATTTGTTCATCTGTTCTGAATTCCGGTACCGGAGCCCTAACTCCGGTCACCGGAAACTGCGAAATGACTTAGGGTTTGTCTCATGAAAAAGATGATCTTCTGACCCTTGGATCTTGTTGCCCTGCGACCCAGATCTGTCCACGTAGCCCTTACATCACCTCCCAGCCACGTGAATTTTTGTTTTTCCTTTTAATTCTTTGTGTTTCTCAGTCCACCACAACAACCATGCGTCTCCAATCACAATGCAGCATAAGTCCACGTCATTTAATGAATCTTGTTCAACATGCGTTGGATTGATCCAATGGATCCTGTTTTTCCTTATTTTTCTCACTGAATTTCCACAATATTATCATATTCCTACGCCAGCTTCTGGGCCTCAGTGTTGTTATTCACACCCCTAACTAGCTAAGCCTAATCAACCCCCACGCAAATCCTTGCTACCAGCACCTCCAACCATTTCCTTTTTAATTTCTTTTTATTATTTTTATTCTTTTAATTCATTTTAGTATCTAATTATTAAAAATACTTCTGATTATCCAAAAATTCCCAATAAATTCTTGAGTCTTCTTTTAAGTTTTTTTATTTTTCTATATTTTTTATTTTCCATTTTTCTTAATTTCCACGTGTCATAGTAATTCTTCCATTTCTTTACTTCATTTTAAATCCTTTCTTTAGTACATTGTCTTGTCCATTTTCTATAGACTTCATTATTTTGAGTTTTGTATTCATTCTTTTGGCTCTGGATTCCTAAGATGGTTTAGTTTATGTGTGATGTTTCCCTTGATTTTTAGAAATTTATTCCTTGGGTCTTGGTCATTTGACTTGTGTTGGAAGTTATTAACCCTAGTTTGTGTTCTTGCCTCCATTTGACCTAGTTTGCTTCTGAATTTTTCCAAACCCTTTTGGCTCTTTGATATACCATGTTTGAAGATCATTTGGTTTGAGTTGTGGAATTTTTAGATGATTGATTGATTTAATGTGGATTTCTTTTCTCACCTTGTCCCATTTTGCTTCCTTGGGATCTTTATCTCTCTTTTAAGCTTAGAAGTGCACTTGTGCCAACTTCTCCTTCTCATTTGGGGTCCTTTTGGGGTATGGGAACCTTCCTGGTCCTAGCTTAGGGTTTGAGTCTTAGGAATATTTGTGTTTGCTTCCTTTTTATGTCCTTTCATTTCTTAAGTGTTTTCATCTCACTTCCTTACTTCTTTCACTCTCATTTTGTGATTGGTTGGTATTGTGTGTCCATTCTCTTCATCTTATTAGCTTTTTAAGATCTTCTTTGCCTTGTTTTGATTCTGGTCTTGTGTATTGAGTCCGTGTTTGTGCATATTTGCCTTGAATCTTTCCTAAGTTTGCATAAGTTTGCATTTGTTTCATGTTGCATCATATTGTCTTGAATGTTTCATTCCTCATTCTTTTGGGAGTTGCATTTGCATTGAGCATGTATATATGACTTCATTTCTGTTTGTGTGATGTTGGCATGTTATCTTTTTTATTTCATTTCACTTGTGTGCATGTTACTAACCTTGCAGGTGCTATGGTAAGTGTGAGGTGTGGAAGTTGAGTTCCACATCTCTAAATCTCATCTCTTTTTCTTATGTTTATTTGTACTAACCCTTTTACTTATTGGGCTTAGGTCTTTCTCATCTCATCTCTCTCTTCTTCTTCTTCTCTTCTTTCTTTCTTCTTTAGGATAGAGAACCACACTAACCTTAGGACATCCATGCATGTTAACACTTAGGAATCTTTAGTCCCCCATTAGACTTTTGCCTTGGTTGATCCTTTTGGTTCTTCTTCTCTTCTCATCTCATAACCATAAAAAAACATCTTAATAAGTTTGAAGTGATGCCTTGAACAATAGCCTTATCCCATGAGGTGTGCTTGTAATCTTCCCATCTTGGGATAATACAAGTTTACCTTGTGATGCACATGTCTGATCAAGGTATCTTCTTCACCAAGAAAAGCATAAAAAACACTTCTTCATCTGTAAATACCAAAAACACTTAATAAGTTAACATGTTAGTGAGCTTAGGCCCTAATCTTTGGGTTAAAGTTTTGGGGATCTTTTCCTTACTTGAGTGTGCTTGTTCTATTATTCCATCTTGGAATGTAGTGACAAGTTCACATTCCATGGAAAAGAGCTTGAGTTCACTTCCTTGTGACACACTCATAAAAGCTTCATAAAAAATACAAACAAACAATAAACGTCTTTCCTTCGGGAATTCGTTTCTCATCTCATTCGCTCCGTACGCGAACTTGCTCCTACTTGTCACTTTGCAAGACAGTTACGCACTCGTCGTCCGAGTCTACAACACCTGACCAATGGCATAGGCAGTTCAAGCCTTAATTCACAAGCAATTTCCTTATTACCCCTAGTTTGGGGAACTACGGCGTGTCTGATCCTCATTATCCTGATGAGGTACGTAGGCAGCGGGGTAGGGCCCATTCGAGCACAATCTTTATTTTCCCTACATTTTTTTCTCTTTGCTTCTTTTCTCAGTTCTTTCATCCAGTTCATTTTATTTTCTTTTGCAGCAGCTTTCATACCCTCACCCTTTGAAACAGTTTCTTTTGCAAGCGTGGATCCCGTCGGGTACGGCGGATGATCTGGGTGCTAATACCTTCCCAGGTCGTAACCGACTCCCGAACTCAGTCACTTTGGTTCGCAGGACCTGTGTCCTTCCTCTTCTTTCTTCTGGTTTGTGCAGCATTACCATTCCCTTTTTTCAGGATAAAAATGCCTGGCTGGCGACTCTATTATTTTTCCGCGCCACTTTCGCGTTTGTACCAGGATGGAAATCCGGGGAGCGACAGCTGGCGACTCTGCTGGGGAGCGAACCTTGAATCTTTGGTTCCCCTGTGAGTCTCTCCTAGCGCTTGTGTGTTGCTGTTTCTTTGGGTGATGTTTGTTTGATTGGGCTTGTTGTATTTTATTGTTGTTTATTTACAGCTTTATCTACAGTTTTATTTACAGTTTTCAGTATTTATTTTCTGCATCATGTATATATACCGGACTGTCTGGATTGGTTTTCTGTTTGGTGGGATGTGTGTTACTGTGTCTGAGAGATGAGCTCATTACCACGGCTCTAGTGCACCTTAGGACTTAGAGTGGTTCCACTTTGGCCTCATGAGATCTTGTCACGGGGGTAGTAGTGAGTTCCACGCCCAGACTTGCGATTGTCTTGGAAATGTCTTGATTTGGGGATCTTCCTCTCTCATTTCATAACCCTGACAGTTATGTGCAGCTGGGGACCGATTATTGAGAACCTTGTGGAAACATCCCTCTTTAGTGATGGCAGTGGCCGTCCACATTTTGTGGCAAACCCATTCGCATCTGAGGGCCCGCTTGGTACTTGCATAGGACGACCTTGTGTCCTGGACTCAGCTGAGCCCTCCCTGCGTAGTATATAATGCCAAACCGATTCCCTGATTTGGTCATGAGCCATTTCTCGGAGATGGTGAAAGTATTATTGTTATTCGGCTTTGAGAGTCTGTGATGTCTGACCCGGAGCTTACCAATGAGATTGGGAGGGGTTTACAGGTGTGTAGGAACCCTTGTCCTCTACATACACTCATTATCAGTGGTCCTATGATTAGGATCTTTGGTCCTATGGTCCTATGGTTCTGGAGGTCTGGTTTTCTTGGTTCTGGTTTTCCTGGTATTGTGATTCTGAGATCTTCTATCACAGAGTTGTGATTCAGAGGACTTTTGGTTCGCCAGTTGATCAGAGGGGCCCTTGTGTTCAGTGTCCAGTTCAGATGGTCCCAGTTGATCATATGCCTGCATTGCATTGCATTTGCATCATTTTACATTAACTGTTTATGTTTCCCATTTTTCAGGTCATTGTTCGTAATCAGTTCCTAGTTCTGGTAAATCTTATCTCCATGGCAGAAATTAGAAGAGTTCTAAGGAAAAAGAATGTTCACTATACTTTTCTTCAGCCTGAAGTTAGAAGTGTTCAGAAATTAGCAGGTCTGATAATGACCAAGTCTTGGGCAATTTCAAGAAAAGATATGGCCAGATACTGAAGTTTGTGGACAAGCCCACTGCAGACCAGAAGGACAGTTTGCATACTTTGTTGCAGTTTTATGATCCTCTGCTGCGTTGCTTTGTTTTTCCAGGTTACATTTTAGCTCCTACATTGGAAGAGATCTCCAGAATGTTGAATGTTCCGGTCAGAGAGACATTGCCATTCTATGGGTCTGAGGTTGTGCTTAAAGATGAAGACATAGCCAAAGTTTGTCGTTTGCCAGCTGCTACAGTCAAGAGGGCTCTGAAGGAGAGTGAAGGTTAAGGACTCCCTTGGAGTGTGCTCATCCCAAAGGCAGAGAGATATGCTACAGATGCTAATTGGAATGACTTGGTGCTATACATGCTTTGATGGTGTATGGGTCCAGCCTGTTCCCAGGAGAGAAAGAGTTTGTAAGCTTGGAGGTGATCTCAATCTTTGCTAAAGGCAATCCTGTGCCTACTCTGTTGGGTGACTTCTACTACAGTGTTCATTACAGGAATGAGAAAGGTAGGGGTGGTCCAGTTTGTTGTTGTGCTTCTCTGTTTGCTGGGTGGTTTGCCCGACAACTGCCAAAATCATGTGCCTTCAAGGAGATGAGGAATTAGTGGAGATGGTCAAGAAGACTGATGGGGTTAATTGCTGAAGATATTGCCTGGGGATATGACAGAGATCTGCTAGGTAAAGAGTTGCTGGTCAGTTGTGGAAGGTTTGCTGGAGTACCTTTGCTGGGATGGAAAGGTGTCATCGGTTATTATCCATCACTAGTCAGGAAACAGTTTGGCTACCCTTTGAGGGATCCTCCACAGATGGAAGAGTTTGCAGAGTCTTTGTACTTTCCTGTGGAAGGAAACAAGGAGTTAGTTCTACAAGTTTCCCAAGCTTGGGCTCACAGGATAAGGAAGGGTAAGAAAGACTTTAGTAGAGTTGATCCCAAGACGTATTCACCATTTATTGCATGGTTACAAAGACATGTAGAAGAAGTCCTCATGCCTTACTCAATAGAAGCTCCACTTTATCCCAGAGAAGTTCCAAGTCAGAGTAGTACTGTTTCCCTTGAAGAGTACAAGAGATTGGAAGCTCAACTGCATGAAGTTAGAGTGGAGAATGTTGAAATGGTAAGCTTGTACCATCTTGCCAACAGGGCTTAGAATGAAGCAGAAGGTAAGCTGCAGAAGATTAAAGCCTCCTTGGAAGCTAAAGAGAAAGACTTTGCTGGTAGAGAAGCTCATTTCCACAGGTTGGGTCTGATGGAGGCAAAGAGAGAAGCTGAACGCAAAAAGACTTTGAAGACTCTCAAGGAAGCTCGACAATCCATTGTTTGGTTGCAAGGCCAAAGGGAGGAAGAGCAGAAGAAGTTCAAAGAAAAAGAAGCGTTCTTTGAAGTGCAAATGGCCTTCAAGAAGGAAGAGGTGGAGCAAGTCCACACCATCCGGAGGGAAAAGACTCTGCAGCTAACACAAAGCCAGTTAGCCCTGGAGGAAGCAAGGAAAGAGATTGAAGAGCTCAAGCTGAGAGCGGGTGTCAAGAAGAGCAAAGCAGAGGTGGCAGAGACTGGTTCTTTAGCTTAGTTTAGTTTATTTTTCAGACTACCTACAGACTTGTTGTAGGAGTCTTGCCTTATTTTGCTTTGTCTTTTTATTCATGTAATGGCTTGTAACCCTTCGGGGAATTTTTCTATTTGTATTCTGACTTTTAGCCGGCAGTGGTTTGTCCATGATGCAGTGTTAATATGCAAGTTATCTTTTCTAAATGTGCAAGGTTCGTTTGTCTGATACTGCTAATGTATGAACACTCATCAAATAGAAAGTTTGAAAGCTAATACTCAAAGTGATTGTATGGAGTAGATGCCAGAACTGGGGCACGCAAATGCTTAAAACATGGGAACATGAGCAGTTACATTGCATTGCATATAACCTGTTTGCTTGTTTTGCAGGTAGTGCATCAGTTTCTAACATTCTTTGTGTTTCAGGCACTATAGCTCCCAGAAAAGTTCCGGAACAACCAGTCGCATACAGATATCCAACAAAGGTCAACAAAGAGAGAGAATTATGGATCAGATGCAGGCTGACTTAGCTGACATGAGGCTTAGGATGGACAACTTTATGACTCTGATGGCAGGCATGGGTCAGAATCAAGAGCGTCTGCGGGAGATGATAGAAAATGGCCAAGCCAGGAACAACACCACTGCTGATGGTAATCGTAACGGTGCGGGCGCACGTCAAGTGGAAATCCCTGTAACACAGTCAGGGGTGACTATAATCAATGATGGGCTGAACAACATTCAAATGGATAATCAGGACGAACAGTTTGCTCTGCTAGACGAAGCTGAAGGTCAAGGGGCTGAGATGAACAAGAGGTTTGAGGAAATGGTAGAACAAATCAGAGCTATTCAATCCCAGAGTTCTTTGGGATTTGACATCACAGACTTGGGCTTGGTTCTAGGGCTTAGAATCCCTTACAAGTTCAAAGTTCCAACTTTTGAGAAATACAATGGCACTGCATGCCAAGAGACCCATCTTCAGTCCTTTGTAGGAAGGATCGCTGCTCACACCGATGATGAAAAGCTCTGGATGTACTATTTCCAAGACAGCTTGGTTAGAGCCTCTCTGGAATGGTATATGAAGCCTAGCAGAGTCAACATAAAGAGCTGGAAAGACCTGGCAGAAGCTTTTGTGAGACAATACCAATATAATTTGGACATGGCTCCAAATCGTATGCAATTGCAGCACATGGCCCAGACTTCTTAGGAGGGTTTCAAAGAATATGCTCAGAGGTGGCGTCAGCTTGCTGCCAGGGTGCAACCACCACTGCTTGAGAACAAGATGGCTGACATGTTTATAGGGACCTTGCAAGGTGTGTTTCTTGAAAGATTGGCGTCCAGTTCTGCCACCAAATTCAATGACATTGTAATTTCTGGAGAGAGGGTTGAGACCTTGTTGAAGATGGGAAAGATCCAAGATACAAGTGCTAGCAACTCGAATGGAGCAAGAAAAGCTTTCAGTGGACCTCCAAGGAGGAGGGAGGGTGAGACAAATGTTGTGTTCGGCCAAGGACAGGGCCGAGGTTATAGAAGACCATATGAGCATGTGGCAGCAATCACAATTCCTTCTACTCTAATGCAACAGAAGCAACCTCAACAACAACAGCAACAACAACAACCACAACGTACTAACTATCAACAGAGACCGTATCAGCCAAGGCAAACTCGCCCGGCTAATAGGGTGCTTGAGGCAATCCCTATGACTTATGCTGCTTTGCTACCAAGACAGTTAGACCTGAATCTGATTCAACTGAGAACTTTGGCACCACCACCTCCTAGAGAGCTTCCAGTGGGTTATGATGTCAATGCAAGATGCGCTTTCCACTCAGGAGCACCCGGGCACTCGAATGAGAAGTGCAGGGCGCTGCAGCACAAGGTCCAAGACCTGATAGACTCCAAGGCGATTAACTTCGCACCACCGCTGAATGTTAACTCGAACCCTATTCTGAATCACGGAGGGGCAAGAATCAATGTTGTTGAGGGTGGTGAAAAGCTAAGCCTTATTCTGAGTATTGAGGAAGTGAAGACTCCTTTGATGGTAGTGAAAGAGAGGTTGCTGAAGGGTCAAGTGTTTCCAGGATGCTGTTCTGACTGTGAAGAATGCTTGAATGATGAGAATGGATGTGAGAAGCTGAAGAGAGGATTGCAGAGTTTGATTGATGATGGATCCTTGCAGTTTAACAAAGTTGGTAGTGAAGTTGATGATGTGTCAACAATAACCATTTTCTATGATGAAACAGAGATGCCTGTCAGAAGAGATCATGTTACCATTTATGCTCCTGAGATTAGTCCTGTGACTATCACCGTGCCTGGGCCTGTTCCTTACACAGACGATAAAGCCATTCCATGGCATTACGGCTCAGACGTGTACGTAGATGGACAAAAGATTGAGAGCAAGTTTGTTGCTGTTGACCCGACTGTAGAGAACGCCGGAGGCGTTTGAGGATTTACCAGAAGTGGTCGTTTATTTGCTCCCCCTGTGCTGAGAGGGGATCCTGAGGCTGAAGCTTCGTCAAAAGCCAAAGGAAAGCAAGTTGTGGTTTATGAGACAAATACTCCTGTGGCTGGGCAGGGGACGTTTCAAAAAGAGGTCGAGGAATTCATGCGCATTATCAAAAAGAGTGACTATAAGGTGGTCGAGCAGTTGAACCAGACACTTTCCAAGATATCCATTTTATCATTGCTGATGTGTTCTCCTACACACACAAAGGATTTATTAAAGGTGCTGCAGATGGCCTATGTTCCTCAAGAAATCACTGTCAACCAACTCGAAGCAGTAGTGGGCAGTGTTAATGCAAGCCATGGCCTGGGCTTTACAGACAGAGACCTCACATCAGAGGGCATAAACCACAACAAAGCACTACATATCACTATGGAGTGCAAGGGTGCTGTGTTGTCTCACGTTCTTGTTGATACAGGCTCTTCCCTTAATGTGCTTCTGAAGAAGATATTAATGAAGCTCAATGTTGATGGTATAGTCCTGTGAGACCAAGTGATTTAATTGTCAAAGCGTTTGATGGGTCTAGAAGATCAGTTTTTGGAGAAGTTGAGTTGCCCGTGAAAATTGGTTCTCAAGTCTTCAAAAGTACCTTCTATATTATGGACATTAAGCCCGCATACAGCTGCTTGTTGGGACACCCATGGACACATGCTATTGGAGCTGTTACTTCCACCCTACATCAGAAGCTCAAATATGTGGTTGATGGCCAGGTCATCACAGTCTGCAGAGAGGAGGACATCTTCGTAAACCACTTGTCAACATTCAAGTATGTAGAGATGGATGGAGAGATCCATGAGACTCTTTGCCAAGCCTTCGAAGCAGTCAAAGTCAGCATCTTGACTCCTGTAGAGAAGAGCAGTGAGAAAGAAGGTACCTCCATCCATTCCTACAAGCAGGCAAAGGAGGTCGTTCAGTCAGGAAGCTCCCAAGGCTGGGGCAAGTTGCTGGAGCTAGAAAAGAAAGACGACAAGTTTGGATTGGGATATCAGCCTGATGGATCTACTCCAAGTGGTAAAGCTATTACCTTTACAAGTGTTGGGATGCTCGTCCTCAACTAGATATGTGCAACTACTGAAGAAGGAGACAGTGATGGTGACTGGGACAACTGGATACATCCATGTGCGCCCGGGGAGGAGCTAAGGAACTGGTCTGCTGAAGACATTATCCAAGTTACCTGGCACTCAGAGTAATTCATTTTGTTTCCTTTTATTATCATACTGCATTGTCAAATCCTGCATTCTTCCCAAGATGCTAGGGTCCATTGTATGGGCCACCATGTTTTGTATGCATCTTATTTTACTATGAAATAAAAGGACATTTTCAGACAAATTGCGTTCTCTTTCTTTGTTTTAAAATTTTTCACAAAAAATAAAAATGGCAATGTGTTTCTCCTTTTTGTTTTTGTGTTAGCGTCTTTTTTTCAAAATAAGCAGATTCTGAATAAGCACATCATCTGTGCAGTGTTGATCATCCGAATTCCATTGATAACGTTCCTGCTAGGACCACGCATGACTTTGACAATCCTGTCTACCAAGCTGATGAAGGGGTTGAGGAAGACTGTGAACTCCCTGAAGAATTGGTCAGATTGTTGAAACAAGAGGAACGGGTTATTCAACCTCATCAGGAGGAGATTGAGATCATCAACATCGGCAGTGAAGATGTGAGGAAAGAGATCAAGATTGGGGCCAGTCTGCAGGCCGACGTCAAGAAAGAGTTGATCAGTATGCTGAGAGAGTATGTGGATATCTTTGCTTGGTCATATCAAGATATGTCAGGGTTGGATACCGATATCGTTTTACATAAGCTATCTTTGAGAGAGGACTGTCCTCCTGTGAAATAGAAATTGAGAAGAACTTGTCCTGACATGGCAATGAAGATCAAAGAGGAGGTTCGGAAGCAATGGGATGCTGATTTCCTTGCTGTGACTAGTTACCCACCTTGGGTAGATAACATTGTACCTGTACCAAAGAAGGAAGGCAAGGTCCGGATGTGCATTGACTACCGGGATTTGAATAGAGTGAGCCCAAAAGATGACTTTCCGTTTCCACACATTGACGTGTTGGTAGACAATACTGCTCAATTCTCGGTATTTTCCTTCATGGATGGCTTCTCCGGTTATAACCAGATTAAGATGGCGTCGGAAGACATGGAGAAGACAACATTCATTGCTCCATGGGGTACATTCTGCTATAAGGTCATGCCCTTTGGTTTGAAGAACGTCGGGGTGACTTATTAGCGGGCGATGGTCACATTGTTCCACGATATGATACACAAGGAGATTGAGTGTTATGTGGACGATATGATTGCTAAATCCCGAGACGAAGAAGAGCATCTGGTTAATCTGAAGAAGTTGTTTGATAGATTGATCAAATACAAGCTGAGGTTGAATCCAAACAAGTGCACTTTCGGAGTGCGTTCCGGGAAACTGCTGGGTTTCATTGTTAGTCAGAGAGGAATTGAGGTAGATCCTGCGAAAGTAAAAGCTATTCAAGATATGCCTGCACCGAGAACAGAAAAAGAATTGTACGGGTTTTTAGGGAGGTTGAACTACATTTCTCGGTTCATATCTCAATTAACTGCCACGTGTGAACCAATATTCAAATTGCTAAGAAAAGAGAAAACAGTTAGGTGGAACGATGACTGCCAAAGCGCTTTCGACAAGATAAAAGAATATTTGCAGGAACCTCCAATTCTAATGCCTCCAGTTGAAGGAATACCTTTAATCATGTACTTGAATGTGCTAGAAGGGTCAATGGGGTGTGTTCTAGGCCAACATGACGAGTCTGGTCGAAAAGAGTACGCTATTTATTACCATAGCAAAAAGTTTACCGACTGTGCATCCCAATACTCACTGCTCGAGAAAACTTGCTGCACTTTGGTATGGGCTGCTCGCCGACTGACGCAGTACATGTTGACTCATACCACACTGCTCATTTCAAAAATGGATCCTGTCAAGTACATCTTTGAGAAACCAGCGTTAACCGAAAGGGTTTCTAGGTGGCAGATGATTTTAACTGAATACGACATCCAGTATACTTCTCAGAAAGCCATCAAGGGAATTGTATTGTCGGATTACCTTGCACAGAAACCTCTTGAAGATGATTATCAACCAATGAAGTTTGATTTCCCTGATGAGGACATCATGTACCTCAAAGCAAACGTTTGCGAGGAACCACTTCCGGAGGAGGGTCAGACCATGAATCCAAATGGAAGTTGATGTTTGATGGGGCAGTCAATATCAATGGACGTGGAGTTGGGGCCGTTCTTATTACTCCCGAAGGTGTTCACCTTCCATTCGCTTCCAGAATTACTTTTGGCTGCACCAACAATTAAGCGGAATACGAGGCATGTATAATAGGAATAGAGGAGGCTATTAATCTTCGGATTAAGAACCTCGACATATTCGAAGATTCAGCCCTCGTCATTAACCAAGTTACCGGCAAGTTGTATACGCATCAAGAGCATCTAATTCCATACATGGATTATGCTAGAAAACTATTGATGTTCTTCACAACAGTTAAACTTCAGTACATACCACGTGATGAAAATCAATTTGCTGACGCATTGGCCATTCTTTCTTCATCTATCAAAGTCTTGTGTTGGAATTATGTGCCCATAATTGACATCTCCAGGCTTGATGCTCCAACCCATGCCTTCTCGGTAGACGCCGTGTCTGACGAGAAACCTTGGTATTTTGATATCAAGTTATTCCTGGAAAAGCAAGAATACCCAGCCGGGGCATCTTCCAATGACAAGAAGACCTTGAGGCGACTTGCTGCTAGCTTCTTTTTGAACACTGATGGGGTTTTGTACAAGATAAATTTTGACATGGTCTTGCTCAGATGTGTGGATAGACACGAAGCAAGCATGTTGATGCAGGAGGTCCATGAAGGATCTTTCGGTACCCATACAGGAGGGCATGCTATGGATATGAAATTGCTGAGATCAGGGTATTACTGGATGACAATGGATGCAGTCTGTTGTTCATTCGCTCGTAAGTGCCACAAGTGCCAGATTTATGTAGACAAAGTGCATGTTCCTCCAAGCCCGCTCAACATCATGTCATCTCCTTGGCCCTTTTCTATGTGGGGCATTGACATGATCGGGAAGATAGAGCCTACTGCTTTAAATGGTCATCGCTTCATCTTGGTCGCGATCGATTACTTCACAAAGTGGGTTGAAGCAGCATCTGATGCCAACGTAACTCGTCAAGTGGTGGCAAAATTTCAGAAAAGAGATATCATATGCAGATACGGAGTGCCCGAAAGAATCATTACTGACAATGGTTCTAATCTCAACAACAAGATGATGGCAGAGTTGTGTTGGTACTTCAGGATACAACATCACAATTCTTCTCCTTATCGACCAAAGATGAATGGCGCGGTAGAGGCAGCTAAAAAGAATATTAAGAAGATTGTGCAAAAAATGGTTGTCACTTACAAACATTGGCATGAGATGTTACCATTTGCGTTGCATGGGTACCGAACGTCAGTCAGGACGTCAACAGGGGCAACTCCATTTTCTCTGGTATATGGTATGGAAGCAGTCCTGCCAGTTGAAGTAGAGATTCCTTCATTGCATGTGATGATGGATGTAAAGCTTGATGAGACTGAATGGGTGCGTGCTCATTACAATTAGCTATGTCTAATTAAGGAAAAGAGATTAGCGGCTATCTGTCATGGTCATCTTTATCAGAGTATAATGAAGCGTGCATTCGACCAACGAGTACGTACTCGGGAGTATCAAGTGGGAGAGCTTGTGTTGAAGAGGATCGTTCCTCCGGGTTCAGATCACAGGGGCAAGTGGACCCCAAACTACGAAGGACCATTCATAGTGAAGAAAGTATTCTCAGGAGGAGCACTGATGCTCACCACTATGGATGGAGATGACTTCCAGTCCCCTGTTAACTCAGACGCAGTTAAAAAATACTTCGCATAAAGAGACCCGCTGGACACAAAAACATAATTAAAGTCCAGGCAAAAAAAGGGCATCCCGGTGAGCTAAAAACATAATAAAAAGCTCAGGCAAAAGTTAGGGAAATAAATAAAAAATTGTACACCCGCTGAGTTGAAAAGCCGCATTGGACAGCTCAGGCAAAAAAAGGGTATCCCGGTGGATGGAAAACCCGAAAGGGCGATCCATGCAAAACAAGGGAATAAGCGAACAACTGCGATCCAAGTAATCTGAACCACGTCATCGTTTCATACAACCTGACAATATCAGAAGGATATGAAACAATCCCCTTATCCTCTCAGAAAGCAAAGCGGAATGGAGAATCTCGAAGACATGCTGGTCATAGCAGAAATGGAACTCATTGGAATGTCGTGCCCATTGCCATTAGGATAGTTTATTTTCTCAATTTTATGGTAGCTACCTCTTTCCAGGTGGTTGCTTCTTGATGTAAATCTTTGCCTATTCAGAGGCCTTTCAATAAAAAGAATATTCAGTCAAAGAGCCGTGTGTGTTTATTTTTGTTTGCAAAATGTCCTGAATTTTTGGCAAAAATAGCATTGCATTTTAAACATGGTGATATTTGAAAGAAGATGACATGCAGGGAAACATTGTAATCCCTCTTTGAGTGTCGGGTGATGATGGATGAATAGATCATACCATGCAAGTCCCCGGGGCATACTTGCGTTTTCTGTTGTTGCAGGTTGCAGGATGGCGTCACATTCTCCCAAGCAGATTGTTTCTCCTCATGAGAGACACTTTGCAATTCCTATCTCCAGCAGAATTCTGCCCCAGCTAAGCCTTGGAAGTAGCCCAAGCAGTTTATTCTTCCCCAATGGAGTATGCCCAGCAGGAAGCTGAGTGCCTGAGTGGCCCTACAGAGTTAGAGTTGTCAGAATTCTATTCCCAGCGAGGGTCACAGCCAGAGCTTAGCGAATGCTTTCCCTAGCTAGAACATTGTTGAAGCATCTTTCCCAGCCAAGTCTGAAGATGATTCTGTCCCCACAGAGTTAATATTTTATTTTCACTTCCGTCAGTGAAATATTCCCTAGCAAAGTGCCATTATGTTGGTCAATTGATGATACAGTCTGGTATTCATCACCTTAGTCAGAGATAGGTGTCAAAGCATCTTGTTTTGTCTTCCCCTGCAGAGTTGTAACTCAGGGAGCCAATCAGGCATTTGTTTATTGCTCGGCTGCAATCTCCAGCATTCGTCTGTGTTATCTCTTTGGTTGTTGCTCGTCTGCAATCTCCAGCACTCGTCTGTGTTCATGCTTTATTGCTGCTCGTCTGCATCTTTCAACGCTCGTCTGTGTTGTCACTTTGGTATTGCTCGGTTGCTTTCCCCAGCAGTGGTCCATGATTACCTTGATATTGCTCGTCTGCAATTCCCAACATTCGTCTGTGTTTGGTCTCCGTTTATTGCTCGTCTACATTTTTCAACACTCGTATGTGTTATCCCTAAGCAGTGTTTTCCCCAGCAGTGACATATTATTACTTTACTGTTGATTGTTTGCGCTTCTTAGCACTAGTCTGTGTTTGCATTTTGTTGCTCGTCTGCAATTTCCAACACTCGTCTGTGTTATAACTTTGATATTGCTTGTCCGCATCTCTCAACACTCATCCGTGTTTGACATTTGACATTCGCTGCTGCTCGTCTGCAATTTCCAGCACTCGTCTGTGTTTGATATTTTTTTTTTGTGGTCGCTCGTCCAAAATCTCCAACATTCGTTTGTGTTTGATGTTTGATCTTGTAGTTGCTCGTCTGCATTTCCCAGCACTCGTCTGTGTTTGGCATATAATCTTTGTTATTGCTCGTCTGCATTTCTCAACACTCGTCAGTGTTGATTATCTATTTGAAGCTCGTCTGCTTTGTTTGGATACTCGTCTGTATCATCCCCAACGCTCATCTGTGTTTGGTATTTGATTAATTTGTTTGAAACTCGTCTAATTTTCTTGGATACTCGTCTGTATCATCCTCCACACTCGTCTGTGCTAGCTTATATCTGTATGTGTGGATTTGCTGATTATCCTGTTATTCTTCTGTTGCTACTTCAAATGCTCGTCTGTGTTTGAATTTCTGGTGTTCGTCTGTACCAGTCACTGATATTCGTCTATATCATCAAATGAAGCGCTCATCCGTGTTTCATAGATTATCGTCTAATACTCGTCGGTATCATTGACTTTTTGGCACTCGTCTGTGTTATCTTGATGATCATCCAATACTCGTCTGTATTGAAGAGGTTTAAAATCCTGACTGTGGGAATTACTGTCAAAATGGTTACCGGTCCTGGAGTAACAGGTAAATCTGAAGGAGGCTCGTCTGTCTCAGGTACCAATTATGATTGTTGCACCTGGCGTAACAGGTTTGCTCGGAGAAGACTCATCTGTCTTATACCATATATCCGCGGATAATATATGAAGAAGGTTCGTCTACCTTGATTATGCATGTCTATCCCACAGACTCTAATGCATCCCGGTCCTGGCGTAATAGGATTATCCTAAGGAGATTCGTCTGTCTCAAGTCATATGTTTTTGCAAAGTATTTGAGGTCTCGTATGTCCGGTTCCTGGCGTAACAGGATTGTTTAAAGAAGACTCGTCTATCAAAGCATTCCTATTCCAGATATCAGTTTCAACTTGGAAGAAGCTCGTCTACTTTTTCTCCCTTCCGTCACCAAAACGTCATTTGGTTGGGTTTATTTCCTTGTGTTTTCATTCTTCGTCAGAGTGCAAATTTCTGGTCTTCTTGGTATTCAACCACAGTTTATCTTGAACGGTCGATAGCCCGTGCTACCGTCCTTTTCAGATCAACAGTTGTTTGAATAAGGGCAGCTGTAACACCCCAAAATTTTCCCTCTTCATTTTAAGCATCATATCACATCATATTCATCATGAACATGTCATTTTCTTAGCATCCTAGCATGGAAAGATAAAGCATACCATTCTTCATGTCCTAGCATCAAGCATATGGTCATCTGTGGAGGTTCTTGAGGCATCACAAGCCATGACAAGGGTCCCAATGGTTTTGTACAAGTCCTATGAGGGTTTTACATTCCATTTACAATATCAAGTACATTTGTAAAAGCGCAGAAGGTTGCATGATCACCAGAGGTCTCGTGACAAGGCAAAGCTCCTACACAAGGCACCTAAACTAGGGTTTGAGATTCAAGCACCAAAACTTCACAACTTTGTCCATTTAATTTAGGCAAAGTATTCTATATGTCAATAGGATCCTAGGTGTCAATTTTCATGAGATAATTCCATGTGGAAGTCAAGAAATTCTTCAATTGCTTGCAGATGAAGTAATTGGTCAACTGTGCCCTTAAAAAGTCAACTGTGTGATTTTAAGGGGTCCAAGCCACTTTTTCTTGCCAAAGGGGGTCCTTACAATGTTATAAGAGGTTTGGGATGTTCAAAGATCAAGAATCATGGAGATTTGAGCCTTTTTGCCAAAATTGGCACAAAGTTGGTTTTTGAGATTTTCCATATTTAACAACTTTTGCCCTAATTTTCAAGTGAGCTTAACATGATCAAAAATTCTTCAAATGGACCAAAGTCAAACATGAAATTTGGAGATTAAGGGCTTCCATTTTCAAAAAGTACACGTACATTTTCATGGGATTCATGGTTTGCAAGATATGGCCCTCGAAAAAGTGCTGCAAACTAGGGGAAATTCAAAAGTTTCATGCATGCACAAAAGCAAAAATGTTCAAAACTTAATTTCAAGACTTGGTATGGTTCAAGTTTGTTTCCAATGATAAAATACATTACATTTGGATAATTTTTCTCAAGATAAACTCAAAAATTCATGCCAAGCAAGTTTGTTATCCAAAAAGTGCAAAATTGGCAAAATCATGAGAAAAGTGTGATGGCTTGATCTAAGGGCCAGGACTTGTTGTATTATGATCAAGGGTTGGAAAAGGATTTCCCATGTGCTGAAAGGCCAAGAAAATCATGAGGAGTTCATGATTCCCTCACAATTTGCAAAATTTTCAAATTCACAAATTTCTCATGATCCACACGTGCAAACTTGTGCATTTTTTCAGCATTGGATTGTGAGGTCATACTTAAGCAACTAGGGTTTTAGAATTGGAAACCTCTCTCTCATTCTCTCATTTCCAAGTTTATGCACCAATTGCATTTTCTCTCATTTCTCATCACACACTTGTTCATTTCAAAAACCAGTGATAGATCCTTAATCAGTGCAAGCTAAGGATCATTAATCACACCATCATTCAAGCTCTCTCTCAAGTTTAACAACATTGCCATTTCAGGGCAGGTGTGGACAAAGCCTCAGATCCAGCCATCTTCAAGACTTTAGATGCATTTATTTTGCATCTAGAGTGAGTGTAGAGTGATTTGGCACGCATCATTTGGTCTTCTATCTCATTATTTCCAAGGCTGCAACTCAGGTATGCTCCAAAATCTCATGATCTAGAAATGAAATTGATTAGGTGTTTTGTGATATTTGAGGTACACTGATCATTCTGCAACTTGTAGTTTTGAAAATGATGCATTGTAGCATGAGATATTTGAATTCAAAGTTTCATGGTCACACTTTGTTTTCTTCGATCTGTTTGATCCTTTAAGTTTTAGAAAATTTCAATGTTATTTTTGGAATCAGGGCATGCCAATTAGTGGATCTGGACATTTTGGTTCATTTATTTGAGGATTTATTCATTTGTTATGAATTCCGGTGCTGGAGCCCTAGCTCCGGTCACCGAAAACTGAAAAATGACTAAGGGTTTGTCTCATAAAGAAGATGATCTTCAGACCCTTGGATCTTGTTGCCCTGCGTCCCAGATCTGGCCACGTAGCCCTCACACCACCTCCCAGCCACGTGAATTTTTGTTTTTCATTTTAATTCTTTGTGTTTCTCAGTCCACCACAACAACCATGCGTCTCCAATCACAGTGCAACATAAGTCCACGTCAATTAATGAATCTTGTTCAGCATGCGTTGGATTGATCCAATGGATCTTGTTTTTCCTTATTTTTCTCACTGAATTTCCACAATATTATCATATTCCTGCGCCAGCTTATGGGCCTCAGTATTGTTATTCACACCCCCAACCATCTAAGCCCAATCAATCCCCACGCAAATCCTTGCTACCAGCACCCCCAGCCATTTCCTTTTTAATTTCTTTTTCTTATTTTTATTCTTTTAAATCATTTTAGTTTCTAATTATTAAAAATACTTCTGATTATCCAAAAATTCCCAAACAATTCTCGAGTCTTCTTTTAAGTTTCTTTTATTTTTCTATATTTTTTATTTTCCATTTTTCTTAATTTCCACGTGTCATATTAATTCTTCCATTTCTTTACTTCATTTTAAATCCTTTCTTGAGTACACTGCCTTGTCCATTTTCTATAGACTTCATTGTTTTGAGTTTTGTATTCATTATTTTTGCTCTGGATTCCTAATATGGTGTAGTTTATGTGTGATGTTTACCTTTATTTTTAGAAATTTATTCCTTGGGTCCTGGTCCTTTGACTTGTGTTGGAAGTTATTAACCCTAGTTTGTGTTCTTGCCTCCATTTGACCTAGTTTGCTTCTGAATTTTCCCAACCCCTTTTGGCTCATTGATATACCATGTATGAAGATCATTTGGTTTAAGTTGTGGAATTTTTAGATTCTTGATTGATTTAATGTGGATTTCTTTTCTCACCTTATCCCATTTTGCTTCCTTTGGATCTTTAGCTCTCTTTTAAGCTTAGAAGGGCACTTGTGCCAACTTCTCCTTCTCATTTGGGGTCCTTTTGGGGTATGGGAACCTTCCTGGTCCTAGTTTAGGGTTTGAGTCTTAGGAATTTTTGTGTTTGCTTCCCTTTTAAGTCCTTTCATTTCTTAAGTGTTTTCATCTCACTTCCTTACTTCTTTCACTCCCATTTTGTGATTGTTTGGTATTGTGTGTCCATTCTATTCATCTTATTAGCTTCTAAAACTCTTCTTTGCCTTGTTTGGATTCTGGTCTTGTGCATTGAGTCCATGTTTGTGCATATTTGCCTTGCATCTTTCCTAAGTTTGCATAAGTTTGCATTTGTTTCATGTTGCATCATATTGTCTTGAATGCTTCATTCCTCATTCTTTTGGGAGTTTCATTTCCATTGAGCATGTATATATGACTTCATTTCTGTTTGTGTGATGTTGGCATGTTATCTTGTTCATTTCATTTCACTTGTATGCATGTTACTAACCTTGCAGGGGCTATGGTAAGTGTGAGGTGTGGAAGTTGAGTTCCACATCTCCAAATCTCATCTCTTCTTCTTATGTTTATTTGTACTAACCCTTTTGCTTGTTGGGCTTAGGCCTTTCTCATCTCATTTCTCTCTTTTTCTTCTTCGCTTCTTTCTTTCTTCTTTAGGATAGTGAACCACACTAACCTTAGGACATCCATGCATGTTAACACTTAGGAATCGTTAGTCCCCCATTAGACTTTTGCCTTTGTTGATCCTTTTGGTTCTTCTTCTCTTCTCATTTCATAACCATAAAAAAACATCTTAATAAGTTTGAAGTGATGCCTTGAGCAATAGCCTTATCCCATGAGGTGTGCTTGTAATCTTCCCATCTTGGGATAATACAAGTTTACCTTGTGATGCATAAGTCTGATCAAGGTATCTTCTTCACCAAGAAAAGCATAAAAAACACTTCTTCATCTGTAAATAATAAAAACACTTAATAAGTTAACAATTTAGTGAGCTTAGGCCCTAATCTTTGGGTTCATGTTTTGGGGATCTTCTCCTTACTTGAGTGTGCTTGTTCTATTATTCCATCTTAGAATGTATTGACAAGTGCACATTCCATGGAAAAGAGCTTGAGTTCACTTCCTTGTGACACACTCATAAATGCTTCATAAAAAAATACATACAAACAATAAACGCCTTTCCTTCTGGAATTCTTTGCTCATTTCATTCGCTCCGTACGCGAACTTGCTCCTACTTGTCACTTTGCAAGACGGTTACGTACTCGTCGTCCGAGTCTGCAACACCTGAGCAACGACATAGGTTGTTCAAGCCTTAATTCACAAGAAATTTCCTTGTTACCCCTAGTTAGGGGAACTACGACGTCTCTGATCCTCATTATCCTGATGAGGTACGTAGGCAGCGGGGTAGGGCCCGTTCAAGCATAATCTTTATTTTCCCTACATTTTTTTCTCTTTGCTTCTTTACTCAGTACTTTCATCCAGTTCCTTTTATTTTCTTTTGCAGCAGCTTTCATACCCTCACCCTTTGAAACAGTTTCTTTTGCAATCGTGGATCTCGTCGGGTACGGCGGATGATCTGGGTGCTAATACCTTCCCAAGTCGTAACCGACTCCCGAACTCAGTCTCTTTGGTTCGCAGGACCTGTGTCCTTCCTCTTCTTTCTTCTGGTTTGTGCAGCATTACCATTCCCTTTCTTCGGAATAAAAATGCCTGGCTGGCGACTCTATTTTTTTTCCGCGCCACTTTCGCGTTTGTACCAGGATGGAAATCCGGGGAGCGACAACTTCTTAATGTAAAAACTTTGCCTACTCAGAGGCCTTTCAATAAAAGAATATTCAGTCAAAAAGTTGTGTTGTATTTACTTTTGTTTGCAAAAATGTCCTGAATATTTGGCAAAAATAACATTGCATTTAAAACCATCTTTGGGTGACGGGTGACGATGGATGAACAGATCATACCATGCAAGTCCCCAGGGCACATATGTGTATTTTGTTGTTGCAGGTTTTGCAGGATGGCATCACATTCTCCCAAACAGAATTTTCCCCTGCTGAGTTAGAGCAGAGGGTATCTCCAAGCAGATTATCTTTCCACCAGTGGAGTATGCCCAGCAGGCAGTTGGAGACCCAATTCCCCATAGAGTTTGTAACTGTCAGATTTTCTTTTCCTAGTAAAGGTTATTTGACCCAGCATCTCCCCAGCCGTGTCGGAAGATGGTCATTTCCCTGCAGAGTTTTGGGATTGGTATACAACCATCATTGAAATATCCCCAGCGAAGCTGCCAATTTATTTTTGGTCAGTGTGATGATACAAGCAGTTATTCATCCCCAGTCAGAATTGGGCATTGTCAAAACCTCTTGATCTGGGTCTCTCCTGCAGAGTTGTGATTCTTGTTGCCTATCAGGCATTTGTTTGATGCTCGTATGAATCCCCCAGCGCTCGTCTGTGTTCGATAATTGCTTTTGCTCGTATGCATGCCCCATCACTCGTATGTGTTTGTTATTTGGTAGTTGCTCATCTTCATTCCCAAATACTCGTCTGTGTTCACACTTTGTTATTGCTCGTTTGCTTTCCCCAGCAATTTCCCGTGGTTGGTAGATGCTGTTGCTCGTCTGTATTTCCCATCACTCGTCTGTGTGTAACTTCCTTTTGATGCTCGACACTTGTCTGTGTTTGAATTTATGTAATGCTCGTATGCATTTTCCAGCGCTCGTCTGTGTTTGTTATCCGTTTGAAGCTTGTCTATGCTGTTTGGATACTCGTCTGTATTATCTTTCATGCTCATCCATGTTAGCTTATATCCATATGTGTTGATTTGATAATCACTATGGTACTCGTCTGTATTGCTGCTCCAATTGCTCGTTTGTTTTGGATTTCTGGTATTCGTCTGTGCCAGTGGTTGATATTCGTCTGTATTATCGTCGGAAGCGCTCGTCTGTGTTTCTAAGATCATCGTCTGATATTCGTTTTTATCCTTGACTTATAGCACTTGTTTGTGTTCTCTTGATGATCATCCAATGCTCGTCAGTGTTGGAGAGGTTTGAAGTCCTGACGGTGGGATTGAACGTCAAAATGGTCACCGGTCCTGGCGTAAAGGTATATCCGAAGGACATTCGTCTGTCTCAGACACCACTTATCTATGCAAGATTTGTGAAGAGGGTTTGTCAAATCCTAATGTCGTTCCTGGTGTAACAGGCTCGCTTGGAGAAGACTCGTCTGTCTTAGACCATATATCTACGGATAATATATGAAGAGGGTTCGTATATCCTAATTATGCATGTCTATCCCACAGACTTAAGTGCATCACCGGTCCTGGCGTAACAGGTTTATCCGAAGGAGGTTCGTCTGTCTCAGATTATATTGCAAAGCGTAGGAGGACTCGTATGTCCTGCACTTGGCGTAACAGGTGTGCTCGAAGAAGACTCGTCTGTATAAGTATCCTTATCCAAAATAACAATTCAGCTTGGAAGGAGAGCGTCTGCTTTTTCTTCACTTCAATCACCAAAGCGTCATTTGGTTGGGTTTATTTTCCGTTGCTTGCATTCTCCAGCAGAATGAAAATTTCAGGTTTTCTTGGTATTCAACCACAGTTCATCTTGAACGGTCGATGGCCCGTGCTACCGTCCATTTCAGATGAACAGTTGCTTGAATAGGGGCAGATGTAACACCCCAAATTTTCCCTTTTCTTTTTAAGCATCATCATCATATCATAATCATCATAAGCACATCATATCCCTGGCATCTTTGCATGGAAAAGTAAAGCATAACATTCTCATATTCTAGCATTAGGAATATGATCAATTGTTGGTGGATTGGAGGCATTGCAAGCTATAGCAAGAGGCCCAGTGGACTTTTCCAAGTCCCATGAAGAGTCTACATGATATTCACGAGTCCAAGATCATTTACAAAAGCCCAGGAGGTTGAGAGATCGTCATGGAATCCAAGCTAGGGCAAGCTCCTACACAATGGTTCCCAAATTAGGGTTTCACTCTCAAGCATGAATTCTTTGTGGCTTTGACTATTTCATGTGGGCAAAGTCTTTCATATGATAAGAGGATCCTAGGGATGAAATTTGGTGAGAAAATTCCTTGTGGAAGTCAGTTATTTCATCAGTTGCTTGCAAAAGAAGAAATTGGTCAACTGTGCATTTTAAAAGTCAACTGTGAGAATTCAAGGGGTCCAACCCAATTTTTCAAGTCAAGGGGTATCCTTAAGACCATAGAAGAGGTTTGGCAAAGTCAAAGGCCAAGAATCAAGGGGTTTTGAAGAGGTTTCCATTTTTGGCATATGGTTGGTTATGAAACTTTCCATTTTTGGCAACATTTGCCCTAACTTTCAAAGGCCTGTTTCATGGTGAAAAAGATCTCAAATGAACTTCCAATAAACATTAAAATTGTAGGGTAGATGCTCCCATTTTCAGAAAGTACAAGTACATTTTCATAGCCTTCATGGATCAAGAGATATAGCCTTCGAAAGTTGCTTGTGTTTTTAGGGTTTACATTAAATTTCAAGTTTCCATCAAGTGCAAAAACTCACATAGCTCAATTCCAAGCTGACTTATGAATAAAATGAGGTCACAACATCACAAGACATTGCATGAGACACATTTTGCTCCAAAGAATACACCAAATTCGTGCATGGGATGAAAGATATTCCATAAAGTGTCAGGATTGATCCAAAGCATGTTGCACTCACATCCAAGGGTCAGGATTGATCCAAAGGCAATAAGGGAATGGATTGAAGTCAGAATTCACACATGAGGGAAGCATTGCACGCGTGTATGAAGCAATCACACATTTCAAGCATTTTTGCAAATTCACCTCAATCACACTTCTATGCCACCTTTACTTCAGAAACCCTAATCAGGTGAAAGGATCAATGGTATAAAAGCAAAGCATGCACTGAATTCGTGGGGGGGACTCTCTCATTTCTCAGATTCAAATTCTCTTACTCTCTTGCATTTTCTTTCGATTTTCTCTCCTCAAGCTCACACTTCATAATCTCTTCACATATCCTTCATCCTTGAGCTCTAAGGATCACATTACACTCACTCATTCAAGCTGAGAGTGAAGAATCATTGAGGTTCCAATCAAGAGCAAGAGCTTTTGGATTCCAAGATCCAGCTTCTCTCAAGCTCCATCTTGCATTTATTTTTCAAGAAGAGGTCAAAGTGCGTGGATCTGCAGCTGTAGGAGTATTTTCTTGGAGTTTTAGAGGATCTTCAACCTCAGGTATGCTCTGAAATTCATGGATCTGTATTTGAAATTAAATGTATGCATTGTCTTGTCTTTGTTATGCTGATGATTCTGTGATGATTATATTCGAAAATGCTTGAATATTGAGTTTGTTATGTTGATCTGAAGTTTGATACCTAAAATTGTTCGTGCTCGATTTGCTTTGTTATTTGACTTAATGGAGGTTTTGATGTCATATTTGTAATCAGCATGTTTTAATTTGTTAACCTGGAGATTTTGATCCATTTTGGTGTTGATTTGTTCTTGCAGTTGAATTTTCCGGTGACCGGAGCTAGGGCTCCGTCACCGGATTTTGGAAATGATGAACGAGGAAGATGATGTTTGAGCCATTAGATCTTTGATCTAGACGGCTAGTTTCGTGACAGAGCATTAAAATCATAGCCTCCCATGTGCGTGCTTTGTGTTTTATAATTTGAATCTGACTAATCATTATGTTTCGCACCTCAACATTCATATCATGTTCATACACTTTGGCCAATGAATGAGAGGACCTAGGGTTTCGTTTGACTTGATTTGGCACGTTTGCTTGATCCAATGGCTTCTTATTTTTTCCGGATTTATGTGAATTTCCACCATAATAATGTGAGTATACGCAGGATCCACTAGGCTTAATTGCTATTCACACCTCTCCTTTCATTAAGCCCATTCAGATTGAACTGATCTCATTGCTTACTGCGCCCCTGGCCGCATTTAATTCTTTTATTATTTCATTTTGATTGCAGTTTGATTTTTAATTTTTAAAAATAGAAATAAGTTCATAAAAATTCCAAATAAATCATGTATGATATTTTAAGTTTTCTTTAATTTTTGACATTTTTATTTTCCATTTATTTTCATTTTGCCACGCTGGAATTAATTTCATCTTTTATTAATTGCTTTTATTTCACTTTTAATGCATGTTGTCTTGTGTAATTTCTAACTTGATCACTAATTTGAATTTTGAATTGATTCTTTTTGCTTTGGGTTCATATTAAAATGCAGTTTGTTATTGATTTTTTTTTCTGATTTTTAGAAGTTTGCTTGACTATTTTTGGTCCTTAGCTTGTGCATGAAGTTTCCTAACCCTAATCCAAGTTTAGACTCATATTTGACTTGCTTCGCTTCTGATTTTGATTCTTTCCTTTTGGCATGTTAATATTGTATGTTTAAAGAGTCTTTGTGAAAGTTAGTGGAATTTTTGGATGTATGCTAGATTTTATTTGAATTTTGTCCTTTGCTTATCTTCTTTTGCATCTCTTTTGGTCATATGTTAAATCCCTAGGTTGGGAGGGCACTTGTGCTAACTCCTTGAGGTTGTTTAGAGCCCATTTAGGATGTGGATACTTCTCTGGTCTTGAGTTGATGTTTGTACTTTGAAAATTTTGTGTTTGCTTATCTTTGAAGTTCATTCACCTTTGTACATGTTCACCTCACTTCTTTTGCTTCTTTGATTCCCTTGATGTTAATGCTTGAGTTGGTATACCTTTACTCTTCATCTCTTGTGTTGCTTAGGCACATTCTTGACATGTTAGGGTTCTGGTCTTGAGGTTTGTGATGTTGGTTTGCTTAGTTTGCTCTATGTTATCTCATGTTTTTCTTACTTTGTCATGATAATCTATAATGATTCATGTTAAATTGTATAGTCCCTTTCTCATTCTTGTGTTATGTGTTTGCATTTGGCATTTATAGTTGAGGTTCCACTTCTGGTTGTGTTGCTTTGGTTTGATCTTATGCCCATTTTGTGTTGCATTTATTCTTATGTTGCTAACCATTTCAGGGGCTTTGGTAAGTGAGAGGTGTGGATGTGATTCCCACATCTCCAATTCTCATCTCTTCTCTTTTCTTTATTGATATTTTCTTACTTATGTTTGTTGGGGCTTAGGCATTCCTTCCTCCTTCTTCTCTTCTTCATCCTTTTCTTTATTTTCTTATCTTTTCCTTCTTTAGGATAGTAAACCTCACTAACCTAGGATTTCCTTTGCATGATAACAATTAAGATTCATTAGTCCCCCATTAGACTTTTACCTTTAAGATCCTTTTGTTTCTCTTCTCTTCTCATCTCAAAATCATAAAAGACACTTAATAAAGATTGAAGTGGTCTCCTGTACAAAAGACTTATTCCATGAAACACTTGTAGTCTTCCCATCTTGGGATAGTACAAGCTTGTTCATCATGATGCACAAGTCTGATCAGGATACCATCTTCATCAAGAAAAACATAAAAAAGACTTCTTCATCAAAAATTACAAAACACTTAATAAATTCAATGAGTTAGTGAGCTTAGGCCCTAATCTTTGGAATCAATTTTTGGGGATCTTCTCCTTACTTGAGTGTGCTTGTTCTATTATTCCATCTTGGAATCTAGTATCAAGTACACATTCCATGGAAAAGAGCTTGAGTTCACTTCCTTGTGACACACTCATAAAAAGCTTCTAAAAAACACAAACAAACAATAATCGTCTTTCCTTCGGGAATTTTTTTCTCATCTCTTTCGCTCCGTCCGCGAACTTACTCCTGCTTGTCATTTTTCAAGACGGTTACGCACTCGTCGTCCGAGCCTGCAACACCTGAGCATTAACATAGGAAGTCAAGCCTTAAGACACAAGCAATATTTTCCACCCCTAGTTAGGGGAACTACGACGACTCTGATCCTCATGTCCAGTGAGGTACGTAAGAAGTGGGGTATGGCTCGTTCAAACACGATCTTTATTTTCCCTACATTTTTCCGTTTCATTTCTCTTTCAGTTCCCTTTTCTTTTCTTTATCCAGTTCAATTCCTTTTCTTTTGCAGTAGCTTTCATTTCTTCACCCTTTGAAACAGTTTCTTTGCAAGCGTGGATCCCATCGGGTACGGAGGACGATATGGGGTGCTAATACCTTCTTAGGTCGTAACCGACTCCCGAACTCAGTCTCTTTGGTTCGCAGGACCTATGTCATTCCTTTTCTTTCTTCTGGTTTGTGCAGCATTACCATTCCCGTTCCGACAGGATAAAAATTCCTAGCTGGCGACTCTACCTCTTTCCGTGCCACTTTCGCGTTTGTACCAGGATGGAAATCCGGGGAGCGACAACTGGCGACTCTGCTGTGGATCGAACCCAGAATCTTTGGTTCCCTTGAGAGTCTCTCCTAGCGCTTGCGTGTTTCTGTTTCTTTGTGTGTTGATTGTTTGTTGTTGTGTGTTGTATTTTACTATTGATTATTTACAACTTTATATACAGTTTTCAGTATTTATTTTCCCGCATCATATATTATACTGGATTGTCTGGACTGGATTTTTTCTGTTTGGCGGGACTTTGGTGATACTCTTATTGTGAGATGAGCTCAATACCAAGGCTCTAGTGCACCTTAGGACTTAGAGTGGTTCCACTTTGGCCTCATGAGATCTTGTCATGGGGGTAGTAGTTCCACCTATGGCTCAAAGAATCTTGGTTTTCAGTTATTTGGGGGTCCCAATATTCAACATCCAGATGGTCCCAAATTGATCATATGCCTGCATTGCATCTGCATTGCACCATACTCGCATTAACTATTTGTGTTTCCATTTTCAGGTTTTGTTTAGAGTTTAGCACCCAGTTCTGGTAGTTGTAAGCTTTCCAGATGGCAATAGTTAAGAAAATTACAAGAAAGAAGAATGTCCATTACACTTTTCTCCAACCAGAAGTTAAGAGTTTTAAGAGACTAGTAGGGCTGATGAATGACCAAGTTTTAGGGAACTTCATAAAGAGGTATGGTCATATTTTGAAGTACATGGATAAACCTACTGCAGGCCAGAAGGATAGCTTGCACACTTATCTTCAATTATATGATCCCTTGTTGCGGTGTTTTGTATTTCCAGATTATATCTTGGCTCCTACCTTGGAGGAGGTTTCTAGCATTTTGGGTATTCCAGTCAGAGATACTTTGCCTTACTATAGGTCAGAGGTGGTTCTCAAGGAAGAAGACATATCCAGAGTCTGTCGTATACCAGCTGCTAAGGTCAAGAAAGCTTTGAAGGACAATGAGGGTAGAGGACTTCCTTGGGATGTGCTTATACCAGAAGTTGAAGGGTATGCCAAATAGAGTAAGTGGGGAGATTTTGGTGCTGTGGTGGCCTTGATGGTATATGGATCTAGTCTTTTCCCGGGAGAAAAGGAGTTTGTAAGCTTGGAGGTGATTTCCATTTTTGCTAAAGGTAATCCTGTACTAACCTTGTTGGGAGATTTTTATTACAGTGTTCATTACCGGAATGAGAAAGGCAGAGGTGGACCAGTGGGTTGTTGTGCTCCATTATTTGCTGACTGGTTTGCGAAGCAATTGCCAAAGTCAGGCCCTTTCAAAGAGATGAGAGATGAATGGAGGTGGTCCAGGAGGCTAATGGGACTAACTTCTGAGGATATAGCTTGGTGTTATGACAGAGATTTGTTGGGAAAAGAGTTACTGGTTAGTTGTGGGATTTTTGCTAGTGTGCCTTTTCTAGGAAGAAAGGGTGTGATCAGTTACCATCCAGTCTTAGCCAGGAAGCAATTTGGCTATCCTATGAGGGATTCACCCAGTATGGAAGAGTTATCTGGGTCTTTGTACTTTTCTGTGGAAGGAAACAAAGAGTTAGTCATTCGGGTATCTCAGGCTTGGGCTCACAGGGTGAAGAAAGGAAAGAAGGATTTTGGAAGGGTAGATCCCAAGACATATCCTCCTTTTGCAACATGGTTGCAGAAGCATGTAGAGGAAGTGCTCATGCCGTTTTTCAGCGGAAGCTCCATTATATCCCAAGGAGTTGCCATGTCAAGATACTGTTACTCTGGAAGAATATAAGAAGTTGGAAGCTCAGTTACATGAGGTCCGGGTAGAGAATGTTGAGATGATTAACTTGTACCACCTTGCCAATCGTGCTAAGAATGAAGTGGAGGAAAAGCTACAGAGGATGCAATTCACCTTAGGATCTAAAGAAAAAGAGTTTGCTGGAAGAGAAGCCCACCTTCAGAGATTGGGTCTAATGGAATCAAAAAGAGAAGCGGAGCGTAAGAAGACTTTGAAGACTCTTAAAGAAGCTCGCCAGTCCATTGTTTGGTTGCAGGGCCAAAGGGAACAGGAGCGGAAGAAGTATAAAGAAAAGGAAGAGTTTTTCGAGGTACATATGGCCTTCAAGAAAGAAGAAGTAGAACAAGTTCACAAAATACGAAGGGAAAAGACTCAACAATTGGCACAAAATCAGATGGCCTTGGAGGAGGCATTGAAAGAGATTGAAGAGCTTAAACTGAGAGCAGGCGTGAAGAAGAATCGGATAGAGGTGATAGCTGCAGAAGAAGAACCTGAGTCTTTAGTCTAGTTTTTTTTAATTCATTGTTGTTCCAACTACCTACAGGCTTGTTGTAGGAGTCTTGCTTTATTTTCCTTTATTCATGTATTGACTTGTAACCCTTCGGGGAATTTTGTTTGTGCTCTAACTTTGGCCGCCAATGGGTTATCCATGTTATGCAATGTTAATTTCCAATTACCATTTCTGAGTACGCAAAGCTTGTTTGTTTGAAACTGCTGAGATCTGAACACTCTTCAAAGGGAGAATTTGAAAATTAATGCTCAAAAGGGCTATCTGGAGAAAATACCGGAACTGGGGCCTATAAATGCCTAAACTTGGAAACATGAATAGTTACATTGCATGCATATAACGTGTTTGTTTGTTTTGCAGGTGGTTCATCAGTTTCTAACGTTTATGTCCTTTCAGGCACTATAGCTCCCAGGAAGGTTCGAGAACAGCCAATTGTACACAGATATCCCACAAGACTAAACAGAGATAGGATGATGGATAAAATGCAGGAAGATTTGGCCGACGTGAGAACGAGAATGGACAATTTCATGACCCTCATGGCTAGGATGGGTCAAACTCAGGAGCGCTTGCGCGAGATGGTGGAAAACAATCAGGCCAGGAATAATAGGACCGCAGATGAAGGTAATTGTAACGGGGTTGGCGCCCGTCACGTAGAGATCCCTGTGGCACAACCAGGGGTCACTATTATCAACGATGGACTGAACAATGTGCAGATGGATGGTCAAGATGAACAGTTTACTTTACTGGACGAGGCGGAAGGCCAAGGGGCTGAAATGAGCAGAAAGTTTGAAGAGATGGCTGAGCAAATCCGTGCCATTCAATCTCAGAGCTCCCTGGGGTTTGATATTACTGACTTGGGCTTGGTGCCAGGGGTTAGAATCCCTTACAAGTTCAAGGTTCCTACTTTTGATGAGTACAACGACACAACTTGCCCGAAGACTCACCTCCAGTCCTTTGTCGGAAGAATTGCGGCCAACACTAATGACGAGAAGCTATGGATGTATTACTTCCAGGACAGCCTAGTGGGGGCTTCCTTGGAGTGGTATATGAAGTTGAGCAGGGTTAACATTCGAAGCTGGAAGGATTTAGCGGAGGCGTTTGTAAAGCAATATCAGTACAATTTGGATATGGCTCCAAATCGTACTCAGCTGCAGACCATGTCTCAAAATGCTAAAGAAGGGTTTAAGGAGTACGCTTAGAGGTGGCATCAGCTTGCTGCCAGAGTACAACCTCCCTTGTTAGAAAATGAGATGGCTGATATGTTCATGGGAACGCTATAGGAGGTGTTTATCGAGAGGATGGTGTCTTGTTCAGCTACAAAGTTTAATGATATTGTGATAGCAGGAGAGAGGGTTGAAACTCTTTTAAAGATAGGGAAGATTCAAGACCCCGGTGCGGGTAGCTCAAGTGGTGTAAGAAAAGCTTTTAATGGACCTCCGAGAAGAAGAGAGGGGGAAACTAATGTTGTGTACGGCCGAGGTCGGGGCCGGGGATACAGAAGATTTTACGAGCAAGTGACAGCTTTCACTATTCCATCATGTCCTATGCAACATCCTCAACCTCAACCACAACAGAAACAACAACAACAGCCACAACACATCAATTATAAACAAAGACCCTATCAACCGAGACAAACTCGTCCGGCCAATAGGGTGCTTGAAGCCATTCCGATGACGTACACGACACTGATGCAAAGGTTGTTAGACTTGAACTTGGTACAATTGAGGACACTAGCACCACCTCCACCTGGAGAGCTTCCGGTGGGGTATGATGCTAACGCAAGATGCGCATTCCATTCAGGAGCACCCGGTCATTCAACTGAGAAATGCAGGGCACTACAGCATAAAGTTCAAGATTTGATTGATTCAAAGGCGATTAACTTTGCACCGCCTCCTAATGTTACATCAAACCCTATTCCAAACCATGGAGGGGAAAGGATAAATGTTGTGGACAGTGGTGAGAGGTTAAGTTTGATTCTGAACATGGAAGAGTTGAAGACTTCATTGCTGCTGGTGAAAGATAGACTGTTGAAAGGACAAGTGTTCCCGGGGTGTGGCTATGATTGTGAAGAATGTTTGAGTTCAGTGAATGGCTGTGAAGACTTGAAGGTTGGGTTGCAACATCTGATTGACGAGGGGGCGCTGCAGTTTAATAAGGTTGATGATAGAAGTTATTGTGTGTCTACCATAACAATTCACTTTGATTCAGCTGAAGTTCCTGCTCGAAGAGAGCCAGTGACTATCTATGTTCTAGAGGTTAGCCCTGTTACTATTACTGTTCCAGGACCGGTACCTTATGCTGATGATAAAGCCACCCCATGGCATTATGGCTCAGATGTGTATGTGGAAGATCAGAAGGTGGAGAGTAAGGCAGTATTAATTGACCCGACTGTGGTGAATGTCGGAGGAGTTGGTGGTCTTACGCGAAGCGGGCGTCTCTTTCCTCCTCAGGTTCTCAGAGGGGATCCTGAAGCCGAAGTTGTCGCAAAGGCTAATGGAAAGCAGATAGAGACCGAAGAAATGACAACTCCAGCTGCCTGGCAAGGTACTTTTGAAAAAGAAGTTGAGTAATTTATGAGGATAATAAAGAAGAGTGACTATAAAGTGGTTGAACAGTTGAATCAGACTCTGTCCAAAATATCAATTCTGTCTTTGTTGATGTGTTCTCCAGTCCATAGGGAGGCTCTGCTGAAAGTTTTGCAGATGGCATATGTACCACAGGAGATAACGGTCAATCAGTTGGTGGTTGTAGTAGGCAGTGTGAATGCTAGCCATGGGTTAGGCTTCACGGATAGAGATCTTACTTCTAAAGGCCGCAATCACAACAAAGCCTTGCATATCACCATGGAGTGTAAGGGTGCTGTCCTGTCACATGTCTTAGTTGATACAAGCTCTTCTCTCAATGTGCTCCCTAAGAAGGCCTTGATGAAGTTAAATGTTGATGGCATTGTGTTGAGACCTAGTGATTTAATTGTGAAAGCCTTTGATGGGTCTTGGAGGTCTGTGTTCGGGGAAGTTGACCTACCGGTGAAGATAGGATCTCAAGTGTTCAAGAGCACGTTCTATGTCATGGATATTCAACCTGCTTACAGTTGCTTTCTAGGACGTCCTTGGATCCATGATGCAGGCGCAGTAACATCCACGTTGCATCAAAAGCTGAAATATGTGGTTGATGTCCAGGTGATCACTGTGTGTGGAGAAGAAGACATCTTTGTGAGTCACCTGTCAACTTTCAATTACGTGGAAATGGACGGAGAGATCCATGAAACTTTATGTCAAGATTTTGAAGCGGATAATGTCAGCATTTTGGCTACGGCAGAGAGGAACAACGAGAAGGAAGGGACCTCCATATACTCCTACAGGCAAGCCAAAGAAGTGGTTCAATCAGGAAGCGCCCAGGGCTGGGGCAAGCTGCTGGAATTAGAGAAGAAAGATAACAAGTGTGCTCTTGGTTACCAGCTTGGTGGGTCCAACTGGCCTCATGGTGGTAAAGCTATAACTTTCACAAACGCTGGGATGCTAGATCGCAACAACATCTTTGCAACAAGTGAAGAAGGGGGCAGTGATTGCGACTGGGATAGCTGGATTCACCCATGTGCACCTGGGGAGGAGATCCAGAACTGGTCTGCCAAGGATTTCGTTCAAGTTACCTAGAAATAAAAGTAATTTACTTGTTTCCTTTTTTTATCATGCTGCATGTCAATCATGCACTCTGCCCAAGGTGCACGGATCCATTTGTAAGGCCACCATGCTTTTAATGCATTTATATTTTTCCATGAAATAAAGGACATTTTTTCAAGCAAATTGTGTTCTCCTTCTTTCGTTTTAAATTTTTCACAAAAAAAAAATGGAAATGTTTTTCCTTTTTCTTTTTGTTTGTTTGCGTCTCTTTTGAAAAAAAAAACAGATTCTGAAATAAGCACATCATCTGTGCAGTGTTGATCATCCGGTTCTAGTGATAACGTTCCTGCTATGACCACGCATGATTTCGACAATTCTATCTACTAAGCTGATGAAGGGGTTGAGCAAGACTGTGAACTCCCCGAAGAATTGGTCAGGTTGTTGAACCAAGAAGAAAGGGTCATTCAGCCTCATCAGGAAGAGATAGAGATCATCAACATCGGGACTGAAGAGATAAAGAAAGAGATAAAGATTGGGGCCAGTCTGCAGGCCGAGATAAAGAAGGAATTGATTAGTATGCTACGTGAATATGTGGATATCTTCGCCTGGTCGTATCAAGATATGCCAGGATCAGATACTGACATTGTTGTGCATAAGCTGCCACTAAGAGAAGACTGTCCTCCGGTGAAGCAAAAGCTGAGAAGAACTCATCTTGATATGGCGATGAAGATCAAGGAGGAAGTTCAGAAGCAGTGGGATGTCGGATTCCTTGCCATAACTGGTTACCCACCTTGGGTAGCTAACATTGTGCCTGTACCAAAGAAAGACGGAAAAGTTCGGATGTGCGTTGATTATTGGGACCTAAACAGAGCGAGTCCAAAGGATGACTTCCCATTACCACACATTGATGTGCTTGTAGATAACACCGCTCAATTCTCGGTATTTTCTTTCATGGATGGCTTCTTCGGGTATAATCAGATCAAGATGGCACCGGAAGACATGGAGAAAACAACGTTCATTACACCGTGGGGTACATTTTGCTACAAGGTTATGCCCTTTGGGCTGAAGAACACCGGGGCAACATATCAGCGGGCTATGGTCACATTGTACCACGACATGATACACAAAGAGATTGAATGCTATGTGGATGACATGATTGCCAAGACCCGAGACGAAGAAGAGCATTTGGTCAATCTCAAAAAGTTGTTTGATAGGCTGATAAAGTATAAGCTGAGGTTGAATCCAAACAAGTGCACTTTCAGAGTGCCTTCCGGAAAATTGATGGGTTTTATTGTTAGCCAGAAAGGAATTGAGGTGGATCCTGCAAAGGTAAAGGCAATACAAGATATGCCTGCACTGAAAACAGAAAAAGAAGTGCGTGGGTTTTTAGGGAGATTGAACTACATTTCGCGGTTTATATCTCATTTAACTGCCACGTGAGAGCCAATATTCAAATTGCTAAGAAAACAACAAACGGTCAGGTGGAATGAGGACTGTCAAAGAGCCTTTGAAAAGATAAAAGAATATTTGTAGACACCTCTGATTCTAATGCCTCCAGTTCCAAAACGACCACTTATCATGTACTTGACTGTGCTAGAAGGGTCAATGGGGTGTGTTCTAGGCCAACATGATGAGTCTGGTCGAAAAGAGTATGCTATTTACTACCTTAGCAAAAAGTTTATCGATTGTGAATCTCGTTACTAACTGCTCGAGAAAACTTGTTGCGCTTTGGTATGGGCTGCTCGCCAACTGAGACAGTACATGTTGACCCATACCACACTGCTAATCTCAAAAATGGATCCTGTCAAGTATATTTTCGAGAAACCAGCATTAACCAGAAGGGTTGCATGATGGCAAATGATCTTAATAGAATATGACATACAATATACATCTCAGAAAGCCATCAAAGGAAGTGTATTGTCAGATTATCTTGCACAACAACCTCTTGAAGATGACTATCAGCCAATGAAATTTGATTTCCCTGATGAGGACATCATGTACCTCAAGGAAAAAGATTGCGAGGAACCACTTCCAGAGGAGGGGCCAGACCCTGAATCCAAATGGAAGTTGATGTTTGATGGGGCAGTCAATATCAACGAACGTGGAGGTGGTGTTGTTCTTATCACTCCTAAAGGTGTTCACTTTCCCTTCGCTACCAGAATTACTTTTGGTTGCACCAACAATGAAGCGGAATACGAGGCATGCATAATGGGAATAGTGGAGGCTATTAATCTTCGAATTAAGACCCTCGATATATTCGGAGATTCAACCCTCGTTATCAATCAGATTATCGGCAAGTGGTATACACATCAAGAACACTTAGTTCCTTATAGGGATTATGCCAAAAGACGGTTGACGTTCTTCACAACGGTTAAGCTTCGGTATATACCACGAGACGAGAATCAATTTGCCAATGCATTGACTACACTTTCTTCGTCCATCAAAGTCTTGTGTTGGAACTATGTACCCAGGATTGACATTTCTAGACTTGACGCACCAGCATATGCTTTCTCTGTACACGCAGTGTCTGATGAGAAACCTTGGTACTTTGATATCAAGCTCTTCCTAGAAAAACAAGAATACCCAGCTGGGGCATCATCCAACGACAAGAAGACCTTAAGACGACTTGCTGCCAGCTTCTTCTTGAATACAAATGGAGTTTTGTATAAGAGGAACTTTGACATGGTCTTGCTCATATGCATGGATAGACATGAAGCAAGCCTGTTAATGCAAGAGGTTCACGAGGGATCTTTTGGTACTCATGCAGGAGGACATGCAATGGCTAAGAAGTTGTTGAGATCGGGGTACTATCGGATAACAATGGATGCAAACTGTTGTTCATACGCCCGTAAGTTCCATAAGTGCCAGATTTATGCAGACAAGGTGCATGTTCCTCCCAGCCCGCTTAACGTCATGTCATATCCTTGGTCCTTTTCTATGTGGGGCATTGACATGATCGGGAAAATAGAGCCTACTGCTTCAAATGGTCATCGTTTCATCTTGGTTGCGATCGATTACTTCACTAAGTGGGTTGAAGCAGCATCTTATGCCAATGTCACTCGTCAAGTGGTAGCCAGGTTTCTGAAGAGGGACATTATTTGCAGATACAGAGTGCCCGAGCGAATCATTACTGATAATGGTTCCAACTTAAACAACAAGATGATGGCAGAATTATGCAGGGACTTCCAGATTCAGCATCACAATTCTTCTCCTTACCGACCAAAGATGAATGGTGTGGTAGAGGCGGAAAATAAGAACATTAAGAAGATTGTGCAAAAGATGGTTGTCACTTACAAGGATTGGCATGAGATGTTACCGTTTGCATTGCATGGGTACCGAATGTTAGCCAGGACGTCAACTGGGGCAACTCCTTTCTCATTGGTATATGGTATGGAGGAAATTTTGCCTGTCGAGGTAGAAATTCCTTCATTACGTGTATTGATGGATGTGAAGCTTGATGAGGCTGAGTGGGTACGTGCTCGATACAATCAGTTATGTCTAATTGAGGAAAAGAGATTAGCGACTATCTGTCATGGTCAACTTTATCAAAGGAGAATGAAGCGAGCTTTCGACCAACGAGTACGTACTCGAGAGTATCAAGTAGGCGAGCTTGTGCTCAAAAGGATCGTTCCTCCAAGTTCATATCACAGGGGCAAGTGGACCCCAAACTACGAAGGACCATTCATAGTGAAGAAAGTTTTCTCGAGAGGAGCACTGATGCTCACCACTATGGATGGAGAAGATTTCCAATCCCCTGTTAACTCGGACGCAGTTAAAAAATACATCGCATAAAAAGACCCGCTGGACACAAAAATAGAATTAAAGTCTAGGCAAGAAAAGGGTGTCTCGGCGAGCTAAAAACAGAATAAAAAGCTTGGGCAAAAGTTAGGGAAAACAAATAAAAAAAATGTACACCCGCTGAGTTGAAAAGCCACATCGGACAGCTCAGGAAAAAAAGGGTATCCCGATGGATTGAAAACTCGAAAGGGAGATCCACGCAAAACAAGGGAATAAGTGAACAACTGCGATCTGGGTAATCTGAACCAAATCACTGTGTCGTACAACCAGACGATATCAGAAGGATAAGAATCAGTCCCCCTCATCTTTTTAGAAACCGAAGGCCAGAATACATGCTGGTCATAGCAAGAAAGAAACTCATTGGGATGTCGTGCCCATTGCCATTAGGATAATTTATCTTCTCAATTTTATGGTAGCTACCTCTTTCCAGGTGGTTGCTTCTTAATGTAAAAACTTTTCCTATTCAGAGGCCTTTCAATAAAAGAATATTCAGTCAAAAAGTTGTGTTGTATTTACTTTTGTTTGCAAAAATGTCCTGAATTTTTGGCAAAAATAACATTGCATTTAAAACATGGTGCTTGCAGGGAAACATTTAAAACCATCTTTGGGTGACGGGTGACGATGGATGAACAGATCATACCATGCAAGTCCCCGGGGCACATATGTGTATTCTGTTGTTGCAGGTTTTGCAGGATGGCGTCACATTCTCCCAAACAGAATATTCCCCAGCTAAGTTAGAGCAGAGGGTATCTCCAAGCAGATTATCTTTCCACCAGTGGAGTATGCCCAGCAGGAAGTTGGAGACCCAATTCCCCATAGAGTTTGTAATTGTCAGAGTTTATTTTCCTAGTAAAGGTTATTTGACCCAGCATCTCCCCAACCGTGTCGGAAGATCGTCATTTCCCCGCAGAGTTTCGGGATTGGTATACAACCATCATTGAAATATCCCCAGCGATGATACAAGAAGTTATTCATCCCTAGTCAGAATTGGGCATTGTCAAAACCTCTTGATTTGGGTCTCTCCTGCAGAGTTGTGATTCTTGTTGCCCATCAGGCATTTGTTTGATGCTCGTATGCATCCCCCAGCGCTCGTCTGTGTTTGATAATTGCTTTTGCTCGTATGCACGCCCCATCACTCGTATGTGTTTGTTATTTGGTAGTTTCTCGTCTGCATTCCCCGATACTCGTATGTGTTCACACTTTGTTATTGCTCGTTTACTTTCCCCAGCAGTTTCCTGTGGTTTGTAGATGTTGTTACTCGTATGTATTTCCCAGCACTCGTCTGTTTGTAACTTCCTTTTGATGCTCGACACTTGTATGTGTTTGAACTTATGTAATGTTCTTATGCATTTTCCAACGCTCGTCTGTGTTTGTTATCCATTTGAAGCTTGTCTGCGCTGTTTGGATACTCGTCTGTATCATCTTTCATGCTCATCCATGTTAGCTTATATCCATATGTGTTGATTTGATAATAAATATGGTACTCATCTGTATTGCTGCTCCAATTGCTCGTCTGTGTTGGATTTCTGGTATTCGTCTGTGCCAGTGGATGATATTCGTTTGTATCATCGCCTGAAGCGCTCGTTTGTGTTTCTAAGATCATCGTCTGATATTCGTTTGTATCCTTGACTTATAGCACTTGTTTGTGTTCTCTTGATGATCATCCAATGCTCGTCTGTGTTGGAGAGGTTTGAAGTCCTGACGGTGGGATTGAACGTCAAAATGGTCACCGGTCCTGGTGTAAAGGTATATCCGAAGGAGATTCGTCTGTCTTAGACACCACTTATCTATGCAAGATTTGTGAAATGGGTACGTCTGTCTTAGACCATATATCTACGGATAATATATGAAGAGGGTTCGTATATCCTAATTATGCATGTTTATCCCACAGACTTAAGTGCATCACCGGTCCTGGCGTAACAGGTTTATCCGAAGGAGGTTTGTCTATCTCAGGTTATATTGCAAAGCGTAGGAGGACCCGTATGTCCAGCACTTGGCGTAATAGGTTTGTTCGAAGAAAACTCATTTGTCTAAGTATCCTTATCCAAAATAACAATTCAGCTTGGAAGGAGCGCATCTGCTTTTTCTTCACTTCAGTCACCAAAGCGTCATTTGGTTGGGTTTATTTCCCGTTGCTTGCATTCTCCAGCAGAATGCAAATTTCAGGTTTTCTTGGTATTCAACTACAGTTCATCTTGAACGGTCGATGGCCCGTGCTACCGTCCATTTCAGATGAACAGTTGCTTGAATAGGGGAAGCTGTAACACCCCAAATTTTCCCTTTTCATTTTAAGCATAATCATCATATCATAATCATCATAAGCACATCATATCCCTGGCATCTTTGCATGGAAAAGTAAAGGATAACATTCTCATGTTCTAGCATTAGGCATATGATCAATTGTTGGTGGATTTGAGGAATTGTTGTAAACACCCCAAATTTTCCCTCACTCTTTCACACCATGGCTTGTGATCTCTTCATATGCATAAGTTCAGTCATAGCATCTCATATTGCATTTCTGATTCACTGCATTGCTCCTAAGTCATCTGCATCTAGGGTTTGTGATCTGAGCAACCCAAGAGCCATTTGAGCCACTCCAAAGGTCATAGATCACTTCAAAGGGGTCCATGTGTGTTCAACCATCATATTATATCCTCTCAAAGTCAAGAAAGCCAAAGAATCACAAGAACTGAGAATGGCATGGAAGCAGAGCCAGGTTTAACTGCACAGATGACCTAGAATTAGGGTTTTGGTTTCAAAGGCCATAACTCCAAATTTTTTTGTCATTCTTGTTTCTATTGGTCTCTATATGTCATAACGATAATGCATATCAATTTTCATGAAGAAATTCCATGGGCATTTGAGGCCCCCAATTGTCGCTCCCGATAAAATGGGACTGGCCCCAGATAAAGGTACAGACGCGAACGGTCGGCGAGAGGGACAATGAGAACACACAGCAGTGAACTCACTGGAGATGAATAGAGTCGCCAGCTAGGCATTTTTATCCCGGAGGAAAGGCAATGCTGCATAGACCTAGGAAAAGATGGATAAGACGGTTGCGAACCAGAGAGACTGAGAAAGGGGGTTGGTTACAACCTGGGAAGGTATTAGCACCCAGATTGTCCGTCGTACTCGACGGGATCCACGCTTAAAAGATTTGTGTTTTAAAGGGGTAGTGTCAGTGCATTTTGTGTATAAAATAGCTGGAAAAAGATGTACAGGTGTCAGTGTAAAAGAAGTGTAAAGTGTAATATATACAGTGTCAGTGTAAGAACAAGAGTGAAATGCTCAGGAGTATGAGGCTTAAAGAATAAAGCTGGAAAGAGGGGGAATATACAGAGACTTTTGTTCGATAACCGTTAAGTTATGCCTACGTATCCTCTCGTGCAATGAGGAAGTCAGAACACCGTAGTTCGACCCAAAGAGACTAAAAGATGAATTGACTTGTGAACTGCTTACTTGCCTATGCTCAAGTGTATGACCTGTCTGGCTCAGGTGCAAACTGTCTTGCATTAGACGGAAGAAGCGAGTTCTCGTTTGTGAGTGAATGAGATGAGAAAAGAATCCCGGAGGAGACAGTTATTGTTTGTTTTTGAGTTTTCAGTCTTTTATTGCTTTTGGATGTTTGTCATAAGTTGATGAGCTTAAGCCTAAACCAATGGGTTAGTAAACTCATCACATCTTCCCTCTGATTAGGGGTAATGAGAGTACTTTAAGTGTGAAGTCAGATTCTCACACTTAATCACCTTTGATGTAGGGTTAAGATCATTAACCTACTTGTGATTATTTAGATGTTTTTGTTGTTTTTGTTTAGTGTTGAGTAATGAGGTTAAGCCATAATCAGGGATTAAACAGACTCATTACACCATCCTAATAGAAGGATAATAGATGAGGGTGTTTAAGCTGAGGAAAGCTCCTCAACTTAATCCATGATTAGGGATTAAACTCATGACAAAACAAGCCTTTGATTAGGTGGATTTTACTTAATGATATGATGATGAAGTGAATTTTATGATTTTTAAGACAACTTGAGGGGGACTTGTCCATTAACACTAGGGTTAGTCCTTCTTAACCAATTAAGGAAGAATTAGAACCCTAATGCAAGGCCCAAGTTACAAGTGTGATGTCTTGATGATTATTATGTGAATTGATTAAGAGATTTTAAACACATTAAGGGTTTAACACTTAGGATTAAAGTTATACACTCCATCCCAATAGAAGGATGCAGGCATAAGCTTAATCATAAAGCCTTAAAGCCTTTAGGGTTTAGTCCCTGATTATGAGGTGAGAAGAGAAGACTCAAAGAGAGACACAAAGGTAAAACTATGAGGGGAAACTAATCAAAACCCTAATTCATTGTCATGCTTGGTTGTCCCTAAGGTTTGTGAAGTTTACAAGAGAAATCTTCAAAGGAGCCAGCAGGAAGCAGATGAACAAGATCAAGAGAAGCAAAGTGACTTGCTTCATTCAAGAAGTCAAGTCACTTGAAGAAAGAAAGTGGGAAGAAGAAGAATGAGCAAGCTCAATCTCAAACACATATCAAGATGCAGCATGGATGCAAGAGAGAGATGAGGAGAAAGTTGTGAGAAGTGAAGGCAAATTCACTTCTCAAGTTCACTTACCACCTGAAATGTTAGAAAGAAATGCAATGCAATGCTAAATGGGATAAGATGACATGATGCAAAACCAAACCAGAATCATGTTGATGATGATAATGATGTTATGAGATGTTACAAGCATGAGGCAGCACATGGAAATGTTCATACAAGATCATGGATGCAAATGATGCAAGTTAAGGAACATGAATGAACATGAAAAGTTATGAAGCATACATGGCATACAAGATGGCAAATATGTGAGGCAATGATCAAACATGCTTTCTATATGTCTTATGATGTCAAATGAATCAAATGAATGCTTGAAATGTCATGGCAAGTCATGTTATGCAAGAGAATGCAAGATGGATGCAAATGAAAGCTCAAATTAGGGTTCATGAACCAAACAACAAACAAAAACCCAAAACAGAAGCAAACCCTAAGATAAAAAATGGAAAATGCCACACAAAGGATCCCTAAACCTATACTAAACCAATGTCCAAAGGGGAGGTCTCAACTCTTAACCATTCTCAAGTTATGATTTTTCTAAGTTATTAGGGTTTTTAGGGCTCCTAAACAAAAGAAATGCCAAACAATTGAAAAATGCAAGATCAAACCATGGCCAATTTATCTCAAAAACTACATGCTAAATACAATGCAATGCAAAAATAACCAAGGTCCAACTCCTCATGAATAGGCAGAAATGAATTTTTGAACTTAGGATCAAAATAATGCACAAAAATGATTTTAATTCAATGAGAAATTCTCAAAATGCATCAAGATCAAAAAAGAAATTTGGTTTGAAGGTTGGACAATGTTTCTAAATGTCTTAGAACATTTCATGAATTTTTTGGTGATTTTTAAATACCTAAAAGTATTTTTAATAAATTAATTTCCATTAATCAATTAAAAATAATCTTTTAAATATTTAAAAATACTTTTTAAATGATAAAAAAATAAAAAGAAAATATTTTTGTGTTTGCAAAATTAATAAAACTCAGGAGAAAAAGTTTCATAATTTTTAAACCTTTTTTACTATTTTAAATAAATTAGAGAAAAGAAATGATATTAAATGAAAAATAAAATAGGTTAAAATGAAAGTAATTAGAAGGGAAGGCCAGGATTTGGTCTGGGCTTGGTCTGGTTGACTGCGCACCAGATCCAAGGGCCCTGATTCAAATCTGGCTAATTAATACTTATGAATTAATTAAACATAAATTAAATGGATAATCAGGATTAGGGCTTCTAATGACTCATCTCAGCCATCCATTCACGCGCGGGAGAGTCCATCCAAGGGACCAAATTCAAAGTTCGTTAATTAATGAGACTTAGCCCTAATCACATTCAGGCTGCCGGAGAAGACCTCCGGTCGTCTTCTCCGGCCAGCATCTCCCCTGAAAATCCCCAAAGCCCTAAAAACCTAACTAAAATGAAATCTAAAAACTGGGAAATGATCCCCACACACTCACGAACCAAACCCCCTAATCAAAACACATTTATATTTCCTAACAAGGCTGAATCGAAACAAATAAGAACTAGGGCACGCAAGTTTCAGAGAGCAATTAAACTCTCATTTCATTACCATTTCAAAAACTAAAAGCATATTCGTGATCAGGAAGACACAAAGAACAAGTTTAGAACAAAAGAAATGATTTCTGAAAAAATATTTCTTGAGCTACCTGAGATTCGAAGCTTTCACTCCAGCAACTTTCAAGCCTCCTCTCTTGGTGAAATCCACTCCTTATGACCTCCTGATGATGCTTGACTGCTTGGGAGAAATTTATATTGGCTGGATGAAGAGTTTGATCAGCTTCTGCTCCAAGCTCAGTTGAAAATGGCAATGGAGTTTTAGGCTGTTTCTGGCAATGGTGAAGGGTTGTTTGTGGTCCAGATGATGAGTGGAGAAGGTTTATGAAGTTGGTTTTGATGTTTGTGAGCTGTGGTGAGAGTTTCGAAGGAAACTGCAAGTTGAAGTGAAAATGGTGAAGTAGTGTTATGGCTTGATTCAGGCTTGTGTTCTTGCTGGTTTCTACTCAATGAGGCATGGTGAGTTGATTGGTGAAGGTGGTTTGGATGTTTTATGGCTGGGCAGAGAGATTCGAAGCAAAATGCAGCTAGGGTGTGTTTTGTGAATGTGGTATTGTGTAGTGTTTCAGCCTTGCTTCTTGATATGTTTTGCTTGCCAAAGGATATTGTATTTTAATCCTATAGGTCAGATGATGTGACCTGGCCTATAGTGATTGGTAAGTTTGCTTTTGCTCAAAGTCCACCTTTTGTGTAAGAGAAGTATGGCTCATGATCTAGGCTAGTACAAGGCATGGTTCTGGTGCAGCATGGTGTGTGTGTGATGTTGGGAAGGTCCAGCAGCCAATGCATCAAGTGGAGAGAAGCATCATGATGGTTTTGCAAGTTGTCACCTTTTTGAACTTCATGAAAAAAAGTCTTGTTACATGAACCATGAACATGTGATTTTGGTTCAATTCTGATTTTTGGGACATATGGAATGTTTGTGTGCTGGTTTGAAGTGAACTAGAGGTTACAAAAGGCATAGGTTCATGGTTTTGCAAAATTCTCATTTGAGGCATGCCTTGAAAATCAATGATTTTAGCCAACTTTAACACACCATAACTTTTGATCCAATAAGAGTTTGATCATGTTCTTGTACTTTTTGAAAAGGGAAAGATGAGATCTACAACTTTCATGACCAAAGTTTTTCCATTTGAAGCATTTTTGGATCAAGAATCAAGGCTTGAAAAATGACCTAAAATGAAGCATTCTTGAAAAGTCAACTATGCCCAAAAAGTCAACATTTGCAAAAACCCTAAATTCTTGATTTTTGTGAACTTCAACCTTATTCTATGATCAAATAAAGATCATATACACTCAAAATGATGAAGATCACCCATTGGTTGGGTCATTGGGGGCCTCAGATGCCCTGATTTTGCACTGACTTGTCCAGAAAGTCAACCTTTGATCAGATGACTTCCCCATGGAATTTCTTCATGAAAATTGATATGCATACTCCCTATACCATATAGAGACCAATGGAAACAAGAATGACCAAAAAATTTGGAGTTATGGCCTCTGAAACCAAAACCCTAATTTTCAGTCAACTATGCAGTCAAACCTGGCTCTGCATCCCTTCAAACCCTAGTTCTTGTGATTCCTTTGAAATCTTGACTTTGAGAGGATGTAATATGATATAAGAACACACATGGATCCCTTTGAAGTGATTGTTTGCCTTTGGAGTGGCTCAAGAGGCTCTTGGATTGCTCAGATCACAAACCTTAGGTGCAGATGACTTATAAACTATGCAGTGAAACAAAAATGAGATGTGAGATGATATGATTGTGTTTATGCATATGAGAATGATCACAAGCCATGGTGTGAATGGGTGAGGGCAAATTTGGGGTGTTTACAGCTACCCCTATTCAATCATGAGTTAGCTGTGCAGGATGTAAGCAACGGCTTAACAGGCAAACAAGATAACTTGTGGTTGAATACCAAAGACAGTCCAAAATTTGCACTCACAGAATGAAGAAGAAAAGGGATATAGATTGTAAAAGGAAAATAAAGTATACTGTAAAGTGTAGGCGACGGAGGACGACCGTCGAGCAGCGGACGACTGCTGGGTAAACAGCAATGACGGGAACGGCCGACATGCTGGGAGAAGTGCGGAAAATAAAGCAATGACGGGGACGGCCGACATGCTGGGGATAAAAGGTATTAAGCAAAGACGGGGGCGGCCGACTAGCTGGAAAAAGTAGGATATCATGATGGGGACGGCCATCAAGATAAAGCTGTAAAATTCTCTGGTAGTCGAATGAAACATGACGGGGACGACCATCAGGTTCATAAAGTAAAGGTAACCGACGATGGGGACGGCCATCGGGCTAAAAAGGAAAAGGGACCACGACGGGGACGGCCATCGGGTTAAAGAATAAATGAAATAAACAGATGATGAGGTACGGTCATCAAAGGTGAAGGACGATCACCTAGCAGGGGACGGCTGCTCTGTCGGGTTAAGATGAGGGACGGTCATCTAAGGTGGAGGACGACCACCTGGCAGGGTACGGCTGCCGAAAATATCGCGACATAGGACGAATGCCGGATAAAAGGTCAACGATGGGGACGGCCATCGGACGAGCATGATGGAGGACGACCATCAAGAGGTGGAGGACGACCACCTAGCAGGGGACGGCTGCTCTCGAGGTTTCTCATGACATAGGACGAATGTCAGATAACCAAAAATCAACAATGGGGACGGCCATTGGATAACATGATGAAGGACGATCATAAAAAGGGGGAGGACGACCACCTAGCAGGGGACGGCTGCTAAAAATCAACGATGGGGACGGCCATCAGATGAGCATGATGGAGGACGACCATCAAGAGGTGGAGGACGACCAGCTAGCAGGGTACGGCTGCTCTCAAGGTTTATCATGACACAGGACGAGTGTCAAATAAAAAGGAAAATTGCTTTGCTGGTGATCTACTGGGGAAAAGTAAACACGGACGAGTGTTTACATCCAAGAAACAAAAGGTATAAGTGTTTAGATGTAGAGTACAGATTAAGGTGCGGACGAGCATCCTTAAGACTATGATACGGACGAGTATCAGTTAGAAACAAACTGACACATGTTCAAAGATGATGATACGGACGAGTATCAACTGGTTAACAGAGAACACGGACAAGCGTTGAGTCTGAAAGAATTCTTCTGGGGAATAATAGACACAGACGAGTATCTATATTCAAGAAGACACAAGTGTTTGACGCAGTGTATGGATTAAAGATGCGGACGAGCATCCTTAGGACTATGATATGGACGAGTATCATGTAGAAACAAACACTAGACGCAATGTTCTGAGATGATGGTACGGACGAGTACCAACGGGTTAACAAAGAACAAGGACTACTGTCGAATCTGTGGGGATATAAATGGTGTATACAAGATACGGACGAGTATCTGTATAAGTGTGACATGAGTAGTGAGTATGAGTTTTGTATAGACGAACACTTTAACTGCTGGGGAGAGCGACACGGACGAGTGTCAAAAGGAGAAAAGTATAATATAAACAAATATATGGGTGATGAAAGTGTAAGCGACTGCGCTGGGGATACGACACAGACGGGTGTCAAGAAAGTGTATATATAAGTATATGTGAGTGCAAAGAGGATGTCTTTGGCTTTCTGCTGGTGATTTGGCACGGACGGGTGTCAGGTAGCATCTGTAATAAGGGTGATCTTGGTTTGTAAAGTGTATTCAGGCAACTTTACTGGGGAGTGATGACACGGGCGGGTGTCCAAAGGTGTACATGATGGTGTTTGTGATTGGAGAGGCAACTGCTTTTGCTGGGGACTCTAGGGATTTTTGAGGAAAGTATTTGTATTCTGATGAATGGTTTGTATTCACAAGTGTACGATTCACAACATGACTTATGATTATGCTATGTACTTGATTTTTGCCGTAATGCTCCGTACTAGACGGAATGCTACGCTCTGAGGGGATAATATGATGCGAATGCTATGATTATGCAAAGAGGTACAGGTCCGGGATTCGGATCCCGTTGCTGCGAAGATCTCTGGGTGATCCGCTTGAAATAGACATCCCAGCTGGGGATGGGATCATTGATAGATCTGATAATGTATCTGCTTGGGGATGTAAGTCACTGGTTGACATATCCTTGTAATATAGGGACCCAGCTGGGGTTTGTAACAGTCTTCTGTACTCTGTTGTGACTCCTTCATGCGTTGCTCTTCTGGATAGAGGCTTGAAGCTCTGTGGGGAGATGATTCCCTGACTTCTGCATTCTGCTGAGGAAGAAAGATTGGCACTACGGCTGGGGAAGAAGCAACTCAGCTGGGGAGAGTAATGAAAGGCAAATCAGCTGGGGAGGGAGCACTTCGGATGCTGAGATTGTTTGTTGATCTGCCAACTTGCTGGGATGTAATTTGCATGCCCCAAGTTGCATTCTGGATACCTGCAATCCTGCAAAGATAAGGAAGCGCACTAAAAGGTCCCGAGGTATCCTTTACTGGATTCCGTCATAGGAGTTAAGTACTTTTTGAGAGTAAGTATATTCCCTGCAAGCATGTGCTTTTTATTATTTTTCTTTTTTTTTTAGTGAAAAGCATCTGTACTTATGCAATTAGTTTTTTAGAGACATCAGACATTCTTTGCAAATAAAATGTACAAGGCGAAACATGACTGAAAATCTGATTTTATTAATTCAAACGCCCTGAATTGGCGAGATACAGTCAAAGAAACAAATCTCCTAAAATGAAGAGACTGTTACAAATTGAGAAACAAAATGCTGGCGATGTTGACGACGCTTTCAAGGAGCTTCCTCTTCTGCTATGACTCGTATGACAATGACGTTCTTCTCGTCTTGCTTTCTGAAGGAGGCTGATTCTGATTGAAGCTTGATCCTTTTGAAGCTTTCCAAGTTGTAAGTAATACAGATGAATTCAGAATGCAGTTGTTCGCTTATTCCCTTATTTTGCATGGATCGCCCTTTCGGGTTTTCAATCCATCGGGATACCCATTTTTGCCTGAGTTGTCCAATGCGGCTTTTCAACTCAGCGGGTGTACAATTTTTGTCTATTTTCCCTTATTTTTGCCCGAGTCTTTTATTCTGTTTTTGACTCGCCTGGACTTACATTCTGTTTTTATGTCCATCGGGTCATTTTTTATGCGAAGTATTTTTTAACTGCATCTGAATTCACAGGGGACGGGAAATCTTCACCATCCATGGTGCTGAGCATCAGTGCTCCACCGGAAAAAACTTTCTTTACAACAAATGGTCCTTCATAATTTGGAGTCCATTTGCCCCTGTGGTCTGTATGAGGAGGGAGGATTCTCTTCAGCACGAGATCTCCTACTTGGTACCCTCGGTGCCTGACTTTCTGATCGAAGGCTTTCTTCATTCTCTTCTGATACAGCTGTCCATGACAGATCGCAGCCAATCTTTTCTCTTCGATCAGACTCAGTTGTTCGTATCGGGCCCGAACCCATTCTGCTTCACTCAATTTAACATCCATCAATACCCGTAGAGAGGGTAATTCAACTTCAACAGGTAGGACTGCTTCCATACCATACACAAGCTGATACGGTGTTGCCCCGGTGGATGTTCTGATTGATGTGCGGTACTCATGCAAGGCAAACGGTAACATTTCATGCCAGTCTTTGTACGTGACTACCATCTTCTGCACAATCTTCTTGATATTCTTGTTAGCCGCCTCAACAGCGCCATTCATCTTTGGCCTGTAAGGAGAAGAATTGTGGTGTTGGATTTTGAAGTCCCGGCATAACTCAGCCATCATTTTGTTGTTCAAGTAGGAACCATTATCAGTAATGATTCGCTCGGGAACTCCATATCGACAGATGATATCTCTCTTCAGAAATCTGGCTACCACTTGTCTTGTAACATTTGCATACGAAGCTGCTTCAACCCACTTGGTGAAATAATCAATAGCGACCAAGATGAATCTGTGACCATTTGAAGCAGTTGGCTCAATCTTGCCAATCATATCAATGCCCCACATGGCAAAGGGCCATGGTGAAGACATGATGTTCAAAGGGTTGGGAGGCACATGCACCTTATCTGCATAGATCTGGCATTTGTGGCATTTTCTGGCGTAAGCACAACAGTCTGCATCCATTGTGATCCAGTAATAGCCTGATCTCAACAACTTTTTAGCCATGGCATGCCCTCCTGCATGGGTACCAAAAGATCCTTCGTGCACTTCATGCATCAACGAACCTGCTTCCGTCTTGTCAACACATCTGAGGAGTACCATATCAAAGTTCCTTTTGTATAAAGACCCATCAGTGTTCAAAAAGAAACTACCAGCAAGCCTTCTCAAAGTCTTCTTATCATTGGAAGATGCCCCAGGTGGGTATGTTTGATCCTCCAAGAAGCATTTAATGTCATGGAACCAAGGCTTATCATCTTTAACAACATCTGCTGCGAACACATATGCTGGTCTATCAAGCCTGGACACTGAAATCTGGGGTACAAAGTTAGCAGCTTGAACTTTGATCATGGATGAAATGGTAGCAAGAGCATCTGCAAACTGATTCTCGTCCCGAGGGATGTACTCAAGCTTGACTGTTGTGAAGAAAGTCAATAACCTCCTTGTATAATCCCTGTAAGGTATCAGATGATCCTGGTGGGTGTACCATTTTCCGTTGGTTTGATTAACTACCAAAGCTGAATCTCCGAACACAGTTAATGTCTTGATCCTGAGGTCAATGGCTTCCTCAAGACCCATAATGCAAGCTTCGTATTCAGCTTCGTTGTTAGTGCAGTTGAAAGTGAGGTTTGCCGAGAAAGGCATGTGAACTCCTTTAGGTGTAATGAGTACTGCACCAACACCACGACCATTCATGTTAACAGCCCCATCAAACATCATAGTCCATTCTTCCTCCGGGTCAGGCCCTTCAGTGTGAATAGGCTCTTCATGATCTTTTGCTTTAATGAACATGATGTCTTCATCAGGGAAGTCAAACCTCATAGGCTGGTAGTCATCAATAGGTTGCTCAGCAAGATATTCAGATAGTACACTGCCCTTGATGGCTTTCTGAGATGTGTACTGTATGTCGTATTCTGTGAGAATCATCTGCCATCTTGCAACCCGTCCGGTAAGAGCTGGCTTCTCAAAAATGTACTTAACTGGGTCCATTTTTGAGATCAATAAAGTAGTGTGGGTCAACATATACTGTCTCAGTCGGCGAGCAGCCCACGCTAAAGCACAGCAAGTTTTCTCGAGCAGTGAATAACGTTGTTCACAGTCGGTAAACTTTTTGCTTAGGTAGTAAATTGCATACTCTTTTCGACCAGACTCGTCATGCTGGCCCAGCACACACCCCATTGACTCTTCTAATACTGTCAAGTACATAATCAGAGGTCTTCCTTCAACTGGAGGCATAAGGATTGGAGGTTCTTGTAAGTACTCCTTGATCTTGTCAAAAGCCTTCTGACAGTCTTCGTTCCACTTGACCGTTTGTTCTTTCCTTAACAGTTTGAACAAAGGTTCGCAGGTTGCCGTTAGGTGAGATATGAACCGTGAAATGTAATTCAATCGACCTAAGAACCCTCGAACCTCTTTCTCAGTCCTCGGTGCAGACATCTCTTGAATAGCTTTGACTTTATCAGGGTCAACTTCAATCCCTTTCTCGCTTACAATAAAGCCCAGCAGCTTACCGGATCGCACCCCGAATGTGCATTTGTTGGGGTTCAACTTCAGTTGGTACTTCCTCAGACGCTTGAATAACTTGAGCAGATTCACCAGTTGATCTTCCTCTGTAAGGGACTTGGCGATCATATCATCCACATAACATTCTATTTCTTTATGGATCATATCGTGGAATAGTGTCACCATAGCCCGTTGATATGTTGCACCAGCATTCTTCAGTCCGAATGGCATCACTTTGTAACAGAACGTGCCCCAAGGTGTGATGAATGTTGTCTTCTCCATGTCTTCAGGTGACATCTTGTTCTGATTATATCCTGAAAATCCGTCCATGAAGGAGAATACCGAGAACTGAGTCGTGTTATCCACCAATACATCAATGTGAGGTAAAGGGAAGTCATCTTTTGGGCTGGCTCTGTTCAGATCCCGGTAGTTAACACACATCCTTACCTTGCCGTCCTTTTTAGGCACAGGTACTATGTTAGCAACCCACGGCGGATAGCTAGTTACAGCAAGGAACCCGGCGTCCCACTGCTTTTGTACCTCTTCTTTGATTTTCATTGCCATGTCTGGGCGAGTACGGCGCAGTTTCTGTTTAACTGGTGGGCATTCTTCTCTCAAAGGCAGCTTGTGCACAACAATATCGGTATCCAACCCTGGCATGTCCTGATACGACCAAGCAAACACGTCCACATATTCTTGAAGCAGATCTATCAGTTGTCTCTTCACTGAGTCTTGCAGGCAGGCCCCGATCTTAACCTCTTTCACGTCTTCCTCTGTACCAAGATTAATCACTTCAATCTCCTCCTGGTGAGGAGTAATAACCTTTTCTTCCTGTCTTAACAACCTGGCTAGCTCTTCAGGAAGCTCATATTCTTCATCAACCCCTTCATCAGCTTGATTGATTGGATTGTCAAAGTCATACGATGTCATAGCCGTGTTGTTGTCGGTGCTGTCTGGAAGGCACTCTCTGCAAGGGTTCAGTTTGTTCATTTTAGTGATCTGATTTTAATCTTGCTTAGAAAAGTGAAATAAAGTTATCATTTTGAAAACATCGCCATTTATTTTTTGTACAAAAAAGAAAAATGGAAAGACAGTGAACGGAAAAGAAAAAGATTCGTTTGCAAAAAGATGTCTGATATTTCATTAATTAATCTTGTTTGCACAAAAGTACAGATGGCCCGATTACAAAATGAGTCTTGTCATCTTGGGCAAGATGCAAGACTTTGATGCATGCTATAAAAATACAGGAAATAATAATTACTCTGCATGAGTAACTCTTATAATTCCCTGGGAAGACCAGTTCGAGATACTGCTCCCCGGGATCTTTGGACGAATCCAATTCTCCAGATTGCGCTCCTCTTCCAGCTCGTCTTCCAAATTGTTGATTGCATCGGGGGTGAGCATCCCCCCACTGATAAAAACAGGCTTCCCAGCGGCCTCCACTTGATTCTGTTGAGTTGGTCTGTAACCCAACCCAAACTTGTCCTTCTTCTCCTCCACAGATACGACCTTGCCCCAGCCTTGGGCCGTTCCTTCTTCAACAACCTTCCGGGCTTGTTGATAAGATGACATGGAGATACCAGATACAGCAGATGCTTCATTGACATTCAAGGCCTCAAAACCCTGGCTCATTGTTTCATGGATCTCCCCATCCATCTCAATGTACTTGTAAGTAGCCAGATGGCTAACAAATATATCTTCCTCCCCACAGATTGTGACAACTTGGCCTTCCCATTCAAATTTTAACTTCTGGTGAAGGGTAGACGTTATTGCGCCAGCGGCGTGAATCCAGGGTCTACCCAACAAACAGCTATAGGCAGGCTGAATGTCCATCACATAGAAGATAGTTGTAAAGGTCTGCGGGCCAATTGTCATGGGTAGCTCTATTTCTCCCAGAATCGACCTCTTAGAACCATCAAAGGCTCTTACCACCAGGTTGCTGGGTCTCAATGCTAATCCTTCATACTCTAGCTTCACCAGAGCCTTCTTTGGTAAGACATTCAGGGATGATCCTGTGTCCACCAGCACATGGGAAAGGACTGCTCCTTTGCATTCCATGGTGATGTGCAAGGCTTTGTTGTGGTTGCGGCCCTCCGTTGTCAAGTCAGTATTGGTAAACCCTAGCCCATTGCTAGCAGTAACATTTCCAACCACGGTTTCCAATTGATTGACAGTGATCTCTTCAGGCACGTAAGCTGCGTGCAAGACTTTGAGTAGTGCATTCCGATGGGCTTCGGAGCACATGAGCAGAGATAAGATAGAGATCTTGGATGGCGTCTGGTGAAGCTGATCCACAATTTTGTAATCACTCTTTTTGATGATCCTCATAAACTCATCAACTTCCTGATCGAATGGTGTTTTCAAGGCTTCCTTAACAGCTTGATCTTCCTGCACCGGGCTCTTTCCTTTTGCCCTGGCAGCAGCTTCTGCCTCGGCAGTGGGTCTTTGAATTTGTGGAGCAAAGAGACGTCTGCTTCGAGTGAAGCCTCCGCCTCCTCCCACATTGTCTATCTGTGGTGCAGGTGTTGATGTTTCAAGAGTGATTCTTTTTCCTTCGCAGTACACGTCAGAGCCATAGTGCCAAGGGATGGCCCTATTGCTTTCATAAGGTACGGGTCCAGGCACTGTGACAGTGACTGGACTGATTGCAGCTGCTGAAGGGACTGTAATTGTTTGTGGATCATAATAAATCGTAACTGGTGCTCTGATGGGAGCAGCACCTTCTGAATGGTAGGCAGAGTTGTTTTCAGGATCATAGAATATGGTGACAGTAGAGACATCTTCATGATTGGTTGCTGGAGTTGTAGGAGACATTGTTGGAAGGACGGATGTTGTTGTTGTAGGAGATTCGAAATGGAATGAAGCTGAAGTTGTAGCAGGAGAAATTGTTGAAAACTGATCATTTGAGAAAATTGATGAAGTACTTGTTGATGAAGCCGAAGAATTGTCAGGGACAATGGTTGCTGCAGTTGTAGGAGGTTCTGAAACCGTTGCTGATGAGATTGCTGGATTTGTTGGAAATGATGTAGTGATCTGAAGTTGGCCACTCCGAATAAGGTCATCTATGCCATTCCTCAGATTATCGCACCCATTTACTGATATATTGCAGTAAGCACACCCTAACTCGCATCCTGGGAACATGTTGCATTCCAAGAGCTGAGCCTTGATTTCTACCAATGGTGTCCTGATCTGTCCCACACTGGTTATTAAATAAGACGGTTTGTCTTCTTCAATAGCGTTAATTCGGGGACCACCATGGTTTGGCATAGGATTTTTGTTGACATTGGGTGGCGGTGCAAAATTCAGAGCTTTTGAGTCCACCAGGTCTTGTACCTTCATGTGCAAGGCTCTGCACTTTTCTCTACTATGGCCAGGTGCGTTTGAATGAAAGGCACACCTAGCGTTGGAGTCGTAATTCCTGGGTAGACTATTGGGATCCGGAGGTGCCAACGTCCTTAGCTCAACTAGGTTGAGTTTCAGGAGTTGTGGCAGCAAGGTAGCATATGGCATGGGGATCGGGTCGATCACTCTGTTAGCTTGAGACGGCCTTTGCTGGAATGGCCTTTGTTGATTATTGTTGTTGGTGTTGCTGTTGTTGTAGTTTCTTGGAGGATACTGATTCTGTTGTTGATACTGAGGTTGATGCTGATAGTTTTGCTGAGGAGGTTGATAAACAGGTTGTGGATGTGCTGGAGCAGGGATGGTGACTGCAGCTACTGATCTATGCACATATTGGGGCCTACCCCTGTTGGTGTGGATGGCATTAGTCTCACCAGTCCTTCTCGGGCCTGCAAAAGGCTTTCTTGCATTACTGGATGAGCTTGCACCATTGTCTGAGATCTTCCCCATTTTCAATAGGCTTTCAATTCTCTCCCCGGCTATGACAACATCTGCAAAGCTGGTGGAGGAGAAGGCAGCTAGCCTATCAATATAGGTTCCCTGAAGGGTATTCATGAACATATCAGCCATTTCTCTTTCAGACATAGGTGGCTGGACAGCAGCAGCGAGCTGTCTCCATCTTTGAGCATATTCTCTGAAGCTCTCTCTAGATGATTGTGACATCCCCATTAGGAGGGTCCTATTGGGTGCCATATCCAGATTATACTGATACTGTCTGATGAAGGCCTCTGCCAGGTCCTTCCAGCATCTTACAGTTGCCCTTGTCAGATGGGAATACCATTCCCTAGAAGCTCCAGTCAAACTATCTTCGAAGTAGAACATCCACAGTTTCTCATCCATGGTATAAGCTTTTAGCCTCCCGAGGAAAGATTGTAGATGAGTCCGAGGACAGGAAGTCCCATTATACTTTTCAAAGCAGGGTGGCTTAAACTTGTGGGGAATCCTGACCCCGTCTACCAAGCCCATGTCCATGACATCGAACCCCAAAGAGTTTTGAGACTCCAGTGATCTCAACTTCTCAGCTATTTCATCCAATCTTCTATCATAAGCCTCTTCCCCGGCTCCCATTACCGTGAACTGGTCTTCTTGAGGATCTTCTTGCAGTACCCTCTCGGCTGTAGCAGTTCCTGGTATATTGACTGGAATGTTGGCCTCTGGATGGAGGTGAGGACCAAAGACAAGGGGATTGACATGTGGCTGGACTCTTTCATTGTTACTAGTCCCAGCAGTCCCCGGATGATGATCCTCTTGATTCCTCCCTTCTACCAAAGCTCTGAGCCTCTCCTGGCTTTGAGCTAAGTTGTTCATTAATTCCATGAACTGTGTTATCTGAGTTCTCATCTCCAACCTTTCGTTGGCCATCTGGTTTCTGACCTCCGTAAGGTCCTGCTGCATCTGATCCATCTGGATGCCCGGAAGATTGTTTCTAGTTGGGTACCTGTGTGGCCTGTTGAGTGGGAATCCTCGTCGCCAAGCAATAATTCCTGAACATCACAACAGAGTTAGCAACAACAAAAACAAAACCTACAAAACAAACAAAGTATTAGCATGCAATGCAGTATGCTTATTTGTTCTCAAGGTATCCGGCTTGGCATTCAGTTTTGACCCTTCCAGACCCTTGAAGATGCTGTTGATGTTGCTTCGGAAGGAAACTCAGATGGAACAAACTAACACAAATATATTACAGAAGGTGAAATAATACAACTTGTTCATTTTACAACACAAGCCCTCAAAGGGGTCAAAATACATTACAAGGAAATAAGAGTACAGGGAAAGAAACAACAACAAGAAAATGGTCAAACACCAAATCCAAACTCATCCTCCCGAACTTCCTTGAGAAGTGCTTCGGTCACAGGATCAGCCGGACGCTCTGTAAGGTTCCTGATAAGAAGGTTCCTTGTAGCAATAGCTGCAGCCAGCTTCTTGTGTTGACTTTGGTCTTTAGACCTCTTCACTCCAGCTCTGATCTTCAGCTCTGATATCTCCTTCTGGGCTACTGCCAGGGCTTCTTGCTGTTCTTTTGCGTTAGCTTCCATTTGTTCCATCTTGTCTTGAACTCTCTTGTCCTCCAGAGTACGAGCCTCGGTGATCCTGACCCACCTAGCCTGACTCTCCTTCAGATACAAGTCTGTCCTGGCTTTCTGGTACTGAGCTTCTTTGCAAGCATTCTTTAGGATTTGCTCTCCGGCCCTAGACTTCTTAATGTAATCTTCAGACCTCTCAATCTTAGCCAGATGCTCCTTCTTCAGCTTCTCCAATCTTTCAATATCCAATCTCCCATCACTCCTCTCATAGAGGGTCTTCTGCAAATCTTGAGTTAACTTCTCATTTCTCTCCTTCAACTTTTCAAACTCCTCTAGACTGACTGTTGCTGGAGGTGGTGCAGTGGAAGGCCCAGGCACATCCTTAATAGTAAAGGGCATTCCAGAGAATTGAGCCCTGGCATGGGACCAATCAAAGTATTGTGCTGATGCCACATTGTTACATTTTCCCAAGATGGTTATCCCCTTAGTTTGAACATTATCCCAGGCCCAGGCTGCCTGCCTAACAATAGCCAAACTAACCTTGTTCTCACAGTAGAGAGTTTCAACCAAGTCTTGTGCCTTAGGAGTGTGGACCAGCGCATAGCCCAATTGTCTTTTAAATAGCAGAGGGTTGTAATTGATACTACCCTTAACTCCTATTAGGGGCACATTGGGAAAATGCCCACAGCTGGTGATGATATCCCTGCCTTTTGTGCTTTGAGTACACCATCTGATATCAGCTGAAGTAAGAATAGTAAGTCTCCCAGCCCAGTTTTTCTGTTGATGAGGATTCAAAAATGCATCTGTCCTGGGTAGATGCCTGAGAAGCAAAGTGTGGAACAAAGGAGCACAACACCTCACTAACCTTCCCCTCTGTTTTTCATTTCTCTGATGCACTGAATAGTAGAGATCCCCCAATAAAGTTGGCACTGGGTTCTTTAGGATGAACAGATGGATTGCATCCTTACTAATGAATCGGGGCTCATCTGCAAACAACACAATCCCATATATGCTCAAGGCCAATAAAGCACATACTGCTTTCCACTCTCCTAGAGAAGCTTTCAGGGTAGCCTGAGAGATTAAGAAATCCAGATGCAGGCCTGGGATTCTAGCTTTAGAAGTCATATGTTGCCCAATCAGGGTTGGTTCCAGATGCAATGCCTTGGCTATCTCTTCATTACTTGGGAAAGCCATCTCAGGGTTGAAAGGGACTTCTCTCCTGATAGGTATACCAACTAATGATGAGTATTCTTCCATTAAGGGCCCCAGCTGAAAGTCCTGAAAAGTGAAGCATCTCAGTGGGGGATCATAAAACTGAAGGCAGGTGTGGATCAGGCTTCTCTGTGAAGGGTCCAGATCCATAACCATATCAAGTATATCTCCATGGTGTTCCCTGAACAATGGTACATGGCCTGGAGTGATCAGGGTCTGAATCCTCCTGATGTCTGCTAAATCTGGATGGAAGAAGTGGTAGGTGATATTGCTCTTTTGAGGTGCCATGATGTTGAGACTGAGTAGAGACAAGTGTTGATGAAGATGCTGAGGAGTGGGCCACTGGCTGGCTAGTGCAAGTAACTGAAGTATATGGCTGACAACTGAAGCAAGTGCTGATGGAGACAGGTCAATACTGAAGATGGGGTCAAAACCAAAACCTGATGAAGATGGATACCCTGAAACACAAATAAGCAAATGTCAATATGATGCAATGATTATGTATGCAGATGGTATGCAAGGGTTTGTGACTGAGCTGGATCTGATCAAGTGTTCTGATATAAGTCCATGTGTGTAAGAAATCCAGATGGAGGTCTATAAGTTCAGTAACCAAGGTGGGGGGGGCTCAAATAAAGAGCCACATGTCCAAGGTTTAGAATCACAAGAACTGTTCCAACATGGAGTATCCTTAATCAAATCACAGTGACAGGGTATTCTGAGGTCAAGGTACCTGCAAACCTGTAAACAGCCCAACCCCCTCACCGGTGGTGTTCTAAAACAAGGATCCTCAGACTTGGATCAGTTATGAGAAGTGTAAACACTTCTAACCCGGAGGTACAGTGTTTACAATAACCATAACAATTCCTCCTCTAATTCACCTCAATTTCTGAAGGTCAGAACTAAAAGGTCATCCAGACTTAGCAGGCTTCCCAGATGGCCCTAGCACTGCAGGAAATCTGCAACACAGAGTTCTCAAGAAGAAACCCACATCTGAACCGTGTTTCATATTCCCGCACCAGACCGAAATGGAATGGGAAAGAATATGATTCACTCTAGCCTAGGTGTCACTCAGGTCCCAGGTATAGGGCCTTAACTCTCAATGAAACACCCACCCACCAAAACAAAACCAGATCCAGCCAGCAGCATGACAGTATGATATATACAAAAGCAATAAAGAAAACAGTGAAGCAACTGTACATAAAACAAAAATAAATACAAATATACAAACACAAATAAGCACATAACACCCCAGTAAACACAAATCAAACAAGCGCTAGGAGAAACCCACAAAAAGAACCAGAAGCCCTGGTTGCAGTGTTTACTATTCCCCAGCAGAGTCGCCAAGCTGTCGCTCCCGATAAAATGGGACTGGCCCCAGATAAAGGTACAGACGTGAACGGTCGGCGAGAGGGACAATGAGAACACACAGCAGTGAACTCACTGGAGATGAATAGAGTCGCCAGCTAGGCATTTTTATCCCGGAGGAAAGGCAATGCTGCATAGACCTAGGAAAAGATGGATAAGACGGTTGCGAACCAGAGAGACTGAGAAAGGGGGTTGGTTACAACCTGGGAAGGTATTAGCACCCAGATTGTCCGTCGTACTCGACGGGATCCACGCTTAAAAGATTTGTGTTTTAAAGGGGTAGTGTCAGTGCATTTTGTGTATAAAATAGCTGGAAAAAGATGTACAGGTGTCAGTGTAAAAGAAGTGTAAAGTGTAATATATACAGTGTCAGTGTAAGAACAAGAGTGAAATGCTCAGGAGTATGAGGCTTAAAGAATAAAGCTGGAAAGAGGGGGAATATACAGAGACTTTTGTTCGATAACCGTTAAGTTATGCCTACGTATCCTCTCGTGCAATGAGGAAGTCAGAACACCGTAGTTCGACCCAAAGAGACTAAAAGATGAATTGACTTGTGAACTGCTTACTTGCCTATGCTCAAGTGTATGACCTGTCTGGCTCAGGTGCAAACTGTCTTGCATTAGACGGAAGAAGCGAGTTCTCGTTTGTGAGTGAATGAGATGAGAAAAGAATCCCGGAGGAGACAGTTATTGTTTGTTTTTGAGTTTTCAGTCTTTTATTGCTTTTGGATGTTTGTCATAAGTTGATGAGCTTAAGCCTAAACCAATGGGTTAGTAAACTCATCACATCTTCCCTCTGATTAGGGGTAATGAGAGTACTTTAAGTGTGAAGTCAGATTCTCACACTTAATCACCTTTGATGTAGGGTTAAGATCATTAACCTACTTGTGATTATTTAGATGTTTTTGTTGTTTTTGTTTAGTGTTGAGTAATGAGGTTAAGCCATAATCAGGGATTAAACAGACTCATTACACCATCCTAATAGAAGGATAATAGATGAGGGTGTTTAAGATGAGGAAAGCTCCTCAACTTAATCCATGATTAGGGATTAAACTCATGACAAAACAAGCCTTTGATTAGGTGGATTTTACTTAATGATATGATGATGAAGTGAATTTTATGATTTGTAAGACAACTTGAGGGGGACTTGTCCATTAACACTAGGGTTAGTCCTTCTTAACCAATTAAGGAAGAATTAGAACCCTAATGCAAGGCCCAAGTTACAAGTGTGATGTCTTGATGATTATTATGTGAATTGATTAAGAGATTTTAAACACATTAAGGGTTTAACACTTAGGATTAAAGTTATACACTCCATCCCAATAGAAGGATGCAGGCATAAGCTTAATCACAAAGCCTTAAAGCCTTTAGGCTTTAGTCCCTGATTATGAGGTGAGAAGAGAAGACTCAAAGAGAGACACAAAGGTAAAACTATGAGGGGAAACTAATCAAAACCCTAATTCATTGTCATGCTTGGTTGTCCCTAAGGTTTGTGAAGTTTACAAGAGAAATCTTCAAAGGAGCCACCAGGAAGCAGATGAACAAGATCAAGAGAAGCAAAGTGACTTGCTTCATTCAAGAAGTCAAGTCACTTGAAGAAAGAAAGTGGGAAGAAGAAGAATGAGCAAGCTCAATCTCAAACACATATCAAGATGCAGCATGGATGCAAGAGAGAGATGAGGAGAAAGTTGTGAGAAGTGAAGGCAAATTCACTTCTCAAGTTCACTTACCACCTGAAATGTTAGAAAGAAATGCAATGCAATGCTAAATGGGATAAGATGACATGATGCAAAACCAAACCAGAAGCATGTTGATGATGATAATGATGTTATGAGATGTTACAAGCATGAGGCAGCACATGGAAATGTTCATACAAGATCATGGATGCAAATGATGCAAGTTAAGGAACATGAATGAACATGAAAAGTTATGAAGCATACATGGCATACAAGATGGCAAATATGTGAGGCAATGATCAAACATGCTTTCTATATGTCTTATGATGTCAAATGAATCAAATGAATGCTTGAAATGTCATGGGAAGTCATGTTATGCAAGAGAATGCAAGATGGATGCAAATGAAAGCTCAAATTAGGGTTCATGAACCAAACAACAAACAAAAACCCAAAACAGAAGCAAACCCTAAGATAAAAAATGGAAAATGCCACACAAAGGATCCCTAAACCTATACTAAACCAATGTCCAAAGGGGAGGTCTCAACTCTTAACCATTCTCAAGTTATTATTTTTCTAAGTTATTAGGGTTTTTAGGGCTCCTAAACAAAAGAAATGCCAAACAATTGAAAAATGCAAGATCAAACCATGGCCAATTTATCTCAAAAACTACATGCTAAATACAATGCAATGCAAAAAGAACCAAGGTCCAACTCCTCATGAATAGGCAGAAATGAATTTTTGAACTTAGGATCAAAATAATGCACAAAAATGATTTTAATTCAATGAAAAATTCTCAAAATGCATCAAGATCAAAAAATAAATTTGGTTTGAAGGTTGGACAATGTTTCTAAATGTCTTAGAACATTTCATGAATTTTTTGGTGATTTTTAAATACCTAAAAGTATTTTTAATAAATTAATTTCCATTAATCAATTAAAAATAATCTTTTAAATATTTAAAAATACTTTTTAAATGATAAAAAAATAAAAAGAAAATATTTTTGTGTTTGCAAAATTAATAAAACTCAGGAGAAAAAGTTTCATAATTTTTAAACCTTTTTTACTATTTTAAATAAATTAGAGAAAAGAAATGATATTAAATGAAAAATAAAATAGGTTAAAATGAAAGTAATTAGAAGGGAAGGCCAGGATTTGGTCTGGGCTTGGTCTAGTTGACTGCGCGCCAGATCCAAGGGCCCAGATTCAAATCTGGCTAATTAATACTTATGAATTAATTAAACATAAATTAAATGGATAATCAGGATTAGGGCTTCTAATGACTCATCTCAGCCATCCATTCACGCGCGGGAGAGTCCATCCAAGGGACCAAATTCAAAGTTCGTTAATTAATGAGACTTAGCCCTAATCACATTCAGGCTGCCGGAGAAGACCTCCGGTCGTCTTCTCCGGCCAGCATCTCCCCTGAAAATCCCCAAAGCCCTAAAAACCTAACTAAAATGAAATCTAAAAACTGGGAAATGATCCCCACACACTCACGAACCAAACCCCCTAATCAAAACACATTTATATTTCCTAACAAGGCTGAATCGAAACAAATAAGAACTAGGGCACGCAAGTTTCAGAGAGCAATTAAACTCTCATTTCATTACCATTTCAAAAACTAAAAGCATATTCGTGATCAGGAAGACACAAAGAACAAGTTTAGAACAAAAGAAATGATTTCTGGAAAAATATTTCTTGAGCTACCTGAGATTCGAAGCTTTCACTCCAGCAACTTTCAAGCCTCCTTTCTTGGTGAAATCCACTCCTTATGACCTCCTGATGATGCTTGACTGCTTGGGAGAAATTTATATTGGCTGGATGAAGAGTTTGATCAGCTTCTGCTCCAAGCTCAGTTGAAAATGGCAATGGAGTTTTAGGCTGTTTCTGGCAATGGTGAAGGGTTGTTTGTGGTCCAGATGATGAGTGGAGAAGGTTTATGAAGTTGGTTTTGATGTTTGTGAGCTGTGGTGAGAGTTTCGAAGGAAACTGCAAGTTGAAGTGAAAATGGTGAAGTAGTGTTATGGCTTGATTCAGGCTTGTGTTCTTGCTGGTTTCTACTCAATGAGGCATGGTGAGTTGATTGGTGAAGGTGGTTTGGATGTTTTATGGCTGGGCAGAGAGATTCGAAGCAAAATGCAGCTAGGGTGTGTTTTGTGAATGTGGTATTGTGTAGTGTTTCAGCCTTGCTTCTTGATATGTTTTGCTTGCCAAAGGATATTGTATTTTAATCCTATAGGTCAGATGATGTGACCTGGCCTATAGTGATTGGTAAGTTTGCTTTTGCTCAAAGTCCACCTTTTGTGTAAGAGAAGTATGGCTCATGATCTAGGCTAGTACAAGGCATGGTTCTGGTGCAGCATGGTGTGTGTGTGATGTTGGGAAGGTCCAGCAGCCAATGCATCAAGTGGAGAGAAGCATCATGATGGTTTTGCAAGTTGTCACCTTTTTGAACTTCATGAAAAAAAGTCTTGTTACATGAACCATGAACATGTGATTTTGGTTCAATTCTGATTTTTGGGACATATGGAATGTTTGTGTGCTGGTTTGAAGTGAACTAGAGGTTACAAAAGGCATAGGTTCATGGTTTTGCAAAATTCTCATTTGAGGCATGCCTTGAAAATCAATGATTTTAGCCAACTTTAACACACCATAACTTTTGATCCAAGAAGAGTTTGATCATGTTCTTGTACTTTTTGAAAAGGGAAAGATGAGATCTACAACTTTCATGACCAAAGTTTTTCCATTTGAAGCATTTCTGGATCAAGAATCAAGGCTTGAAAAATGACCTAAAATGAAGCATTCTTGAAAAGTCAACTATGCCCAAAAAGTCAACATTTGCAAAAACCCTAAATTCTTGATTTTTGTGAACTTCAACCATATTCTATGATCAAATAAAGATCATATACACTCAAAATGATGAAGATCACCCATTGGTTGGGTCATTGGGGGCCTCAGATGCCCTGATTTTGCACTGACTTGTCCAGAAAGTCAACCTTTGATCAGATGACTTCCCCATGGAATTTCTTCATGAAAATTGATATGCATACTCCCTATACCATATAGAGACCAATGGAAACAAGAATGACCAAAAAATTTGGAGTTATGGCCTCTGAAACCAAAACCCTAATTTTCAGTCAACTGTGCAGTCAAACCTGGCTCTGCATCCCTTCAAACCCTAGTTCTTGTGATTCCTTTGAAATCTTGACTTTGAGAGGATGTAATATGATATAAGAACACACATGGATCCCTTTGAAGTGATTGTTTGCCTTTGGAGTGGCTCAAGAGGCTCTTGGATTGCTCAGATCACAAACCTTAGGTGCAGATGACTTATAAACTATGCAGTGAAACAAAAATGAGATGTGAGATGATATGATTGTGTTTATGCATATGAGAATGATCACAAGCCATGGTGTGAATGGGTGAGGGCAAATTTGGGGTGTTTACACCAATGACCCAACCAAAGGGTGTTCTTCATCATTTTGAATGTGTATGATCTTTATTTGATCATCGAAGATGTTAGAAGTTCACAAGATTGAAGAATTTCAAGCCATTTGCAAAGTTGCCTTTTTGGGAAAATGACTTGTAATGGAAACTTGCCATGTTGGGAATCTTTTTCAACCCTTTCTTTTTGATTAAAAAATGCTTCAAATGGGAAAACTTTGGTCATGAAAGTTGTAGAATGGATCATTCCCTTTTCAAAAAGCACAAGAACTCATTCTAATTCATTTTGGATCAAAAGTTATGGCTTGTCAAAGTTGGGAAAAATCACATAATTTCAAGTTCTGTACCAAAGAGGTATTTTGCAAAATGGTATGATCAAGCATTCTAAAGACTTCAAATGTGCACAAACTCTTCACAACATGCTCATGTGACTTCTAAAAATCAGAATTGGCCCAAGAATTATGCATTTTGGTACCTTGAACTTCATGAATTTCCAAAGGGGGCAAATATGTACCAACTTGCAAAAACTCATGAAGCCATGCCTCTACTTGTTACAGCTCATAGAATCTGATCCACAAGAACTCCATGATCTCAGCTGAGCCCAACCATGCCCCTATCACAACCTCACACTTGCCCATACCTCAAGTACACCTAACTTGGACTTTATGCAAAAACACCCATACCAATCAGCCTGTGCCACACCAACTATTCTGACCAATCAAGACTTTACAAACACACTTCAAGCAAGCCATTTCATATCATCTTGAAGCCTAAACACACACACAAGCCAGCATTCTCAAAAACCTCCCCATATGCATTTTGCTTCGAATCACACAACACAACCTTCAAACATCAAAACAAACTTCATAGAATCACCCAGCATGCTCCCCTGATCATTTCCCTACCCTCATTCATCCCTGAAACCTCCTCAATCAGAAACACGATTCTCACCCCTCACTGAACAGAACTTGATCAATCTGACAAACCAGCCATTTTAAACTCCAAACAAGCCTTGCAAACTTCTCAGGGGGGTCATTAGAGGTGATTGGAAGCAAAGAGCTGGCCAGAAAGTTGCAAACTGAGAAAGCTCAAGCTCAGGTACCTCAAGAACTTTTTTTTCTAGAAATTGTTTTTTATGCTATAGAATTTTTGCTTATGCTCCACTGATCATTCTGGTGTTCTTAGTTTTTAAAATGATTGAGTTTTGAGCCTGAACCATGTCTCTGGAAGTTTGACCTGAAAACTTCTTTGATTCGATTCGTGTTTGTGTTGAAAGATAAACATGATTTTGTGCTTGATTCGTGTTTAGGGTGGGTAGAGGATGAATTCTGGAGAGTTAGAGCATTTGAAATGGCCTAGGGAGTGATTTTGATTTTTGGTTGGCCGGAGAAGATGACCGGAACACTGTTCTGGTCATCTGAAAGTGTTTAGGGTTCAGATTAGGGCTTAATGACGTAATTAGTGTAGTTTGAATCTCAGCCATCCAGATGCGTGCGCTGGTCAATTCCCTCCCTTTTTATTCGAATCTCAGCCACTGGATTGGATTACTTTCATAAATTCGTATTTTTAATTCATTTAAATTGTATTTATTTCCACATTTTATTTAAAATAGCAAAAACCATTTAAAAATTATGAAATTTTTTGTCAAAGATTTCATTAATTTTTAAAACCCAAAAATATTTTTATTTTTATTTTTTGCACTGAAAATTATTTTTAAATCATTTAAATGTTTATTTTTAATTAGTTAATGAAAATTAATTAATAAAAAAATGCATTTAGGTATTTAAAAAATCACCAAAAAATTCACATTGCATTTAGAAAAATTGTCCAACTCTCAAACCAAATTTCTTTTTTGTTCTTGATGCCTTTTGATCATTTTCATTGGAATTAAATTCATTTTAAGGCAATATTTTTGTGCAAACTTCGAAAAATCCCTTCTGCCTAACCATTGAGAGTTGGATGATGATTCTTCTTGCATTGCATTCTTCATAGCATGTAGTTTATAGGATAAAATTGGCTTGATTTGCAATTTGTTTGGTATTCTTCTTGTTGAGGCACCCCAAAACCCTAGTAATCTTAGGAAATTCATAACTTACATTAGGTTAAGAGTTGGATCCCCTCCTTTGGGCAGTGAGTTTGTATAGGTTTAGGGTATCTTTGATTGCATTTTCAAATTTTTATCATGTCATTTGCTTATGGTTTTGGTTTTTTTGCTTTGCATGATGCATGTAATCCTAATTTGTGCCTTTCTTTGCATCCATTTCTCATTTGCTTGCATCCAATGACTTTCCATGACATTTTGTGTATCCACATGATTCATGATACATATTAGAACATATTAGGACCATGTTTGATCATTGCATCTTTCATTTGCCATGTTGTATGCCCATTGCATTTCATAACTTTTCATGTACATTCATGGTTCAAGGCATGATTCATTTGCATCCTTATGCTTGTTTGATCATTCTCATATCTTGTCATGTGTTTGCCTCATCTCTTAGTATCACTAACATCATGTTTATGCTTCTGGTTTTAGTTTGCATCATGGCATTGCATCTCATTTGCATTGCATTTCATTTCTTTTGGCTAACTTTTCAGGTGGTAAGTTGTTTGAGAAGTGAATTTGCCTTCACTTCTCACAATCTCTTTCATCTCTTTCATAATTTCTTTGCTGCATTCTTTATGTGTATTAGAGAGAGCTTGCTCATTCATGTTCATCTCTTACTTTCTTCCCTCAAGCAACTTGTCTTCTTAAGTGAAGCAAGTTGTTTTGCTTCTCTTTGCTTCTTGCTCCTTTCATCTGCTTCCTTCCTGGTGGTTCCTCTGAAGATCTTTCTCTCTTAAGCCTCATAAACCCTAGGATCCCCAAGCATGATAACAATTAGGGTTTGATTAGCCCCCCATTTAGTTTTACCTTAGTGTCATCTTTGATTCTTCTCTTCTCATCTCATAATCAAGGACTAAACCCTAAAGGCTTTAAGGCTTTGTGATTAAGCTTATGCCTGCATCCTTCTATTAGGATGGAGTGTATAACGTTAATCCTAAGTGTTAAACCCTTAATGTGTTTAAATCCTTTAATCAATTCACTTAATAATCATCAAGACATCAAGCTTGTAACTTGGGCCTTACATTAGGGTTTTAATTCTTCCTTAATTGGTTAAGAAGGACTAACCCTGGTGTTAATGGACAATTCCCCCTCAAGTTGTCTTACCAACCATAAAAAATCATTTCTTCATCTTATCATTAACTAAAATCCATCTAATAAAGGCTTTGTTTTGTCATGAGGTTAATCCCTAATCATGGATTAAGTTGAGGAGTCTTTCTCAGCCTAAATGTTCTCATCTATTATCCTTCTATTAGGATGGTGTAATGAGTCCATTAAATCCTTGATTATGGCTTAAACTCATTACTCAACACTAAACAAAAGCAACAAAAACATCTAAATAAATCACAAGTAGGTTAATGATCTTAATCCTACATCAGGGTGATTAAGTGTGAGATGCTGACTTCACACTTAAGGTATTCTTATTACCCCTAATCAGAGGGAAGATGTGATGAGTTTACTAACCCATTGGTTTAGGCTTAAGCTCATTTTCTTATGACAAACCTCCAAAAGTAATAAAATACTGAAAACATCAAAAACAAACAATAATCGTCTCCTTCGGGATTCTTTTCTCGTCTCATTCACTCACAAACGGGAACTTGCTTCTTCCGTCTAATGCAAGACAGTTTGCACCTGAGCCAGACAGGTCATACACTTGAGCATAGACAAGTAAGCAGTTCACAAGTCAATTTATCTTTCAGTCTCTTTGAGTCGAACTACGGTGTTCTGACTTCCTCATTGCACGAGAGGATACGTAGGCATAACTTAACATTTATCGAACGAAGGTCTCTGTATATTCCCCCTCCTTCCCGTATTATTCTTTAAGCCTCATAGTCATTTCATTCTTGTTCTTACACTGACACTTCTTTGATACACTTCACTTTTATTTTATACTGACACTTGCATTCTTTCCAGCTTTGATACACAAATTGCACTGACACTACCCCTTTAAAACACAAATCATTCAAGCGTGGATCCCGTCGAGTACGGCGGACAATCTGGGTGCTAATACCTTCCCAGGTTGTAACCAACCCCCTTTCTCAGTCTCTCTGGTTCGCAACCGTCTTATCCATATCTTTCCTCAGGTTTATGCAGCATTACCTTTCCTCCGGGATAAAAATGCCTAGCTGGCGACTCTTGTCTTCTGAGTTCACCCTTGTGTGTTCTCTCTCCTCTCGCCGACCGTTCGCGTCTGTACCCCATTTGACTTAGCCTCATTTGGTGGGAGCGACAATTGCAAGCTATAGCAAGAGGCCCAGTGGACTTTTCCAAGTCCCATGAAGAGTCTACATGACATTCATAAGTCCAAGATCATTTACAAAAGCCCAGTAGGTTGAGAGATCATCAGGGAATCCAAGCTAGGGACGGCTCCTACACAATGGTTCCCAAATTAGGGTTTAACTTTCAAGCATGAATTCTTTGTGGCTTTGACTATTTCATGGGGGAAAAGTCTTTCATATGATAAGAGGATCCTAGGGATGAAATTTGGTGAGAAAATTCCTTGTGGAAGTCAGTTATTTCAACAGTTGCTTGCAAAAGATGAAATTGGTCAACTGTGCATTTTAAAAGTCAACTGTGAGATTTCAAGGGGTCCAACCCCATTTTTCAAGTCAAGGGGTGTCCTTAAGACCTTAGAAGAGGTTTGGCAAAGTCAAAGGCCAAGAATCAAGGGGTTTGAAGAGGTTTCCATTTTTGGCATATGGTTGTTTATGAAACTTTCAATTTTTAGCATTTTTTGCCCTAATTTTCAAAGGCTTGTTTCAAGGTGAAAAAGATCTCAAATGAACTTCCAATAAACATGAAAGTTGTAGGGTAGATGCTCCCATTTTCATAAAGTACAAGTACATTTTCATAGCCTTCATGGATCATGAGATATGGCCTTCAAAAGTTGCTTGTTTTTTAGGGTTTACATTAAATTTCAAGTTTCCACCAAGTGCAAAAACTCACATAGCTCAATTCCAAGCCGACTTATGAATACAATGAGGTCACAACATCACAAGGCATTGCATGAGACACATTTTTCTCCAAAGAATACACTAAATTCGTGCATGGGATGAAAGATATTCCATAAAGTGTATTTTTGCAAAATTACAAACAAAGCATGTTGCACTCACATCCAAGGGTCAGAATTGATCCAAAGGCAATAAAGGGATGGATTGAAGTCAGAATGCACACATGAGGGAAGCATTGCACGCGTGTATGAAGCAATCACACATTTCATTTATTTTTGCAAATTCACCTCAATCACACTTCTCATGCCACCTTTACTTCAGAAACCCTAATCAGGTGAAAGGATCAATGGTATAAAAGCAAAGCATGCACTGAATTCATGGGGGGGACTCTCTCATTTCTCAGATTCAAATTCTCTTTCTCTCTTGCATTTTCTTTCGAATTTCTCTCCTCAAGCTCACACTTCATAATCTCTTCACATATCCCTCATCCTTGAGCTCTAAGGATCACATTACACTCACTCATTCAAGTTGAGAGTGAAGAATCATTGAGGTTCCATTCAAGAGCAAGAGCTTTCGGATTCAAAGATCCAGCTTCTCTCAAGCTCCATCTTGCATTTATTTTGCAAGAGGAGGTGAAAGTGCGTGGATCTGCAGCTGTAGGAGTATTTTCTTGGAGTTTTAGAGGATCTTCAACCTCAGGTATGCTATGAAATTCATGGATCTAGATTTGAAATTAAACGTATGCATTGTGTTGTGCTTGTTATGCTGATGATTATGTGATGATTAAATTCGAAAATTCTTAAATATTGAGTTTGTTATGTTGATATGAAGTTTGATACCTAAAATTTTTCGTGCTCGATTTGCTTTGTTATTTGACTTAATGGAGGTTTTGATGTCATATTCGTAATCAGCATGTTTTAATTTGTTGATCTGGAGATTTTGATCCATTTTGGTGTTGATTTGTTCTTGCTGTTGAATTTTCCGGTGACCGGAGCTAGGGCTCCGTCACCGGATTCTGGAAATGATAAACGAGGAAGATGATGTTTGAGCCATTAGATCTTTGATCCGGACGGCTAGTTTCATGACAGCGCATTAAAATCACAGCCTCCCCTCCCCTGCGCGTGCTTTGTGTTTTATAATTTGAATCTGACTAATCATTATGTTTCGCACCTCACCATTCATATCATGTTCATACACTCTAGCCAATGAATGAGAGGACCTAGGGTTTCGTTTGACTTGATCTGGCGCGTTTTCTTGATCCAATGGCTTCTTATTGTTTTCATGATTAATGTGAATTTCCACCATAATAATGTGAGTATACGCAGGATCCACTGGGCCTAAGTTATATTCGCACCTCTCCTTTAAATAAGCCCATTCAGATTGAACTGATCTCATTGCTTACTACGCCCCTGGCCTCATTTAATTCTTTTATTATTTCATTTTGATTGCAGTTTGATTTTTAATTTTTAAAAATAGAAATAAGTTCATAAAAATTCCAAAAAAAATCATGTATGATATTTTGAGTTTTCATTACTTTTTGACATTTTTATTTTCCATTTATTTTCATTTTGCCACGCTGGAATTAATTTCATCTTTTATTAATTACTTTTATTACACTTTTAATGCATGCTATCTTGTGCAATTTCTAACTTGATCACTAATTTGAATTTTGAATTGATTCTTTTTGCTTTGGGTTCATATTGAAATGCAGTTTGTTGTTGATTTTTATTCTGATTTTTAGAAGTTTGCTTGACTATTTTTGGTCCTTAGCTTGTGCGTGAAGTTTCCTAACCCTAATCCATGTTTAGACTCATATTTGACTTGCTTAGCTTCCGATTTTGATTCTTTCCTTTTGGCATGTTAATATTGTATGTTTAAAGAGTCTTTGCGCAAGTTTGTGGAATTTTTGGATGTATGCTTGATTTGATTTGAATTTTGTCATTTGCTTATCTTCTTTTGCATCTCTTTTGGTCATATGTTTAATCCCTAGGTTGGGAGGGCACTTGTGCCAACTCCTTGAGGTTGTTCAGAGCACATTTATGATGTGGATACTTCTCTGGTCTTGAGTTGATGTTTGTACTTTGAAAATTTTGTGTTTGCTTATCGTTGAAGTTCATTTACCTTTGTACATGTTCACCTCACTTCTTTTGCTTCTTTGCTTCCATTGATGTTAATGCTTGAGTTGGTATGTGTCGCTCCCACCAGATGACACCGGGCCAAGAGGGGTACAGACGCGAACGGTCGGCGAAAGAGAGAACACAAGGGTGAACTGGAAAGAGTTGCCAGCTAGGCATTTTTATCCTGAAGGAAAGGTAATGCTGCATAGACCTAAGAAAAGATAGATAAGACGGTTGCGAACCAGAGAAACTGAGAAAGGGGGTTGGTTACAACCTGGGAAGGTATTAGCACCCAGATTGTCCGTCGTACTCGACGGGATCCACGCTTGAAAGTTTGTATTCAAAGGGGTAGTGTCAGTGCTATTTTGTGTGCAAAAGTTGGAAAAGAATGTCAAGTGTCAGTGCAAAAGAATGCAAGTATACAAAGACTTTTGTTCGATAACTGTTGAGTTATGCCTATGTATCCTCTCGTGCAATGAGGTAGTCAGAACACCGTAGTTCGACTCAAAGAGACTGAAAGAAAAATTGACTTGTGAACTGCTTACTTGTCTATGCTTAAGTGTACGACCTGTCTAGCTTAGGTGCTAACTGTCTTGCATTAGACGGAAGAAGCGAGTTCTCGTTTGTGAGTGAATGAGGTGAGAAAAGAATCCCAGAGGAGGCGATTACTGTTTGTTTTTGATGTTTTCAATCTTTTATTGCTTTTGGAGTTTGTCATAAGAAAATGAGCATAAGCCTAGACCAAGGGTTAGTAAACTCATCACATCCTCCCTCTGATTAGGGGTAATGAGAATACCTTAACTATGAAGTAAGCACCTCACACTTAATCACCATGCTGTAGGATTAAGATCATTAACCTACTTGTAATTATTTATATGTTTTTGGAGTTTTTTGTTTGGTGTTAAGTAATGAGTTTAAGCCATAATCAAGGATTTAATGGAGTCATTACACCATCCTAATAGAAGGATAATAGATGAGAACATTTAAGTTGAGGAAGGCTCCTCAACTTAATCCATGATTAGGGATTAACCTCATGACAAAACAATATCTTTATTAAAATGGATTTTAAATTAATGATGAGATTAAGAAGTGGATTTTATGGCTTGTAAGACAACTTTAGGGGGACTTGTCCATTAACACTAGGGTTAGTCCTTCTTAACCAGTTAAGGAAGAATTAGAACCCTAATGCAAGGCCCAAGTTACAAGCTTGATGTCTTGATGATTATTAGGTGAATTTATTAAAGGATTTAAACACATTAAGGGTTTAACACTTAGGATTAAAGTTCTACACTCCATCCTAATAGAAGGATGCAGGCATAACCCTAATCACAAAGCCTTAAAACCATTAAGGTTTAGTCCTTGATTAAGAGATGAGAAGAGAAGACTCAAAGATGACACAAAGGTAAAACTAAATGGGGGACTAATCAAACCCTAATTGTGATCATTCTTGAGTGTTCCTAGGGTTTGTGAGGCTTGCAAGAAGATCTTCCAGAAAGCCACCAAGGAAGATGCAGGATGGAAGAGAAGCAGAAGAAGCAAGTCAACTTACTTCACTTAAGAAGGTAAGTTGCTTGAAGAAAGAAAGAGGAGAAGGAGCATGAATGAGCAAGCTCACTCTAATTCACAAGTAAAAATGTAGCAATGATGCATAAAAGGGATGAGAAGAGGTTATGAGAAGTGAAAGCAAATTCACTTCTCAAACACTTACCACCTGAAAGGTTAGCAAAAGGAAATGAAATAAATTGAAAATGAGATGAAATGCAAAGATGAAAGCCAGAGTCAGAAGCATATTCATGATGCAAATGATGTTATGAGATGGTATGAAAGCATGCCAAGTGATATGAATGTTCATACAAGAGATGAGAATACAAATGAAGCATATAAGAAGCATGAAAGTTCATGAATACATATGACATGAAATGAAAGCAAAAGCATGGAAAATGGATGATGCAATGATCAAACATAATTTTAACATGTCCTAACATGTCTTATATGTCATGTGGAAGCACAAAATGTCATGGCAAGTTCATGTATGCAAGCATATGAAGAATGAATGCAAATGAAGGCAAAGATTAGGGTTTATGTACAAGATGCAATGCAAAATTCAAAATCAGAAGCAAAGCATGCGTTAAAAATTTAAAATGCAATCAAAGGTACCCCAAACCCATACAAGTTCACTTCCCAAAGGGGAAGGTCAGAAGCTAAACCCTAAAGGACTTATGATTTTTCTAAGTTTGTTAGGGTTTTAAGGGTGATCCTAAAGGGAAAATACCAAACAAATTGGAAATGCATTATAAAAATGAAACAAAAATGTTTTTAGATGCTTGAAAGGATGCATAACACAATGCAAAAAGAACCATTCACAAACTCCACTTGGATCAAAAGTTATGTATTTTTGAAGTTAGGGTTAAAAATATTCAAATTAAAGAACCCTAATTGCCAAAGTATGATTAAAACCAAAAAGAAATTTGTTTTGTGAGTTTGTAAATGTTTGAAAATGTTTGAAAATGCTCTCTGAATTTTTTTGGGATTTTTAAATACCTAAATGTATTTTTAATTAATTAATTCTCATTAACTAATTAAAAATAATCATTTAAATCATTTAAAAATATTTTTTAATGCAAAAAATAAAAATAAAAATATTTTTGGGTTCTGAAAATTTATAAAAGCTTGGATACAAATTTTCAGAATTTTTTGATATGTTTTACTATTTTTAGAAATTCGTAGAAATAAAATAGAAGTAAAATGAAATAAAACAAATTAAATGGAAAAGTATGAAGATCCTGGGGATGAGATTTAAAGATGAGGTTCCAGGGTTGACTGGCGCGCTAATGGATGGTCAGGATCTCATCTGAGCTAATTAACCTAATTAAATTAAATAAATCATGGATTATGGCTAATGACATGATCTGAGCCCTTGAAACACGCGCGGGAAGAAAGTTCTGATGGCTCACGTTTAAACCTCACTAATTAGACTGATCAGGGCAAATTACTTTCAAGTGACCGGAACAGTGTTCAGGTCATCTTCTCTGACGAGCCAAAACCCTATCTCTCTCCCTAAGCATCTAAAACATGATTTTTCAGCCCAGAAATGAACCCCACACATCACTAAACCTAAATCCCCAAACAAAAACCATTTATCACTCATCAAAAAGCCAAATCGAAACAAGACATTTTTAGGTCAGAAACTTTTAGATAATCCATACATGCTCAATATCCCACCATTTTTGAAAAATAAATACATCAGGATTACCAACACAACATAAGGATTCGATTAAGAACTTAAAAACAAGCTTCTGGAAAAAAGTTCTTGAGCTATACCTGAGATTGAACCTTTTGATTCTGGGCTTTGTGGCTCTTCCTTTGATGCAAGTCCACTCCTCTAAACCTCCTGATGATGGAATGAAGCTTAGAAAACCTTGAGAGTGGCTAGTTTTGAGATTCCAGCTCTGGTGTAGCAGATTTTGAGGTTTGTGTATGTGATGTTTTATACTGTTTCAGTGGTTGATTATTGTTCCTTAGATGATATGTGACTCATTGGTGCAGAAAAAAGGAAGTTTGATGGCTGTGGAAGAAGTTTTCGAAGAGGTGAAGAATTTGACAGTTTTTGTATATCCTGAGTTGTGGGAGGATGCAGGCTTGTGTGTGTGTATGTTTCAAGTCCTTGAGGTCCACATAACATGTTCTGATTGGGCAGAGAGTTGTTGTGGAGCAGTTTGATTGGTATGGGCAAAGATGCAAAAAGTCAAGATTTTGTGTACCATAGGTATGGCTCGGGTCAGAGGAGATCTTAGGGCTTGTCCTGCTTCAGCTTGAGTTATGGAAGGCCTTTGGATCAGGTTTTGTGAATTGGATGGTCTTGATCAAGAGTTTCCAATGTTCTTGCATATTTCCCTCTTTGGAGTTTCTTGTGAATCAAGGCAAGGAAACTTATGAGTTCTTGGCCAATTTGCAGCAAAATGGACCATATGAAGTTGTTATGATGCTTTGAGATCAATTAACCATCAAACCAGTCATTAAAAGTTCTTCTTACCAAAAGTTCCTTTCTTGAAAATTTATGAAAAATGCCTTATGGTAGCTTGTGATTCAAGGCATGAAACTTGAGAATTCTTTGGGCAATTCTGAGTTTTAGGTCATGTATGATGTTTGTGTAATGGTTAGAAGTCACTTTGAGGTCACAAATTGCTTTGTCATGAGTTTTTGCAAGTTTCCCTCTTTGGTGCATAAGTGAAATTTAGTGATTTTTCCCAACTTTGCAAAGCCATAATTTGAGTTCTATGATGAATTAGATCAAGTTCTTGTACTTTTTGAAAAGGGAATGGTCCAATCTACAACTTTCATGACTAAGAATTTTTCATTTGAAGCATTTTTGAATCAAAAAGAGGTGGTTGAAAAACTTTCCCAAAATGGCAAGTTTGCATTACAAGTCACTTTCCCAAAATGGCAACTTTGCAAATGACTTGAAATTCTTCAATTTTGTGAACTTCTAACTTCTTCTAAGATCAACTAAAGATCATATACACCCAAAATGATGGAGAAGACCCTTTGGTTGGATGATTGGGGGCCTCAGATTCCCTGATTTTGTACTGACTTGCTCAAGAAGTCATCTATTGATCAGATGCCTTCCCCATTGAATTTCTTCATGAAAATTGGTGTGTATGATCCTTATAACATATAGAGACAAATAGAAACAAGGATGACCAAAAAAAATAGGAGTTATGGCCTCTGAAACCAAAACCCTAATTTTAGGTCATCTGTGTAGTTAAGCTTGGCTCTGCTTCCATGCCTTTCTCAGCTCGTGTGATTTTCTGACTTTCTTGATCTTGGGAGGACATAATATGATGCTTTAACATACATGGACCATTTTGAGATGACTGGAGACTCTTGGAGTGGCTCAGATGACCCTTGGTTTGCTCAGATCACAAAACCCTAGATGCAGATGACTTTGAACCAATGCAGTGAAGCAAAAATGCAATATGAGATGATATGATTGAACTTATGCAAAAATGAAAAGAATCACAAGCCATGGTGAAATGAGTGAGGGCAAATTTGGGGTGTTTACAGCTGCCCCTATTCAAACATGAGTTAGTTGTGTAGGATGTAAGCGCCTGGCTTAACAGACAAACAAGATAACTTATGGTTGAATACCAAAGACAGTCCAAGATTTGCATTCACTAGATGAAGAAGAAAAGGGATATAGATTGTAAAAGGAAGTAAATTATGATTATTAAAGTGCGAGCGATGGAGGACGACCATCGAGCAGAGGGCGAGTGCTGGGGGATAAAGCAATGACGGGGACGGCCGACATGCTGGGGAAATAACACGGTAATACAGCAATGGCGGGGACGGCTGACAAGATGGGAAAATAAAGAGATCATGATGGGGATGGCCATCGGGTAAAGAAAATAAAACTCTCTGGGGATAAAGCAAAGGCAATGATGGGGACAGCGATCAAGTTTGCAAAGTAAAGTAAACAACGATGGGGACGGCCATCGGGTTAAAGAATAAATGAAATATTGCCCTCACCCATTCACACCATGGCTTGTGATCATTTTCATATGCATAAACTCAATCATACCATCTCATATCACATTTTTGTTTCACTGCATAGATTCAAAGTCATCTGCACTTAGGGTTTGTGATCTGAGCAATCCAAGAGCTTCTTGAGCCACTCCAAAGGTCAACAATCACTTCAAAGGGGTCCATGTGTGTTCAAGTATCACTTTGTATCTTCTCAAAATCAAGAATGCCAAAGAATCACAAGAACTGGGATTGGTATGGAAGCAGAGCCAGGCTTGACTGCACAGATGACCTAAAATTAGGGTTTTGGTTTTAGAGGCCATAACTTCAATTTTTTTGGTCATTCTTGTTTCTATTGGTCTCTATATGGTATAGGGAGTATGAATACCAATTTTCATGAAGAAATTCCATGGGGAAGTCATCTGGTCAAGAGTAGACTTCTCAGGCAAGTCAGTGCAGAATCAGGGCATCTGAGGCCCCCAGTGACCCAACCAAGGGGTGATATTCATCATTTTGAGTGTATTTGATCTTTATTTGATCATGGAAGAAGGTTGAAATTCACAAAATTCAAGAATTTGAAGTTTTTGCAAAGTTGACTTTTATGGGCAAGGTTGACTTTTTATGAAATGTCATTTTATGCAACTTTTTCAACCCTTACTTTTTGATCCAAAAATGCTTCAAATGGAAAAACTTTGGTCATGAAAGTTGTATATTAGATCTTTCCCTTTTCAAAAAGTACAAGAACATGACCTAATTCATTTTGGATCAAAAGTTATGGTGCATCAAAGTTGGCAAAAATCACTAAATTTCAAGTTATGCACAAAATGGGAAACTTGCAAAAACTTGTACCAAAGCAATTTGTGACTTCTAATTGATTTCTAATCCTTATACAAACATAACACAAGTCTTAAAGTTCAGATTGAACCAAAGGGATCACATGTTTGTATGGTGTTTGGAACAAGATCTTTTCATGAGAACCAAAGGGAACCAACTTGCAAAAACCATCATAACATCTCATCCACTTGCTGCCTTGGATGCTGAACCACCCTAGCCCTCTCCCCTCACCATGCTGCGCAAGACAAGCCCTTGTACCAAGCTAGCAAAGTAGCCCATGCCCTTCTTACACAAAAGTTGACATTTTGGCAAAAGCAACCATACCTATCACAAAAGGACATGTCACATCTTCTGACCAATCAGCATTGTTTATACAAACTAATTGCAAGCCAAACAACATAACAAGCAAGCCTGAAACCAGCAAGAACAACACATTCTCATTTTCCACCCTTGAAGCAAAAGCCTTCGAAACTCTTCATACAAGCCACAAACACTTAAACAAACTCCACAGACCTTCTCAACTCATCATTCTGATCACAAAGCAGCCCTCACCCTTGCCTTAAACTGCCTGAATCCAAAACACGATTCTCACTTGAGCTTGAGCAGAACCTGTTCAAACTCTCAAACCAGCCAACATAAACTCTTTCTAAGCATCCAGACATCATCAAGGGACCAAGAGGAGTGGATTGCATCAAGGGAAGAGGTCAGAAAGTTTCAGAACTGAAAGCTTCAAAACTCAGGTAGCTCAAGAACTTTTTTTCCAGAAATGATTTTTAAAGTTCCTAAGTTGTTCTTCGTAGTTCACTGATCACTCTGATGCCTTTGGTTTTGAAAATGGTGAGGATATGAGGGTTTAATCGTGTTCTGAAAGTTTTGCCCTAAAATTTCTTTTGTTTCGATTCATGTGATTGATGCAATATAAATGATGTTTATGTTAGGGTTTTGATTTAGTAGAGTATGGGAAGGATTTCTGTTTGTTTAGATTTCATTTTAGTTGCGTTTTGAAGATTCTAGAAATTTTCAGGTGGGGTTTCCACCGGAGAAGACGACCGGAGGTCTTCTCCGGCCACCTGAAAAAGATTAGGGTTAACCAGTGTAATTAATGCAAGTTTGAATTTGGACCCTTGATCTGGATGACTTTAGTTGACTCCCGCGCGAACCAATGGCCCAGATCTCTCATTAAACCCTAATCCTGATTATTTGAATTAATTAATTGGGATTAATTTTGAATTCCCCAGAATGAATCCTGGCCTTTCAATCTCGCGCGCGTCAATTCCCTCTCTTTTTATTCAAATACAGGTCATTGGATGCGTTGACTTCTCCATAAATCCATTTTATTTTGCATTTTATTCCATTTAATTTGTCTATTTATTTAAAAATAGTAAAACCTTTTCAAAAATTCTGAAATTTTTTATACTAGTTATTATTTAATTTCAGAACACAAAAATATTTTTATTTTTATTTTTAGCATTAAAAAAAGTATTTTTAAATATTTAAAAGTTTCTTTTTAATTAATTAATGAGAATTAATTAATTAAAAATACTTTTAGGTATTTAAAAATCACCAAAAAAATTCATGAAACCTTTAAAAACATTTAGAAACATTGTCCAACTCTCAAACCAAATTTCTTTTTTGATCTTGATGCATTTTGAGAATTTTTCATGGAATTAAAATCATTTTGATGCATTATTTTGATCCTAACTTCCAAAAATCATTTCTGCCTAACCCTAAAGAGTTGGACCTTGATTCTTTTTTCATTGCATTGTGTTCAGCATGTAGTTTATGAGATTAAATGGCCATGATTTGATCTTTCATTTTCCATTTTTTTGGTAATTTTCTTGTTTAGGAACCCTAAAACCCTAGAAAACTTAGGAAAATCATATCTTGAATTTGGTTAAGAGTTGAAACTTCTCCTTTGGGCAGTGGGTTAGTATAGGATTAGGGACCCTTTGAGTGCATTTTCAATTTTTTATATTGATGTTTGCTTCTGATTTTGGTTTGTGTTTGATGATTGGATCATAAACCCTAATTTGGGCTTCCATATGCATCCATCTTACATTTGCATTCATACCTTGACTTGCCATGACATTTTATGTCTCCATGTGATTCATTCAACATCATAAGACATATTGAAAGCATGTTTGATCATTGCATCTTGCATTTGCCATGTTGTATGCCATTTGCATGTCATAACTTTTCATGTATGTTCATGCTTCTAAACTTGCTCCATCTGCATCCATTGGTTCATATGATCATTCTCATGCTTTGTTTCATGTTTGCATCATCCCATAGCATCATTATCATCATGAATGTGCTTATGGTTTTGATTTTCATCATGCCATTTCATCTCATTGTGCATTGCATTGCATTCCTTTCACTAACTTTTCAGGTGGTAAGTCATTTTGAGAAGTGAATTTGCCTTCACTTCTCACATTTTCTTTTCATCTCTCTTATGCATCCTTGCTGCATTTTGGCATGTGTTTGAGATTGAGCTTGCTCATTCTTCTTATTCTTACTTTCTTTCTTCAAGTGACTTGACTTCTTGAATGAAGCAAGTTACTTTGCTTCTCCTGATCCTTTCATCTGCTTCCTGGTGGTTCCATTGAAGTTTCTCCTTGTAAACCTCACAAACCTTAGGAACAACCAAGCATGACAATGATTAGGGTTTTGATTAGTCTCCCCACTTAGTTTTTTTTACCTTTGTGTCTCTTTTTGAGTTTCTCTTCTCATCTCATAATCAGGGACCAAACCCTAAAGGCTTTAAGGCTTTGTGATTAAGCTTATGCCTGCATCCTTCTATTAGGATGGAGTGTATAACTTTAATCCTAAGTGTTAAACCCTTAATGTGTTTAACTCCTTTAATCAATCCACTTAATAATCATCAAGACATCAAGCTTGTAACTTGGGCCTTGCATTAGGGTTCTAATTCTTCCTTAACTGGTTAAGAAGGACTAACCCTAGTGTTAATGGACAAGTCCCCCTCAAGTTGTCTTACAAACCATAAAATTCACTTCATCATCTCACCATTAAATAAAAATCCACTTAATCAAAGGCTTGTTTTGTCATGAGTTTAATCCCTAATCATGGATTAAGTTGAGGAGCTTTCCTCAGCTTAAACATTCTCATCTATTATCCTTCTATTAGGATGGTGTAATGAGTCTGTTTAATCCCTGATTATGGCTTAATCTCATTACTCAACACTAAACAAAAACAACAAAAACATCTAAATAATCACAAGTAGGTTAATGATCTTAGTCCTACATCAAAGGTGATTAAGTGTGAGAATCTGACTTCATACTTAAGGTATTCTCATTACCCCTAATCAGAGGGAAGATGTGATGAGTTTACCAAATCCATTGATTTAGGCTTAAGCTCATTAACTTATGACAAACTTTCAAAAGCAATAAAAGACTGAAAACTCAAAAACAAACAATAATCGTCTCCTCCGGGATTCTTTTCTCATCTCATTCACTCACAAACGAGAACTCGCTTCTTCCGTCTAATGCAAGACAGTTTGCACCTGAGCCAGACAGGTCATACACTTGAGCATAGACAAGTAAGCAGTTCATCAGTCAATTCATCTTTCAGTCTCTTTGGGTCGAACTACGGTGTTCTGACTTCCTCATTGCACGAGAGGATACGTAGGCATAACTTAACAGTTATCGAACAAAAGTCTCTGTATATCCCCCCCTCCTTCCAACAATTGTTCTTTAAGCCTCATAATCATGAGCACACTCTTTCCTTACACTGACACTTCTTTACTACACTTCACACTTCTTTTGCACTGACACCTGTACATCCTCTTCCAGCCCTTTTATACACAGATTGCATTGACACTACCCCTTTAAAACACAAATCTTTTAAGCATGGATCCCGTCGAGTACGACGGACAATCTGGGTGCTAATACCTTCCCAGGTTGTAACCAACCCCCTTTCTCAGTCTCTCTGGTTCGCAACCGTCTTATCCATCTCTTTCTAGGTCTATGCAGAATTGCCTTTCCTCCGGGATAAAAATGCCTAGCTGGCGACTCTATTCATCTCCAGTGAGCTCACTGCTGTGTGTTCTCACCTCCTCCTTTCGCCGACCGTTCGCGTCTGTACCCTATTTGGGCCATTCCCCACTTATCGGAAGCGACACCTAGCAGGGGGTGACTTCTCTTTATCACGACATAGGATGAATGTCAGATAGAAAAGGTCGACGATGGGGACGACCATTGGATAAAATGATGAAGGACGATCATCAAGAGGTGAATGACGATCACGTAGCAGGGTACGGCTGCTCTCAGGGTTTATCATGACATAGGACGAATGTTAGATAACAAGATCAACGATGGGGATGACCATCGGATAAAATGATGAAGGACGATCATCAAGAGGTGAAGGACGATCACCTAGCAGGGGACGGCTGCTAAAATATTACGACATAGGACGAATGCCGGATAGAAAGGGGTTCCAATAATGGAGACTCCGCTGGGGGAAGATGAGGGACGGTCATCCAAAGGTGAAGGACGATCACCTGTCAGGGTACGGCCGCCGAAAAGGTATCATGACATAGGACGAATGTCAGATAGAGAAGAAATTTGCTTTCTAGTGGGGGTTTGCTGGGGACTCTTCTGGGGAAGGGTAGACACAGACGAGTGTCTAATTTCAAGAAAAAGGTATAAGTGTTTGACATTGTGTAGATTAAAGATGCGGACAAGCATCCTTAAGACTATGATACGGGCGAGTATCGGTAGAAACAAACGCTGACGCATGTTCAGAGATGATGGTACGGACGAGTACCAACTTGTTAACAAAGAACACGGACGAATGTCGAATCTGAGGAAGATAAGTATGTATACAAGATACAGACGAGTATCTGTATGAGTAAAATAAACATGAGCGAGACACAGACGAGTTCTCAACTTGCTGGGGAGAGCGTGACACGAACGGGCGTCGGGAAGGTATAATAAGCAAGTGTTTAGGCAACTGTGCTGGGGATAGGTGACACGGACGTGTGTCGGGAGAGTGTATAGATATCTGCTTGTGATTTATATCTGCAGGGGAGTGATACGACACAGACGAGTATCGAAAAAAGTATATATGAGTATGTATTCGTGAGTGCAAAGGGGACGCTTTGGCTTTCTACTGTGACTGTGGGTCTTTGTATATATATATATATATATATATATATATATATATATATATATATATATATATATATATATATATATATATATATATATTGCTGATGGAATGTTGGTACATACAGGTGCTTGATTCAAAACATGGCTTATGATTATGCAATATGTTTGATTCTTTCCGTAATGCTCCGTATTAGACGGAATGCTAAGCTCTGGGGGATAATATGATGCGAATGATATGGTTATGCAAGAGATACCGATCCGGGACTCGGATCCCGTTGCTGTATAGATCTCTAACTGATCTTCCTTGAAAGAAATATCCCGGCTGGGGATGAGACCATTGGTATATCTGATACAAATGATTCTGCTTGGGAAGATAGGCCACTGATAGACCAATCTTGATAATGAGGAACCCAGCTGGGGGCTATGATAGCTTTCATCACTTTGTCGTGAGATTTTCAGACATCGCTCCTTTGGATAGAGGCTGGAGCTCTGCGGGAAGGTGGTTCCCTATCTAGCACTCGGCTGGGGAGGAACAGTCACCGAATGATCTTCCTAGATATTTCTGTGGGGATCCTGCTAAGGATGATGAACTCAGTTGGGGAAATGAGCTCCTCCTGATGTTGTCCTGGATACGGTGCTGAGGAATTAATGATTTGGCATCCTGCTGGGGAGAAGCTTTCATGCCCCAAGTTGCATTTTGAGCACCTGCAATCATGTTACGACAAAGAAACGTACAAGTACCCCGAGGTATCCTTTACTGGATTCCATCAGAGGAATTTAGACACTTCCGGGAGCAAACATATTTCCTGTAAGCATGTAATTTATAAGAGACACATCCATATTCATGCAATCGATATTTTAAGGACATCGGACATTTTTTCAAACAAAATAAAAATGTACAAGGTGGAGTATGACTGAAAATCTGATTTTATTAATTTGTGTGCCCTGAATTGGAAAGTACAGTCAAAGAAACAGATCACCTGAAATCAGGAGATTGTTACAAATTGAGAAACAAAGAGATGCTGACAATGTTGATGACGCTTAAGTGTGCTTCCCTTTTGCTACGACTCGTATGACATTAACGTTCTTCTCATCTTGCTTTTGAAGAGGGTTGATTCTGACTGATGTTTTAACCTTTTGAAGCTTGCCATGTTGTAAGTGATACAGACGAATTCAGAATGCAGTTGTTCGCTTATTCCCTTATTTTGCGTGGATCGCCCTTTTGGGTTTTCAATCCACCGGGATACCCATTTTTGCCTGAGTTGTCCAATGCGGCTTTTCAACTCAAAGGGTGTACATTTTTTATTTATTTTCCCTTATTTTTGCCCGAGTCTTTTTATTCTGTTTTTGACTCGCCGGGATGCCCTATTTTTGCACGGACTTACATTCTGTTTTTATGTTCAGCGGGTCATTTTATGCGAAGTATTTTATAACTACATCTGAATTCACAGGGGACAGGAAGTCTTCGCCATCCATAGTGCTGAGCATCAATACTCCGCCAGAGAATACTTTCTTTACTATGAACGGACCATCGTAATTCGGAGTCTACTTGCCCCTGTGGTCTGTATGAGGAGGGAAAAGTCTTTTCAGCACAAGATCTCCCACTTGGTATTCCCAAAGCCTGACTTTCTGATCGAAGGCTTTCTTCATTCTTTTCTGATACAGCTGCCCATGACAAATTGCAGCTAATCTCTTCTCTTCGATCAGACTTAGTTGTTCGTATCGGGATCGGACCCATTCTGCTTCATTCAACTTGACATCCATTAGTACCCACAAGGAGGGTAATTCAACTTCAACAGGTAGGACTGCCTCCATACAATACACAAGTTGATATGGTGTTGCCCTAGTGGATGTTCTAATTGATGTACGGTACCCATGCAAGGCAAATGGTAGCATTTCATGCCAGTCTTTATACGTGACCACCATCTTCTGCACAATCTTCTTGATATTCTTGTTAGATGCCTCCACAACGGTATTCATCTTTGGCTTGTAAGGAGAAGAATTGTGGTGTTGGATCTTGAAGTCCCGGCATAGTTCTGCCATCATTTTGTTGTTTAAGTTGGAACCATTATCAGTAATGATTCGCTCGGGCACTCCATACCGACAGATGATGTCTCTCTTCAGGAATCGGGCTACCACTTGCCTGGTGACGTTTGCATACGAGGCTGCCTCAACCCACTTGGTAAAATAGTCAATGACTACCAGGCTGAATTTGTGGCCATTTGAAGCAGTCGGCTCAATCTTTCTAATCGTATCAATAACCCACGTGGCAAAGGGCCAAGGTGAAGACATCACATTCAAAGGATTCGGAGGCACATGCACTTTATCCGCATAAATCTGGAATTTATGGCATTTCCTGGCATAAGCGCAACAGTCTGCATTCTTTGTGATCCAGTAGTAGCCTGATATTAACAACATTTTGGCCATAGCATGCCCTCCAGCATGGGTACCAAAAGATCTTTCGTGCACCTCGTGCATCAACAAGTCTGCTTCTGCCTTTCCAACACATCTGAGAAGTACCATATCAAAGATTCTCTTGTACAAGGAACCATCAGCATTCAGGAAGAAACTACCAGCCAACCTTCTTAATATCTTCTTGTCATTGGATGATGCCCCAGGTGGGTATGTTTGATCATCCAAGAAGCACTTGATGTCATGGAACCAAGGCTTATCATCTTTAGCAAGGTCTGCAGAGAATACGTATGTCGGTCTGTCAAGTCTGGATACTGAAATCCGAGGCACAAAGTTGACAGCTTGAACTTTGAACATGGATGAAATGGTAGCCAGAGCATCTACAAACTGATTTTTGTCTCGAGGGATATACTCAAGCTTGACTGTTGTGAAGAAAGTGAGTAACCTCCTTGTATAGTCCCGATAAGGTATCATATGCTCCTGGTGAGTGTACCATTTGTCGTTGGTTTGATTGATTACCAGAGCTGAATCTCCGAATATAGTTAAAGTCTTGATCCTGAGGTCAATGGCTTCCTCAAGACCCATAATACAAGCTTCGTATTCAGCTTCGTTATTAGTGCAGTTAATGGTGAGTTTTGCCGAGAAAGGCATGTGAACTCCCTTAGGTGTAATGAGTACTGCACCAACACCACGACCATTCATATTGACAGCCCCATCAAACATCATTGTCCATTCTTCTTTTGGGTCAGGCCATTCAGTGTGAATAGGCTCTTCATGATCTTTTGCTTTTAGGAACATGATGTCTTCATCAGGGAAGTCAAATCTCATAGGCTGGTAATCATCAATGGGTTGCTCAGCGAGATAATCAGACAATACACTGCCTTTGATGGCCTTTTGGGATGTGTATTGAATGTCATATTCTGTGAGAATCATTTGCCATCTTGCTACCCGTCCGGTGAGTGCTGGATTCTCAAATATATACTTGACTGGGTCCATCTTGGAGATCAACAAGGTAGTGTGGGTCAACATATACTGCCTTAGTCAGCGAGCAGCCCACGCTAAAGCACATCAAGTTTTCTCGAGCAGTGAATAACGTTGTTCACAGTCGGTAAACTTTTTGCTTAGGTAGTAAATTGCATACTCTTTTCGACCAGACTCGTCATGCTGGCCCAGCACACACCCCATTGACTCTTCTAATATTGTCAAGTACATGATTAGAGGTCTTCCTTCGACTGGAGGCATAAGGATCAGAGGCTCCTGTAAGTATTCCTTGATTTTGTCAAAAGCCCTTTGGCAGTCTTCATTCCACCTGACCGTCTGTTCTTTTCTCAATAACTTGAACAAGGGCTCACAAGTTGCAGTAAGGTGAGATATGAACCTTGAAATGTAGTTCAATCTACCTAGAAACCCTCGAACTTCTTTTTCAGTCTTTGGTGCAGGTATTTCTTGAATAGCTTTGACTTTGTCATGGTCAACATCAATCCCTTTCTCACTTACAATAAATCCCAGCAGCTTACCGAACCGCACCTCGAATGTGCATTTGTTGGGGTTTAGCTTCAATTGGTACTTCCTCAAACGCTTGAATAGTTTCAGCAGATTCACCAGGTGATCTTCTTCTGTGAGGGACTTGGCAATCATGTCATCCACATAACATTCAATTTCTTTATGGATCATGTCATGGAATAATGTTACCATAGCCCGTTGATAAGTGACACCCGCATTCTTCAGTCCGAACGACATTACCTTATAACAGAATGTGCCCCAGGGTGTGATGAAGGTTGTCTTCTCCATGTCTTCAGGTGACATCTTGATCTGATTATATCCTGAAAATTCATCCATGAAGGAGAATACCGAGAACTGAGCCGTATTGTCGACCAATACATCAATGTGAGGTAAAGGGAAGTCATCTTTCGGGCTGGCTCTATTCAGATCCCGGTAATCCACACACATTCGTACTTTACCATCTTTCTTAGGCACTGGTACAATGTTAGCATCCCACGGCGGGTAACTAGTCACAGCAAGGAAACCGGCGTCCCACTGTTTTTGTACCTCTTCTTTTATCTTCATTGCCATATCTGGGCGAGTACAGCGCAAGTTCTGTTTTACTGGCGGACAGTCTTCTTTCAGAGGCAGCCTGTGCATAACAATGTCGGTTTCCAACCCTGGCATATCCTGATAAGACCAAGCAAAAACATCCACATACTCCCGAAGCATGTCAATAAGTCGTTCTTTTACTGAATCTTGCAGACAGGCCCCGATCTTAACTTCTTTCAGGTCTTCTTCCGTACCAAGATTAACCGTTTCAACCTCCTCCTGATGAGGAGTTTTAACCTCCTCCTCTTGTCTTAACAACCTGGCTTGTTCTTCAGGTAGCTCATAATCTTCTTCAACCCCTTCATCAGCTTGATTAATCAGATTGTCAAAATCATACGAAGTCACAACAGTGTTGTTGTTGGTGTAGTCTGGAGGGCACTCTCTGCAAGGGTTTAGATTTGTTCATTTTAGTGATCAGTTTTATCTTGCTTTAGAAAAAGTGAAAATGAAGTTATTATTTTGAAAAACATTGCCATTTTATTTTTGTACAAAAAATGAAAAACAGTGAGCGGAAAAGAAAAGATTCATTTGCAAAAGATGTCCTGATATTCTTTAATTGATCGTTTGCACAAAGTACAAGATGGCCCGATTACAAAATGAGCCCTGGCATCTTAGGCAAGATTCAGGACTTGATGCATGCTTTAAAGACAGGAAATAATAATTACTCTGCAGGAGTAACTCTTATAATTTCCTGGGAAGACCAGTTTGAGACATGGTTCCCCGGGATTCTTGGACGTATCCAGTTTTCCAGGTTGAGCTCGTCTTCTGACTCATCTTCCAAACTGTTCACAGCATCTGGGGTGAGCACCACCCACTGACAAACTTGGGCTCTACTGCAGCCTCTGGTTGATCTTGTCGAGTTGGTCTGTAACCCAACCCGAATTAGTCTTATTTCTTTTCAACTAGCAGCAGCTTGCCCCAGCCTTGAGTGGTACCTTCCTCAACAACCTTTCGGGCCTGTTGATATGATGTGATGGAAGTCCCAAGAACAGCAGATGCTTCATTAATATTAAGGGCCTCAAACCCCTGACTCATTGTTTTGTGAATTTCCCCCTCCATTTCAATGTATTTGAAAGTAGCCAGCTGGCTAACGAAGATATCCTCTTCCCCACAAATGGTAATGACTTGGCCCTCCCACTCAAATTTTAACTTCTGGTGAAAGGTTGACGTCACAGCGCCAGTGGCGTGTATCCATGGTCTACCCAATAGACAGCTGTGGGTAGGCTGTATATCCATCACAAAGAAGGTCGTTTTGAAAACCTGTGGCCCAATCATTATTGGCAACTCTATCTCTCCCAAAACTGATCTTTTAGAACCGTCGAAGGCTCTCACTACCAAGTTGCTTGGGCGTAGTGCCAATCCATCATGTTCCAGCTTCACAAGGCCTTTCTTGGGTAGGACATTGAGTGATGACCCTGCGTCCACCAATACGTGAGAAAGAACTGCACCCTTACACTCCAAGGTTATGTGCAAAGCCTTGTTGTGATTGTGACCTTCCGTTGTCAGATTAACGTTGGTAAATCCTAGTCCATAACTAGCGTTGACATTTCCAACCACAGCCTCTAACTGATTGACAGTAATCTCCTCCGGCACATATGCTGCATGCAGGACCTTTAATAGTGCGTTCCGATGAGCTTCGGAGCACATTAGCAATGATAGTATGGAGATTTTGGAAGGTGTCTGGTGAAGCTGGTCCACCACCTTATAATCACTTTTCTTGATTATCCGCATGAATTCATCAACCTCTTGATCAAAAGGAGTCTTCAAAGTTTCTTTAGCAACTGGTTCTTCTTGCACCACGTTCTTCCCTTTTGCCTTAGCAGCAGCTTCTGCTTCAGCAATGGGTCTTGGTATTTGCGAGGCAAAGAGACGTCCGCTTCTAGTGAAGCCTCCGTCTCCCCCCACATTGTCTATCTGAGGTGAAGAATTTGATGACTCTAAAGTGATTTTCCGCCCCTCGCAGTATAGATCTGAGCCATAATGCCAAGGGATGGCATTATTGCTTTCGTAAGGTACTGGCCCAGGCACTGTGATAGTGACTGGACTGATAGCAGCTGCAGAGGGGACCACAATGGTGTGTGGATCATAATATATGGTAACTTGAGCTCTGACAGGAGTAGCATTTTGTTGTGAGTTGTTGGAAGGAACATTTGCGGGATCATAGTATATCGTAACCGTTGAGACGCTTTCATTAACTGTTGTTGATGTTGTAGACGGTACTGTTGACTAGACGGAGTAATGGGTGTTGTTGTTGTAGAAGGAATTGTGACTGAACTTGTATCCCTTGAAGTGATTGATTGAGTAATCGTTGGAGTTGTAGCAGAATCTGTTGGAACAAGGGTTGCTGATGCTGTAGGAGTATCTGTGATTGTTGATGAAGGAATTGTTGGAGTTGTAGTCGCTGTTGTTGTACTCTGAAGAATGCCATCTCTAATAAGGCCATCTATGCCGTTTCTTAGTCTCTCACATCCATTCACGGCAATATTGCAATATCCACAGCCGACTTCACACCCGGGGAACACTTGGCATTCTAACAACTGAGCTTTGATTTCAACCAAAGGTGTTCGGATATGTGCAACACTACTAATTAATGTGGATGGTTTTCCCTCCTCAATAGCATTAATCCTAGGCCCGTTTTGACTAGGCATTGGATTTCTTGTGACGTTTGGAGGAGGCGCAAAATTGAGAGCTTTTGAGTCCACCAAATCCTGGACTTTCATCTGTAGGGCCCTGCATTTTTTAGTATTATGCCCCGGTGCGTTTGAGTGGAATGCACACCTAGCATTTGCATCATAGTTCTTTGGCATATTTAGAGGATCTGGAGGAGCCAACGTCCTTAACTCAACTAGGTTGAGCTTTAGGAGTTGTGGCAAGAGTGCAACATACGACATTGGGATTGGGTCAATTTCCCTGTTCGCTTGTGATGGCCTTTGTTGAAAGGGACGTTGTTGTTGGTTACCGTTGTTGTTGCTATACGACCTTTGTTGCGGATAATGAGCTTGTTGTTGATATTGTGGTTGTTGTTGTTGAGGATATGATGGTTGTTGTGGAATTGGAGCTGGGATGGTAACAGCTGCTACTGATCGGTGAGCATATTGAGGCCTACCCCTGCTTGTATGAATGGAATTTGTTTCACCTGCCCTCCGGGGTCCCGCAAAAGGTTTTCTGGGATTGCTGGAGGAACTTGCACCACTGTCGGAGATTTTTCCCATCTTCAAGAGACTTTAAATCCTCTCACTGGCTATGACCACATCAACAAAACTAGTAGAGGAGAAAGCAGCCAGTCTATCAATATAAGTCCCTTGCAATGTGTTCATGAAAATGTCAGCCATTTCTCTTTCTGACATGGGTGGTTGGACAGCAGCAGCAAGCTGCCTCCATCTCTGAGCATAATCCCGGAAGCTCTCTCTAGAAGACTGAGACATGCCCATTAGAAGAGTTCTATTGGGAGCCATGTCCAGGTTGTACTAATATTGTCGGATGAAAGCTTCGGCCAATCCTTCCAACATCTTAGGGTGGCTCTAGTCAGGTGCGAATACCATTCTCTCGAAGCTCCAGTCAAACTATCCTCAAAGTAGAACATCCATAACTTTTCATCCATGGTATAAGCCTTGAGCCTTCCCAAGAAAGATTGCAGATGAGTGTGATGACAGGAGGTACCATTATACTTCTCAAAGCATTGGGGTTTGAATTTGTGGGGAATTCTCACCCCATCTACTAGGACCATGTCCATCACATCGAAGCCCAACGAATTTTGAGATTCCAAAGATCTTAACTTTTCAGCAATCTCATCCAATCTTCTATCATACACCTCATCTCCAGCCCCTATAACAGTAAACTGTTCTTCTTAGGGATCTTCTTGCACGATTCTTCCCCCAGCAGTATTACCTTGAACATTCCTCGGGATGTTAACCTCTGGATTCAGATGGGGTCCATATTCTGGTGGATCAATACGAGGCTGCCCCCGTTCATTGTTGCTAGTCCCCCCTGTTCCCAGATGAGGCTCTTCAGGAGTTTGTCTTTCCACCAGCTCTCTTAACCTTTCTTGACTCTGGGCTAAGCCAGTCATGACAGCCATGAATTGAGACATTTGGTTCCTTATTTCTACTCTCTCATTGGCCATCTGATTTCTGACCTCAGTCAGATCCTGCTGTACTTGTTCCATTTGAATGTCGGGAAGGTTGTTACGAGGGAACACTTGGCGACGAGCAATGATTCCTGAGATCACAACAAAGTTAGAAACAATAATAACAAAAACCTACAAAACAAAAACAAAGTTAGTATACAATGCAGTATGCTTATTTGTTTTCCAAGGTATCCGGTTTGGTTCTTGGTTTTGACCTTTCCAGACCTCAAGGAAGATGCTTGATGTTGCTGAGAGAAAGCCCAAAGAAAGCAAACTAACATATATATTACAACTTATGAATAATACATAGTTTGTTTTACAATACAGGCCCATGAAGGGTCAAAATACAACAAAAGGAAAAGTACATCAAATGGAAACAAACAACAAGCAAAGAGTCAAACATCCAGTCCAAATTCATCTTCCCTGACCTCCTTCAGGAGTGCCTCAGTCACTGAACCAGCTGGGTGCTCTGTAATGGTCCTAATGAGGAGGTTCCTGGTAGCAATAGCAGTAGTCAAATTCTTATGCCTGTCTTGGTCCTTTGATCTCTTCAAACCTGCTCTGAGCTTCAACTCTGATATCTCTTTCTGTGCAGCCAACAGAGCTTTCTGCTGTTTCTTTTCATTGGCCTCTAAATGTTCAATAATGGCTTGAGTCTTCTGGTCTTCTTGTGCACGGGCTTCGGTGATCCTGACCCACCTAGCCTGACTCTCTTGCAGATAGTGCTCAGCCCTAGCTTTCTGAATCTTGGCCTCCTTGCAGGCATTCTTCAATAACTGTTCCCCAACCCTTGCTTTCCTTATGTAATCTTATGTCTTTTCAATTTTGGCAAGGTGCTCAACCCTGAGCTTTTCCAATCTCTAAATGTCCAGGCGACCATCACTCCTTTCCCAAAGAGTCTTCTTCAAGGCTTGAGATAGCTACTCATTCCTTTCCTTTAACTTTTCAAATTCCTCCAGGCTAACTGTTGCTGCAGGCTGTACTGTAGATGGTCCAGGTATGTCTTCCAAGGTGAAAGGCATTCTGGTAATCTGAGCTCTAGTACGGGACCCGTCTGAGTACTGAGCTTAAAACAACATTGTTACATCTTCCAAGAATAGCTACCCCTTTTGTCTGGATGTTGTCCCAAGCCCAGGATGCTTGTCCGAAAACAGCTGAATTAGGTTGCACTTCACAATATAGGGTCTCAGCTAAATCCTGTCCTCTGGGAGGGTGAACCAAGGCATAACCCATTTGTCTCTTAAATAGTAAAGGATTGTAGTTGATGCAACCCTTCACTCCTATCAGAGGCACATTTGGGTATTGTCCACAACTGATGATAATGTCCTTGCCTTTGGTGCTCTGGGTGCACCATCTGATATCATCTAAAGTCAAGGCAATGAACCTCTTGGCCCAATTCTTCTGCTGGTGGGGGTTCAAGAAGGCATCTGACTTAGGCAGGTGTCTGAGCAGCCAGGTGTAAAATAAAGGAGCACAACATCTCACCAACTTCCCCTTTTGTTTCTCATTCCTCTGATGAATGGAGTAGTAAAAATCTCCTAAAAGTGTGGGTACTGGGTTCTTCAGAAGAAACAAATGGATGGCATTCTTGCTGACAAATTTAGGCTCATCTGCAAACAATATAGCCCCATATATGCTGAGGGCTAATAATGCACAGACTGCCTTCCACTCTCCCAATGAAGCCTTCAGGATGGCCTAAGAAATCAAGAAGTCCAAATGCAAACCAGGAATCCCAGCTTTTGTTGTCATACTTTGCTCAATAAGGGAAAGCTCCAAGTACAGTGCCCTTGTTATCTCTTCACTCCTGGGATCAGTCATCTCTGGGTTGAAGGGGATTCCCCCTCTGATGGGCACTCCAATCAACAAAGAGAATTCTTCCAGCAGAGGTCACATCTGAAAGTTAGGAAAGGTGAAGCATCTCAATGGAGGATCATAAAACTGCAAGCATGTGTGGATCATGCTCCTCTGAGAAGGATCAAGGTCCATAACCATATCCAAGATACCCCCATAGTTCTCTCTAAACAGTGGGACGTGGTCAGGTGTGATAAGTGACTGGACCTGCCTGATACCAGTCAACACAGGCTCAAAAAAGTGGTAAGATATGTTGCTTTTCCTGGGAGTAGTCATGAGTGTTGTTGAAGAAGCTGAAGATAAGTGCTGATGAAGATCAAAGACTAAGGCTGGAAATAAATCTCTAATAGGTTGATGCTGGTGGTGATGGAGATAACTGAAGCAGATGCTGAAGAAGGCAGCTGAAGCAGAGGTCTATGCAGAAGAAGGGGTCAAAACCAAAACCAAGATACAATGAGATGGATAACCTGAAAAGCAAATAAACAAATGTCAAATGATGCAATGATGATATATGCAAATAATATGCAAGGGTTTGTGATCAAGATGGATCTGATTATTTGTCTTGATATAAGGCCCATGTATGTTCAAAAGTCCAGATGGAGGTTCAGAAATCCAGTAACCAGGGTGGGGGACTCAAATAAAGAGTCACATGTCCAGGGTTAATCACAAGAACTGTCCAAAGTGAAGTATTCTTAAATAATACAGTAACAAGGTATGATGTGGCCAATGGTTCCTGCAAACCTGTAAACAGCCCAACCCCCTCACAGGTGATGTTCTAGAACAAGGATCCTCAGACTTGGATCAGTTATGGGAAGTGTAAACACTTCTAACTCGGAGGTACAGTGTTTACAATAACCATAAAAAATCCTCCTCTAATTCACCTCAGCTTTTGATGGTCAAAATAAAGGTCATCCAGACTTAGCAGGCTTCCCAGATAGCCCTAACACTACAGGAAATCTGTAGCACAAAGTTCTCAAGAAGAAACCCACATATGAACCGTTTGTCATATTCCCGCACCAGACCGAAATGGAATGGGAAAGAATATGAGCCACTCTAGCCTAGGTGTCACTCAGGTCCCAGGTATAGGACCTTAAACTCTCAATAAGACCCCACCCACCAAAACAGAAAACCAGATCCAGCACAGTGACAATGACATTATGAAATATGCATAAGACTGTAAAGAAAGCAATAAATAAAGCTCTACATAAAGCAGTAAGTAAAGCAAAATAAATAAACACACATATCACACAACACCCCAGTAAACAAAAATCAAACAAGCGCTAGGAGGAACCCACAAAAAGAACCAGAAGCCCTGGTTGCAGTATAAGTATCCCCAGCAGAGTCGCCAAGTTGTCGCTCCCACCAGATGACACCGGGCCAAGAGGCGTACAGACGCGAACGGTCGGCGAAAGAGAGAACACAAGGGTGAACTGAAAAGAGTCGCAAGCTAGGCATTTTTATCCCGAAGGATAGTTAATGCTGCATAGACCTAAGAAAAGATGGATAAGATGGTTGCGAACCAGAGAAACTGAGAAAGGGGGTTGGTTACAACCTAGGAAGGTATTAGCACCCAGAATTTCCGTCGTAATCGACGGGATCCACGCTTGAAAGTTTGTGTTCAAAGGGGTAGTGTCAGTGTTATTTTGTGTGCAAAAGCTGGAAAAGAATGCAAGTGTCAGTGCAAAAGAAATGTGAAGCTCAAGACTATGAGGCTTAAAGAATAATGCTGGAGGAGGGGGAATATACAAAGACTTTTGTTCGATAACTCTTGAGTTATGCCTACGTATCCTCTCGTGCAATGAGGAAGTCAGAACACCGTAGTTCGACTCAAAGAGACTGAAAGAAAAATTAACTTGTGAACTGCTTACTTGTCTATGCTCAAGTGTATGACCTGTCTGGCTCAGGTGCTAACTGTCTTGCATTAGACAGAAGAAGCGAGTTCTCGTTTGTGAGTGAATGAGGTGAGAAAAGAATCCCGGAGGAGGCGATTATTGTTTGTTTTTGATGTTTTCAATCTTTTATTGCTTTTGGAGTTTGTCATAAGAAAATGAGCTTAAGCGTAAACCAAGGGTTAGTAAACTCATCACATCCTCCCTCTGATTAGGGGTAATGAGAATACCTTAAGTATGATGTAAGCACCTCACACTTAATCACCATGATGTAGGATTAAGATCATTAACCTACTTGTAATTATTTAGATGTTTTTGGAGTTTTTTGTTTGGTGTTAAGTAATGATTTTAAGCCATAATCAAGGATTTAATGGACTCATTACACCATCCTAATAGAAGGATAATATATGAGAACATTTAAGTTGAGGAAGGCTCCTCAACTTAATCCATGATTAGGGATTAACCTCATGACAAATCAATATCTTTATTAAAATGGATTTTAAATTAATGATGAGATTAAGAAGTGGATTTTATGGCTTGTAAGACAACTTGAGGGGGACTTGTCCATTAACACTAGGGTTAGTCCTTCTTAACCAGTTAAGGAAGAATTAGAACCCTAATGCATGGCCCAAGTTACAAGCTTGATGTATTGTTGATTATTAGGTGAATTTATTAAAGGATTTAAACACATTAAGGGTTTAACACTTAGGATTAAAGTTATACACTCCATCCTAATCACAAAGCCTTAAAACCTTTAAGGTTTAATCCTTGATTAAGAGATGAGAAGAGAAGACTCAAAGATGCCACAAAGGTAAAACTAAATGGGGAACTAATCAAACCCTAATTATGATCATGCTTGAGTGTTCCTAGGGTTTGTGAGGCTTGCAAGAAGATCTTCAAGAAAGCCACCAAGGAAGAAGCAGGATGGAAGAAAAGCAGAAGAAGCAAGTGAACTTACTTCACTTAAGAAGGTAAGTTGCTTGAAGAAAGAAAGAGGAGAAGGAGCACGAATGAGAAAGCTCACTATAATTCACAAGTAAAAATGAAGCAATGATGCATAAAAGGGATGAGAAGAGGTTATGAGAAGTGAAGGCAAATTCACTTCTCAAACACTTACCACCTAAAAAGTTAGCAAAAGGAAATGAAATGAATTGAAAATGAGATGAAATGAAAAGATGAAAGCCAGAGTCAGAAGCATATTCATGATTCAAATGATGTTATGATATGGTATGAAAGCATGCCAAGTGATATGAATGTTCATACAAGAGATGAGAATACAAATGAAGCATATAAGAAGCATGAAAGTTCATGAATACATATGACATGGAAAATGTATGATGCAATTATCAAACATGATTTCAACATGTCCTAAGATGTCTTATATGTCATGTGGATGCACAAAATGTCATGGCAAGTTCATGTATGCAAGCATATGAAGAATGAATGCAAATGAAGGCAAAGATTAGGGTTTATGTACAAGTGCAATGCAAAATTCAAAATCAGATGCAAAGCATGAGTTAAAAATTGAAAATGCAATCAAAGGTACCCCAAACCCATAATAGTTCACTTCCCAAAGGGGAAGGTCAGAAGCTAAACCCTAAAGGACTTATGATTTTTCTAAGTTTGTTAGGGTTTTAAGGGTGATCCTAAAGGGAAAATACCAAACAAATTGGAAATGAATTATAAAAATGAAACAAAAATGATTTTAGATGCTTGAAAGGATGCATAACACAATGCAAAAAGAACCATTCACAAACTCCACTTGGATCAAAAGTTATGAATTTTTGAAGTTAGGGTTACAAATATTCAAATTAAAGAACCCTAATTGCCAAAGTATGATTAAAACCAAAAAGAAATTTGTTTTGTGAGTTTGTAAATGTTTGTAAATGTTTGAAAATGCTCTCTGAATTTTTTTGGGATTTTTAAATTCCTAAATGTATTTTTAATTAATTAATTCTCATTAACTAATTAAAAATAATCATTTAAATGATTTAAAAATATTTTTTAATGAAAAAAATAAAAATAAAAATATTTTTGGGTTCTGAAAATTAATAAAATATTTTTGGGTTCTGAAAAATATTTTTTGATATGTTTTACTATTTTTAAAAATTCGTAGAAATTAAATAGAATTAAAATGAAATAAAACAAATTAAATGGAAAAGTATGAGGATCCTGGGGCTGAGATTTAAAGCAGAGGTTCCAGGGTTGACTGGCGCGCTAATGGATGGTCAGGATCTCATCTGAGCTAATTAACCTAATTAAATTAAATAAATCATGGATTAGGGCTAATGACATGATCTGAGCCCTTGAAACACGCGCGGGAAGTAAGATCTGATGGCTCACGTTTAAACCTCACTAATTACACTGATTAGGGCAAATTACAGCAAAAACCCTATCTCTCTCCCTAAGCATCTAAAACATGATTTTTCTACCCAAAAGTGAATCCCACGCATCACTAAAACTAAATCCCCAAACAAAAACCATTTATCACTCATCAAAATGCCAAACCGAAACAAGACATTTTTAGGTTAGAAACTTTCAGATACTCCATACATGCTCAATATCCCACCATTTTGAAAAATAAATACATCAGGATTACCAGCACAACATAAGGATTCGATTAAGAACTTAAAAACAAGCTTCTGGAAAAAAGTTCTTGAGCTATAATCGAGATTGAACCTTCTGTTCTGGGCTTTCTGGCTATTCCTTTGATGCAAGTCCACTCCTCTAAACCTCCTGATGATGGAATGAAGCTTAGAAAACCTTGAGAGTGGTTAGTTTTGAGATTCCAGCTCTGGTGTAGCAGATTTTGAGGTTTGTGTATGTAATGTTTTATGCTGTTTCAGTGGTTGATTATTGTTCCTTAGATGATATGTGACTCATTGGTGCAGAAAAAAAGGAAGTTTGATGGTTGTGGAAGAAGTTTTCGAAGAGGTGAAGAATTTGACAGTTTTTGTATATCCTGAGTTGTGGGAGGATGCTGGCTTGTGTGTGTGTATGTTTCAAGTCCTTGAGGTCCACATAACATGTTCTGATTGGGCAGAGAGTTATTGTGGAGCAGTTTGATTGGTATGGGCAAAGATGCAAAAAGTCAAGATTTTGTGTACCATAGGTATGGCTCGGGTCAGAGGAGATCTTAGGGCTTTTCCTGCTTCAGCTTGAGTTATGGAAGGCCTTTGGATCAGGTTTTGTGAACTGGATGGTCTTGATCAAGAGTTTCCAATGTTCTTGCATATTTCTCTCTTTGGAGTTTCTTGTGAATCAAGGCAAGGAAACTTATGATTTCTTGGCCAATTTTCAGCAAAATGGACCATATGAAGTTGTTATGATGCATTGAGATCAATTAACCATCAAACCAATCATTAAAAGTTCTTCTTACCAAAAGTTCCTTTCTTGAAAATTTATGAAAAATGCCTTATGGTAGCTTGTGATTCAAGGCATGAAACTTGAGAATTCATTGGGCAATTCTGAGTTTTAGGTCATGTATGATGTTTGTGTAATGGTTAGAAGTCACTTTGAGGTCACAAATTGCTTTGTCATGAGTTTTTGCAAGTTTCCCTCTTTGGTGCATAAGTGAAATTTAGTGATTTTTCCCAATTTTGCAAAGCCATAATTTGAGTTCTATGATGGATTAGATCAAGTTCTTGTACTTTTTGAAAAGGGAATGGTCCAATCTACAACTTTCATGAACAAGAATTTTTCATTTGAAGCATTTTTGAATCAAAAAGAGGAGGTTGAAAAACTTTCCCAAAATGGCAAGTTTGCATTACAAGTCACTTTCCCAAAATGGAAACTTTGAAAATGACTTGAAATTCTTCAATTTTGTGAACTTCTAACTTCTTATAAGATCAACTAAATTTCATATACACCCAAAATGATGGAGAAGACCCTTTGGTTGGATGATTGGGGGCCTCAGATGCCCTGATTTTGTATTGACTTGCTCTAGAAGTCATTTATTGATCATATGCCTTCCCCATTGAATTTCTTCATGAAAATTGGTGTGTATGATCCTTATAACATATAGAGACCAATAGAAACAAGGATGACCAAAAAAATTGGAGTTATGGCCTCTGAAACCAAAACCCTAATTTTAGGTCATTTGTGCAGTTAAGCTTGGCTCTGCTTCCATGCCTTTCTCAGCTCTTGTGATATTCTGACTTTCTTGATCTTGGGAGGACATAATATGATGCTTTAACATACATGGACCATTTTGAGATGACTGGAGACTCTTGGAGTGGCTCAGATGACCCTTGGTTTACTCAGATCACAAAACCCTAGATGCATATGACTTTGAACCAATGCAGTGAAGCAAAAATGCAATATGAGATGATATGATTGAACTTATGCAAAAATGAAAAGAATCACAAGCCACAGTGAAATGATTGAGGGAAAATTTGGGGTGTTTACAGTATGCCTCTACTCTTCATCTCTTGTGTTGCTTAGGCACATTCTTGACATGTTAGGGTTCTGGTCTTGAGGTTTGTGATGTTGGTTTGCTTAGTTTCCTCTGTGTTATCTCATGTTTGTCTTACTTTGTCATGATAATCTATAATGCTTCATGTTGAATTGTATAGTCCCTTTCTCATTCTTGTGTTGTGTGTTTGCATTTGGCATTTATAGTTGAGGTTCCACTTCTGGTTGTGTTGCTTTGGTTTGATCTTATTCCCATTTTTTGTTGCATTTATTCTTATGTTGCTAACCATTTCAGGGGCTTTGGTAAGTGAGAGGTGTGGATGTGATTCCCACATCTCCAATTATCATCTCTTCTCTTTTCTTTATTGATATTTTTTTACTTGTGTTTGTTGGGGCTTAGGCCTTCCTTCCTCCTTCTTCTCTTCTTCATTCTTCTCTTTCTTTTCTTAACTTTTCCTTCTTTAGGATAGTAAACCTCACTAACCTAGGATTTCCTTTGCATGATAACAATTAGGATTCATTAGTCCCCCATTAGTCTTTTACCTTTAAGATCCTTTTGTTTCTCTTCTCTTCTCATCTCAAAATCATAAAAGACACTTAATAAAGATTGAAGTGGTCTCCTGTGCAAAAGCCTTATTCCATGAAACACTTGTAATCTTCTCATCTTGGGATAATACAAGATTGTTCATCATGATGCACAAGTCTGATCAGGATACCATCTTCATCAAGAAAAACATAAAAAAGACTTCTTCATCCAAAATTACAAAACACTTAATAAATTCAATGAGTTAGTGAGCATAGGCCCTAATCTCGGGAATCATGTTTTGAGGATCTTCTCCTTACTTGAGTGTGCTTGTTCTATTATTCCATCTTGTAATGTAGTATCAAGTACACATTCCATGGAAAAGAGCTTGAGTTCACTTCCTTGTGACACACTCATAAAAAGCTTCTAAAAAACACAAACAAACAATAATCGTCTTTCCTTCGGGAATTCTTTTCTTATCTCTTTCGCTCCGTCTGCGAACTTGCTCCTACTTGTCATTTTGCAAGACGGTTACGCACTCGTCGTCCGAGCCTGCAATACTTGAGCATTGACATAGGCAGTTCAAGCCTTAAGACACAAGCAATCTTTTCCACCCCTAGTTAGGGGAACTATGGAGACTCTGATCCTCATGTCCAGTGAGGTACGTAGGCAGTGGGGTAGGGCCCGTTCGAGCACAATCTTTATTTTCCCTACATTTTTCCTTTTCATTTCTCTTTCAGTTCCCTTTTCATTTCTTTATCCAGTTCAATTCCTTTTCTTTGGCAGCAGCTTTCATTTCTTCACCCTTTGAAATAGTTTCTTTGCAAGCATGGATCCCGTCGGGTACGGCGTACGATCTGGGGTGCTAATACCTTCCCAGGTCGTAACCAACTCCCGAACTCAGTCTCTTTGTTTCGCAGGACCTGTGTCCTTCCTTTTCTTTCTTCTGGTTTGTGCAGCATTACCATTCCCGTTCCTTCGGGATAAAAATGCCTGGCTTGCGACTCTACCTCTTTTCGCGCCACTTTCGTGTTTGTACCAGGATGGATATCCGGGGAGCGACAGGTTGGTTTGATGAATGAAAAGGTGCTGGATGATTTCAGAAAGAAGTATAGTTTGATCCTGAGTTACTTAGACAAGGCTACTCAAGAACAAAGGGATAATACTCACACTCTTCTTCAGTTCTATGAACCTCAACTGAGGTGCTTTTGTTTTTCCAAATTATGTTTTGGTACCAACTTTGGAGGAGATTTCCAGCACTCTGAGAGTTCCGATCAGAGACCGCCTTCCCTTTTACAGTTCAGATATAGTCCCCTCAAATGAAGATATTTCCAAGGCTACTCACTCGAATCTGGGTTTGGTTATAGACAACATCAAGACCAAGAGAGAAAGAGAGAGAGAGAGAGAGAGAGTAAGGGATTTCACATAGCTTTCTTGATTGATGAAGCTAAGAAGTGCGCTACAGAACAAAGATGGAAGGATTTTAGTGCATTCTTATCTCTAATCGTGTACGGGATAAGTTTGTTTCCAAATGAGAAGGAGTTTGTGTGCATGGATGCCATATCTATATTCATTAAGAGAAACCCTGCTCCAACACTGTTAGGAGATTTTTGTTTTTATGTTCATTACAAGAATGAGAGGAAAATGGGAGGTATTGTACTTTGTTGTGCACCTTTCTTCTATGTCTAGTTTGCACGACACCTTCCAAAGTCAGGACCTTTTGTGGAGCTTAAGGGAGAGGTTCAATGGTCCAAAAGGTTAATTGGGTTGACTTCAGATAACATCATTTGGTGCTATAATAGAGATCTGGTTGGAAAAGAGTTGATTACAAGCTGCGGTCATTTCCCCAATGTGCCTTTACTCGGGAGAAAAGGGGGAATCAACCATAATCCGGTATTGGATCTTAAACAATTTGGGTATCCTTTGAAGGCTCCTCCCAAAGAAGAAGACGTTGCAGAATCCCTTTACTTTCTTGACAAGGTAAATGAAGACTTATTGATCCAAGTTTCTCAGAATTGGGCTATAAGGGTAAATAAGGGTAAGAAAGAAATTGGGAGAATTGATCTGAAGACTTATACACCCTATGTTGGTTGGTTAAGGCATCGATTTGAAGTTATGCTTCTTCCATTTTCAGTAGAGCCTCCCCTATATCCCAAAGTGGTTGAACCTCAAACCACTGTGCCCATTGAAGAATACTGGAAGTTAGAAGCTAAACTTCATGAGGTCAGAGTTGAGAACTCTGAGATCAACAGTTTGTATCAGTATTTGATGCACACAAACAAAGCATTCGAGGAGAAAGTTCTCTTGGCTCAGAAGGCTATGGAAGATAAGAAGGAGGAGTTTGTTGACAGAGAGTTATACTTCAAGAAGATGGGCTTGGATGAGATTAGCAAGGTTGGAGAGTGCAGGAATATCAAGAAGTCCTCAGATGAAGCAAATAAGGTTATAACCCTTTCACAAGAGCGATGGGAGATAAATCATAGAAAGCAAAAGGAAACAAAGGAGGGACAACAACAGAATATTGAAGATTTGCAAGTGCAGATAGAAAGTTGAGCTGAAGAACTTCAGAAAGCTCATGAGAAGAGAAGGGAATACTCTCAAAAGTTACAACAAAGTCAGAAGTCAATGGAGGATGCTCAAAAGGAAATTGAAGAGCTCAAGGTTCATGCTGAAACCAAGAAGGCAAGGTCAGAGTCTGGTTCTGGTAGGGATAATGAAGAGGCGTTCTTGCAACAAGTTAGTGAGTTGCATGCTTCCTTTGACCAGAAAGATCTGCTTATTCAAAAGCTAATTGAAGACCCAGGGCATCTACATGTTGCTCAACTGTTTGAGAATGTCAAGAGGCTTAGCTGGAGGCTGAAAGATGTAGAATTTTGTAGAGTTTAGTTTCTTCTGATGTATTAGGGTTACCCATAGGCTTTTTGTGGGAATCTTCATTTTATCTTTTTGTTTATTTTTCTTTACTGATGTAAAAATTGTAACCATACAGGGAGATATTTTGTTGTTGTGGGCTCATTTTATGTTATTTGTTTCTTGCTTATCTTCCTGATTGTCGTCTACGCACTTCTTCACCCATACCAACCATATATGAGTCTTATGGGGATGTTGCTTGTCAAAAAGTCTGGTTCCAAAATCCATATGGATTTATTTAATTGTTATTGAATACTAGAAATGGGATATAAATTTCCTTGAAAATGAAAGACACAACATTGCATAGCATGCATATCACCCTTTTTCTTATTTTGTAGCAATAAGTTTCGGGTTTTCAGACGTCTCTTCTATTTCAGGCACTATAGTTGACAAGAGAGTTCACCGATACTTGACAAGGGAAAATAAAGCAAGAATTATGGATCAGATACAGGCAGTGTTAGATGAGTTAAGGACACACATGGATCAATTCATAACTCTGTTGACGAGCATGCACTAGAATCAAGAAAGGATCAAAGAGATGGTGGAGAGAACTTGAAATTCTGTGATCAGGTATGAGATGTCCTAAGAGATGTCCCAACACTTAATAGGACATTTGACAAATTTAACCAAAATTTAAACAGCAAGAAAAGTAAACAACACAGAAGTTTGTTAACCCAGTTCAGTGTATAACCACACTTACATCTGGAGGCTACCAAGCCAGGAGGAAATTCACTATTAGTAATATTAATTCTAGACTTAAACCACCCTGTTTAATCTATCACTTAATACTTACCCAATGCAATTTCTACCTAAGACTCACTTAGATAAGAGTACCCTACTCACTCCCCCTCAATCACACAGTGATCAAGTTTACAAGTTTACAAAAATTGAAGACATCCTTCAAACAATACAGCTTGATCTTACTTAACAGTTTCAATCAAGTCACAAATGCACTTTTGCTTAAAAGCTCATAAAGTGGTACAATAAAAACAACCTGCTATTAAAACTCTAGACACTCTATTTGGTCTTCTGAAATTCGTACTCAATTCTATGAGTTTCTGTTGTTTAAATAGGTATCTGAATTTTGGGCTTTCTGTAGAATGATCCAGCCCTAATGTGCAGCAGCTGTCACCTTGAATTTAGGGTTTGTTACTTCCTATATTCTAGGTGCATTAGGTCTTCTGTTTTAATCTGAATCTTCAATATAAAACTCCCTACATATGCGCCTTGTTCTGTTTTTGTCCATCATTAATTAATTCCAGATAACTCTCCTTAAATATCTCTGATCTGTTAATCAATAATTAATTCTGGAAGCAGGTCTGAGATGTCTCAACATCTGTTGGGACATCCTGGAAAACTGAACTTAAGTTATTTACACAATGTCCCAACATCTGGTAGGACATCCTGAAATAAGTTCACATACTCTGTTTGCTAATGTCCCAACATCTGATAGGACATTCTGAACTGAATTTAACATTTCTTGTTTGGTCAAAAATTCTGCCAATTCTTAAACATCTACAAACTCCCCCTTTGGCTAATTTTTGGCTAACATCTTTTCTGGTTTTCAGAGTGCAGCAGAAGTTCTTTTTATCAGAGTATAGCATTACTTTTCTGTTGATTCTTATTTGAGATTACTCCCCCTCAAACATATATGTATCCAATTTTGTTGCAACAGAAAAAACACTAATCAGTTCAGAAGCAAACACACAGATATTTCATTCATACTAAAACAGCAATTACATTTGATGTTGTTCTCCCCCTTGGTAGACACAAAATTAGGGGCCAAAGACACTATTACTGTCATTACATTGCTGTCATTACATTTGCCTCACATACATTGATCACTCAGATTCATCACTCTCAGTTGCTTCCTCCACTTCAGTGTCTTCATCTTTATCAGCTTCACTTTCTTCATCAGCCTCACTGTCTTCACCAGATGCAGCATTCTGATCTTCTTCACTTTCCAACCTTTTAATGATTTCCTCCAGCTTCTGCTTTCTAGCTTCAAGCTCTTTGCAGGTGCTTTTGAGTTCAGCAATTAAAGTCTTCCTGGAGATTGGATTCTTAGCAGTGGAGGGACCAGCAGATGTCCCAGAAGGTGCTTCAACATCTGCAGCATGGTGACTTAGGAATAATTTGTAGTGAAAAGCCAGGGGGCTCTCTCTCTTGCAGACTGTGTCCTTCTCATTTAAAATTCCAGGGTATTGACTTAGAACAATACCACACAGCAATGATGGAAAAGCTATTGGCAGCTTTGTTGCAGTAGAGATGGCATGCTTCATAGTCTGATCAAAAATATATGCTCCATAATCCATCTTGGTTTGAGTTCCCACAGCATAGATGAATCTGGCCAGACCAGTTGAGATTGATGAAGTGTGGTTGGTAGGCACCCAGTTAGCAGTTCCAATCCTGTTAAGCATGGCATACTTTCTGGTAAGCATGCTCACAGAGAGCTTTCCCTTCACAGGCCAAGCCTTGACCTGGTTTGCAGTGATCACCTTACAGATTTGATTATCTGTCTTGCCTAGCTCATTGGGTCCATCTGTGTCCCTTCCTAGATACTGATTAATGATTTGGGGAGAGAACTCAACACACTTACCTCTCACAAATACCTTTCTGAACTCTGAGGACTTACCATTTGAGCAATCCTCCTGAAGATTCACAATGAACTCTTTGACAAGAAGTTCATAGCAGGGAGAGAACTCTGAGACTGTCTTGAATAGTCCTGCAGCAGAGATGAGGTCAATGAGTTCTGTGCACTCAAGTGCATTGCTGCTCAGTTCTCTTTCCAGGGAAACCCTTCTTTGGTACACATACTTCCATCTGTTGACACTAGAGACAAGATGGAATGATATGTTGTCCAAGGGTGCTTCTGGAACAGCAGTTGAAGCTCTTGCTGGTGTTGGTCTTTTCTTGGGAGGAGATGTTGGGACATCTGATTCAACATCTGAATCTGATGGTGTGGCAGCTTTTCTCTTCTGGGATTGGACTTTGCTCCAGGGTTTTGTTGGACCAAAGGTAGCTTTAGCTTTTCCTTTCTTTGGACTAGCCTTCTTCTTCTCAGGGATGACAGGTTCAGCTTGCATCTTTCCTTTCCTGGACCTTAGTCTTTTAGCAATGCTGGGTTTCACAGATGCTATGATCTCTGCATCAGAGTCCTGCTCCAGATTGACCACTAGAGGAGATTGAGTAGCCTCCTCTTCAGCTGGTTGATCAGCAGGAATTTGATCTTCATTTGAGCCTTGAGCCTGTTCTTCAGAGACCTCTTCATCATTTTCTTTTGAGGCTTTGTCCTCAGTTTGTTCCAGATCAACATTAGATGAGTTCTTTTTCTTATCTTCAGATGTTCCAACATCTGTTGGGACATCTTGTTCTGCAGCAGTGTCCTCTGTATCTTGAGTTGGTTCTTCTTGAGGTGCAGGAATGGTGTTCAAAGGAACAGAGATCCCTCTCACCACTCTTTGTTCAGAAAAAACTTGGTTGACAATCTCCTTGATGGAATCATCAACATATTTGGAGTATTTTGAGGACATGTTAGCAGGAGAGGGAATGCCTTTAGCTTTGCTTCTGATTTGATCTTTACATCTCTTTGGTGTTCTTGCCTTTTTAGTGTGAGAGGCGCTTCCCCTGAGCTCGTCCAATGGTGTTGATGACATTGGCACAACAGAGATTGGAGTGGCATGAACCACGTCTTCCTTGTTGAGAATTTCCTCAGCTGTTTTAGGGTTTTGAGACATTGTTGAGGAAGATGGATGAACAGCTTTAGGGTTTATGATTTCTGAAGGATTGAGAGTTAATGTGATTCGCTTGTGATGGTATGATGAGAATCTTGATAGCTTCTTATAAGTAGTTACTAAATAAGTAGCCGTTACAGTCCAAATGATTAGGAATGGAATTCCCAAGGATCTTGTCCAGACTGGTTTTGCCATCTGGAACTTATGCCATGCAATGTCATATGACATGTTGGCACATCTCATTAACTGCTAAATATCACATAAACAGATTCCAAGTTTACCCCTTAAGTTCTCAAATTGTGTAGCATCCAATGCTTTGGTAAAGATATCAGCTAATTGCAGATCTGTAGCAACATGCTCCAATGAAATCACCTTCTCTTCTACAAGATCTCTGATGAAATGATGTCTGATATCAATATGCTTTGTCCTGCTATGTTGAATGGGATTCTTTGATATGTTGATTGCACTTAAGTTGTCACAGTACAATGTCATGACATCCTGTGGGACATTGTACTCAGTGAGCATCTGCTTCATCCAAACCAACTGAGAACAACTGCTACCTGCTGCTATATACTCAGCTTCAGCTGTAGATAATGACACACAATTCTGTTTCTTACTGAACCAAGAAATCAAATTGTTTCCTAGAAAGAAGCATCCTCCTGAAGTGCTTTTTCTGTCATCAGCACTTCCTGCCCAATCAGCATCACAAAAGCCAGTGAGAATTGGTTTGCAACCATGAAAGTACATTATGCCATAGTCACAAGTACCATTAACATATTTAAGGATTCTCTTGACTTGATTAAGATGACTGACTTTTGGATCAGCTTGATATCTTGCACAAACTCCTACTGCAAAAGCAATGTCTGGTCTGCTAGCAGTCAAGTATAACAAGCTTCCAATCATGCTTCTGTATAAGCTTTGATCTACATTCTCACCCTTTTCATCTTTAGTCAGCTTCAAATGTGTGGGGGCAGGAGTTCTCTTGTGAGCAGCATTTTCCATTCCAAATTTCTTGATTATGTTCTTGGAATACTTGCTTTGTGAGATGAACATTGAGTCTTCCATTTTCTTTATTTGCAGCCCAAGAAAGTAGGTTAATTCTCCTACTAGGCTCATTTCAAATTCAGATTCCATCTGCTTGACAAAATGTTTGACCATCCTGTCAGACATCCCACCAAAGACAATGTCATCAACATATATTTGTGCAATCATGACATTTCCTTCTTCATCCTTAATAAACAGGGTTTTATCAATCCCACCTTTTCTGTGTCCTTGCTTGATAAGATATGTGGTTAGTCTTTCATACCATGCCCTTGGAGCTTGCTTCAACCCATAAAGTGCCTTCTTGAGTTTGTATACATGATTTGGACAGCTTGGATCAACAAATCCTTTAGGCTGTTCTACATATACTTCTTCATTAAGATAGCCATTTAAAAAGGCACTTTTCACATCCATTTGAAATAGCTTGAACTTCAAGATACAAGAAATTCCCAACAATAGTCTGATTGATTCAAGCCTTGCTACTGGTGCAAAGGTTTCATCAAAGTCCACCCCTTCAATTTGAGTGTATCCTTGAGCTACAAGTCTAGCTTTGTTCTTTGTAACAACTCCTTGTTCATTTGACTTGTTCTTATACACCCATTTTGTTCCAATTACATTTATATCATCAGGTCTAGGAACAAGATTCCACACTTCATTCCTTGTGAATTGACCTAATTCCTCTTGCATAGCACAAATCCAGTATTCATCAGTGAGAGCTTCCTTGATATTTTTAGGTTCTATTTTGGAGACAAAACAAGAACCTGAAATCACTTCTCTTGATCTAGTACTCACACCTCTGTTGGGATCACCAATTATCAAATCTTTGGGATGATCCTTTTGTATTCTGATGGAAGGAGGTTTACTTGATTCTTCTGTCCTTGTATCAGTTTGAGTGAAGTTATATTGATCATTCTTTTCTTCAGCTTCAATCTTGATATCAACAGATGTTCCAACATCTTCTGGGACATCTGTAGGAGCATCATCAATTATCACATTTATGGATTCCATGATAACCTTGGTTCTAGAATTAAATACTCTATATGCTCTGCTGTTTATGGAGTATCCAAGGAAAATCCCTTCATCACTTTTAGGATCCATTTTTCTTCTTTGCTCCCTATCTGCCAGAATATAACAGATACTTCCAAAAACATGGAAGTACTTAACTGTGGGTTTTCTGCCCTTCCATACTTCATATATTGTGGACAAAGTTCCTTTCCTTAAAGTAACTCTGTTATGGATGTAACAGGCAGTGTTCATAGCTTCAGCCCAAAAGTATAGAGGCAACTTTTTAGCATGGATCATAGCTCTTGCTGATTCTTGAATGGTTCTATTCTTCCTTTCAACAATCCCATTCTGTTGAGGAGTGATAGGTGAAGAATACTCATGATTAATTCCTTCTGAAGAACAGAAATCTAAGAACTTTTGATTCTCAAATTCTTTTCCATGATCACTTCTTATTCTGATCACACAGCTGGATTTTTCCCTTTGCAATCTTTGACATAATTCTTTGAATACATCAAATACATCTGACTTTTCTTTGATGAAGTTTATCCATGTATATCTGGAAAAATCATCAACCACAACATAGGCATACCTCTTACCACCAATACTTTCAACCTGCATAGGTCCCATAAGATCCATATGTAGAAGTTCCAAAACTTTGGAAGTTGTCAGATGTTGGAGCTTTGGATGGGACATCTTGGTTTGCTTGCCTATTTGACATTCACCACATATTTTGCCATCATCAATCTTTAGTTTAGGAATACCTCTTACAGCATCCATAGATATGATCTTCTTTATGCCTCTGAAATGAAGATGACCTAGTCTTTGGTGCCACAGTTTCACTGCTTCTTCTTTAGCTAGAGAGCAGGTTGAAGTGAGACTGAAGTCTTGAGGTTCCCACATGTAACAGTTGTCTTTAGATCTGGCTCCTTTCATTACAACCTCTTGTTCATTGTTAGTCACTATGCATTCAGTTTTGGTAAAGTTTACACTGTACCCTTGATCACATAACTGACTTATACTGATCAGGTTAGCAGTTAAACCTTTAACAAGCAGCACATCATCTAGTCTTGGAACATCTTGACAGTCCAAGGTTCCAACTCCCTTGATTTCTCCTTTAGCTCCATCTCCAAAGGTCACATACCTGGATGAATGTGATTTTAAGTTTACTAGCAAATTCTTCAATCCAGTCATGTGTCTTGAACATCCACTATCAAAGTACCAGTCTTCTTTAGCTGATACTCTCAGTGATGTATGTGCTATGTATGCAGTACTTTTCTTTGACCAGATGAGTTGAGATTTCTTTTGATGCCTCTGCCCTGTGTGTTGTTCAGCTGATCTCCAAGCTTGATTGTTGATCTGGTTCTTGGGTATGTGGATTTGATCAGTCTGAATGTCACCTTTTGGTCTCCAAACCTTCTTGATGACCTCTGTCTTCTGCTTAGGAGGTTGCTGATTTCTTTGATGACTATGCAGCACTTTCTTGTTACCCTCTACTTTCTGTTTGGAAGGTTGCTGATATATCTTATTTGGATATCCATGTAGCTTATAACAGTGAGGTTTGATATGCCCAAATATTCCACAGTGATGACATCTCCATCTTTGATATTTTTTCTTCATTTTGTTCTTTCCAGAATGTTGAGACATCTGTTGGAACATTATGTTTGTCTTTGTGTTCTGATGTTGGAGCATCTGTTGGGACATCTTGTTTGACTGTGTAGTTTTTGAAGTAGTTTTGCTAGAGCTTGCTTCATCTCTGTTATATCCCAGTCCACTTTTGTCCCCTGAATGTTTATTATTGCTGAGAATAACATCCAGTGTGTTTGAGCTGCTGTTCAACATTCTAACAGATTTGGACATATGTTCCAACTTAGAGTTGAGAAGGCTTACTTCACTTTTTAAGGTTTCAATGATCTCCTGATCATTTGCTTTGTCATCTTCTAAAGTCTTATTCTGCTTCTTTAGCTTTATAACTTCACTGCATATTTCAGAGCTTCTTTTGTATAGATCTTTGAATGCTTGCTCAAGTTCTTCATAAGTAAGTTCTCCACAACTGGAATCACTATCATATTCACACAGTCCAGCTAAAGCAGTAATATGCTTAGCTGATTCTTCTTCTGAATCTCCTGAGTCTTCATCAGACCAGGTCACAGAGAGTCCTTTCTTTTGCCTCTTTAAGTAGGTAGGACATTCAAACTTGATGTGTCCATATCCTTCACATTCATGACATTTGACTCCTTTATCTTGACTGGTCTTTTCAGCATACTTTAATCTTTTGTTAGCATCATAAGATCTTCTGTTCTCAGAGTTTGTGTTTCTTCCACTAGGTGTGGATTTGCCTTCCATTCCTCTGAGAATCTGTTTGAATTGTCTTCCAAGCAAGGCAAGGTTTTCTGATAAGCTTTTATCATTTGCTGATTCATCATCTTCTTCTTCATCTGTATTTGACACCAAGGCTATGCTTTTGTTCTTTTTGGCATTTGTGTCATTCATTCCCATCTCAAAAGTTTGAAGGGAACCAATGAGTTCTTCAACTTTCATGGAGCATATGTCTTGAGCTTCTTCTATTGCAGTGACTTTCATGTCAAATCTTTTTGGCAAAGATCTGAGAATCTTTCTTACAAGCTTTTCATCAGTCATCTTTTCTCCCAAAGCTCCAGAAGTATTGGCTATATCCAAGATGTTCATATAGAACTCATGAATTGATTCATCTTCCTTCATTCTCAAGTTTTCAAACTTGGTGGTGAGAAGTTGAAGTCTTGACATTTTTACTTTTGATGTTCCTTCATGAGTTGTTTTGAGAGTATCCCAAACATCTTTGGCCAGTTCACAATGATGCACAAGTCTGAAAATGTTCCTATCAATGCCATTGAATAAAGCATTTAAGGCTTTTGAATTGCCTAGTGCTGAGTCTTCTTCCTCCTTACTCCATTCTTCTTCAGGTTTCAGCACTTTAGATCCATCTTTGGTGTCTTGGATAGGATGATCCCATCCAACATTGACTGCTCTCCATGCCCTGTTGTCAAGTGACCTTAAGAATGCAATCATTCTTGGCTTCCAGTAGTCATAATTAGATCCATCCAGAATAGGTGGTCTATTTACTGACCCTAAATCTCTGTCCATGTTACAGAATTTGTATTCCCTAGATCTCACCCAGTATAAACAGGCAGGGTGCCTGCTCTGATGCCAATTGAAATTCTGTGATCAGGTATGAGATGTCCTAAGAGATGTCCCAACACTTAATAGGACATTTGACAAATTTAACCAAAATTTAAACAGCAAGAAAAGTAAACAACACAGAAGTTTGTTAACCCAGTTCAGTGTATAACCACACTTACATCTGGAGGCTACCAAGCCAGGAGGAAATTCACTATTAGTAATATTAATTCTAGACTTAAACCACCCTGTTTAATCTATCACTTAATACTTACCCAATGCAATTTCTACCTAAGACTCACTTAGATAAGAGTACCCTACTCACTCCCCCTCAATCACACAGTGATCAAGTTTACAAGTTTACAAAAATTGAAGACATCCTTCAAACAATACCGCTTGATCTTACTTAACAGTTTCAATCAAGTCACAAATGCACTTTTGCTTAAAAGCTCATAAAGTGGTACAATAAAAACAACCTGCTATTAAAACTCTAGACACTCTATTTGGTCTTCTGAAATTCGTACTCAATTCTATGAGTTTCTGTTGTTTAAATAGGTATCTGAATTTTGGGCTTTCTGTAGAATGATCCAGCCCTAATGTGCAGCAGCTGTCACCTTGAATTTAGGGTTTGTTACTTCCTATATTCTAGGTGCATTAGGTCTTCTGTTTTAATCTGAATCTTCAATATAAAACTCCCTACATATGCGCCTTGTTCTGTTTTTGTCCATCATTAATTAATTCCAGATAACTCTCCTTAAATATCTCTGATCTGTTAATCAATAATTAATTCTGGAAGCAGGTCTGAGATGTCTCAACATCTGTTGGGACATCCTGGAAAACTGAACTTAAGTTATTTACACAATGTCCCAACATCTGGTAGGACATCCTGAAATAAGTTCACATACTCTGTTTGCTAATGTCCCAACATCTGATAGGACATTCTGAACTGAATTTAACATTTCTTGTTTGGTCAAAAATTCTGCCAATTCTTAAACATCTACAGAACTCAAGAGACTCCAGAAGGTAATGCAAGTAATGGCATTCTAACTCCTCAGGATAATCCTATTGGTACCCCCTATTGTAAATATGAGTAGTGCTTTGGACGGAGACACGGGTCGTCATGGTGCTTACATGGATGTCTAGACGACTAGTTCACTTTGGTAGATGAGAATATAGAGGCACCAAACACTGTTTGAGCCTTAGATTTGATGAAATTTCTTAGAAGATCAAATCTATTAAATCACAGAATACCCTTGGTTTTGATGTGTCTAATTTGGGACTGGTTCCAAGAGTAAGTATTCCCCACAAGTTCAAACCCCCTACTTTTGAGAAATACAATGGCTCTACCTTCCCAAAGACCCATCTGCAGTCTTATGTAGGGAGGATTGTTTCACATACAGATGACGAGAAACTATGTATGCATTACTTCCTAAACAGCCTTACCGAGGCATCGCAAGAGTGGTACATGAAACTGAGTAGATCATCTGTGAGAAGTTGGAAAGAGTTGGTCGAGGCCTTTGAGATTATGCAAAAAAATTGTTGACGTTCTTTAAAACAGTGAAGCTGAATTACATACCACGTGAGGAAAACTAGTTTCCTGATGCGTTGGCTACGCTATGTTCAATGATCAAAGTGCTGCAGTGGAATTATGTTCCCAAGATTTACATATCTCGACTTGACATACTTGCATATGTGTTTACTGTTGATGCAGTGTCGGATGACAATCCGTGGTATTATGATATCAAGTTTTTCCTGAAGAGTCAGGAATACCAAGCTGGGGCATCTTCCAATGACAAGAAAACTTTGAGAAGGCTCGCTGCAAGTTTCTTCTTGAATTCTAATGGCGTGTTATACAAGAGAAACTTTGACATGGTCTTGCTTAGATGTGTGGACAAGCAGGAAGCATACATGTTAATGTAGGAAGTACACGAAGGATCCTTTGGTACCCAGGCCGGAGGACATGCAATGGCAAAGAAGTCATTAATATCGGGGGTATTACTGGATAGAAATGGATTAAAATTGTTGCTCATAAGCCCACAAGTGCCAGATTTACGCAAATAAAGTACAAGTGCCTCCGAGCTCGCTAAACGTTATGTCTTTTCCATGGTCCTTTTCCATGTGGGGCATTGACATGATCGGGAAGATTGAACCTATAACTTTTAACGACCATCGTTTCATACTGGTCGCTATCGATTACTTTACCAAGTGGGTTGAAGTAGCGTCTTATGCCAACGTCACCAAGCAGGTGGTTGCCAGATTCCTAAAGAAAGATATCATTTATTGATATGGAGTACCCGAGAGAATCATTACTGATAATGGTTCTATTCTCAATAACAAGATGATGGCAGAGTTATGTCGGGACTTCAAAATACAACATCATAATTCTTCTACTTACCATCCAAAGATGGATGGCTCTATTGAAGAGGCTAAAAAGAACATAAAGAAGACTGTACAGAAAATGGTGGTGACATACAAGGATTGATATGAGATGTTACCGTTCACTTTGCATATGTATAGAACATCAGTTAGGACATATACTAGAGCAACACCTTTCTCACTTGTATATGGTATGGAAGTTGTCCTACCGGTTGAAGTTGAGATTCCATCATTGCGGGTGATGATGGATGTTAAACTTGATGAAGCTGAATGGGTACGTTCTAGGTACAACCAGTTGAGTTTTATTTAAGAGAAGAGACTGGAAGTTGTATACCATGATCAGCTATACCAAAGAAGAATGAAGCGGGAATTCGATCAAAGAGTGTGTCCTTAGGAGTATCAAGTTGGTGAGCTTGTGCTCAAGAGAATCTTTGCTCCAAGTACATATTACAGGGGAAAATGGACTCCCAGCTATGACGATTCATACGTGGTTAAAAATGCTTTCTCAGGTGGAGCCTTGATGCTTACAACCATGGATGGTGAATACTTTCCATCCCCGGTTAAATTAGAGGAAGTTAAAAAATACTTCGCATAAAAGAGACCCGCTAGACAAAAAAAAGTCCAGGAAAAATAGGGCATCCCGGAGAGCCAAAACCAAAATAAAAGGCTCGGGAAAAAATTAGGGATATAAACAAAATTGTACACCCGGTGAGTTGAAAATCCACAATTGGACAGCTCAGGCAAAAAATGGTATCCCGGTGGATTGAAAACCCGAAAGGGCGGTCCATGCAAAAGAAAGAATAAGCGAATGACTGTGATCTAAGTTATTTGTACTACTTCATCGTCTCATTCAACCGGGAAAACTCCAAAAGATAAGAATCAACCCAATCTTCTTCTCCAGAAAGCAAGATTAAAAGGATATATCTTGAAGACATATTGGTCATAGTAGAATTGAAACTCAGTGGAAGGCCGTTTTCACATTGCCATTAGGATAGTTTCTTTTCTCAATTTATGGTGATCACCTATTTCCAGGGGATTGCTTTTTGATGTAATTTTCCTATTCAGAGGCTCATCAATAAAAAGAATTATCCAGTAAAAAATTTCATTTTTGTTTTTATTTTAAATGTTTTGTTTGCAAAAATGTCCTTAATTTTTTATTAAAACATTGCATTTAAACAGGATGGCTTTACAAATAACATGCAGGGGAAAAACTTTTAAAATTACTTTGAATGTGAATAACACCGGGTGGTTGATTCAGACAATACAACTCCCCGAGGCATGCGAGTGCATTCTGTTGTTACAGGTTTTGCAGTTAAGAGAGTGAAATAAATAATCTTTTTCAGCTCACAACATTGTGGAAATCTTTTCCCCAATCGATTGATTTTCAGAGCAAGATGTAAGGGTGGCATTCCCCAAACAGATTTTATCCCATGTATAGTCACCGGCAGTCGCTCCCAGGATGGAAATCCCGGGAGTGATAATGTAAAATAGAATTTTTAATTTAACATGTAAAGAACTTTTTTTTATAGGTGCGTGTTTTCTAAAAAATCTTAGACATGTGTATGGCATATGATCCAACTATGGATAAGAATATCTAAGTTATTGTAGTAGAAACCATACATATTGTGAAAATTAAGATACTTATATTTGAAAATTTTCATCCTTTTTTGGTTATCCAAGTAAGCTTGTTGATAATAAACAAATAGTTCATTTTGGTATGCCTACTCTTAGGGGATCTAATGGCAATGAGGAAAGTGATTTCATTTGGTTTTTGTGATTTGAATGACACTGTCAGTCTAAACTATTAATTAACAAACGAATTATATTTTGGTTTGGTTATTGTTTCAACTTCTGGTACCTCGCACACCATCTAATAAATCTACCATGCCAACTCGAAGAACATCGTTTCCACTACCTACAAGAGGAAGGAACATAACAAACTTATACACCAATGTTAGTTATGTTAATTCTCCTGATGTTTCTGTCGATGCACCACAAATCAACAAGATCGCAGAATTCCCAATGGCTTCCTACGAGGACCATTCTTCCAAGTTATTTGCAGACCATCATCACCATCAACCAAACATTTTTCTACCTCAGCATGGACTAGTATCATTTTATGCACTTGACTAATTAGTTGGGTGTGTGAGCTTCAATTTCAGGTATTTGCTTCTTTTGTCACCGTTGTATGTATTATAACTTTGTAGCAGTTTAGTTTGGAAATGTAAGTTTAAAGCTTCGGATTTGCTACATTATAGTTTGGATTTAACTAGGAAAATTTAGATATTATTTGGAGTTTTGCTAGGAATTTTTGTCCTAGATAATTAGCCACTCAATCCATGCTATGAATTATATTCTAGTTAAGCCACGACTAATTTCCAACTAAATCTGTTTGATAGAGATTAACTTCAAATTAGCTACGGTTTTAGGCGTAGCTAATTACAAATTTTCTTGTTGTGCCCCTAAAAAGTTAGGCCCTTAAAGTATAGGGGGTCTATAATTTTAAAATAAAATGACTCCTAAAATATGTAGAGTCCTCAAAGTGAAGACCCATAAAATTCAAGAAAAACCTAAAGGCCACCAACATTTTTGAATTTTGTTTACTAAGAAAGTGTAAACACCCCAAATTTGCCCTCACCCATTCCACCAGGGCTTGTGATCTTTTCATATGCATGAGTTCAATCATGTCATCGCATATTACATTTTTGCTTCACTGCATTTGATTCAAAGCCATCTGCATCTAGGGTTTGTGATCTGAGCAATCCATGAGCTATCTGAGCCACTCAAAAGGTCATCAATCACTTCAAAGGGGTCCATGTATGTTCAAGCATCATATTATATCCTCACAAGGTCAAGAAAGTCAAAGAATCACAAGAACTGAGAAAGGCATGGAAGCAGAGCCAGGTTTAACTGCACAGATGACCTAAAATTAGGGTTTTGGTTTCAGAGGCCATAACTCCAAATTTTTTGGTCATTCTTGTTTCTATTGGTCTCTATATGTTATGAGGATCATGCACATCAATTTTCATGAAGAAATTCAATGGGGAAGGCATCTGGTCAAGGGATGACTTCTTGAGCAAGTCAGTGCAAAATCAGGGCATCTGAGACCCCCAATGACCCAACCAATGGGGTTTCTCCATCATTTTGAATGTGTATGATCTTTATTTGATCATAGAAGATGTTAGAAGTTCACAAAATTGGAAAATTTCAAGTCATTTGCAAAGTTGCCTTTTTGGGAAAGTGACTTATAATGTAAACTTGCCATTTTGGGAAAGTTTTTCAACCTCCTCTTTTTGATTCAAAAATGCTTCAAATGAGAAAACTTTGGTCATGAAAGTTGTAGATTGGATCATTCCCTTTTCAAAAAGTACAAGAACTCTTTCTAATTAATTTTGGATCAAAATTTATGGCCATGCAAAGTTGGGAAAAACATGAAATTTTCACTTTTGCACAAAGAGGGAAACTTGCAAATTCACATGCCAAGCCTTTATGTGACCTCTAATTGACCTCTAACCATTGCACAAACCTCACACATGACCCAAAACTCAGAATTGCACAAGAATTTCTCAAGTTTCATGCCATGAACTTCACAAATTTCAAAAGGGGCCAAACTTCCCCAAAATTGCAAAATGGATCAAAGCTTCTCATCCACTTGTGCCAGCTGCCAAAAGTGATTTCCATGGACCTCCTTGAAGCATGCTGATTCGAACCATGCCCCTAAACCATCCTGCCACTTGCCCATCCCTCCAAGTACAACTTGCTTGACTTTATGCAACTTTAGCCATACCAATCAAACTGAGCCACACCAACTACTCTGACCAATGACAGCTTCACATACATGCCTCATGGATCATTTTTCACACAATCTTGGAGCCTGAATGCACATCATCACCATAATTCACAAAAACACTCAATCTTGCATTTTCATTCGAATCTCATCACACAAGCTTGCAACCTCAAAACAAACTTCACAAAACTTCTCACCATGATACTTTGATCATTTCCCAATCCTCATTTGTCCCTGAAACCACCCCAAACAGAAACACGATTTTCCACTCCCTTTGGATAGAACTTCATCAATCTTACAAACTAGCCACAATAAACTCCAACTAAGCCTCAAAGCATCTTCAGGGAGATCATTGAAAGCTCCAAAAGCAAAAGCTCCATCTCAGGTAACAAGATGAACATTTTTTCCAGAAACGCGTTTTTAAGTTCCTAAAAGGTTCTCCATGATTCACTGATGATTCTGATATGTTTAGTTTTGGAATTGATCAAGTATTAAGCATGTATGAGCTCTCTGAAATTTTTTGACCTAGAACTAATTTGCTTCGATTCAGCTTGAATATGTGAAATAAATTTGTTTTAGTGGGTGATTCTTGTGGAGTGATTCATGGGGTTTGATTCTGGGCAGAGAGATTAAGTTTTAGAGGCTTAGGGAGAGAGATGGCGTTTTGAGCTGCCGGAGAAGATGACCGGAACACTGTTCCGGTCATCTGAGAGTGATTAGGGTTCAGGATTAGGGCTTAATCATAATTAAGTGAGTTTGAATTTCAGCCGTTCATTTGCGCGCTAAGTCAATTCCCGCCCCCTTGAGTTTGAATCTAGGCCTTCAGATTAGTTGACTTTCCCATTTTCCATTTAAATTCATTTTTATTTTATTTGATTTGTATTTTATTTGTACGAATTTTTAAAAATAGCAAAACATATTAAAAAATTCTGAAATTTTTTGTCAAACCTTTTATTAATTTTCAGAACCCAAAAATATTTTAATTTCTATTTTTTGCATTAAAAATCATTTTTAAATCATTTAAATGTTTATTTTTAATTAGTTAATGGAAATTAATTAATTAAAAATGCATTTAGGTATTTAAAAATCACCAAAAAATTCACATTGCATTTTAAAACATTTAGGAATATTATCAAACTCTCAAAACAAATTTCTTTTTGGTCCTTGATGTATTTTGACAATTTTCATTGGAATTAAATTTGTTTGAAGGCAATATTTTTGTTCAAACTTGGAAAAATTAATTTTGCCTAACCATAAAGAGTTTGATGATGGTTCTTCTTGCATTGCATCCTTCATAGCATGTAGTTTTTAGGGTAAAATTGGTTTGAATTTATCTTTCATTTTCAATTTGATGAGCATTTTTTCTTTTATGGTGCCTTGAAACCCTAGTTGACTTAGAAAAATCATAACTTCTTTAGGGTTAGGAGTTAGGTCTCCTCCTTTGGGCAGTGAACTTGTGTATTTATAGGGTTCCTTTGATCCCATTTTTAATTTTTTATCTTTGTGCATCAATATGACATATAAGACATCTTAGGACATATTAGAATCATGTTTGATCATTGCATCTTTCATTTTCCATGTTATGCATTCATATCATTTCATGAACTTTCATGAACTTTCATGGTTCAAGGCATGCTCCATATGCATCCATTCTCTTATATGCTCACATTATGCATCTAGTATGACTTTGCACCATCTCTTGACATCATTTGTATCATGTGTATGTTTCTGACTTTGGCCCTTGCCCATCCATATGCATTATTTCATCTCATTTTTTCCCTTATGCATCTTGTACTAACTTTTCAGGTTAATGGTAAGTTTGGTTGGGAGGTGGATTTGCCTTCACCTCTTACCTCTTCTCACCTCATCATTTTACATCCTTGCTGCATTTTTACTTGTCTTGGAGTGAGCTTTCTCACTTGTGCCTCTCTTCCCTCTTTTCTCTTCTCATCTCATCCCTTTTCTATCTTGCTTCTCCTTGGTGGCTTCCTTGAAGATTTCTCCTCTTAAGCCTCACAAACCCTAGGACTTCCAAGCATGATAACATTTTAGGATTGTTTAGTCCCCCTTAGACTCTTTCCTTTGAGTTTTCTTTGAGTCTTCTCTTCTCATCTCATAATCAAGGACTAAACCCTAAAGATTTTAAGGCTTTGTGATTAAGCTTATGCCTGCATCCTTCTATTAGGATGGAGTGTATAACTTTAATCCTAAGTGTTAAACCTTTAATGTGTTTAAATCCTCTAATCAATTCACTTAATAATCACTAAGACATCAAGCTTGTAACTTGGGCCTTGCATTAGGGTTCTAATTCTTCCTTAATTGGTTAAGAAGGACTAACCCTAGTGTTAATGGACAAGTCCCCCTCAAGTTGTCTTACAAACCATAAAACCCATTTCTTAATCTTATCATTAACTAAAATCCACTTTAATAAAGGTTTGTTTTTGTTCGCTGTGATTTCTGGCGAACAACCTCTGGTTAACCAATCTCTTCAGAAAACTGGGTTACGTGCAGGACCAACCAAACAAGTCCTGGGATACATGTGCATTAGTTCTATCGAAATACCCTTAGAATTGGTGATTGATTTATGGTTTGTTTTGTCAAGATTGTCAAAGTGTTAATAACTTTGATATTTGCAAGTAAAGTAAAGTTTTAAGTTTAAAATAAAATAAAGTAAAGGTTTTAAACAAGCATGAGAAGAAATGTCGAAGGCTAAAAACTTGCAGAAAAATAGATAAAGCTTGAAAATGAAATTAAACTTGACAAATGAACAAGCAATTTAAATGACTTTGAAATATAACTGGTGTTTAAACGTACATTGTTCCAAATACTAGACTCATTTTCTCTCACACTGGGTACTTAGAGTTTTTTACAGGAATTTTGTATCAATTTTCACACACACATTCTAACCACAAACTATCCTATTTATACATAAACAAAATAACTGCTTAGAACGGAAAAACTATAACTAAACGACAAGTGTCAGCCTGCATGTAAATTTCTTCTCTGAAACCTCCATGTGTCCAACTGCCAAAGGTTGCAACCTTTTGAATTTGAATCCCTTTCTTTGGTGACGAAACCTTGCACCTCTTCAAACTGTCGAAGCTTTTTTTTAAAGAAGAAACAACTCCTTCAGCATTTGCCAAATATTTTCTTTTGTCAAATATCCTCTTCTGTCGAAATCGTTGAAAGACTATCTTTTGTCAAACACTTAGTCACAAATAACTTCCCAACTTTATTCTGCCAGAACAACATTTGCCTTTCTGTCGAAGTAATGGAGTTTTAAACCCTGTCAGCAATCCTTGAAATTTCTTCCTTTTATTATCCTTCGACAAAGATGATCTCAAAACCTTAATTTCAGTCTTGTCGAAATTATGGGTTTACAAATTGCCCCCCAGCAAAGATGTTTTCGACTATCCTTGGAGAAATATCTTTTGCTGTCGAAGTGACCTTTGACTTCCTATCAGCTGCATTTATTGTAAAGTGATTTTGTTGAGTCCCAAGAAAACATCATGATTTCCACTTTATGAAAACGTCACGTCTAGCCCACGTTTTCACACAATCTCCCATAACCCTATATTGTAGGTAAATCATGGCTTCTTACCAACTGCCACTTTCTAACTTCCACCAATGGATCAGAAAACGCACGTCTCCACTTCCCAACTGAAAATCTTTTCATTTTCCTTTTTCATTATCAGTCATTTATTTCATCTTCTATAAATACCTCTTTCAATAACATTTCATACTTTTCACCTTCTCAACTCTTCTCTTCCCAAACGTAAAAAATCTCCATTTCAAGACCTTTCAAAGCTTCTGCTTCTTCAATCTCTTCATCAAATCAATGGCTCCCCCAAAGACTACTACTGGCCGCAACGCAAAGAAGACAAAGAAGACCATGGATCTTCCTCCTGCTCACGTACTGTCTGGACCTACACAAACACAACACCAACAGTATTTTCCAGAACCCCCAAATGAAAGGGAGAAGGCAAGCATTTACAGGTCACAGGTAATAATTCCCATTTCTGTTTCTGGAGTTCATCATGCTATGTTAGGTCCTATTTTTGATCCCACTACTGACCCTAACCGTTTGAAAGAATTTTATCCCTGTTATTCTGCTTCTAAACCCATAGCTGCTAACAAAAACCCTAAACCTGTCGAAACCTCATCAAAAGAACCTGAAGTCCTCATGGCTTCGACAGAAATAGATCTGTCTTATCTAAACCAAAATAGGATTTTTAGGAGTCCCCCTTTGACGAAAGATCCTTCTGATTACCTAGCATGGCTTACTAGGGTCGAAAAAGCCAAAGAAAAGTTTTGGAAGAAAACTGGTATTTATGACTTAATCCAATTGTCGAAAGAGGGTCCCCGTTATTGCCAAAACATGCTGTTAGCCTCCTTGTATTTTTGGGATAGTACTTACAATACTTTCCACTTACCCTGTGGAATGATGACTCCTACCCTATTCGACATAGCAGCCATAACTGGCCTTAGTCCTTTAGGGGAAATATTTAACCCTGAACACTTGAACAAGGATCCCATAAGCTTCGACACAAAGCATGCTGGGTATTCTGTTTTCATAGCCCATCACCAAGGTGGAAACAATGAAGAAGTCTCTGACATAGAGCACATTGCCTTCCTTAGCCTGTGGTTGTCCAAATTTGTATTCTGTACAAGGTCCCTTCAGGTTGCCAGAAGTTTTATCATTATGGCTAATCAGCTTCATAATGGAGTTGCATTCTGCCTGAGTGAGCTACTTTTGGCAAACCTTTATGAATCCTTAAGTGAGAGTGTAAGCAACCTCAAGACCCTTAAAGACAAAGGTAACATTAGTCTTACAGGCCCTTTCTGGCTTCTACAACTATGGCTGAATGCCACTTTTGAAACCTTCATCCCCACCAAAATGCCAGTTGTCGAAGAAGCAGTAAAAGAAAGGCGTGTCGAATGGCCTAGGCTGGTTCAACTGACCCCTACAGATGATAATACAAGCCTTCAACAAGCATTCACTGGCTACATCATGATGTTCGCCAAACGCTACAAATTTTCCCCTTCAATGGCACCATTCGCCAACAGACAAGTAGGTCCAAGATGGTTTACCAGAAGACTCCCAGTGGAGAACCAGAAAGATGAAGACTCCTATATCTCCATTTGGGAAGCTTTTCTCATGCCCAGGCATTTTTTCTCCCACCATAGCCTTAACAACACAAAGGTATCCCTGATTGTTTACCAACCCAATCTGGTAGCTAGGCAGTTTGGATTAAATCAGACGAAGACGAAGCCTATCTACCACAAGAAAGGTGCCATCATCTTCTACAACTCATTTCACCACTTCGACAAAAGTTTGGAGCTATACAACAAGTTTTTTGACCCCTCTCTGGAAGTTTATCCCACCATCTTTCTACCAAACTTCCTCTGTACTGAAGAATTCGACGTCTGGTGGAAGGAATACTATATCAACATATTTTTCGACGTAGCAACCTTCACTACTCTTCTGACGAATGCTTTTACCTTTGTGCAGGACAAGAAGAAAAAAGGTACAGATCAGCATATCAAAGAAGTTCACAAGTTTCAAAAGTATTTTGAAACTATTTACAGGCCTGATGATCTTCGTCGAACCATAGCTGAAGCAGCAGTATCTTTAAAATACAAATTCACAGAAAAATTGAATAAGTTGTGGTTTCCTTCATCTCTTCCACCACATGCACACTATGACTATGCATTCACAACTTTTCCTCCAAAATTCCCTCCACTCCCTTCTGCAGAATTTGGAGTGGCCTTGTGTCCTCCATTTCCAGATTGGTTTGTGTGTGGATCTTATTTAAAACTGCTTCGCGAAAGCAACAAAAAACCTGCCGAACGTGTGGTTGCGACGAAGTATCATCTGGACAACTTCACAGGGCACCTTCATATTGGGATAGAACATGTTACTGTGGACGAACCCATTCTTGAAGGTGTCGAAGAAATTACATTCTTCCTTTTTTTTGTTTCTAACTCCTTTTATATCAATGTTCATGCAACTTTTCTTTTTCAGCTGTCAGAATTGTTAGGAAGACTACTGGCGAAGGAACCTCTTCCAAGACAGTCGAAAAGTCTCCTACAACTACTAAGAAGGTTTCGACAGAATAGAGCACCCTCCTTTATTCATGCACTTCACATTTTCTTATACTGAATACCCCCTTTTTTTATTGTAGGTAACTCGTACCCCAGCAAAGAAAAGAAAAATAGAAGAAAAAGAGGCAAGCGTCGAAGAGTCTGAGGACGAATCCCCTGAGCCCCAACCTTTGAAAAGAAACAAAGGTCTAAAAATAAAAACAGTAGCATCCCAAATATCTCTGGTCCAAAGAAGAACTCCCCCTGCCAGTCCAGTCAACAAAGTTCCTTCAAGGAGTGAAAGAAGTGGAGACTCAAGTGCCCATACTGAGATCCCTCAGGTAAGCACTTCGACAAACAAACATTCCCAGTCTTGACTGCATGTATCTTTATTTTATAACTCTCTTTTATGTTTTCTGTAGGTTGTCATTGATGTCGAAGAGACTTCTACCATCCAAGAAGAAATTGCCCCTTCTAATTCTGAGAGGACTCTGGCTGAAAGACTTCAAGATGATGCCACTCCAGATGCAGGTGTCCATGGACCTCAAACCTTGGATGAATTCGACCTCAGTGATTCTGAATCTTCTGGAAACAACTCTCCTTTTCGACCAGACTTCACTGCAGAGAAAATAAATCCAGATCAAGATGTACCATTACCAACACCAGCTGCCATACCAGAAACTGACGAAGATGCCCTTGTTCAGGATGTACAAGCCTCAGGTCCAACTGACACCACCATAGTTGACAAAGAAAAAGTCGAAGAAGAGGTCACTCTGTCGAATCAGCCAGGAGTCAACTTGAGCATTGGAGGAACTTCTCAAAACATTCCCTCTTCATCAAAAGCTCCCGTCGAAACCTCTTTGGGCACTGCTTCGACGAGTTTATCACATGAAGAGATTGAGAGCTTGAAAGTTAGAAAACCCTTTGAATATTTAAAAGCCTTACTCGACACCAGGTATAACTTCCAAGACTCCTCTCCCAGTGGTTCGACAACTTCAGGGGCCACTTCTGACCTTCAACCAATCAGTGTCATTATGGATGAAATCAAAACAAGAATCCTTGGAGTTGACCTGTTTGAAGTCTTGGATGAGAATGCCTCTGCCCAATATGATCTGAAGAAGCTCCTAAAAAGTGCCAATTTGTTGGAGGCTTCGACTGAAGAAAGCCGTTTGGTGATGGACTTGATGTCCTTAATTGATTCTGTCAGTGCTGATCTAGTTCGACAAAAAGAGTTTTCCCAAAAAATCACAGCCAAGTCTGAAGAGCAAGTTTCAGAATGGAACATAGTGGCTTCTTCGACAGAAAAGATTTCAGAGCTGAATAAGCTTTCTGACGAATACACCAAGGCTGCTGCTGAGTGTGAAAGCAATATTCAAGCTTACCAGGCCCAAATTGCTGATCTTCAAAGGAAAATTCTCCAAGAAAAGGAACGCCATGCCTCTCTCCAACAACCCAATCAAGAAGCAATAGACAGTGAACTCCAGAAGGGGCTACAACATGCAGAAACAGCCCAGCAACTTCACAGGGAGATTGATGAAATGACTGTCAGCAAGAGTCTCTGTGAGCGTCGAATTCAGCTCCAAAAGAAAAAATTCGACGAACTCAAAGTCACATTCCTTCGACAGTAATTTTGTAATAGGACTTAGGAATTTTATTTGTTTAAGGATATTTTCTTTTTTTTAGCAATTTTATATGTAATGCTATTTCACGCCATCTGTTTGGCGAAGACAAGTTTCAATTGCAACTTTAATTTGTTCCTATTTTTATTTCCTGCAATGTTGGTTTATACTTCTTTAAGTACTTCCCATTTATTTTCAGCATTCTTCTGTCTTTTTCTATTTCTTCGACTTCGTATGCACCGTTGGAAAAAACTCTAAGAATCTTGAAAGGTCCTTCCCATTTAGGGGACCATTTTCCCATCACTCTGTCTTTCTTCTCCATGGGCAAGATCACTTTCCAAACTAAATCATTTACTAAAAAGGCTTTGAATTTTACTTTTTTATTATAAAACTTTTCGACTCTCTCTTTCTGCCTTCTTATTAATTCTAAAGCATGCAACCTTTCTTCGTCTAAATCAACCAACTCATCCATCATCATACTCCAATAGATTTCAGATGGAATCTCATGATGTCTTTGAATTCGTATTGATTGTAAACAAATTTCGACTGGCAATACTGCATCATGTCCATAGGTTAATTTAAATGGGGTAGAATTAGTTGCCTCCTTAGGAGATGTTCGACAAGCCCAAAGGATTTGATCCAGAGTCTTGTGCCAATTTCTGGGCTTTTTACCCACATGCTTCTTTATCAGGTTTATTACTACTTTGTTGGCTGCTTCGACTTGACCATTTGCTTGGGCATAATAGGGTGTCGAAGTCAACAACTTAAAACCTGTCTCTCTTGCAAATGCCTGCATATTTCTGCCAGTAAACACAGATCCTTGATCAGTGGTTATAGTCTCTGGTATTCCAAATCTATACATTATGTGTTTCTGGATGAAGTCTATGACTGCTTCCTGATCTACATTTGTCACTGGTATGGCTTCAATCCACTTAGTGAAGTAATCTACCCCCACTAAAATGTACTTTTGCCCCTTTGAAGAGGCTGGTCGAATCTCACCAATCAAATCTAAAGCCCAACCTCTAAATGGCCAAGGCTTTATAATAGAATGTAACTCACTTGCTGGCACATGAGGTATGCCTGCATGAATTTGACATTCCTGACAACCCTTTGCAAATTCGACACAGTCTTTCAACATGTTTGGCCAGTACATTCCTTGTCGAAATAATAGCCATTTCATCTTATGTCCTGCTTGGTGGGCACCACATGCACCACTGTGTACATTCGACAGAGCTATATAAGCTTCAGTCTCTCCTAGGCATTTTAGTAGAACTCCTTCTGCAGTCTTTTTAAACAGTTCATTTCCAAAGAGCACATAGCTTATGGCTCTGTACTTTATCTTTCTTTCGACTGTCTGATTTGGATTTTGTAAATAATCTTTGATGGGTTTTCTCCAATCTCCAACTTCTAGATTACCTACATTGAAAATCTCAAAGTTTTCTTCATCACCATATCCCAATCTCATTGTCTCCAAATCAGATGGGGACAGCTTAGTGGATAAAACTTTGCCTCTTACTTCGACAATTTTCATCAGATTTTCCTTCGACACTTTATACCCTGAAGCCAATTGAGCCAGGTCATTTGCTTCCTGATTTTCTAATCTGGGAATGTGTCTAAAGACTACACTGTCGAATCTCTTGAGGAGTCTGTTGGCTATCACAAAGTACATGATCAAATTTTCTTTGACACATTTGTACTCTTTCGTCAATTGTTTTATCACCAACTCAGAGTCACCCATTATTTCGACCTCTGTTACCCCCAGTTCCAACAAAATTTCAAGTCCAACAATTAAAGCTTCATATTCTGCCTCATTATTTGAACAAAATCCTTCTATTTTGTACTTGAACTTTGTTGGAATTTTATTGGGAGAAACAATTAACACCCCAACACCTGTTCCATTTTTATGACTGGAACCATCGAAATATAACCTCCAAGGCTCTTTTTCGACATAATTTGTCTCATCTCCAAGTATGGAGTGGTCAGCTATAAAGTCAGCACCTACTTGCCCTTTAACAGCTTTTAGAGGCATATATTTTAAAGAATATTCAGTCAAGGCTAAAGCCCATTTTCCAATTCGACTATGTAAAATAGACTTAGACAACATATGCTTTATTACGTCGAAATGAGAAGATATATGTACATCAATGGGTTTTATATAATGCTTCAATTTTGTACAAGAGAAATATACACATAAACATAATTTCTCTATCATACTATATCTAGTTTCAGCATCATTTAAGACTCTGCTAAGGTAATAAATGGCTCTTTCGACGCCATGTTCATCTTCTTGACAAAGCATACTTCCTAATGTTCTGTCAGACGCTGATATGTAGAGCCTCATGCTTCTTTTTCGACAAGGAGATATTAAAACTGGAGGATTTGCCAGATACTCCTTGATCTTGTCGAAGGCATCTTGCTGCTCTTGCCCCCAAGTGAAACCCTCCTTCTTCAGGCGAAGCAGAGGTGAGAAGGCCTGAGTCTTTCCACTAAGGTTGGAGATGAACCTTCTGAGAAAGTTGATTTTCCCTAGTAGAGATTGCAATTCCTTCTTTGTCGATGGCGCTTTTGCTTCCATGATTGCCTTAGCTTTGTTTTCATTAATCTCAATCCCCTTCTTGTGGACCACAAAGCCTAAGAAATCCCCAGCCTGCACACCAAAAGCACATTTAAGAGGATTCATTTTCAAACCAAACTTCCTCATCCTTTCAAAGGACTGTCGAAGATGGTTAATATGGTCCAAGCCTGAAGCAGATTTAATCACAATATCATCTATATAAATTTGCATAAATGTTTCGATGAAATCATGAAAAATAGAATTCATGGCCCTTTGGTAAGTAGCTCCAGCATTTTTCAAACCAAAGGGCATGACTACCCACTCATATGTTCCTATTGCTCCTGGACAACGAAAAGCTGTTTTTGGAACGTCTTCTTCAGCAATGAAAATCTGGTTGTAACCAGAATAGCCATCAAGCATACTTAAATACTCATGGCCTGCTGCAGAATCTACTAGCATTTCTGCTACTAGCATAGGATATTCATCCTTAGGGGTGGCTGAGTTTAAATCTCTAAAATCAATGCACACCCTTAGTTTGCCATTTTTCTTAATCACAGGAACAATATTAGCAATCCATTCGACATACCTTGTTGTACGGATGAATTTGCATTTTAGAAGCCTTTCGACCTCTTCTTTGATTTTCGACAAAATTTCAGGTGCAAAGCGTCTAGGAGTCTGCTTTATTGGCTTCTTCCCTTCCAGTATTGGCAACTTTAATTCAACCAAACTTCTGTCTAAACCAGGCATTTCGTCATAATCCCATGCGAAGCAGTCTTTAAACTCATTCAGCAGTTGGATTATTTCGACTCTGAGTTGAGGATTCAACTTGGCACTGATGTAAGTGGGCCTTTTCTCTGCCCCCAGTCCCAGATTAATCTCCTCTAAAGGATCCTGTGCCACCATTTTCATGTTGGTTGAGGTTGGATCTTTTTCGAACCCCAAAGGTTCGTCATCATAAATGGCATCAAGTCTTTGACTCTGCCATTCGCCATTTGAGTCTTCTTCAAAACTATGCTTTGTATGTTGTTCCTCAATATTTTCTTGAGGAGGTTGTTCTTCGGCAACCTGAGTGCTGGCTTCGACAGCCATATTCCTAATTTCAGCCTCACGGGCCGTTTTGAGTTGTTTTTCGGCTATATAAGCCGAAATCCTTTCCATTGCTGAAGCTTCAGTCATTTTCACTGAATTCACTCCCCCATCCAGTTGGGTTGACGTGGGCAGTTCCCCAAGTGTAATTTGTCTCCCCAATTATTTCTTTATCCCACTGGAAACCATGCGTAGGATGGAGGTACATGGAACAGTAAGCATTGTCAGAAGCTGTTAGGTCGAAAGCAGCAGGATTGCATGGTGCTATATGGGCTAGGTTTTTGTCGAAGTTACGACTAGTGACATTGTTCACATCAGCTGTGAAGTAACTCTGATCTACTTCAATGTTTTCGACAATCCCATTTGGCCTCCAGATTGCTATCCTTTGATGCATGGAGGATGGCACAGCCCCAATCCCATGGATCCATTCTCTTCCCAACAGCAAGTTGTAATTTTCCTTTGATGCTATTACCACAAACATCGTAGGCCTGGTGATGGATCCTACAGTCAAGTTCAGTTGTATTACTCCCAGTGTTGTCCCTACTTTACCTTCATAGTTGGACAACACCATATTGTGAGGCTTAGTGTCGGAGTCATCTTTTCCAATCCTCTTTATCATGTAATGAGGAATTAAATTTACAGCTGCTCCTCCATCTATCAGAATTTTGTTGACACCCACGTTTTCTACCTTTCCTTTTATAAAGAGAGGCTTCAAGTGAGCCTTCATTGCATCATCTGGCTTTTCGAAGAAAGCATTTTGCTCTTCGACACAGCCATTGTTCATTATATAGTAGCATACAGGCTTCAAACCTATGCTGTCATCTGCCATGTCATCCTCTTCGTCTTCGACCTCCATTATCCTGTCATAATCTCTGGGCAGCACAGAAACCACATTGCAGGTTACATCGAAAGAGGCATCTGATTCTGAACTAAATTCATCTGTGACTTCTTCGTCCACTGGCATTCTGTTGTTTGTGTTCTGCACTTCTGTGGTGTCACTAGATCTATTCTTCTGAAGGGTTTCTTTTTCTGCCAGAGGTATCCCCTTGTTTGTGATCTGCACATATTTGCTTGATTCAGCTTCCTTCTGCCCAGCCCTTTTGTGTTCCACAGTTTCCTTTTCAATTTTCTTCTGCCTTTGGAATCTTCTCCATTGGGATCTGGACATAGGATTCTTCCCTTTGTAGTTTTCAGAGACGTATTTTGGCCTTGCCTCCTTTTGAACTTCCATTGAGGGACCTCTGTTCACTTCAAAGCTCTTCCATCTTTTCTGACCTTGGGCATCCCTTATAGGTTGAACCCATTTGTCATCATTTGGTCTGTTGGATGGTTTATAAGTGTTGAAACGTTTTCTTCCCACCCCTTGGATGTGATGCTTCCCTCTTCTTGGGTCAAATCTTTCGTTTCTGGTTGGTGGGACTGTCCCCCAATTTCTTTTTCTCTGGGTCTTTTCTGCTGCTTCTAAGTTATCAGCTGCTTTCCTGTCGAACACAGCACTGCATCTTGGGCAAAGCATGACTTCTGCATTCTTCCTTTGACACCTCTGGATGAATTCGACAAGACTCTCGTTCTCTTCTGGGTAAACCAGCTTCTGATGCTTCTCTTGACGTTTCTTTCCCTTGTTGGTGTCTGGTCCTCCCCTTTGAGTGATTTCCACCATATGAATCCTAGCATTCTGTTCAGTTGTAATTTTCAATTTGTTCATTTTTTCGACTAACATGATTTCCTCTGGGATGTCCTCCTTCACACTGCTTTTTTGGTGTAAACCCTTATAGATGTATTTGCAGCAGTGTGCAACACCTTCGACAGGATGTTCTTCAGTTCTGGTGGTACCAATGTTTATTGGTTCGACAGTGGGGGGATTGTCATCACTCCCTGCTGTTTTGATCTCCTCTTGGTCAAGGCCCTCAGTGGCCTCTTTCTGGACAATGAGGCTTTTGTTACCCTCCTCTTCGTCATCCTTTTTGAAGGAATCTCCCCACCCTGTGGGTTTGATTTTGTTGATATCTGCTTTGGAGCTCGGTGGTGCTGAATATTTCACCATGAAGTCGAACTTCCCATTCGACTCTCCTAAAGTATCCCAGATCACCCCCTGCTTAGCATCTCTTTCGTAGTTTTTCTTGTCGAAGCTTCTTCCCACTTTGACTGCATTTCTTTCGTCGAAACCTTCAGTAGTTTCGATAGAATTCTCACTGTCGAAGTCTTCAGAAGCTTTGACTTCTTTTTCTTCAGCCTGGTCAGCAAGATCATCACCTTCTTCCACCACATTTACATGGGTGTCGAAACCTTCAGCAGCTTCTATCATGGTGAAGTTGGTGTCGAAGCTTTCAGTAACTTCCACTATTTCAAAATTTTCCTCAGCCATGATCTCCATTTCGACCACATTTACCATTTCTGGTTCAGCATAATTGGCCTCCACAACCTGCATGGGATTTGAGTCAATCCTCATCTGCTGCTTGGCTTTGTCTCCAAACTTCAGCCTCCCATTTTGGATTGCGTTCTGGACAAGATCCCTGAAAAGGTAACATTGAGAAGTTTTATGACCCAAGAAATTATGGTATTTACAAAAACCTCTCTTTTTCTGTTGGTCTACAGGAGGCTCCTTAGCGCCTGCTGGTTTTATTAACTGACCATCTTTGACTAATAAATCAAATATTTCATCACACTTGGTGATGTCTAATGTATAGGTTCTTTTAGGGAACCTGTCATTCTTTTCCACTTCGACTGGATTTTTTCCATTCGAAGGGGCTAAAACTTTACAGGAATATGGAGGGCCTTGTTTTAATTCTGCAAGATCAATTTCTTGCTGGTCGAAAATGACTGGTTCGTTTTCGTCATAATCATCTTCTTCAACTATTCCTACATAGGCCACTCTTTCCTTCTTGTTTTTATTTGATCTAAATTTTTCATTTTTTAGTCTTTCTATTTGCCTCACTCTGTCTGCCAGTTGTGCCGTGTCTCTCAAGTACTGTGTATCTAGTTTTTTCCTTATGGAATAATCTAGACCCCCTGCAGCCATTTCGACTAGTTCTTGTTCCGGCACTTGCGTAAAGCATCTGGCTTTTAATAATCTAAACCTATTCAGATAGTCATCTATAGGTTCAGAAAATTTTCTTTTGACACTTGCCAACTCTTTCAAACTTATCTTGGTTTGTCCCATATAAAATTGTTCATGGAACAATCTCTCTAATTGGGTCCAAGTAAAAATTGAAGTTGCAGGAAGTGATGTAAACCAGGTGAAAGCATTTTTTGTCAAAGAACTTGGGAAATATTTCATCCTTAAGTTCTCATTATTAGCAATCTCCCCTGCCTCTATCAAATAACGTGCTACGTGTTCTATGGTGGACTCACTAGTATCCCCTGAGAATTTTGTGAATTTGGGGACTTTCCACCTTGGTGGTAACTCTTGTTGTAAGACAAATTCAGACAAGGGGGATGTATAACTAGGCCTTTGTAATCCTACGTTTACTCCATTTTGTGCCATTATTCTCTCAACCATGGTGGCAATATTGTTTTCGACAGGCATGTTATTGTAACGCATTCTCTGCTGTAATACTTCGTCAGCATTTTGGTCTCTCTGGACTATTATCCTTCTTGGTTCCTGTCGAATAGGCTCTTCTACATTAGGCTGTTCGACTACCACCTCTTGACCCCTGGGATTTTCATGAGGGTTTCCTAAAGGCCTTTGGTTTATAGTAAGTTCTTCTTCGACAGCCCTATTGGCAGGATTCTGATTTAATTGCATTCTTTGCTGTGCTTGAGGGACTCCAAAAAAGTCAGCAATGCGTGCCATCTGTTCTGCCAATATTTGGTTTGTTTGGGTAGTGTTTTGTATTAAGGGATTGAACACTTCTCCCATTTGCTGTGTCAAAGCCTGCACCATCTCATAATTGCTTTCGTCCATTTGTTGACGAATCACTTGTGCAGAATGGTTTGTCATAGTGGGCATGTGGAAACCTGGTGGAACCTGATTCATTCTATTTCCGTTTCCACCATACCCTGATCCCTGCAGTGGTGATGACATTTGAGCCATAGCATCAGAGAATAATGGTGACGAATTATGTAGGCTTGCCATCATTGAAGTTGGCATTCCATATGGTTGTTCCCTCCCAGTCAAAGGCTGAGAATAATTCAGATATGGCCTGAATGTATTTCCTCCAGGGGGAGGGGTTCCAAAGGGTCTGGCGTGTCCCATGGTGGAAGAACTAGGCGCATTCTGGGATCCTGAACCTGTTGGTATGGCATCTCCCAAAGGAGGCCTAATTTGTTCTAAAATAGGGCCAGACGCTGGTATTGCTCCTGACGAAGGGATAGGATTAGAAACTGATACTGTTTCGTCAGGATTGTTTGAAGTATTTGGCAAGTGAGCCATCTTTCTTCTTCTTGTTCTCTTAGGTCTCTCTACGTCAGTTACGGCTAGTTTACCGCTTCTAAGAATCATACAACGTAGCAAAGAACAATTTGTCTAAGAAGTTCTCTATTAGATTTTTCAAATGCACTAGTCCCACTGGGCGTGCCAATTTGTTCGCTGTGATTTCTGGCGAACAACCCCTGGTTAACCAATCTCTTCAGAAAACTGGGTTACGTGCAGGACCAACCAAACAAGTCCTGGGATACATGTGCATTAGTTCTGTCGAAATACCCTTAGAATTGGTGATTGATTTATGGTTTGTTTTGTCAAGATTGTCAAAGTGTTAAGAACTTTGATATTTGCAAGTAAAGTAAAGTTTTAAGTTTAAAATAAAATAAAGTAAAGGTTTTAAACAAGCATAAGAAGAAATGTCGAAGGCTAAAAACTTGCAGAAAAATAGATAAAGCTTGAAAATGAAATTAAACTTGACAAATGAACAAGCAATTTAAATGACTTTGAAATATAACTGGTGTTTAAACGTACATTGTTCCAAATACTAGACTCATTTTCTCTCACACTGGGTACTTAGAGTTTTTTACAGGAATTTTGTATCAATTTTCACACACACATTCTAACCACAAACTATCCTATTTATACATAAACAAAATAACTGCTTAGAACGGAAAAACTATAACTAAACGACAAGTGTCAGCCTGCATGTAAATTTCTTCTCTGAAACCTCCATGTGTCCAACTGCCAAAGGTTGCAACCTTTTGAATTTGAATCCCTTTCTTTGGTGACGAAACCTTGCACCTCTTCAAACTGTCGAAGCTTTTTTTTTAAAGAAGAAACAACTCCTTCAGCATTTGCCAAATATTTTCTTTTGTCAAATGTCCTCTTTTGTCGAAATCGTTGAAAGACTATCTTCTGTCAAACACTTAGTCACAAATAACTTCCCAACTTTATTCTGCCAGAACAACATTTGCCTTTCTGTCGAAGTAATGGAGTTTTAAACCCTGTCAGCAATCCTTGAAATTTCTTCCTTTTATTATCCTTCGACAAAGATGATCTCAAAACCTTAATTTCAGTCTTGTCGAAATTATGGGTTTACAGTTTTGTCATGAGGTTAATCCCTAATCATGGATTAAGTTGAGGAGTCTTTCTCAACTTAAATGTTCTCATCTATTATTCTTCTATTAGGATGGTGTAATGGGTCCATTAAATCCTTGATTATGGCTTAAACTCATTACTTAACACTAAACAAAAACTCCAAAAACATCTAAATAATTACAAGTAGGTTAATGATCTTAATCCTACATCATGGTGACTAAGTGTGAGGTGTTTACTTCACACTTAAGGTATTCTCATTACCCCTAATCAGTGGGAGGATGTGATGAGTTTACTAACCCATTGGTTTAGGCTTAAGCTCATTTTCTTATGACAAACATCAAAAAGCAACAAAAGATTGAAAACACAAAAAAAAAACAATAATCGTCTCCTTCGGGATTCTTTTCTCACCTCATTCATTCACAAACGAGAACTCGCTTCTTCCGTCTAATGCAAGACAGTTTGCACCTGAGCCAGACAGGTCATACACTTGAGCATAGACAAGTAAGCAGTTCACAAGTCAATTTATCTTTCAGTCTCTTTGTGTCGAACTACGGTGTTCTGACTTCCTCATTGCACGAGAGGATACGTAGGTATAACTTAACAGTTATCGAACAAAAGTCTCTGTATATTCCCCCCTCCCTCCAACATTATTCTTTAAGCCTCATAGCCTTGAGCATTTCATTCTTGTTCTCACACTGACACTTCTATTATACACTTCACATTTCTTTTGCACTGACATTTGCATTCTTTCCAGCTTTGATACACAAATTGCACTGAAACTACCCCTTTAAAACACAAATCTTTCAAGTGTGGATTCCGTCGAGTACGACGGACAATCTGGGTGCTAATACCTTCCCAGGTTGTAACCAACCCCCTTTCTCAGTTTCTCTGGTTCGCAGCCGTCTTATCTGTATCTTTCTAGGTTTATGCAGCATTACCTTTCCTCCGGGATAAAAATGCCTAGATGGCGACTCTTGTCTTTCTGAGTTCACCCTTGTGTGTTCTCTCTCTCCTTTCACCGACCGTTCGCGTCTGTACCCCATTTGACCTATCCTCATTTGGAGGGAGCGACAGCTTGGCAGCTCTGCTGGGGAACCTTATATGTAACCAGGGCTTCTGGTTATTTTGGTGGGTTCTTCCTATCGCTTGTTTGATTTGTTATGTGATATATGTGTTTATGTATTTATTTTATTGCTTTATGTACAGTCTTGTTTATTGCTTTCTTTACAGTTTTATACATCATACTTTCATACTGTCATTGCTGGATCTGGTTTGCTGTTTTGGTGGGTGGGGTTTCATTGAGAGTTTGAGATCCTATACCTGGGACCTGAGTGACACCTAGGCTAGAGTGGTTCATGTTCTTTCCCATTCTATTTCGGTCTTGTGCGGGAATATGAAACACGGTTCAGATGTGGGTTTCTTCTTGAGAACTCTGTGCTACAGATTTCCTGTAGTGCTAGGGCTATCTGGGAAGCCTGCTAAGTCTGGATGACCTTTATTATGACCTTCAGAAACTGAGGTGAATTAGAGGAGGATCTTTTATGGTTATTGTAAACACTGTACCTCCGGGTTAGAAGTGTTTACACTTCTCATAACTGATCCAAGTCTGAGGATCCTTGTTTTAGAACACCACCTGTGAGGGGGTTGGGCTGTTTGCAGGTACCATTGGCCACATCATACCCTGTTACTTGTTTTGTTTAAGAGTACCTCATTTTGGACAGTTCTTATGATTTAACCCTGAACATGTGACTCTTTATTTGAGTCCCCTACCCTGGTTACTGGATTTCTGAACCTCCATCTGGACTTCTTGGACATACATGGGCTTTATATCAAGACAGATAATCAGATCCAGCTCTTGATCACAAACCCTTACATATCATTTGCATACTCATCATTTGCATCGTTTAACATTTGTTTATTTGTTTTTCAGGGTATCCACATTACATCTGGTTTGGTTTTGACCCCTTCTTCTGCATAGACCTATGCTTCATCATTTATCTGCTTCAGTTATTCTCATCATCACCAGCATCAGCCTATCAGTGGTTCATCTCTAGTATCCGTCTTGATCCTCATCAGCATTTGTCTTCAGCTCTTCATCAACACTCATGACTACTCCCAGGAAGAGCAACATATCATACCATTTCTTTGAGCCTGTGTTGACTGGTATCAGGCAGGTCCACTCATTTATCACACCTGACCACATCCCTTTGTTTAGAGAGCATTATGGGGGTATCTTGGATATGGTTATGGACCTTGACCCTTCTCGGAGGAGCATGATCCACACATGCCTGCAGTTTTATGACCCTCCTTTGAGATGCTTCACTTTCCCAGACTTTCAGTTAGGGCTTCTACTGGAAGAGTTTTCCTCATTGATTGGAGTACCTATCAGAGGTGGCATCCCCTTCAACCCAGAAATGACTTTTCCCAGCAATGGAGAAGTAGCAAAAGCACTGTACTTGGAGCCTGCTTTGATTGAGCAAAGCATGACAACAAAAGCTGGAATTCCGTACTCAAGAAGATCAAAAGACTCAAGCAGCAGGAAGTTTTGTTGGCAGCCCAAAAGGAGATTTCAGAGTTGAAGCTCAGAGCAGGATTAAAGATATCAAAAGACCAAGACAAGCACAAGAAGCTGACCACTGCCATTACCACCAGGAACCTCCTCATTAGGACCATTACAGAGCACCCAGCTAGTCCAGTGACTGAGGCACTTCTGAAGGAGGTCAAGGAGGATGAGTTTGGATTGGATGTCTGACTTTTTTTTTGTTGTTTTTCCATTTGATGTACTTTTTGTTTTGTTGTATTTTGACCCTTCAGGGGCATGTGTTGTAAAAAAAACTATGTATTGTTCATCATTTGTAATATATTAGTTTGCTTTCATTGGGTTTCTTTTCTCAAGCAACATCAAGCGTCTTCCTCGAGGTCTGGAAAGGTTAAAACCAAAGAACCAAGTCGGATACCTTGGAAAACAAATAAGCATACTGCATTGCATACTAACTTTTGTTTTGTTTTGTAGGTTTTGTTATTATCTTGTTTCTAACCTTGTTGTGACCTCAGGAAATATTGCTCGCCGCCGAGTGTTTCCTGTCAACCGCGCGCACCGGTACCCTACTCGCAACAACCTTCCTGGTATCCAAATGGAGCAAGTACAGCAGGACCTGACAGAGGTCAGAACTCAGATGGCTAATGAAAGAGTGGAGATGAGGAACCAAATGACTCAATTCATGGCTGTAATGACTGGCTTGGCCCAGAGCCAAGAAAGGTTAAGGGAACTGGTGAAGAGACAAACTCCCGAGGAACCTCATCTTGGAACTGGATGAACTAGTAATAATGAGAGGGGTCAGCCTCATGTTAATCCACCAGTATTTGGACCTCATCTACATCCGGAAGTCAACATCCCGGGAAATGTACAAGGTAACATTGCTGCAGGCAGGATCTTGCAAGAAGATCCCCAAGAAGAGCAGTTTACTGTCATGGGAGCCGGAGACGAAGTCTATGATAGTAGGTTAGATGAAATTGCTGAGAAGTTGAGATCTGTGGAGTCTCAGAACTCCTTGGGTTTCGATGTCATGGATATGGGGCTAGTGGATGGGGTGAGAATTCCAACAACAACAACAACAACAATAGCAATCAACAACAACGACCATTCCAACAAAGACCATCACAGGAAAACAGGGTGATTGACCTTATCCCTATGCCTTATGCTGCCTTATTTCCACAACTCCTGAAGCTTAACTTGGATGAGTTAAGGACGTTGGCACCACCAGATCCTCTCAATCTCCCAAGGAATTATGATGTCAACGCCAGATGTGCTTTCCATTCCAATGCACCTGGTCACAGTACAGAAAAATGCAGGGCCTTACAAATGAAAGTTCAAGACCTGGTGGATTCTAAAGCCCTCAACTTCGCACCCCCTCCGAATGTCAACAGAAATCCTATGCCTAATCATGGCGGGCCAAGGATTAATTCCATTGAGGAAGACAAGCCATCTACCTTGATCACCAGTGTTGCATAAATTCGAACACCTTTGGTCGAAATTAAAGCTCAGCTTCTAGAGTGCCAAGTGTTCCCCGGGTGTGAGCTCGGTTGTGGGTATTGCAACATTGCAGTCAAAGGGTGTGAAAATTTGAGAAGCGGCATAGACGGTCTTATCAAGGATGGTATCCTTCAGATTTCAACAACGGTGCCTATAAATCCAACAATCTCTTTAACAACAATTCCTGATTCTTCTACAACAGCATCAACAATCATTCCTACCAATTCATCAGTATCATCAGCAATGGCTCCGTCCATCACTTCAACAAATCAAATGTCGACAGCCCTTTCTTCTACAACATCAGCATCCATGTTATTTGCAGAATCTTCTACAACGCCAACAAAAATTAATGAAGATATCTCAGCAGTTACAATCTACTATGACCCATCAAATATTCCTCCCAGCAGCAACTTCCAACATCAAATGGCACCTCCTGCCAGGTCACCAGTCACAATTTACTATGATCCGCATACTATCACAGTACCCTCTTCTGCAGCAATCAGTCCGGTCACCATTACGGTGCCTGGACCGGTTCCTTATGAAAGCAGCAATGCCATACCTTGGCATTATGGCTCCGATATCTACTGCAACGAGGAGAAAATCACTCTGGATTCATAAACCTCTTCTCCACAAGTTGATAATGTTGGGGGAGGCGGAGGCTTCACCAGAAGTGGACGCCTTTTTGCCTCACAAACACAAAGACCTAATGTTGAAGCAGAGGCTGCTGCCAAAGCAAAAGGAAAGAGTGTGGTATCTGAAGAGACAACTGTTAAAGAAACTCAGAAGACATCTTTTGAGCAAGATGTAGAAGAGTTCATGAGAATCATAAAAAGGAGTGATTACAAGGTGGTGGATCAGCTTCACCAAACTCCCTCAAAAATCTCCATATTATCACTATTGATGTGTTTTAAAGCTCACAGGAATGCATTATTGAAAGTCTTGCACGCAGCATACGTGTCAGAGGAGATCACTGTTAATCAGCTAGAAACTGTGGTGGCAAATGTCAATACCAGTCATGGATTGGGCTTTACCAATGCTGACTTAACAACAGAGGGACGCAACCATGATAAGGCTTTGCATATCACCTTGGAATGCAAGGGTGTTGTTCTATCTCATGTACTGGTGGACACTGGGTCATCACTCAATGTTCTACCAAAGAAAGCCTTAGTGAAGCTGGAGTATGATGGCTTGGCATTACGCCCAAGTAATTTAGTGGTAAGAGCATTTGATGGCTCTAAAAGATTAGTGTTTGGAGAGATTGATCTGCCTGTGATGATTGGCCCGCAGACTTTTAAAATTACCTTCTATGTGATGGACATTCAGCCGGCATACAGCTGTTTGTTGGGTAGACCCTGGATCCACGCCGCTGGCGATGTTACGTCTACCATTCACCAGAAGCTGAAATTCGAGTGGGAAGGCCAGATCATCACTATCTGTGGGGCGGAGGACATCTTTGTTAGCCATCTGGCTACGTATAAGTACATTGAGATGGACGGGGAGATCCATGAAACCATGAGCCAGGGGTTTGAGGCCCTGAACATTAATGAAGCATCTGCTGTACTGGGAACCTCCATAACGTCATATCAACAAGCCCGAAAGGTTGTTGAAGAAGGTACTGCCCAAGGCTGGGGCAAGCTGTTGCCCGTGGAAAAGAAAGAAGACAAATTTGGGTTGGGTTACAAACAAACTCAGCAAGATCAATCAGAGGCTGCCAAAGAGCCCAATTTTGTCAGCGGGAGAATGCTCACCCCGGATGTTGTGAACAATTTGGAAGACGAGGAGGAAAGTGACAGCAACCTAGAGAGCTGGATACGTCCAAGGATCCCGGGGAGCCAAGTCCTTAACTGGTCTTCCCAAGAAATTATAAGAGTTACTCCTGCAGAGTAATTATTATTTCCTGTATTTTAAAGCATGCATCAAGTCTTGCATCTTGCCCAAGATGTCAAGACTCATTTTGTAATCGGGCCATCTTGTAATTTTGTGCAAATGGATTAATCAATGAATATCGGACATCTTTTGCAAACGAGTCTCTTTTTCGCTCACTGTCTTTTCATTTTTCACTTTTGTACAAAACAATAAAATGGCAATGTTTTCAAAATAAATAACTTCATTTTCACTTTTTCTAAACAAGATTAAAATTGATCACTAAAATGAACCAATCTAAACCCTTGCAGAAAGTGCCTTCCAGATTGCACCGACAACAACCCTGCTATGACTTCGTATGACTTTGACAATCCAATCAATAAAGCTGATGAAGGGGTTGAAGAAGATTATGAGCTACCTGAAGAGCTAGCCAGGTTGTTAAGGCAAGAGGAGAAGGTTATCACTCCTCATCAGGAGGAGATTGAAACGATCAATCTTGGTACGGAAGAAGACGTGAAATAAGTTAAGATCGGGGCCTGCCTGCAAGATTCAGTAAAAGAGCAACTGATTGACATGCTTCGGGAATATGTGGATGTTTTTGCTTGGTCTTATCAAGATATTCCAGGGTTGGACACCGACATTGTCATGCACAAGCTACCGCTGAAAGAAGACTGCCCGCCAGTAAAACAGAAGTTGTGCCGTACTCGCCCAGATATGGCAATGAGGATTAAATAAGAGGTACAAAAACAGTGGGACGCCAGTTTCCTTGCTGTGACTAGTTATCTGCCGTGGGTAGCTAATATTGTACCTGTGCCTAAGAAAGACGGCAAGATGAGGATGTGTGTGGATTACAGGGACCTGAACAGAGCCAGCCCGAAAGATGACTTCCCATTACCTCACATTGATGTGTTGGTCGACAATACGGCTCAGTTCTCGGTATTCTCCTTCATGGACGGATTTTCAGGATACAATCAGATCAAAATGTCACCTGAAGACATGGAGAAGACAACTTTCATCACACCCTGGGGCACGTTCTGTTATAAGGTGATGCTATTCGGACTGAAGAATGATGGTGCTACTTATCAACGGGCTATGGTAACATTATTCCATGACATGATCCATAAAGAAATTGAATGTTATGTGGATGACATGATTGCCAAGTCCCTCACAGAAGAAGACCACCTGGTGAATCTGCTAAAGCTATTCAAGCGTCTGAGGAAGTACCAGCTAAAGTTAAACCCCAACAAGTTCACATTCGGGGTGCGATCCGGTAAGCTGCTGGGTTTTATTGTAAGTGAGAAAAGAATTGATGTTGACCCTGACAAAGTCAAAGCCATTCAAGAAATTCCTGCACCGAAGACTGAGAAAGAAGTTCGGGGGTTTCTAGGTAGATTGAACTACATTTCACAGTTTATATCTCACCTTACAGCAACCTGTGAGCCTTTGTTCAAGCTGTTAAGAAAAGAACAAACGGTCAGGTGGAATGAGGACTGCCAGAGGGCTTTTGACAAAATCAAGGAATATTTACAAGAACCTTCGATCCTTATGCCTCCAGTTGAAGGAAGACCTCTAATCATGTACTTGACAGTATTAGAAGAGTCAATGGGGTGTGTAATGGGCCAGCATGACGAGTCTGGTCGAAAAGAGTATGCAATATACTACCTAAGCAAAAAAGTTTACCGACTGTGAACAGCGTTATTCACTGCTCGAGAAAACTTGTTGTGCTTTAGCGTGGGCTGCTCGCCGACTAAGGAAGTACATGTTGACCCACACTACCTTATTGATCTCAAAGATGGATCCAGTTAAGTACATTTTTGAGAAGCCAGCACTTACCGGGCGGGTTGCAAGATGGCAAATGATCCTCACGGAATACGACATTCAGTACACATCCCAAAAGGCCATCAAAGGCAGTGTATTGTCTGATTATCTCGCTGAGCAACCCATTGACGATTACCAGCCTATGAGATTTGACTTCCTTGATGAAGACATCATGTTCATAAAAGAAAAAGATCATGAAGAGCCTGTTCACACTGAGGGGCCTGACCCGGAAGAAGAATGGACTATGATGTTTGATGGGGCTGTTAATATGAATGGTCTTGGTGTTGGTGCAGTACTCATTACACCTAAGGGAGTTCACATGCCTTTCTCGGAAAAACTCACCTTTAACTGCACTAACAATGAAGCTGAATACGAAGCTTGTATTATGGGTCTTGAGGAAGCTATTGACCTCAGGATCAAGACTTTGACTGTATTCGGAGATTCAGCTCTGGTAATTAATCAAACCAATGGCAAATGGTACACCCACCAAGATCATCTGATACCTTACCGGGATTATACAAGGAGGTTACTGACTTTCTTCACTACAGTCAAACTTGAGTATATCCCTCGAGACAAAAATTAGTTTGCAGATGCTCTGGCTACCATTTCATCCATGATCAAAGTTCAAGCTGCTAACTTTGTGCCTCGGATTTCAGTATCCAGACTTGATAGACTAGCATACGTATTTTCAGCAGATGTTGTCAAAGATGATAAGCCTTGGTTCCATGATATCAAATGCTTCTTGGAGGATCAAACATACCCACCTGGGGCATCTTCCAATGATAAGAAGACATTAAGAAGGATAGCTGGTAGTTTCTTCTGGAATACCGACGGTTCCCTGTACAAGAGAAACTTTGATATGGTACTTCTTAGATGCGTTGATAGGGCAGAAGCAGACTTGTTGATGCACGAGGTGCACGAAGGATCCTTTGGTACCCATGCAGGAGGGCATGCTATGGCTAAAAAGTTGTTAAGATCAGGGTATTACTAGATCACAATGGATGCCGACTGTTGTGCTTATGCCAGAAAATGTCATAAATTCCAGATTTATGCAGATAAAGTGCATGTGCCTCCAAATCCTTTGAACGTAATGTCTTCACCCTGGCCCTTTGCCATGTGGGGCATAGATATGATTGGCAAGATTGAACCAACTGCTTCAAATGGCCACATATTCATCTTGGTAGCCATTGACTATTTTACCAAGTGGGTTGAAGCAGCTTCTTATGCAAATGTCACCAGACAAGTGGTAGCCCGATTTCTGAAGAGGGACATCATCTGTCGGTATGGAGTGCCCGAGCGAATCATTACTGATAATGGTTCCAACTTAAACAACAAAATGATGGCAGAACTGTGCCGGGACTTCAAGATCCAACACCACAATTCTTCTCCTTACAGGCCAAAGATGAATGGCGTTGTTGAGGCAGCTAACAAGAATATCAAGAAGATTGTGCAGAAGAGGGTGGTTACCTACAAAGACTGGCATGAAATGCTACCATTTGCCTTGCATGGGTATCGTACGTCAATCAGAACATCCACTGGGGCAACACCGTATCAGCTTGTGTATGGTATGGAGGCAGTCCTACCTGTTGAAGTCGAATTACCCTCCTTGCGGGGACTGATGGATGTTAAGCTAAATGAAGCAGAATGGGTCCGATCCCGATACGAACAACTAAGTCTGATCGAAGAAAAGAGATTGGTTGCAATTTGTCATGGGCAGTTGTATCAGAAGAGAATGAAGAAAGCCTTCGATCAGAATTTCAGGCTTCGAGAATACCAAGTAGGAGACCTTGTGCTGAAAAGACTCCTCCCTCCTCATACAGACCACAGGGGCAAGTGGACTCCGAATTATGATGGTCCGTTCATAGTAAAGAAAGTTTTCTCCGGTGGAGCACTGATGCTCAGTACTATGGATGGTGAAGATTTCCTGTCCCCTGTGAATTCAGATGCAGTTAAAAAATACTTCGCATAAAAAGACCCGCTGGACATAAAAACAGAATGAAAGTCCAGGCAAAAAATAGGGCATCTCGGCGAGTCAAAAACAGAATAAAAGACTCGGGAAAAAAAAAAGGGAAAATAATAAAAAAATTGTACACCCGCTGAGTTGAAAAGCCGCATTGGACAACTCAGGCAAAAATGGGTATCCCGGTGGCTTGAAAACCCGAAAGGGCGATCCACGCAAAATAAGGGAATAAGCGAACAACTGCATTCTGATTTCGTCTGTATCACAACACGGCAAGCTTCGAAAGATTCGAGCATCGTTCAGAATCAGCCTTCTTCAGGAAGCAAGATGAGAAGAACGTCAAATGTCATACGGGTCATAGCAAAAGGGAAGCTCCTTGAAGTGTCATCAACATTGCCAGCATCTTTTTGTTTCTCAATTTTGTAACAATCTCCTCATTTCAGGGGATCTGTTTCTTTGACTGTATCTCGCCAATTCAGGGTACACAAATTAATAAAATCAGATTTTCAGTCACATTTCATTTCGTACATTCTATTTTTGCAAAAAAATGTCCGATGTCCTTAATATGATGATTGCATAGATACAGATGCTTCCCTTATAAAACTACATGCTTGTAGGAAATATACTTACTCTTAGGAGTGTCTAGACTCCTATGATGGAATCCAGTAAGGGATACCTCGGGGTACTTGTACGTTTTCTTTGTCTTTACAGGATTGCAGGTATTCAAGGCGCAACATGGGGCATGAAAGCTCATCCCCATCAAAATCATTATTCCCTCAGCACACCTTCCAAACAGCACCAAAGATGCTTTCTCCCCATCAGAGTTGCCAGGCAACACTTCTCCAACATTTCCTTCAAGAGCAGCACCAGAAGGTGTTCATTTCCCCAGCTGAGTTGTCAGATATTATCACCCTCAACAGGATCCCTACAGAGATCTCTAGAAGGATCGTTCAGTGATTAGTTCCTCCCCAGCTAAGTGCAAAGATATGGAACCATCTCCCCGCAGAATTTCATCCTCTATCCAGAAGAGCAATGCCTGAAGGTTTCACAACAGAGTGACGAAAGTTCCACAAACCCCAGCAGGGTCCCTCATTACCGAGATAGATCTATCAGTGATCTATTTCCCCATGCAAAGTCAGATATGTCAGATCTCCCAATGATCATTTCCCCAGTTGGGATATTCACTTCAAGTAGATCAGCCAGAGATCTCTGCAGCAACGGGATCCGAATCCCGGATCGGTATCTTTGCATAATCATAGCATTCGCATCATATTTTCCCACAGAGCGTAGCATTCCGTCTAATACGGAGCATTACGGCAAAAATCAAACATATTGCATAATCATAAGCCATGTGTCGAACTGGACATTTGTAAATACCAACATCCCATCAGCAATATACAAGAATACCTCTCAAACTCCCCGACAGAATATCAAAACATTTCCCTTACACTCACAAATACAGTTACATGCTCCTTTTGGAAAACATCCGTGTCATCATTCCCCAGTAAGATTGCCCGAGCAAGCAAATGCTTATACATTACAGGTGCTTCTTGACACTCGTCTGTGTCATATCCCCAGCAGAAAGCCAAAGCGTCCCCTTTGCATTCACGAACACATATTTACATATATATACGATTCCCTGACACCCGTCCGTGTCACCTTCCTCAGCACGGTTTCCTAAACACTTTGAAAAACAGATACTTGTTTATAATACACTTTTTCTGACACTCGTCCGTGACACCCTCCCCAGCAAGTTGAACACTCGTCTATGTCTCACTCATCACTTTTTACTCGTACAAATACTCGTTCGTATCTTGTATATACCACTTAAACCCCCTCAGATTTTACACTCGTCCGTGTTCGTTGTTAACCAGTTGGTACTCGTCCATATCATCATCTCTGAGCATGCGTCAAGCGTTTGTTTCTACTGATACTCGTCCGTATCATAATTTTAAGGATGCTCGTCTGCATCTTTAATCCATACACCGTGTCAGACACTTATGTCTTATCTTCTTGAATTTAGACACTCGTCTGTGTCTACTATTCCCCAGAAGAGTCCCCTCAGAATCAACACTCGTACGTGTTCTTTGTTAACTAGTTGATACTCATCCGTATCATCATCTCTGAACATGCGTCAGCGTTGTTTCTATCGATACTCGTCCGTATCATAGTCTTAAGGATGCTCGTCCGCATCTTTAATATATACACAGTGTCAAACACTTATACCTTTCATCTTTTGAATGTAGACACTCGTCCATGTTTACCATTCCCCAACAGAATGGATTTTCTTTTATCTGACATTCGTCCTATGTCATGATACCTTTCGACGGCCGTACCCTGCCAGGTGATCGTCCTTCACCTTTTTGATGATCGTCCTTCATCATTCCCAGTGGAGTCTTTATTCATTAGAACCCCTCCTTATCCGACATTCATCCTATGACGTGATATTTTTAGCAGCCGTCCCCTGCTAGGTGATCTTCCTTCACCTCTTGATGATCGTCCTTCATCATTTTATCCGATGGTTGTCCCCATCGTTGATCTTGTTATCTGACATTCGCCCTATGTCATGATAAACCCCGAGAGCAGCCGTCCCCTGCTAGGTGATCGTCCTTCACCTCTTGATGATCGTCCTTCATCATTTTATCTGATGGCCGTCCCCATCGTTGATCTTGTTATCTGACATTCGCCCTATGTCATGATAAACCCCGAGAGCAGTCGTACCCTGCTAGGTGATCGCCCTTCACCTCTTGATGATCGTCCTTTATCATGCTTATCTGATGGCCGTCCCCATCGTTGACCCTTTTTTTATCCGGCATTCGTCCTATGTCGTGATACTTTTGGCAACCGTACCTTGCCAGGTGATCGTCCTTCACCTTAGATGACCGTCCCTCATCTTATCCCCAACAGAGCAGCCGTCCCCTGCTAGGTGATCGTCCTTCACCTTTGATGACCATTCCTCATCGTTTATTTCTTCAACCTGATGGTCGTCCCCATCATTTACCTTTAATCCCCAGAAAGTCTTATTTATTTACTTGATGGCCGTCCACATCATAATCTCTTATATCCCCAGTTTGTCGGCCGTCCCCGTCATTGCCTTATTTCCCGCATTTTCCCCAACATGTCGGCCGTCCCCGTCATTGCTTCATCCCCAGCAGTCGTCCTTTGCTCGGCGATCGTCCTTCGTCGCCCGCACTTTATAATTATACTTTATTTTCTTTTACAATCTATATCCCTTTTCTTCTTCATTTAATGAGTGCAAATTTTGGACTGTCTTTGGTATTCAACCACAAGTTATCTTGTTTGCCTGTTAAGCCGTTGCTTACATCCTGCACAGCTAACTCATGTTTGAATAGGGGCAGCTGTAAACACCCCAAATTTTCCCTCACCCATTCCACCATGGCTTGTGATCTTTTCATATGCATGAGTTCAATCATGTCATCTCATATTACATTTTTGCTTCACTGCATTTGATTCAAAGCCATATGCATCTAGGGTTTGTGATCTGAAAAATCTATGAGCTATCTGAGCCACTCCAAAGGTCATCAATCACTTCAAAGGGGTCCATGTATGTTCAAGCATCATATTATATCCTCACAAGGTCAATAAAGTCAAAGAATCACAAGAACTGAGAAATGCATGGAAGCAGAGCCAGGTTTAACTGCACAGATGACCTAAAATTAGGGTTTTGGTTTCAGAGGCCATAACTCCAAAATATTTGGTAATTCTTGTTTCAATTGGTCTCTATATATTATGAGGATCATGCACATCAATTTTCATGAAGAAATTCAATGGGGAAGGCATCTGGTCAAGGGATGACTTCTTGAGCAAGTCAGTGCAAAATCAGGGCATCTGAGACCCCCAATGACCCAACCAAGGGGGTTTCTCCATCATTTTGAATGTTTATGATCTTTATTTGATCATATAAGATGTTAGAAGTTCACAAAATTGGAAAATTTCAAGTCATTTGCAAAGTTGCCTTTTTGGGAAAGTGACTTATAATGTAAACTTGCCATTTTGGGAATGTTTTTCAACCTCCTCTTTTTGATTCAAAAATGCTTCAAATGAGAAAACTTTGGTAATGAAAGTTGTAGATTGGATCATTCCCTTTTCAAAAAGTACAAGAACTCTTTCTAATTCATTTTGGATCAAAAGTTATGGCCATGCAAAGTTGGGAAAAATCATGAAATTTTCACTTTTGCACAAAGAGGGAAACTTGCAAATTCACATGCCAAGCCTTTATGTGACCTCTAATTGACCTCTAACCATTGCACAAACCTCAGACATGACCCAAAACTCAGAATTGCACAAGAATTTCTCAAGTTTCATGCCATGAACTTCACAAATTTCAAAAGGGGCCAAACTTCCCCAAAATTGCAAAATGGATCAAAGCTTCTCATCCACTTGTGCCAGCTGCCAAAAGTGATTTCCATGGACCTCCTTGAAGCATGCTGATTCGAACCATGCCCCTAAACCAGCCTGCCACTTGCCCATACCTCCAAGTACAACTTGTTTGACTTTATGCAACTTGAGCCATACCAATCAAACTGAGCCACACCAACTACTCTGACCAATCACAGCTTCACATACATGCCTCATGGATCATTTTTCACACAATCTTGGAGCCTGAATGCACAGCATCACCATTGTTCACAAAAACACTCCATCTTGCATTTTCATTCGAATCTCATCACACAAGCTTGCAACCTCAAAACAAACTTCACAAAACTTCTCACCACGATCCTCTAATCATTTCCCAATCCTCATTTGTCCCTGAAACCACCCCAAACAGAAACACGATTTTCCACTCCCTTTGGACAGAACGTCATCAATCTCACAAACTAGCCACAATAAACTCCAACTAAGCCTCAAAGCATCTTCAGGGAGATCATTGGAAGGCCTTTGGAGCAAGGAACTGGCCAGAAAGCTCCAAAAGCAAAAGCTCCATCTCAGGTAACAAGATGAACATTTTTTCCAGAAACGCGTTTTTAAGTTCCTAAAAGGTTCTCCATGATTCACTGATGATTCTGATATGTTTAGTTTTGGAAATGATAAAGTATTAAGCATGTATGAGCTCTCTGAAATTTTTTGACCTAGAACTAATTTGCTTCGATTCAGCTTGAATATGTGAAATAAATTTGTTTTAGTGGGTGATTATTGTGGAGTGATGCGTGGGGTTTGATTCTGGGCAGAGAGATTATGTTTTAGAGGCTTAGGGAGAGAGATGGCGTTTTGAGCTGCCGGAGAAGATGACCGGAACACTGTTCCGGTCATCTGAGAGTGATTAGGGTTCAGGATTAGGGCTTAATCATAATTAAGTGAGTTTGAATTTCAGTCGTTCGTTTGCGCGCTAAGTCAATTCCGGCCCCCTTAAGTTTGAATCTGGGCCTTCAGATTAGTTGACTTTACCATTTTCCATTTAAATTCATTTTTATTTTATTTGATTTGTATTTAATTTGTACGAATTTTTAAAAATAGCAAAACATATTAAAAAATTCTGAAATTTTTTGTCAAACCTTTTATTAATTTTCAGAACCCAAAAATATTTTAATTTCTATTTTTTGCATTAAAAATCATTTTTAAATCATTTAAATGTTTATTTTTAATTAGTTAATGGAAATTAATTAATTAAAAATGCATTTAGGTATTTAAAAATCACCAAAAAATTCACATTGCATTTTAAAACATTTAGGAACATTATCAAACTCTCAAAACAAATTTCTTTTTGGTCCTTGATGTATTTTGACAATTTTCATTGGAATTAAATTTGTTTGAAGGCAATATTTTTGTTCAAACTTGGAAAAATTAATTCTGCCTAACCATAAAGAGTTTGATGATGGTTCTTCTTGCATTGCATCCTTCATAGCATGTAGTTTTTAGGGTAAAATTGGTTTGAATTTATCTTTCATTTTCAATTTGATGAGCATTTTTTCTTTTAAGGTGCCTTGAAACCCTAGTTGACTTAGAAAAATCATAACTTCTTTAGGGTTAGGAGTTAGGTCTCCTCCTTTGGGCAGTGAACTTGTGTAGGGTTAGGGTTCCTTTGATCCCATTTTTAATTTTTTATCTTTGTGCATCAATATGACATATAAGACATCTTAGGACATATTAGAATCATGTTTGATCATTGCATCTTTCATTTGCCATGTTATGCATTCATATCATTTCGTGAACTTTCATGAACTTTCATGGTTCAAGGCATGCTCCATATGCATCCATTCTCTTATATGCTCACATTATGCATCTTGTATGACTTTGCACCATCTCTTGACATCATTTGCATCATGTGTATGTTTCTGACTTTGGCCCTTGCCCATCCATATGCATTGTTTCATCTCATTTTTTCCCTTATGCATCTTGTACTAACTTTTCAGGTTAATGGTAAGTTTGGTTGGGAGGTGGATTTGCCTTCACCTCTTACCTCTTATCACCTCATCATTTTACATCCTTTCTGCATTTTTACTTGTCTTGGAGTGAGCTTGCTCACTTGTGCCTCTCTTCCCTCTTTTCTCTTCTCATCTCATCCCTTTTCTATCTTGCTTCTCCTTGGTGGCTTCCTTGAAGATTTCTCCTCTTAAGCCTCACAAACCCTAGGAATTCCAAGCATGATAACATTTTAGGATTGTTTAGTCCCCCTTAGACTCTTTCCTTTGAGTTTTCTTTGAGTCTTATCTTCTCATCTCATAATCAAGGACTAAACCCTAAAGGTTTTAAGGCTTTGTGATTAAGTTTATGCTTGCATCCTTCTATTAGGATGGAGTGTATAACTTTAATCCTAAGTGTTAAACCCTTAATGTGTTTAAATCCTCTAATCAATTCACTTAATAAACACTAAGACATCAAGCTTGTAACTTGGGCCTTTCATTAGGGTTCTAATTCTTCCTTAATTGGTTAAGGACTAACCATAGTGTTAATGGACAAGTCCCCCTCAAGTTGTCTTACAAACCATAAAACCCATTTCTTAATCTTATCATTAACTAAAATCCACTTTAATAAATGTTTGTTTTGTCATGAGGTTAATCCCTAATCATGGATTAAGTTGAGGAGTCTTTCTCAGCTTAAATGTTCTCATCTATTATCGTTCTATTAGGATGGTGTAATGGGTCCATTAAATCCTTGATTATGGCTTAAACTCATTACTTAACACTAAACAAAAACTCCAAAAACATCTAAATAATTACAAGTAGGTTAATGATCTTAATCCTACATCATGGTGACTAAGTGTGAGGTGTTTACTTCACACTTAAGGTATTCTCATTACCCTAAATCAGAGGGAGGATGTGATGAGTTTACTAACCCATTGGTTTAGGCTTAAGCTCATTTTCTTATGACAAACATCAAAAAGCAACAAAAGATTGAAAACACAAAAACAAAAAATAATCGTCTCCTTCGGGATTCTTTTCTCACCTCATTCATTCACAAACGAGAACTCGCTTCTTCTGTCTAATGCAAGACAGTTTGCACCTGAGCCAGACATGTCATACACTTGAGCATAGACAAGTAAGCAGTTCACAAGTCAATTTATCTTTCAGTCTCTTTGAGTCGAACTACGGTGTTCTGACTTCCTCATTGCACGAGAGGATACGTAGGCATAACTTAACAGTTATCGAACAAAAGTCTCTGTATATTCCCCCCTCCCTCCAGCATTATTCTTTAAGCCTCATAGCCTTGAGCATTTCATTCTTGTTCTCACACTGACACTTCTATTATACACTTCACATTTCTTTTACACTGACACTTGCATTCTTTCCAGTTTTGATACACAAATTGCACTGACACTACCCCTTTAAAACACAAATCTTTCAAGCGTGGATCCCGTCGAGTACTACGGACAATCTGGGTGCTAATACCTTCCCAGGTTGTAACTAACCCCCTTTCTCAATTTCTCTGGTTCGCAACCGTCTTATCCGTATCTTTCTAGGTTTATGCAGCATTACCTTTCCTCCGGGATAAAATGCCTAGCTGGCGACTCTTGTCTTTCTGAGTTCACCCTTGTGTGTTCTCTCTCTCCTTTCGCCGACCGTTCGCGTCTGTACCCCATTTGACTAGCCTTATTTGGTGGGAGCGACAACAAGAAATTCATTAAGACGAGAACTAAGGGTTCTCGAACCTTAATACAAGAAAACCCGAAGATACAACTACCAACCGAGCAAAAAAAGAAATTTTTATCCAATTGAACCTATGAAATAAAATACATAGTATTTTTACAAAAATAATAGAAACTTAAATTGGTATTAACAATTTCCCCTATCATTGACCACTTCCAAGCCGAAATTTTTATATTCCAAACAATATCCAACATATTCCAAGAGTGACTTCCGAAGATGATCCCATTATAAGAACCCCAAATATTCCACAAGGTTGCCAACCAAAAAATTCCAAGTTTCCCTTTCTTCACTTCCTGAGACTTACAAAAATTATTCCATCTCACGAAGCTTTCTTTACAACACAAATATTCGTTCTCCCTAATATCTAAAAAACCAATCCACTCCCTAATGTCGTCCCAAATCACCTTCACCACCGAACAACTCAAGAATAAATGGAGATTCTTTTCCACAGAAGAAGAGCAAAAAACACAACTTAAATTATTTTCAGGAAAATAAATACCTCTACAAGACAAATTACCCTTTGTAGGAAGTCTATCCCGAAAAACACGCCAACCAAACGCTTTAAAATGCATAGGAATCTCAAACCTCCACAATCTACGCCATCCTTCCCACCCACCCAATTGAACCAACTCCACAAAAGGGTCCTCTACAGAATTTTGATGAGCTGAATTAACCCGCATGTTTCCTCCCGAGACAACACCCACCCCCACAGAAACCACCTCATCCAAATATGTTATCGCTTCCTCCAAAATAGATGTAGCGGAGCCAAGAATCTCAGTTGATCCATCCAGGATCTGCTTGTTGGCATGACAGCAGCGACAACAACACTCAGGTACCTGTCCTTTGCCGAAGTGAAGCCAAACAGAAGAACACTGACAAAACCATCCACTACAGCTTGAACGCTACTAATAGATACACCTCCTACCACAACCGAGTTCAGCCAACCCAAAACACCCCTGTCCCCGACAAAATCAGGACCAGAATCAGTGCCTGACCCCGCCGAAGACGCATTAAATTTGTTGTCTGCAATGGCAGCAACATACCCAGCAGAAACAACAGCCCCCAAAAAATCCAGGTTCAAAAAATCCAGCCCTGTATAGACAGCAACCGCTTCCTCCCTTACAGAATTAACACCATTATCGACAACAAAAACTCCCTCCCCTACTGAATTAGCGCCGCCTTCCAAATCCTGAAAGGCGCTTATGCTAGCCGAGACATCCAAACCCACCGAGTCTCCTCCTCCCCTAAAATCTACATCCGAAGAACCTCCATTCAATACAATATTCATACCTCAATTTTCTTCCAAATTAGTAGCCCTTAGAATGCACAAAATATTCAAGCAAGATTGAACAGTATAGCCACTGAGACATTTTAAAGTTTAGAAATGGAAAATAAAATTTGAAATTTCTCCTTGAGACTAACATTTCCCATCCATTTAGAATTCCAAAAAGATTTTATGTACCCGTTTCCAACTTCAACCCTACAATTCCCTGCAAAAAATCTCCACCTACTTTGTTATCAATAAGAACAAGGATTTTCCACCAAAAAGAACTCGCACCTAAGGAACAAGGACCACCACCCCCATTGACCATATTCAAACAAATATCACCATACCACGCTTTCAAAATATTGTACCACAAAGAGTTCTCCCCTTTAACTATTTTCAATCTCCACCTGAGAAGAAGAGCAACGTTAAAGTCCTCAATACGGCGAACCCCTAACCCGCCTATTTCACAAGGTGAACACACTTTCTCCCACCCTATCCAATGGATTCTCCTCCGACCAACCCATAAAAAACTACTTTTAATTGAAGTTATCTCTTTGGCTATTTTAACCGGAATCCTATAAAAGGATAACAAAAATATAGATAACGAACAAAGAACCGATTTGAGAAAAGTTATCCTCCCTCCTAGGCTAAGCAAACAACCATTCCAACTAGCAAGTTTATTCTTAATTTTATCAACCAACCTATACGACATAGTAATCCTTCTCGGATTTTCCCCTATGGGGATACCAAGAAAAGTGATATTACTATCCTCCCTTTTACAACCAAGAAAACACGCCGCCATCTCCATAAAGTACGTATTTGTATTAATACCGATTAATTTTCTCTTTTGGTAGTTAATACCCAAACCCGAAACAACCTCAAAACTCCTTAGAATCACCTTAATAGCCCACATTTTCTGCCAACTACCACCTCCAAGTAACAAAGTGCCATCCACAAATTGAAGAATGTCCACCTTACACCTCCCGTTAACGTTGAGACCTTCATACTCCCTAATAGCCACCGTTTTTTTAACCAAACCCGAAAGAGCTTCCGCCACAATGACAAAAAGAAACGGGGAAAGAGGGTCCCCTTGTCTCAAACCACGCTCCACCTTAAACTTTTTTGTAGGGCTTCCATTAACTAAGACCGACATATGGCTATTAAAAACCAATAACTCCATCCAACGGATCCAAACTAGACCGAAACCCATCCATCTCATCAAATACCTAAGGAAATTCAAACTCACCTTATCATAAGCCTTTTCAAAGTCCACCTTAAACATAGTACACAAAACACCCTCCTTCTTACTCCAATCCAATATTTAGTTAGCAACAAGAACACCATCCCATAAGTGCCTACCCGGAACAAAACGCACTTTGACAAGGCGAGATAATTTTATGCAAGATAGCTTTCAATCTTCCCGCTAGGAGCTTAGATATGATCTTATATAAACTTCCCACAAGAAAAATCAACCTATAATCATCTAGCCCCAAAGGATTACGCACATTAGGCACAAGAGTCAAGAAAGAAGAAGTGATCGCTTTGATAAGGACGTACTCGAAAGAAATACATTAAAGAAAGATACAAGATCATCTTTAAGGAAGTACCAGCATTTCCGGAAAAAAACACAAGGAATACCCATCTGGACCAGGACTTTTGGAACCTTCACAACCCCATAACCCCTATTTTATCTCTCCTTCCGAAAAAGGTATCTCAAGCAACGATTTATCATAATCATTAAGCCTATTAAAGAAAATATCCTCAAGGGGAGGCCTCTCCTGGTCTTCTTCAAAAAAAATCCTAGCAAAATGGTTCCTGGCATCATCCTTGACTTTGCAAACCGAATTCATCTTACCACTCACCGGATCCACCGAACCAATATGATTATGCCTCCTCCCCTCTTTCATCACTCTATGGAAAAACTTATTATTATTATCCACGTCGTTATTCCACTTCAATCTGGACATCTGAATAAGCATGTTTTCTTTAATATGGAGATTTAACCCATACCCACTAGTAGCCTCCTTCCTTTTGACAAAAACACTCTCCGAAGCCTCTAGATTAGAATTAGCGAGAACATCGTCTGCTTCACACATACCCCTAACATTTTCCTCCAACTTCAACTCAAACCTTCCAAAGACATTCAAATTCCAACATCTAAGTTTCTCTTTGAGCAATCTCAACTTCTCTTTAAGAACGAAATCACTTCTACTATTCACCGCTAGCTTTTTCCACTCCTTTTTGACAAAAGGAATAAAAGTTTTGTCTGAGAAACATTCGTTGTTAAATCTAAACGGTTTCGACCCCCAGTCGGACCCATCTACCACTAACCAAATTGGGCAATGGTCTGAAACCTCCCTCCTCCCTAATAACATCAGAAACCAGAAAACAATCAATTCAACTCATAGATAATCCATCGACACTAAACCAGCTGAACCTTTTCCCTTTGCACAAAACATCCACCAAATTACTTTTATTGATAAAATTACCAAAATCAACCATCTTCGGTGTTCTATAACTAACATCCATACCTTTCCTTTCCCTAGAGTTTTTAACAACATTAAAATCCCCACAAATGACCCAATCACTGTCCACACCTAGATCTTTAACCTCCAATAGCTTATCCCATAAAGATCTCTTCTTAGACAACTCAAAAGGAGAGTACATGTTAACCAGATAGTAAATAAAGCCCTTCCAAACGATCTTGATGCCCAAATAGTCATCACCTCAGAAACTATATATCACATTGAATTTCCCTTCCTCCCACAAAATAATTAAACCTCCAGAAGCGCCTCTAGCCTTAGAAAAAGAAAATCTAACCTCTTCTCCCATCCACATCTCCTTAATAACACCCTCACGTAACCTAGAAACTTAGATTCTTGAAACATCATAATGTTTGTTTTCCCATTCTTAATCACCTGACTAATTCTCCTCCTTTTCAATAACCTTCCTCCTCCTCTAATATTCCAGGATCCTATAATCATTGATAACTCTTAGAAAACTCCTTTCGAGATAACATTCTCACCTTACCCTTCTCCTCCTTCTCTGAAATACTGATTGTATAATATTTATTCAGATCCACATTCATCACCCCCAAGCTAGCCATAACTTTCAACAACCTCTCCTCTGCATTAATGTTCAGGTTGTCCCACTTTCTAGAATTATTTATGAAGATAATAGAGTTTTCTGATTGCTCACCATACAAAAGTGCCCTCTCCTACTGCTATCCACACCCACTAGGGGATTCCCTCTTTCAAGATTAACTTCTTTGTCCCCACCTACAACCCCCTCCTTTCTTGAATGTACCATAAAGACCCTTCTTCCTCTTCCTGTAAATCTTCTTATTATAAAACGCTCCCAGTTCAAAACAGTACCTATACTTCACCTTCTTCACCTTTTTCTCCATAACATTAGTACCTATAAAGCCACTTTTCGATGCTGGAGGCTGAATTAAATGACCACCTACAGAGTCTACCACTTTAGAATTATTCGAAGGAGAAATGGGATCAATACAAATCCTTGAAAACTCACGAGTATCCCCTTCCTAAAAGTATCCTACATAAGAACCACCGCTTCATCAAACATCCCATCCCCATACCTAGAAGTGACTTTAATCTCCTCAGAATCCTTTACATCAGAACCACCATCAATATCTCCTAAGAGGACTTTATGAGAATCAGAAACAGAATGGGTAATACCAAAACCATCACCATCATCCCCGTTGGCCGACTCCAACCCATTATACCCATCTATCTATTCATCCTCACATCCTTTTACACGCAGAGTATCATTACTATCCGACCAATCATCCTCTGATCCCACCAATTGCTCATATTTACGACTCCTGCTACATTCAACTAAAAACTTCAAAAGAATGTGAATCGGGCCAAAGGAATCTTCCCTAAAAACCAACGAAAAAAGGATACCATCCATCTCTACATCCAGAGTCGAACTCAACACACCATTGGATTCATCACAAGTATTCTCCCCACATCAAAATTCAACCCCTTAATAGTATTATCATCCACACTCATAAACGTACCAATAGTATCTCCAACCATTTTAAAAAACCCCGTATCCTACACATGCAAAGGCACACCATAAACCCTCACCCACATAGCTCTATCTTCATCAATAATGTTCTCCTCCCACGAATTGATATAAGAAAACCACTATTTCCACCAGTTCTCTCCCTCCCTATTCAAGTCAAGAATAAAGCATTCCTCCAACTCTTCCGAAAGACATAGAGAGCCCCCATCAGTGTTACTTTGATAGAAAAAATACCTTTGATCTCGAGACTGGTTTGCATATTATAAGTTGAACCCAGAATAAGGACTTTCCCAACATACGCCTTTTTCAACTTCTCCTTAATTTCCCTATCTGATTCAAATCTCACCAGATTAGCCGCTTCATCTTTTTCTTACAAAACTATTGACGTTGCGCACGACATCCGTATAAGATTTATCCCTCCCAACAAACACACCTCTTCCATACTGTACATTCTGCTTAGAATTATACCTATGTTGAACCTCCTTAACCCCCCTAAACCAAGAGGTTTATAGAAGCTATTTCCCCTCCCAAAACAATGCAAATTTGCGTGTATTTTCTTCCCGTCGAACATGACACTATCCAATTTAACCGCCAACAACCTAGCATCATCACAATCCCTAAACCTCGCAAAACCAAATCTCTTACCAAATTTGTTCCTTTTTGGGGGTATAACCACTTCAACGATATTCCCTTCACACCCGAATAAAGCAAATATATCAGCCACTTTAACTCTATCGAGGATTTCCGAAAAGAAAATAGAAATCAACTCCTCACCCCCAACACCTCCCCCACCCTCCGATTGATGCACCAAACCAAGCCGCCACACCAACCCAAGATAAAAAGTCTCAGAGCCAAGGCTCGTATCCCTAAGGATATGAATTTAGTCAGAAGACTACGAAGACGAAGCCTAGGGAAGTAATGACAACTGAGAAACAAGAGCAAAGAAGGAGGAGCACCTGACTTAAAAGTAAGCACCCGATCATAAATTGAAATGGTGGGGGAAAAGGAAGGACCTACCGAAATCGAAAAACAGGGAGTAGAAGAAGTGTCAAACTCCCAGATCACAACCACCCTCCATAACAGGTCGCGTCCGTTCTCGAAGCCCCTTAATGAACTTCGATCATGATTCTACCGTCGAAAATGAAGGTCTGAGGTGTTCGATTAAAATTCGAACATTTTCTAAAATTGACATTTTATAAGAAACAAATTAGATTTTTCTTTAGAAAAAACGAATTTTAATATCGAGAAAAATCAAATTTTTAATTTTCAGAAATGTCGATTTTTTAAATTTCGAAAAAAATCGGTTCTTAAAAAAAATCAATTATTTTTGAAAAATCGAGTTTTATTTCAAAAATTAAAATATTTTTAGTAGCATTGAGTTTTTTTTTTTTCGAAAAATCAAATATTTTTCGAGAAATCATTTTTTTCTTTTCGAAAAATCTATTTTTCTTTTTAAATTTCAGGTTTTTTAAAAAAAAAAACGAGTTATTTTTCGTAAAAACAAATATTTTTCGATAAATCGAGTTTTTTTTAAAACGAGTTTTTTTCGTAAAATCGAATATTTTTCCGAAAAAATGAGTTTTTTTTGAAAAAACCGAGTATTCTTTTTTGAAAAATCGGGTTTTTTTTTGTAAAATCGAATATTTTTCGAAAAATCGAGTTTTTTTTTAATCTCAAGTTTTTTTTAATAAATCGAGTTTTTTTCATTGAAAAACTGAGTTTTTTTTATCTTAGAATCAAACATTTTTGAAAAATCAAGTTTTTTTTTTTAAATTTTGTTTAAATCGAGTTTTTTTTCTTCGTAAAATTGAATATTTTTCAATAAATCAAGTTTTTTTTTTGAAAAATCGATTTATTTTAAATCGAGTTTTTTTTCTGTGAAATTGAATATTTTTTTATAAATCGAGTTTTTTTTAAATCGAGTTTTTTCTAAAAAAATCTAATATTTTTTAAAAATTGTGTTTTTTTGTTACTTTCATGAAAAATCAAATTTTTAAATTTTCGAAAAAAAATCAATTTTGTCTTTATTTTCGTAAGAAAGTAAAATATTTGGTTTATTAGTTTTTGAGCCTTTTACTTATGCTCCATAAAAAAATATATGATGGGCCTTAAAAATAAGGGACCAACAAAATATTCATTTAGTAGGGTGCCTAAAAAAATGGGCCAAATAGGGGCCTAAATATTAGGGTCTTATCATATTGGGATTTTTTGATCCCTTTACATTAATCCATCAATTAAGAGTGATTGAACTTGAAGATGAAAGAATTTTGAAGATGTGATCCAATTTGCGTTTCTCTTCATCTCTCTCATTTTTTTTGTCGATCAAAGTCTTAAACATCATTGATTTTCTTTGAAGTTCTTGATTAAGATGAGACTGTTACCTCTTTTCTTTTTTGTGTGACATTGCTTTAGGAGAATGATCTACATATCATCTCTCTAGCATGTATTAACACAAACATCATATTGATCGACCTCGTATGGTATTGACTTCTACATAATTTTGTTCGTGATTGCTTAACATAGTGCTACATTTGCCCCGAAATCGGAAAAATCAAGTTTTTTTTGTAAGTGAAATTGTCAGTCTCCTACTCTTAATGGTGTGGTTTGAAATAGAATGGATAGTTTGTTACCCGTTGGGGTTAGTTGGCATACTTGTCGATTTTATCCGAGTTGAAGCCCTCCACATGGTAATGTATAAGACCATGTTTTCATTCTCATGGATGACTAGTCGAGTATTCTCCAAAAATGACACAAAAATTGTTCTTCATTGGGATCACTAATATTATTATGTATATTAACAATACTATTGTGCTAATCTTTAATTTATGCCTTTAATTCTTACTTTAAATTCTTGTCATTTATTTTTATGTTTTTACTTAAGCATTCCGTATCATATTATATTACTTTTTGCTTGTATTTTCCTTTTGTCCATTTGCACCATATCTTGTTTAAGATATTAATAAATGATGAAACCCCTAAAAAACTTGGTTCTCTTAATCAGGTTCGTGGTTACTCTTGTGGATGGACATAGACTTTGGACTTCTTGGACCTTCTTTGGACTTTTGACTTAAATCTAGGATCATTTCCCTATGCTTGGATGTTATGGATTTGAGACCTTAGATTTATTTGTGTTATTCATTGAATATTTGGCTTGCTTATGGCTTATGCTCGAAATGGAAGGAATTCTTGCTTAGCTTATGATATAGAGTTTTCTATTTTATGATTAGATATTTCTTATCCCTAACTTTTACTTTATGCTTTAGGATAGTCTTTGTCGGAATAATATTTGGTTTTGCATCTTATCTCTATGTTTTGATGATAACAATGAGGTATTTGAAAATTTTGATGCTCTAACGTTTGTTATTTTGTAGATTTAACAAATAGGTTCTGATGATTGGTAAAGACCATATGTGAGTAACTATTGTAACACCCCAAAATTTTCCCTCTCATTTGCATATCATATAGCATAGCATATCGCATACATAATCAAACATTCTTGCATAGAAAAATGAGGCATAACATCCATGGTTGCTAGCATAAGGAATATGATCAATTATCCAACAATTCTCTCTACAAAGTCAATAAGAGCCAATTGATTTTGCAAGGAGCTCAATACCATCCACAAATCCCAAGAAGGGATTAAAACCCAAATCAACTCAGAATGGACGGTGCAGACGTATTCCTGAGGTTTACCATGAAAAAAAGGAAAAAAATCAAGTTTTTGTTCCGTTAACCGGTTAACCTATAGTGTTAACTGGTTAACGCATGCGAAAATTGAATAAAAAGCTTCAAAAATTAGTTGTTTTCATTTTTCCCTCCACTTTTTCCTTCTATTTTTCCACTTTTCTTCAAACTTGCCTTACACTCCATTTTTCCTTGCAACTTTTAACCACCTTCTAGATTATTCTAACATATTCAAAGGAATATTCCAAAGAATATTCCAAGGAATATTCCAAAGAATATTCCAAGGAATATTCTAGAACCCTAACTAACTTCAACCCTAACTCCAAGCATCATTTTCCCAAGCCTAATGCCTATGCTAATTCCATGCCTAAGCTTCAATCCAAGTCTAACCTCTATATAAATCCCTTTCACTCCAAACCTCAAAACTTAATCCTCATTTTCACAATCTCAATTTCATTTCACTTCATCTCTCTCACTTTCTCTCAACTTTTCTTCACTTTTCACCAAATTCACCAAAGCTTCTTCATAGAAGTTCTTCAAGTTTTTCATTAAAACTTGAAGAACTTGAAGCTAAACCTTCATCAATCATCAATTGTGGAGCTTATTGAAGAATTTGTTGTTGTTTGTGGATTGATTTTAGGTTGGTAATTCAAAACCGTTTCACATTTAACTTATTCTCTTCATATCTCTGAATGGCATTATTTGATTATTCGATTGTGTGATTGCGTTTTGATCATTCTACTAGTTGTTTAGGGTTTGATTATGTTTTGCTTATTTTGATCATTCATAGCTAGAATTGTAGCTTAATCTAGGTGCTAATAGGTGTTAGAAGACCTTAGTTAAGTAGAAAATTTGTGCTAGCGTGTTCATGTATGTGTTAGGGGTTTGTAGAAGTAGGCTCATGACCGAAAGTGTTTATTTCTTGACCATTTTTAGCATTATGTTTAGTGTTAACCAGTTAACGCATATGGTTAACCGGTTAACACGTGTTTTTCAAAACTGGAAGTGTTGTTTTTAGGTTCGTTAACCGGTTATCCTATAGCGTTAACCGGTTATCCTATAGCGTTAACCGATTAACGCTGTTTTATTTTAAGAATTTTGTTTGCCTCATTGCATGTTTGCATCTCATTGTCCCTTTAATCTTCATGTATGATTAGGTAATGATTTTAGAGAATTCTTAGGACTGTTTTAGGTGTTCGATTCCATCGTTTCGAGTCGTTTCAAGATTGGTTTTATTACTTTTGCACATTTTGTGTTAATTTGTTCATTAAAGCATAAAGTTCTTTGTACATGTTGTTTCTAGGATCAAATGCATCAATTAGCATGTAAATGAATGTTTCATATTCTGTTTTGCATCTTTTTTGTGATACATGCATGTTCTTAATTGCCATGCTGTGATTCACTTGAAAACATATGATCACAAGTATGTACATTCTTGCATTTTGTTGGCATCTTCGATTACACTCCTATGTGATACCAATTCTGATTTTGTGTCAAGTTACATGTTCATTTTGTTGATCTTTGTTGACACACTCTCTAATCCATGCTTATGTGCTTATTTGCCAAAACTTGAAAATGCATACTTGTTGCATATTTTTCATTTTGTGCATTCTTTAATAAGCACTTCATTGTAAATAATCATGTTCATTAATCCATGATAATATTTCATGTCGATGTTGCATTTGATCATGTTATATGATGTTTGTGCATTTTTGTCATTCATTGTGGGCATAAATAAAAAACATCCAAATCTGTCTTACATTCCATAGTTGTATTTTGATGCAGTAGCTATAAAATGTATGTTGATTGTTGCATTTTCACACTTTTTACACCTGTCTTGCAAGCTGATTGATAGCTGTAGAAAGCTGCTTGTATTTTGTATTGCATTTCATAACTGTTTGTGCTTTAGGAGCTGTAATAAGCTGCTAGATTTTTGCTTTTCATTTTTTAGGTCCTTTAGACTTAGGATTAAGTCTTGTTTAGATTCTAGATCCCTTAGGAATTGTTTGGTATTTGTTTACCTTCATTCTTATATGTTTATCATGCTAACCCTTATTTTGTAGGGATATAAAGGTAAGTTCACACCACTTAATCCTTTTAATTCCTTTATGCTTTCAAAGTGTCTTTGATTTAGCATTTTGTGCCTTTCACACAATTCCATGCTAATCCCCTTTAGAATTAACTTAGCTTCATTAGGAAGTAAGTTGTATTCTATTTCCCTTTTTCTTTTCCTTTTTTCTCATTAGGATTAGAAAACCGCACTAACCTAGGTTCATCCATGCATGATAACACTTAGGTATTATTAGTCTCCCTATAGACTTTTACCTTTGGTTCATTTTGCTTTCTTTCTCATCTCAAAGAAAAGTAAAAATCACCTAATAAAGGTTGAATTTTCTCGTACGCCATGAGACTTTGCCATGGGTTACATATACACGTCCCATTTCGGGGCAAGGTGTAAGGAATCTACCACGATGAACATGTCTTAGTATGAGAAGGTTCACAAACACCAATCTCAGAAAACACTTCTTTAAGAGACAGTAAACAAACAATACTCGTCTTTTTCCGTGGGAATTCTTTTCTAACCTCACTCACTATAAACATGAACTCATGACGACTTGTCTCTTTGCAAGACGGTAACACACTCATACCAGACGAGCCTGCAACGCCTGAGTATAGACATACGCAGTTCAACTCTAAAAAACACACAAATACTTCCAGATGAGGTACGTAGGCAACGGGGTAGGGCCCGTTCGAGCACACTTTATTTTCCCTACATTTTCCCCCTTTTTCGATCTCTTTTCCATTCCTTTTCTTATCCCAGTTAGTGGTTCTTTTGTTCAGCAACATTCTTATTTCTCACCCTTTGAAACAAACAAACAAACAAGCGTGGATCCCGTCGGGTACGGAGGACAATCTGGGTGCTAACACCTTCCCAGGTCGTAATTGACTCCCAAACCCAGATATCTAGTTCGTAGGACCTTGTCCTTTCCTTCATCCTCAGGTTTGTGAAGCATTACCTTTCTTGTTCCTTCGGGATAAAAATATTTGGCTAGAGAGTCTAACTTTTCCGCGCCACTTTCGCATTTGTACTAGGATGAAAATCCCGGGAGCGGCAACTAGCGACCCTGCTTGGGATCGAACCTAGAAACTCTGGTTTCCCCTAGGAGTCAATCTTAGCACATGTCTGCCTTGGTTTCTTTGGGTGTTTATCTTTTTGTTGTTGTGTGTTTATTTACTATTTCCATTTGCAGTTTTATTTACAACATTTATTTACAATTTTCAGTATTTATTTTCATGCATCATATATTACTGGACTGTCTGGACTGTGCACGTTTCCATTTTTCTGTGGGATGAGAGTTACTGTGAGATAAGCCAACTACTCGGCTTGAGTGCACCATAGGATTAGCGTGGACACATTATACTCGCATGTGGCATGATGAGTGGGAATGTGTTTCACACACAGGCTGCGACCGTCTTGGAAATATCTTGTGTGGGGATTTCCTTCACTTCGAGATAGGACCTTGATAGTTATGTGCATCTGGGGACCGATCATTGAGAACCTTTGTGGAAATAACCCTCTCCGGTGATGACAGTGGCAGACCACATTTGTTGGCAAACCCACTCGCATCCGAGGGCCCACAGGGAACTCGCATAGGATGGCATGTTTCTCTCGTAAGAATCCAGTTAAAGAAAATTTTTTGTATGAAGATAGTACTGTATCCTACAGGCTAAATGTACTATTGTTTCTCGATTCAGTGCTTGAAGTTAGGGACTTATGAGGGATGATTGTTTCCTTGGACTCAACTGAGACCTCCCTGAGAATTACATAATGCCAAACCAATTCCCTGATTTGGTCACGAACCACTTCTCGGAGATGGTGAATGTATTATTGTTGCTTGGCTTTGAGAGTCCATGATGTTGACCCAAGTAGCACACCCATGAGTTGGGGGGGGGGGGTGGGGGTTTACAGCTTTCCAGGAACCCTTGACCCCATCATACCCTCATTACCAACACAGTCTTATGTGCTGATTCCATTACTTTGATCTTGGAATTCTTGAGCTAGGCAAGTTCGGTCCTTGATCTGGGTTTATTTATAACTACCTGAGTTGTGATATGGGTTGTTATCTAGAGGATTTTGGGGGTTTCTGATCACTTGGCTCTAGAATTTGATTTCCAGACAGTCTAGATTGATCATGTGTCCTTGCATTTGCATTTGCATTGCATCATTCCATCATTGATCATGTTTTGCTTTCGTTCTCAGGTTTAGCTCATTGTATTCGGTTCCAATATATTGTGCAGAGATGGAAGACCCTCGCAAGCAAAACATTCACTTCAAATTTTTCGACACTAAGGTTGGCCTTTTAAAGAAGATGATAGATCTTATTATGCCCAATCATGTGGGAGAGTTCAGGAAAGCTTACGGGAATATTCTGGATGTGGTGGTAGAGTTAGATCCCTCTGAGAGAATTGTTATCCACACTCTGCTCCAATATTATGATCCTCACCTTCGATGCTTCACATTCCCCGATTTTCAGTTAGGGCCTTTGCTGGAGGAATATGCTTTATCTTGGGAATTCCTATTCAAGACCAGATCCCATTCAATGCTGGGACAATTGCCAAAGCTCTTTATTTGATCCCTTCTGTGGTGGATTCTCTGACTATTACTAAAGAGGGTATGTCGAGTTTCTCTTTGTAGGTTTTAGTGAAGAAGATTGAAGAGCTCGTTGTTGAAGCGCAGTGGTATGATGTGTATGCTATTCTGGCCCTTTCTGTTTATGGCATCATTCTGTTTGCAGATATGAAGAATTTCATAAACATGAATGCCATTCATTTGTTCTTGCTGAAGAACCCTGTGCCTACACTATTGGGAGATCTGTATTACCCAGTTCACTATAAGACTGAAAGGAAACGAGGAGGTTTAGTTTGATGTTGCGCTCCTTTATTCCATATGTGGTTCGTAAGGCACTTGCCTAGCACTAGAGTGTTCATAATCATACTTTGGTTTGGGCCCAAAAGCTGGAGAACTTGTTTTCCAGAGACGTCAGATGGTTTACTCAGAGACTTCAGGGAGCATGTTTTATCACTAGTTGTGGGAGTTACCTCAGTGTACCTTTGTTGGGAGTGGTTGGAAGTATCAACTACAACCCAATCCTATTGAGGAGACAATTAGGGTACGCTTTAAGAGATGTCCCAGAAGAGTTAAAATTTGCTCCTACATTTTACTTTTCGGTGAAGGACAATATGCCTTTGGTGAGAAAAGCTTCTAGGGCTTGGAAATGCATCAGAAGAGAAGGGATGGCTAGCTTTATCAAATGTAACAATCATACTTTCCCGGAATACGAGCTTTGGCTAAAGAATAGAGTTCGAGCAGTATTATTGCCATTCTCCCCTCCAGTTATTCCAGTGACTGAGCTTAAGGCCACTATTCCCTTAGAAGAGTACAGGAAGTTGGAAGCCCAACTACAAGATTTGAGGGTGGAAAATGCATAGATGATCGTCTTGTACCATCGTGTGATCTATTCTAAGGAGGACATAAAAGAAATGGTGCATAAAATGCAAGTCGCTCAGGAGATTAAGGAGAAGGAATTGGCTAGTAGAGAAGCTTATTTCCAATGAAGAGTTCTGATGGATGCTAAAAGAGAGGAAGAGTATAAGAATACCAAGAATAATCTCAGTGAATCCAGACAATTCATCACCTGGTTGCAAGGAATGAGGGACAAAGACCGGGAAATGTATGAGTCACAAATTGCTTCCCAGAAAGAGGAGTTGGAAAGAGCTCATCAGATCCGTCGGGAGAAGACCCACCAGTTGGAGCAAAGCCAGAAGGCGCTGAAAGAAGCACTCCAAGAGATGGAAGATCTCAAATTGATGGCTTGAATCAAGAAGGCTAGAGTTGGGACCTAAAAAGGAGGGATCTGAGTCCTCAAGCAATAACTTTGGTTTCTCTGTATCTGGATTACCTATAGACATGTTATATGAATCTTGGTTTTATTCTTCCATGTCCTTTTGTAAGCTTGTACCCTACGGGGAATGCTGTTATTCTTGCCTTATGGGTTGATCTATATTACACAACTTTTATTCAGATCTATATTTCCCATGTACAATGATACTTAGACAATTACAATTATCTGAATCTAATTCCTACGCGAAGGCTTTTCAAAGTCGGGGGTCAAACACCATCTGGATTTCTTTGTTAAAATACCGGAACTGGGGCACGAATGACCTTGAGATTGAAAGCATAAACAATTGCATTTCATGCATATCACCTTGTTTCTCTGTTTTACAGGTACATTCCCAGATTGCTAACATCTCTTCTGTAACAGGCATTATAGCTATGAAGAAGGTTCATAGGTATCTGTCGCTCCCACCTAAATGACACCTGGTCAGAAGGGGTACAGACGCGAACGGTCGGCGAAAGAAGAGGAGAACACACAAGGGTGAACTCAGAAGACAAGAGTCGCCAGCTAGGCATTTTTATCCCGAAGGAAAGGTAATGCTGCATAGACCTAAGAAAAGAGATGGATAAGACGGTCGCGAACCAGAGAAACTGAGAAAGGGGGTTGGTTACAACCTGGGAAGGTATTAGCACCCAGGTTGTCCGCCGTACTCAACGGGATCCACGCTTGAAAGATTTGTGTTTTAAAGGGGTAGTGTCAGTGCAATTTGTGTATCAAAGCTGGAAAACAATGCAGGTGTCAGTGTAAAAGAGATGTGAAGTGTATAAAAGAAGTGTCAGTGCTAGAACAGGAATGAAATGCTCAAGACTATGAGGCTTAAAAGATAATGCTGGAAGGAGGGGGAATATACAAAGACTTTTGTTCGATAACCGTTAAGTTATGCCTACGTATCCTCTCGTGCAATGAGGAAGTCAGAACACCGTAGTTCGACTCAAAGAGACTGAAAGATAAATTGACTTGTGAACTGCCTATTTGTCTATGCTCAAGTGTATGACTTGTCTGGCTCAGGTGCAAACTGTCTTGCATTAGACAGAAGGAGCGAGTTCTCGTTTATGAGTGAAAGTGATGAGAAAAGAATCCCGAAGTAGACGATTATTGTTTGTTTTTGAGTTTTCAGTCTTTTATTGCTTTTTGGAGTTTGTCATAAGTTAATGAGCTTAAGCCGAAACCAAGGGTTAGTAAACTCATCACATCCTCCCTCTGATTAGGGGTAATGAGAATACCTTAAGTATGAAGTAAGCACCTCACACTTACTCACCATGATGTAGGATTAAGATCATTAACCTACTTGCATTTATTTAGATGTTTTTGTTGTTTTTGTTGTTTTTGTTTAATGTTAAGTAATGAGATTAAGCCATAATCAGGGATTTAATGGACTCATTACACCATCCTAATAGAAGGATAATAGATGAGAACATTTAAGCTGAGGAATGCTCCTCAACTTAATCCATGATTAGGGATTAACCTCATGACAAAACAAAGCCTTTATTGAATGGATTTTAATTAATGGTAAGATTAATAAATGAGTTTTATGGTTGGTAAGACAACTTGAGGGGGACTTGTCCATTAACACTAGGGTTAGTCCTTCTTAACCAATTAAGGAAGAATTAGAACCCTAATGCAAGGCCCAAGTTACAAGCTTGGTGTCTTAGTGATTATTAGCTGGATTGATTAAAGGATTTAAACACATTAAGGGTTTAACACTTAAGATTAAAGTTATACACTCCATCCTAATAGAAGGATGCAGGCATAAGCTTAATCACAAAGCCTTAAAACCTTTAGGGTTTAGTCCTTGATTATGAGATGAGAAGAGAAGACTCAAAGATGACACAAAGGCAAAAGCTAAATGGGGGACTAATCAAGCCCTAATTGTTATCATGCTTAGTTGTTCCTAGGGTTAATGAGGCTTTCAAGAAGATCTTCAGAGAAACCACCAGGAAGGAAGCAGATGAAAGGAGAAAGAAGCAGGGAGAAGCAAGACAACTTACTTCACTTAAGAAGACAAGTTGCTTGGAGAAAGAAGGTAGGAAAGAGCATGAATGAGCAAGCTCATTCTAATACACAAGATAAAATGCAGCAATGATGCATAAGAGAGATGAAGAGAGATTGTGAGAAGTGAAGGCAAATTCACTTCTCAAAACAACTCACCACCTGAAAAGTTAGCAAAAGAAATGAAATGCAATGCAAATGAGATGAAATGTCATGATTCAAACCAAAGTCAGAAGCATAAACATGATGTTAATGATGCTAAGAGAAGATGCAAACACAAGGCAAGACATGAGAATGATCATACAAGGATATGGATGCAGATGAAGCATGCTTTGAACCATAAAGATTCATGAAAGTTTATGAAAGGGGATGGACATACAACAGGGTAAATGAAAGATGCAATGATCAAACATGATTCTAATATGTCCTAAGATGTATTATGAATCATATGGATGCATAAAATGTCATGGCAAGTTCTTAAATGCAAGCAAATGAGAGATGGATGCAAAGGAAAGCACAAATTAGGGTTTACATACAACACAATGCAAAAATTCAAAACCAGAAGCAAATGATGTGATAAAAAATTGAAAAGGCGATTAAAGGAACCCTAACCCCACACAAGTTCACTGCCCAGAGGAGGGGACCTAACTCTAAACCTAGTGAAAGTTATGAATTTCTCAAGCCAATTAGGGTTTTAAGGTACCTCACCATGAAAAATGCAAAACAAATTGAAAATGGAAGATCAATTCAAACCAAATTTATCCTATAAACTACATGCCATGAAGGATGCAATGCAAGAAGAACCATCATCAAACTCTCAGTGGTTAGGCAGAATGGATTTTTCCAAGTTTGAACAAAAATATTGCCTTAAAATGAATTTAATTCCAATGAAAATGATCAAAATGCATCAAGAACCAAAAAGAAATTTGCTTTGAGAGTTTGATAATGTTTCTAAATGTTTTAAAATGCAATGTGAATTTTTTTGTGATTTTTAAATACCTAAATGCATTTTTAATTAATTAATTTTCATTAACTAATTAAAAATAAACATTTAAATGATTTAAAAAATAATTTTTAATGCAAAAAATAAAAATAAAAATATTTTTGGGTTCTGAAAATTAATGAAATGTTAGACAAAAATTTTCAGAATTTTTAAATGTTTTTTACTATTTTAAATAATTCGTGTAAATAAATGCAAAGAAAATGAAAATAAAATTAAATAAAATGGAAAGGTAGGCAAATCCAATGGCTGATGTTTAAATGGGATGCGCGGGAGTTGACTGGCGCCAGATCCAGTGGCCCAGATTCAAACTGGCTGGATTAAATTAAACTTAATTAATTAATTTGATTAATTAGGATTAGGGTTTTAATGAGAGATCTGGTCCATTCAAACGCGCGGGAGTCAACACAAGTCAAACAGATCCATGGTCCACATTCAAACTTAACCCTAAACGTAATTAATACACTAATGACTTTCAGGTGGCCGGAAATGACCTCCGGTCATCTTCTCCGGCCACAACCCTCCCTGAAAATTGCTAACTTCTTCCATAGGCTTCTAAAATCCAACCTCTCTGCCCAGAAATGATCCCCATACATCATACATCAAGAATCAACAAACAAACAACATTTAAAACTCATTAAAAGTGAGAATCAAATCAAAACAGTTCTAGGTCAAAAAATTTCAGAACACGAATACATACTCATTTCTCAACCATTTTCAAAACAAAACACATCAGCATGATCAATGAAGCATGAAGAATCATTTAGTAACTTAAAAACAAGTTTCTGGAAAAATTGTTCTTGAGCTCACCTGAAATGGAGCTTTGATCTTTGGAACTCTTTGGCTGCTTCTTTGATCCAAAACGCCTCCAATAAAACTCCTGAGAAGCTTGCAATGCTTGGTTGGAGTTTAATGTGGCTGGTTTAAGAGTTTGATGAAGTTCTGTTCAAGGGAAGTGAAAAATCGTGTTTCTGTTTGTGGTCTTTTCAGGGCAAATTGATGGTTGGTTTATGCTCTATGAAGCCTTTCTGAATGAATGGTGAAGTTGGTTTTGAGGTTTGATGATTGTGTGATCAGATTCGAAGGAAAGTGCATAAGAGGTGAGTTTTGGGAACTATGGCTTATGAGAGGCTTCAACTTCCAAGATTGTGTGAAATGTAATCCATGAGGCATGTATGTGAAGCTGTGATTGGTCAGAGAGTTGTTGCTAGCCTAGCTTGATTGGGATGGGCCATTTTGCATAAAGTCAACTTTTGTGTAAGAAGAGGTATGGGCTGGTTCAGTCAAGGTACAAGGTCATGGCTTGGCTCAGCATGCTTCAAGGAGAACCATGGAAATGAATTTGAGGCAATGCAGCAAGTGGATTAGGGTTTATGTGAGGTTTTGCAATTTCACAAAGTTTTGGCCCTTTTGTGATTTCTTGAAGCATAAGTCATGAAACTTGGAGATTCTTTGATGCATTCTGATTTTTAGGTCATGGTTTATGTTTGTGTAATGCATAGAAGTCAATTTGAAGTCACATTTTTCCTTGGCATGAGGTTTTGCAACTTTGCCTCTTTGGTACAAAACATGAAATTATGTGATTTTTGTCAACTTTGAGAAGCCATAACTTTTGATCCAAAATGAATTAGAATGAGTTCTTGTACTTTTTGAAAATGGGAGGATCCATTCTACAACTTTCATGACCAAAGTTTCCTCATTTGAAGCATTTTTGAATCAAAAAGAGAAGGTTGAAAAACTTTCCCAAAATGGCAAGTTTTCATTACAAGTCACTTTCCCAAAAAGGCAACTTTGCAAATGGCTTGAAATTCTTCAACTTTGTGAACTTCTAACACCTTATATGATCAAATAAAGATCATACACATTCAAAATGATGGAGAATGCCCTTTGGTTGGGTCATTGGGGGCCTCAGATGCCCTGATTTTGCACTGACTTGCTCAAGAAGTCAACTCTTGATTAGATGCCTTCCCCATGGAATTTCTTTATGAAAATTGATATGCATGATCCTTATAACATATAGAGACCAATAGAAACAAGAATGACCAAAAAATTTGGAGTTATGGCCTCTGAAACCAAAACCCTAATTTTAGGTCATCTGTGCACTTAAACCTGTCTCTGCTTCCATGTCTTTCTCAGTTCTTGTGATTCTTTGACTTCTTTGATCTTGAGAGGATATAATATGATGCTTGAACACACATGGACCCCTTTGAAGTGATTTATGACCTTTGGAGTGGCTCAAATGGCTCAGGTCACAAACCCTAGATGCAGATGACTTTGAATCAATGCAGTGAAACAAAAATGCAATATGAGATGCTATGATTGAATTTATGCACATGAAAAGATCACAAGACATGGTGAAATGGTTGAGGGCAAATTTGGGGTGTTTACAGTATCCTACTAAACAAAACAGAGTCAAGATCATGGATCAAATGCAAGCTGAGCTTGTAGAGATGTGTAACCGGATGGACCATTTCATGACTTTAGTAACTGGCATCAATCAAAATCAAGAGCGTCTGCAGGAGATGATTGTCTGGAATCAGGATGGAAACGACAACAATGGTGGAGGCCCTAAAGGTACTGGTGCTCTGGGTGGAGGTGGCCCTCAACCTCAACCTCAGCTTGAGGTTATTGTCAATATTGGTGGTGGTCCTAAACCCCAAGTGGTTAATCAAGATGATTAGTTCACCATCCTGGAAGACATGGAAGGACAAGGTGCAGAGGTCAATCGCCGTTTTATGGAAATTGCTGAGCAAATTCGTTCCATTTAATCTCTGAACTCTTTGGGATTCGATATCACTGATTTGGGTCTTGTGCCTGGGGTGAGAATTCCCTACAATTCAAAGCTCCCACCTTTAACAAGTACAATGGTACTTCCTGCCTAAGGACCCATCTCCAGTCTTTTGTCGGTAGAATTGCTGCTCATACCGATGATGAAAAGTTGTGGATGTACTATTTTCAGGATAATCTCGTTGGGGCATCTCAAGAATGGTACATGAAGCTGAGTAGGATCTCTATCAAGAGCTGGAAGGAATTGGCTAAAGCCTTTGTCAAGCATTATCAATACAATCTGGACATGGCTCCAAACCGTACACAACTTCAGAGCATGTCGCAGAATGCTAAAGAAAGTTTTAAAGAGTATGCCCGGAGGTGGCGCCAATTAGCTGTAAGAGTGCAACCTCCGTTGTTAGAGAACAAAATGGCGGATATGTTCATGAGTACTCTACAAGGGGTGTTTATTAACCGTCTGGCTTCTTGTTCGGGCACCAAATTTACTGACCTTGTCATCACGAGTGAAAGGGTAGAAAATTTGCTAAAGATAGGGAAGATTCAAGATGCTGGTGCCAGTAGTTCAGCTGGAGGAAGAAAGCCCTACGCTAGTCCCCAGAGGAAGAGAGAAGGCGAAACTAATGTTGTCCATAGTAGAGGCGGTGGCCGGAATCTTCTGAATCACTATGGTCAGATGACTATAGTTACCATTCCATCAGGGCCTACTCAACAACAACCACAACAACAGAATCAGCGTCAACAAAGACCTTACCGATAACCTTCACGTCAATCTGATCGTGTCATTGAGCCCATTCCAATGACATATATTGCGTTGCTTCAGAGATTATTAGATATGAACATGATTCAGTTAAGGACATTGCAACCCATCATTGGGGATTCTCTACCATCGGGCTATGATGCCAATGACAGATGTGTTTTTCATTCAGGTGCCCCGGGGAATACAACTGAGAAATGTAGGGCTTTACAACTGAAAGTCCAAGATTTGATTGAGGCGAAAACTATTAACTTTGCACCACCGCCAAATGTCAATACCAATCTGATGCCCGATCATGGGAGGGAATGGATCAATGCTATTGAGGAAGGAATAACCTTGAACTTTATTCTGAATGTCGATGAAGTTGAGACTCCTTTGCCTGTTGTCAAGGAGATATTGTTGAAAGGCCAAGTGTTTACTGGATTTAATAAAGATTGTGAAGGTTGTAAGATTTTTGAGAATGGGTGTGATAAGTTTAAAATAGGCATCCAATCATTGATTGATGAGGGCTCACTGCAGTTCGATAAGGTAAATAACCAAAGCGAAGATGTGTCTACCGTCACTATACATTTCACTCCAGAGGAAATGCCTTCTCATCCAGCACCAATCACTATCTACATAACGCAAGAGGAAATACCTATTACAATAAGCCCTGTAACCATCACGGTTCCTGGACCGGTCCCCTACGAGAGTGAAAAAGCAGTTCCTTAGCATTATGGATCATATGTGTATGTTCAGGGGCAGAAGATTGAAGACAAGTCCCTAGTTGTTATTGATCCAAGTGTTGTAAATGTTAGTGGGATAGGTGGATTCACCAGAAGTGTCCGATTGTTCTCCCCACAGACTCTCTGAACGAACAACGAAGTTGAAGTTGCAGTACGTGTCGCTCCCACCAAATGACACAGGGCCAAGAGGGGTACAGACGCGAGCGGTCGGCGAAAAGAGAGGGAATGAATAGAGTCGCCAGCTAGGCATTTTTATCCTGAAGGAAAGGTAATGCTGCATAAACCTAAGAAAGGATATGGATAAGACGGTCGCGAACCAGAGAAACTGAGAAAGGGGGTTGGTTACAACTTGGGAAGGTATTAGCACCCAGATTGTCTGCCTTACTTGACGGGATCCACGCTTAAAAGATTTGTGTTTTAAAGGGGTAGTGTCAATGCAATCTGTGTATCAAAGCTGGAAAAGAATGCAAGTGTCAGTGTAAAAGAAAAGTGAAGTGTATAAGAGAAGTGTCAGTGTGAGAACAATAATGAAATGCTCAAGACAATGAGGCTTAAAGAATAATGATGGAAAGAGGGGAAAAATACAGAGACTTTTGTTCGATAACTGTTAAGTTATTCCTACGTATCCTCTCATGCAATGAGGAAGTCAGAACACCGTAGTTCGACTCAAGGAGACTGAAAGATAAGTTGACTTGTGAGCTGCTTACTTGTCTATGCTCAAGTGTATGACCTGTCTGGCTTAGGTGCAAACTGTCTTGCATTAGACGGAAGAAGCAAGTTCTCGTTTGTGAGTGAATGAGGTGAGAAAAGAATCCCGGAGGAGACGGTTATTGTTTGTTTTTGTGTTTTTAATCTTTTATTGCTTTTTGGAGTTTGTCATAAGAAAGTGAGCTTAAGCCTAAACCAAGGGTTGGTAAACTCATCACATCCTCCCTCTGATTAGGGGTAATGAGAATACCTTAAGTGTGAAGTAAGCACCTCACACTTAATCACCATGATGTAGGATTAAGATCATTAACCTACTTGCAATTATTTAGATGTTTTTTGGAGTTTTTGTTTAGTGTTAAGTAATGCGTTTAAGCCATAATCAGGGATTTAATGGACTCATTACACTATCCTAATAGAAGGATAATAGATGAGAACATTTAAGCTGAGGAAGGCTCCTCAACTTAATCCATGATTAGGGATTAACCTCATGACAAAACAAAGCCTTTATTAAATGGATTTTAGTTAATGGTAAGATTAAGAAGTGAATTTTATGGTTTGAAAGACAACTTGAGGGGGCCTTGTCCATTAACACTAGGGTTAGTCCTTCTTAACCAATTAAGGAAGAATTAGAACCCTAATGCAAGGCCCAAGTTACAAGTTTGATGTCTTGATGATTATTAGATGGATTGATTGAAGGATTTAAACACATTAAGGGTTTAACACTTAGGATTAACGTTATACACTCCATCCTAATAGAAGGATGCAGGCATAAGCTTAATCACAAAGCCTTAAAACCTTTAGGGTTTAGTCCTTGATTATAAGATGAGAAGAGAAGACTCAAAGATGACACAAAGGTAAAACTAAATGGGGGACTAATCAAACCCTATTTGTGATCATGCTTGTATGTTCCTAGGGTTTATGAGGCTTGCAAAAGATCTTCAGGAGAAAAGCCACCAGGAAAGAAACAGATGAAAGGAGGAGAAGCAGAAAGAAATAAGACAACTTGCTTCACCTAAGAAGACAAGTTGCCTGAAGAAATAAAGTAAGAGATGAACATGAATGAGCAAGCTCACTCTAATACAAAGATAAAATGCAACAATGATGCATAAGAGAGATGAGAAGAGATTGGGAGAAGTGAAGGCAAATTCACTTCTCAAAACAACTTACCACCTGAAAAGTTAGCAAAAGAAATGAAATGCAATGAAAATGAGATGAAATGCCATGATGCAAGACAAAGTCAGAAGCATGAACATGATGTTAATGATGCTAAGAGATGATGCAAACACAAGTCAAGAGTTGTGGATGATCATACAAGGATGAGGATGCAAATGAAGCATGCTTTGAACCATGAAAGTTCATGAAAGTTTATGTAATGAAATGAATGCACAACATGGAAAATGAAAGATGCAATGATCAAACATGATTCTAATATGTCCTAAGATGTCTTATATGTCATATGGATGCAGAACATGTCATGTCAAGTTCATGTATGCAAGCATATGGAAGATGGATGCAAATGAGGGCAAGAATTAGGGTTTACATACAATATACAATGCAAAATTCAAAATCAGAAGCAAATGACAAGATAAAAAATTGAAGATGGGATCAAAGGAACCCTAACCCTACACAAGTTCACTGCCCAAAGGAGGGGACCTAACTCTTAACCTAATGGGAGTTATGATTTTCTCAAGTTAGTTAGGGTTTCAAGGCACTTCAAAAGGAAAAATGCTCATTAAATTGAAAATGAAAGATAAATTCAAACCAATTTTACCCTAGAAACTACATGATATGAAGGATGCAATGCAAGAAGAACCATCATCAAACTCTTCATGATTAGGCAGAATGAATTTTTTCAAGTTAGGACCAAAATATTGCCTTTAAATAACTTTTATTCCAATGAAAAATGTCAAAATACATCAAGGACCAAAACAAAATTTACTTTGAGAGTTTGATAATGTCTCTAAATGTTTTAAAATGCAATGTGAATTTTTTGGTGATTTTTAAATACCTAAATGCATTTTTAATTAATTAATTTCCATTAACTAATTAAAAATAAACATTTAAATGATTTAAAAATAATTTTTAATGCAAAAAATAAAAATAAAAATATTTTTGGGTTCTGAAAATTAATAAAAGATTTGATAAAAATTTTCAGAATTTTTTAATGTGTTTTACTATTTTTAAAAATTCGTGGAAAGAAATACAATAAAAATGAAAATAAAATTAAATAAATGGAAAAGTATGTGCAATGGAGAGTCCAGATTGAATCTGGGCTTGGGAAGTTTGACCTAACGCGCATCTGGACGGCCCAGGTTCAAACTTCCCTAAACTTTATTAAATATTTAATTAATCCTAAATTTAACTAATTAATGACTAATTAGGGTTTAATGAACCATCTGAACCATCCATACGCGCGCGGGAAAGCCAGATCAAGGGCCAATATTCAAAGTTGGCTAATTAATGGGATTAGGGCTTAATGACCTTCAGGCGACCGGAACAGTGATCCGGTCGTCTTCTCCGACGACACAAAACCCTAGCTTCTTCTACAGGTCACCAATCTTCAAATTTCTTTCACAAAAATGATCCTCTACTCATTCTAAACCTAAACCCTCATCTAAAACTCATTTATTTTACCTCACAAGCATGAATCGAAGCAAAATGTGAAACACGGGCAAATGTTCAGAGACATCATACATGGTGGTTTCTTCACCATTTTCAAAAATAAACACATCCCCATGATCAGGGGAGCATACAAAATCATAAAAGAACTTAAAAACTAGCTTCTGGAAAAAAAGTTCTTCATGTTACCTGAGATAAAGACTCTCTGATTCTGAGCTTTCTGGACTCTCCCTTTGTGCAAACCCACTTCTTTGAACACCCTGATGATGAAATGAAGCTTAGAAGGCTTTGATAATGGCTGGTTCAAATGCTTCAGTTCTGGTGTAGCAGAAATGGAGGGTTGAGTGTGTGATGTTTTTGGCTGCTTCAAGGGGTGATTCTGGTTCTGTGAGTGATATGTGATTTGTTGGTGAAGGAATTTTTGATTTTTGATGGCTGAGGAAGGAGTTTCGAAGAGATGAAGGTTTTGACAGATTTTGTGCAAGCTGGTTGTGTGTGTGTTCTGAGCCTCTTCCCTTTGTGTTTTATGATCCTTATGTAATCCATAAGCAATCCCAACAATTCTGGAGGGCAGGTATACACTGTGGGATTGGTATGGGATGATTGGCCAAAAAGTCAAAAATGGTGTACTATAGGTATGGGCCATGGCAGAGAAGATTTATGTGTTTGGATTGCCTCAGCCAGCTTCAAGGAAGGCCCTTAGATGTTCTGATGTGAGCTGGGATGGATGAAGGGTGAGATGCCACATGTTTTGCAATTTTGCAACTTGTTACATTTTGTGATTTTTGGTCATGGACATGTGACTTTCCTTGCTGAATTTTTGTTGTGAGATGCTTCATGAGGTTATGGTGATGCCTTGAGATCAGCTAGAGACCATACAAACCCTTGGGGATCATTTTGCAAGTATTTCTCCCTTTGAACTTTTATGGAAAATGGCTTATGGTTACTTGGAATTCAACACATGAAAGTGAGAAATTTCTTGGGAAAATCTGAATTATGAGCCATGAATTATGTTTGTGTGATGATTAGAAACTAGTTTGAAGTCATATTTGGCCTTGGCATGAGGTTTTGCAACTTTCTTCCTTTGGTGTAAAAGTGAAATTTTAGTGATTTTGTCCAACTTTGACAAGCCATAACTTTTGATCTAAAATGAATTAGAATGAGTTCTTGTAATTTTTGAAAATGGGAGGATCCAATCTACAACTTTCATAACCAAAGATTTTCCATTTGAAGCATTTTTTAATCAAAAAGAAGAGGTTGAAAAACTTTCCCAAAAGGGCAAGTTTACATTATAAGTCACTTTCCCAAAAAGGCAACTTTGCAAATGGCTTGAAATTATTCAATTTTGTGAACTTCTAACATCTTCTATGATCAAATAAAGATAATACACATTCAAAATGATGGAGAACACCCTTTGGTTGGGTCACTGGGGGCCTCAGATGCCCTGATTTTGCACTGACTTGCTCAAGAAGTCACCTCTTGATCAGATGCCTTCCCCATTGAATTTCTTCATGAAAATTGATATGCATGATCCTCATAACATATAGAGACCATTAGAAAAAAGAATGACCAAAAAATTTGGAGTTATGGCCTCTGAAACCAAAACCCTAATTTTAGGTTATCTGTGTAGTTAAACCTGGCTCTACTTCCATGCCTTTCTCAGTTCTTGTGACTATTTGACTTCCTTGGTCTTGGGAGGATACAATATGATTATTGAACATATATGGACCCTCTTGAGAAGATTGATGACCTTTGGAGTGGCTCAAAAGGCTCAGGGATTGCTCAGATCACAAATCCTAGATGCAGATGACTTAGAACTAATGCAGTGAAGCAGAAATACAATATGAGATGCTATGATTGAATCTATGCAAATGGAAAGATAACAAGCCATGGTGAAATGAGTGAGGGCAAATTTGGGTTGTTTACAGCTGCCCCTATTCAAACATGAGTTAGCTGTGCAGGATGTAAGCAATGGCTTAACAGGCAAACAAGATAACTTGTGGTTGAATACCAAAGACAGTCCAAAATTTGCGCTCACTGGGGAAAAAGAAAAGGGATATAGATTGTAAAAGGGAGTAAAGTATGATTATAAAGTGAGGGCGGCGGAGGACGACCATCAAGCAGAGGACGACTGCTGGGGATAATGCAATGACGGGGACGACCGACCTGCTGGGGAAATAGAGGGATCATGATGGGGACAGACATCAAGTAAAGAAATAAGACTTTCTGGGGATTAAAGGTGAATAATGGGGACGACCATCGGGTTGAAGAAATAAATGGTGAGGAACGGTCATCAAAGGTTAAGGATGATCACCTAGCAGGGGACGGCTGCTCTGTTGGGGATAAGATGAGGGACGGTCATCTAAGGTGAAGGATGATCACCTGGCAAGATACGGTTGCCGAATGTATCGCGACATAGGACGAATGCCGGATAAAGGTCGACGATGGGGACGGCCATCAGATAAGCATGATGAAGGACGATCATCAAGAGGTGAAGGACGATCACCTAGCAGGGTACGGCTGCTCTGAAAGTATCACGACATAGGGTGAATGTCGGATGAAAAGGTCGACAATGGGGACGGCCATCGGATAAGCCTGATGAAGGACGATCATCAGGAGGTGAAGGACGATCACCTAGCAGGGTACGGCTGCTCTCAGGGTTTATCATGACATAGGAAGAATGTCAGATAACAGAATCAACGATGGGGACGGCCATCGGATAAAATGATGAAGGACGATCATCAAAAGGTGAAGGACGATCACCTAGCAGGGGACGGCTGCTAACAAAATATCACAACATAGGACGAATGTCAGATAGAAAGGGGTTCTAGAGAATAGAGACTCCGCTGGGAATGATGAAGGACGATCATCAAAAAGGTGAAGGACGATCACCTGGCAGGGTACGGCTGCCGAAAGGTATCATGACATAAGACGAATGTCAGATAGAAGAAAAATCAATTCTGCTGGGGAATGGTAAACACGGACGAGTGTCTGCATTCAAGGGATAAGTGCTTGACACTGTGTATAGATTAAAAATTCGGAAGAGCATCCTTAAGACTATGATACAGACGAGTATCAGTAGAAACAAACGCTTGACGCATGTTCAGGGATGATGATATGGATGAGTATCAACTAGTTAACAAAGAACACTGCCGAGTGCTGATTCTGAGGGGATTGAAGTGGTATATACAAGATACGGACGGGTATCGGTAAAAGTGTATGACACGGACGGGTGTCGGAAGAAGTGTACTATAAACAAGTACTTGGTTTACAATCAGTGTTTGGGTAGTTATGCTGGGGGAGGTGACACAGACGGGTGTCAGGGAAGTGTGTAGATATATGTAAACATGTGTTAGTGAGTGCAAAGGGGATGCTTTGTCTTTCTACTAGGGATATGACACAGACGAGTGTCAAGAAACATATGTAATGTATAAGTATCTGTTTGTAGAGAGCGCTCGGGTGACTTTACTGGGGGATGATGACACGGAAGGGTGCCAAAAGGAACGTGTATCTGTATTTGTGAGTGTAAGGGAGATGCTTTGGCTTTCTTCCGGGGAGTTTGAGAGGTATTTTTGCATATGGCCGATGTGGTTTTGTTGGTATTTACAAGTGTTTGGTTCGACACATGGCTTATGATTATGCAATATGTTTGATTTTTTCCGTAATGCTCCGCATTAGACGGAATTCTACGCTCTGGGGGAAAATATGATGCGAATGCTATGATTATGCAAAGATACCGATTCGGGATTCGGATCCCGTTGCTGTGGAGATCTCCGGCTGATCTGCTTGAAGTGGATATCCCATTCGGGGATGAGATCACTGGTAGATCTGATATATATGACTCTGCTTGGGGAAATAGATCTCTGATAGACCTATCTCGATAATGAGGGACCCAGCTGGGGTTTGTGGGAGCTTTCGTCACTCTGTTGTGATATCCTCAGGCATTGCTCTTCGGGATAGAGGCTGAAACTCTGCGGGGAGGTGGTTCCCTGTCTTTGCACTTGTCTGAGAAAGAATGATGACTGGCAACTCAGCTGGGGAGAAAGCATCCCTGGTGCTATTTGGAAGATGCGCCGAGCAAGTAATGATTCGGCAACTTGTTGGGGGGGAAACTTTCATGCCCCATGCTGTGCTTTGAATACCTGCAATCTTATCATGACAAAGAGACGTACAAGTATCCCAGGGTATCCTTTACTGGATCCCATCATGAGAGTTTAGACACTCCCGGGAGTAAGTATATTTCCTGTAAGTACGTATTTTTAGAAGGGAAGCATTTGTATTTATGCAATCAATATCTTAAGGACATCAGACATTTTGCAAATAAAAATAAAATATACGAGACAGAATATGACTGAAAATCTGATTTTATTAATTTGCGTGCCCTGTATTGGCAAGATACAGTCAAAGAAACGGATCTCACGAAACGAGGAGATCGTTACAAATTGAGAAAACAACAGGTGTTGGCAATGTTGATGACGCTTCAGTGTGCTTTCCTTTTGCTATGACTCGTATGACATTGACGTTCTTCTCGTCTAGCGTTCTGAAGAAGGTTGATTCTGACCGACACTCGAACCTTTCGAAGCTTGCCATGTTGTAAGTGATACAGATGAATTCAGAATGCAGTTGTTCGCTTATTCCCTTATTTTGCGTGGATCACCCTTTTGGGTTTTCAATCCACCGGGATACCCAGTTTTGCCTGAGTTGTCCAATGCGGCTTTTCAACTCAGCGGGTGTACACATTTTTTATTCATTTTCCCTTATTTTTGCCCGAGTCTTTTATTCTGTTTTTGACTCGCCGGGATGCCCCATTTTTGCCTGGACTTACATTCTGTTTTTATGTCCAGCGGGTCATTTTCATGCGAAGTATTTTTTAACTGCATCTGAATTTACAGGGGACTGGAAGTCTTCACCATCCATAGTACTGAGCATCAGTGCTCCACCGGAGAAAACTTTCTTTACTATGAATGGACCATCATAATTCGGAGTCCACTTGCCCCTGTGGTCTGTATGAGGAGGGAGGAGTGTTTTCAGCACAAGATCTCCTACTTGGTACTCTCGAAGCCTGACTTTCTGATCGAAGGCTTTCTTCATTCTTTTCTGATACAGCTGCCCATGACAAATTGCAGCCAATCTCTTTTCTTCAATCAGACTTAGTTGTTCGTATCGGGATCAGACCCATTCTGCTTCACTCAATTTAACATCCATTAGTACCCGCAAGGAGGGTAGTTCAACTTCAACAGGTAGGACTGCCTCCATACCATACACAAGCTGATACGGTGTTGCCCCAGTGGATGTTCTGATTGACGTTCGGTACCCATGCAAGGCAACTGATAGCATTTCATGCCAGTCTTTGTAGGTGACTACCATCTTCTGCATAATCTTCCTGATATTCTTGTTAGCTGCCTCAACAGCGCCATTCATCTTTGGCCTGTAAGGAGAAGAATTGTGGTGTTGGATCTTGAAGTCCCGGCATAGTTCTGCCATCATTTTGTTGTTCAAGTTGGAACCATTATCAGTAATGATTCGCTCGGGCACTCCATACCGACAGATGATGTCTCTCTTCAGAAATCGGGCTACCACTTGTCTGGTGACATTTGCATAAGAAGCTGCTTCAACCCACATGGTAAAATAGTCAATGGCTACCAGGACGAATCTGTGGCCATTTGAAGCAGTTGGTTCAATTTTTCCGATCATATCAATGCCCCACATGGCAAAGGGCCAGGGTGAAGGCATTACATTCAAAGGATTGGGAGGCACATGCACTTTATCCATATAAATCTGGCATTTATGGCATTTTCTGGCATAAGCACAACAGTCTGCATCCATTGTGATCCAGTAATAGCCTGATCTTAGCAACTTTTTAGCCATATCATGCCCTCCAGCATGGGTACCAAAAGATCCTTCGTGCACCTCGTGCATCAACAAGTCTGCTTCTGTCCTATCAACGCATCTGAGAAGCACCATATCAAAGTTTCTTTTGTACAGGGAACCATCAGCATTCAGGAAGAAACTACCAGCCAGCCTTCTTAATGTCTTCTTGTCATTGGAAGATGCCCCAGGTGGGTATGTTTGATCCTCCAAGAAGCACTTAATGTCGTGGAACCAAGGCTTATCATCTTTAATAACATCTGCTGAGAACACATATGCTGGTCTATCAAGTCTGGATACTGAGATCCGAGGAACGAAGTTGGCAGCTTGAACTTTGATCATAGATGAAATGGTAGCCAGAGCATCTGCAAACTGATTTTCATCTCGAGGGATATACTCAAGCTTGACTGTTGTGAAGAAGGTTAATAACCTCCTTGTATAATCCTGGTAAGGTATCAGGTGATCCTGGTGCGTGTACCATTTGCCATTGGTTTGATTGATTACCAGAGCTGAATCTCCGAATACAGTCAAAGTCTTGATCCTGAGGTCAATGGCTTCCTCAAGACCCATAATACAAGCTTCGTATTCGGCTTCGTTGTTAGTGCAGTTGAAGGTGAGTTTTTCCGAGAAATGCATGTGAACTCCCTTAGGTGTAATGAGTACTGCACCAACACCACGACCATTCATATTAACAGCCCCGTCAAACATCATAGTCCATTCTTCCTCTGGGTCAGGCCCTTCATTGTGAACAGGCTCTTCATGATCTTTTGCTTTTATGAACATGATGTCTTCATCAGGGAAGTCAAATCTCATAGGCTGGTAATCATCAATGGGTTGCTCAGCAAGATAATCAGACAACACACTGCCTTTGATGGCCTTTTGAGATGTGTACTGAATATCATATTCTGTGAGGATCATTTGCCATCTTGCAACCCGTCTGGTAAGTGATGGCTTCTCAAAAATGTACTTAACTGGATCCATCTTTGAGATCAATAAGGTAGTGTGGGTCAACATATACTGCCTTAATCGGCGAGTAGCCCACGCTAAAGTACAACAAGTTTTCTCGAGCAGTGAATAACGTTGTTCACAATCGGTAAACTTTTTGCTTAGGTAGTATATTTCATACTCTTTTCGACCAGACTCGTCATGTTGGCCCAGCACACACCCAATTGACACTTCTAATACTGTCAAGTACATGATTAGAGGTCTTCCTTCAACTGGAGGCATAAGGATTGGAGGAACTTGTAAATATTCCTTGACTTTGTCAAAAGCCCTCTGGCAGTCTTCATTCCACCTGACTGTTTGCTCTTTTCTTAACAGCTTAAACAAAGGCTCACAGGTTGCTGTAAGGTGAGATATGAACCGTGAAATGTAGTTCAATCTCCCTAGAAACCCCTGAACTTCTTTTTCAGTCTTCGGTGCAGGCATTTCTTGAATGGCTTTGACTTTATCAGGGCCAACCTCAATCCCTTTCTCACTTACAATAAATCCCAGCAGTTTACCGGATCGCACCCCAAATGTGCACTTGTTGGGGTTTAGCTTCAATTGGTACTTCCTCAGACGCTTGAATAACTTCTCCAGATTCGTCAGGTGGTCTTCTTCTGTAATCATGTCGTGGAATAATGTTACCATAGCCCGTTGATAAGTAGCACGAGCATTCTTCAGTCCGAATGGCATCACCTTATAACAGAATATGCCCCAAGGTGTGATGAAAGTTGTCTTCTCCATGTCTTCAGGTGACATCTTGATCTGATTGTATCCCGAAAATCTGTCCATGAAGGAGAACACCGAGAACTGAGCCGTATTATCAACCAATACATCAATGTGAGGTAAAGGGAAGTCATCTTTCTGGTTGGCTCTTTTCAGATCCTGGTAATCCACACACATCCTCACCTTGCCGTCTTTCTTAGGTACAGGTACAATATTAGCAACCCACGGTGGATAGCTAGTCTCAACAAGGAAACCGGTGTCCCACTGCTTTTGTACCTCTTCTTTTATCTTCATCGTCATATCTGGGCGAGTACGGCGCAGCTTCTGTTTTACTGGTGGGCAGTCTTCTTTCAGAGGTAGCTTTTTCATGACAATGTCGGTGTACAACCCTGGCATATCCTGATAAGACCAAGAAAAAACATCCACATATTCCCGGAGCATGTCAATCAGTTGCTCTTTCACTGAATCTTGCAGGCAGGGCCCGATCTTAACCTCTTTCACGACTTCTTCCGTACCAAGATTAATCGTTTCAATCTCCTCCTGATGAGGAGTGATAACCTTCTCCTCTTGTCTTAACAACCTGGCTAGTTCTTCAGGTAGCTCATAATCTTCTTCAACCCCTTCATCAGCTTGATTGATTGGATTACCAAAGTCACACAAAGTCATAGCAGTGTTGTTGTCGGTGCAGTCTGAAGGGCACTTTCTGCAAGGGTAGAGATTGGTTAATTTTAGTGATCAGTTTTATCTTATTTAGAAAAAGTGAAAATTATTCTGAAAATCATTGCCATTTTATTTTTGTACAAAATGAAAAATAGTGAGCGGAAAAGAAAAGACTCATTTGCAAAAGATGTCCTGATATTCATTAATTGATCTTTGCACAAAATACAAGATGGCCCGATTACAAAATGAGTCTTGACATCTTGGGCAAGATGCAAGACTTGATGCATGCTTTAAAATACAGGAAATAATAATTACTCTGCAGAAGTAACCCTTATAATTTCCTGGGATGACCAGTTAAGGACTTGGCTCCCCGGGGTCCTTGGACATATCCAGCTCTCCAGGTTGCGGTCGCTTTCCTCCTCGTCTTCCAAATTGTTCACAGCATCCGGGGTGAGCATTCCCCCGCTGACAAACTTGGGCTCCTTGGCAGCCTCTAGTTGATTTTGCTGAGTTGGTTTGTAACCCAACCCAAATCGGTCTTCTTTCTTCTCCACGGGCAGCAACTTGCCCCAGCCTTGGGTGGTACCTTCCTCAACAACCTTTCGGGCTTGTTGGTACGATGCTATGGAAGTTCCCAGTACAGCAGATGCTTCATTAATGTTCAAGGCCTCGAACCCTTGGCTCATGGTTTCATGTATTTCCCCGTCCATTTCAATGTACTTATACGTAGCCAGCTGGCTAACAAAGATGTCTTCCTCCCCGCAGATGGTGATGATCTGGCCTTCCCACTCGAATTTCAACTTCTGCTGAAGGATAGACGTAACAGCGCAAGCGACGTGGATCCAGGGTCTACCCAACAAACAGCTGTAGGCCGGCTGAATGTCCATCACAAAGAAGGTAGTTTTGAAGGTCTCCGGGCCAATCATCACAGGCAGATCAATCTCCCCAAGCACTGATCTTTTAGAGCCATCAAATGCTCTCACCACCAAATTACTCGGACGCAATGCCAAGCCATCATTCTCCAGCTTCACTAAGGCTTTCTTTGGTATAACATTGAGTGTTGACCCAGTGTCCACCAGTACATGAGATAGAACAGCACCCTTGCATTCTACCAATGATCTTATCCCCAGCTGGGATATCCACTTCAAGCAGATCAGCCGGAGATCTCCACAGCAATGGGATCCGAATCCCGGATCAGTATCTTTGCATAATCATAGCATTCACATCATGTTTTTCCCCACAGAGCGTAGCATTCCGTCCAAATACGGAGCATTACGGCAAAAATCAAACATATTGCATAATCATAAGACATGTGTCAAACTAAGCACTTGTAAATATTGACGTTCCATCAACAAAATACAAAATACTTCCCAAACTCCCGGCAGAATGTTAAAGAATCCCCTTTACACCCACAAATACAGATACATGCTCCTTTTGGCACTCGTCCGTGTCATCATTCCCCAGTAAAAGCGCCCGGGCAAATCGATGCTTATACATTACAGATGCCTCTTGACACTCGTCTGTGTCATATCCCCAGCAGAAAGCCAAAGCGTCCCCTTTGCACTCACAACACATGTGTACATATATCTATACAACTCCCTAACACCCGTCTGTGTCACCATCCCGAGCACAGTTGCCTAAAACACTGATTGTAAACCAGACACTTGTTTATAATACATTTTTTCCGACACTCGTCCGTGTCGTGCTCTCCCTAGCGAGTAGAGCACTCGTTTGTGTCTCACTCATACTTTTTACTCATACAGATACTCGTTCGTATCTTGTATATGCTACTTAAATCCCCTCAGAATCAACACTCGTCCGTGTTCTTTGTTAATCAGTTGGTACTCGTCCGTATCATCATCTCTGAACATGCGTCAAGCGTTTGTTTCTACTGATACTCGTCCGTATCATAGTCTTAAGGATGCTCGTCCGCATATTTAATCTATACACCGTGTCAAACACTTATACCTTTCATCTCTTGAATACATACACTCGTCCGTGTCTACCATTCCCCAGAAGAATTCCCAGCAAATCTTGATAAATTATTTCCTTTCTATCTGACATTCGTCCTATGTCATGATACCTTTTCGGAAACTGTACCCTGCCAGGTAATCGTCCTTCACCTTTTTGATGATCGTCCTTCATCATCCCCAGTGGAGTCTCTATTCATTAGAACCCCTTCCTATCCGACATTCGTCCTATGTCGTGGTATTTTTAGCAGCCGTCCCCTTCTAGGTGATCGTCCTTCACCCTTTTGATGATCGTCCTTCATCACTTTATCTGATGGCCGTCCCCATCGTTGATCTTTATCTGACATTCGTCCTATGTCATGATAAACCCCGAGAGCAGCCGTCCCCTGCTAGGTGATCGTCCTTCACCTCTTGATGATCGTCCTTCATCATGCTTATCTGATGGCCGTCCCCATCGTCGACCTTCTCTATCCGGCATTTGTCCTATGTCGTGATACTTTCGGAAACCGTACCCTGCTGGGTGATCGTCCTTCACCATAGATGATCGTCCCTCATCTTATCCCCAACAGAGCAGCCGTCCCCTGCTAGGTGATCGCCCTTCACCTTTGATGACCGTTCCTCATCATCTGTTTCTTCAACCCGATGGTCGTCCCCATCATTTACCTTTAAAAATCCCCAGAGAATCTTTGTTACCTTATTTGATGGCCGTCCCCATCTCTTATATCCCCAGCATGTCGGCCGTCCCCGTCATTGCCTTATCCCTAGCAGTCGTCCTCTGCTCGACGGTCGTCCTTCGTCGCCCGTACTTTATAATTATACTTTATTTTCTTTTACAATCTATATCCCTTTCCTTCTTCGTTCTGTGAGTGCAAATTTTGGAATGTCTTTGGTATTCAACCACAAGTTATCTTGTTTGCCTGTTAAGCCGTTGCTTACATCCTACACAGCTAACTCATGTTTGAATAGGGACAGCTGTAAACACCCCAAATTTTCCCTCACTCATTTCACCATGGCTTATGATCTTTTCATTTGCATAAGTTCAATTATAACATCTCATATTGCATTTTTGCTTCACTACATTGGTTCAAAGGCATCTGCATCTAGGGTTTGTGACCTGAGCAATCCAAGAGCCATCTGAGCCACTACAAAGGTCTTCAATCATCTCAAGGGGTCCATGTATGTTCAAGCATCATATTATATCCTCATAAGGTCAAGAAAGTCAAAGAATCACAAGAACTGAGAAAGGCATGGAAGCAGAGCCAGGTTTAACTACACGGATGACCTAAAATTAGGGTTTTGGTTTCAGAGGCCGTAACTCCAATTTTTTTGGTCATTCTTATTTCTATTGGTCTCTATATGTTATGAGGATCATTCATATCAATTTTCATGAAGAAATTCAATGGGGAAGGCATCTGATCACAAGGTGACTTCTTGAGCAAGTCAGTGCAAAATCATGGCATCTGAGGCCCCCAATGACCCAACCAAAGGGCATTCTCCATCATTTTGGATGTGTATGATCTTTATTTGATCATAGAAGATGTTAGAAACTCACAAAATTGAAGAATTTCAAGCCATTTGCAAAGTTGCCTTTTTGGGAAAGTGACTTATAATGTAAACTTGCCATTTTGGGAAAGTTTTTCAACCTCCTCTTTTTGATTCAAAAATGCTTCAAATGGAAAAACTTTGGTCATGAAAGTTGTAGATTGGATCATTCCCTTTTCAAAAAGTACAAGAACTCATTCTAATTCATTTTGGATCAAAAGTTATGGCTTGTCAAAGTTGGGAAAAATCACTAAATTTCCACTTTTTACACCTAAAGGGGATTTTTGCAAATTCAAGTTCCAAGCATTTTCAAGTCCTCTAAATGACTTCTTTGCATCATTACAACATATTGCAACTTAGCAAAATCAGAATTGTCCAAGAATTTACAAGGTTCATGCCTTGGATCACAAACTTGCATAAGCCATTTTCCATAAAATTCTCCAAAAAGGAATTCTTGCAAGAATGATGTCCAAGGATATGTTTGACTTCTAATTGGTATCAAAACATCATAACAACATCACACAACTCATTTTGCTGCAAATTGGCCAAGAAATCATAAGACATCATGCCTTGGTTCACAAGAAACTTCAAAGAGGGCAAAATGCAAAACTTATGCCATCTTGCTATCCAAGCCATCCAGCTGCATCTTTTTGATCCTAGGGCTCACCATAAACCATGCTGAGGCAAGACACCCCATTGAACCACTTATGTTCCAGCCCATGCTCATAGTACACATACTTTTGACTTTTTCATTTTTGCCCATGCCAATCACACTGTGCCACCACCAACTCTCTGCCTAATTAGAGCCTCATATGTGGACCTCAGGCCTTCCAAAACACACCACACACAAGCCAGAAACCTCCCATAATCCAGCTTGCACAAAATCTGTCCAAACCTTAATCTCTTCGAAACTCCCTGAAGACTTAACAAAAATCCAAAATTTCTTCACCAACAGATCACACATCACTCATAGAACAAAACCCACCCCCTGAAACAGCTTGAATCACCACACACACAAACCTTCATTTCTGCTATGTCAGAACTGAAACATTCAAACCAGCCATTGTCAAAGCTTTCTAAGCTTCATTTCATCATCAAGGTGTCCAAAGGAGAGGGTTTGCACAAAGAGTGAGTCCAGAAAGCTCAGAATCAGAGAGTCTTCATCTCAGGTAACATGAAGAACTTTTTTCCCATAAGCTAAGTTTTAAGTTCTTTTATGGTTCTGCATGTTTCCCTGATCATGGGGATGTGTTTTTGGTTTTGAAAATGGTTACAAAACCATCATGTATGGTGTCTCTGAACATTTTCCCGTGTTTTACATTCTGCTTCGATTCATGTTGGTGAGGTCAAATAAATGAGTTTTAGATGAGGGTTTAGATTTAGATTGGTGAAAGGATCATTTTGGTGGAAGAAATTTGGAGTTTGGTAACCTGTAGAAGAAGCTAGGGTTTTGTGTCGTCGGAGAAGACGACCGGAACACTGTTCCGGTCGCCTGAAAGTCATAAACCCTAATCTGAATTAATTAGGCCAGTTTGAATTAGGACCCTTAGATGAGAGTTTCGCGCGCATGCTGGATGGTCTGGATCTCACACTTTAGCCCTAATCCACGTCATTAAGTTAATTAATTAGGTTTTAGTTTTAATTTAGCCAGTTTGAATCTGGACCATAGGATCTGGCGCCAGTCAACTCCCTCCAATTCCATTTGAATTCCAGCCACAGGATTTGCATACTTTTCCATTTATTCATTTTTATTTCATTTTATTTGTTTTATTTTCCACGAATTTTTAAAAATAGCAAAACACATTAAAAAATTCTGAAATTTTTTGTCAAACCTTTTATTAATTTTCAGAACCCAAAAATATTTTTATTTTTATTTTTTGCATTCAAACTTATTTTTAAATCATTTAAATGTTTATTTTTAATTAGTTAATGGAAATTAATTAATTAAAAATGCATTTAGGTATTTAAAAATCACAAAAAAGTTCACATTGCATTTTAAAACATTTAGAAACATTATCAAACTCTCAAAACAAATTTCTTTTTGGTCCTTGATGTATTTTGACATTTTTCATTGGAATAAAAGTTATTTAAAGGCAATATTTTAGTCCTAATTTGAAAAAATTCATTCTGCCTAACCATAAAGAGTTTGATGATGGTTCTTCTTGAATTGCATCCTTCATATCATGTAGTTTCTAGGGTAAAATTGGTTTGAATTTATCTTTCATTTTCAATTTGATGATCATTTTTCCATTTGAGGTACCTTGAAACCCTAGTTGACTTGAGAAAATCATAACTCCCATTAGGTTAAGATTTAGGTCTCCTCCTTTGGGCAGTGAACTTGTGTAGGGTTAGGGTTCCTTTAATCCCATTTTCAATTTTTTATCATGTCATTTGCTTCTAATTTTGAGTTTTGTGTTGCATGTTATGCATAAACCCTAATTTTGGCTTTCATTTGCATTCATCTCTCATATGCTTGCATTCAAGAACTTTCCATGACATTTTGTGCATCAACATGACATATAAGACATCTTAGGACATATTAGAACCATGTGTGATCATTGCATCATTTCATTTTCCATGTTACATGTTCATTCCATTTCATAAACTTTCATGAATCTTTTATGGTTCAAAGCATGCTTCATTTGCATCCTCATTCTTCTATGATCATCCAGAACTCTTGACATGTGTTTGCATCATCTCTTAGCATCATTAGAATCATGTTTATGCTTCTGACTTTGGTTTGCATCATTGCATTGCATCTCATTTTCATGTCATTTCATTTCCTTTGCTAACTTTTCAGGTGGTAAGTTGTTTTGAGAAGTGATTTTGCCTTCACTTCTCACAATCTCTTCTCATCTCTCTTATGCATCATTGCTGCATTTTATCTTTGTATTAGAGTGAGCATGCTCATTTATGCTCTTTCCCACTTTCTTTCTTCAAGTAACTTATCTTCTTAAGTGAAGTAAGTTAACTTGTTTCTCTTGCTCCTTCTCTTTTCATCTTGTTCCTCCTTGGTGGCTCATTGAAGATCCTTCTCTCTTAAGCCTCACAAACCCTAGGATCTCCAAGTATGATAACAATTAGGGTTTGATTAGTCCCCCATTAGTTTCACCTTTGTGTCATCTTGGAGTCTTCTCTTCTCATCTCATAATCAAGGGCTAAACCTTAAAGGTTTTAAGGCTTTGTGATTAAGATTATGCTTGTATCCTTCTATTAGGATGGAGTGTATAACTTTAATCCTAAGTGTTAAACCCTTAATGTGTTTAAATCCTTTAATCAATCCACCTAATAATCACTAAGGCATCAAGCTTGTAACTTGGGCCTTGCATTAGGGTTCTAATTCTTCCTTAATTGGTTAAGAAGGACTAACCCTAGTGTTAATGGACAAGTCCCCCTCAAGTTGTCTTACAAACCATAAAATTCACTTCTTAATCTTACCATTAACTAAAATTCACTTTAATAGAGGCTTTGTTTTGTCATGAGGTTAATCCCTAATCATGGATTAAGTTGAGGATCCTTCCTCAGCTTAAATGTTCTCATCTATTATCCTTCTATTAGGATGGTGTAATGGGTCCATTAAATCCTTGATTATGGCTTAAACTCATTACTTAACACTAAACAAAAACTCCAAAAACATCTAAATAATCACCAGTAGGTTAATGATCTTAATCCTACACCATGGTGATAAAGTGTGAGGTGCTTACTTCATACTTAAGGTATTCTCATTACCCCTAATCAGAGGGAGGATGTGATGAGTTTACTAACCCTTGGTTTAGGCTTAAGCTCATTAACTTATGACAAACTACAAAAAATCAATAAAAGATTGAAAACACAAAAACAAACAATAATCGTCTCCTCCGGGATTATTTTCTCACCTCATTCACTCACAAGCGAGAACTTGCTTCTTCCGTCTAATGCAAGACAATTTGCATCTGATCCAGACAGGTCATACACTTTAGCATAAACAAACAAGCAGTTCACAAGTCAATTTATATTTCAGTCTCTTTGAGTCTAACTACGGTGTTCTGACTTCCTCATTGCACGAGAGGATACGTAGGCATAACTTAACAGTTATCGAACAAAAGTCTCTGTATATTCCCCCTCCTTCCAGAATTATTCTTTGAGCCTCATAGTCTTGAGAATTTCATTCTTGTTCTCACACTGACACTCTCGCATTTCACTTCACATTTCTTCCACACTGACACTTGCATTCTTTTCCAGCTTTTGATACACAGATAGCACTGACACTACCCCTTTAAAACACAAACCTTTTAAGCATGGATCCCGTCGAGTACGACGGACAATCTGGGTGCTAATACCTTCCCAGGTTGTAACCAACCCCCTTTCTCAGTCTCTCTGGTTCGCAACCGTCTTATCCATATCCTTCTAGGTTGATGCAGCATTACCTTTCCTTCGGGATAAAAATGCCTAGCTGGCGACTCTTTTCTTTTGAGTTCACCCTTGTGTGTTCTCTCTCCTTTCGCCGATTGTTCGCATCTGTACCCCATTTGACCTAGCCTCATTTGGTGGGAGCGACACGCTCGTCTGTGTTTCTTAGATCATCGTCTGATACTCGTCTGTATCATTGACTTATGGAACTCGTCTGTGTTATCTTGATGATCATCCAATACTCGTCTGTATTGAAGAGGTTTAAAATACTGACTGTGGGAATAAGTGTCAAAATGGTAACCGGTCCTGGCGTAACAGGTATATCCGAAGGAGGCTCATTTGTCTCAAGCACCACTGATTTTTGTCACACATGGCGTAACAGGTTTGCTCGAAGAAGACTCGTCTGTCTTATACCATATATCCGCGGATAATATATGAAGAAGGTTCGTCTAACTTGTTTATTCATGTCTATCCCACAAACTTAAGTGCATCACCGGTCCTGGCGTAACAGGTTTATCCGAAGGAGATTCGTCTGTCTCAAGTCTTATGTTCTTGCAAAGTATATGAGGACTCGTCTGTCCAGCTCCTGGCGTAACAGGATTGTTCGAAGAAGACTCGTCTGTCAAAGCATTCTGATTCCAGATATCATTTTCAACTTGGAATAAGCTCGTCTGCTTTCTCTTCACTTCGGTTACCAAAGCGTCATTTTGTTGGGTTTATTTCCCAGTTGCTGCATTCTTCGTCAGAGTGCAAATTTCAGGTCTTCTTGGTATTCAACCACAGTTTATCTTGAACGGTCGATAGCCCGTGCTACCGTTCTTTTCAGATTAACAGTTGTTTGAATAGGGGCAGCTGTAAGACCCCAAATTTGCCCTCTTCATTTTAATCATCATATCACATCATATTCATCATGAATATATCATATTCTTAGCATCCTAGCATGGAAAGATGAGGCATAATATTTCTCATGACCTAGCATTATGCATATGATCATCTGTGGAGGTTCTTGAAGAATCACAAGCCATGACAAGGGGCCCATTGGTTTTGTACAAGTCCTATGAGGGGTCTACATTGCATTTAAAAATTCAAGTTCATTTACAAAAGCTCAGAAGGTTGGAAGATCATCAGGGATTCCAGGCTAGGGCAAAGCTCCTACACAATGGTCCCAAACTAGGTTTTGAGTTTCAAGCATGAAAACCTCAAGACTTTGGCCATTTCATTTGGGCAAAGTATTTCACATGTTAATAGGATCCTAGGTACCAAATTTGGTGAGAAAATTCCTTGTGGAAGTCAAGCATTTCTTAAGTTGCATGTAAATGAAGAAACTGGTCAACTGTGCCTTTAAAAAGTCAATTGTGAGATTTCAAGGGGTCCAACCCCATTTTTCTATCCAAGGGATGTTCTTATGATGTTAAAAGAGGTTTGGTAAGTTCAAAGATCAAGAATCATGAGGTTTTGAGGTGTTTTGCAAAATTGGTGCAAAGTTGGTTTTGGAAAATGCCATTTTTGGCAAGTTTTTGCCCTAAAATTCAAGTGAGCATAACATGGTGAAAACTTCTTCAAATGGACCAAAGTCAAACATTAAAGTTGGAGATTAAGACCTCCCATTTTCAAAAAGTACAAGTATTTTTTCATAGCCTCCATGGTTAGAAAGTTATGGCCCTCGAAAAATTCATCAAAACTAGGGAAAAAGTTGGTTTTTCACTTATGCACCAAAGCCAAAAGTCTTGAATCTTAATTTTGGGTGTTGGTATGAATCAAATAAGTTCACAATATTAAAATTCAATGCATTTGGCTCACTTTTCTCCAATAAATACACAAAATTCGTGCAAGATAAGAATTCCATTCCAAAAGTGCAATTTTTGCATGAACATGAAAAGAGTGTGACATCTTCATCTAAGGGCCAAGATTTGTTTGGATTGAGATTAAGGGTCAGATATGAAGTGCACATGGGCAAGAGGCAAGGGAATGCATGATGATTTCATGAGATCACACAAAACTTGCCAAATTTGCAAAATCACTCACACTCTCTCTTCTCACGTGCAAATCCTCCCATTCTCTCAGCATTTCCTCATGACATGATATAAAAGCAAATTAGGGTTTTAGAGGATCCATATCTCACTCAATTCTCAGCTTCCAAGTTTTTGCACAATTTTCATTTTGATTCGAATCTCTTCACACACTTGCGCTCTCCAAAAACAAATCACAGATCCTTCATCCTTGAGAGCTCAGGATCATAAATCTCCCCATTGTGCAAGTTAATTCTCAAGTTTCATCACCTAGCCATTTCAGGGCAGTTGGCTTCAAGATCCAAGATCCAGCAAGATTCAAGACTTTAGTTGCATTTATTTTGCAACTAGAGTGCATTTGGAGTGGATTGACATCATTATCTTGGCTTATCCCAAGCTATATCAAGATCTGCAAGTTCAGGTGAGTTCTAAATCTTCAGATCTAGAAATGATTGTTGAGGTGTGCATTTTGATCTTTGATGTATGTTGATCATTCTACTGGTTTTGGATTTGAATTTGATGCATTATAGAGTTTGTTATATGGATTTGAAATTTCATGGTCCAAGTTGTTTGTGTTCGATCCAGAGAATCCTTTGATCCATTGAATTTTTCATCATCATTTTTGAACTTAGGGCCCCTTAATTATCCAATCTGGAGCTTGTTGTGTATTTTTACTAGGTTTTGTTCTTGCTATGCAATTTCTGGTGCTGGAGCGCTAGCTCTGGTCACCGAAATCTGGGAATGTGAATTAGGGTTTTCCAAGGTTGAAGACAACCTCTCCACCCTCAGATCTTCCATCTCAACGTGTAATATGTTGCCACCTTAATTAATGAGGCCACCTCCTGATCACGAGCTCTTCATTCTAATTTTGTTTCTGAATAATTCATTTGTTGCGCATCCCATGGTTATTTGTGTGTTTCCTCACTCCTGATCCAATGAAAGTGCCACGTCAATTAATGAGGCGAAGCACATGATGCGTTGGTTTGATCCTCTGGCCAGTGTTTTTCCCTCATTTTCCTCTGAATTTCCACTCTTAGCTTGGTATACTTGCGCAGACCAGTGGGATTTCCCCTTCTATTCGCACCCCCTTGCATCTGGGCCCAATTGTTTTGAACTGCTTTCCCTTGCTTTTCTCACCCCCAACTTATTTCTTCTTTTTTATTTCTTTTTCTTTATTACATTTCAAATCATTTTGATTTTGATTTTTTAAAATTATTTCCAAGTGTCTAAATATTCTAAATTAATTCATGGAAGTCAATTTGAGTTTTCTTTAATTTTCCATATTTTTCTTTTCCATTTATTATTAATATACGCGTGTCAATTAATTCCCTCTTGTAATTAATTCATTTTAATTCCTTTTTGAGCATGCTGCCTTGTCCAATTTCCATAGTGATCATCATTTTGAATTTCTTGTTGGTTCTTTTTGCTCTGGATTCATAAGAGGATGTAGTTCATGTGTGATTTTATCCATGTTTTTTAGAAATTTGTTCATTGGATATTGGTCCTTGACTTGTCATTGAAGTTTCTTAACCCTAGTTCATGTTTATGTCCCCATGTGACTTGTTTAGCCTCTGAATTTCTTCCAACCCTTTTGGCATGTTGTTATATCTTGATTGAGGGACTCTTGTTCAAAGTTGTGGAATTTTTGGATGCATTGTTGATTTGATTTGAATTTTGGTTCATAACTTGTCCCATTTTGCTTCTTTTTGATCACAAGCTCTCTCATTAGCTTAGAAGGCCACTTGTGTCAACTTCTCCTTCTCATTTGGGGTCTCTTTGGGGTATGGATACCTTTATGATCTTGGTTTAGGGTTTGTGTTTTGGAAATTTTGTGTATTGCTTACCTTTTAAGTTCTTTCTTTCTTATGTGCATCCATCTCACTTCTTTGCTCCCTTCTTCCTATAAGTTGTTTGTTGATCTTTGTGCTTCTCTTCTCCTCATATTTCTTGCTTCTTAAGAATTTATTTAACTTGATTTGGTTCTGTTCTTGTGCCTTGAGCTCTTGTTTTGTTTATTTTGCTTTGCATCTTATTAAGTTTTCTTTGCTTTGCCACGTATTTCATGTTGCTTCATATTAACTTGTATGCTTCTTTTCTCATTCTTGTGACTTGCATTTGCATTGAGCATTTGTATGTATGACTTCACTTCTGTTTGTATAATGTTGGCATGTCATTTTGTTCATTTTGTTTTGCTTTTGTGCTTATGTTGCTAACCTTTTCAGGGGCTATGGTAAGTGAGAGGTGTGGAAGTGATTCCCACACCTCCAAATCTCATCTCTTCTCTTTTTATTCTTACTTGTGCTAACCTTTTATTGTTGGGCTTATGACTTACTTCTCTCCTGTCCTATTCTTCTTTCTTTTTCTTCTCTTCTTCTTTCTTTCTTCTTTAGGATAGTAAACCACACTAACCTTAGGATATCCATGCATGACAACACTTAGGATTCTTTAGTCCCCCATTAGACTTTTGCCTTTGTGATCCTTTTGGTTTCTTCTTCTCTTCTCATCTCAAAACCATAAGAAAACACCTAATAAAGTTTGAAGTGATACCTTGAGCAATAGCCTCATCCCATGAGATACTTGTAGTCTTCCCATCTTGGGATAGTACAAGCTCATCTTCACCAAGAAAATCATAAAAAACACTTCTTCATTGTAAATACCAAAAACACTTAATAAGTTAATGAGTTAGTGAGCTTAGGCCCTAATTTTTGGGTTCAAGTTTTGGGGATCTTCTCCTTACTTGAGTGTGCTTGTTCTATTATTCCATCTTGGAATGTAGTGACAAGTGCACATTCCATGGAAAAGAGCTTGAGTTCAATTCCTTGTGACACACTCATAAAAAGCTTATAAAAAACACAAACAAACAATAAGCGTCTTTCCTTCGGGAATTCTTTTCTCATCTCCTTCTCTCCGTACACGAACTTGCTCCTACTTGTCATTTTGCAAGACGGTTTCACACTTGTCGTCCGAGTCTGCAACACCTGAGCATTGGCATAGGCAGTTCAAGCCTTAATTCACAAGCAATTTCTTTTCTACCCCTAGTTAGGCGAACAACAGCGTCTCTGATCCTCATTTTCCCAATGAGGTACGTAGGCAGCGGGGTAGGGCCCGTTCGAGCACAATCTTTATTTTCCCTACATTTTTTCCTTTTCATTTCTTTTTTTTTCAGTTCCTTCCCTGTTTTCTTTTATTCAATTCAGTTCCTATTTTTTGTAGCAACTTGCATCCCCTCACCCTTTGAAAAAGTTTCTTTGCAAGCGTGGATCCCGTCGGGTACGACGGACGATCTGGGTGCTAATAACTTCCCAGGTCGTAACCGACTCCCGAATTCAGTCTCTTTGGTTCGCAGGACCTATGTCCTTCCTTTTCTTTTCTTCTGGTTTGTGTAGCATTACCATTCCCGTTCCTTTGGGATAAAAATGCCTGGCTGGCGACTCTATTCTTTTCCGCGCCACTTTCGCGTTTGTACCAGGATGGAAATCCGGGGAGCGACACTCCTCATACAGACCACAGGGGCAAGTGGACTCCGAATTATGATGGTCCATTCATAGTAAAGAAGGTTTTCTCTGGTGGAGCACTGATGCTCACTACTATGGATGGTGAAGATTTCTTATCCCCTGTGAATTCTAATGCAGTTAAAAAATACTTCGCATAAAATGACCCGCTGGACATAAAAACATAATGTATGTCCAGGAAAAAATAGGGCATCCCGGTGAGTCAAAAACAAAATAAAAGACTCGGGCAAAAATAAGAAAAAATAAAGAAAAAATGTACACCCGCTGAGTTGAAAAGCCGCATTGGACAACTTAGGAAAAAATGGGTATCCCGGTGGATTGAAAACCCGAAAGGGCGATTCACGCAAAATAAGGGAATAAGCAAACAACTATATTCTGAATTCATCTGTATCACTCACAACACGGTAAGCTTCGAAAGGATAAAGCATCAGTCAGAGTCAACATACTTGAGAAAGCAGGATAAGAAGAACCTCAAGGTCATACGGGTCATAGAAAAGAGAAGCTCACTGGAGCGTCGTCAATATTGCCAACATCTTTATTTTTCTCAATTTGTAACAATCTCCTCATTTCAGGGGATTTGTTTCTTTGACTCTATTTGCCAATTCAGGGCACCAAGATTAATAAAATAAGATTTTCCAGTCACACTTCGTCTTGTACATTTCTGTCTCGTTTGCAAAGTGTCAAATATCCATAATACTTGCATAAAACAGATGTGCCTTTCTAAATTACATGCTTGCAGGAAATGTATTTACTTTCAAGAATATCTAACTCCTATGACAGAATCCGGTAAGGGATGCCTCGGGACACTTGTGCTTTTCTTTGTCTTAACAGGATTGTAGGTATTCAATATGCAACATGGGGCACGCCAAACATACTTCCTCCCCCAAATAGTATCTGGAATGTTTTTCCCCAGCAATGTTGCCAAGGCATTACTTCTCCAACACATCTTCTTCAAGCAGCATCAGAAGATGCTCATTTCCCCCAGCTGAGTTGTCAAGACTCCGCATCCTCAGCAGGATCCTCACAAAAACCTCTAGGAAGATCGTTCAGTGATCTTTCCTCCCCCAGAGTGCCGAATCTCTCATCTCCAGCAAAGACAGGGAACCATCTCCCCACAGAGCTCCAGACTCTCCCCGAAGAGCAATGTCTGAAATTCTCACACAACAAAGTGACAAAAGCTTCCACATCCCCAGCTGGGCTCCTCATTACAAAGATAGGTCTATCAGTGACCTATTTCCCCAAGCAGAGTTATACATCTTATAAGATCTACCAACGATCTCATCCCCAGCTGGGATGTCACTTTAGGCAGATCAGCCAGAGATCATCACAGCAGCAGGATCCGAATCCCGAACCGGTTTCTTTTGCATAATCGTGCATTCGCATCATTTTTTCCCCAGAGCGTATCATTCCGTCTAATACGGAGCATTACGGCAAAAATCAAACATATTGCATAATCACAAGTCAGGTTCGAACCTGTCACCTGTAAATACCAACAATACCTTCAGCAATATATAAAATACATCCCTTGCAAATAAAATCCAAAGCGTCCCCTTTGCACTCTCAAATACAGATACATGCTCCTTTTGGCACTCTCCCGTGTCATCATTCCCCAGTAAAGTTGCTAGAGCACTCTCTACAAACAGATACTTATACATAACATGCTTTTCTCGACACTCGTCTGTGTCATCTCATATTTCCCCACAGAAAGCCAAAGCGTCCCCTTTGCAATCACAAACACATGTTCATATATACTTTCGACACTCGTCCGTGTCATATCATCCCCCGCAAATATAAACCAAACCAATGCTTGTACACTCTCTTAACACCCGTCTGTGTCACCTATTCCCATCACAGTTGCCCAAACACTTGTATATTATACACTCCTTTCGACACCCGTCTATATCATCTTATCCCCACAGGTTGCCGGAGTACGCTCATAACTTGTACACTTTCTCTTCCAATACTCGTCTGTATCATGGTCTTAAGGATGCTCGTCCGTATCCTTAATCTATACACAGCGTCAAACACTTTTACCTTTTTATTTCGAAAAGCGTAAGCACTCGTTCGTGTTTACCATTCCCCAGCAAATCGCCAACAAAACAACTTTTTCTATCTGACATTCGTCCTATGTCATGATACTTTCGGTAGCCGTACCCTTCTAGGTGATCGTCCTTCACCCTCGGATGACCGTCCCTCATACTTTCCCTCAGCGGAGTCTCCATTATTGGACCCCTATTCTATCCGGCATTCGTCCTATGTCGCGATACTTTCAGCAGCCGTACCCTGCCAGGTGATCGTCCTTCACCTTAGATGACCGTCCCTCATCTTTATCCACAACAAAGCAGTCGTCCCCTGCCAGGTGATCGTCCTTCACCTTTTGATGATCGTCCATCATCGTTTTATCTGATGGCCGTCCCCATCATTGATCTTGTTATCTGACATTCATCCTATGTCATGATAAGTCCCAACAGAGCAGTCGTCCCCTGCCAGGTGATCGTCCTTCACCTTTTGATGATCGTCCATCATCGTTTTATCCGATGGCCGTCCCCATCGTTGATCTTGTTATCTGACATTCTTCCTATGTCATGATAAGTCCCAACTGAGCAGATACACCCTGCTAGGTGATCGTCCTTCACCTCTAGATGATCGTCCTTCATTATGCTTATCCGATGGCCGTCCCCATCGTCGACCTTTACTATCCGGCATTCGTCCTATGTCGTGATAAAGAGCAGCCGTCTCCTGCTAGGTGATCGTCCTTCACCTTTGATGACTGTCCCTCATCATTATTTCATTTATTCTTTGAACCGATGGTCGTCCCCATCGTTTTTTACATTTACTTTCCAAGCCTGATGGTCGTCCCCATCATTGCCTTTATCTTTAAATCGCCAGAAAATCTTGATGGCCTTTCCCATCATAATCCCTTTATTTCCCCAGCATGTCGGTCGTCCCCGTCATTGCTTTATCCCCAACAGTCGTCCTCTGCACAATGGTCGTCCTCCATCGCCCGCACTTTACAAATCATACTATAATTTCCTTTCACAACTTATATCCTTTTTCTTCTTCACCCCAGTGAGTGCAAATTTTGGACTGTCTTTGGTATTCAACCACAAGTTATCTTGTTCGTTTGTTAAGCTCGTCGCTTACATCTTGCACAGCTAACTGGTGTTTGAATAGGGGCAGCTGTAAACACCCCAAATTTTCCCTCACTAAGTTCACACCATGGCTTGTGATCTTTCATCTTTGCATAAATTTAAGCATATCATATCATATAGCATTTTTGTTTCATCTGCATTAGTTCAAGTTCATCTGCATCTAGGGTTTGTGATTTGAGCAATCCAGGACCCATCTGAGCCACCCCAAAGGTCTTCAATCATCTCAAGAGGGTCCATGTATGTTCATTCATCATATTATATCCTCCAAAGATCAAGGAAGTCAAGAAATCACAAGAACTTGCAAAGCATGGAAACAGAGCCAGGGTTTAACTACACAGATGACCTGAAATTAGGGTTTTGGTTTCAGAGGCCATAACTCCAAATTTTTTTGTCATTCTTGTTTCTATTGGTCTCAATATGTTATAAGGATCATGTATACCAAGTTTGATGAAGAAATTCATTGTAGAAGTCATCTGATCATTGGGTAACTTCTTGAGCAAGTCAGAACAGAATCAGGTCATCTGAGGCCCCCATCTGTGGAACCAAAGTGGATTTTTCATCAAATTGAAGTTGTATGATCTTTATTTGATCATTTAAGTGCTTGTAAGTTCATAAAATTGAAGAAAAGTGAGCTAAACCAAAAGTTGCCAAAAATGGATATGACTTGTAATGTAAACTTTCCATTTTGGGAAAGTTTTTCAACCTATTCTTTTTAAACCAAAAATGCTTCAAATGAAAAATTGTTGGTCATGAATGTTGTAGATTGGATAATTCCCTTTTCAAAAAGTACAAGAAGAAGACCTAATTCATTTTGGAACTCAATATATGGCTTGTCAAAGTTGGCAAAAATCCCATAATTTTCAAGAATGCACCAAAAGGGATTCTTTGCAAAACCACTTGCCAAGGCTTTTTGTGACTTCAAACACACTTCTATGTATCATAACATCATAGTGAATTGCTTTAAGATCAGAATTGCCCAAAGAATTGCATCATTCCATGCCTCGAACATCGAGAATTCTCAAAGGGGCCAAAACTTTAAATAATTGCAAAACACCACATAACTTTGCTCCCACTTGCTGAATTGCCTCAAGACTGATTTTGTGGACATCCTTGAACTCATCTACGCATGGACAAGCCAATGAGCCAGCTACACCATTGCCCATACCTCAAGTACAACATTTTTGACTTTTTGGCAAAAACACCCATACCAATCATAACAGTCCACCACCCACTCTCTGCCCAATCCAGACTCTACAAGCATGCTCTAAGGACTCATTTTCATAACACACACAAGCCTAACACTCCAGGAACTCAGCATTGCCAAAAATCATCCCTCTTGCATTTTCCTTCGAATCTCTCAGCTCATTCACTCAATCTTCCAACCAATTTCACCATTGATCTCAAAATGACTCACTGACCACAAAGCAACCATTAAACCATCCAAGAACACCCCATACACAAAACACAATTCTTGGCCAGTTCAGTTGCTACAACACAAACCAGCCATTCTCAAAGCCTTTGAAGCATTCCATTAGTCTTAGGAGGTCAAAGGGAGTCATTTTGCACAAAGGAAGTGGCCAAAAAGCTCTAGTTTGGAAAGCTTCATTTCAGGTAGTCATCTGAAATCATTTTTCCAGAACTCATATTTTATGTTCCATTTAGAAAGAGCATGCTTCACTGATCACTCTGGGCTTTGTATTTTCGAAAATGGTTAAGAAATGAGTTTGTATGAATGTTCTGAAAGTTTTGCCATTTTCAATCTTTCTTTCGAATCTTGAGTTTAAGCAAGAATAAATTTGTATTAGGGGTAGATTTGAGTTCAGGGAGATGAGGGGAGTTGATCTGGAGCTTTAGAGCTCCAGAAATGACCTAGAGATGAAGATTTGAGTTTGCTCAGGGAGGGTGTGGCCGGAGAAGACAACCAGAGGTCTTTTCCGGCCACCTGAAAGTGATTAATGACTAATTAGGGTTAGGGCTAAGTTTAAATAGGGACCCTTTGATCTCTCCTTCCCGCGTGTGTTGTGTGGCCAGGATTAATTCATTAACATTTAATCAGGATTAAATATTTAATTCATTAGGTTTAAGTGGATTTGAATATGGACCATTAGATGTGGCGCGTAGTCAACTAGGATTTCCCCAGAATCAATGGCAGCCCTTGGATGCGCATACTTCTGTTTATTTTAATTTTTATTTCATTTTTCTCATTTTATTTTATACCATTTATTTTAAATAGCAAGAAAATTCTAAAAAATATTTTGTTCTGTATTTTTATTTCAAATAATTTTCTTAACCCAAAAATATTTTTATTTTTATTTTTCACATTAAAAAATCATTTTTATAACATTTAAATCTTTATTTTAATTAATTAATGGGAATTAATAAATTAAAATATCATTTATGTATCTAAAAATCCCAAAAAAATTCACATTGCATCTTTAAACATTTAGAAACATTATCATACCATCCACACAAATTTCTTTTTGGTTTTGAACCATCTTTGATAATTTTCTTGAATTTTGGGTTCATAAAATTCCTATTTTAGAACCCTAACTTCAAGAATTATTTTCTGCCCAACCAAGAATGGTATGACAATGGTTCTTTTTGCATTGATCTTCATTTGACATGTAGTATCTAGCATAAATTTGTCAAAAATTTCTTCTGCATTTTTGAATTTATTTGCATTTTTTCCCTTTAGGTACCTTAAAACCCTAGATAACTTAGATAAATCATAACTTTCATTAGGTTAAGAGTTAGGTCTTCTCCTTTGGGGTGTTATATCATATGGGGTTAGGGTTCCTTTTATTGCATTTTCAATTTTTATCTTGTCAATTTCTTCTGTTTTTGGTTTTTGCATCTCATGTTGTATGAAAACCCTAATTTCCCATCTTCCTTTGCATACATCTTGCATAAGCATTCATATAAGAGCTTGCCATGACATTTTATGAATTCACATGACTTCTAAGACATCTTAGGACACATTAGAATCATGCTTGATTATTTCTTCATCCATTTACCATGTTATGCATTCATTACATTCCATGAACATTCATGAACTTTCATGCTTCTTTCATGCTTCATTTGCATTTTCATCACTTGTATGATCATCCATTGCTCTTGACATACATTTGCATCACTTAGCATCATTTACACCATGAAAATGCTTCTAGTTTTGGTTTTCATCCTTACATTCACTTCATTTTCATCTCATCTCTTTCTTTATACTAATTATTTCAGGTGGTAAGTAATTGAGAAGTGAATTTGCCTTCACTTCTCATACTCTTTTATGCATTCATTGCTGTATTTTGCTTTTGCTTTAGAGTGAGCTTGCTCATTCATGTTCATCCTTCACTCTGTTTCTTCAAGTAACATATCTTCTTAAGTGAAGTAAGTTAGCTTGTTTCTTCTGCTTCTCCTCCTTTCATCTGCTTCTTCCTTGGTGGATTTTCTTGAAGATCTCTTGCAAACCTCACAAACCATAGGAACATCCAAGCATGATAATATTTAGGGTTGATTAGTCCCCCATTAGTTTTACCTTTGTGTCATCTTTTGTGTCTTTCTTCTCATCTCATAATCAGAGACTAAACCTTTAAGGTTTTAAGGCTTTGTGATTAAGGTTATGCCTGCATCCTTCTCTTAGGATGGAGTGTATAATTTTAATCCTAAGTCTTAAACCCTTAATGGGTTTAAACCTCTTAATTAACACATCTTAATAATCACTAAGACAATAAGCTTGTAACTTGGGCCTTGCATTAGGGTTCTAATTCTTCCTTAATTGGTTAAGAAGGACTAACCCAAGTGTTAATGGACAAGTCCCCCTCAAGTTGTCTTACAAACCATAAAATTCATTTCTTAATCTTACCATTAACTAAAATCCACTTTAATAAAGGCTTTGTTTTGTCATGAGGTTAATCCTTAATCATGGATTAAGTTTAGGTATCTTCCTCAGCTTAAATGTGCTCATCTATTATCCTTCTATTAGGATGGTGTAATGGGTCCATTAAATCCTTGATTATGGCTTAAACGCATTACTTAACACTAAACAAAAACTACAAAAACATATAAAAAATTGCAAGTAGGTTAATGATCTTAATCCTATATCATGGTGATTAAGTGTGAGGTGCTTACTTCATACTTAAGGTATTCTCATTACTCCTAATCAGAGGGAGGATGTGAGGAGTTTACTAACCTTTGGTTTAGGCTTAAGCTAATTTTCTTATAACAAACACAAAAAGCAATAAAAGATTGAAAACATAAAAAACAAACAATAATCGTCTCCTCTGGGAATCTTTTCTCATCATCTTCACTCACAAACGAGAACTTGCTTCTTCCGTCTAATGCAAGATAGTTAGCACTCGAACCAAACGAGTCATACGCTTGAGCATAGACAAGCAAGCAGTTCATCAGTCATTTTTATCTTTCAGTCTCTTTGAGTCAAACTACGGTGTTCTGACTTCCTCATTGCACGAGAGGATACGTAGGCATAACTTAACTGTTATCGAACAAAAGTCTCTGTATGTTCCCCTTCTTCCAGCCTTATTCTTTAAGCCTCATTCCTGAGCATTTCATTTCACATACCTTTTGCACTGACACCTGTACATTCTTTTCCAGCTTTTGCACACAGATAGCACTGACACTACCCCTTTAAACACAAACTTTCAAGCGTGGATCCCGTCGAGTAAGACGGACAATCTGGTTGCTAATACCTTCCCAGGTTGTAACCAACCCCCTTTCTCAGTTTCTCTGGTTCGCGACCGTCTTATCCATCTCTTTCTAGGTTTATGCAGCATTACCTTTCCTTCGGGATAAAAATGCCTAGCTGGAGACTCTCTTCAGTTCACCCTTGGAGACTCTTTTAGGCTATGATGATGGGTGCTTTGTGATCCTTAGGTCATGTGGAGATGATTGGTGAAAAAAGATTGAAGTTTCAGTGATTGTGTGATGAGTTTCGAAGAGAGGAAGTTTTTGAGGGATTTTGTGAAATCTGAGTTCTTGGAGGTTTCAGGCTCTTGTGTGTTATGAAATGGCTTGCATAATGTTTGATTAAGCCAATGGGATTGCTCAGATAGTTGTTGTGGCACAAGCGGATTGGTATGGGGTGTTTTGCAAAAAATTCAAGATTTGTGTACTTGAGGTATGGGCCATGGCAGGCCTGGTTTTTTTGGGGTGTCTGGCCTCAACAAGATTCATGGAGATCCATAGAATCAAGATTATGCAGCTGGCACAAGTGAATGAGAGGATCCAATGCATTTTGCAATTTTGGAGAGTTTTGGTCCTTTTGTGATTTCTTGAAGATCAATTCATGGAAACCCTAGGCTTAATGCACAATTCGGATGTTTAGAGGTTGTCCTGACATATTATGAAGTGTTTGTGCATATTAGAAGTCATTATAATGCTTGAACATGCCAAAATGCGAAATCCCTTTTTGACATGAAACTTGAAATTATAGGATTTTTGCCAATTTTGAAAGGCCATATCTTGAGTTCTATGATGAATCAAGACATGTTCTTGTACTTTTTGAAAAGGGAAAGACCTAATCTACAACTTTCATGACCAATAATTTTTCATTTGAAGCATTTTTGATCATGAAATAGGAGGTTGAAAAAATTTCCCAAAATGGAAAGTTTGCATTTCAAGTCATTTCCAAAAATGGCAAGTTTGCAATTGGCTCAAAATTATTCAATATTGTGAACTTCCAACCACTTATAAGATCAAATAAATATCATATAACTTCACTTTGATGAAAATACCCCTTTGGTTCCATTGTTGGGGGCCTTAGATGCCCTGATTTTGACTTAACTTGCTCAGGAAGTTACCAGTAAACAAATGACTTACACAATGAGTTTCTTAATCAAACTTGGTATACATGATCCTTATAATATATTAAAAACATTAGAAACAAGAATGGCCCAAACATTTGGAGTTATGGCCTTTGAAACCAAAACCCTAATTTTGGTCATTTATGTAGTGAAAACCCTAGCTCTGCTTCCATGCTTTTGCCAGTTCTTATGATCCCTTGACTTTCATGAACTTTGAGGAGCATAATATGATGGTAGAACACACATGGACCCTCTTGGAAATCTTTTAGGCCCTTGGAATGGCTCAGATGGATTCTTAGATTGCTCAGATCACAAACCCTAGATGTAGATGAACTTGAACTTATGTAGTGAAGCAAAAATGCAATTTGAGATGTAATGCTTATGTTAAAACAAAAATGAAAGATCACAAGCCATGGTGTGATAAAAAGTGAGGGAAAATTTGGGATGTTTACACTTATCATTATGCATACATCATTTTGCATCATTTAACATTTGTCTATTTGTTTTACAGGGTATCCACATCTTATCTTTGGTTTGGTTTTGACCTGTTCTACTGCTCATATTCCTTCAACTATCTGCATTAGCCTTCTTCATTAGTTATCTTCATCAGAGATCCTCTCCAGTATCTTCTCCAGTTATCTTCAGCAGTTTTCTCCAGTACTTCTCCTCAATCTTCTTCACCAGCATCCATTGTCAGCATGGACCCATCAAGGAAAAGCAACATCACATACCATTTCTTTGAGCCCACTCTAACAGGCATCAGACAGATTCATACACTCATCACTCCTGATCATGTCCCTTTATTCAGGGAACATTATGGTGGCATTATGGACATGATCATGGACTTTGATGCATCACAGAGGAGCATGATCCACACTTGTCTTCAGTTTTATGACCCTCCTCTCAGATGTTTTACCTTTCCAGACTTCCAGTTGGGCCCTTTGCTAGAAGATTTCTCCATGTTGTTAGGTGTCCCCATCAGGACAAGGATTCCTTTCAACCCTGAGTTGACTTCTCCCAAGAATGAAGATGTAGCTAAGGCTTTCCACTTGGAATCCACCCTTATTGACCAGAATATGACCACCAAGGCTGGAACTCCAAGCCTTCATTCGGACTTCTTGGTTACTCAGGCCACCATTCATGCTGCAGCAAGGAAGTGGATATTGTTTGTGCTCTTCTGGCCCTTAGTGTCGCTCCCACCAAATGAGGCCAAGTCAAATGGGGTACAGACGCGAACGGTCGGTGAAAGGGAGATAACACACAAGGGTGAACTCAAAGGAAAAGAGTCGCCAACTAGGCATTTTTATCCCAAAGGAAAGGTAATGCTGCATAAACCTGAGAAAAGATATGGATAAGACGGTCGCGAACTAGAGAAATTGAGAAAGGGGGTTGGTTACAACCATGGAAGGTATTAGCACCCAGATTGTCCGCCGTACTCGACGGGATCCACGCTTGAAAGATTTGTGTTTTAAAAGGGGTAGTGTCAGTGCGACCTGTGTATCAAAGCTGGAAAGAATGCAAGTGTCAGTGTAAAAGAAATGTGAAGTGTATAAGAGAAGTGTCAGTGTGAGAACAAGAGTGGAATGCTCAAGACTATGAGGAAGTCAGAACACCGTAGTTCGACTCAAAGAGACTGAAAGATAAATTGACTTGTGAACTGCTTACTTTTCTATGCTCAAGTGTATGACCTGTCTGGCTCAGGTGCAAACTGTCTTGCATTAGACGGAAGAAGCGAGTTCTCGTTTGTGAGTGAATGAGGTAAGAAAAGAATCCCGGAGGAGACGATTATTGTTTGTTTTTGGGTTTTCAGTCTTTTTGTTGCTTTTTGAGGTTTATCATAAGAAAATGAGCCTAAGCCTAAACCAAGGGTTAGTAAACTCATCACATCTTCCCTCTGATTAGGGGTAATGAGAATACCTTAAGTATGAGGTAAACACCTCACACTTAATCACCATGATATAGGATTAAGATCATCATCCTACTTGCAATTATTTAGATGTTTTTGAGTTTTTGGTTAGTGTTAGGTAATGAGATTAAGCCATAATCAGGGATTTAATGGACTCATTACACCATCCTAATAGAAGGATAATAGATGAGAACATTTAAGCTGAGGAAGGCTCCTCAACTTAATCCATGATTAGGGATAAACCTCATGACAAAACAAATCCTTTATTAGAATGAATTTTAGTTAATGGTAAGATTAAGAAATGAATTTTAGGGTTGGTAAGACAACTTGAGGGGGACTTGTCCATTAACACTAGGGTTAGTCCTTCTTAACCAATTAAGGAAGAAATAGAACCCTAATGCAAGGCCCAAGTTACAAGCTTGATATCCCAGTGATTATTAGATGGATTGATTAAAGGATTTAAACACATTAAGGGTTTAACACTTAGGATTAAAGTTATGCACTCCATCCTAATAGAATGATGCAGGCATAAGCTTAATCACAAAGTGTTAAAACCTTTAAGGTTTAGTCCTTGATTATGAGATGAGAAGAGAAGACTCAAAGATGACACAAAGGTAAAACTAAATGGGGGACTAATCAAACCCTAATTGTTATCATACTTGGAGATCCTAGGGTTTGTGAGGCTTAAGAGAGAAAGATCTTCAAAGAGCCACCAGGAAAGAAGCAGATGCTAGGAGGAGAAGCAGCAAGAAGCAAGACAACTTGCTTCACCTAAGAAGACAAGTTGCTTGAAGAGAGAAAGAGGAGAAGGAGCATGAATGAGCAAGCTCACTCTAATACAAAAATAAAATGCAACAATGATACATAAGAGAGATGAGAAAGGGTTATGAGAAGTGAAGGAAAATTCACTTCTCAATGACTTACCACCTGAAAAGTTAGTAACAAGAAATGAAATGAAATGAAAATGAGATGAAACGCAATGATGCAAACCAAAGTCAGAAGCATATACATGATGTTAATGATGCTAAGAGATGATGCAAACACATGGCAAGAGTTGTGGATGATCATACAAGGATGAGGATGCAAAGGAAGTATTCTTTGAACCATGAAAGTTCATGAAATGGAATGATTGCAAAACATGGCAAATGAATGATGCAATGATCACACATGATTCTAATATGTCCTAAGATGTCTTATTAATAATGTGAATGCATAAAATGTCATGGTAAGTTCTTGAATGCAAGCATATGAGAGATGGATGCAACTGAAGGCAAGAATTAGGGTTTATGCACAAGATGCAACACAAAATTTAAAATCAGAAGCAAATGACATGATAAAAAATTGAAAATGGGATCAAAGGTACCCTAACCCTACACAAGTTCAATGCCCAAAGGAGGGGACCTAACTCTTAACCTGATGGGGGTTATGATTTTCTCAAGTTTGCTAGGGTTCTGAGGCACTTCGAAAGGAAAAATGCATATCAAATTGAAAATGAAAGATAAATTCAAACCATCTTTACCCTAGAAACTACATGATATGAAGGATGAAATGCAAGAAGAACCATCATTAAACTCTTCATGGTTAGGAAGAATGAATTTTTCCAAGTTAGGACCAAAATATTGCCTTTAAATAACTTTAATTCCAATGAAAAATGTCAAAATAGGTCAAGAACCAAAAATAAATTTGTTTGAAGAGTTTGATAATGTTTTAAAATGCAATGTGAATTTTTTGGTGATTTTTGGAAACTTAAATGCTATTTTAATTAATTAATTCTCATTAACTAATTAAAGTATACATTTAAATACTTTTAAAATATGAAAATTATGCAAAAAATAAAATAAAAATTATTTTTAGGATAAGAAAAATATTTTATGCTATAATGCAAAAAATAAGAATTTTTGGATGCATTTTGCTATTTTTAATAAAATGAACAAGTTAAATGAAAAGAAAAATGAAATAAAAATGAAATAAAAATGAAATAAAAGAAAATAATCAGATCCAAGAGCCAGGATTTGAACTGGGATGGACAGGGTTGATTGCGCGTGCTGACCAACGGCTGGGATTCACTCTAGCTTAATTATAATTAATTAAATTAATAAAATCAGATTAGGGTTTAATGAATTGATCTGGGCCGCTCAAAAATTAAGCTAATCCGCATCCAATGGCTACGGATCCATCTGGCAAACTAATTAGGGTTAGGGCTTAATGACTTTCAGGTGACCGGAGGGAAGCTCCGGTCATCTTCTCCGGCGGGTCAAAAACCCTAAAACGTTCTACAGGCCACCCCTCATCAAATTGATCATATAGAAATGATCCTCTATCCAAACCCCATTCAAATCTACCCTCAAACATCATTTATAACTCAAGAACAAAGGGAATCGAATCAAACAATTTTCACGGGTGAAATTTCAGAGAGCCATAAAATAGTCATTTCTTCACCATTTTTAATTCTAAAGGTATCAGCATGACCAGCATAACATGTATTTTCATTTTGTAACAAAAGAAACAAGCTCTGAAAAGTTTGATTCTTGAGGTTACCTGAGGTGATGAACTGCAAATGTGGACTTTCAGAGCCTCTCCTTCGTGCAAAGAGTCTCATATGATCCTCCTGAGGCTAGTGGGATGCTTCAAAACCCTTGATGTTGGCTGGTTTTAGAGTTCCAGTTCTGGTGTAGCAGAAATGGAGGTTTGTATGTGTGGTGACTCAGGCTGTTTCAAGGGGTGATTCTTGTTCTGTGGATGATTTGTGATTTGTTGGTGAAAGAAAAATGGAAGTTTGATGGCTGTGGGAAGAGTTTCGAAGAGGAGAAGTTTTTGACAGTTTTTGAGAATGCTGGATTGTGGGAGGTTGCGGGCTTGTGTGTGGTGTTGTTTGTAAGGCTTGAGGTCCACATATGAGGCTCTGATTGGGCAGAGAGTTGGTGGTGGCACAGTGTGATTGGCATGGGCAAAAATGCAAAAAGTCAAGATCTTGTGTACTATGAGTATGACTCGGTTCAGAGGAGATCTTAGGGCTTGTCCTGCCTCAGCTTGAGTCAAGGAAGGCCTTTGGATCTGATTTTGTGAGCTGGATGGTCTTAATCAAGAGTTTCCAAGGTTCTTGCATCTTTCCCTCTTTGAGTTTTCTTATGAACCAAGGCAAAGGAACTTGTGATTTCTTGGGCAACAATGCAGCAACATGAGCCATATGAAGTTGCTAGAATGATTTGAGATCAATTAGTGTTCAATTCAAGCATGAAAAGTTCCTTTTGCAAAGATTCAATTTTGAAGCTTTCATGAAAAAAATGCCTTATGTAACTTGTAATTCAATGCATGAAAGTGAGAAATTCTTGGGCAAATCTGAATTATGAGCCATGAATTATGTTTGTGTGATGATTAGAAGCTGGTTTGAAGTCACATTTGGCTTTGGCATGAGGTTTTGCAACTTTCCCTCTTTGGTGCCAAAGTGAAAAATAAGTGATTTTTCCCAACTTTGACAAGCCATAACTTTTGATCTAAAATGACTTAGAATGAGTTCTTGTACTTTTTGAAAATGGGAGGATCAAATCTACAACATTCATGACCAAAGTTTTTTCATTTGAAGCAATTTTGAATCAAAAAGAGGAGGTTGAAAAACTTTCCCAAAATGGCAAGTTTGCATTACAAGTCACTTTCCTAAAAAGGCAACTTTGCAAATGGCTTGAAATTCTTCAATTTTGTGAACTTCTAACATCTTCTAAGATCAAATAAAGATCATACACATTCAAAATGACGGAGAAACCTCTTTGGTTGGGTGATTGGGGGCCTCAGAAGCCCTGATTTTGCATTGACTTGCTCAAGAAGTCACCTTTTGATCAAATGCCTTCCCCTTTGAATTTCTTCATGCAAATTGATATGCATGATCCCTATAACATATAGAGACCAATAGAAACAAGAATGACCAAAAAATTTGGAGTTATGGCCTCTGAAACCAAAACCCTAATTTTAGGTCATCTGTGCAGTTAAGCTTGGCTCTGCTTCCATGCCTTTCTCAGTTCTTGTGATTCTTTGACTTCCTTGGCCTTGGGAGGATATAAAATGGTGCTTGAACATACATGGACCCTCTTGAGAAGATTGAAGGCCTTTAAAGTGGCTCAGATAGCTTAGGGATTGCTCAGATCACAAACCCTAGATGCAGATGACTTAGAACCAATGCAGTTAAACAAAATTGCAATATAAGATGATATGATTGAACTCATGCAAATGAAAAGATCATAAGCCATGGTGAAAAGAGTGAGGGCAAATTTGAGGTGTTTATAGCTTCCCCTATTCAAGCATGAGTTAGCTGTGCAGGATGTAAGTGACGGCTTAACAGGCAAACAAGATAACTCGTGGTTGAATACCAAAGACAGTCCAAAATTTGCACTCACTGAATGAAGAAGAAAAGGGATATAGATTGTAAAAGAGAAAAAAGTATGATTTATAAAGTGTGGGTGACGGAGGACGACCATCAAGCAGGGGACGACTGCTGGGGATAAAGCGATGACGGGGACGACCGACATGCTGGGGAAAGTAATAAGACTCTCTGGGGATTGAAGGTAGATGATGGGGACGACCATCGGGTTGAAGAAATAAATGATGAGGGACAGTCATCAAAGGTGAAGGACGATCACCTAACAGGGGACGGTTGCTCTGTTGGGGATAAGATGAGGGACGGTCATCTAACGGTGAAGGACGATCACCTGGCAGGGTACGGCTGCCGAAAGTATCATGACATAGGACGAATGCCGGATAGAAAAGGTCGACGATGGGGAAGGCCATCGGATAAGCATGATGAAGGACAATCATCAAGAGGTGAAGGACAATCACCTAGCAGGGTACGGTTGCTCTTGGGGTTTATCATGACATAGGACGAATGTCAGATAGCAAGATCAACGATGGGGACGACCATCGGCTAAAATGATGAAGGACGATCATCAAGAGGTGAAGGACTATCACCTAGCAGGGTACGGCTGCTCTTGGGGTTTATCATGACATAGGACGAATGTCAGATAGCAAGATCAACGATGGGGACGACCATCGGCTAAAATGATGAAGGACGATCATCAAGAGGTGAAGGACGATCACCTAGCAAGGTACGGCTGCCGAAAATATCACGACATAGGACGAATGTCGGATAGGAAGGGGTTATAATGAATAGAGACTCCGCTGGGGATGATGAAGGACGATCATCAAGAGGTGAAGGACGATCACCTAGCAGGGTACGGCTGCCGAAAATATCGTGACGTAGGACGAATGTCAGATAAAAAAGAAGATAGTTTGCTAGAGAATCTTCCGAGGAATGGTAGATATGGACGAGTGTCTGATTTCAAGAAAGCAAAGGCACAAGTGTCTGACACGGTGTGTAGATTAAAGATGCGGACGAGCATCCTTAAGACTATGATGCGGACGAGTATCAGTAGAAACAAACGCTTGACGCATGTTCAGAGATGATGATACGGACGAGTACCAACTAGTTAACAAAGAACACGGACGAGTGTCGACTCTGAGGGGATTTAAGCGGTATATACGAGATACGGACGAGTATCTAAAATAAGTAAACATGAGTGAGACACATATGAGTGTTCAACTTGCTGGGGAGCATGACACGGACGGGTGTCGGAAGAAGTGTATTATAAACAAGTATTTGATTTACAAAGTGTTTAGGCAACTATGCTGGGGGAGGTGACACGGACGGGCATTAGGGAAGTGTGTAGATATATGTAAACATGTGTTTGTGAGTGCAAAGGGGACGCTTTGGCTTTCTGCTGGGGAGTTTGGGGGGTATTTTGTATACTGCTGATGGTATGTCAATATTTACAAGTGTTTGATTTTGAACATGGCTTATGATTATGCAATATGTTTGATTTTTGCCGTAATGCTCCGTTTTAGACGAAATGATACGCTCTGTGGGGGGAAAATATGATGCGCATGCTATGGTTATGCAAAGATACCGATCCGGGATTCAGATCCCGCTGCCGTAGAGATCCCCGACTGATCTGCTTGAAGTGGATATCCCAGCTGGGGATGAGATCATTGGTAGATCTGACATATATATCTCTGTATGGGGGAATAGGTCACTGATAGACCCATCCTTGGTGATGAGGTACCCAGCTAGGGTCCGTAGAAGCTTTCGTCACTTTGTTGTGGGATCCTTGGACATTGCTCTTCTAGATAGAGGCTGAAACTCCGCGGGGAGATGACTTCCTATCGGATATTTGCCTGAGGAGGAATGATGACTGGCAACTCAGCTAGGGATAAAGCATCTCTGGTGCTACTTAGGAGATAGTGATTTGGTAGCTTGTTGGGGAGAAGCTTTCATGCCCCCATGTGCCCTTTGACCACATGCAATCCTGTTATGACAAAGAAACGCACAAGTATCACGAGGTATCCCTTACTGGATTCCAACATAGGAATTTAGATACTCCTGGAGCGAATATATTTCCTGTAAGCATGTAATTTAGAGAGGCGCATCTGTACTTATGCAATCAACAATCTTAAGGACATCGGACCTTTTGCAAATGAAAATAAAATGTACGAGACGAAATATGACTGAAAATCTGACTTTATTAATTTGTGTGCCCCGAAATGAGGAGATTGTTACAAATTGAGAAACAAAAAGATGCTGACAATGTTGATGACGCTTCTGGGAGCTTCCCTTTTGCTATGACCCGTATGACCTTGGCGTTCTTCTCATCTTGCTTTCTGAAGAAAGTAGATTCTGACTGATGTTTTAACCTTTCGAAACTTGCCACGTTGTAAGTGATACAGACGAATTCAGAATGCAGTTGTTCGCTTATTCCCTTATTTTGCGTGGATCGCCCTTTCAGGTTTTCAATCCACCGGGATACCCATTTTTGCCTGAGTTGACCAATGCGGCTTTTCAACTCAGCGGGTGTACATCTTTTATTTATTTTCCCTTATTTTTGCCCGAGTCTTTTATTCTGTTTTTGACTCGCCGGGATGCCCTATTTTTTCCTGAACTTACAATCTGTTTTTGTGTCCAGCAGGTCATTTTACGCGAAGTATTTTTTAACTGCATCCGAATTCACGGGGGATAGGAAATCTTCACCATCCATAGTACTGAGCATCAGTGCTCCACCAGAGAAAACTTTCTTTACTATGAATGGACCATCATAATTCGGAGTCCACTTGCCCCTGTAGTCTGTATGAGGAAGGAGGAGTCTCTTCAGCACGAGATCTCCTACTTGATACTCTCGAAGCCTGACTTTCTGATCGAAGGCTTTCTTCATTCTTTTCTGATATAACTGCCCATGACAAATTGCAGCTAATCTCTTTTCTTCGATCAAATTCAGTTGTTCGTATCGGGACCGGACCCATTCTGCTTCATTCAGCTTAACATCCATCTATACCCTCAAAGAGGGTAATTCAACTTCAACAGGTAGGACTGCTTCCATACCATACACAAGATGATACGGTGTTGCCCCAGTAGATGTTCTGATTGATGTACGGTACCCATGCAAGGCAAATGGTAGCATTTCATGCAAGTCTTTGTAGGTGACTACCATCTTTTGTACAATTTTCTTGATATTCTTGTTAGCTGCTTCTACAGCGTCATTCATCTTTGGCTTGTAAGGAGAAGAATTGTGATGTTGGATCTTGAAGTCCCAACACAGTTCTGTCATCATTTTATTGTTCAAGTTGGAACCATTATCAGTAATGATCCGTTCGGGGACTCCATACCGAAAGATGATATCTCTCTTCAGGAATCTGGCTACCACTTGCCTTGTGACATTTGCATAAGAAGCTGCTTCGACCCACTTGGTGTAATAGTCAATGGCAACTAGGATGAATCTGTGGCCATTTGAAGCAGTCAGTTCAATCTTGAAAATCATATCAATGCCCCACATGGAAAAGGGCCAAGGCGAAGACATCACATTCAAAGGATTCGGAGGCACATGTATTTTATCTGCATAAATCTGGCATTTATGACATTTTCTGGCATAAACACAACAGTCTGCATCCATCCTGATCCAGTAGTAGCCTGATCTCAACAACTTTTTAGCCATGGCATGTCCTCCAGCATGGGTACCAAAAGATCCTTCATGCACCTCGTGCATCAACAAGTCTGCCTCTGCCTTATCAACACATCTGAGAAGTACCATATCAAAGTTTCTCTTGTACAAGGAACCATCAGTATTTAGGAAGAATTTACCAGCTAGCCTTCTTAATGTCTTCTTGTCATTGGATGATGCCCCAGGTGGGTATCTTTGATCCTCCAAGAAACATTTGATATCATGGAACCAAGGCTTATCGTCTTTGACAACATCTACTAAAAACACGTATGCTGGTCTGTCAAGTCTGGATACTGACATCCGAGGTATAAAGTTGGCAGCTTGAACTTTGATCATGGATGAAATGGTAGCCAGAGCATCTGCAAACTGATTTTCATCTCGAGGGATATACTCAAGCTTGACTGTTGTGAAGAAAGTCAACAACCTCCTTGTATAATCCCGATAAGGTATCAGATGATCCTGATGAGTGAACCATTTACCGTTGGTTTGATTGATTACTAGAGCTGAATCTCCGAACACAGTCAACGTCTTGATCCTGAGGTCAATAGCTTCCTCAAGACCCATAATACAGGCTTCGTATTCAGCTTCGTTGTTAGTGCAGTTAAAGGTGAGTTTTGCCGAGAAAGGCATGTGAACTCCTTTAGGTGTAATGAGTACTGCACCAACACCACGACCATTCATATTAACAGCCCCATCAAACGTCATAGTCCATTCTTCTTTCGGGTCAGGCCCTTCAGTGTGAATAGGCTCTTAATAATCTTTTGCTTTTATGAACATGATGTCTTCATCAGGGAAGTCAAATCTCATAGGCTGGTAATCATTAATGGGTTGCTCAGCGAGATAATCAGACAATACACTACCTTTGATGGCCTTTTGAGATGTGTATTGAATGTCATATTTTGTGAGAATCATTTGCCATCTTGCAACCCGTCCGGTAAGTGCTGGCTTCTCAAATATGTACTTGACTGGGTCCATCTTTGAGATCAACAAGGTGGTGTGGGTCAACATATACTGCCTTAGTCGGCGAGCAGCCCACGCTAAAGCACAACAAGTTTTCTCGAGCAGTGAATAACGTTGTTCACAGTCGGTAAACTTTTTTATTAGGTAGTATATTGCATACTCTTTTCGACCAGACTCGTCATGCTGGCCCAACACACACCCCATTGAATCTTCTAATACTGTCAGGTACATGATTAGAGGTCTTCCTTCAACTGGAGGCATAAGGATTGGAGGCTCTTGTAAATATTCCTTGATTTTGTCAAAAGCCCTCTGGCAGTCTTCGTTCCACCTGACCGTTTGTTCCTTTCTTAACAGCTTGAACAAAGGCTCACAGGTTGCTGTAAGGTGACATATGAACCGTGAAATGTAGTTCAATCTACCTAGAAACCCCCGAACTTCTTTTTCGGTCTTTGGCGCAGGCATTTCTTGAATGGCTTTAACTTTATCAGGATCAACTTCAATCCCTCTCTCACTTACGATAAATCCCAGCAGCTTACCGGATCGCACCCCAAATGTGCATTTGTTGGGGTTTAACTTCAGTTGGTACTTCCTCAGACGCTTGAATAACTTTAACAGATTCACCAGGTGATCTTCTTCTGTGAGGGACTTGGCAATCATGTCATCCACATAACATTCAATTTCTTTGTGGATCATGTCGTGGAATAATGTTACCATAGCCCGTTGATAAGTGGCACCCGCGTTCTTTAGTCCGAATGGCATCACCTTATAACAGAATGTTCCCCAGGGTGTGATGAACGTTGTCTTCTCCATGTCTTCAGGCGACATTTTGATCTCATTATATCCTGAGAATCCATCCATGAAGGAGAATACCGAGAACTGAGCCATATTGTCGACCAATACATCAATGTGAGGTAATGGGAAGTCATATTTTGGGCTGGCTCTGTTCAGATCCCGGTAATCCACACACATCCTCACCTTGCCATCTTTCTTTGGCATAGGTACAATAATAGCAACCCACGATGGGTAACTGGTCACAGCAAGGAAACCGGCGTCCCACTGTTTTTGTACCTCTTCTTTTATCTTCATTGCCATATCCGGGCGAGTACGACGCAACTTCTGTTTTACTGGCGGACAGTCTTCTTTCAGAGGCAGCTTGTGCATAACAATATCGGTGTCCAACCCTGGCATATCCTGATAGGACCAAGCAAAAACATCCACATATTCCCGAAGCATGTCAATCAGTTGCTCTTTCACCGAATCTTGCAGGCAGGCCCCGATCTTAACTTCTTTCACGTCTTCTTCCGTACCAAGGTTAACCGTTTCAACTTCCTCCTGATGAGGAGTGATAACCTTCTCCTCTTGCCTCAACAACCTGGCTAGCTCTTCAGGTAGCTCGTAATCTTCTTCAACCCCCTCGTCAGCTTGATTGATTGGATTGTCAAAGTCATACGAAGTCATAGCGGTGTCATTGTCGGTGCAGTCTGGAGGGTACTTTCTGCAAGGGTTTAGATTGGTTTATTTTAGTGATCAGTTTTATCTTATTTAGAAGAAGTGAAAAATGAAGTTATCTTATTCGGAAAAACATTGCCATTTTATTTTTGTACAAAAAGAAAAATGAAAAACAGTGAGCGAAAAAGAAAAGACTCATTTGCAAAAGATGTCCTGATATTCATTAATTGATCTTTGCACAAGATACAAGATGGTCCGATTACAAAATGAGTCCTGACATCTTGGGCAAGATGCAGGACTTGATGCATGCTTTAAAATCAGGAAATAATAATTACTCTGCAGGAGTAACCCTTATAATTTCCTGGGAAGACCAGTTTGAGACATGGCTCCCCGGGATCCATGGACGTATCCAGCTTTCCAGGTTGCGCTCGTCTTCCGACTCGTCTTCCAAATTGTTCACAGCATCCAGGGTGAGCATTCCCCCGCTGATAAAACTGGGCTCCTTTGCAGCCTCTGATTGATCTTGTTGAGTTGGTCTGTAACCCAACCCAAACCGGACTTCTTTCTTCTCCACGGGAAGCAGCTTGCCCTAGCCTTGGGCGGTACCTTCTCAACAACCTTTCGGGCTTGCTGGTACGATGCTATGGAAGTTCCCAGTACACCAGATGCTTCATTAATGTTCAAGGCCTAAAACCCTTGGCTCATGGTTTCATGGATTTCCCCGTCCATTTCTATGTACATATAAGTAGCCAGCTGGCTAACAAAGATGTCCTCCTCCCCACAGATGGTGATGATATGGCCTTCCCACTCGAATTTCAACTTCTGGTGAAGGGTAGACGTAACAGCGCCAGCGGCGTGGATCCAGGGTCTACCCAACAGACAGTTGTAGGCCGGTTGTATGTCCATCACAAAGAAGGTAGTTTTGAAGGTCTGCGGGCCAATCAACACAGGCAGATCAATCTCTCCAAGCACCGATCTTTTAGAGCCATCAAATGCTCTCACCACCAAATTACTTGGACGCAATGCCAAGCCATCATGCTCCAGCTTCACTAAGGCTTTCTTTGGTAGAACATTGAGTGATGACCCAGTGTCCACCAGTACATGAGATAGAACAGCACCCTTGCATTCCAAGGTGATATGCAAAGCCTTGTTATGGTTGCGTCCCTCTGTTGTTAAGACAGCATTGGTAAAGCCCAGTCCATGACTGGTGTTGACATTTGCAACCACGGTTTCTAGCTGATTAACAGTAATCTCCTCCGGCACGTATGCTGCGTGCAGGACTTTCAACAGTGCGTTCCTATGAGCTTCAGAACACATCAACAGTGATAATATGGAGATTTTGGAGGGCGTTTGGTGAAGCTGGTCCACCACCTTGTAATCACTCCTTTTTATGATTCTCATGAACTCGTCTACATCTTGTTCAAAAGATGTCTTCTGAGTTTCTTTGGTAGTCGGCTCTTCAGATATCACACTCTTTCCTTTTGCTTTGGCAGCAACTTCTGTTTCAACATTAGGTCTTTGTGTTTGTGAGGCAAAAAGGCGTCCGCTTCTAGTGAAGCCTCCACCTCCCCCAACATTATCAACTTGTGAAGAAGAGGTCGATGAATCCAGAGTGATTTTCTCCCCGTTGCAGTAGAGATCAGAGCCATAATGCCAAGGTATGGCACTACTGCTTTCATAAGGAACCGGTCCAAGCACCGTAATAGTGACCGGACTGATTGCTGCAGAGGAGGGTACCGTAATGGTGTGCGGATCATAGTAAATTGTGACTGGTGATCTAGCAGGAGGTGCCATGGCCTGTTGTTGGAAATTGCTGCTGGGAGGAACATTTGATGGGTCATAGTAGATCGTAACTGCTGAGACATCTTCATTAATTTTTGCTGGCGTTGTAGAAGATTCTGCTAATAAAATGGATGCTGATGTTGAAGTATTGGATGGCTATTGATTTTTGACTTGTTGAAGTATTGGATGGAATAATCGTTGATGATATTGATGAATCGGTAGGAATGATTGTTGCTGTTGTTGTAGAAGAATCGGGAATTGTTGTTAGAGGAATTGCTGGATTTGTAGGCACTGTTGTTGAAATCTGAAGGATACCATCCTTAATAAGACCATATATGCCTCTTCTCAGCCTTTCACACCCATTTACTGCAATGTTGCAATACCCACAACCGAGCTCTCACCCGGGGAACACTTGGCACTCTAAAAGCTGAGCTTTAATTTCGACCAAAGGTGTTCGTATTTGTGCAACACTGGTGATCAAGGTAGATGGTTTGTCTTCTTCAATGGCATTAATCCTCGACCCGCCATGATTAGGCATAGGATTTTTGTTGACATTCGGAGGAGGTGCAAAGTTGAGGGCTTTAGAATCCACCAGATCTTGGACTTTCATTTGTAAGGCCCTGCATTTTTCAGTATTGTGACCAGGTGCATTGGAGTGGAAAGCACACCTGGCGTTGACATCATAATTCCTTGGGAGATTGAGGGGATCTGGTGGTGCCAACTTCCTTAACTCAACCAAGTTAAGCTTCAGGAGTTGTGGCAATAAGGCAACATAAGGCATAGGGATGGGGTCAATCACCCTGTTTGCCTGTGATGGTCTTTGTTGGAAAGGACGTTGTTGTTGATTGCTATTGTTGTTGTTGTAGGTTCTCTGTGGCGGATACTGAACTTGTTGTTGATAATGTGGTTGTTGCTGAGGATATGCTGATTGTTGAGGAATCGGAGCTGGAATGGTAACTGCTGCTACTGACCGGTGTACATGGTGAGGTCTGCCCCTGCTTGCATGGATGGAATTGGTCTCACCGGCTCTTCAGGGTCCCACAAAAGGCTTCCTGGGATTACTGGATGAACTTGCACCACTGTCAGAAATTTTGCCCATTTTTAATAGACTTTTAATCCATTGACTAGCTATGACGACATCAGCAAAGCTGGTAGAGGAAAAAGCAGCCAGTCTATCAATATATGTTCCTTGCAGAGTATTCATGAACATGTCAGCCATCTCCCTCTCTGACATGGGTGGTTGGACAGCAGCAGCAAGCTGTCTCCACTTTTGGGCATACTCCCTGAAGCTTTCTTTGGCCCCTCGCAAGGCAATCCCGGCACTGCCACTTCACGATCTTCTCTACCCCCCTCACTAGTAGAGTTTTTTGCCTTCCGTGGGAATCGAACCCTGTACCCTGGGGTTCAAGTACATGTTCATTCCATTCCCACTACCAATTGAGCTACTAGCTCAAGTGGTAGTGGGAATGGAATGAACATGTACTTGAACCCCAGGGTACAGGGTTCGATTCCCACGGAAGGCAAAAACTCTACTAGTGAGGGGAGTAGAGAAGATCGTGAGGTGGAAGTGTCGGGATTGCCTTGCGAGGGCCCCGGGCTGTTACACATTCCCATTAGAAGGGATCTGTTAGGAGGCATGTCCAGATTGTATTGATATTTCCTGATGAAGGCTTCAGCTATGTCCTTCCAGCATCTAATGGTAGCTCTGGTCAAGTGTGAATACCACTCTCTTGAAACCCCAGTCAGACTGTCTTCAAAGTAGAACATCCACAGCTTCTCATCCATAGTATAAGCTTTATGTCTTCCCAGGAAAGACTGCAAGTGAGTTCATGGACAAGAGGTTCCATTGTATTTCTCAAAGCACGGGGGGTTAAATTTGTGGGGAATTCTCACCCCATCCACTAGCCCCATGTCCATTACATCGAAGCCCAAGGAATTCTGAGACTCCAAAGATCTCAACTTCTCAGCAATTTCATCTAACCTCCTGTCATAGACTTCATCTCCTGCTCCCATAACAGTAAACTGCTCTTCTTGGGGATCCTCCTGTAAGATTCTCCCCCCAACAGTATTACCCTGCACATTTCTTGGGATGTTATCTTCTGGATCCAGATGAGGTCCAAATACTGGTGGATCAATACGAGGCTGACCCCTTTCATTGTTTCAAGTTCCTCCTGTCCCAAGATGAGGTTCCTCAGGAGTTTGTCTCTCCACCAGTTCCCTTAATCTTTCTTGACTCTGGGCCAAGCCAGTCATTATGGCCATGAATTGAGACATCTGATTTCTCATTTCCACTCTCTCATTAGCCATCTGATTTCTGACCTCAGTCAGATCTTGCTGTACTTGATCCATTTGAATACCAGGAAGGTTGTTGCGAGTAGGGTACCGGTGCGTGCGGTTGACAGGGAACACTCGGCGACGAGCAATGTTTCCTAAGATCACAACAAAGTCAGAAACAATAATGACAAAACCTACAAAATAAAACAAGGGTAGTATGCAATGCAGTATGCTTATTTGTTTTCCAAGGTATCCGGTTTGGTTCTTGGTTTTGACCTTTCCAGACCTCGAGGAAGATGTTTGATGCTGCTGAGAAAAAAAGCCCAATGAAAACAAACTAATATATTACAAATGCTGAACATTACATAGTCTAATTTACAACACATGCCCATGGAGGGTCAAAATACATCAAAAAGAAAAAGTACATCAAATGAAAACAACAACAAGCATAGAGTCAGACATCCAGTCCAAACTCATCCTCTCTGAATTCCTTCAGGAGTGCCTCAATCACTGGACCAGCTGGGTGCTCTGTAATGGTCCTAATGAGGAGGTTCCTGGTAGCAATGGCAGTGGTCAGCTTCTTGTGTCTATCCTGGTCCTTTGATCTTTTCAATCCTGCTCTGAGCTTCAACTCTAAAATCTCCTTCTGGGCTGCCAACAAAGCTTCCTGCTGCTTTTTCTCATTGGGCTCTAACTGTTCAATCTTGGCTTGAGTTTTCTGATCTTCCTGTGTACGGGCTTCAGTGATCCTGACCCACCTAGCCTGACTCTCTTGCAGATAGAGCTCAGTCCTGGCCTTCTGAATCTTGGCTTCTTGATAGGCATTCTTCAATATTTGTTCTCCAGCTCTTACCTTCCTGATATAGTCCTCTGTCTTCTCAATTTTGGCAAGATGCTCCACCCTAAGCTTCCCCAAATTCTCAATGTCCAGACGACCATCACTCCTTTCCCAAAGGGTCTTCTTCAAAGCTTGAGACAAATTCTCATTCCTTTCTTTCAGCTTCTCAAAATCTTCCAGGCTGACAGTTGCTGCTGGCTGTGCTTTAGATGGTCCAGGTATGTCCTCAATGGTGAAAGGCATTCCAGCAATCATAGCTCTAGTACGGGACCAGTCATAGTACTGAGCTGAAGCAATATTATTACACCTTCAAAGAATAGCCATCCCTTTTGTCTGGATGTTGTCCCAAGCCCAGGATGCTTGTCTGACAGCAGCTGAATTAGGCTTTACTTCACAATACAGGGTCTCAGCTAAATCTTGCACTCTAGGAGGGTGAACCAAAGCATAGCCCAGTTGTCTCTTAAACAGCAAAGGATTGTAGTTGATGCAACCCTTTATTCCTATCAGAGGCACATTTGGGTATTGTCCACAGCTGGTGATAATGTCTTTGCCCTTGGTGCTCTGGGTGCACCATCTAATATCATCTGAAGTCAGAGCAATGAGCCTCTTGGCCCAATTCTTCTGTTGGTGAGGGTTCAAAAATGCATCTGATTTAGGTAGGTGTTTGAGCAGCCAGGTGTGAAACAAAGGAGCACAACATCTCACTAACTTCCCCCTTTGTTTCTCATTCCTCTAATGAATGGAGTAATAGAAATCTCCCTGTAATGTGGGTACTGGGTTCCTCAGAAGAAACAAATGAATGGCATTCTTGCTGACAAATTTGGGCTCATCGGCAAATAGTATAACCCCATATATGCTGAGGGCTAACAGTGCACAGACTGCCCTCCACTCTCCCAAGGAGGCCTTCAGGATGGCCTGAGAAATCAAGAAGTCCAAGTGCAAACCAGGGATCCCAGCTTTTGTTGTCATGCTTTGTTCAATCAAGGCAGGTTCCAGGTACAGTGCATCTCAAAGGTACTCCAATCAATGAGGAAAACTCTTCCAGTAGAGGCCCTAACTGAAAGTCTGGGAAGGTGAAGCATCTCAAAGGAGGGTCATAAAAGTGCAAGCAAGTGTGGATCATGCTCCTCTGAGAAGGGTCAAGGTCCATAACCATATCCAAGATACCCCCATAATGCTCTCTAAACAATGGGATGTGGTCAGGTGTAATAAGTGATTGGACCTGCCTAATGCCAGTCAACACAGGTTCAAAGAAATGGTAGGATATGTTGCTCTTCCTGGGAGTAGCCATGAATGTTGCTGAAGAAACTGAAGACTGATACTGATGAAGGTCACAGACAGATGCTGGAAGTGAGCCACTAACAGGCTGGTGCTGGTGATGATGAAGATAGCTGAAGCAGACAACTGATGAAGCAGAGGTCTATGCAGAAGAAGGGGTCAAAACCAAACCAGATATAATGTGGATACCCTGAAAAACAAATAAACAAATGTTAAATGATGCAATGATGATGTATGCAAATGATATGCAAGGGTTTGTGATCAAGCTGGATCTGACTATCTGTCTTGATATAAGTCCCTGTATGTTCAAAGAAGGTCCAGATGGAGGTTCAGAAATCCTAGTAACCAAGGTGGGGGACTCAAATAAAGAGTCACATGTCCCGGGTTAATCACAAGAACTGTCCAAAGTGGAGTACTCTTAAACAAAACAAAAACAGGGTATGATGTGGCCAAGGGTACCTGCAAACCTGTAAACAGCCCAACCCCCTCACATGTAGTGTACTAAAACAAGGATCCTCAGACTTGGATCAGTTATGAGAAGTGTAAATACTTCTAACCCGGAGGTACATTGTTTACAATAACCATAAAAGATCCTCCTCTAATTCACCTCAGTTTCTGAAGGTCATAATAAAAAGGTCATCCAGACTTAGCAGGCATCCCAGATAGCCCTAGCACCACAGGAAATCTGTAGCACAGAGTTCTCAAGAAGAAACCCACATCTGAACCGTGTTTCATATTCCCGCACCAGACCGAAATGGAATGGGAAAGAATATGAACCACTCTAGCCTAGGTGTCACTCAGGTCCCAAGTATAGGACCTACAACTCTCAATGGAACCCCACCCACCAAAAAAAGGAACCAGATCCAGCAATGATAATGACAGTATGAAATATGAAACACTGTAAAGCAAGCAATAAATAAACCTGTACATAAAGCAATAAATAAAGTAAAATAAATAAACGCAACTTAGCACGTAACACCCCAGTAAACACAAATCAAACAAGCGCTAGGAGGAACCCACAAAAAGAACCAGAAGCTCTGGTTGCAATATAAGGGTCCCCAGCAGAGTCGCCAAGTTGTCGCTCCCACCATATGAGGCCAAGTCCAATGGGGTACAGACGCGAACGGTCGGCGAAAGGGAGAGAACACACAATGGTGAACTCAAAAGAAAAGAGTCGCCAGCTAGGCATTTTTATCCCAAAGGAAAGGTAATGCTGCATAAACCTGAGAAAAGATATGGATAAGACGGTCGCGAACCAGAGAAACTGAGAAAGGCGGTTGGTTACAACCTGGGAAGGTATTAGCACCCATATTGTCTGCCGTACTCGACGGGATCCACGCTTGAAAGATTTGTGTTTTAAAAGGGGTAGTGTCAGTGCAATCTATGTATCAAAGCTGGAAAGAATGCAAGTGTCAGTGTAAAAGAAATGTGAAGTGTATAAGAGAAGTGTCACTGTGAGAAAAAGAGTGGAATGCTCAAGACTATGAGGCTTAAAAGAATAATACTGGAAGAGGGGGGATATACAGAGACTTTTGTTTGATAACTATTAAGTTATGCCTACGTATCCTCTCGTGCAATGAGGAAGTCAGAACACCGTAGTTCGACTCAAAGAGACTGAAAGATAAATTGACTTGTGAACTGCTTACTTGTCTATGCTCAAGGGTATGACCTGTCTGGCTCAGGTGCAAACTGTCTTGCATTAGACGGAAGAAGCGAGTTCTAGTTTGTGAGTGAATGAGGTAAGAAAAGAATCCCGGAGGAGACGATTATTGTTTGTTTTTGGGTTTTTAGTCTTTTTATTGCTTTTTGAGGTTTGTCATAAGAAAATGAGCTTAAGCCTAAACCAAGGGTTAGTAAACTCATCACATCTTCCCTCTGATTAGTGGTAATGAGAATACCTTAAGTATGAGGTAAACACCTCACACTTAATCACCATGATATAGGATTAAGATCATCATCCTACATGCAATTATTTAGATGTTTTTGAGTTTTTGTTTAGTGTTAGGTAATGATATTAAGCCATAATCAGGGATTTAATGGACTCATTACACCATCCTAATAGAAGGATAATAGATGAGAACATTTAAGCTGAGGAAGGCTCCTCAACTTAATCCATGATTAGGGATTAACCTCATGACAAAACAAAGCCTTTATTAGAATGGATTTTAGTTAATGGTAAGATTAGGAAATGAATTTTAGGGTTGGTAAGACAACTTGAGGGGGACTTGTCCATTAACACTAGGGTTAGTCCTTCTTAACCAATTAAGGAAGAAATAGAACCCTAATGCAAAGCCCAAGTTACAAGCTTGATGTCCCAGTGATTATTAGATGGATTGATTAAAGGATTTAAACACATTAAGGGTTTAACACTTAGGATAAAAGTTATACACTCCATCCTAATAGAAGGATGCAGGCATAAGCTTAATCACAAAGTGTTAAAACCTTTAAGGTTTAGTCCTTGATTATGAGATGAGAAGAGAAGACTCAAAGATGACACAAAGGTAAAACTAAATGGGTGCTATGACTCGTATGACATTGACGTTCTTCTCATCTTGCTTTTTGAAGAAGGCTGATTCTGACCGATGCTTGAACCTTTCGAAGCTTGCCGTGTTGTAAGTGATACAGACGAATTCAGAATGCAGTTTGTTCGCTTATTCCCTTATTTTGCGTGGACCGCCCTTTCGGGTTTTCGATCCACCGGGGTACCCATTTTTTCCTGAGTTGTCCAATGCGGATTTTCAACTCTGCGGGTATACATTTTTTTATATTTTTTTTCCCTTATTTTTGCCCGAGTCTTTTATTCTGTTTTTGACTCGCCGGGATGCCCTATTTTTGCCTGGACTTACATTCTATTTTTATGTCCAGCGGGTCATTTTATGCGAAGTATTTTTTAACTTCATCTGAATTCACAGGGGACAGGAAGTCTTCACCATCCATAGTACTGAGCATCAGTGATCCTGTGGTCTGTATGAGGAGGGAGGAGTCTTTTTAGCACAAGATCTCCAACTTGGTACTCTCGAAGCCTGACTTTCTAATCGAAGGCTTTCTTCATTCTTTTCTGATACAACTGCCCATGACAAATTGCAGCCAATCTCTTTTCTTCAATCAGACTTAGTTGTTCGTATCGGGATCGGACCCATTCTGCTTCGTTCAACTTAACATCCATCAATACCCGTAAGGAGGGTAATTCAACTTGAACAGGTAGGACTGCCTCCATACCATACATAAGCTGATATGGTGTTGCCCTAGTGGATGTTCTGATTGACGTACGGTACCCATGCAAGGAAAATGGTAGCATTTCATGCCAGTTTTTGTAGGTGACTACCATCTTCTACACAATCTTCTTGATATTCTTGTTAGCTGCCTCAACGGCGCCATTCATCTTTGGCCTGTAAGGAGAAGAATTGTGGTGTTGGATCTTGAAGTCCCGACATAGTTTTGCCATCATTTTATTGTTCAAGTTGGAACCATTATCAGTAATGATTCGCTCGGGCACTCCATACCGACAGATGATGTCTCTTTTCAGAAATCGGGCTACCACTTGCCTTGTAACATTTGCATATGAAGCTGCTTCAACCCACTTAGTAAATAGTCAATGGCTACCAGGATGAATCTGTGGCCATTTGAAGCAGAAGGTTCAATCTTGCCAATCATATCAATGCCCCAACTGGCAAAGGGCTAAGGTGAAGACATCACATTCAGAGGATTCGGAGGCACATGTACTTTATTCGCATAAATCTGGCATTTATGGCATTTCCTGGCGTAAGCACAACAGTCCGCATCCATTGTGATCCAGTAATAACCTGACCGTAGTAATTTCTTTGCCATGGCATGCCCTCCTACATGGGTACCAAAAGATCCTTCGTGCACCTCGTGCATCAAGAAGTCTGATTCTGTCCTATCAACGCATTTGAGAAGCACCATATCAAAGTTTCTTTTGTACAGGGAACCATCAGAATTTAGGAAGAAACTACCAGCTAGCCTTCTTAATGTCTTCTTATCATTGGACGATGCCCCAGGTGGGTATGTTTGATCCTCCAAGAAGCATTTGATATCATAGAACCAAGGCTTATCATCTTTAACAACATCTGCTGAGAACATATATGTTGGTCTGTCAAGTCTGGATACTGCAATTCGAGGTACAAAGTTCGCAGCTTGAACTTTTATCATAGATGAAATGGTAGCCAGAGCATCTGCAAACTGATTTTCATCTCGAGGGATATACTCAAACTTGACTGTTGTGAAGAAAGTCAACAACCTCCTTGTATAATCCCGATAGGGTATCAGATGATCTTGGTGAGTGTACCATTTGTCTTTGGTTTGATTGATTACCAAAGCCGAATCTCCGAACAAAGTCAAAGTCTTGATCCTGAGGTCAATGGCTTCCTCAAGACCCATAATACAAGCTTCGTATTCAGCTTCGTTGTTAGTGCAGTTGAAGGTGAGTTTTGCCGAGAAAGGCATGTGAACTCCCTTAGGTGTAATGAGTACTGCACCAACACCCCGACCATTCATATTAACAGCCCCATCAAACATCATAGTCCATTCTTCTTCCGGGTCAGGCCCTTCAGTGTGAATAGGCTCTTCATGATCTTTTGCTTTTATGAACATGATGTCTTCATCGGGGAAGTCAAATCTCATAGGCTGCTAATCATCAATGGGTTGCTCAGCAAGGTAATCAGACAATACACTGCCTTTGATGGCCTTCTGAGATGTGTACTGAATGTCATATTCCGTGAGGATCATTGCCATCTTGAAACTCGTCCGGTAAGTGATGGCTTCTCAAAAATGTACTTAACTGGATCCATCTTTGAGATCAATAAAGTAGTGTGGGTCAACATATACTGCCTTAGTCGGTGAGCAGCCCACGCTAAAGCACAACAAGTTTTCTCGAGCAGTGAATAACGCTGTTCACAGTTGGTAAACTTTTTGCTTAGGTAGTATATTGCATCCTCTTTTCGACCAGACTCGTCATGCTGGCCCATCACACACCCCATTGACTCTTCTAATACTGTCAAGTACATGATTAGAGGTCTTCCTTCAACTGGAGGCATAAGGATCGGAGGCTCTTGTAAGTATTCCTTGATTTTGTCAAAAGCCCTCTGGCAGTCTTCGTTCCACCTGACCGTTTGTTCTTTTCTTAGAAGCTTGAACAAAGGCTCGCAGGTTGCTGTAAGGTGAGATATGAACCGTGAAATGTAGTTCAATCTACCTAAAAACCCCCAAACTTCCTTTTCTGACTTCGGTGCAGGCATTTCTTGAATGGCTTTGACTTTATCAGGGTCAACTTCAATCCCTTTTTCACTTACGATAAATCCTAGCAGCTTACCGGATCGCACCCCTAATGTGCATGTGTTGGGGTTTAACTTCAGTTGGTACTTCCTCAAACGCTTGAACAGTTTCAACAGATATACCAGGTGGTCTTCTTCTGTGAGGGACTTGGCAATCATGTCATCCACATAACATTCAATTTCTTTGTGGATCATGTCATGGAATAATGTTACCATAGCCCGTTGATAAGTGGCACCAACATTCTTCAGTCCGAATGGCATCACCTTATAATAGAATGTGCCCCAGGGTGTGATGAAAGTTGTCTTCTCTATGTCTTTAGGTGACATCTTGATCTGATTGTATCTTGAAAATCCGTCCATGAAGGAGAATACCGAGAACTGAGCCGTATTGTCGACCAATACATCAATGTGAGGTAAAGGGAAGTCATCTTTCGGGCTGGCTCTGTTCAGGTCCCGGTAATCCACACACATCCTTACTTTGCCGTCTTTCTTAGGCACAGGTACAATATTAGCAACCCACGGTGGATAGCTAGTCACAGTAAGGAAACCGGCGTCCCACTGCTTTTGTACCTCTTCTTTTATCTTCATTGCCATATCTGGGCGAGTACGGCGCAACTTTTGTTTTACCGGCAGGCAGTCTTCTTTCAGAGGTAGCTTGTGCATGACAAGGTCGGTGTCTAACCCTGGCATATCCTTATAAGACCAAGTAAAGACATCCACATATTCCCGAAGCATGTCAATCTGTTATTCTTTCACTGAATCTTGTAAGCAGGCCCCGATCTTAACTTCTTTCACATCTTCTTCCGTACCAAGATTAACTGTTTCAATCTCCTCCTGATGAGGAGTGATAACCTTCTCCTTTTGCCTTAACAACCTGGCTAGCTCTTTAGGTAGCTCATAATCTTCTTCAACCCCTTCATCATCTTGATTGATTGGATTGTAAAAGTCATACAAAGTCATAGCAGTGTTGTTGTCGGTGCAGTCTGGAGGGCACTTTCTGCAAGGGTTTAGATTGGTTTATTTTAGTGATCAATTTTAATCTTGTTTAGAAAAAGTGAAAATGAAGTTATTTATTTCGAAAACATTGCCATTTTATTGTTTTGTACAAAAGTGAAAAATGAAAAGACAGTGAGCGAAAAAAAAGAGACTCGTTTGCGAAAGATGTCCGATATTCATTAATTGATCTTTTTGCACAAAATTACAAGATGGCCCGATTACAAAATGAGTCTTGTCATCTTGGGCAAGATGCAAGACTTGATGCATGCTTTAAAATACAGGAAATAATAATTACTCTGCAGGAGTAACCCTTATAATTTCCTGGGAAGACCAGTTAAGAACTTGGCTCCCCGTGATCCTTGGACGTATCCAGTTCTCCAGGTTGCGGTCGCTTTCCTCCTCGTCTTCCAAATTGTTCACAGCATCCGGGGTAAGCATCCCCCCGCTGACAAACTTGGGCTCCTTGGCAGCCTCTGATTGATCTTGTTGAGTTGGTCTGTAACCCAACCCAAATCTGTCTTCTTTCTTTTCCACGGGGCTTGCTGATATGAAGTGATGGAAGTTCCCAGTACAACAGATGCTTTATTAATGTTCAGGGCCTCGAACCCCTGACTCATGGTTTCATGGATTTCTCCGTCCATTTCAATGTACTTATACGTAGCCAGATGACTAACAAAGATGTCCTCCTCCCCACAGATGGTGATGATCTGGCCTTCCCACTTGAATTTCTACTTCTGGTGAAGGGTAGACGTAACAGCGCCAGCGGCATGGATCCAGGGTCTACCCAACAAACAACTGTAGGCCGGCTGAATGTCCATCACAAAGAAGATAGTTTTAAAAGTCTGCGGGCCAATCATCACAGGCAGATCAATCTCCCCAAGCACTGATCTTTTAGAGCCATCGAATGCTCTCACCACCAAATTAATCGGACGCAGTGCCAAGCCATCATACTCCAGCTTTATTAAGGCTTTCTTTGGTAGAACATTGAGTGATTACCCCGTGTTTACCGATACATGAGATAGAACAGCACCTTTGCATTCCAAGGGTATATGTAAAGCCTTATTATGGTTGCGTCTCTCTGTTGTTAAGTCAGCATTGGTAAAGCCCAGTCCATGACTGGTGTTGACATTTGCCACCAAAGTTTCTAGCTGATTAACAGTAATCTCCTCTGGCACGTATACTGCGTGCAGGACTTTCAACAATGCGTTCCTATGAGCTTCGGAGCACATCAACAGTGATAATATGGAGATTTTTGAGGGAGTTTGATGAAGCTGATCCACCACTTTGTAATCACTTCTTTTTATGATTCTCATGAACTCGTCTACATCTTGTTCAAAAGATGTCTTCTGAGTTTCTTTGACAGTTGGATCTTCAAGTACCACACTCTTTCCTTTTGCTTTGGCAGCAGCTTCTTCTTCAACATTAGGTCTTTGTGTTTGTGAGGCAAAAAGGCGTCCATTTATGGTGAAGACTCGCCTCCCCCAACATTATCAATTTGTGGAGAAGAGGTAGATGAGTCCAGAGTGATTTTCTCCTTGTTGCAGTAGATATCAGAACCATAATGCCAAGGTATGGCATTACTTCTTTCATAAGGAACTGGTCCAGGCACCGTGATGGTGACTGGACTGATTGCTGTAGAGGAGGGTACTGTGACGGTGTGCGGATCAAAGTAAATTGTGACTGGTGATCTGGCAGGAGGTGCCACTTTTTGTTGTTGGAAATTGCTGCTGGGAGGAACATTTGATGGGTCATAGTAGATTGTAACTGCTGAGACATCTTCGCTAATTTTTGTTGGCATTGTAGAAGACCCTGCTAATAACATGGATGCTGATGTTGTAGAAGAAAGGATTTTTGAAATTTGATTTGTTGAAGTGATGGACGGAGCCATTGCTGATGATATTGATGAATCGGTAGGAATGATTGTTGCTGCTGTTGTAGAAGAATCGGGAATTGTTGTTAAAGGACTTGCTGCATTTGTAGGCGCCGTTGTTGAAATCTGAAGGATACCATCCTTAATAAGACCATCTATTTCGCTTCTCAAATTTTCACACCCGTTGACTGCAATGTTGCAATGCCCACAACCGAGCTCACACCCGGGGAACACTTGGCATTCTAGAAGCTGAGCTTTAATTTCGACCAAAGGTGTTCGAATTTGTGCAACACTGGTGATCAAGGTAGATTGTTTGTCTTCCTCAATGGAATTAATCCTCGGCCCGCCATGATTAGGCATAGGATTTTCGTTGACATTCGGAGGAGGTGCGAAGTTGAGGGCTTTAGAATCCACTAGGTCTTGGACTTTCATTTGTAAGGCCCTGCATTTTCCGTACTGTGACCAGGTGCATTGGAATGGAAAGCACATCTGGCGTTGACATCATAATTCCTTGGGAGATTGAGGGGATCCGGTGGTGCCAACGTCCTTAACTCAACCAAGTTAAGCTTCAGGAGTTGTGGCAATAATGCGGCATAAGGCATAGGGATAGGGTCAATCACCCTGTTTGCCTGTTATGGTCTTTGTTGGAAGGGAAGTTGTTGTTGATTGCTATTGTTGTTGTTGTAGGTTCTCTATTGCGGGTACTAAACTTGCTGTTGTTGTTGTTGAGGATATGCTGATTGCTGAGGAATCGGAGCTGGAATAGTGACTGTTGCCACGGATCTGTGGACATACTGAGGTCTGCCCGTGTTCGCATGGATGGCATTTGTCTCACCGGTACTTCGGGGTCCCACAAAAGGCTTCCTGGGATTACTGGATGAACTTGCACCATTATCAGAAATCTTGCCCATTTTCAATAGACTCTCAATCCTTTCACCGGCTATGACGACATCAGCAAAGTTGGTGGAAGAAAAGGCAGCCAGTCTATCAATATATGTTCCTTGCAAAGTATTCATGAACATGTCGGCCATTTCTCTTTCCGACATGGGTGGCTTGACAGCAGCAGCAAGTTGTCTCCACCTCTGGGCATATTCCCTGAAGCTTTCTCTGGACGACTGAGACATTCCCAATAGGAGGGTCCTGTTGGGGGCCATGTCTAGATTGTATTGGTATTTCCGGATGAAGGCTTCAGCTAAGTCCTTCCAGCATCTGATGGTAGCTCTGATCAAGTGTGAATACCACTCTCTTGAAGCCCCAGTCAGACTGTCTTCAAAGTAGAACATCCATAGCTTCTCATCCATGGTATAAGCTTTAAGTCTTCCCAAAAAAGACTGCAAGTGAGTTCGTGGACAAGAGGTTCCATTGTATTTCTCAAAGCCAGGGGGTTTGAATTTTTGGGGAATTCTCACCCCATCCACTAGCCCCATATCCATTACATCGAAGCCCAAGGAATTATGGGACTCCAAAGATCTCAATTTCTCAGCAATTTCATCTAACCTCCTATCATAGACTTCGTCTCCAGCTCCCATAACTGTAAACTGCTCTTCCGGATGTATATGAGGTCCAAATACTGGTGGATTAACAGTAGGCTGACCCCTCTAATCATTACTAGTTCCTCCAGTTCCAAGATGAGGTTCCTCGGGAGTTTGTCTCTCCACTAGTTCCTTTAACCTTTCTTGGCTCTGGGCCAAGCCAGTCATTACAGCCATGAATTGAGTCATTTGGTTCCTCATCTCCACTCTTTCATTAGCCATCTGAGTTCTGACCTCTGTCAGGTCCTGCTGTACTTCCTCCATCTGGATACCAGGAAGGTTGTTGCGAGTAGGGTACCGGTGCGTGCGGTTGACAGGGAACACTCGGCGACGAGCAATATTTCCTGAAGTCACAACAAGGTTAGAAACAAGATAAAAACAAAACCTACAAAACAAAACAAAAGTTAGTATGCAATGCAGTATGCTTATTTGTTTTCCAAGGTATCCGGCTTGGTTCTTGGTTTTGACCTTTCCAGACCTCGAAGAAGATGCTTGATGTTGCTTGAGAAAAGAAACCCAATGAAAGCAAACTAATATATTACAAATGATGAACAATACATAGTTTGTTTTACAACACATGCCCATGGAGGGTCAAAATACAAAAAGAGAAAAGTACATCAAATGGAAATGAACAACAAGCAAAGAAGTCAAACATCCAATCCAAACTCATCCTCCTTGACTTCCTTCAGTAGTGCCTCAGTCACTGGACCAGCTGGATGCTCTGTAATGGTTCTGATGAGGAGGTTCCTGGTGGCAATGGCAGTGGTCAGTTTTTTGTGCCTGTCCTGGTCCTCTAATCTCTTCAATCCAGCCCTAAGCTTCAACTCTGAAATCTCCTTCTGGGCTGCCAACAAAGCTTCCTGCTGCTTCTTTTCATTGGCCTCTAACTGTTCAATCTTGGCTTGAGTTTTCTGATCTTCTTGAGTACGGGCTTCAGTGATCTTGACCCACCTAGCCTGACTTTCTTGCAGATAGAGCTCAGTCCTAGCCTTCTGAATCTTGGCTTCTTTACAAGCATTCTTCAATATTTGTTACCCAGCCCTTGCTTTCCTGATGTAGTCCTCTGTCTTCTCAATCTTGGCCAGATGCTCTACCCTAAGCTTTCCAACCTCTCAATATCCAGACGACCATCACTCCTTTCACAAAGAGTCTTCTTCAGAGCTTGGGATAGATTCTCATTCCTTTTCTTTAGCTTCTCAAATTCTTCCAGGCTGATAGTGGCTGCTGGCTGTACTGTAGAGGGTCCAGGTATATCCTCAATGGTGAAAGGCATTCCAGTAATCTGAGCTCTAGCATGGGTCCAGTCATAGTACTGAGCTGAAGCAACATTATTAAACCTTCCTAGGATTGCCATCCCTCTTGTCTGGATGTTGTCCCAAGCCCAGGATGCTTGTCTGACAACAGCTGAATTAGGTTTCACTTCACAATACAGGGTCTCAGCCAAATCTTGCACTCTAGGTGGGTGGACCAAAGCATAGCCCAGTTGTCTTTTAAACAACAAAGGATTGTAGTTGATGCAACCCTTTACTCCTATCAGAGGTACATTTGGGTATTGCCCACAGCTGGTGATAATGTCTTTGCCTTTGGTGCTCTAGGTGCACCATCTGATATCATCTGAAGTCAAAGAAATGAGCCTCTTAGCCCAATTTTTCTGTTGGTAAAGATTCAGGAAGGCATCTGTCTTAGGTAGGTGTTTAAGCAGCCAGGTGTGAAACAAAGGAGCACAACATCTTACCAACTTCCCCCTTTGCTTCTCATTCCTCTGATGAATGGAGTAGCATTCTAGCTGACATATTTGGGCTCATCAACAAACAGTATAACTCCATATATGCTGAGGGCTAACAGTGCACAGACTGCCCTCCACTCTCCCAAGGAGGCCTTCAGGATGGCCTGAGAAATCAAGAAGTCTAAGTGCAACCCAGGGATCCCAACTTTTTTTGTCATATTTTGCTCAATCAAAGTAAGCTCCAAGCACAATTCTTTTGCTATTTCTCCATTGCTAGGAGCTGGCATCTCTGGGTTGAAAGGGATTCCACCCCTGACAGGTACTCCAATCAATGAAGAAAATTCTTCCAGTAGAGGCCCTAACTGAAAGTCTGGGAAGGTGAAGCATCTCAAAGGAGGGTCATAAAACTGCAGGCAAGTGTGGATCATGCTCCTCTGAGAAGGGTCAAGGTCCATAACCATATCCAGGGTACCTCCATAATGCTCTCTAAACAAAGGGATGTGATATGGTGTGATGAGTGACTGGATCTGCCTGATGCCAGTCAACACAGGCTCAAATAAATGATAGGAAATATTGCTCTTCCTAGGAGTAGTCATGAATGCTGCTGAAGAAGATGAAGGTAGGTGCTGATGAAGATCACAAACTGATACTGGGAGATGAGCCACTGATAGGCTGATGCTGGTGATGATGAAGATAGCTGAAGCAGATAACTGATGAAGCAGAGGTCTATGCAGAAGAAGGTGTCAAAACCAACCCAGATATAATGTGGATACCCTGAAAAACAAATAAACAAATGTTAAATGATGCAAATGATGAGTATGGAAATGATATGCAAGGGTTTGTGATCAAGTTGGATCTGATTATTTGTCTTGATATAAATCCACATATGTTCAAAGAAGGTCCAGATGGAGGTTCAGAAATCCAGTGACCAAGGTGGGGGACTCAAATAAAGAGTCACATGTCCAGGGTTAATCACAAGAACTGTCCAAAATGAAGCAATCTTAAACATAACAAGTAACAAGGTATGATGTGGCCAATGGTACATGCAAACCTGTAAACAGCCCAACCCCCTCACAGGTAGTGTTCTAAAACAAGGATCCTCAGACATGGATCAGTTATGAGAAGTGTAAACACTTCTAACCCGGAGGTACAGTGTTTACAATAACCATAAAAGATCCTCCTCTAATTCACCTCAGTTTTTGAAGGTCATAATAAAAGGTCATCCAGACTTAGCAGGCTTCCCAGATAGCCCTAGCACTACAGGAAATCTGTAGAACAGAGTTCTCAAGAAGAAACCCATATCTGAACCGTGTTTCATATTCCTGCACCAGACCGAAATGGAATGGGAAAGAACATGAACCACTCTAGCCTAGGTGTCACTCAGGTCCCAGGTACAGGACCTTAAACTCTCAATGAAACCCCACCCACCAAAACAGGAACCAGATCCAGCAATAAAATAAATACATAAACACAAATAGCACATAACACAACAGTAAACACAAATCAAACAAGCGCTAGGAGGAACCCACAAAAAGAACCAGAAGCCCTGGTTACAGTATATATTTCCCAAGCAGAGTCGCCAAGCTGTCGCTCCCACCAAATTAGGCTAGGTCAGAAGGGGTACAGACGCGAACGTTCGGCGAAAGAGAAAGAGAACACACCAGGGTGAACTCAGAAAGACAAGAGTCGCCAGCTAGGCATTTTTATCCCGGAGGAAAGGTAATGCTGCATAAACCTAGAAAGATATGGATAAGACGGTCGCGAACCAGAGAGACTGAGAAAGGGGGTTGGTTACAACCTGGGAAGGTATTAGCACCCAGATTGTCCGCCGTACTCGACGGGATCCACGCTTAAAAGATTTGTACTTTGAAGGGGTAGTGTCAGTGCAATTTGTGTATCAAAGCTGGAAAGAACGCAAGTGTCAGTGTAAAAGAAGTGTGAAGTGTATAAGAGAAGTGTCAGTGTAAGAACAAGAATGAAATGCTCATGATGATGAGGCTTAAAGAATGATGCTGGAAGAGGGGGGAATATACAGAGACTTTTGTTCGATAACTGTTAAGTTATGCCTACGTATCCTCTCGTGCAATGAGGAAGTCAGAACACCGTAGTTCGACTCAAAGAGACTGAAAGATAAATTGACTTATGAACTGCTTGCTTGTCTATGCTCAAGTGTATGACATGTCTGGCTCAGGTGCAAACTGTCTTGCATTAGACGGAAGAAGAGAGTTCTCGTTTGTGAGTGAATGTGGTGAGGAAAGAATCCCGGAGGAGACGATTATTGTTTGTTTTTATGTTTTCAGTCTTTTATTGCTTTTTGAAGTTTGTCATAAGATAATGAGCTTAAGCCTAAACCAAGGGTCAGTAAACTCATCACATCCTCCCTCTGATTAGGGGTAATGAGAATACCTTAAGTATGAGGCAAACACCTCACACTCAATCACCATGATGTAGGATTAAGATCATTAACCTAATTGCATTTATTTAGATGTTTTTGGTGTTTTTTGTTTAGTGTTAAGTAATGAGTTTAAGCCATAATCAAAGATTTAATGGACTCATTACACCATCCTAATAGAAGGATAATAGATGAGAACATTTAAGCTGAGGAAGGCTCCTCAACTTAATCCATGATTAGGGATTAACCTCATGACAAAACAAAGCCTTTATTAAAGTGGATTTTAGTTAATGGTAGGATTAAGAAGTGAATTTTATGGTTTGTAAGACAACTTTAGGGGGACTTGTCCATTAACACTAGGGTTAGTCCTTCTTAACCAATTAAGGAAGAATTAGAACCCTAATGCAAGGCCCAAGTTACAAGCTTGATGTCTTAGTGATTATTAAGTGAATTGATTAGAGGATTTAAACACATTAAGGGTTTAACCCTTAGGATTAAAGTTATACACCCCATCCTAATAGAAGGATGCAGGCATAAGCTTAATCACAAAGCCTTAAAACCTTTAGGGTTTAGTCCTTGATTATGAGGTGATAAGAGAAGACTCAAAGATGACACAAAAGTAAAACTAGTGGGGGACTAATCAAACCCTAATTGTGATCATGCTTGGTTGTTCCTAGGGTTTATGAGGCTTGCAAAAGATCTTCAGGAGAAAAGCCACCAGGAAAGAAGCAGATGAGAGGAAGAAGAAGCAGAGAGAAGCAAGACAACTTGCTTCACTTAAGAAGACAAGTTGCTTAAAGGAAGAAGGTAAGAGAGCATGAATGAGAAAGCTCACTCTAATACACAAGATAAAATGCAGCAATGGTGCATAAGAGAGATGAGAAGAGATTGTGAGAAGTGAAGGCAAATTCACTTCTCAAAACAACTTACCACCTGAAAAGTTAGTACAAGATGCATAAGGGAAGAAATGAGATGAAACAATGCATATGGATGGGAAAAGGCCAAAGTCAGAAACATACACATGATGCAAATGATGTCAAGAGATGGTGCAAAGTCATACAAGATGCATATATGTGAGCATACAAGAGAATGGATACATATGGAGCATGCCTTGAACCATGAAAGTTCATGAAAGCTTATGAAATGCAATGAAGGTATGACATGTCAAATGAATGATGCAATGATCAAACATGATTCTAATATGCCCTAAGATGTCTCATGAATCATGTGGATGCACAAAATGTCATGGCAAGCTTTTGTATGCAAGCAAATGAAAGAGGGATGCAAATGAAGGCAAGAATTAGGGTTCATGAACAACATGCAACACAAAATCAAAAATCAGAAGCAAATGACATGATAAAAAAATTAAAAATGGGGTCAAAGGAACCCTAACCCTACACAAGTTCACTGCCCAAAGGAGGGGACCTAAGTCTAAACCTAATGGAAGTTATGAATTTCTCAAGTCAACTAGGGTTTCAAGGTACCTCAAAAGGGAAAATGCTCATTAAATTGAAAATGAAAAATAAATTCCAGCCAATTTTACCCTAGAATCTACATGCTATGAAGAATGCAATGCAAGAAGAACCATCATCAAACTCCTCATGGTTAGGCAGAATGAATTTTTCTAAGTTTGAACAAAAATATTGCCTTTAAATAAATTTAATTCCAATGAAAATTGTCAAAGTTCATCAAGGACCAAAAAGAAATTTGTTTTGAGAGTTTGATAATGTTTCTAAATGTTTAAAATGCAAATGTGAATTTTTTGGTGATTTTTAAATACCTAAATGCATTTTTAATTAATTAATTTCCATTAACTAATTAAAAATAAACATTTAAATGATTTAAAAATAATTTTTAATGCAAAAAATAAATATAAAAATATTTTTGGGTTCTGAAAATTAATAAAAGTTTTGACAAAAAATTTCAGAATTTTTTAATATGTTTTGCTATTTTTAAAAATTCGTAGAAATTAAACATAAAACAAATGAAATTAAAATGAATTTAATGAGAAAATGAGAAATTCAAACAATCCAAGGGCTGTGGTTCAAATTCAAGGGGGCGGGAATTGATTACGCGCGCGAACGAACGGCCAGAATTCAAACTTCCCTAATTATGATTAAACCCTAATCCTGAACCCTAATTCCTTTCAGATGACCGGAACAGTGTTCCGGTCATCTTCTCCGGCCAGCTCCTCACCGCATCTCCCTGAATACGCAACCCCAAGACCCCTAAAGCTCCAGAAATGATCCTCTCCTCAACCCCAGCAAGAATCAAACATCAAAACTCATTCATTCAACCTCAAAATCATGAATCGAAGCAAAACGGAAAGTATGGCAGAAATTTCAGAAGATCAGTACATGCTTAATACTTGACTATTTTCAAAACTAAACACATCAGCATCATCAGTGAACCATGGAGAATCAATTAGTAACTTAAAAACACGTTTCTGGAAAAATTGTTCTTGATGATACCTGAACTGACGCTTTCGAAAATGGTGCTTTCTGGCCAGTTCTTTGTGTCAAACAAGCTCCAATGATCCTCCCCAAACGCTTGTGATGCTTAGCTGAAGTTTTTTTGTGGCCTCAAGATGAAGATTGCAGAAGCTTAGTTTGTGCAAGGTAAAAATCGTATTTCTGACTGTGGGCTTTTCAGAGCAAATTGATGGTTGGGAAATGATTAGAGGGTTAGGGTGAGTTGTTCTGTGGAATTTGTTTTGAGGTTTGAAACTTGTATGATGAGTTTCGAAGAAAAATGCATAAAGAGGGATTTTGGAGGATGCTGACTTATGGGAGGTTTCAGCTTGTGTTGTGTGGTGTGTTGAGTTGCTTTTTGTCCATGTATCAAGTTGGGATAGGTCAGAGAGTTGTTGCTGGCATATGTTGATTGGTATGGCCCATTTTGCCAAAAGACAATGTTAGGTGACCTTTGAGGTATGGGTCATGGCAGGCCAAGGACAAGGGCATGTCTTGTGCAGCTGTGATCAAGGAGAACCATGGAAGTGAGATTGAGGCAAACCAGCAAGTGGATTGAAGCTTATGGGGGTTTTTGCAATTTTCATGAAGTTTGGCCCTTTTGAGATTTCTTAAAGCATAAGTCATGAAACTTGGAGATTCTTTTGTGCATTCTGAATTTTAGGTCATGATTTATATTTGTGTAATGCTTAGAAGTTGATTTGAAGTCACAATTGGCCTTGGCATGAAGTTTTGTAACTTTCCTCCTTTGGTGTAAAAGTGAAATTTATGTGATTTTGTCCAACTTTGACAAGCCATAACTCTTGATCCAAAATGAATTAGAATGAGTTCTTGTACTTTTTGAAAAGGGAATGATCCAATCTACACCTTTCATGACCAAAGTTCTTTCATTTGAAGCATTTTTGAATAAAAAAGAGGAGGTTGAAAAACTTTCCCAAAATGGCAAGTTTACATTATAAGTCACTTTCCCAAAAAGGCAACTTTGCAAATGGCTTGAAATTCTTCAATTTTGTGAACTTCTAACACCTTCTATGATCAAATAAAGATCATACACAATAAAAATGATGGAAAACACCCTTTGGTTGGGTCACTGGGGGCCTCAGATGCCCTGATTTTGCACTGACTTGCTCAAGAAGTCATCTTGTGATCAGATACCTTCCCCATTGAATTTCTTCATGAAAATTGATATGCATGATCCTTATAACATATAGAGACCAATAGAAACAAGAATGACCAAAAAAATTTGAGTTATGGCCTCTGAAACCAAAACCCTAATTTCAGGTCATCTGTGCAGTTAAGCTTGGCTCTGCTTCCATGCCTTTCTCAGTTCTTGTGATTCTTTGACTTTCTTGACCTTGTGAGGATATAATATGATGCTTGAACACACATGGACCCCTTTGAAGTGATTGATGACCTTTGGAGTGGCTCAAATAGCTCAGGGATGACTCAGATCACAAACCTTATATGAAGATGACTTAGAACCAATGCAGTGAAGCAAACATGCAATATGGGATGATATGATTGATTATATTCACATGAGAAGATCACAAGCCATGGTGAAATGAGTGAGGGCAAATTTGGGGTGTTTACAAAACACAAACACGATTCTGGTGCAGCAGGAGTTCATTCTCTCAATCCAGCCATTCTAAACTCTTGCAAAGTTTCTCAACATTATCAAGGAGTTCATTGGGGTGGACTTGCACAAGAGAAGAGGTCAGAAAGCTCCAAAAGTGAAAGCTCCAGCTCAGGTATCCATCTTCAAACTTTTTTCCAGAAGCATGATTTTAAGTTTCTAGTTTGTTCTACATGTTATGCTGATCATCATGATATAATTGGTTTTGAAAATAAGTTGAAAACAAGCGTGTATTTAGCTTCTGAAACTTTTCCCGTGAAACATGTTCTTGTTTGATTCTCATGAGTGATGCAAAATAAATTGATTTTGAGGGTTGATTCGTGCTTGGGGTGAGTTGGGGATCTGATCTGGAGCTTTAGAGCTCTTAAAATGGCCTGGGGAGAGAGTTGAGATAGGAACCTTGCCGGAGAAGACGACCGAAACACTGTTCCGGCCGTCTGAGGTAGATTAGGGTTAATCTCAGGTGATTAAGTGAGTTTGAATTTGGGCTGTTTGATGAGAGCTTTCCGCGCGTTTTGAAGGGTTGGGATTAATCATTAAACCCTAAACTTAATTAATTAATTAAATTAAGTCAGATTAAAACGCAATCGTTAGATTTCATTTAAGTGAGAAGATTAAGTCATGGCCTTAGGATCTGAATACCTCAAGTCACGCTGACTTGCCATCTGGACCATTGGATCCCCCAACTTTAGATCTCAGCCTCTCCTTTTGCATACTTTCACTTTTATTGTTATTTTCTTTATATTTTATTTTGCACATTTATTAAAAATACCAAAATTAATTAAAAAATTCTGAAATTTTTTATCATCGCTTTATTTATTTTTCAGAAACCAAAAGTATTTTTATTTATTTTTTTTGCATAAAAATCGTATTTTTAAAATATTTAAATGTTTATTTTAATTAATTAATTGAATTTAATTAATTTAAATACCATTTAAGTTTCTAAAAATCACAAAAAAAATTCACATTGTATCTTAAGACATTTAAAAACTTTGTCAAACCATTCATACAAATTTCTTTTTGGTTTTAAACATACTTTGACATTTTCTTTGAATTTAGGGTTCATAAAATCCCCCTTTTGGAACCCTAACTTTTAAAAATCTTTTCTGCCTAACCATGAAGATTTTGATGATGATTCTTTTTGCATTGTTTTCCACATTTCATGTAGTATTTAGGATATTTTAGTCATGAATTTATCTTTCATTTTCAAATTGATTTGCATTTTTCCTTTTAAGGTACCCAAAAACCCTAGTTAACTTAGAAAATCATAACTTTCTTTAGGTTAAGAGTTAGACCTTCTCCTTTAGGGTGTGATATCATATGGGATTAGGGTTTTTTTGAGCTCATTTGGAAATTCTTATCATGACATATGCTTCTTTTTTGATCATTTGCATCTCATCCTTTCATGTATCCCTAATTTTGCATCTTCATTTGCATCATCTTGCATATGCATTCATACATGAATTTTCCATGACATTTCATGCATTCACATGTCATCTTAGACATCTTAAGACATGTTAGAATCATGCTTGATCATTTCTTCATTCATTCTCCATGATTTGCATTCATTTCATTTCATTAAACTTCATGAACTTTCAAACTTCAAAGCATTCTTCATTTGCATTCATTCTCTTGTATGATCATTCATTGCACTTGGTATTATTTTGCATCATGCCATAGCATCATTTAAATCATGTGTATGCTTCTGGTTTTGGTTTTTTCCTTTGCATATGCATCATTCCATTCCATTTCTTTCCTTATGCATCTTGTGCCAACACTTTCAGGTGGTAAGTTAACTTGAGAAGTGAATTTGCCTTCACTTCTCATTTCTCTTCATCTTCTTCATATGCATCTTTGCTTCATTTTTCATTGTTTTTGAGTGAGCTTGCTCATTCATATTCATCTCTCACTTTCTTTCTCTAAGTTACTTATCTTCTTCACTGAAGTAAGTAACTTATTTCTTCTGCTTCTTCCTCCTTCCTTCTACTTCTTCCATTGGTGGCTTCTTTTAAGATCTTTCTCAAGCCTTACAAACCATAGGAACATCCAAGCATGATAATAATTAGGGTTGTGATTAGTTCCCCCTTAGTTTTTACCTTTGAGTCTTCTTTGTGTCTCTTCTCTCATCCCATCATTAGAGACTAAACCTTTAAGGCTTTAGGACTTTGGAATTAGGGTTATGCCTACATCCTTCTCTTAGGATGGAGTGTATAACTTTAATCCTAAGTGTTAAACCCTTAATTTGTTTAAACCTCTTAATCAATCCATCTAATAATCACTAAGACATTAACTTGTAACTTGGGCCTTACATTAGGGTTCTAACTCTTCCTTTATTAGTAAGAAGGACTAACCCTAGTGTTTAATGGAAAAGTCCCCCTCAAGTTGTCTTACAAACCATAAAACTCACTTCTTAATCTCACCCTTAATTAAAATCCACTTTAATAAAGGATTGTTTTGTCTTGAGGTTAATACTTAATCATGGATTAAGTTGAGGTATCTTCCTCAACTTAAGTGTGCTCATCTATTATCCTTCTATTAGGGTGGTGTAATGAGTTCACTAATCATTGATTATGGCTTGAACTCATTACTTAACACTATACAAAAACCCAAAAAACATCTAAATAATCACAAGTACGTTAATGATCTTAATCCTTCATCATCATGGCAATTAAGTTGAGATGCTTATCTCATACTTAAAGTATTCTCATTATCCCTAATCAGGGAGGATATAATGAGTTTACAAGCCCTTGATTTAGGCTTAAGCTCATTAACTTATGACAAACTCCAAAAACAATAAAAGACTGAAAACACAAAGAACAAACAATAATCGTCTCCTTCGGGATTCTTTTCTTATCACACTCATTCATAAACGAGAACCTACTTCTTCCGTCTAATGCAAGACAGTTAGCACTCGAGCCAAACGAGTCGTACACTTGAGCATAGGCAAGCGAGCAGTTCACAATCATTTTATCTTTCAGTCTCTTTAAGTCGAACTACGGTGTTCTGACTTCCTCATTGCACGCGAGGATACGTAGGCATAACTTAATAGTTATCGAACAAAAGTCTCTGTGTTTTCCCCCTCATTCAGTATTCTCTTTTAAGCCTCATTCCTGAGCACTCACTTTTTGCACTAACACTTGTACATTTCTTTTCCAGCGTTTGCACACAGATAGCACGTACACCTACCCCTTTAGACACAATCTTGTAAGCGTGGACCCCGTTAAGTACGACGGACAATCTGGGTGTTAATACCTTCCTAGGTTGTAACCAACCCCTTTCTCATTTTCTCTGGTTCGCGACCGTCTTATCCATATCTTTCTAGGATTATGCAGCATTACCTTTCCTTTGGGATAAAAATGCCTAGCTGGCGACTCTATTCATTTCATTTCATCTTCTCCTTTCACCGACCGTTTGCGTCTGTACCCTATCTGACCAGGTGTCTTTTCGGGGGAGCGACACACCTCCAACTTCTTCTCATCTTTTTTATATTGCATCTTTGCGGCATTTTTTATTGTTTTTGAGTGGGCTGGCTCACTTGTGTTCATCTCTCAATTTCTTTCTTTAAGTTACTTATCTTTTTCAATGAATTAAGTAACTTATTTCTTCTGCTTCTTGCTCCTTTCATCTGCTTCTTCCATTGGTGGCTTCCTTGAAGATCTTTCTCAAGCCTTACAAACCATAGGAACATCCAAGCATGACAATAATTAGGGTTGTGATTAGTCCCCCTTAGTTTTTACCTTTGAGTCTTCTTTGTGTCTCTCTTCTCATCTCCTCATTAGAGACTAAACCTTTAAGGTTTTAGGGCTTTGGAATTAGGGTTATGCATGCATCCTTCTCTTAGGATGGAGTGTATAGCTTTAATCCTAAATGTTAAACCCTTAATTTGTTTACACCTCTTAATCAATCCATCTAATAATCACTAAGACATTAACTTGTAACTTGGGCCTTACATTAGGGTTGTAATTCTTCCTTTATGGTTAAGAAGGACTAACCCTAGTATTTAATGGACAAGTCCCCCTCAAGTTGTCTTACAAACTTAAAATCCAGTTCTTAATCTCATCTCTTAGTTAAAATCCACTTAATAAAGGTTTGTTATATAATGACTTTAATTCCTAACCATGGATTAAGTTGAGGTATCTTCCTCAGCTTAAGTGGGCTCATCTATTATCCTTCTATTAGGATGGTGTAATGAGTTCACTAATCCTTGATTATGGCTTAAACTCATTACTTAACACTGAACAAAACCCCAATAAGCATCTAAATAATCACAAGTAGATTAATGATCGTAATCCTACATCATCATGGAAAATAAGTTGAGATGCTTATCTCATACTTAGGTATTCTTATTATCCCTAATCAGGGAGGATATAATGAGTTTACAAGCCCTTGATTAGGCTTAAGCTCATTAACTTATGACTAACACCAAAAATAATAAAAGACTGAAAACACAAAACAAACAATAATCATCTCCTTCGGGATTCTTTTCTCATCACCTTCATTCATAAACGAGAACTTGCTTCTTCCGTCTAATGTAAGACAATTAGCACTCGAGCCAGATGACTCATACACTTGAGCATAGACAAGTAAGCAGTTCAACAGTCAATTTATCTTTCCAGTCTCTTTGAGTCGAACTACAGTGTTCTGACTTCGTCATTGCACGAGAGGATACGTAGGCATAACTTAACTGTTATCGAACAAAAGTCTCTGTGTCTTCCCCCTCTTTCAGCATTCTTTTTAAGCCTCAGTTCCTGAGCAATTCACCTTTTGCATTGACACCTGTACATTCTTTTCTTTAGCTTTTGCACACAGATAGCACATACACCTACCCCTTTAAACACAATCTTTTAAGCATGGATCCCGTCGAGTACGACGAACAATCTGGGTGCTAATACCTTCCCAGGTTGTAACCAACCCCTTTTCTCAGTTTCTCTGGTTTGCGACCGTCTTATCCATCTTTTCTAGGTATATGCAGCATTACTCTTCCTTCGGGATAAAAATGCCTAGCTGGAGACTCTATTCATCTTCACTTCATTTTCTCCTTTCGCCAACCGTTCGCGCTTGTACCGGGATGCAAATCTTTGGGAGCGACAGCTTATATTGCAACCAGGGCTTCTGGTTCTTTTTTTTGGTTTCCTCCTAGCGCTTGTTCGATTTGTGTTTACGGGGTGTTATGTGCTACTTGTGCTTATTTGTTTGTTGCTTTGTTTACTGCTTTCTGTATAACTTTATTTATTGCTTTCATTTACAGTTTTTATGCATTTCATACTGTCATTATTATTTGTGATGGATCTGCTATTTCTTTGGTGGGTGGGGGATCATTGAGTGATTAAGGTTCCATACCGGGGACATGAGTGACACATAGGCTAGAGTGGCTTCATATTCTTTCCCATTCCATTTCGGTCTGGTGCGGGAATATGAAACACGGTTCAGACATGGGTTTCTTCTTGAGAACTCTAAGCTACGGATTTCCTGTAGTACTAGGGCTATCTGGGAAACCTGCTAAGTCTGGATGACCTTTTTGACCTTCAGCATCTGAGGTGAATTAGAGGAGGATCTTTTATGGTTATTGTAAACATTGTACCTCCGGGTTAGAAGTGTTTACACTTCTCATAACTGATCCAAGTCTTAGGATCCTTGTTCTAGAACAAAACATGTGAAGAGGTTGGGATGTTTACAGGTTTGCAGGAACCCTTGTCCTCATCATACCTTGTTACTAGATTCGTTAAGGTTGTATTATTTTGGACAGTTCTTGTGAAACCCTGGATTTGTGACTCTTTATTTGAGTCCCCCACCTGGTTACTGTATTTCTAAGCCTCCATCCGGACATATGAATACACATGGACCCTTCAAGGCAGACAACAGATTCAACACTTGATCACAAACCATTTGCATATCATTCTACATACATCATTTTTGCATCATTTAACATTTGCCTATTTGTTTTACAGGGTATCCACTTTATTATCTTTGGTTTGGTTTTGGCCTATTCTGTTGCTCACACTCCTTCAGTTATCTTCTCCAGCACCTTCATCAGTTTGTTAGAGATTCTTCTCCAGTTATCTTCATCAGTCTTCAGTAGTTACCTTCATCAGGGTTTATCTCAGTCTTCTTCACCAGCATCCAGCAACAGCATGAACTTTTCCAGGAAGAGCAACATCACATATCACTTCTTTGAGCCTACCCTGACAGGCATTAGACATATCCAGTCTCTCATTACTCCTGATCATGTCCCATTATTCAGAGAACATTATGGAGGCATATTGGACATGATCATGGACCTGGATGCATCCTAGAGGAGCATGATCCATATTTGCTAGCAGTTTTATGATCCTCCTCTCAGATGCTTCACATTCCCTAATTTTCAGTTGGAACCTCTGCTAGAAGAATTTTCCATATTGTTAGGAGTTCCTATCAGGAGAGGGATTCCTTTCAACCCTGAGATGGTTGCTCCCAAGAATGAAGACATAGCTAGGGCATTGCACTTGGAGCTTTCCCTTATTGATCAGAGCATGACCACCAAGGTTGGGGTTCCACGCCTTCACTTGGACTTCTTGATCTCCTAGGCCACCCTGCATGCTGCAGTAGGGAAATGGGATGATGTTTGTGCACTCCTAGCCCTCAGTATATATGGAGTTATCTTGTGTGCAGACGAGCCAAAGTTTGTAAGCAAGAATGCCATTCACCTGTTCTTACTGAGAAACCCAATGCCTACCTTGCTTGGAGACTTCTATTATTCAGTACATCAAAGGAATGAGAAGCAAAAAGGAAGACTGGTAAGATGTTGTGCTCCCCTCTATTATTGTTGGTTGCTAAGACACTTTCCAAAGTCAGATACCTTCCTGAACCCTCATCAGCCAAGGAACTGGGCTAAGAGATTGATTTCCCTGACATCAGAAGACATCAGACGGTGCACTCAAAGCACCAAGGGCAAAGACATCATTACTAGCTGTGGGCAATATCATAATGTTCCCTTAATTGGAGTAAAAGGTTGCATCAATTACAACCCTTTACGTTTTAAGAGACAATTAGGGTATGCTTTAGTTCATCCTACGAGAGGGAAAGAATTGACAGAGACCCTCTATGGTGACATCCAGCACAACTCTGCTATTTTCAGACAGGCAGCCTGGGCCTGGGACAACATTCAGACTAAGGGGACAACTATCCTTGGAAAATGCAACAATATAGCTTCATCATATTATCTTGATTGGTCCCGTACCAGGGCACAAATCACCCAAATGCCATTCACCTTAGACGATGTACCTGGACCTTCAACAGTGCAACCTGCAACTACTGTCAGTTTGGAAGATTTTGAAAAACTAAAAGAGAGGAATGCTCAGCTCTATGAAGCCTTGAAGAAGACCCTCTGGGAGAGGAATGACAGTTGTCTGGATAATGAGAGGTTAGAGAAGCTCCGGGTTGAGCACTTGACCAGGATTGAGAAGACGGACGACGACATCAGAAAAGCTAGAGCAGGGGAGTTTGTACTGAAGAATGCTTGCAAGGAAGCAAAGACTCAGAAGGCTAGGGCAGAGCACTACTTAGAGGAGAGCCAGATTGGGTGGATCAGGATCACTGAAGCCCGTGCAAAAGAAGATCAAAGGATTCAAGATAAAATAGAGCAACTGGAGGCCAGTGAGAAGAAGCATCACGAGGCATTATTAGCAGCACAAAAGGAGATCTCTGAATTGAAACTCTGGGCGGGGTTGAAGAGGTCAAAGGATCAGGATAAGCATAATAAGTTGACCAATGCCATTTCTACCAGGAACCTCCTCATCAGGACTATCACAGAGCACCTGGTTGGTCAAGTGACTGAGGCCCTCCAGAAGGAAGTCAGAGAAGATGACTTTGGATTAAATGTTTGACCCTTTTTGTTTGCACGTCATTTTGATTGTATTTTCCTTTTGTTGATGTATTTTGACCCGCCATGGGAATGTTATTGTAATCAAACTATGTATCTTCTCTCTTTGTAATATATATGGTTTGTGGGCTTTATCTCTCTCTACAACATCATCAGCATTTCCTCGAGGTCTGGAAAGGTCAAAACCAAAGAACCAAACCGGATACCCTTGGAAGACAAATAGGTATCCTGCATTGCATACTAACATTTTCTTTGTTTTGTAGGTTTTTGTTTTGTTGTTGTTTCTCACTTTGTTGTGGTTTTAGGAAACATTGCTCGTAGAAGAGTGTTCCCTGTCAACAGAATACACCGGTACCCGACAAAAAACAACCTTCCGGGACTACAGATGGATCAAGTTCAACAGGACCTAAATGAAGTGAGGGCCTAGATGGCCAATGAAAGGGTTGAGATGAGAAATCAAATGAATCAATTTATGACAGTGATGACTGGTTTGGCTCAGAGCCAGGAGAGGCTGAGAGAGTTAGTCGAGCGGCAAACTCCCGAGGAAAACCATCCGGTTACAGGGGGTACCAGTAACAACGATCAGGTGTAGCCTCACACTGATCCCCTAGAGTTTGGACCTCACCTGAACCCAGACATCAATTCCATAAGAAACACCCAGAGTAACACTACTGGAGGAAGGGTCTTGCTGGAGGATCCTCTGGAAGAGCAGTTTACAGTGGTTGGGTTTGGAGACGAAGTTTACGACCGTCGGTTGGATGAAATTGCAGAAAAGCTAAGGTCTTTTGAATCCCAGAACTCTCTAGGTTTTGATGTCATGGACATGGGATTGGTGGAAGGGGTGAGAATTCCTCACAAGTTCAAACCCCCGTGTTTTGAAAGATACAATGACACATCCTTCCCACGTACCCACCTTCAGTCTTTCTTGGGGAGATTGAAGGACTATACCATGGACGAGAAGCTGTGAATGTTTTACTTCGAGGATAGCTTGACAAGGGCATCCCGAGAATGGTACTCCCACTTGACCATAGCCACAGTAAGAAACTGGAAGGACTTGGCTGAAGCTTTCATCCGTCAGTATCAATATAATCTAGACATGGCTCCAAATAGGACCCTTCTAATGGGAATCTCTCAGTCTCCCCGTGAAAGCTTTAGAGAGTATTCCCAAAGGTGGAGGCAACTATCCACTGTCGTTCAACCCCCGATGTCTGAAAGGGAGATGGAAGACATGTACATGAATACTCTCTATGGTACCTATATTGACAGATTGGCTGCATTTTCTTCCACCAGCTTTGTAGATGTGGTGATGGCTGGGGAAAGAATTGAGAGCTTACTGAAGATGGGAAAGATCTCCGACAATGGTTCCAGTTGAAGCAGTGCAAGGAAGCCATTTGTTGGGCCCCCTAGATCTGGGGAAACAAACTTTGTGCATGTGGGAAGAGGAAGACCCCAATATCTACCCAGATCAGTTGTTGCCGTCACTATCCCTGCTCCACCTCCTCAGTATACTCAACAACCACAACACTTTCCGCAACAATGATAACAATCAACAACAACGCCTTTTTCAACAATGACCATCTCAGATCAACAGGGTGATTGACCCTATTCCAATGCCATATGCTACACTGCTGCCACAACTCCTAAAGCTCAATTTTGTTGAGTTGAGGACATTGGCTCCACCTGATCCTCATAACCTTCCAAGAAACTATGATGTCAACTCTAGCTGTGTGTTTCATTACAACGCACCTGGTCACTCTACCGAAAAATGCAGAGCCCTGCATATGAAGGTCCAGGATTTGGTAGATTCAAAAGCCCTAAACTTTGCACCTCCTCCCAATGTAATGAAAAATTCTATGCCCAGCCACAGCGGGCCAAGGATTAATGCTATAGAGGAAGGCTCACCCATGAGTTTAATAGAAGATATTGCAGGTATTCAGACACCTCTGGCAGAGGTTAAAGCCCAACTTTTGAAATGCCAAGTGTTTCCAGGTTGTGAGGCCTGTTGTGAATCTTGCAAGCTTTCAGAGAATGGGTGTGCGAGCTTGAGGAGTGGAATTAGTGTCTTGATCAGGGAAGGAATTCTGCAATTAATAACAACTGCTTCTACAACGCCAATAACTCTTTTATCAACAACAAGTGATCCTTCTACAACTGCAACAACCATTGTTCCTACTGATTCATCTACAACTTTAGCAACCATTTCTTCCTTTACTTCAACAAACAACAGTTCCACTTTATCTCCCTCTACAACTCCAACAACCACCAGCAATGATGTCTCCATAGTTACTATTTATTATGACCCGACAACGGTCCCGAATTCCAGCAACTCTCAACAATCTCAACAACAGTTTCAGTCAAGCTTCAATTCACCACCACTAACATCCACCAGAGGTCCTGTCACTATTTTTTATGATCCACAGACGATAACGGCTCCAACTTCTGCTGCAGTAAGCCCAGTCACCATCACGGTGTTCGGGCCAATTCCATATGATAAAGACAGTGTTGTACCATGGCATTATGGTGCTGACCTTTACTGCAACGGAGAGAAAGTCCTTCTTGATTCTTCCGTTCTTACTCCCCAAGTGGATAATGTTGGGGGAAGCGGAGGCTTCACCCGAAGCAGACGCCTCTTCGCGTCACAAGCTCCAAAGATTAATAGCAAAGCAGAGGCTGCTGCCAAAGCCAAAGGGAAGAGTGTGATACCTGAAGAATCTGCATCAAAAGAGACTCATAAATCATCCTTTGATCAGGATGTGGATGAATTTATGAGGATAATTAAAAGAAGTGACTATAAAGTTGTGGACCAGCTCCACCAGATTCCTTCTAAGATCTCTATACTATCCCTGCTGTTGTGTTCCGAAGCCCATCGGGATGCACTACTCAAAGTTCTGCACGCTGCCTACATGCCAGAAGAGATCACAGTGAATCAACTTGAAACAGTGGTGTCTAATGTCAATACTAGCCATGGGCTAGGTTTCACTGATGCTGATTTGACAACAGAAGGACGTCAGCACAACAAAGCTTTACATATAACCCTAGAGTTCAAAGGAGCTGTACTATCTCATGTTCTTGTAGACACTGGGTCCTCACTCAATGTCTTACCCAAGAAAGCTCTTGTCAAGCTCGAATATGATGGAATAGCTCTCCGACCAAGAAACCTTGTGGTCAGGGCTTTTGATGGCTCCAAGAGGTCTGTTCTTGGAGAGGTAGAGCTGCCAGTGATAATCGGTCCACAGGTCTTTAAGACTACTTTCTATGTGATGGACATATAGCCGGCCTACATCTGTTTATTGGGTCGACCATGGATTCACGATGCAGGCGCAGTAACGTCGACCCTTCACCAGAAATTGAAATATGAGTGGGAAGGACAGATTATCACCATCTTTGATGAATAGGACATTTTTGTTAGCCATCTGGCTACATACAAGTACATTGAGATGGATGGTGAAATCCATGAAACTATGAACCAGGGGTTCGTAGCTCTGAATGTCAATGAGGCGGCGACTGAAGTATTTGCTACATCCTAGGAAGAAAGGATGGGTACTTCAATTGTCTCCTATCAGCAAGCCCAAAAGGTTGTTGAAGATGCTGCCGGTGGAAAAGAAAGAGGACAGATTTGGTTTGGGTTACAAACCATTCCGACAAGATCAATCAGAGGTTGCCAAAGAGCATAAGTTCATCAGTGGGGGGATGCTCACCCCAGATGCTGTTAACAACCTGGAAGAAGAGGCGGAAAGCGACCGCAACCTGGAGAGCTGGATACGTCCAAGGATCCCGGGGCACCAACTCCTTAACTGGTCTTCCCAGGAAATTATAAGGGTTACTCCTGCAGAGTAATTATTATTTCCTGTGTTTTTAGCATGCATCAAGTCCTGCATCTTGCCCAAGGTGTCAGGACTCATTTTGTAATAGGGCCATATTGTAATTTTGTGCAAATGAACTATCAATGAATATCGGACATCTTTTGCAAACAAGTCTCTTTTTCGCTCACTGTCTTTTCATTTTTCACTTTTGTACAAAACAATAAAATGGTAATGTTTTCAAAATAAATAACTTCATTTTCACTTTCTCTAAACAAGATTAAAATTGATCACTAAAACGAACAAATCTCAACCCTTGCAGAGATTATCCTCCAGATTGCACCGACAACAGCACTGCTATGACCTCATATGACTTCGACATTCCAATTAATCAAGCCGATGAAGGGGTTGAAGAAGACTATGAGTTATCGGAAGAGTTAGCCAGGTTATCAGGAGGAGGTTGAAATAGTTAATCTTGGTACCGAAGAGGATTTGAAAGAGGTGAAGGTTAGAGCCAGTCTGCAGGCTTCAGTAAAAGAACAACTCATTGACATGCTTCGAGAATACGTCGACGTCTTTGCTTGGTCCTATCAAGACATGCCAGGTCTAGATACGGATATTATTATGCACAAGCTGCCTTTGAAAGAAGATTTCCCTCCAGTGAAACAGAAGCTACGCCGTACTCGTCCGGATATGGCCATGAAGATTAAAGAAGAAGTACAAAAACAGTGGGACGCCGGTTTCCTTGTTGTAACTAGTTACCCACCGTGGGTCGCTAATATTGTACCAGTGCCTAAGAAGGACAAAAAAGTGAGGATGTGTGTGGATTACCGAGATCTGAACAAAGCTAGCCCAAAGGATGATTTCCCATTACCTCATATTGATGTATTGGTCGACAACACAGCTCTCGGTGTTTTCCTTCATGGATGGGTTTTCAGGTTATAATCAGATCAGAATGTCACCCGAAGACATGGAGAAGACTACCTTCATCAAACCTTGGGGCAATTTTTGTTACAAGGTAATGCCCTATTGATTGAAGAATGTCGGTGCCACTTATCAACGGGATATGGTAACATTGTTCCACGACATGATCCATAAAGAAATTGAATGCTACGTGGATGACATGATTGCCAAGTCCCTCACTGAAGAAGATCATCTGGTAAATCTACTGAAGTTATTAAAGCATATGAGAAAATACCAATTGAAGCTAAACCCCAACAAATGCACATTCGGGGTACATCGTAAGTGAGAAAGGAATTGAAGTTGATCCTGATAAAGTCAAAGCCATTCAGGAGATGCATGCACCTAGGAATGAAAAGGAAGTTCAGGGGTTCTTAGGTAGATTGAACTACATATCAAGGTTCATATCTCACCTTACTGCAACTTGTGAGCCCCTGTTCAAATTGTTAAGAAAGGAGCAAACAGTCAGGTGGAACGAAGATTGTTAGAAGGCTTTTGAAAAGATCAAGGAGTACCTACAAGAACCTCTGATTCTCATGCCTCCTATTGAAGGAAGATCTCTAATAATGTACCTGACCGTATTATAAGGATCAATGGGGTGTGTGTCGGGCCAGCATGATGAGTCTGGTCGAAAAATGTATGCAATATACTACCTAAGCAAAATGTTTACCGACTGTGAACAACGTTATTCACTGCTCGAGAAAACTTGTTGTGCTTTAGCGTGGGCTGCTCGCCGACTAAGACAGTATATTATGACTCACACTACCTTGTTGATTTCAAAAATGGACCCCGTCAAGTACATATTTGAGAAGCTAGCACTTACCGGAAGGGTTGCAAGATGGCAAATCATTCTGACAGAGTATGACATTCAATACACATCTCAAAATGCCATCAAAGGTAGTGTATTGTCTGACTATCTCGCTGAGCAACCCATTGATGATTACCAACCAATGGGATTTGACTTCCCTGATGAAGATATCATGTTCCTAAAAGCAAAAGATCATGCAGAGCCTGTTTACACTGAAGGGCCTGACCCAAAAGAAGAATGGACAATGATGTTTGATGGGGCTGTCAATATGAATGGTCGAGGAGTTGGTGCAGTGCTCATTACACCCAAAGGAGTTCGTATGCCTTTCTCGGCAAAACTCACCTTTGCATGCACTAACAACGAAGCTGAATACGAAGCCTGTATCATGGGTCTTGAGGAAGCCATTGACCTCAGGATCAAGACATTAACTGTATTCGGAGATTCAGTTTTGGTAATCAATCAGACCAATGGCAAATGGTACACTCACCAAGAGCATTTGATTCCATATTGTGACTACACGATGAGATTATTGACTTTCTTCACAACAGTCAAACTTGAGTACATCCCTCGAGATGAAAATCAGTTCGTAGGTGCTTTAGCTACCATTTCCTCCATGATCAAGGTTCAAACTGCTAATTTTGTGCCTCGGATTTCGGTATCCAGACTAGACCGACCAGTATACCTATTCTCTGTGGACATTGTAAAAGTTGACAAGCCTTGGTTCCATGATATCAAGAACTTCTTAGAGGATCAAACATACCCACCTGGGGCATCATCCAATGATAAGAAGACATTAAGAAGGGTGGGTGGTAGCTTCTTCCTTAATGCTGATGGTTCATTATACAAGCAAAACTTTGACATGGTTCTTCTCAGATGTGTTGATAAGAAAGAAGCAAACTTGCTAATGCATGAAGTGCATGAAGGATCCTATGGTACCCATGCTGGAGGGCATGCAATGGCTAAGAAGTTGTTAAGATCAGGTTACTACTGGATCACAATGGATGCAGACTGTTGTGCCTCTGCCAGGAGGTGTCATAAATGCCAGATCTACGCAGACAAAATGCATGTGCCTCCAAACCCTTTGAACGTGATGTCTTCACCTTGGCCCTTTGCCATGTGGGACATTGACATGATTGGAAAGATTGAACCGACTGCTTCAAATGGCCACAGATTCATCCTGGTAGCTATTGATTACTTCACCAAATGGGTCTAAGCAGCTTCGTATGCAAATGTCACCAGACAAGTGGTAGCCATATTTCTGAAAAGAGACATCATCTGTCGATATGGAGTACCCGAGCGAATCATTACTGATAATGATTCCAATTTGAACAACAAAATGATGGCAGAACTGTGTCGGGACTTCAAAATCCAACATCAAAACTCTTCTCCTTACAGGCCGAAGATGAATGGCGTTGTGGAGGCAGCTAACAAAAACATCAAGAAGATTGTACAGAAGATGGAGGTCACTTACAAATACTGGCATGAAATGCTACCATTTGCCCTACATGGGTATCGAACATCAATCAGAACATCTACTGGGGCAACACCTTATCAGTTGGTATATGGTATGGAAGTTGTCCTACCTGTTGAAGTTGAATTACCCTTCTTACGGGTACTGATGGATGTAAAGCTGAATGAAGAAGAATGGGTCCGATCTCTGTACAATCAGTTGAATCTGATCAAAGAAAAGAGGTTATCTGCAATCTGTCATGGGAAACTATATCAGAAAAGGATGAAGAAAGCCTTTGATCAGAAAGTTAGTGTAGCACCCAAAATTTTATCCCTAACATTCCATGTCATGTTTCATCTCATTCTTAATTTTAGAGTTTGCTTCGGTTTAGAAATAAATCTTTTTTTTTATCTCATTTTATAATTTATTTATCTTTATTTTGATTTTCTTAGTTAAATACTTTTTTAGATCATTTTAGGATTAATTTAAGTTTAATCTAGTTTTAATTATTTTTTTAGATTTAATTAGATTTCATTTTTGTTTTATCTAGTTTTAGTTTTATTTAGATTTTAGCTTAATGTTAATTATTAGATTAATTTAATTTTAATTTTAATTTAATTCAAATTGTTTTTTTAGTTAGTTTAAATTTAGATTATGATTTAATATTTTAATTTAATTAGTATAGTTATTTTATTTGGTTTAGTTTGTAGAATTATTTTAATTAGTTTTTTCAATTAATTTGTGTCTCCACTCCATAACAAACTAGCCAAATGGTACACATATCTCCCCTCCAGCCATTTCAGTTGCCCAAAACAAACCTATAAACTTTCTGCTACACTACAACTCATCACACAATAGCCACAACAAGAGCAAGCCTTGCTACTACCCTACAAACCATTGTGCCATAGACCCTAGACCCTGCTACCACTAGCCTCCCCTCTGTGCTACTACACTCCAAATTATGTATCCTCCAACATTACCTACAAACCAACATAACCTGTCCATAATTGGCCAAACACAAACCAGCATAGAAAAAGATAGACAAGTGACTCACAAAATAAAACATATAATTTATTTTAAAAGAAGAATGAGAGAGCACAAAGAGGGAGGAGGCGAAATTGAAAAGAAAAGGCTCTGCAAGAAACTTTTGAACCAAGAACCTCCTCCTCTTATTTTTTTGTCATTTTCAAACAATAACCTTTCTCTAATATCACTCCTACAATCTCTAACTTTCATCTCCTTCTTTCACACTAACAGTAACGTTAACCACAACAATTAACCATTTTGAAACTTCAATCTTTCCACCACTTTAACACACTTTTCCTTCAACAGAAAACCACACATACACATATCTCTATTTTTATATCTTCTTCCATTCACCATGTAAAATCATACAAAACTCATAACATTCCACCATTTATTTTACTCCCAAACAACATCACACTACCACTCTATGTTCTTTCTCACCATGACATGAACAACTAAGCAACCATAACACATTTTCCTCTTTATTAAAAAACTCATCTCTTCCACATTCATAATATTTACTCACCAAAAACTCCACAAGTTTCACTATATACTTCATCCTCCATGAAAGAAAGTTTTTCCTCATTCCATTTTTGAAACAAAAAACAAGACATATTCATATTACCTCCTTCAACCTCATCCAAGAAAATATTTTGTTCAAAAAATCTGCAGACAAGTTTTGTGAAACCGCACATCTGACACCCGTTCCTCTTCATTATCATAACCATCCAACATATAGATTTGAAGTAGATTGTGAGATACAAACAACATCTTTTCTAACAACATGTTCTGAAGCTTTCATAACTCACTGGTGCAGCCTCGTTTTCACTGCTCCAACAACTTCAACAACAACTACAAACCGTCGACACCGTCATTTCTCCATAAAAAGGTTCGTTCTTCTTTCTTTGTTTTCGTTTATCTTTGTTTGTGTTTTTCCTTACTGATTTGATTTTTGGGTTTCTTAGTTTTTTTCTCATGATTTTGGTTCTAACTCATTTTTGTAGCATATGTATGTATGTATTTTTTTTTGTGAGTTTTGTTTTTATATACATATAATTTAGACTTTGAGTCTTATTTTTAAGTTATGGTTACTGGCTGCTAGTTTTTTTAAAGATATAGTTGTTGCTTATTTTTAAGTTATATTTACTTCTAATTTTCTTTTAAGTTATGCTTACTGCTAGTTTTTTAGAAGTTATAATGATATATTTATTATTTCAATTTTAAACATCTGATTTTTTAGTTTTTTTTTTTAGAAGTTATAATAATATACTTATTATTTCTATCTTAAACATGTGTTTTTTAATTTAATTATAATGTATCTACTTTTCCATGTTATAGTATATACTTATTCTTTTATTAATTATAATAATATATACTGGTAAATATTCAGTTTTTGTTCTCATGCCATGTGTCAGGAGCCAATTGGTTTTGTTTAAAACTTTAAAAAAAAAATAGAAAACCATATGTCTCTCTCCCAGAGTGTACTGCTACCCCTTTGAATATTTCTTTCTCATTTTTTTTATACTGTTTATTTTTGTTTCTATTTTTCTATTTTATAAGTTTTAATTGGTTTAGTAATGGATCTTAAGCCCATTTTGCTATTCAGTGACAAGCTTCATATGTTATTGTACACACCTAGTTTAATTAATATGTTAGTATATTAAAAAATAAATCTAAAAAAAACTTAGATTAATTAATAAAAAAAAATTAATTTTACTTTCTTTATTTTATTTTGTTATTTCTATTTAATATTTAATTTGATATTTAACAAGTAGCAACCTATGCCTTAGACTTAGGAGCTTGCACCCTCATTTATTTACTTTATTTTTTTGCATTTAAATCCAAAAGGGAAAGACCTCCTGCAGTTGACTCAATGTCATAGGAAGTTTAGCCATCCCTAGTTCCTTTTCAACCTTAACCATTAGGACTTTTTATTTTAGAACTTTTTGTGACTTTCCTAAAGTCACGTGAGTGTTTGCCATAACACTTACCTTCCCCCGCGAACCTTGAGCGTAACCAAGTGTTCGTTAATCCTTAGGAGAACTACGAGTGCTCTGATTCTATACCCGATACGTAGGCATCGATGCGATGTTGTGCAAGCACCATTAGAAATAAAACCTTAGGTTCCCATAATTTTAGCAAGCAATAAATAACAATAACATAAATATTAACAAGAGGTTCCCATAGGATACTGTGGATGCTTAGGATGCTAACACCTTCCCTAGGTATAATCAACCCCCGAACCTAGTTTCTCCTCATTTAGGGTTTTTACGATCTTTTTCCCTTTTCCCTTTGGATTAAATTAAAGTCGGTGGTGAACATAAAAGTTTTGCGATTCAAGCTTAATCAATAGCTTGGTATCCGATTCTCACCGCAACAGAAATGGCGACTTCACTGGGGACTCTATTTTTGAGGGTTAAGCCCACCTTGTATATTTGTATATTTGTTGTTGTATTGCTTGTTATTATTTAGGATTTTTGTTGGGTGTTCCATGTGTGGTGAGATAAGTCATAACCCTGACTTGAGTGCAAAATAAGATAGGGTGGTGGTATATTCAAGAAGGCTTGTAGGGAGTTGAGTCCCGATCAAGTTGACTTGAGACACCACCACTCAGCGGAGGCCTCCTCGGATGTAGTTTTGTTGATCGAGTTCAGTCGTGAAAGCATTACTATATTCGACCTGAGAGCCGTTAATGTTGAGGACCGTAGAACATTTACCCCCACTTGGCCTTTTAGGGATGTAGTGCGATGACTATGAGGGTGTAAATCCGAAATAGTTGATACGCAATACTACACTCAGATGAGACTCTCTTGAGAATATTATTGATTACCAAGTTGAGTTGGGAAGTCGGTAATATCCGAAAGATGGGACAATGATTCTGGGAACTTTTAGAACCCGTTGTACAGGTACAAATAAACTCATAGTACATACATTTTGGGAGGGTTGAACCTTCGACCTCATGCAAGCTTTGAACCTAAGCCTTGTTTGTGTTTGTGTATTCATGCATTCACGCATCATGAAGCATCATTTTTACCAATTTATTCAAGGAACTCAAAAACTCTATCTTTGCAAATATCGTAGGTATCATCATGGACTTTGGAAGAAGAAAGACTGTCAAGTACACATTCAAAACTCCCAAACTCGAAGACCTAAGGAAATTAAGAGATTTGGTTTTGGATCAAGAAGCCTTCATGGAGAAACATAGGAGACTTTTAGCCTTACTTAAGACTGAGTGGGATGGAAGGTTGCTCTCTGTGATGCTCCAGTTTTATGATCCTCTCTACCATTGTTTTACGTTCCCTGATTACCAATTGGCGCCTACTTTGGAAGAGTATTCATTTCTTGTGGGATCACGTGTTAAGGATGAGTTTCCATTCCCTGTTCTAGAGAAGGACCCTGAAGAAGCGGAGATTGCAAAGGCAACATATTTGAGTGTTCCTGAGGTCAAGGCAAATATGACCTATAAAGGAAAGATTTTTGGATTCCCTACAAAGTTTTTGGTAGAAAAGGCCAAGAATTTTGTTAGTGTGAAGGATATGAAAGCTTTTGAGGCGACCTTTATTCTGCTAATATATGGAGTGTTACTTTTCCCAAACTTTGAAGACTTTGTAGACCTGAACGCCATCAAAATATTTCTGAAGAAGAACCCGGTCCCTACTTTGCTCGGAGACACTTACCATTCCATCCATCTGAGGAATCTCCATAAGGGAGGGATGATTACTTGTTGTGCATCATTGTTGTACGAGTGGTTTATGTCGCACCTGCCTAAGTCAACTTCATTTTGGAACCTTAAGGATGGTTTGTGGTGGTCACAAAGGATCATGTCTCTTACCCACTCTGACATTAGTTGGTACAATCGTGTTTATGATGGAGCATTAATTATTGATAGTGTGGTGATTTTGCTAATGTACCTCTTCTTGGCACTAAGGGAGGAATCAGCTATAATCCGGTTTTGGCTCGCCGCCAACTCGGGTATCCATTGAAGGACAAACCTAAGAGTGTTGAAGTGGAATGAATTTTCTTTAAGGATGACGAAGAACCAGAGCTCAAGAAACAGATTATGCAAGCTTGGAAGTACATCCATAGGAAGGGGAGGAATAGCTTGGGAAAGCCGAATTGTGTTTCTATGGAACCCTATCTCCAATGGGTACGAGATAGGGCAATCAGTATGAAGATGCCTTACCCTCTCCAGGATCCTATGACCTTCAAGAAACCCATTCTAATCTTTATGGACGATGCAGAGAAGCTGAAGATTGATTTGGAGAAAGAGCTTCGAGAGAAGAATGCATGGAAGAATCGACATCAGATCATCAGTAGTGAGAATGAAGAACTTAGAAGACAACTGAAGATGAAGGAAGAAGAAGAGCTCTCCAACAAGAAAAGGAAAGCGCAAGAGGATTTATTTTCCTCCAGCACTCAAGGGGACACTTCTTGGAAGTCGATCGTGGATCAACTTATGCTTGAAAGGGCTTAGATGAAGGCTAAAATCGAGAAGCTCAACTTGAGGCTTTTAGGAGAATCTCCTTAGGACTTTGTCTTTGTTTTATTAAGCTATGTTTGGGATTTTTGAAGATGTACTCAAGACTTTGTATCACTTTTTGAATTTAATGAAATCATATCCTTTTGATTATTATGTTTTCCTAGGTATTTGCAAATTGTTTCTTAAGTTCCTTGAATAAAATTTAATTTTCGCATTGCACTCATACATTTGGCATTTCATTTGCATTTTTTTCATATAAAACTCATTCCCTTCATCTGCTCTCAATTCAGCTTTCACACTGAGGCTCTCACGCAAATACTACACTCGAGCTCAAGCCAGAAAGAGGATGGCTGAAAGAGACCTAGAGATGGACAGAGTTAACGAGGAGCTTACTGATATTCGTGGAAATATGGGTCAGATGATGGAAATGTTGCAGGTCATTCGAGCGAAGATGGATACCCAACAGACTGTGGTGTCAGAAATTGTCACTGCAACGACTGAGCCTACGTCATCAGTCACTACCCCTGTGACCTGGCCTCCTTTTGGGCTTCCTCATGGATTTGTCCCTCCTCCTCAAGGTTTTGCTTCTCAAAGTTTTATTCCTTCTTCCCAAGGACTTGCTGCTTAGGGTTTCTTCCCTCCTTCCCAAGGCCTTGCTTCTCAAAGTTTTATTCCTTCTTCCCAAGGACTTGCTGCTCAGGGTTTCTTCCCTCCTTCCCAAGGCTTAGCTTCTCAAAGTTTCGCACCTCCTTCTCAGGGTATGGCATTTCCTTCCCAAGGTTTTGTGCCTCCTCCTCAAGGATTTGCTGCTCAACAGACTATTCCTGTGACTAATGAAGAGAACCATGCAGTTGCTAATTTTACACCAGACATTGTGCACACCCGTGACCAACCATACTTTAATGACCATCAGGTGAATGACGCGCCCGATATGTATGAAAACGGAGACGAGAAACATGAGAAGATGCAAGAGAATTTTGATACCCTTGAAAAAAGGTTAAGGGCGATTGAAGGTGACCAGATCTTTGGGGCCGCTGCTAGAGAGATGTGTCTGGTGTCTGGATTGGTAATACCTCCAAAGTTCAAGATACCCACCTTTGATATGTATGAGGGCGCAACTTGTCCTAAGAACCATCTCTTGATGTACTATCGAAGAATGGTTGCGCAGGTGGACAATGATAAATTAATGTTCCACTGCTTCCAGGACAGTCTGAAGGGAATCTCCTCCAAATGGTATCTAACGCTAGACTAGTCGAAGATTCGCAGTTTCCAAGACTTGGCAGATGCTTTCATCCAGCAGTACAAATACAATATGGACCTTGCTCCCGATAGGAGGCAACTGTTGAGTATGTCACAAAAAGATTCTGAATCATTTAAAGAATATGCTCAGAGGTGGAGGGGGACCGGTTCTCAGGTAGAGCCCCCATTGACTGAAAGAGAATTAGCTGACTGGTTTGTTGACACTGTGCGACTAGAATTCTATGAGAGAATGGTGGGAAGTATAACTTCTAGTTTCTCTGATTTAGTGGCTGTGGGAATCAAGGTAGAACTTGGACTAAAAAGTGGAAAGATGAGTGGTGCATCTAGCAGTTCCAGCACTGGCAGTGGAAATAATGTCAAGAAATTTACCAGTAATTTCCACAAGAAGAAAGAGGGCGAGACGAATGCAATAATGATAAGTCAAAGAAGAAATACGCTTTGTCAGAGACCTCCACCTATGGCTCAACAGCAGTATGCTCATCCACCGCAGTATGCCCAACATCCTTATGTAGCGGCGGTTCAACCGTCATTTAATCTACAAGTCCCGATGTATCGGCCAACTCAAGCAGTACCGATGTATCAGCAAGCGGCTCCAGTGATTCCAGCTTATCAACCAATGCTCAACAATCCAGGCTATCAACAAGCGCCCAATGCTTCAGCCTACCAGCAGAGGACTCCAGCTCCTCATCCGAATCCCAACTTTCAGAATAGAAGACCAGGAGGAAGGCCTCCTAATCCTCGAATCCCTATGACCTATACTGAATTATATCCTTCACTGCTGAAGAAAGGTTTGGTTACTCCAAGGCCTTTGGGTCCTCCACCAAATCCGCTCCCACCAAATTACAACTCAAATGCCCACTGTTTATTCCATGAAGGTGCCCCAGGGCACGATTTGGAGGGTTGTTATGCTTTAAAGTACATAGTGAAAGATTTGATGGAGAAAAACATTCTGTCATTTGGGAATACTGGTCCGAATGTCAAAGATAATCCTTTACCCAAACATGGGTCCATAAATGCCATTGTTGACGAGTCTGAAGAAGGTTTGATTTTCAACGCCACAGAGATCAAGACCCCGCTTAGAGACTTCCATGCGAAGTTAGTAGAAGTGGGTATGTTGAAGAACTGTCATAAGAATTGTGAAGCTTGTGCAAATAACCCAAAGGGATGTGAATTGGTCTTAAAAGACGTTCAAAATTTGATTAATCTGGGTGTTTTACAAGTAAGCGGTCGTGTGAAGAAGAATGAAGTGGCAGTGATTGAACCCATTTTCAACTTGCCTGAATCTGATTCTACCTTGGTACCAGTGTTCAACCTGCCTGAGTCCTCAAGATTTCAACCCATCTTTAATATGCTAGAGCCTGTGATGCTCATTTTCAATATACCTGAGCCAAGGTTTGAACAAAGGAGTAACCCTTTCCTTTATGAAGACACTAAAGCAGTTCCATGGAAGTATGATACAGGGAAAGTTCATCAGAAGATTGATAAAGCAAGTCAGAAGGAAGGTTCAAAGGTGGCAAGTGCTGACATAGCGGGTGCAGGTCGTTTAACTCGCAGTGGTCGTGTTTATACTCAGCAAGCCAATACGGTTCCGCCTAAAGAAGTCATTCCAGCTGTTGTCAACCAGGATAAAGGGGTAGTCTTGGGAGAAGAGGATGCAGAATTTCTCAGAATCATTAAGAAGAGTGATTATAAGGTTATTGATCAGCTACATCAAACACCTTCCAAAATATCTATCCTATCACTTCTTATGCATTCACCGGCCCATTGGAGTGCTCTCCAGAAATTACTAGCCCAAGCCCATGTTACACATGATATAACTGTGAATCAGTTTGATGGAGTCATTGCCAATATCACTGCATATAACAATCTCAGCTTCAGTACGAAGGATCTTCCAAAGGATGGCTTGGACCATAACCGTGCTCTCCACATATATGTAAAATTCCAGGAGGATACTTTAGCAAGAGTTCTTGTGGATACAGGATCTTCATTGAATGTTTTGCCGAAAAGAACGCTTGCCAAGTTATCTTATCAAGGGGCGGAGATGAGGCCCAGTGAACTGATTGTGAAAGCTTTTGATGGGTCAAGGAGGACTGTTATTGGAGAAGTAGACCTACCGATCTTGATTGGGCCACAGGTGTTCAAAATCACTTTCCAGGTTATGGACATTAACCCTAATTACAGTTGCTTGCTGGGAAGACCTTGGATCCATGCCGCTGGGGCAGTCACTTCTACCTTACACCAGAAGATGAAGTTTGTGGTCGATAATAAGCTGGTAACCGTGTCTGGGGAAGAAGATCTCATGGTTATCAACCTTTCATCCTTTAGTTATATTGAGGCTGATGAAGATGCTTTGGAAACTTCTTTCCAAGCTCGTGAGATAGCCAATGTTGTCCTTTTGGAAGTAGAGGAACCAAAAGGGAAGGGTATCCCATCTTTTGCATCGCTGAAGAGTACCATTTCCACTATTGAAGAAAGAAGCTATGAAGGTTGGGGTGATGTCATTGAAGTCAAACAGAAGCTAGATCGTTGCGGGTTGGGTTACAAACCAACTCATGTGAAGGAATGAGCGTCAACCTCCGTTAAAGGACGTCCAAAGACCATTCAAGAAGTGTTTTCCAGTGCTGGTTATCAGGTCAATGCAATTGATGGAGGTTCTGAAGATGAAGATGTGAATCATTTGGTGTATCAGTGTGAAGAAGCCTTGGGCAATTGGGAGGCAGTCGAGATCCCAGAGATTTTTCCATTGTCAAAGTAACTTATTGTTTTTTTTAGTGTTTTCAAAGTTCCCTAGCTCTTCCCAATGCTATGGGAGTATTTTGTAGGGCCCCTTCTCATTTTCAAAGTTATTATCAATGAAAGCATTTTGTTAAACTCTTATTTTGATCATTTATTGTTTTCTCTCTCTCTCTCTCTCTCTCTCTCTCTCTCTCTCTTTTCACTTTTAAAAGAAAATGGCAATCTTTCAAAACCAATAAAAAAGCTTTTTCTCTTGCATTTCTCTATTTTCCACTTTTAATAAAAGCAAATCATTCTCATATGCAGAATAAACGAAAACCCTGTTGAATCCAATGACTCTATATTCTCTCCTAACTTTGATTCGCCCATCTACCAAGCGAAAGATGAAAGTGAGGAAGATTGTGACATTCCCGAAGAACTGGCAAGATTAGTTGAGTATGAGCACACAGATTTTCAGCCACATAAGGAGCAGGTAGAGACCATCAATCTTGGCACTGATGAAGACAAGAAGGAAGTCAAGATTGGTACAATACTTGGGGAAGACGTCAGAGAAAGATTGGTCAAGCTTCTCAGAGAGTATGTGGATGTGTTTGCATGGTCGTATCAGGATATGCCCGGCTTAGACACGGATATAGTGGTCCACAAGTTGCCTCTTCGACCAGATTGTCCCCCAGTAAAGCAAAAGCTCCGAAGAACAAGACCGGACATGGCTCTGAAGATTCGAGAGGAGGTCAAAAGACAGTTTGATGTTGGATTCCTTGCAGTTGCAAAGTACCCTGAGTGGGTAGCTAATATTGTGCCAGTCCCTAAAAAGGATGGCAAAGTCAGAATGTGTGTGGACTATAGGGATTTGAACAAAGCCAGTCCGAAGGACGATTTCCCTCTTCCGCATATTGATACTTTGGTTGACAACACTGCTAAATTTGTTGTTTTCTCCTTCATGGATGGGTTTTCAGGATACAACCAGATCAAGATGGATCCTGACGATATGGAAAAGACTACATTCATCACACCATGAGGCACTTATTGTTACAAGGTTATGCCATTTGGTCTCAGAAATGCAGGAGCCACTTATCAGAGGGCAATGGTCACCCTTTTCCATGATATGATGCATAAAGAGATAGAAGTTTACGTGGATGATATGATTGCCAAATCACAGAGTGAGGAGGATCATTTGAATCATCTCCTGAAGTTATTTGAGCGCCTCAGAAAGTTCCAACTGCGTCTGAATCCAGCTAAGTGTACCTTTGGTGTCCGATCAGGAAAGTTACTTGGTTTTATTGTTAGTCAACAAGGTATTGAAGTAGATCCAGATAAGGTCAGAGCATTTCAAGAGATGCCAGCTCCCAAAACAGAAAAGCAAGTCAGGGGTTTCCTCGAAAGATTGAACTACATCTCCAGATTCATCTCCAACATGACTGCTACATGTGAGCCCTTATTCAAGTTGCTCCGAAAGGATCAAGCAATTGAGTGGAATTCCGATTGTCAACAGGAATTTGAGAAGATTAAGGTTTATCTACAGGAACCTCCTATCTTGATCCCATCTACTCCAGGGAAACCTTTCTTCATGTACCTAACTGTACTTAAGGGTTCTATGGGTTGCGTTTTAGGCCAAGGGGACGAAACTGGTCGTAAGGAGCATGCCATTTATTACTTAAGCAAGAAGTTCACAGATTGCGAAAGCAGATACTCACTCTTAGAGAAGACTTGTTGTGCCTTGGCATGGGCTGCTAGACGCCTCAGGCAGTATATGATTTGTCACACTACTTTGTTGATCTCAAAAATGGATCCAATAAAGTACATTTTTGAGAAGCCTGCCTTAACTGGAAGACTCGCCCGTTGGCACATGTTGTTATCCGAATACGACATCCAATATGTAACCCAGAAGTCTATCAAGGGCGGTGTTTTGTCTGACTACCTTGCTGATCAACCTTTTGAAGATTATGAACATTTGAAATTTGATTTCCCAGACGAGGACATCATGTTGATAAAGGATTGTGAAGTTCCCGGTCCTGATGAAGGTCCCGAGCCAGGTTCTCGTTGGAAGATGATGTTTGATGGTTCCTCTAATTACATGGGGCATGGTGTAGGAGTTGTCTTGATGAATCCTGATGGTGGTTATACTCCTTTCACAGCCAGATTATGTTTCGAATGTACAAACAACATTGCTGAGTATGAAGCATGTGTTTTGGGTATTGAAGCTGCAATTGATACCAGAATCAAGATCCTTGATGTATATGGAGACTCAGCTTTGGTAATATATCAAGTCAAAGGTGAATGGGAGACACATGACGAGAAGTTGATCCCATATCGTGCCCACATTGTGGAATTGATCAAATACTTTGATGAAGTCACTTTTCATCATGTTCCAAGGGAAGAGAATCAAATAGCAGACACCTTGGCTATGTTGGCCTCTATGTTTCAAGTCATATTTCTTAATGAAGCTCCACTCATTACAATCGAGCAAAGAACTGCACCCGCCTACTATCTACTGGTGGAAGAAGAAATTGATGAGAAACCGTGGTTCTATGACATCAAGAACTACTTGCAAAATCAGGAGTACTCATCGGATGCAACAACTCTAGACAAGAAGACTTTAAGAAGATTGGCGTCCATGTTTTTCCTCAGCAACAATGTGCTTTACAAGAGAAATCATGATATGGTTCTGCTCAGAATTGTGGACAAGCGCGAAGCAGACTTATTGATTAGGGAAATCCATGAAGGATCATTTGGAACACATGCCAATGGACATGCCATGTCCAGGAAGATCTTGAGAGCTGGTTACTTCTGGTTGACCATGGAATCAGATTGTTTGAAATATGCTAGGAAGTGTCATAAATGCCAGATTTATGCCGACAAAGTGCATGTACCTCCGACCCTTTTAAATGTTCTATCATCACCCTGGCCTTTCTCAATGTGGGGCATTGACATGATAGGGGAAATTGAGCCTAAAGCTTCCAATGGTCACCGATTTATCTTGGTTGCGATCGATTACTTTACCAAGTGGGTAGAAGAAACTTCCTACGCCAACGTGACAAAGCAAGTGGTTGCCCGCTTCATCAAGAACCAAATTATCTGCCGTTATGGGATCCCAAGTCGAATCATCACAGACAATGGGACCAATTTGAATAACAAAACAATGAAAGAGGTGTGTGAGACATTCAAGATTCAACATCATAACTCTTCTCCGTATCGTCCGAAGATGAATGGAGCCGTTGAAGCTGCAAACAAGAACATCAAAAAGATTCTGCAGAAGATGGTAAAAACTTACAAATATTGGCACGAGATGTTACCATATGCTTTACACGGATATAGAACATCAGTTCGCACTTCAACAGGGGCAACCCCTTTCTCTCTGGTGTATGTGATGGATGCAGTTCTCCTTATTGAAGTAGAGATACCATCTTTAAGAATCTTGATGGAAACCAAACTGGAGGAAGCTGAGTGGGTCCAGAACAGGTATGACCAACTGAACCTTATTGATGAGAAGAGAATGACCGCCATGTGCCATGGCCAGTTGTACCAGAAGCGCATCAAGAGAGCATTTGACAAGAAAGTCCGTCTCCGAGAATTCAAAGAAGGAGATCTTGTACTCAAGAAAATCTTGCCAGTCCACAAAGACATGCGTGGAAAATGGAGTCCTAACTATGAAGGCCCATATGTTGTGAAGGTGGAATTCTCCAGAGGTTCCTTAATCCTTACAACTATGGATGGTGAACAACTGAAACACTCGGTGAATTCTGATGCAGTCAAAAAATATTATGCCTAAATAAAACCCGATAGGTCGAAAACCAGAAATGGCGACCTAGGCAAAAAATGGGTATCCCGGTGGATCAAAACCTATGAAGGAGATCCAAGCAAAAGTTAGGGATAAAAATGAAAAAAAATAAGAGCTCGCTAAGTTGAAAACCTGAAAGGGCGGCTTAGGCAAAAAAGAGCATCCCGGTGGATTGAAAACCCGAAAGGGCGGTCCAGGCAAAAGTTAGGGACAAAGGTATTTGACTGTATCAGAGGGTGTTTACCATTACTGAAGAATCATAATGGAAGACCAATCCAATTGCTCTTGTCAGAAGCAAGGTGTCGGGCAGTCTTAGTTATTAGAGATTGTAGTGGTCGTTGGATTCAATGTAGACCTTTCCCCATTGCCATTTTCAAATTGTAGTTTCCCATGGAGTTTTTGCCATTGGCAAGCTACCATTCTTGAATAAAATACAAACTTTGCCTATGAATTTTGTCGTTCAGCCTCTTATTTTCTTTTGTTATGCAAAATGTCATCACTTGATTACAATTTAACTCTGAAAATGACAAGTTTTTTTCTTAAGGAAATGTTTTTTTTTGAAAACATACTAAAAAACTTTCAAGTTTTCTTTGACTTTGGGAAAATTGAAAAAACCTTTTGTTTCCCCAAGAAGTCCTGGTTTGCAACAACACTTTTATACTATTATTACAGAAATCCCCATAGAAGTTCAAAAGTGATAACACTCTTGGATGGATCTTTGGGCCAACATGATTTCCAAAATCGAAGACATCTCCCCAGTGTTTTTCATATTGCTCATCTAAGTATTGGTGTTGAGAGCCTACTCCTCATTGAGTCTTGTCAACTCTTTGTCTCTTTAGAGTCGACATTTGCATATCATGATCATTCGCATCATGCTCAATCATGCGCATTTGACATTAGCATTTGTCTTTCCCCAGTTGTCGTCTATCTAACTCCAAGTCCAGATATCATTAGTGTTCAATTTGAGACTCCATTGTTGTTGGTACCCGAAGTTTGGTTTACCAATGTTTTTGTCCCCAATAATTGCTGGTGTCCCCCGTAGAATTCTAATTGTGGTTGGTATTTGTCTTTATGACCACCAATAATTCCTTGATGTCTAATTGTCATTGGCACAAATCTTTTAAGAGGATCATGAAACCTGCTGCTTAAAATCCATGTCCATTTGATTTTGGCACATACTTGTACCTTTCTCCTGATGGTTCCTGAAGGAATTTCCAGAGGTTGGATGTTTTATCTTATTTGAAAACTCCAACATATTTTGTTGTTACTTCTTTGCATTAGCCAGTCGCCTAGAGCCGTTGATCTATCTTTGGATGATTTGCATTCTATCCCCAATGCTAGCTGGTCGCATAGAGCCGCTGCTAAATCTCTGTGATTTCCTTCCTTATCCTTTGGTGTCAGCAGTTACATTTGAACCTGCTAATTTACCGTTTTGAATACTTTGTCTACTTTGTCTTTACCATTCTTAGTGTCGACTGGTCATGAACCTGTTGCGCATTCACTTTGAGTGTATCTTGGCTTCTATTCTTTGTGTCAATAGTTCTCGAACCTATTGCGCTTTCACTTCGAATATTTTGTTGTTATTCATGGTGTCAGTTGGTCGCATCGAGCCACTGTGCATTCACTTTGAATAAGTTTATTGTTGTCATTCTTAGTGTCAGTTGACCGGCAATGGCCGCTATGCATTCACTTTGAATGTTTATCTTGTCTTTATTCTTAGCGTCAGTTGACCGACAATGGCCGCTGCGCATTCACTTCGAATATTATATTTTTCCATTCTTAGTGACAGTTGGTCGCATAGAGCCGTTTTGCATTCACTTTGAATGTTTATCTTGTCTTTATTCTTAGTGTCAGTTGGTCGCATCGAGCCGCTGCGCATTCACTTTGAATATTATGTTTATTATTTCCAGTGAAAGTTAGTCGCATAGAGCCGCTACACATTCACTTTGAATGTTTATTTTGTTATATTCTTAGTGTCAGTTGATCGCATCGAGCCGCTGCACATTCACTTTGAATATTATGTTTATCATTTCCAGTGACAGTTGGTCGCATAGAGCTGCTGCACATTCACTTTGAATGTTTATTTTGTTGTATTCTTAGTGTCAGTTGGTCGCATTGATCCGCTGCGCATTCACTTTGAATATGTTGTTGCTTTTTACTTCTCAAAGTCAATTGGTCGCATAGAGCCATTGATCTACCACTTCGATTATTTTCTTGTATTATTTTTATTCTTGGTGTCAGTTGGTCATATCGAGCCACTGTGCAGTCACTTTGAATTTTTTTTTTCTTGTCATCCTAAGTGTCAACTTGACTTTACCTGTGTTCGTTGATCCAACGTGTTGGATTTCCTTTTGTTCCCGTCTTTTGTTATTCTTAGTGTCAGCAGTTACACTTGAACCTTTTGATTTATCACTTTGAATACTTCCCATTTTTCGTTTCTTTATCCCCAGTGTATGCCATCCCCAGTGAGTCTTGGCTTGTGGTCGTCGATATATCTCATACTTATCGCTCATATCCTTATCACCATTCATCGCATAAAAATGAAAAATACAAAAGATCAGTTACTTTGTAGTCTAGCATGCCATTGCATTTAGGGGCAAAATTTACGGTTATTTATATATTTAAATATCTTTCACCCCGATCTCATGAGTGTCCATCGTCATTCATGTCATCTAGTAAAGTTATTTAAATAGGGGCAACTGTCGCACCCAAAATTTTATCCCTAACATTCCATGTCATGTTTCATCTCATTCTTAATTTTAGAGTTTGCTTCGGTTTAGAAATAAATCTTTTTTTTATCTCATTTTATAATTTATTTATCTTTATTTTGATTTTCTTAGTTAAATACTTTTTTAGATCATTTTAGGATTAATTTAAGTTTAATCTAGTTTTAATTGTTTTTTAGATTTAATTAGATTTCATTTTTGTTTTATCTAGTTTTAGTTTTATTTAGATTTTAGTTTAATGTTAATTATTAGATTAATTTAATTTTAATTTTAATTTAATTCAAATTGTTTTTTTAGTTAGTTTAAATTTAGATTATAATTTAATATTTTAATTTAATTAGTATAGTTATTTTATTTGGTTTAGTTTGTAGAATTATTTTAATTAGTTTTTTCAATTAATTTGTGTCTCCACTCCATAACAAACTAGCCAAATGGTACACATATCTCCCCTCCTGCCATTTCAGTTGCCCAAAACAAATCTATAAACTTTCTGCTACACTACAACGCATCACACAATAGCCACAACAAGAGCAAGCCTTGCTACTACCCTACAAACCATTGTGCCATAGACCCTAGACCCTGCTACCACTAGCCTCCCCTCTGTGCTACTACACTCCAAATTATGTATCCTCCAACATTACCTACAAACCAACATAACCTGTCCATAATTAGCCAAACACAAACCAGCATAGAAAAAGATAGACAAGTGACTCACAAAATAAAACATAGAATTTATTTTAAAAGAAGAATGAGAGAGCACAAAGAGGGAGGAGGCGAAATTGAAAAGAAAAGGCTCTGCAAGAAACTTTTGAACCAAGAACCTCCTCCTCTTATTTTTTTGTCATTTTCAAACAATAACCTTTCTCTAATATCACTCCTATAATCTCTAACTTTCATCTCCTTCTTTCACACTAACAGTAACGTTAACCACAACAATTAACCATTTTGAAACTTCAATCTTTCCACCACTTTAACACACTTTTCCTTCAACAGAAAACCACACATACACATATCTCTATTTTTATATCTTCTTCCATTCACCATGTAAAATCATACAAAACTCATAACATTCCACCATTTATTTTACTCCCAAACAACATCACACTACCACTCTATGTTCTTTCTCACCATGACATGAACAACTAAGCAACCATAACACATTTTCCTCTTTATTAAAAAACTCATCTCTTCCACATTCATATTATTTACTCACCAAAAACTCCACAAGTTTCACTATATACTTCATCCTCCATGAAAGAAAGTTTTTCCTCATTCCATTTTTGAAACAAAAAACAAGACATATTCATATTACCTCCTTCAACCTCATCCAAGAAAATATTTTGTTCAAAAAATCCGCCGACAAGTTTTGTGAAACCGCACATCTCACACCCGTTCCACTTCATTATCATAACCATCCAACATATAGATTTGAAGTAGATTGTGAGATACAAACAACATCTTTTCTAACAACATGTTCTGAAGCTTTCATAACTCACCGGTGCAGCCTCGTTTTCACTGCTCCAACAACTTCAACAACAACTACAAACCGTCGACACCGTCATTTCTCCATAAAAAGGTTCGTTCTTCTTTCTTTGTTTTCGTTTATCTTTGTTTGTGTTTTTCCTTACTGATTTGATTTTTGGGTTTCTTAGTTTTTTTCTCATGATTTTGGTTCTAACTCATTTTTGTAGCATATGTATGTATGTATTTTTTTTTTGTGAGTTTTGTTTTTATATACATATAATTTAGACTTTGAGTTTTATTTTTTAGTTATGGTTACTGGCTGCTAGTTTTTTTTAAAGACAGAGTTGTTGCTTATTTTTAAGTTATATTTACTTCTAATTTTCTTTTAAGTTATGCTTACTGCTAGTTTTTTAGAAGTTATAATGATATATTTATTATTTCAATTTTAAACATCTGATTTTTTAGTTTTTTTTTTAGAAGTTTTAATAATATACTTATTATTTCTATCTTAAACATGTGTTTTTTAATTTAATTATAATGTATCTACTTTTCCATGTTATAATATATACTTATTCTTTTATTAATTATAATAATATATACTGGTAAATATTCAGTTTTTGTTCTCATGCCATGTGACAGGAGCCAATTGGTTTTGTTTTAAACTTTTAAAAAAAATAAGAAAACCATATGTCTCTCTCCCATGAGTGTACTGCTGCCCCTTTGAATATTTCTTTCTCATTTTTTTTATACTGTTTATTTTTGTTTCTATTTTTCTATTTTATAAGTTTTAATTGGTTTAGAAATGGATCTTAAGCCCATTTTGCTATTCAGTGACAAGCTTCATATGCTATTGTACACACCTAGTTTAATTAATATGTTAGTATATTAAAAAATAAATCTAAAAAAAACTTAGAGTAATTAATAAAAAAAATTAATTTTACTTTCTTTATTTTATTTTGTTATTTCTATTTAATATTTAATTTGATATTTAACAAGTAGCAACATATGCCTTAGACTTAGGAGCTTGCACCCTCATTTATTTACTTTATTTTTTCGCATTTAAATCCAAAAGGGAAAGAACTCCTGCAGTTGACTCAATGTCATAGGAAGTTTAGCCATCCCTAGTTCCTTTTCAACCTTAACCATTAGGACTTTTTATTTTAGAAATTTTTGTGACTTTCCTAAAGTCACGTGAGTGTTTGCCATAACACTTACCTTCCCCCGCGAACCTTGAGCGTAACCAAGTGTTCGTTAATCCTTAGGAGAACTACGAGTGCTCTGATTCTATACCCGATACGTAGGCATCGATGCGATGTTGTGCAAGCACCATTAGAAATAAAACCTTAGGTTCCCATAATTTTAGCAAGCAATAAATAACAATAACATAAATATTAATAAGAGGTTCCCATAGGATACTGCGGATGCTTAGGATGCTAACACCTTCCCTAGGTATAATCAACCCCCGAACCTAGTTTCTCCTCATTTAGGGTTTTTACGATCTTTTTCCCTTTTCCCTTTGGATTAAATTAAAGTCGGTGGTGAACATAAAAGTTTTGCGATTCAAGCTTAATCAATAGCTTGGTATCCGATTCTCACCGCAACAGTCAGGCTTCGGGAATACCAAGTAAGAGATCTTGTGCTGAAAAAAACTTCTTCCCCCTCATACAGACCACAGGGGCAAGTGGACTCCAAACTACGATGGTCCATTCATAGTAAAGAAGGTTTTCTCTGGTGGAGCACCGATGCTCACTACTATTGATGGTGAAGATTTCTTATCCCCTATGAATTCAGATGCAGTTAAAAAATACTTCGCATAAGAAGACCCGCTGGACATAAAAACAGAATGTAAGTCCAGGCAAAAATAGGGCATCCCGGCGAGTCAAAAACAGAATAAAAGACTCTGGCAAAAATAAGATGAAAATCAAAAAAATGTGTACACCCGCTGAGTTGAAAAGCCGCATTGGACAACTCAGGCAAAAATGGGTATCCCGGTGGATCGAAAACCCGAAAGGGAGATCCTCGCAAAATCAGGGAATAAAGTGAACAACAACATTCTGAATTCGTCTGTATCATTTACAACATGGAAAGCTTCAAAAGGATAAAGCATCAGTCAGAATCAACCTTCTTCAGAAAGCAAGATGAGAAGAACGTCAAGGTCATATAGGTCATAGCAAAGGAAGTTCATCGGAGCGTCGTCAACGTTGCCAACAATTTTACTTTTCTCAATTTACAACAATCTCCTCATTCCAGGGGATTTGTTTCTTTGACTGTATTTTCCAATTCAGGGCACCCAGATTAATAAAATCAGATTTTTAGTCACACCTCTTCTTGTACATTTTTGTTTCGTTTGCAAAATGTCCAATATCGATGATATACTATTTGGATAAAACAAATGAGCAATTCTTAATAAATTCTTGCAGGAAATATATTTACTCTCGGGAATACCTGACTCCTATGACGGAATCTGGTAAGGGATACCTCGGGATGCTTGTGCGTTTCCTTGTCTTAACAAATTGCAGGTATTCAATATGCAGCATGGGGCATGCCAAGCACACTTCCCCAGCATACCTCCTCCCCGAACAGTATCTGGAATGCTTTTCCCCAACGGAGTTGTCAAAGCCTCCTCATCCCTAGCAGAGGTCTACTCAACAGGAGCATCCCCAGCCAATCTCCCCACAGAGTCTCCAACTTCTTCCCAGAAGAGCAATGCCTGAAATTCTTACACAACAAAGTGACGATAGCCTCTTTTCACCCAGCTGTCGCTCCCACCAAAAGACACCCGGGTCAGAAGGGGTACAGTGGGAATTATAGTTGTTGCAGTTGTAGGAGGATCTGTTGTTGCTGAAGAAAGAGTTGTTGATGTTGTAGGAACCGTTGTGGTAATTTGCAAAATTCCATCTCTGATAAGGCCATCTATGCCAAGCCTTAGCCTCTCATAACCATTAATAGAAGTTTTGCACGATTCGCAGCAGGCCTCACAGCCTGGGAACACCTAGCATCTTAAGAGTTGAGCTTTGACTTCTGCCAACGGTGTCTGAATATGTGCAACATTGTCAATCAGTGCAGATGGTTGGTCCTCTTCTATGGAATTAATCTTGGCCCCATCATGATTAGGCATAGGACTTCTGTTAACATTTGGAGGAAGTGCAAATTTGAGAGCTTTGGAATCGACCAGATCTTGAACCATCATTTGCAAGGCTCTACATTTCTCGGTATTGTGACCAGGTGCGTTGGAATGAAAGGCACACCTGGCACTAGCATCATAATTCTTCGGGAGGTTGAGAGGATCTGGTGGAGCCAACGTCCTTAACTCAACCAGGTTGAGCTTCAGGAGTTGTGGCAGTAGAGAAGCATAAGGCATAGGAATGGGGTCAATCACCCTATTTGCTTGAGATGGCCTATGTTGAAAGGGGCGCTGCTGTTGGTTGTTGTTGTTATTGTTGTACGTTCTTTGTTGCGGAAAATGAGAATGTTGCTGATAGTTATGTTGTTGTTGTTGTTGTTGAGGAAAAAGTGGTTGTTGTGGAACTGGAGCCGAGATAGTAACGACTGCTATTGATCTGTGAGAATACCGGGGTCTGCCCCTGCCTGCATGAATAGGATTTGTTTCACCCGCCCTTCGGGGTCCCGAAAAAGGTTTTCTGGGATTGTTGGAGGAACTTGCACCGTTGTCGGAGATTTTGCCCATCTTCAAAAGACTCTCAATTCTCTCACCTGCGATAACTACATCGGCAAAATTGGTGGAAGAGAAATAGCAAGTTTGTCAATATATGTTCCTTGAAGAGTGTTCATAAACATGTCGGCCATTTCTCTTTCAGACATGGGTGGTTGAACAGTAGCAGCAAGCTGTCTCCACCTCTTAGCATAATCCCGGAAGCTTTCCCTTGAAGACTGAGACATGCCCATTAGAAGGGTCCTATTGGGAGCCATGTCTAGGTTGTACTGGTATTGACGGATGAAGTCTTCGACCAAGTCTTTCCAACATCTTATAGTGGCCCTGGTCAGATGCGAATACCATTCTCTTGATGCTCCAGTCAGGCTGTCCTCAAAATAGAATATCCATAATTTCTCGTCCATAGTATAAGCCTTGAGTCTTCCTAAGAAAGATTGTAGATGAGTATGCGGGCAGGAGGTAGCATTATATTTTTTAAAGCATCGGGGTTTGCATTTGTGAGGAATCCTCACCCCATCTACCAGCCCTATATCCATTACGTCAAAGCCTAGAGAATTTTGGGATTCCAAATACCTCATCTTTTCAGCAATCTCATCCAGCCTTTGGTCATACACCTAATCCCCAGCCCCAATAACTATGAACTGCTCTTCTAGAGGATATTCTTGCAAGATCCTGCCTCCAGCAGTGTTTCCTTGAATATTCCTTGGGACATTAACATTTGGGTTCAAATGGGGCCCGAACTCTGGTGGGTCGATGCGAGGCTGCCCGCGTTCATTATTGATGGTTCCTCCTGTTCCAGGGTGGGGCTCTTCAGGAGTCTGCCTTTCCACCAGCACTCTCAGCCTTTCCTGGCTCTGAGCTAAGCCAATCATCACAACCATAAACTGGGTCATTTGATTTCTCATCTCAACCCTTTCGTTTTCCATTTGGTTTCTTACTTCATTCAGGTCCTGCTGTACCTGATCCATTTGAATGCCCGGAAGGTTGTTTCGCGTTGGGTACCGGTGTGTTCGGTTGATAGGGAACACTCGTCTTCGAGCAATGATTCCTGAAACCACAACAAAGTGAGAAACAAATAACAAACAAAAACCTACAAAACAAAGAAAATGTTAGTATGTGTCGCTCCCACCAAAAGACACCCGGGTCAGAAGGGGTACAGACGCGAACGGTCGGCAAAAGAGGAGAGAACACACAGGGGTGAACTCAGAAAGACAAGAGTCGCCAGCTAGGCATTTTTATCCCGGAGGAAAGGTAATGCTGCATAAACCTAGAAAGATATGGATAAGACGGTCGCGAACCAGAGAGACTGAGAAAGGGGGTTGGTTACAACATGGGAAGGTATTAGCACCCAGATTGACCGCCGTACTCGACGGGATCCACGCTTGAAAGATTTGTGTTTTAAAGGGGTAATGTCAGTGCAATTTGTGTATCAAAGCTGGAAAGGAATGCAAGTGTCAGTGTAAAAGAAGTGTGAAGTGTATAAGAGAAGTGTCAATGTAAGGAAAGAATGAAGCTCAAGACTATGAGGCTTAAAGAATAATGCTGGAAGAGGAGGGAATGTACAAAGACTTTTGTTCGATAACTGTTAAGTTATGCCTACGTATCCTCTTGTGCAATGAGGAAGTCAGAACACCGTAGTTCGACTCAAAGAGACTGAAAGATGAATTGAATGATGAACTGCTTGCTTGTCTATGCTCAAGTGTATGACCTGTCTGGCTCAGGTGCAAACTGTCTTGCATTAAACGGAAGAAGCGAGTTCTCATTTATGAGTGAATGAGGTGAGAAAAGAATCCCGGAGGAGACGATTATTGTTTGTTTTTGTGTTTTCAATATTTTATTGCTTTTTGATGTTTGTCAATAGAAAAATGAGCTTAAGCCTAAACCAAGGGTTAGTAAGCTCATCACATCCTCCCTCTGATTAGGGGTAATGAGAATACCTTAAGTGTGAAGTAAGCACCTCACACTTAATCACCATGATGTAGGATTAAGATCATTAACCTTCTTGTGATTATTTATATGTTTTTGTTGTTTTTGTTTAGTGTTAAGTAATGAGTTTAAGCCATAATCAAGGATTTAATGGACTCATTACACAATCTTAATTGAAGGATAATAAATGAGAACATTTAAGCTGAGAAAGATTCCTCAACTTAATCCATGATTAGGGATTAACCTCATGACAAAACAAAGCCTTTATTAAATGGATTTTAGTTAATGATAAGATGAAGAAGTGATTTTTTAAGGTTTGTAAGACAACTTGAGGGGGACTTGTCCATTAACACTAGGGTTAGTCCTTCTTAACCAATTAAGGAAGAATTAGAACCCTAATGCAAGGCCCAAGTTACAAGCTTGATGTCTTGATGATTATTAAGTGAATTGATTAAAATATTTTAAACACATTAAGGGTTTAACACTTAGGATTAAAGTTATACACTCCATCCTAATAGAATGATGCAGGCATAAGCTTAATCACAAAGCCTTGAAGCCTTTAGGGTTTAGTCCTTGATTATGAGGTGAGAAGAGAAGACTCAAAGAGACTCAAAGGTAAAAGCTAATGGGGGACTAAATCAAAACCTAATTGTTATCATGCTTGGTTATTCCTAGGGTTTATGAGGTTTGCAAGAATATCTTCAGAGAAACCACCAGGAAGGAAGCAGATGAAAGGAGAAAGAAACAGAGAGAAGAAAAACAACTTTCTTCACTTAAGAAGACAAGTTGCTTGAAGAAAGAAAGTAAGAGATGAACATGAATGAGCAAGCTCACTCAAATACACAAGATAAATGCAGCAAAGATGCAAGAGAGATAAGAAGAGATTTGTGAGAAGTGAAGGCAAATCCACTTCTCAAAACAACTTACCACCTTAAAAGTTAGCAAAAGAAATGAAATGCAATGCAAATGAGAGGAAATGTCATGATGCAAACCAAAGTCAGAGGCATTTACATGATGTTAATGATGCTAAGAGATGATACAAACATGAGGCAAGAAATGAGAATGATCATACAAGGATATGGGTGCAGATGAAACATGCTTTGAACCATGAATGTACATGAAAAGTTATGAAATGCAATGGACATATAACATGGAAAATGAAAGATGCAATGATCAAACATGATTCTAATATGTCCTAAGATGTATCATGAATCATGTGGATGCACAAAATGTCATGGCAAGTCATTGGATGCAAGCAAATGAGAAATGGATGCAAAGGAAGGCACAAATTAGGGTTACATGCATCATGCAATGCAAAAATCCAAAACCAGAAGCAAATGACATGATAAAACAAATGAAAATGCAATCAAAGATACCCTAAACCTATACAAGCTCACTGCCCAAAGGAGGGGATCCAACTCTTAACCTAGTGCAAGTTATGAATTTCCTAAGAATACTAGGGTTTTAAGGTACCTTATCAAGAAAAATGCAAAACAAATTGAAAATGCAAGATCAATTCAAACAAATTTTATCCTATAAACTACATGCCATGAAGGATGCAATGCAAGAAGAATCATCATCAAACTCTCAAGGGTTAGACAGAAAGGATTTTTCAAAGGTTGAACCAAAATATTGCCTTAAAATGAAATAAATTCCAATGAAAATGATCAAAAGGCATCAAGAACAAAAAAGAAATTTGGTTTGAGGGTTTGATAATGTTTCTAAATGTTTCTAAATGCAATATGAATTTTTTTGTGATTTTTAAATACCTAAATGCATTTTTAATTAATTAATTTCCATTAACTAATTAAAAATAAAAATTTAAATAATTTAAAAATGATTTTTAATGCAAAAAATAAAAATAAAAATATTTTTGGGTTCTGAAAATTAATAAAAGATTTGATAAAAAATTTCAGAATTTTTAAATGTATTTTACTAATTTTAATAATTCGTGCAAATTAAATGAAAAGAAAATGAAATAAAAATTAAAATATGAGAAGTATGCAATTCCAGAGGCTGAGATTCAAACTGGGAAAAGGAGGGAAGACTGCGCGCGTCATCCAACGGCTGTAATTCAAACTAACCAAATTAATTTAAACTGAATTAATTAGTTTAATTAATTATGATTAGGGTTTTAATGAGAGATCTGGGCCATCCAAACGCGCGGGAGTCAATGTTAGTCAACCCAATCCATGGTCCACATTCAAACTGAACCCTAAACGTGATTAATGCCCTAATGACATTCAGGTCACCGGAGAAGAACTCCGGTCGTCTTCTCCGGTGACATCCCTCCCTGAAAATTCCAAACTCACTCCCTAGTTTATTTCTGGAGCTCTAAAGCTCCAGATCACTTCCTCTCACCTCCCTAAACTCATCCCTGACCTCAAAAACTATTTATTTCTCACCATTAACAAGATTCGAAGCAAGATTCAAAAAAGGCAGAAATTTCAGACAAGTCATACATGCTCAAATCTCCATCATTTTCAAAAGCAAAAGGTTCAATGCACTCAGGGAATCAAACTTAACAAGTTGAGAACTTAAAATAGAGCTTCTGGAAAAAATAAATTTCGAAGCTACCTGAGGTGAAGCTTTCAGTTTGGAGCTTTCAGACTGCCTCCTTGCTTCAGAATGGCTCCAATGATCTTCTTGATGAAGCTTTGAAGCTTGGTTGGAGTTTAGAGTGGCTGGTTTATGAGATTGATGGAGTTCTGTTCAGTGAGGGGTGAGAATCGTGTTTTAGTTTCAGGGGGTTTCAAGGCAAGGTGAAGGGTGGTTTATGCTCTATGGAGCTTTTCTAAATGAATGGTGAAGTTGGTTTTGAGGTTTGATGATTTTGTGATGAGATTCAAAGGAAAGTGCATAAGAGGGGAGTTTTGTGAACTATGGCTTATGAGAGAGATCAGGCTTGTGTGTGTGTTGTGTTGAGTCCCATTTGGTACATGTATCACACTTGGATAGGTCAGAGGAGTTGGTGTGGCCTAACTTGATTGGTATGGGCCATTTTGCATAAATTCAATGTTTTGTGTAAGAGAGGTATGGGTCAATGGCAGGCCAAGTACAAAGGGGTGTCCTGCGCAACAAGGATTGAGGAGAGCCATGGAATCAGTCTGGAGGCCAATTAGCAAGTGGATTAGGGTTTGTGAGATGTTTTGCAACTTTGTGATCTTTTGGCCCTTTTGTGATTACTTGAAGCATAAGTCATGAAAATGGACAAGTCTTTGATGCATTCTGATTTTTAGGCATTGGTTTATGTTTGTTCAAAGGTTAGAAGTCCATTTGAAGTCACAATTTGCCTTGGCAAGAGGTTTTGCAACTTTGCCTCTTTGGTGCAAAACTTGAAATTATGTGATTTTTCCCAACTTTGACAAGCCATAACTTTTGATCCAAAATGAATTAGAATGAGTTCTTGTACTTTTTGAAAAGGGAATGATCCATTCTACAACTTTCATGACCACAGTTTTCTCATTTGAAGCATTTTTGAATCAATTTGAGGAGGTTGAAAAACTTTCCCAAAATGGCAAGTTTACATTACAAGTCACTTTCCCAAAAAGGCAACTTTGCTAATGGCTTGAAATTCTTCAATTTTGTGAACTTCTAACATCTTCTTGGATCAAATAAAGATCACACACATTCAAAATGATGAAGAACAACCTTTGGTTGGGTCATTGGGGGCCTCAGATGCCCTGATTTTGCACTGACTTGCTCAAGAAGTTAACAATTGATCAGATGCCTTCCCCATGGAATTTCTTCATGAAAATTGGTATGCATGATCCATATACAATATAGAGACCAATACAAACAAGAATGACCAAAAAATTTGGAGTTATGGCCTTTGAAACCAAAACCCTAATTCTAGGTCATCTGTGCAGTTAAACCTGGCTCTACTTCCATGCCTTTCTCAGTTCTTGTGATTCTTTGACTTTCTTGACTTTGTGGGGATATAATATGATGATTGAACATTCATGGACCCCTTTGAAGTGATTGATTACCTTTGGAGTGGCTCAAATGGCTCAGGGATGGCTCAGATCACAAACCCTAGATGCAGATGACTTTGAATCAATGCAGTGAACCAAAAAATGTAAAATGAGATGTTATGATTGAACTTATGCATATGAAAATATCACAAGCCATGGTGTGAAGAGTGAGGGCAAATTTGGGGTGTTTACACCAGCTGAGTTCTCTTTACGGATAGATCTATCAACGATCTATTTCCCCAAGCAGAATTATATCTCCTAAGGGACCTACCAATGATCTCCCTCAGCTGGGATGTCCCTCCAAGCAGATCAGCCAGAGATCTTGTTTTCAGTGGGATCCGAATCCCGGATCGATTCCTCTTTTGCATAATCATAGCATTTGCATCATATTCATCGAATAAGCGTAGCATTCCGTTTAATACAGAGCATTACGGCAAAAATCAAACATTTGCATGATCACGAGCCAGATTCGAGCCAGTCGCCTGCAAGTATTTCATTAACAATATATAAAGCTCACATCCCCCGCAAATAAAAGCCAAAGCATCCCATTTGCACTCTCCAACACAAATGCCCGTTCATATATACTCTTTCGGAACTCGTCTGTGTCATATCATTTCCCCAATGGATATAAGTCAAAACATCCTCTTTACGTTCAGTAACCTATATATACCCTTTTGGCACTCGTCCGTGTCACCTTCCCCCAGCACAGTTGCAAACACTTGTTGACAATCAAACACTTGTTTATAACACATTCTTTTTGAAACTCGCCCATGTCATCCTATCCCCACAGGTCTCCAGAACACATTTTACATTCTCACATGCAAGTATTTGTTCATAAATTATACACATTCTCTTTTGACACTCGTTCGTGTCACCTTTCCCCAGCAAATTGAACACTCATCTGTGTCTTTGTCATACTTCACCAACAAATCAATACTCACTCATACTTATACAGAAGTCTCTAATACTCGTCCATATCTTATACATTATTATTCCCCATAGATTCAACACTCATCCGTGTTCTTTGTTAACTAGTTGGTACTCGTCTGTATCATTATCTCTGAACACGTGTCAACGTTTGTTTCTACCGAATCTCGTCCATTTCATGGTCCTAAGGATGCTCGTCCGTATCTTTAATCTATACACAGCATCAAAACACTTATACCTTTTATTCTGGAAAGTGTGACACTCGTCTGTGTTTACTATTCCCAAGTAAACAACTTTCTTCTCTCCGACATTCGTCCTATGTCGTGATACTTTCGGCAGTCGTCCCCTGCCAGGTGATCGTCCTTCACCTTTGGATGACCGACCCTCATCCTTTCCCCGGTGGAGTCTCCATTATTCAAACCCTTTTCTATCCGACATTCGTCCTATGTCGTGATAAAGAGTAGCCGTCCCCTGCTAGGTGATCGTCATTCACCTTTTGATGACTGTCCCTCATCATTTATCCGATGGCCGTCCCCATCGTTAATCTTGTTATCCGAAATTTGTCCTATGTCGTGATAAACCCCGAGAGCAGTCGTACCTTTCCAGGTGATCGTCCTTCACCTCTTGATGATCGTCCTTCATCATTTTTATCCGATGGTTTTCCCCATCGTTGACCTTTTCTATCCGACATTAGTCTTATGTCGTGATAAAGAGCAGTCGTCCCCTGCTAGGTGATCGTCCTTCACCTATGATGGCCGTCCCCATCATTGTTTATTTTACTTTCCGAGCATGATGGCCATCCCCGTCATGGTCTCTTTATTTCCCCAGCTTGTCGGTCGTCCCCGTCATCGCTTAGCTTACCGCTTTATCACCAACAGTCGTCCTCTGCTCGATGGTCGTCCTCCATCGCCCACATTTTATAATCATGCTATACCGTCTTTTACAATTTATATCCTTTTTCTTCTTCTCCCAAGTGAGCGCAAATTTTGGACTGTCTTTGGTATTCAACCACAAGTTATCTTGTTTGTCTGTTAAGCCAAGCGCTTACACCTTGCACAGCTAACTCATGTTTGAATAGGGGAAGCTGTAAACACCCCAAATTTTCCCTCACTCATATCACACCATGGCTTGTGATATTTCATGTTTTCATAAGTTTAAGCATATCATCTCATATTGCATATTTGTTTCATCTGCATAGTTCAAGTTCATATACATCTAGGGTTTGTGAGCTGAGCAATCCAAGGATCCATTTGAGCCACTCCAAAGACCTCAAAGCATTCCAAGAGGGTCCATGTGTGTTCCATCATCATATTATATCCCTCAAAGTTCATAGAAGTCAAGAAATCACAAGAACTGGCAAAGCATGGAAGCAGAACTAGGGTTTCTACTGCACAGATGACCCAAATTAGGGTTTTAGTTTTAGAGGCCTTAACTCCAAATTTTTGGGCCATTCTTGTTTATAATGTTCTTAATATATTATAAGGATCATGTGTACCATTTTTTATGAAGAAATTCATTGTGAAAGTCATTTGTTCACTGGGTAACTTCTTGAGGAAGTCAGAGCAAAATCAGGGCATCTGAGGCCCCCAACAATGGAACCAAAGGGGTATTTTCAAAAAATTGAAGTTATATAATATTTATTTGATCATTTAAGTGCTTGGAAGTTCACAAAATTGAAGAAATTTTGAGCTAAACCAAAAGTTGCCAAAAATGGAAATGACTTGTAATAGAAACCTTCCATTTTGGGAAAGTTCTTCAACCTCTTCTTTCTCAACCAAAAATGCTTCAAATGAAAAATTCTTGGTCATGAAAGTTGTAGATTAGGTCTTCCCCTTTTCAAAAAGTACAAGAACATGTTCTAATTCATTATAGAACTCAAGTTATGATCCTTCAAATTTGGCAAAAATCCTATAATTTTCAAGAATGCACCAAAGAGGATTTTTTGCAAAACCACTTGCCAAGCCATTTCATGACCTTTAATGCATCTCTAAACATCATACCATCATAGTACAACTCATTTTGATCAGAATTGGCCCAAGAATCATACACTTTCATGCCTTGGACTTCAAGAAATTCCAAAAGAGCCAAAACTTCTCAAATTTGCAAAATGGTATGAATCTTTCTATACACTTGTTCCAGCTCATCAAATTTGATCCATAAGCCTTACTTGATCTCTGATGAGCCAAGCCATGCCCAAATTCATGCCTGCCATGTGCCCATACCTCACGTACAACCAACCTTGACTTTTTGCAAATCACCCCATACCAATCAGCATAGCCCACACAACCTATTCTGACCTATCACAACTTGACATACATGCCTCAAGGGATTCATTTTCATACACACACAAGCCTGCAAGCTCTCACACATTCAGATTGCCAAAATCCCTCTCAAACTTCATTTCTTCGAAATTCCTAAACCAACCATCAAAACTTCAAGCAAACTTCACCAATCATCTCCATACACTCTCCAGATCATTTCCCAACCATTAAACAAGCCTGAAACCTCAAGAATCCAAAACACGATTTCCCTCACCTCTGAACTGAAACCTCAAAAATAGTCCATATAAACTCCTTTCAAGCATTCCAGAAGCATAAGGGGATAAAGGGGAGTAGAAAAGCATCAAAGAAGTGCCCAGAAAGCTCCAGATAGCAAAGCTTCATCTCAGGTAATCTCAAGAACGTTTTTCCCATAAATGTATTTTTAAGTTCCTAATTGATTATTTATGCTTCACTGATCATGCTGGTGTGTTTAGAATTGAAAATGGTTGAGTATTGAGTATTTCATAGCTGTCTGAAATTTTGCCCGTGAAAATGTTTTGATTCGATTCTCTTGATTCATGAAAAATAAATGGATTTTGTTGTTGGATTCTTGTTTAGGATGTTTAATTGAGTGAATCGGATGGTTTGATGCATTTTCATGGCGTATTGAGAGAGATAGCATGTGAGGTTGGCCGGAGAAGATGACCGGAGCTTGCTTCGGTCACCTGAGATTAATTAGGGTTTCATTTCCCAGTTTCATTGTGAGCTCTTGGATTTGGATTAGATTAGGCAGCGTATGGTCCAGATGAGTTCATTAACCCTAAACATTAATTAATTATATTAATTAGGTTTAACTGAATTGATTTAATCAGATTTGATCATGGCCTTTAAAACACGCGCGCAGTCAATGGTTTCCCCCCAGTTTAAATCTCAGCCTTTGGATTGTCATACTTTTCCCTTTATTTCATTTTATTTTATATTTTATCCATTTCTTTTCATATAATTATTTAAAATAGTAAAAATGATCAAATAAATCTGAAATTTTTTATCAAGTCTTTTATTAATTTTCAGAAACCAAAAAAAAATTTATTTTTATTTTTTGCATTGAAAAAGTATTTTTAAATCATTTAAATGTTTTATTTAATTAGTTAATTGATTTTAATTAATTAAAAATACATTTAAGTATTTAAAAATCACCAAAAAAATCAGAGAATATTCTTAAACATTTACAAACATTTACAAACTTACCGTACAAATTTATTTTTGGTTTTGATCATGCTTTGTCATTTTTCAATGAATTAGGGTTCTTAAAATTGTTCATTTTCTAACTCTAACTTCAAAAATTCATAACTTTTAAACCAAGTTGAGTTTGTGAATGGTTCTTTTTTCATTGTTCTATGCATGGCTTCTAGCATCCAAAAACATTTTTGTTTCATTTTTATCATGCATTTTCAATTTGTTTGGCATTCTACATTGAGGATCACCCAAAAAACCCTAGAAACTTAGAAAATCCATAACTCCTCCTAGGTTTAGCTTCTGACCTCCCCCTTTGGATGATAACCTAGTATAGGCTTAGGTTTTCTTTTAGTGCATTTTCAAATTTTTATCATGTCATTTGCTTCTGTCTTTGCCATTTGCATCTTCACTTGCATTCATCTTGCACATGCATCCATAAATTAACTTGTCATGACATTCCATGCATTCATATGTCATCTTAGACATCTTAGGACATGTTAGAATCATGATTGATCATTTCTTCACTCATTTTCCATGATTTTCATTCATTTCCTTTCATTAACTTTCATGAACTTTCAAACTTCAAAGCATGCTTCATTTGCATTCATACTCTTGTATGATCATTCATATACACTTTGTATGCCTTTGCATCATGTCATAGCATCATTTGCATCATGTGTATGCTTCTGGTTTTAGTCTTTTCCTTTGCATATACATTGTTTCATTTCATTTCTTTCCTTATGCATCGTGTGCTAACTTTTCAGGTTAATGGTAAGTCGTTTTGAGAGGTGGATTTGCCTTCACCTCCCACTTCTTCTCATCTTTTTTATATTGCATCTTTGCTGCATTTTTTATTGTCTTTGAGTGAGCTTGCTCACTTGTGTTCATCTCTCACTTTCTTTCTTAAAGTTACTTATCTTCTTCAATGAAGTAAGTAACTTATTTCTTCTCTTTCTTCCTCCTTTCATCTGCTTCTTCCATTGGTGGCTACCTTGAAGATCTTTCTCAAGCCTTACAAACCATAGGAACATCCAAGCATGACAATAATTAGGGTTGTGATTAGTCCTCCTTAGTTTTTACCATTGAGTCTTCTTTGTGTCTCTCTTCTCATCTCCTCATTAGAGACTAAACCTTTAAGGTTTTAGGGCTTTGGAATTAGGGTTATGCCTGCATCCTTCTCTTAGGATGGAGTGTATAACTTTAATCCTAAGTGTTAAACCCTTAATTTGTTTAAACCTCTTAATCAATCCATCTAATAATCACTAAGACATTAACTTGTAACTTGGGCCTTACATTAGGGTTCTAATTCTTCCTTTATGGTTAAGAAGGACTAACCCTATTATTTAATGGACAAGTCCCCCTCAAGTTGTCTTACAAACTTAAAATCCACTTCTTAATCTCATCTCTTAGTTAAAATCCACTTAATAAAGGTTTTTTATATAATGACTTTAATCCCTAACCATGGATTAAGTTGAGGTATCTTCCTCAGCTTAAGTGGGCTCATCTATTATCCTTCTATTAGGATGGTGTAATGAGTTCACTAATCCTTGATTATGGCCTAAACTCACTACTTAACACTGAACAAAACCCCAAAAAGCATTTAAATAATCACAAGTAGATTAATGATCTTAATCCTACATAATCGTGGCAATTAAGTTGAGATGCTTATCTCATACTTAGGTATTCTCGTTATCCCTAATCAGGGAGGATATAATGAGTTTACAAGCCCTTGATTAGGCTTAAGCTCATTAACTTATGATTAACACCAAAAATAATAAAAGACTGAAAACACAAAAACAAACAATAATCGTCTCCTTCGGGATTCTTTTCTCATCACCTTCATTCATAAACGAGAACTTGCGTCTTCCGTCTAATATAAGACAGTTAGCACTCGAGCCAGACGAGTCATACATTTGAGCATAGACAAGTAAGTAGTTCAACAATCAATTTATCTTTCCAGTCTCTTTGACTCGAACTATGGTGTTCTGACTTCCTCATTGCATGAGAGGATACGTATGCATAACTTAACTGTTATCGAACAAAAGTCTCAGTGTCTTCCCCCTCTTTCAGCATTCTTTTTAAGCCTCAGTTCCTGAGCAATTCACCTTTTGCACTGACACCTGTACATTCTTTTCTTTAGCTTTTGCACACAGATAGCACATACACCTACCACTTTAAACACAATCTTTTAAGCATGGATCCCGTCGAGTACGACGGATAATCTGGGTGCTAATACCTTCCCAGGTTGTAACCAACCCCCTTTCTCAGTTTCTCTGGTTTGCGCCCGTCTTATCCATCTTTTCTAGGTTTACGCAGCATTACCCTTCCTTCGGGATAAAAATGCCTAGCTGGCGACTCTATTCATCTTCACTTCATTTTCTCCTTTCGCCGACCGTTCTCGCTTGTACCGGGATGCAAATCTTTGGGAGCGACATCCGGCCACACCAAAACCTCAACTTCTTCTCTAAGCCGCCCCAAGCCCTAAAAACATCCTAAAATCACTCCCTAAACACCATGGAACATGAATCAGCAAGCAAACAACATTTATCTTACATGAATCATGTGATACGAATCAAAACGGAAAACACGCAGAAATTTCAGAAGTCAGATACATCCTACACACTTAACCATTTTCAATGATTCAAAGCTCAAAATGACCAGCACATCACATAGAATCAGTTTATAACTTATAACGCAAGTTCTGGAAAAATATTCTTGGATGATACCTGAAATGGAGCTTTGTGTTCTTGAGCTTTCTGACCCTTTCTCTGGTGAAAATCCACCCCCTTTGACCTCCTGAAGCTAATGGTAAGCTTGAATGAAGCTTATATAGCCTCTTTTGTTAGTTTCAGTTCTGAGGTTGCGAGAATTGTGTTTTTTCTTGAGAGTGTTTTAGGCTATGGTGAGGGGTGGGAAATGATCCTGAGGTGTTTTTGAGTTGATTGGTGAAGGAAGTTTGAAGTTTTTGTGAATCTGAGAGGATGAGAGCTTTCAGGCTCTTGTGTTATGTTGTTTGTGATCCATAATGTTTGTTTAAGCCAATGGGATTGCTCAGAAAGTGCGTGGTGGCACAACTTAATTGGTATGGGCCAAGTTGCAAAAAATCAAGATTGTGTACTATGAGGTATGGGCATGGGTCAGCGGAGATTTCATGGGGTGTCTGGCCTCAGCTGGGTTCAAGGATGGCCATGGGATTGGTTTTGATGTGTTGGAAGGCTTGGATGAAGAGTTATCACATGTTTTGCAAATTTCCCTCTTTGAAGTTTCTTGGATCATAAGTCATGGAAACCCTAAGTTCAATGCACCATTCTTATTGTTTGAAGTTCATTTGACATATTGTGAAGTGTTTGTGTACATTAGAGGTCATTAGAATGCTTGAACATGCCAAAATGCAAAATCCCTCTTTTACATAAAACTTGAAATTATAAGATTTTTGCCAACTTTGAAAGGCCATATCTTGAGTTCTAAGATGAATCAAGACATGTTCTTGTACTTTTTGAAAAGGGAAATACCTAATATACAACTTTCATAACCAAGAATTTTTCATTTGAAGCATTTTTGGTCATGAAAGAGGAGGTTGAAAAACATTCCCAAAATGGAAAGTTTGCATTTCAAGTCGTTTCCAAAAATGGCAAGTTTGTAATTGGCTCAAAATTCTTCAATCTTGTAAACTTACAACCACTTAGAAGATCAAATAAAGATCATTGAACTTTAATTTGATGAAAATACCCTTTTGGTTCCATTGTTGGGGGCCTCAGATGCCCTGATTTTGACTTAACTTGCTCAAGAAGTTACCCAATGAACAAATGACTTACACAATGAGTTTCTTCATCAAACTTGGTGCACATGACCCTTATGACATATTAAGAACATTAGAAACAAGAATGACCCAAAATTTTGGAGTTAAGGCCTCTGAAACCAAAACCCTAATTTTGGTCATCTGTGCACTGAAAACCCTAGCTCTGCTTCCATGCTGTTGCCAGTTTTTGTGATCCCTTGAATTTCATGAATTTGAGGAACATAATATGATGGTAGAACACACATGGACCCTCTTGGAAAGCATTGAGACCTTTGGGATGGCCCAAATGGATTCTTGGATTGCTCAAATCACAAACCCTAGATGCAGATGAATTTGAACTTATGCAGATGAAACAAACATGCAATATGAGATGTAATGCTTATGCTTATGCAAAAATGAAAGATCACAAGCCATAGTGTGATATGAGTGAGGGAAAATTTGGGGTGTTTACAGCTCCCCCTATTTAAGCATGAGTAAGCTAGGCAGGATGTAAGCGCTTGGCTTAACAGACAAACAAGATAACTTGTGGTTGAATACCAAAGACAGTCCGAAATTTGCACTCGCTGGATAGAAGAAGAAAAGGGATATAAATTGTAAAAGGTAGTATAGTATGATTATCAAATGAAATCTACGGAGGACAACCATTGAGCAGAGGACGATTGTTGGGGATAAAGTAATAAGCTAAGCAATGATGGGGACGACCGACAAGCTGGGTAAATAAAGAGATCATGATGGGGACGACCATCATGTAAAGAAATCAGATTCTCTGGGGGTTAAAGAAAATCAGGGATGGGGACGGCCATCAAGCTTAAAAAGTGAAATAAACAACTACGGGGATGGCAATCGGTTTAAAGAATAAATGAAATAAATGACGAGGGACGGTCATCAAAGGTGAAGGATGATCACCTAGCAGGGAACGACTGCTCTTTATCACGACATAGGACTAATGTCGGATAGAAAAAGGGCAATGATGGGGACAACTATCAGATAAAGTGATGAAGGACGATCATCAAGAGGTGAAAGACGATCACCTAGCAGGGTACGACTGCTCACGGGGTTTATCACGACATAGGACGAATTTCGGATAACAAGATCAACGATGGGGGAGGGCCATAGTAAGAAATGATGAGGGACGGTCATCAAAAGGTGAAGGACGATCACCTAGCAGGGGACGGCTGCTCTTTATCACGACATAGGACGAATGTCGGAGAAAAAAAGGTCAACAAATGTGGATTCCACTGGGGAAAGGATGAAGGAAGGTCATCCAAAGGTGAAGGACGATCACCTGGTAGGGGACGGCTGCCGAAAATATCACGAGATAGGATGAATGTCAGGTACGAGAATGTTGTTTTGTTGGTGACTTACTGGGGAATGGTAAACACGGACGAGTGTTCACACTTCCAAGAATGAAAGATATAAGTATTTGACACTGTGTATAGATTAAAGATACAGATGAGCATCCTTAGAACCATGATACGGACGAGTATCGGTAGAAACAAACGCTGACGCGTGTTCAAAGATGATGATACAGACAAGTACCAACTGGTTAACAAAGAACACAGACGAGTGTCGAATTTGTTGAGGAGTGATATAAACAAGATACGGACGAGTATCAAAGACTTTTGTATAAGTGTGTACAAGTATTGATTTATTGGTGAAGTTGGTGCAAGACACGGACGAGTGCTCGACTTGTTGGGAATGCATGACACTGACGAGTGTCAAATAAGTATTATATATAAATAGGCATCTGTTTTGAGAATTCAAAGAAGATGCTTTGGCTTTTTGTGGGGATAGGATGACACGGACGGGTGTCGAAAAGAACATATTATGAACAAGTATTTGATTTGAGAGTGCAAAGGGTTTGCTTTGGCTTTTATGTGCAAAGGGGTCTTTGTATCATTACTGATGAGATACTGATGGTGATTACAGGTGACCGGCTCGAACCTGGCTTGTGATCATGAAAATGTTTGATTCTTGCCGTAATGCTCCTCTTTAGACGGAATTCTATGCTCTGTGTAGGGAAAATGATGTGAATGCCATGATAATGCAAAAGGGAGAAACTGATCCGAGACTCGTATCCTGCTGGGATGAAGATCTCCGGCTGATCTGCTTCGAGGGATATCCCGATTGGGGAAGAGATCATCTCTTTCTTGGGGAAATAGATCATTGGTATATCTATCAGTAAGGAGAAATCGGTTGGGGAGAAGGAATCTTCAGCAACTCTGTTGCGAAAGTAATTCATGCATTGTTCTCATGGGGAGAGAATGGAGACTCTATGGGGAGACAATTCCCTTTAACTTTGCTGAGGATAAGAGAGATCTGGCATCCTGGTGGGGAATAAGAGATTCCTTGCTCTCCTTGCTGTGGAGGAGTTTGTCAGGCACTGCTCGGAGAGGTCCTGCTTAGGGAGGAGATAAATTCTGGGGAGTAGCATGCTAGAGATTCAATGCTTGGTATGCCCCATGTTGTGTATTGAATATCTACAACCTGCTAAGATAAGAGAAACGCACAAGTATCCTGAGGTATCCCTAACCGGATTCCGCCATAGGAGTTAGACTTTCTTAAAAGCAATATATTTCCTGCAAGCATTTATTAAAAATGGCTCATTTGTTTTATGCAAGTGTTGTATCATGAATATTGGACATTTTGCAAACGAAATAGAAATGTACGAAACAAGGCGTGACTGAAAATTCTGATTTTATTAATTTTGGGTGCCTTGAATTGGCAAATACAGTCAAAGAAACAAATCCCCTTAATTGAGGAGATTGCTATAAATTGAGAAAAATAAAAGTGTTGGCAATGTTTACGACGACACTCCATTGAACTTCTTTTGCTATGACCTGTATGACCTTGACGTTCTTCTTATCTTGCTTTCTAAAGAAGGCTGATTCTGACCGATGCTTTGTTCTTTCAAAGTTTGCCATGTTATGAGTGATACAGACGAGTTCAGAATGCAGTTGTTCGCTTATTCCCTGATTTTGCATGGATCGCCCTTTCGGGTTTTCAATCCACCGGGATACCCATTTTTGCCTGAGCTGTCCAATGCGGCTTTTCAACTCAACGGGTGTACATTTTTATGATTTTTCCCTTATTTTTGCCCGAGTCTTTTATTCTGTTTTTGACTCGCCGGGATGCCCTATTTTTTCCTGGACTTACATTCTGTTTTTATGTCCAGCGGGTCATTTTATGCGAAGTATTTTTTAACTACATCTGAATTCACAGGGGATAAGAAATCATCGCCATCCATAGTAGCGAGCATCAGTGCTCCGCCAGAGAGGACTTTCTTTACTATGAATGGACCATCGTAGTTTGGAGTCCATTTTCCCCTGTGGTTTGTATGAGGAGGAAGGAGTCTTTTCGGCACAAGATCTCCCACTTGATATTCCCGAAGCCTGACTTTCTGATCGAAGGCTTTCTTCATCCTTTTCTGATACAACTTCCCATGACAAATGGCAGCCAACCTTTTCTCTTCGATCAAATTCAGTTGATTGTACCGAGACCAGACCCACTATGCTTCTTCCAACTTTACATCCATCATTACCTTTAAGGAGGGTAGCTCAACTTCAACAGGTAGGACTGCCTCCATACCATACACAAGCTGATAAGGTGTTGCCCTAGTGGATGTTCTGATTGAGGTTCGGTACCCATGCAAGGAAAATGGTAGCATTTCATGCCAGTCTTTGTAAGTGACCACCATCTTCTGCACAATCTTCTTGATGTTCTTGTTAGCTGCCTCGACAACGCCATTCATCTTTGGCCTGTAAGGAGAAGAGTTGTGATGTTGGATTTTGAAGTCCCGACACAATTCTGCCATCATTTTGTTGTTCAAGTTGGAACCATTGTCAGTAATGATTCGCTCGGGAACTCCATATCGATAGATGATGTCTCTTTTCAGGAACCTTACTACCACTTGTCTGGTGACTTTCGCATACGAAGCTGCTTCAACCCATTTGGTGAAGTAATCAATGGCTACCAGGATGAATATGTGGCCATTCGAAGCAGTCGGTTCGATCTTTCCAATCATGTCAATGCCCCACGTGGCAAAGGGCCAAGGTGAAGACATCACGTTCAAAGGATTTGGAGGCACATGCACTTTATCTGCGTAGTTCTGGCACTTGTGGCACTTTCTAGCATAGGCACAACAGTCTACATCCATTGTGATCCAGTAGTAACCTGATCTTAATAATTTCTTAGCCATTGCATGTCCTCCAGCATGGGTACCGAAAGATCCTTCATGCACCTCGTGCATCAGCAAGTCTGCTTCTTTCTTATCAACACATCTGCGTAGCACCATGTCAAAGTTTCGCTTGTATAATAAACCATCAGCATTGAGGAAGAAACTACCGGCCAGCCTTCTTAATGTCTTCTTATCCTTGGATGATGCCCCATGTGGGTATGCCTGATCTTCTAAGAAGCATTTGATGTCATGGAACCAAGGCTTGTCATCTTTAGTAATGTACACAGAGAAAACGTATACTGGTCGGTCTAGTCTTAATACCAAAATTCGGGGTACATAATTGGCAGTTTGAACCTTGATCATGGAGGAAATTGTAGCTAAAGCATCTGCAAATTGATTCTCGTCCCGAGGGATGTACTCCAGTTTGACTGTTGTGAAGAAAGTCAATAATCTCCTCGTATAGTCACGATACAAAATCAGATGCTTTTGGTGAGTGTACCATTTGTCGTTGGTCTGATTGATTACCAAAGCTGAATCTCTGAATACACTCAATGTCTTGATACTGAGGTCAATGGCTTTCTCAAGACCCATGATACATGCTTCGTATTCCGCTTCGTTGTTAGTGCAGGCAAAGGTGAGTTTGGCCGAGAAAGGCATATGAACTCCTTTAGGTGTAATGAGCACTGCACCAACTCCACAACCATTCATATTGACAGCCCCATCAAACATCATAGTCCATTCTTCTTCTGGATCAGGCCCTTCAGTGTGAACAGGCTCTTCATAATCTTTTGCTTTTAAGTGCATGATGTCTTCATCGGGGAAGTCAAATCTCATGGGCTGATAATCATCAATGGGTTGCTCAGCCAGATAGTCAGACAGTACACTGCCCTTAATTGGCTCTTTTAGATGTGTACTGAATGTCATACTCTGTCAGAATCATTTTCCATCTTGCAACCCTTTCGGTAAGTGCTGGCTTCTCAAATATGTACTTGACGGGGTCCATCTTTGAGATCAACAAGGTAGTGTGAGTCAGCATGTACTGTCTTAGTCGGCGAGCACCCCACGCTAAAGCACAACAAGTTTTCTCGAGCAGTGAATAACGTCGTTCATTGTCGGTAAACTTTTTTGCTTAGGTAGTATATTGCATACTCTTTTCGACCAGACTCGTCATGCTGGCCCAACACACACCCCATTGATCCTTCTAATACTGTCAGGTACATTATCAGAGGTCTTCCTTCAATTGGAGGCATGAGAATTGGAGGTTCTTGCAGGTACTCCTTGATTTTGTCAAAAGCCTTCTAACAATCATCATTCCATCTGACTGTCTGTTCCTTTCTTAATAGTTTGAACAAAGGCCCACAGGTTGCAGTGAGGTGAGATATGAACCTTGATATGTAGTTCAATCTACCTAAGAATCCCCGAATTTCCTTTTCAGTCCTAGGTGCAGGCATCTCCTGAATGGCTTTGACTTTATCGGGATCAACCTCAATTCCCTTTTAACTTGCGATAAATCCCAGCAGTTTACAGGAACGTACCCCGAATGTGCATTTGTTGGGGTTCAATTTCAGCTGATATTTCCTTAGACGCTTGAAAACCTTCAGCAGATTTACCAGATGTTCTTCTTCAGTAAGGGACTTGGAAATCATTGAAATTCTGGTATGATAGACTCAGATGTCGAATATGATGTTGAGACATCTTATCTATTACTTATAAACATGGTAAGGCATACATATCAGTACTTAAATAATTCTGATATATCAGAGTCAAACATACTTCAAGATGTTGGGACATCTGATAGGACATTCAGTTCATGTACTGCATAAAACATAAAAGATATAAAGAACACAGCAGAATTGTTGACCCAGTTCAGTGTATCTCCACACTTACATCTGGGGGATACCAAGCCAGGAGGAAATCCACTATAAGTAATATTAATTCTAGACTTAAACCACCCTGTTTAATCTTTCACTTAATAACTACCCAATGCAATTTCTACCTAAGACACAACTTAGATATGAGTACCCTACTCACTCCCCCTCAATCACACAGTGATCTTTTACAATGATTAATAAAATTGAAGTCACACTTCAAACACAACAACTTGATCTTACTTAGAAGTTTCAATCAAGACACAATACTTCTCTTGCTTACAAGCTTCGAGAAACACAAGTGAAACAGCCACAATAGAGTTACTTGTTACGCATGGCTGACACAAGGACACAACCCTAATAATGTTTACATTTTCGGTTGATTGGGTTAATCTAAACTAGGTTACAAGGTTTCTTTTATAACCTATTCCCAACTGGATTTGGGCCTAAACAATCACAACAATAGCTGCTACAAATATGCAGAAATATCTGCTACAAATATGCAGAAATATCTGCTACAAATATTCCAAAAGATCTTCAACTCCTAAAATATCTCTAAATATAGAAACCTATATTTTTCAATATTTGTCTTCAATTTAAATTGAGTCTTTAAGATCTTCTAGATCAGCACCACATATGATTGCATAATATCTCCAGAATATTCTGCATAATTCAGATCTGATAAATCCAATGTCATCACCTTGAATTAGGGTTTGTTACTTCCTAGATTCTAGGTGATTTAGTTCATCTGATTATGCTGAAGTTTCATAACAACTCTCCCTACAGATGCGCCTTGTTCTGTTTTTGTCCATCCATAATTAATTCCAGATGGATTCCCCTGAATTTACTCAATTCTGTTATGCATTAATTAATTCTGGTAACAGGTCTGAGATGTCTCAACATCTGTTGGGACATCCTGAAAAACTGAACTTACTTCATTTACTGATACAATGTCACAACATCTGATGTGACATCCTGTAAACTGAACTTATTCCATTAACTGATACAATGTCCTAACATCTGGTGTGACATCCTGATATCTTGACTTAAGTTCATTAACTGTTACTCTGTTTGACAGTGTCACAACATTTGGTGTGACATCCTGAACTAAGTTCAACACTTCTTGTTTGATATCTATATGTAACATATGACAGTAATGTTGTCATGACAGTTGCAGATGTTTCAACATTCTCTTTGACATCTGTCATGACATTTGCAGATGTTTCAACATTCTCTTTGACATCTGTCATAACATTTGCAGATGTTTCAACATCTTCTTTGACATCTGTCTGTAGCATATGACAGTAATTCTGTCATGACATTTGCAGATGTTTCAACATCTTCTTTGACATCTGTCTGTAACATATGACAGTAATTCTGTCATGACATTTGCAGATGTTTCAACATCTTCTTTGACATCTGACTGTAACATATGACAACATCTGTTGGGACATCCTGAATTAAGTTCTTCTACTCTGTTTGATAATGTCCCAACATCTGATAGGACATTCTGAACTGAATTCAACATCTTCTTTGACAACTTCCACATTTATTTGTGCCACCATGTCAGGACATCATGTTTGACATGTTCTTCCAGAGTCTATACTATGTTAATATGGAACTTCTTATTCAACATTTTCCAGCCATATTAGTTTTACCAAACATAATGCCAATCATAAAATAATGACATTAACAATCTCCCCCTTTGGCTTATTTTGGCTAAAACTAATTTACATACAGGTGTAGTAGTACCTTATGTAGAAGTTCCTTAACATCACATCTTCATATCAGACCTCACACTATTACTTCTCCCCCTTTTTAGCCATAAAAAGACAAAGGTTCCATAAAAATAGAGGTATATAATCTTCATAAGCTTGAAACACACACAATTCCTCAAGAATCAAACATAAACTGCAGAGAGAAGCTTTATGTAATATAGCCTTCTAGACTCTTAGGATTCTCCTTATCTGGTTAAGGTATTACTCCCCCTTAACACCACAAAATCAAGTGCACATACTTGTAACACACTCCCCCTGTCTAGGATACTCCATGCTTCTCTGTACATTGATGAAAGGAAAACATAAGACGCATCTTCATGTCTTCAAGAGCTCACTCTCTGTTCAATTCCCAATCGAATACATTCACTTCTTGTACCAAAGCATACCTGATTCCTTTCTGGGTTTGTAGTTACCACATACTACACAAGATGAACATCTTCTAGCACACAGGTTCTTGACACTAAGCCTTTACACACCAAAGGCCATACAATCCAGATAAAACACATCCAAACTAATTATGAAATTAGAATGAATGTCCACAAACAAACTTCCAAGCAATCAATACCTGATATACTTCTGGTGGATCAACAGAGATGTGCTATTCAGTTGAGGCCTTGTGCTGATCCTCAGATGCTTCTTCATCACAATTATTGAAGGCCTTTTTCTGGTCCTCAGATGTTTCAACATCTATTGGGACATCCTGTTGAGCAGGAGTGTCCTTTGCAGCCTGAGTTTGTTGATCTTCTTGTGGGGCTGACATAGTGTTCAGAGGGATAGATATGCCACTTACCACTCTTTTCTTAGATAGGATCTTGGTTACCAACTCCTTTATGGAATCATCCACATATTCAGAAGCTTTTGGAGTGTTGTACAATGGTGAAGGTATGCCTTTGGTCTTGCTGAAAACTTGATCTTTTTGGAGTTCTTGGCTTTTTAGCATGAGGAACACTTCCAGTCTCTTCTACATGTTTCTTCCAATATAGATCATCTACTTCATCATTCTCCCATATGATTAGGTAGTCTAATAATAGAAACCATGTAGATAAACACCCCAGATAATGTACTAACACTTAGTTAGAACATTTTTTTTTATACACCAAGACCTTATCACCATGATCCTAGATGTGCTCCACCAACTGGACTTACTATAGCATAGTAATCCAAGAACTGAAAATCTTCAACTACACTGTGCCACCAGTTAGAATCAGAAATCCAGAAAGAATGATAAACTCTCATCCACCTTCAAGAAGAATAAATCCTCTTGAGTCTTCAACTCATCACTCCTCTGCCCAAGAGCAATTTGTTCCAAGACAATCCTCAAGAACAACCAGCTGCCACACTCTGATTATCTTGATTCTTCGAATCCACTTTAAAGATCAACCAATTACCACATTTTGATAACCTTCTTTATGAATCCTCATATGAAAAAGCCAATTTCCACTTTTGTCTTCTTCACGTTTATAATAAATCTTCCAAAGATATCCTGATCAAAAAAATTGATCTTCACCAATTAGACTCTGATGTTGAACTAGATGTTTAAACATTATTAGCCCACATCCATCTGTTAAATTCAGTTCCTTCTTCTGCCACTTGAAAGAACCTCCTTCCTTTATAGAACAAGAGTTACATGCTCTCATAGACTTGATTTATCCATCAAGTTTGAGTAGACAACCTCCATTCTATTGGTTTTGCAGAAGTTCTTACCAATAACACATATTGATGAGAAACTTCCAATGTTTCTCCAAAGTCTTCAAACCTGCCACTGTCTGATTATTCAGAAGGAATAGTTAAGAACTACACCTCAAAACTATACCAAGGATGCCACCTTTCCTCGAGAAAGGCAGTCTAAACAAATTTATGATATCTCCACCTATCTTAACTCCATGATGAGCATTCTGGACTACACCTAGATCAGAAATAAACCAATCCAAGTAGTCACCAAGATTATGATATGTTCATGGTCTTTCATCTCCATCTTCAGAATCAACAATATCCAGACAAGTTCTTGCCAAGAAGCTTTCCAGAAATACATAACTCCTGTCACACAAGACTGAAGCCAATGCTACAGCTTATGCAATACCTCTCCCATGATTCTGCACAAACTCTGATGATAAGATGTTCCAACATCTTTTTGAACATCACCAATCTTGAATCACAAGGATAATCAATCAAATATTTGTGAATTCCACAAACAACAATTGATCTTAAATCCTTGTATAATACCTTATCAGATAGTTCTACACAATCTGATCTTTTACTTTTGAAGGATTTTAAGGTTAGCTCCAGATAAGATTAGCAATATCTCCTCATGTCATGGATAAACAATACTCCAGCTGAGCATGTACTCCACTAATTCTCAATTTCACACCCCTGATGACCATACAAAGAGCACAACTGATAAATATCCACACTTGATTTTATATTCCAAAACAGATGCTCTTAGTTTGCTTGCTACAAAGGGTTTATACTGCCAATATCCATGACTAGTAGTGGAAGAGACTACCAGTTCAACAACCATTCTGATCAGACTTCCCAATCTGACATTCTTCCCTTGCGTCTAGCAATTGTTGGTCACATTGCTAGCTTTAATCATGACCAAAGTCATGCATTTATCACCCACATTTGTAAATACATTTAGAAGCTTCTTCATCTTCAGATTCACCATCAGATTCATCAGTATTCTGAGCAACCTCTTCCAGCTCCAGCCTTTGAAATACTTCCTCAAGCTTTTTCTTCCTGGCATCAAGATTTTTTCAAGTGTTCTTCAGATCTGCAATCAAGGCAGCTTTGGATATGGGAGTCTTTGCTTTTGAAGGTCCAGCAGATGTCCTAGTGGAAGCTTCAACATCAGCAGCATGATGGCTCAAGAAAAGTTTGTAATGGAAGGCCAGAGGACTTTTTCTTTTGCATACTGAATCCTTCTCAGTGAGGATACCTGGATACTGGCTTAGTATGATTCCACATAGCAGAAAGGGAAAAGCAATAGGAAGCTTTGTTGCAGATGTTCCAACATGCTTCAATGTCTGATCAAAAATATAAGCCCCAAAGTCCAGCTTTGCTTGGGTGCCCACAGCATATATGAACCTGCTCAATTCAGTTGCTATTGAGGAGGTATGGTTGGTAGGGACCCAATTTGAAGTGCCAATCCTATGCAGCATTGCATACTTCCTTGTCAGCAAGCTAACAGAAAATTTCCCCTTGACTGGCCAAGCTTTGAATTGATTAGCAGTGATGACCTTGCACACATGGTTATTTGTCTTTCCCAGCTCATTAGGTCCATCAGATTCTCTTCCTAGATAGTGGTTGATAACCCTAGAAGAGAGTTCCACACATCTCCCTCTTACATACACCTTTCAGAAGTCATCTGATTTACCATCAGCACAGTCCTCTTGTAGGTTGACAATGAATTCCTTGACTAGCAGCTCATAGCAAGGTGAAAAGTTTGATACTGTTTTGAATAAACCAGCAGAAGAAATTAGGTCAATTACCTCAGTGCACTCAAGTGCATTGCTGCCCAGCTCTCTTTCAAGTGCTACCCTTCTTTGGTATACAAATTTCCATCTGCTCACACTTGAGACATGATGGAAAGAAACATTGTCCAGAGGAGCTTCTGGAACAGCAGATATGGACCTTGAGGGTGCTGGTTTCTTCTTTGGTTGGGATGTTGGGATATCCTCTTCAACATCTGAATCTGGTGGAGTTACAGCTTTCCTCTTTTGGGTATTCACCTTGCTCCATTGTTTAGTAGGACCAAGTATCACTTTGACCTTGTCTTTCTTTGGAGTAGGCTGCTTCTTTTCAGGAGTTGAATGTCCTGCAGTCTTCTTTTCCTTTCTAGCCCTAAGCCTTTTGGCTATGCTAGGGTCCACAGAAGCAATGATCTCTGTGTCAGAGTCATTATCTAAGTCTTCAACATGTAGCATAGATGCCTCCTCTTCCAGGTTAGGAGTAGGTTCCAAACATATGTGATCATCACACATTTGTCTAGCACCCAAAGCATCCATCATCACACCAGTTTCCTTCTTCTGGAACACAAAACTAAGCTTGGTTCATAAACTGTTGATGTGTAGTGTGGTGTCAAGCCATTAGGATTGACATATCAATTCAGCTTCTTTCTTGATGAAACTTCCTTCAGTTCATGATTTAGACAATCATAAACATGTATCTTCACAAGAGAGATTTTCTCCAGCTATACCTAAACAACATAGGACACCATAACTAGGAAGGATATCCTCATTAGGTCACCATAAATAAGCTTAAGAGATAACTTATCAAGATTTTCACTCCCGCATGAAAGATTTGATAATTATACTCTTTTGTTTTGGCTCCAACCTCTTCTTTCATCAAGAACCACAACATTCTGAACTAAGTGTTCTTCAGTTCTCACAGAAAAAAAATACAAGCCTCCTTCAAATATAGAATTCTCTGAACCAAGATGTCAGGACATTCTGTTTGACATCATAGCTACACAGCATTTCACCAGCAAATTTCCAGCCCTGATAACACCAGACTGGTCCAATATACACCATATGATGAATAGTCCATCCTCCACTTCTAGGGACCATTCAAACACCAATATGAACCTCTCAAGTTCCAACAGCTTTTCATTATATCATCCTTCTTCCTTTACCATGAACCAGAAAGTATCCCCCTTAGATCTCATCCAGAAACAGACCAGGATGCCTGCTCTGATACCAATTGAAATTCTGGTATGACAGACTCAGATGTCGAATATGATGTTGAGACATCTTATCTGTTACTTATAAACATGGTAAGGCATACATATCAGTACTTAAATAATTCTGATATATCAGAGTCAAACATACTTCAAGATGTTGGGACATCTGATAGGACATTCAGTTCATGTACTGCATAAAACATAAAAGATATAAAGAACACAGCAGAATTGTTGACCCAGTTCAGTGTATCTCCACACTTACATCTGGGGGCTACCAAGCCAGGAGGAAATCCACTATAAGTAATATTAATTCTAGACTTAAACCACCCTGTTTAATCTTTCACTTAATAACTACCCAATGCAATTTCTACCTAAGACACAACTTAGATATGAGTACCCTACTCACTCCCCCTCAATCACACAGTGATCTTTTACAATGATTAATAAAATTGAAGTCACACTTCAAACACAACAACTTGATCTTACTTAGAAGTTTCAATCAAGACACAATACTTCTCTTGCTTACAAGCTTCGAGAAACACAAGTGAAACAGCCACAATAGAGTTACTTGTTACGCATGGCTGACACAAGGACACAACCCTAATAATGTTTACATTTTCGGTTGATTGGGTTAATCTAAACTAGGTTACAAGGTTTCTTTTATAACCTATTCCCAACTGGATTTGGGCCTAAACAATCACAACAATAGCTGCTACAAATATGCAGAAATATCTGCTACAAATATGCAGAAATATCTGCTACAAATATTCCAAAAGATCTTCAACACCTAAAATATCTCTAAATATAGAAACCTATATTTTTCAATATTTGTCTTCAATTTAAATTGAGTCTTTAAGATCTTCTAGATCAGCACCACATATGATTGCATAATATCTCCAGAATATTCTGCATAATTCAGATCTGATAAATCCAATGTCATCACCTTGAATTAGGGTTTGTTACTTCCTAGATTCTAGGTGATTTAGTTCATCTGATTATGCTGAAGTTTCATAACAACTCTCCCTACAGATGCGCCTTGTTCTGTTTTTGTCCATCCATAATTAATTCCAGATGGATTCCCCTGAATTTACTCAATTCTGTTATGCATTAATTAATTCTGGTAACAGGTTTGAGATGTCTCAACATCTGTTGGGACATCCTGAAAAACTGAACTTACTTCATTTACTGATACAATGTCACAACATCTGATGTGACATCCTGTAAACTGAACTTATTCCATTAACTGATACAATGTCCTAACATCTGGTGTGACATCCTGATATCTTGACTTAAGTTCATTAACTGTTACTCTGTTTGACAGTGTCACAACATTTGGTGTGACATCCTGAACTAAGTTCAACACTTCTTGTTTGATATCTATATGTAACATATGACAGTAATGTTGTCATGACAGTTGCAGATGTTTCAACATTCTCTTTGACATCTGTCATGACATTTGCAGATGTTTCAACATTCTCTTTGACATCTGTCATAACATTTGCAGATGTTTCAACATCTTCTTTGACATCTGTCTGTAGCATATGACAGTAATTCTGTCATGACATTTGCAGATGTTTCAACATCTTCTTTGACATCTGTCTGTAACATATGACAGTAATTCTGTCATGACATTTGCAGATGTTTCAACATCTTCTTTGACATCTGACTGTAACATATGACAACATCTGTTGGGACATCCTGAATTAAGTTCTTCTACTCTGTTTGATAATGTCCCAACATCTGATAGGACATTCTGAACTGAATTCAACATCTTCTTTGACAACTTCCACATTTATTTGTGCCACCATGTCAGGACATCATGTTTGACATGTTCTTCCAGAGTCTATACTATGTTAATATGGAACTTCTTATTCAACATTTTCCAGCCATATTAGTTTTACCAACCATAATGCCAATCATAAAATAATGACATTAACAATCATATCATCCACGTAGCATTCAATTTCTTTGTGGATCATATCGTGGAATAACGTTACCATAGCCCATGTATAAGTGGCACCTGCGTTCTTCAGTCCAAAAGGCATTACCTTGTAAAAAAATATGCCCCAAGGTGTGATGAAGTTTGTTTTCTCCATGTCTTCGGGTGACATCTTGATCTGATTGTAACCAGAAAATCTATCCATGAATGAATATACTGAGAACTGAGTTGTGTTGTCGACCAATACATCAATGTGAGGTAATGGGAAATCATCCTTTGGGCTAGCTCTGTTCAGGTCCCGGTAATCCACACACATACGCACCTTTCCATCCTTCTTAGGCACTGGTACAATATTAGCAACCCACGGCGGGTAACTAGTTACAGCAAGGAAACCGGTGTACCACTGGTTTTGTACTTCTTCCTTAATCTTCATGGCCATATCTGGGCAAGTACGGCGTAACTTTTGCTTCACTGGAGCGCAATCTTCTTTCAAGGGTAGCCTATGCATAACAATATCCGTATCTAGACCTGGCATGTCTTGATAGGACCAAGCAAAGACATCGATGTATTCTCGAAGCATGTTGATAAGCTGTTCTTTTACTGAGGTTTGCAGACTGGCCCGAATCTTCACTTCTTTCAAATCCTCCTCGGTACCAAGATTAACTGTTTCAACCTCCTCCTGATGAGGAGTAATCACTTTCTCTTCTTGCCTCAACAACCTGGCTAAATCTTCAGGCAACTCATAGTCTTCTTCAACCCATTCATCAGCTTGATTAATTGGATTGTCGAAGTCATACAAGGTCATAACAGTGTTGTTTTAAGTGCAATCTGGAGGATAATCTCTACAAGGGTTGAGATTTGTTCGTTTTAATGATCAATTTTAATCTTGTTTAGAAAAAGTGTAAAATGAAGTTATTATTTTAAAAACATTGCCATTTTATTGTTTTGTACAAAAGTTAAAAATGAAAAGACAGTGAGCGAAAGAGAGAATTGTTTGAAAAAGATGTCCGATATTCATTGATATTCCATTTGCACAAAATCACAAATATGGACCTATTACAAAATGAGTCCTGATACCTTGGGAAAGATGCAGGACTTGATGCATGCTGAAAAAAAGCAGGAAATAATAATTACTCTGCAGGAGTAACCCTTATAATTTCCTAGGAAGACCAGTTAAGGACTTGGTGACCCGGGATCCTTGGACGATTCCAGCTCTCTAGGTTGAGGTTGCTTTCCACCTCGTCTTCCACGTTATTGACAGCATCTGGGGTGAGCATCCCCCCACTTATGAACTTAGGCTCCTTGGAAGCCTCTGCTTGATCTTGTCGGAATGGTTTGTAACCCAAACTGAATATGTCTTCCTTCTTCTCCACTGGTAGCAGCTTTCCCCAACCTTGGGCATTTCCATCTTCAACAACCTTATGGGCTTGCTAATAGGAGACAATTGAAGTACTCATCTTATCCTCTTGGGATGCAGCAAATACTTCAGTTGTCGCCTCATTGATGTTCAGAGCCTCGAACCCCTGGCTCATGGTTTCATGGATTTCACCATCCATCTCAATGTATTTGTATGTAGCCGGATGGCTAACAAAGATATCCTCTTCACCACAGATGGTGATAATCTGTTCTTCCCACTCATATTTCAATTTCTGGTGAAGGGTCGACGTAACTGCACCAGCAGCGTGAATCCATGGTCGACCCAACAAACAGATGTAGGTCGGCTGAATGTCCATCACATAGAAAGTAGTCTGAAAGACCTGCAGACCGATTATCACAGGAAGCTCCACCTCTCCAAGAACAGATCTCTTGGAGCCATCAAAAGCTCTAACCACCAGATTGCTTGGTCGGAGATCTATACCATCATACTCAAGCTTAACAAGGGCCTTCTTTGGCAAGACATTGAGTGAAGACCCAGTGTCCATAAGAACATGTGAGAGCACAACCCTTTTACACTCCAAAGTGATATGTAAAGCTTTGTTGTGTTGACAACCTTCCGTTGTCAATCAACGTTGGTGAAACCTAGCCCATGGCTAGTATTAACATTAGAAGCCATTGTCTAGAGCTGATTCACTGTGATCTCCTCCGGCACGTAGGCAGTGTGCAAGACTTTAAGTAGTGCATCCCGATGAGCTTCGGAACACAACAACAGGGATAAGATGGAGATTTTGGAAGGAGTCTGGTGGAGCTGATCCACAACCTTGTAGTCATTTCTTTTGATTATCCTCATAAATTCATCCACATCTTGATCAAAGGATGATTTATGGGCTTCTTTTGGTACAAGTTCTTCAAGTGCCACACTTTTACCTTTGGCTTTGGCAGCAGCCTCTGCCTCAGTATTGGTCCTTGGAGCTTGTGATGTGAAGAGGCGTCCGCTTCGAGTGAAGCCTCCGCCACTCCCGACATTACCCACTTGCGGTGAAGAATTAAGAAGGACTCTTTATCCGTTGCAATAAAGGTCTGAACCATAGTGCCATGGTACAACATTGTCTTTATCATATGGAATGGGCCTTGGCACCGTGATGGTGATTGGACTGACTGCAGCAGAGGTAGGGACTGTTATTGTTTGTGGATCATAAAAGATGGTAACGGGACTTCTGGTTGATGTTGGTGGTGATTGATTGAAGCTTGGTTGTTGCTGAAATTGTTGTCGAGATTGTTGTTGATAATTGTTGGAAGCAGGGACCGTTGTAGGGTCGTAATAGGTGGTGACTGTAGAGACATTGTTGTTGGTGGTTGCTGTAGTTGTAGAAGTGGATGCAATTGAATTGGTGTTTGTTGAAGTGATAGAAGAGGTGGTTGTTGATTTTGTAGACGAGTCTGTAGGAACAATTGTCTTTGCAGTTGTAGGAGAAATACTTGTTGTTGAAAAAGGAGTTGTTGATGTTGTAGAAGCGGTTGTTGTTATTTGCAGGGTACCTTCTCTGATCAAGCCATTGATGCCATTCCTCTAGCTTGCAAACCCGTTGACGGAAACCTTGCAAGATTCATAGCAGGCCTCACAACCTGGGAACACCTAGAATTTTAGAACCTGAGCTTTAACCCCTGCCAAAGGTGTTTGAATGCTTGCAGTATCTTCAATTAAATTCATAGATGAGCTTTCCTCTATTGCATTTATCCTTGGCCCACAATGGATGGGCATAGGATTCTTCGTGACATTAGGAGGTGGTGCAAAATTTAGGGCTTTTGAATCTACCAGATCCTGTAACTTCATGTTCAAAGCGCTGCACTTTTCTGTGGTGTGACCAGGTGCATTAGAATGAAAAGCACACCTTGCGTTGACGTTGTAATTTCTCGGAAGGTTATGAGGATCTGGTGGAGCCAAAGTCCTTAACTCAATAAGATTAAGCTTCAGGAGTTATGGCAATAAGGTGGCTTATGGAATTGGTATAGGGTTAATCACTCTGTTAACCTGAGATAGTCGTTGCTGGAAAGGGCATTGTTGTTGGTTGTTGTTGTTGTTGTAGGATCTTTGTTGAAGAAACTGGGGCTGTTGAGGAAAATATTGTGGTTGTTGAGTGTATTGAGGAGGTGGAGTAGGAATAGTGACAACGACAACTGATCTTGGCAGGTATTGTGGTCTTCCTCTTCCCATATGTACAAAATTTGTTTCACCGGATCTACGGGGCCCTGCAAATGGTTTCCTTGCACTGCTTGAACTGGCGTCGTTGTCAGAAATCTTTCCCATTTTCAATAAGCTCTCGATTCTTTCCCCCGCTATGAGCACATCTGCAAAGCTAGTGGAAGAGAATGCATCCAACCTATCAATATAAGTCCCCTTGAGGGTGTTCATGAACATATCTGCCATTTCCCTTTCTGACATCGGGGGTTGAACGACAACAGTTAATTGCCTCCATCTTTGGGCGTACTCTCTAAAGCTTTACTGGGAAGACTGTGACATTCCCATCATAAGGCTTATGTTTGGAGCCATGTCCAGATTATATTGAGATTGACGAATGAAAGCCTCAACCAAATCTTTACAATTCCTTACTGTGGCCCTGGTCAAGTGAGAGTACCACTCACGGGATGCCCCTGTCAAAGACTGAAGATGGGTACGAGGGAAGGATGTACCATTGTATCTTTCAAAACATGGAGGTTTGAATTTGTGAGGAATTCTAATCCCCTCCACTAGTCCCATATCCATGACATCAAAACCTTGAGAGTTTTGAGACTCCAGAGACCTTAGCTTTTCTGCTATCTCGTCCAGCCGAAGATCATAGACTTCGTCTCCTGCCCCAACCACATTAAATTGTTCTTCCTGAGGATCCTCCTGCAAGGCCCTCCCTCTAGTGTTGCCCTGGGTGTTTCTTATAACATTAATTTATGGGTTCAGATGAGGTCCAAACTCTGTGGGATCAGTACGAGGTTGTACATGATCGTTGTTGCTGGTACCCCCTGTACCTGGGTGGTTTTCCTCGGGAGTTTTCCGCTCGACCAAATCTCTCAGTCTCTCTTTGCTTTGAGCCAATCCAGACATCACTGCCATAAACTGGTTCATTTGGGCCCTCATTTCAGTCCTTTCATTGGCCATTTGGGTTCTCACGTCAGTTAGATCTTGTTGAACCTGATCCATTTTTATGCCTAGAAGGTTGTTTCTTGTCGGATACCGGTGCACTCTATTGACGGGGAACAATCTTCTGTGAGCAATGTTTCTTGAGACCATAACAAAGTGAGAAACAACAAAAACAAAAACCCTACAAAACAAAGAAATGAGGTTAGTATGCAATGCAGGATGTGTATTTGTCTTCCAAGGGTATCCGGTTTGGTTCTTTGGTTTTGAACTTCCAGACCTCGAGGAATGATGATGTTGAAGAGAGATAAAGCCCATGAAATAATACAAACAATATATTACAAAATGTAAAGATACATAGTTTTATTACAATAAAGTCCCCATGAAGGGTCAGAATACAACAACAAAAATACAATCAAAATGAAGTATAGACAAAGGAATCAAACATCCAATCCATAATCATCCTCTCTGACTTCTTTCAGGGGAGCCTCAGTCACTGGGCAGACCGGATGCTCTGTGATGGTCCTGATAAGAAGGTTCCTGGGGGCAATGGCACTGGTCAACTTCTTATGCTTATCATGGTCCTTTGATCTTTTCAACCCCGCCCGGAGCTTCAAATCAGAGATCTCCTTCTCTGTTGTTAACAAGGCTTCCTAATTCTTCTTCTCATTGGCTTCCAACTGCTCTATCCTAGCCTGGGTCCTCTGATCTTCCTGTGATCGAGCCTCAGTGATCCTGATCCACCTATCCTGACTCTATTCCAAGTAGTGTTCAGCTCTGTCCTTCTGAATCTTATCTTCCTTGCAAGCATTCTTTAATACCAACTCCCCTGCTCTAGCTCTTCTAATGTAATCATCTGTCTTCTCAATCTTGGTCAAGTGCTCAATCAGGAGCTTCTCTAACCTTTCATTATCCAGACGACTATCATTCCTCTCCCAGAGGGTCTTCTTCAAAGCTTCAGAGAGCTGAGTACTCCTTTCCTTCAATTTCTCAAATTCCTCTAAACTAGCAGTAGCTGCAGGCTCTACTGCTGATGGTCCAGGTACATCCTCTATGGTAAATGGCATGCGGGTGATCCGTCCCCTAATACGAGACCAATTAAGATACTGAGCTGAAGCTATGTTGTTATACTTGCAAAGAATAAAAGTCCCCTTTGTCTGAATATTGTCACAAGCCTAGGCTGCTTGTCTGGCAATGGCAAGGTTGTGCTGAATGTCATAATAGAGGGTTTCTGTTAATTCTTGCTCTCTTGGTGGATGTACCAAGGCATACCCTAATTGCCTTTTGAACATCAATGGATTGTAGTTGATGAAACCCTTCACTCCAATCAGGGGTACATTTGGATACTGCCCATAACTGGTGATGATATCTTTGGCCTTGGTGCTCTGAGTGCACCACCTGATGTCTTCTGATGTAAGGGCAATCATTCTCTTAGCCCAGTTCCTTGGCTGATGAGGATTCAAGAAAGCGTCTGACTTTGGCAAGTCCCTTAATAACCAACAGTAGAAGAGAGGTGTACAACATCTGACTAATCTTCCCCTCTACTTCTCATTCCTTTGATGCACTGAGTAGTAAAACTCTCCAAGCAAGGTAGGGACTGGGTTCCTCAAGATGAAGATATGGATAGCACTCTTGCTTACAAACTTAGGCTCGTCTGCAAACAAAACGATCCCATATATACTAAGGGCCAAAAGAGCACAAACAGTTTCCCACTTCCCTGCTCTAGCATGAATGGTGGCTTGAGTAACCAAGAAGTCCAAGAGAAGGCCTGGGATTCCAGCCTTGGTGGTCATATTCGGGTCAATGAGAGTGGACTCCAAGTGCAAAGCCTTAGCTACATCTTCATTCTTGGGAGCAGCCATCTCAGGGTTGAAGGGAATCCCTTTCCTGATAGGGACACCCAATAACATGGAGAACTCTTCCATCAATGGTCCCAACTGAAAATCTGGGAAAGTGAAACATCTGAGAGGAGGGTCATAGAATTTAAGACATGTATGGATCATGCTTCTCTGGGATGCATCCAGGTCCATGATCATGTCCATAATGCCACCATAATGTTCCCTGAATAAAGGGACATGATCAGGAGTGATGAGAGTCTGAATCTGTCTGATGCCTGTCAGAGTGGGCTCAAAGAAATGATAGGTGATGTTGCTCTTCCTGGATGGGTCCATGCTGACAATGGATGCTGATGAAGAAGACTGAGGATAACTGCTGAAAAAGGCAACTGAAGAAGATGTTGAAGAAGAGTCTCTGATGAAGACAACTGATGAAGAGAGCTGAAAAGAATCTCTGATGAAGATAGCTGGTGAAGGTATCTGATGCAGATAGCTGGAGGAATATGAGCAGCAGAACAGGTCAAAACCAAACCAAAGATAAGTTGTGGATACCCTATAAAACAAATAGACAAATGTTAAATGATGCAAGATGATGTATGCAGAATGATATGCAAAGGGTTTGTGATCAAGTGTTGGATTTGTTATCTGCCTTGATAGGGTCCATGTGTGTTCATAATCCGAATGAAGGCTTAGAAAACCAGTAACCAAGTGGGGGACTCAAATAAAGAGTCACAAATCCAGGGTTTCACAAGAACAGTCCAAAATTATACAACCTTAAAACAATATTAGTAACAAGGGTATGATGAGGCCAATGGTTCCTGCAAACCTGTAAACATCCCAACCCCCTCACATGTATTGTTCTAGAACAAGGATCCTCAGACTTGGATCAATTATGAGAAGTGTAAACACTTCTAACCCGGAGGTACATTGTTTACAATAATCATAAAGGTTCCTCCTCTAATTCACCTCAGATGCTAAAGGTCATAAAAAGGTCATTTAGACTTAGCAGGCTTCCCAAATAGCCCTAGTACTACAGGAAATCCGTAGCAAAGAGTTCTCAAGAAGAAACCCATGTATGAACCGTGTTTCATATTCCCACACAAGACCGAAATGGAATGGGAAAGAATATGAAGCCACTCTATCCTATGTGTCACTCAGGTCCCCGGTATGGAAACTTACTCACTCAATGATCCCTCCCACCAAAACAGACAAGAGATACAGCATACATGATATGATGATAACAGTATGAAATGCATATAACAATAAATGAGAGCAATAAATAAAGCTTTACAGAAAGCTATAAATAAAGCAATGAACAACAAGCACAAGTAGTACATAACACCCCATAAACACAAATCAAACAAGCGCCAGGAGAAACCCACAAAAAAGAATCAGAAGCCCTGGTTTCAAGATAAAGTTCCCCAGCAGAGTCACCAAGCTATCGCTCCCGAAGATTTGCATCCCGGTACAAGCGGGAACGGTCGGTGAAAAGAGAAAATGAAATGAAGGTGAATAGAGTCACCAACTAGGCCTTTTCATCCCTAAGGAAAGGTAATGCTGCATAAACCTAGAAAAATATGGATAAGACGGTTGCGAACCAGAGAAACTGAGAAAGGGGGTTGGTTACAACCTGGGAAGGTATTAGCACCCAGATTATCCTTCGTACTCGACGGGATCCACGCTTAAAAGATTGTGCTTAAAGGGGTAGTGTATGTGCTATCTGTGTGCAAAAGCTGGAAAAGAAATGTACAAGTGTCAATGCAAAAGGGAGTAAAATGCTCAGGACTGAGGCTCAAAAGAGAATGTTAAGTTATGCCTACGTATCCTCTCGTGCAATGAGGAAGTCAGAACACGGTAGTTTGACTCAAAGAGACAGAAAGATAAATTGACTGTGAACTGCTTACTTGCCTATGCTCAAGTTTATGACTCGTCTGGCTCGAGTGCTAATTGTCTTGCATTAGACAGAAGAAGCGAGTTCTCGTTTATGAATGAGTGTGATGAGAAAAGAATCCCGAAGGAGACGATTATTGTTTGTTTTTGATGTTTTCAGTTTTTTATTGTTTTTGGTGTTTTGCATAAGTTAATGAGCTTAAGCCTAAACCAAGGGCTTGCAAACTCATCGTATCCTCCCTGATTAGGGATAATGAGCCCACTTAAGTATGAGATAAGCATTTCAACTTAATTGCCATGATGATGTAGGATTAAGATCATTAACCTAATTATGATTAATTAGATGTTTTTGGGTTTTTGTTTAGTGTTAAGTAATGAGTTTAATCTCTAATCACAGATTAGTGAACTCATTACACCATCCTAATAGAAGGATAATAGATGAGCACACTTAAGCTGAGAAAGATAGCTCAACTTAATCCATGGTTAGGGATTTAATTAATTATATAACAAGCCTTTATTAAGTGTATTTTAATTAAGGGATGAGATTAAGAAATGGATTTTATGATTTGTAAGACAACTTGAGGAGGACTTCTCCATTAAACACTAGGGTTAGTCCTTCTTAACCATAAGGAAGAATTAGAACCCCGATGTAAGGCCCAAGTTACAAGATAAAGTCTTAGTGATTATTAGATGATTTGATTAAGAGGTTTAAAAAAATTAAAGGTTTAACACTTAGGATTAAAGTTATACACTCCATCCTAAGAGAAGGATGCAAGCATAACCCGAATTCCAAAGTCATAGAACTTTAAGAGTTTAGTCTCTGATTATGAAGATGAGAAGAGAGACTCAAGGAGACTCAAAGGTAAAAGCTAAGGGGGACTGTAACAACCCAAATTTGCCCTCACTAAGTTCAAACCATGGCTTGTTATCTTTTATCTTTGCATTAGTTCAATCATACCATCTCATATTGCATTTTTTGCTTCACTACATTAGTTCAAGTTCATCTGCATCTAGGGTTTGTGATCTGAGCAATCCAAGGTCCATCTGAGCCACTCCAAAGGCCTCAAATCATCTCAATAGGGTCCATGTATGTTCAATCATCATATTTTATCCTCCAAAGATAAAGGAATTCAAAAAGTCACAAGAACTGGCAAGGCGTGGAAACAGAGCTAGGGTTTAACTACACAAATGACCTAAAATTAGGGTTTTGGTTTCAGAGGCCATAACTCCAAATTTTTTGGTCATTATTGTTTATATTGGTCTCAATATGTTATAAGGATCATACACACCAATTTTGATGAAGAAATTCATTGTGGAAGTCATCTGATCACTGGGTAACTTCTTGAGCAAGCACGAGCAAAATCAAGGCATCTGAGGCCCCCCAAAACATGGAACCAAAGTGGATTTTTCATCAAATTGAAGTTATATGGTCTTTATTTGATCATTGAAGTTCTTAGAAGTTCACAAATTTGAAGAAAAATGAGCTAAACCAAAAGTTGTCAAAAGTGGAAATGACTTGTAATGTAAACTTTCCATTTTGGGAAAGTTTTTCAACCTCCTCTTTCTCAACCAAAAATGCTTCAAATGAAAAATTGTTGGTCATGAAAGTTGTAGATTGGATCATTACCTTTTCAAAAAGTAAAAGAACAAGATCTAATTCATTTTGGAACTCAAGTTATGGCTTTCCAAAGTTGGCAAAAATCACATAATTTCAAGTTTCATGCCAAAGAGGGATTTTTGCAAATTCACTTACCAAGCTTCTAAGTGACCTCTAATTAACTTCTAAACATCATAACAAATTCACATGACTCATTTTGCTGAAAATTTCCCAAGGAATCACAACATTTCATGCCTTGCCCATGAAGAAATCTCAAAAGGGCCAAACTTTGTCAAAATTGCAAAATGACCAAGAACCTTTCACAAACATGCTAAATTTCCTCAAAGTGAATTCCATGGACCTCCTTGTACCAAGCCTGTCACTTGCCCATACCTCAAGTACAAGAAATCTTGACTTTTTGCATTTTCACCCATACCAATCAGCATAGCCCACACCAACTCCACATACCTATCACAACTTGATATGTGGACTTTATGCAAGCCATAACATACAAGAACTCAGCCTAAGACCCCAGCATTCACAAGTTCACAAAAATCATCCCTCTTGCATTTTCCTTCAAAACACACAACACACTTGCTCAAACTCAACAAATTCCACCATTCATCTCCAAATCAATCACTGATCACAAACCACCCACCAAAACAGCCAAGAACACAATACAAACAAAACACGATTTTTTGACCAGTTGAGTGCAAACTCACAAACCAGCCATTCTCAAAGCTCTCCAATGGCCCAACATCCTGCATACTTCTCATTTATTTCATATTTAATTCATTTTTCTTATTTTACTTTATACGAATTATTTAAAATACATAGAAAATCCAAAAAAATATTTTATTTTAGCATTTTAATTCCAAATAATTTTCTCAACCCAAAAATATTTTTATTTTTATTTTTTGCATTAAAAAAAATTTTTAAATCATATAAATGTTATTTTTAATTAATTAATTGATTTTAATTAATTAAAAATACATTAAAGTATTTAAAAATCACCAAAAAAATCAGAGATAATTCTTAGACATTTAGAAGCATTTACAAACTCACCATACAAATTTCTTATTGGTTTTGATCATGCTTTGACATTTTTCAATGAATTAGGGTTCTTAAAATTGCTCATTTTCTAACCCTAACTTCAAAAATTCATAACTTTTAAACCAAGTTGAGTTTGTGAATGATTCTTTTTTTGAATGATTCTCTTCAAGCAACTTATCTTCTTAAGTGAAGTAAGTTGACTTGTTTCTTCTGCTTCTCCTCCTTTCATCTGCTTCTTCCTTGGTGGCTCTTCTTGAAGATCTCTTGCAAACCTCATAAACCCTAGGAACACCCATGCATGATCACAATTAGGGTTTGATTAGTCCCCCATTAGTTTTACCTTTGTGTCATCTTTTGTGTCTTCTCTTCTCATCTCATAATCAGGGACTAAACCTTAAAGGTTTTAAGGCTTTGTGATTAAGATTATACCTGCATCCTTCTCATAGGATGGAGTGTATAACTTTAATCCTAAGTGTTAAACCCTTAATGTGTTTAAATCCTCTAATCAATTCATCTAATAATCACTAAGTCATCAAGCTTGTAACTTGGGCCTTGCATTAGGGTTCTAATTCTTCCTTAATTGGTTAAGAAAGACTATCCCTAGTGTTAATGGACAAGTCCCCCTCAAGTTATCTTACAAATCATAAAATCCACTTCTTAATCTTACCATTAACTAAAATCCACTTTAATAAAGGCTTGTTTTGTCATGAGGTTAATCCCTAATCATGGATTAAGTTGAGGAGGCTTCCTAAGCTTAAATGTTCTCATCTATTATCCTTCTATTAGGATGGTGTAATGGGTCCATTAAATCCTTGATTATGGCTTAAACTCATTACTCAACAACTAAACAAAAATACCAAAAACATCTAAATAAATTCAAGTAGGTTAACGATCTTAATCCTACAGCATGGTGATTAAATGTGAGGTGTTTACTTCACACTTAAGGTTTTCTCATTACCCCTAATCAGAGGGAGGATGTGATGAGTTTACTTAACCCTTGGTTTAGGCTTAAGCTCATTTTCTTATGACAAACTCCAAAAAGCAATAAAAGATTGAAAACTCAAAAACAAACAATAATCGTCTCCTCCGGGATTTTTTTCTTACCTCATTCACTCATAAACGAGAACTTGCTTCTTCCGTCTAATGCAAGACATTCAGCACCTGAGCCAGACAGGTCATGCACTTGAGCATAAATAAGTTAAGCAGTTCACAAGTCAATTCATCTTTAAGTCTCTTTGAGTCGAACTACGGTGTTCTGACTTCCTCATTGCACGAGAGGATACGTAGGCATAACTTAACAGTTATCGAACAAAAGTCTCTGTATATTCCCCCTCTTCCAGCATTATTTTTTAAGCCTCATAGTCTTGAGTATTGCATTCTTTCCTTACACTGACACTCTTTTATTTCACTTTATATTTCTTTTGCACTGACACTTGTATTATTTTTCCAGCTTTTTGCACACAAAATAGCACTGACACTACCCCTTTAAACACAAACTTTCAAGCGTGGATCTCGTCGAGTACAACGGACAATCTGGGTGCTAATACCTTCCTAGGTTGTAACCAACCCCGTTTCTCAGTTTCTCTGGTTCGCGACCGTCTTATCCATCTTTTCCTAGGTTTATGCAGCATTACCTTTCCTTCGGGATAAAAATGCCTAGTTGGCGACTCTTTTCAGTTCACCCTCGCGTTCTCTCTTTCGCCGACCGTTCGCGTCTGTACCCCTTCTGGCCAGGTGTCATTTGGTGTGAGCGACAACTTGGCGACTCTGCTGGGGATCCTTATACTACAACCAGGGCTTCTGGTTCTTTTTGTGGGTTCCTCCTAGCACTTGTTTGATTTGTGTTTACAGGGGTGTTATGTGCTAATTGTGTTTATTTATTTGCTTTAGTTATTGCTTTATGTACAACTTTATTTATCGCTTTCGCTTACAGTCTTATGCATATTTCATATTGTCATTGCTGGATCTGGTTTTCTTTGATGGGTGGGGTTCTATTGAGTGATTAATGTCCTATACCAGGGACCTGAGTGACACCTAGGCTAGACTGGTTCATGTTCTTTCCCATTCAATTCCGGTCTGGTGCGGGAATATGAAACATGGTTCAGATGTGGGTTTCTTCTTGAGAACTCTGTGCTGCAGATTTCCTGTAGTGCTAGGGCTATCTGGGAAGCCTGCTAAGTTTGGATGACCTTTATTATGACCTTCAGAATCTAGGGTGAATTAGAGGTGGATTTTTTATGGTTATTGTAAACATTGTACCTCCGGGTTAGAAGTGTTTACACTTCTCATAACTGATCCAAGTCTAAGGATCCTTGTTCTAGAACATTACATGTGAGAGGGTTGGGTTATTTACAGGTTTGCAGGAACCCTTGGCCATATCATACCCTGTTACTGTTTTGTTTAAGAGTACTCCACTTTGGACAGTTCTTGTGATTAACCCTGGATATGTGACTCTTTATTTGAGTCCTCCACCTTGGTTACTGGATTTCTGAGCCTCCATCTAGACTTTTGAACATATATGGACCTTTATATCAAGACAGATAATCAGATCCAGCTCTTGATCATAAACCCTTGCATATCATTTGCATATATCATCATTGCATCATTTAACATTTGTTTAATTATTTTTCAGGGTATCCACCTCATTGTATCTTGGTTTGGTTTTGACCCCTTCTATTGCTTAGACCTCTACTTCAGTTATCTTCTTCAGCATCTGCTTCAGCTATCTCCTTCAGCACCTCCATCAGTCTGTCAGAGACTCACCCGCATCAGTCTGTCAGAGACTTTTCTCCAGCTTCTCAGTCTGTGATCTTCATCAGCATTTGACTTCAGCTTCTTCATCAGCACTCATGGATGTTCCAAGGAAAAACAACATATCTTATCACTTCTTTGAGCCCATATTGACTGGTATCAGGCAGGTCCAGTCTCTTATCACACCTGACCACATCCCACTGTTCAGAGAGCACTATGGGGGTATCTTAGACATTGTCATGGATATTGATTCTTCTCAGAGAAGCATGATCCACACATGCTTGTAATTTTATGACCCTCCACTCAGATGCTTCACCTTTCCAGACTTTCAGATAAGGCCTCTGTTGGAAGAATTTTATTTGTTGATTGGAGTGCCTATCAGAGGAGGGATCCCTTTCAACCCAGAGATGACTGCTCCCAGAAGTGAAGAGATAGAAAGGGCACTACACTTGGAGCCTGCCCTTATTGAGCAAAATATGACAGCAAAAGCTGGGATTCCTGGGTTACATTTGGACTTCTTGATTTCTCAAGCCATCCTGAAGGCTGCAGTGGGAGAATAGAGGGCAGTCTGTGCACTTTTAGCCCTCAGCATATATGGGGATATATTGTTTGCAGATGAGCCTAAGTTTATCAGTAAGAATGCCATCCACTTGTTCCTGGTGAGGAACCCAATGCCTACATTGCTAGAATATTTTTACTACTCCATCCATCAGAGAAATGAAAAGATAAGGGGGAAGTTGGTCAGATGCTGTGCTCCCTTGTTTTACTCTTGGCTACTCAGACACCTGCCTAAATCAGATGCTTTCTTGAACCCACACCAGCAGAAGAATTGGGCCAAGAGGTTCATTGCCTTAACATCAGATGATATCAGGTGGTGCACCCAGAGCACCAAAGGCAAGGATATTATTATCAGTTGTGGGCAATACCCTAATGTGCCTCTAATAGGAGTAAATGGTTGCATCAATTACAACCCTTTACTGTTTAAGAGACAATTGGGATATGCCTTAGTTCACCCTCCCAGAGGACAGGATTTAGCTGAGACCCTATACTGTGAAGTGCAACCTAATTTAGCTGTTGTCAGACAAGCTGCCTGGGCTTAGGACAACATCTAGACCAAAGGGAAAGCCATCCTTGGAAGATGTAACAATGTTGCTTCAGCTCAGTACTCTGACTGGTCCCATACAAGAGCTCAAATCACCAGAATGCCTTACACCCTGGAAGACACACCTGGACCTTCTACAGTACAGCCTGCAGCAATAATCAGCTATCTGAAGCCCTGAAGAAGACTCTTTGGGAAATATATGACAGTCTTCTGAACATTGAGAGATTGGAATGACTCAAGACTGAGCATCTGACCAAGATTGAAAGGACAGATGACTACATAAGGAAAGCAAGAGCAGAAGAGCTGGTTTTGAAGAATGCCTGCAAGGAGGCCAAGATTCAGAAAGCTAGAGCTGAGCTTTACCTGGAAGAGAGTCAGGCTAGGTGGATCAGGATCACCAAAGTCCGCGCACAAGAAGACCAGAGGACTCAGGCCAAATTTGAGCAGCTGGAGGCCAATGAGAAGAAGTAGCAGGAAGCTTTGTTAGCAGCTCAGAAGGAAATATCAGAGCTAAGACTCCTAGCGGGGTTAAAGAGATCAAAGGATCAGGACAGGCATAAGAAGCTGACTAATGCCATTGCTACCAGGAACCTCCTCATTAGGACCATTACAGAGCACCCAGTTGGTCCAGTGACAGAGGCACTCCTGAAGGAAGTCAGGGAAGATGACTTTGGATTGGATGTCTGATTCCTTTTGCTTGTATTTCTTTTCTTTTGATGTACTTTTCCTTTTTGTTGTATTTTTGACCCACCATTGGGCATGTATTGTAAACAGACTATGTATTTTCATTATTTGTAATATATCAGTTTGTTTTATTTTGGTGGGCTTTCTCTCAACATCATCAAGCATCTCCTCGAGGTCTGGAAAGGTCAAAACGAAGAACCAAACCGGATACCTTGGAAAAGAAATAAGCATACTGCATTTTATACTAACATTTTCTTTGTTTTGTAGGTTTTTGTTCATTATTTGTTTCTCACTTTGTTGTGCTTTCAGGAAACATTGCTCGTCGCAGAGTGTTCCCTGTCAACCGCACACACCGGTACCCAACGCGTAACAACCTTCCAGGAATTCAGATGGAGCGGGTACAACAGGACCTGAATAAAGTGAGAAATCAGATGGTAAAAGAAAGGGTCGAAATGAGAAACCAAATGACCCAGTTTATGGCTGTGATGATTGGCTTAGCCCAGAGTCAAGAAAGGCTGAGAGAGCTGGTAGAAAGACAGACCCCTGAAGAACCCCACCTTGGGACAGGAGGAACCAGCAATAACGAACGAGGGCAGACCCGTATCGACCCACCAGAGTATGGGCCCAATTTGAACCCAGACGTTAATATCCCAAGAAATGTTCAAAGTAATACTGCTGGGGGCAGAATCCTGCAAGAGGATCCCCAAGAAGAACAATTCACTGTTATTGGGGCTGGGGATGAGGTGTATGACATAAGGCTGGATGAGATTGCTGAAAAACTAAGGTCTTTGGAATCCCAGAATTCTTTAGGCTTTGACGTAATGGATATGGGGCTGGTAGATGGGGTGAGGATTCCCCACAAATTCAAACCCCCATGCTTTGAGAAATATAATGGTACCTCATGCCCGCGTACTCATCTGCAATCTTTCTTAGGAAGACTCAAGGCTTATACCATGGACGAGAAGTTATGGATGTTCTATTTTGAGGACAGCTTGGCGGGAGCATCAAGAGAATGGTATTCGCATCTGACAAGGGACACTATAAGATGTTGGAAAGACTTGGCCGAAGCTTTCATCCGGCAATACCAGTACAACCTAGACATAGCTCCCAATAGAACTCTTCTAATGGGCATGTCTCAGTCTTCAAGGGAAAGCTTTCAGGATTATGCTTAGAGGTGGAGACAGCTTACTGCTGCTGTCCAGCCACCCATGTCTGAACGAGAAATGGCTGACATGTTTATGAACACCTTGCAGGGAACTTATATTGATAGACTTGCTGTTTTCTCTTCTACCAGTTTTGCGGATGTAGTTATAGTTGGTGAGAGAATTGAGAGTCTTCTGAAGATGGGTAAAATCTCTGACAATGGTGCAAGTTCCTCCAACAACCCCAGAAAATCCTTTTCAGGACCCTGAAGGGCGGGTGAAACAAATGCTATCCATGCAGGCAGGGGCAGACCCCAGTATTCTCACAGATCCATAGCAGTCGTTACCATCCCGGCTCCAGTTCCACAACAACCATTATATCCTCAACAACAACAACAACATCACTATCATCAACAATCTCACTTTCCGCAACAAAGAACGTACAACAACAACAATAGCAACCAACAGCAGCGCCCCTTTCAACAGAGGCCATCTCAAGCAACTAGGGTGATTGATCCCATCCCTATGCCTTATGCTGCTTTACTGCCACAACTGTTGAAGCTTAACCTGGTTGAGTTAAGGACGTTGGGACCACCAGATCCCCTCAATCTCCCGAAGAATTATGATACTAATGCCAGGTGTGCCTTTCACTCCAATGCACCTGGTCACAATACCGAGAAATGTAGAGCCTTGCAAATGAAGGTTAAAGATCTGGTCGATTCCAAAGCTCTCAATTTTGCACCTCTCCGAATGTTAACAGAAATCCTATGCCTAATCATGGTGGGCCTAGGATTAATGCCATAGGAGAGGACCAACCATCTATATTGGTTGATAATGTTGCATAGATCCAAACACCGCTGGATGAAGTCAAGGCTCAACTCTTAAGATGCCAAGTGTTCCTAGGCTTTGGGGCCTGCTGCGAATTGTGAGAAACTGCTATTAATGGTTGTGAGAAGCTAAGGTTTGGCATAGATGGCTGATCAGAGATGGAATTTTACAAATTACTACAACATCTCCTTCAACAACTCTTGTTTCAGCAACAATGGAATCTCCTACAACATCAACAATTCTTTCTTCAACAACAACAGATCCTCCTACAACAGCAACAACTATCATTCCCACTGATTCATCCACAACTCCAGCAATTACTCCATCCATCATTTCAACAGATCAGAGTTCAGCAACCTATGCTTCTACAACATCAGCACCCATCTTATCAATGGAAACGCCTACAACACCAGCAAACATTAATGAAGATGTCTCAACGGTCACGATCTATTATGACCCAACAAATGTTCATCCCAACAACAATTTCCAACAACAAACTGCAACACCTCCTGTCAGATCTCCAGTCACGATCTATTATGACCCGCACACCATCACAGTTCCTTCCGCTGCAACAATCAGTCCGATCACCATTACGGTGCTTGGACCTGTTCCTTATGAAAGCAGTAATGCCATACCTTGGCACTACGGCTCTGATCTCTACTGCGACGGAAATAAGATCACTCTAGATTCATCAACCTCTTCACCCCAAGTTGACAATTTTGGGGGAGGAGGAGGCTTCACCAGAAGCGGACGCCTTTTTTCCTCACAAACACCAAGACCCAATGCTGAAGTAGAAGCTGATGCCAAGGCAAAAGGGAAGAATGTGGTACTTAAAGAGACAACTGTTAAAGAAACTCTGAAGACGTATTTTGAACAAGAGGTGGACAAGTTCATGAGGATAATCAAGAAGAGTGATTACAAAGTGGTGGACCAGCTTCATCAGACACCCTCCAAAATCTCTATATTATCACTGTTAATGTGTTCCGAAGCCCATATGAATGCATTGTTGAAGATCCTGCACGCAGCATACGTGCCAGAAGAGATTATGGTTAATCAGCTGGAAACTGTGGTTGCAAATGTTAACACCAGTCATGGGCTGGGCTTCACAAATGCTGATTTAACAACGGAGGAACACAATCATAACAAAGCTTTACATATCACCTTAGAATGCAAAGGTGCCGTTCTTTCTCATGTGCTGGTGGATACTGGGTCTTCGCTCAATGTCCTCCCAATGAAAGCCTTGGTGAAGCTAGAGTATGATAGTTTGGAATTACGTCCAAGTAACTTGGTGGTGAGAGCATTTGATGGCTCTAAGAGATCAACGCTTGGAGATATTGATCTACCTATGTTGATTGGCCCACAGACCTTTAAAACTACCTTCTTCGTGATGGATATATAGCCCGCCTACAGCTGTCTGTTGGGTAGACCCTGGATTCACGCCGCTGGCGCTATTACATCTACCCTTCACCAGAAGTTAAAATTTGAGTGGGAAGGCCAGATCATCATAATATGAGGAGATCCATGAGACTATGAGTCAGGGTTTTGAGGCTCTCAACAACAAAGAAGCAACTGTTGTATCTGGAACTTCCATCACTTTATATCAACAGGCCCGGAAGGTTGTTGAGGAGGGTACCGCTCAGGGCTGGGGCAAGCTACTGCCAGTTGAAAAGAAAGAAGACAGATTCGGGTTGGGTTACAGACCAACTCGACCAGATCAACCAGAGGCTGCGACAGAGCCCAAATTTATCAGCGGGGGAATGCTAACCCCGGATGCTGTGAACAGTCTAGAAGACGAGGAAGAAGACGAACGCAACCTGGAAAACTGGATACGTCCAAGGATCCCGGGGAACCAAGTCTCAAACTGGTCTTCCCAGGAAATTATAAGAGTTACTCCTGCAGAGTAATTATTATTTCCTGTCTTTAAGCATGCATCAAGTCCTGCATCTTGCCCAAGATATCAGGACTCATTTTGTAATCGGGCCATCTTGTATTTTGTGCAAACGATCAATTAATGAATATCAAGACATCTCTTGCAAATAAGTCTCTTTTTCCCGCTCACTGTTTTTCATTTTTCATTTTGTGTACAAAATAAAATGGCAATGTTTTTCAAAATAACGACTTCATTTTCACTTTTTCTAAGCAAGATAAAATTGATCACTAAAATGAACAAATCTAAACCCTAGCAGAGAATTCCCTCCAGACTTCACCGACAACGACACTGCAATGACTTCGTATGACTTTGACAATCCGATTAATCAAGCCGATGAAGGGGTTGAAGAAGATTATGAATTACCCGAAGAGCTAGCCATACTGCTAAGGCAAGAGGAGAAGGTTATCACTCCTCATCAGGAGGAAGTTGAGACAATTAATCTTGGTACAGAAGAGGACTTGAAAGAAGTTAAGATCGGGGCCCGTCTGCAAAATTCAGTGAAAGAACACCTTATTGACATGCTGCGAGAGTACGTTGATGTCTTTGCTTGGTCTTATCAAGATATGCCAGGTCTGGATACCGACATTGTTATGCACAAGCTGCCTCTAAAGGAAGACTGTCCTCCAGTAAAACAGAAGTTGCGCCGTACTCTCCCGGATATGGCCATGAAGATAAAAGAAGAGGTACAAAAACAGTGGGACGCTGGTTTCCTTGCTGTGACTAGTTACCCGCCGTGGGTTGCTAACATTGTACCTGTGCCTAAGAAATATGGAAAAGTAAGGATGTGTGTGGATTACCGGGATCTGAATAGAGCCAGCCCGAAGGATGACTTCCCATTACCTCACATTGATGTATTGGTCGACAACACGGCTCAGTTCTCGGTGTTTTCCTTCATGGATGGATTTTCAGGATATAATCAGATCAAGATGTCACCTGTCAAAAGCCCTTTGGTATGAAGACTGCCAAAGGGCTTTTGACAAAATCAAGGAATACTTACAAGAGCCTCCAATTCTTATGCCTCCCATTGAAGGAAGACCTCTAATAATGTACTTGACAGTATTAGAAGAGTCAATAGGTTGTGTGCTGGGCCAACATGACGAGTCTGGTCGAAAAGAGTATGCAATATACTACCTAAGCAAAAAGTTTACCGACTGTGAACAACGTTATTCACTGCTCGAGAAAATTTGTTGTGCTTTAGCGTGGGCTGCTCGCCGACTAAGGCAGTATATGTTGACCAACACTACCTTGTTGATCTCCAAGATGGACCCAGTCAAGTATATATTCGAGAAGCCATCACTTACCAGACGGTTTTCAAGATGGCAAATGATTCTCACAGAATATGACATTCAGTACACATCTCAGAAAGCCATCAAAGGCAGCGTATTGTCTGACTATCTAGCTGAGCAACCCATTGATGATTATCAGCCTATGAGATTTGACTTCCCTGATGAAGACATCATGTTCATAAAAGCAAAAGATCATGAAGAGCCTGTTCACACTAAAGGGCCTGACCCAGAAGAGGAGTGGACTATGATGTTCGATGGGGCTGTTAATATGAATGGACGTGGAGTTGGTGCAGTACTTATTACACCTAAAAGGAGTTCACATGCCTTTCTCAGAAAATCTCACCTTTAACTGCACTAACAACGAAGCTGAATACGAAGCTTATATCATGGGTCTTGAGGAAGCCATTGACCTCAGGATCAAGACGTTAATTGTATTCGGAGATTCAGCTCTGATAATCAATCAAACCAATGGCAAATGGTACACTCACCAGGAGCATCTAATTCCATACCGGGATTATACGAGGAGATTATTGACTTTCTTCACCACAGTCAAACTTGAGTATATCCCTTGAGATGAAAATCAGTTTGCAGATGCTCTGGCTAACATTTCCTCCATGATCAAAGTTCAAGCTGCCAACTCTGTGCCTCGGATTTCAGTATCCAGACTTGAAAGACCAGCATATGTATTCTCAGTAGACATTGCTAAAGATGATAAGCCTTGGTTCTATGACATCAAATGCTTCTTAGAGGATCAAACATACCCACCTGGGGCATCATCCAATGACAAGAAGACATTAAGAAGGTTGGTTGGTAGTTTCTTCCTAAATGGTGATGGCTCCTTGTACAAAAGAAACTTTGGTATGGTACTTCTCAGATGTGTTGATAAGACGGAAGCAGAATTGCTGATGCACGAGGTGCATGATGGATCTATCGGTACCCATACTGGAGGACATGCAATGGCTAAAAAGTTATTAAGATCAGGTTACTACTGGATCACAATGGATGCAGACTGTTGTGCTTATGCCAGAAAGTGCCACAAATGCCAGATTTATGCAGACAAAGTGCACGTGCCTCCGAATCCTTTGAATGTGATGTCTTCACCCTGGCCCTTCGCCATGTGGGGCATTGACATGATTGGAAAGATTGAGCTGACTGCTTCAAATGGCCACAGATTCATCTTGGTAGCCATTGACTATTTTACCAAGTGGGTTGAAGCAGCTTCATACGCAAATGTCACCAGGAAAGTGGTAGCCCGATTCCTGAAGAGAGACATCATCTGTCGATATGGAGTACCTGAGCAAATCATTACTGATAATGGTTCCAAATTAAATAATAAAATGATGGCAGAACTGTGTCGGGACTTCAAAATCCAACATCACAACTCTTCTCCTTACAGGCCAAAGATGAATGGCGTTGTAGAGGCAGCTAACAAGAACATACAGAAGATTGTGCAAAAGATGGTGGTCACGTACAAAGACTGGCATGAAATGCTACCATTTGCTTTGCATGGGTACCGTACCTCAATTAGAACATCCACTGGGGCAACACCGTATCATCTTGTGTATGGTATGGAGGCAGTCCTACCTGTTGAAGTTGAATTACCTTCGTTACGGGTACTGATGGATGTCAAGCTGAATGAAGCAGAATGGGTCCGTTCTCGGTACAATCAACTGAATCTGATCGAAGAAAATAAATTAGCTGCAATTTTTCATGGGCAGTTATATCAGAAGAGAATGAAGAAAGCCTTCGATCAGAAAGTCAGGCTTCGGGAATACCAAGTAGGAGATCTTGTGCTGAAAAGACTACTCCCTCCTCATATAGACCACATGGGCAAGTGGACTCCAAATTATGATGGTCCATTCATAGTAAAGAAAATTTTCTCTGGTGGAGCACTGATGCTCACTACCATGGATGGTGAAGATTTCCTGTCCCCTGTGAATTCAGATGCAGTTAAAAAATACTTCGCATAAAATGACCTGCTGGACATAAAAACAGAATGTAAGTCAAGGCAAAAATAGGGCATCCCGACGAGTCAAAAACAGAATAAAAGACTCGGGCAAAAATAAGGGAAAATAATCGAAAAATGTACACCCGCTGAGTTGAAAAGCCGCATTGGACAGCTCAGGAAAAAATGGCTATCCCGGTGGATTGAAACCCGAAAGGGCGATCCACACAAAATAAGGGAATAAGCGAACAACTGTATTCTGAATTCGTCTGTATCACTCACAACATGGCAAGCTTCGAAGGTTAAAGCATCAGTCAGAATCAACTTTCTTCAGAAAGAAGGATGAGAAGAACGTCAAGGTCATACGAGTCATAGCAAAAGGGAAGCTCACTAAAGCGTCGTCAACATTGCCAACACCTTTTTGTTTCTCAATTTTGTAACAATCTCCTCATTTCAGGGGATCTGTTTCTTTGACTGTATTTGCCAATTCAGGGCACCCAAATTAATAAAATCAGAGTTTTCAGTCACACTTCGTCTTGTACATTTTATTTGCAAAAATGTCTAATATCCTTGATATAATGGTTGTATAAAAACAGATGTGCCTTTCTAATCACATGCTTGTAGGAAATATATTACTTACTCCCGGGAGTGTCTAAACTCCTATGATGGAATCCAGTAAGGGATACCTCGGGGTACTTGTGCGTTTCTTTGTCATAACAGGATTGCAGGTATTCAGAGCGCAACATGGGGCATGAAAGGTTTTTTTTCCCCCAGCAAAGTTGCTTAATCATTGTTTCCTCAACACATCCTCCAAACAGCACCGGAAATGCTCTCTCCCCATCAGATTTTCTAGGCATCACTTCTCCAACACATTTTCTTCAGAGCAGCATCAGAAGGTGCTCATTCCCCCAGCTGAGTTGTCAGATATCATCATCCTTGGCAAGATCCCCATAGAAATCTCTGGGAAGACCGTTCAGTGGTCCTTCCTCTCCCAACAAAGTACTAGACAGGGAACCATCTCCCCACAGAGCTCCAGCCTCTTCCCAGAAGAGCAATGTCTGAATTTTCCGCACAACAAAGTGGCGAAAGTTTCCACAACCCCAGCTGGGCTCCTCTTTATTAAGATATGTCTATCAGTGATTTATTTCCCCAAGGAGAGCCATATATCAGATCTACCACTGATCTCATCCCCAACTGGGATATTCTTTCAAGCAGATCAGTCGGAAATCTCCACAACAGCGGGATCCGAATCCCGGATTGGTATCTTTGCATAATCATAGCATTCGCATCATTTTTCCCTCAAAGCGTAGCATTCCGTCTAATATGGAGCATTACGGCAAAAATTAAACATATTGCATAAATCACAAGTCAGGTTTTGAATCAGTCACCTGTGAATACCAATACTTCATCAGCAATGTATATAAAGACTCACAGTCCCAGCAGAAAGCCAAAGCGTCCCTTTGCACCCCCCCCAAATAGAGATACATGCTCCTTTCAACACACGTCCGTGTCGTCTTTCCCCAGTAAAGTCGCCAGAACACTTTCTACAAACAGCTGCTTATGCACAAATACATCTCAATTTCCCAGCAGAAAGCTGAAGCGTCCCCTTTGCACTCTCCAACACAAATACATTTTAATATATACTCATTCGACATCCGTCCGTGTCATATCACCCCATGCAGATATAAGCCACAGATATCCTTCTTTTGAATACAGAAACTTTGCATTCTTTTTTTGACACCCGTCCGTGTCACTGATCCCCGACATGGTTTCCTAATCACGTATTGTAAACCAAACCCTTCTTCATAATACTCTCTCATTGACACTTGTCCGTGTCATCCTATCCAACCAGATCGCTAGAATACTTTTTTACACTCTCATTTGACACTCGTCCGTGTCATACTCTCCCCAGCAAGTTGAACACTCGTTTGTGTCTCACCCATGCTTATTTTTACTCATAACAGATACTCGTCCATATCTTGTATACACCACTTATTTCCCCTCAGATTCAACACTCGTCTGTGTTCTTTGTTAACCAGTTGATACTCGTTTGTATCATCATCTCTGAACATGCGTCAGCGTTTGTTTCTACCGATACTCGTCCATATCGTAGTCTTAAGGATGCTCGTCCGCATCTTTAATCTATACACAATGTCAAAACACTTATACCTTTCATTTCTTAGATGTAGACACTCGTCCGTGTTTACTATTCCCTAGCGGAGTCTCCTGCAAAATTTCTTTTCTATCTGACATTCGTCCTATGTCATGATACTGCCGGCAGCCGTACCCTGCCAGGTGATCGTCCTTCACCTTTTGATAACCGTCCCACATCTTTCTCCTAGCGGAGTCTCCATTATTGGAACTCTTTTCTATCTGAAATTTGTCCTATGTCGTGATATTTAGCAGTTGTCCCCTGCTAGGTGATCGTCCTTCACCTTCCTGATGATCTTCCTTCATCATTTTATCTGATGGTCGTCCCCATCGTTGATCTTGTTATCTGACATTCGTCTTATATCATGATAAACCCCGAGAGCAGCCGTACCCTGCTAGGTGATCGTCCTTCACCTCTTGATGATCTTCCTTCATCATGCATGTCCTATGGACGTCCCCATCGTCGACCTTTCCTATCCGACATTCGTCCTATGTCGTGATACTTTCGGCAGCCGTACCCTACCAGGTGATCGTCCTTCACCCTGGATGACCGTCCCTCATCCTTATCCCCAATAGAGAAGCCATCCCCTGTTAGGAGATCGTCCTTCACCTTTGATGACCGTCCCTCATCATTTATTTCATTAACCGATGGCCATCCCCGTCGTTGTTTACTTTACTTTGCAAACCTGATGGTCATCCCCATCATTGACTTTGCCTTTAATCCCCAGTGAATCTTGTTGGCCGTCCCCATCATGATTTCTTTATTTCTCCAGCATATCGGCCATCCCCGTCATTGCTCTATCCCCAGAAGTCGTCCTCTGCTCGATGGTCGTCCTCCATCGCCCGCACTTTATAATCACACTATACTTTCCTTTTACAATCTATATCCCTTTTTTTTCTTCTCCCCAGTTATTGCAAATTTTGGACCGTCTTGGGTATACAACCACAAGTTATCTTGTTTGTCTGTTAAGCCAGGAGCTTACACCTTGCATAGCTAACTCTTGTTTATCTTTGCATTAGTTCAATCATACCATCTCATATTGCATATTTTGCTTCATTGCATTAGTTCAAGTTCATCTGCATCTAGGGTTTGTGATCTGAGCAATCCAAGGTCCATCTGAGCCACTCCAAACGCCTCGAATCATCTCAAGAGGGTCCATGTATGTTCAATCATCATATTTTATCCTCCAAAGATCAAGGAAGTCAAAAAATCACAAGAACTGGCAAGGCATGGAAGCAGAGCTAGGGTTTAATTACACAGATGACCTAAAAATAGGGATTTGGTTTCAGAGGCCATAACTCCAAATTTATTGGTCATTCTTGTTTCTATTGGTCTCAATATGTTATAAGGATCATACACACTAATTTTGATGAAGAAATTCATTGTGGAAGTCATCTGATCTGTGGGTAACTTCTTGAGCAAGCCAGAGCAAAATCAGGGCATCTGAGGCCCCCCAACATGGAACCAAAGTGTATTTTTCATCAAATTGAAGTTATATGCTCTTTATTTGATCATTAATGTTCTTATAAGTTCACAAATTTGAAGAAAAATGAGCTAAACCAAATGTTGTCAAAAGTGGAAATGACTTGTAATGTAAACTTTCCATTTTGGGAAAGTTTTTCAACCTCCTCTTTCTCAAACAAAAATGCTTCAAATGAAAAATTGTTGGTCATGAAAGTTGTAGATTGGATCATCCCCTTTTCAAAAGGTACAATAACTAGATCTAATTCATTTGGGAACTCAAGTTATGGCTTTCCAAAGTTGGCAAAAATCACATAATTTCAAGTTTCATGCCAAAGAGGGATTTTGCAAATTCACTTACCAAGCTTCTAAGTGACCTCTAATTGACTTATAAACATCATAACAACTTCACATGACTCATTTTGCTGAAAATTGCCCAAGGAATCACAACATTTCATGCCTTGCCCATGAAGAAATCTCAAAAGGGCCAAACTTTGTCAAAATTGCAAAATGACCAAGAACTTTTCACAAACATGCTGAATTGCCTCAAAGTGGATTCCATGGACCTCCTTGATCCTTGCTACACCAAACACCCCATTGTACCAAGCCTGTCACTTGCCCATACGTCAAGTACAAGAAATCTTGACTTTTTGCATTTTCACACATACCAATCAGCATAGCCCACACCAACTCCACAGACCTATCACAACTTGATATGTGGACTTTATGCAAGCTATAACACACAAGAACTCAACCTTTGACCTCAGCATTCACAAGTTCACAAAAATCATCCCTCTTGAATTTTCCTTCAAAACACACAACACACTTGCTCAAACTCAAAATAAATTCCACCATTCGTCTCCAAATCAATCACTAATCACAAAACAGCCAAGAACACATCACAAACAAAACACGATTTTCTGACCAGTTGAGTGCAAACTCACAAACCAGCCTTTCTCAAAGTTCTCCAAGCATCAAAGCATCTAGAGGGAGGTCATTGGAGGAATTTTGAACCAAGGAAGCAGCCAGAAAGCTCAAGGGTTGAAAGCTCCATCTCAGGTAGCCATGAATCTGGAGCTTTAGAGCTCCAGAAATGACATAGGGAGTGATTTGGAAATTTCCAGGTGAGAAGTTGGCCGGAGAAGATGACTGGAGGTCTTCTCCGGCCACCTGAGAGTCATTAAGTGACTAATTAGGGTTAGGGTTTCTGTTTGAATGAGGGCCCTTGGATATGTCTTTCCCGCGTGAGATGGAGGGTGGAGATTAGCTCATTTAAGTTTAATCTAGATTAATGAATTTATTAATTAGGATTATTAGAATTTGAATTTGGGCCATTGGATGTGGCGTGTGGTCAACAGATACAAACCCAGAATCAATCATGTCCCTCCATCATGCATACTTCTCATTATTTCATTTTTAATTCATTTTTCTTATTTTATTTTATACGAATTATTTAAAATACATAGAAAATCCAAAAAATATTTTCTTTCTGCATTTTAATTCCAAATAATTTTCTCAACCCAAAAATATTTTTATTTTTATTTTTTGCATTAAAAAAATATTTTTAAATCCTTTAAATGTTATTTTTAATTAATTAATTGATTTTAATTAATTAAAAATACATTAAAGTATTTAAAAATCACCAAAAAAATCAGAGATCATTCTTAGACATTTAGAAGCATTTACAAACTCACCATACAAATTTCTTTTTGGTTTTGATCATGCTTTGACATTTTTCAATGAATTAGGGTTCTTAAAATTGCTCATTTTCTAACCCTAACTTCAAAAATTCATAACTTTTAAACCAAGTTGGGTTTGTGAATGATTCTTTTTGCATTGTTCTATGCATGGCTTTTAGTTTCTAAAAACATTTTTGTTTCATTTTTGTCTTTCATTTTCAATTTGTTTGGCATTTTACATTGAGGATCACCCAAAAAACCCTAGAAACTTAGGAAATTCATAACTCCTTCTAGGTTTAGCTTCTGACCTCCCCCTTTGGATGGTAACTTAGTATAGGTTTAGGGTTCCTTTGAGTGCATTTTCAATTTTTTATCTTGTCATTTGCTTCTGTTTTTGAGTTTTGCATCTCATGTTGCATGAAAACCCTAATTTCTCATCTTCCTTTGCATACATCTTGCATATGCTTGCATTCATGAACTTGCCATGACATTTTATGCATCCACATGACATATATGACATCTTAGGACACATTAGAATCATGTTTGATCATTTCATCATCCATTTTCCATGATATGCTTTCATTTCATTCCATGTGCATTCATTGAATTTTCATGTTCTTTTAATGCTTCATTTGGATCTTTATTACTTGTATGATAATTTGTATCTCTTGACATGTCTTTGCATCATCTCATAGAATCATTAGCATCATGAACATGATTCTGGTTTTGGTTTGCATCCTTGCATTCATTTCATTTTTCATTTCATTTCATTTCCTTTTGCTAACTTTTCAGGTGGTAAGTTACTTTGAGAAGTGAATTTGCCTTCACTTCTCAGAATCTTTTCTCATCTCTCTTATGAATTCATTGCTGAATTTTTTATTTGTATTAGAGTGAGCTTGATCATTCATGTTCCTTCCTCACCTTCTCTCTTCAAGCAACTTATCTTCTTAAGTGAAGTAAGTTGACTTGTTTCTTCTGCTTCTCCTCCTTTCATCTGCTTCTTCCTTGGTGGCTCTTCTTGAAGATCTCTTGCAAACCTAGTAAACCCTAGGAACACCCAAGCATGATCACAATTAGGGTTTAATTAGTCCCTCATTAGTTTTACCTTTGTGTCATCTTTTGTGTCTTCTCTTCTCATCTCATAATCAGGGACTAAACCTTAAAGGTTTTAAGGCTTTGTGATTAAGATTATGCATGCATCCTTCTCTTAGGATGGAGTGTATAACTTTAATCCTAAGTGTTAAAACCTTAATGTGTTTAAATCCTCTAATCAATTCATCTAATAATCACTAAGACACCAAGCTTGTAACTTGGGCCTTGCATTAGGGTTCTAATTCTTCCTTAATTGGTTAAGAAGGACTAACCCTAGTGTTAATGGACAAGTCCCCCTCAAGTTGTCTTACGAATCATAAAATCCACTTCTTAATCTTACCATTCACTAAAATCCACTTTAATAAAGGCTTGTTTTGTCATGAGGTTAATCCCTAATCATGGATTATGTTGAGGAGCCTTCCTCAGCTTAAATGTTCTCATTTATTATCCTTCTATTAGGATGGTGTAATGGGTCCATTAAATCCTTGATTATGTCTTAAACTCATTACTCAACAACTAAACAAAAATACCAAAAACATCTAAATAAATGAAAGTAGGTTAATGATCTTAATCCAACATCATGGTGATTAAATGTGAGGTTTTTACTTCACACTTAAGGTTTTCTCATTACCCCTAATCAGAGGGAGGATGTGATGAGTTTACTAAACCCTTGGTTTAGGCTTAAGCTCATTTTTTTATGACAAACTCCAAAAAGAAATAAAAGATTGAAAACTCAAAAACTAACAATAATTGTCTCCTCCGGTATTCTTTTCTCACCTCATTCACTCATAAACGAGAACTTGCTTCTTCCGTCTAATGCAAGACAGTCAGCACCTGAGCCAGACAGGCCATGCACTTGAGCATAGACAAGTTAAGCAGTTCACAAGTCAATTCATCTTTCAATCTCTTTGAGTCGAACTACGGTGTTCTGACTTCCTAATTGCACGAGAGGATACGTAGGCATAACTGAACAGTTATCGAACAAAAGTCTATGTATATTCCCCCTCTTCCAGCATTATTCTTTAAGCCTCATAGTATTGAGAATTGCACTATTTCCTTCACATTTCTTTTGCACTGACACTTGTATTCTTTTTCCAGGTTTTTGCACACAAAATAGCACTGACACTACCCCTTTAAACACAAACTTTCAAGTGTGGATCCCGTCGAGTACGACGAACAATCTGGGTGCTAATACCTTCCCAGGTTGTAACCAACCCCCTTTCTCAGTTTCTCTGGTTCGCGACCGTCTTATCCATCCTTTCCTAGGTTTATGCAGCATTACCTTTCCTTCGGGATAAAAATGCCTAGTTGGCGACTCTTTTCAATTCACCCTCGTGTTCTCTCTTTCGTCGACCGTTCGCGTCTGTACCAGGTGTTATTTGGTGGGAGCGACAGGGACTAATTATAACTCTAATCATTATCATTCTTGGACATTCCTATGGTTTGTAAGGCTTGAGAAAGAGCTTCAAGGAAGCCACCAATGGAAGAAGCAGATGAAAGGAGGATGACAAAGAAGAAAAAGTTACTTACTTCATTGAAGAAGATAAGTAACTTAGAGAAAGAAGGTGAGAGATGGAACATAAGTGAATCAAATTCACTTCAAAGACAAGTTAGAATGCAAATGAAAAAGATAAAAAAGGGTGAAACGTGAAGGCAAATTCACCTCCCAAAATAACTTACCAAAACCTGAAAAGTTAGCATGGATGCATAAGGTATAAAGCATAAAGAAATGAGGTGAAATGAGATGAAATGAGGTGAAATGACCAAAGTCATAAGTGTTTATGCAATGCAAATGTCATGTAAGATGATGCAAAGTCATACAAAATGCATATGTGTGATCATACAAAGATGAGATGCAAAGGAAGCATGCTTTGAGGTTTGAAAACACATGAAAGTTTATGAAATTAGATGAATGCTAAACATGGAAAATTAATGAATAAATGATTGAGCAAGGTTCTATCATGTCCTAAAATGTCTAAGTTGACATATGAATGCATGAAATGTCATGGTAAGTTCATGTAATGATGCATATGCAAAGTGAATGCAAATGAACATGGGAAATTAGGGTTACATGGACATGTGAGATGCAAATGGATAAAACAGAAGCAAATGACATGATAAAAATTTGCAATCAAGCTCAAACTAAACCCAATCCCATATTAGGTCACACCCCAAAGGAGAAGGTCAGAAGCATAACCTATCAAAAGTTATGATTTTCCTAAGTTTTCTAGGGTTTTTGGATTGTTCAAAGGGAAAAATACAAATCAAATTGAAAATGCAAGATAAATTCATGAGGAAAAGGACCTATAAACTACATGCAATATTTAACACAATGCAAAAAGAATCAACTTCAAACTCTTCTTTATTAGGCAGAAATGATTTTTTCAAGTTAGGGTTTAAAAATATGTTTTTATAACCCTTAATTCAAAGAAAATTGGCAAACTATGATCAAACCTAAAAAGAAATTTGTGTGAAGAGTTTGAAAATGTTTCTAATTGCATTAGGATGATTCATGATTATTTTGGTGATTTTTAGAAACATAATGTATTTTTAATTAATTAAAATACTTTAATTAATTAAAAATAACATTTAAATGTTTTAAAAACAATTTTTTAATGAGAAAACTAAAATAAAAATTATTTTTGGAATGAGAAAAATATTTAAAGTCAGAACGCAAAGTTTCATATTTTTTTGGATGCTTTTTGATATTTTAAAATAAATATGCAAAAGAAAAGGAAATAAATGAAATAAAAATTAATAAAAATGACAAGTATGCATATCCAAGGGCTGAGATTCAAATTCAAGGGGTAATTGTTGAGTACGCGCGTGAATCAGTGTTCCATATCACTCCTGACTAATTAAACATAGTTAATTTAATTAATTATATTTAGGGGTTAATGACTCAATCCTAGCCATCCACGCACGCGGGCAAAACAGATCCAAGGGCCATCATTTAAACTGGAAACTAAACCCTAATTAGAACCCTAATTACTCTCAGGTGACCGGAGCAACCTCCGGTCATCTTCTCCGGCCACACCAAAACATCAACTTCTTCTCTAAGCCACCCCAATACCTAAAAACTTCCCAGAATCACTCCCCAAACACCATGGAACATGAATGAGCAAGCAAACAACATTTATTTTACATGAATCATGTGATACGAATCAAAACGGAAAACACACAGAAATTTCAGAAGTCAAATACATCCTACACACTCAACCATTTTCAATAATTCAAAGCTCAAAATGATCAGCACATCACATAGAATCAGTTTATAACTTAAAACGCAAGTTCTGGAAAAATGTTCTTGGATGATACCTGAAATGGAGTTTTGTGTTCTTGAGCTTTCTGGCCCTTTCTTTGGTGGAAATCCACCCCCTTTGACCTCCTGAAGCAAATGGTAAGCTTGAATGAAGCTTAGATAGCCTCCTTTGTGAGTTTCAGTTCTGAGGTTACATGAATCATGTTTTTGCTTGAGAGTGTTTTAGGCTATGGTGAGGGGTGGGAAATGATCCTGAGGTGTTTTTGAGTTGATTGGTGAAGGAAGTTTGAAGTTTTTGTTGTTGAGCTATGAAATTCGAAGAAGGGAAGTTTTTGATGGATTTTGTGAATCTGAGAGTATGAGAGCTTTCAGGCTCTTATGTTATGTTGTTTGTGATCCATAATGTTTGTTTAAGCCAATGGGATTGCTCAGAAAGTTGGTGGTGGCACAACTTGATTGGTATGGGCCAAATTGCAAAAAGTCAAGATTGTGTACTGTGAGGTATGGGCATGGGTCATAGGAGATTTCATGGGGTGTCTGGCCTCAGCTGGTTTCAAGGATAGCCATGGGATTAGTTTTGATGTGCTGGAAGGCTTGGATGAAGAGTTATCACATGTTTTGCAAATTTCCCTCTTTGAAGTTTCTTGGATCATAAGTCATGGAAACCCTAGGTTCAATGCACCATTCTGATTGTTTGAAGTTCATTTGACATATTGTGAAGTGTTTGTGTACACTAGAGGTCATTAGAATGCTTGAACATGCGAAAATGCAAAATCCCTCTTTGACATGAAACTTGAAATTATAAGATTTTTGCCAACTTTGAAAGGCCATATCTTGAGTTCTAAGATAAATCAAGACATGTTCTTGTACTTTTTGAAAAGGGAAAGACCTAATATACAACATTCATGACCAAGAATTTTTCATTTGAATCATTTTTGGACATGAAAGAGGAGGTTGAAAAACTTTCCCAAAATGGAAAGTTTGCATTTCAAGTTATTTCCAAAAATGGCAAGTTTGCAATTGGCTCAAAATTATTCAATCTTGTGAACTTCCAACCACTTCTAAGATCAAATAAAGATCATTGAACTTCAATTTGATGAAAATACCCTTTTGGTTCCATTGTTGGGGGCCTCAGATGCCCTGATTTTGACTTAACTTGCTCAGGAAGTTACCCAATGAACATATGACTTCCACAATGAGTTTCTTCATCAAACTTGGTGCACATGACCCTTATGACATATTAAGAACATTAGAAACAAGGGTGATCCAAAAATTTGGAGTTAAGGCCTCTGAAACCAAAACCCTAATTTTGGTCATCTGTGTAGTGAAAACCATAGCTCTGCTTCCATGCCTTTGCCAGTTTTTGTGATCCCTTGACTTTCATGAACTTTGAGGAACATAATATGATAGTAGAACACACATGGACCCTCTTGGAAAGCTTTGAGACCTTTGGGATGGCCCAGATGGATTCTTGGATTGCTCAGATCACAAACCCTAGTGTCGTACCTCGAAAAATACGACCTTACGCGATCCGTAAAGACGGAGCCACGCGCTGGACAGACTGAAGAGTCGCCACCTAATTCTATTTATTACCGAAGAGGGAAAGGGAAGATATAGATACAACCCGGGAAGAGAAGGATGAGGACAAAGGTCAACGGAACCATTGCCTGGGTTCGGGAGTCGGTTATGCAGGGGGAAGGTATTAGCACCCCCTACTTCCATCGTACTCGATGGGAACCATCTAAGTTAACGCGCGAGAAAGGATGTCTATGCTTAAACGAATTGCTTGCTAGAGGGAAATGAGTTGAATTATAAGTTAGATTGAACCTAGGTGCTCGACAAGGATTGAGATCCTCGTGCCTATGTACTCCCGTGTGTAATGGGAAAGTCAGAGCCTCGTAGTTCGGCCTACTAAGGGTAATGGTTGTTGATTTTATTACCTTTCGTCGATGAAAGGGTTTAGGAGTTGAAATGCACTAAAGACTATGGATAGTTTATCTCGCCTAACAAGACGAGCGTCCTGCGTCGAAATAATCGGAGCGAGTAACGAGAGCTCGTTATCCTCCTTTCTACCACTTAAGGCTCGTGTCGTACAAATCTTCTCGTTTTTATTAAAGTGTTTTATTTCCTAAGACCGCTTGACGTTGGATCAAGGGTTTGGATCTAATCAAAACGTTTTAGTTTTTTGGAGTTTAAAGGGTAAATGCAACTGGAGGTTTATTTTGTGCTTTGTTGGAGAGGCACGAAGCGCTCGGCTCGCAAAGTAAGGTGGATCCTAATAAACGATAACTGAATAATAAAGTGCAAGTGTGCAAGTGCAATCGCTTGGCGTTGGACCAAGGATTCAGAATTAAATATCATACGAAAAATAAAATGCGTACAAAGTAATGGGAGAGGGATACAAAATAAATACAGGGGATTGCGAGAAATAAAGAGGTCTCGTTGTAGTTAGCCCAAGAGGAAGCGTGTGTGCAGTGCTTTTGAACTATTCGAAGGCGTTCGGCCTGTTTAATCGGGACACAACTATTCGAAGGCGTTGGACCTTTTAATCGAAAACAACTATTCGAAGGCGTTGGACCTTTTTTGGGACGCGACGAAATTTAGTTCGTGAACTACCATAGAATCGATTCAAAATTGGAATCATTCTATAAGGAGTCGAAACATAATTTGAAATGCGAAATTAAATGAATAAATTGAATTGCTAGAATAAATTAATTACATTAAGAATAATGAATAAATCAAATAGTATTAAGGATAAATTAAATAAATTGAATATTATTAAGAATAATGAATAAATCAAATAGTATTAAGGATAAATTAAATAAATTGAATATTATTAAGAATAATAAAAATAAGAAAAAATAATTACAAAGGGGGGCCTAATATTGGCCAAATATCACCGATTTAGTGAAATCGGGCGAAAAATTGCCTTTTGTCAAGTCATCGGCCCACAAAATAAAATAAAGAATTAAAATTAAAATCAAATGATCCAATAAAAAAATTTTAAGACATTTTTTCTAAGTGTTAGTAAAAAATTATAAGACAAAAATATAATAAGAGTTAAAAAAAATGAAATAAGAGTTAAAAAAATGAACTAAATTAAAAATACAAATCGGAGGGAGTTGCCATTAATTGGTAGGTGCAATGAAGAAACAACAACACGGGCCCAAAAAAAAACAGACCGAGATACCAACAATGATAAACATGAAACAATAAATAAATAAATCAAAGGGTCAGCAAAAGGGTGCACCAGCTATAACGTAGTGTGCAGGATAAAAAAGAAATCATGGGCTATGCCCATTTGAAACAATGCCTTGTATATTTTTTTTAAAAAAACTATGTCATAAAGACTAAAATATCTAAATGAATAAATAATATCAACAGATCTCAATTCCTCTCTTTCTTTTAAAACGTTATCAGCCAGAAATTATTGACTTTTAAAAAACAAATATCATGCTTCAGAAGGATTAAACCCAACCTCAACGTTTCAAAGCCACCTTCGCACAGTCCGTGATTCAGTTTCAGCGGCGACGCTTCCCGGCGATCTAAGGCCTTGGCTCTCCGTGGATCTTTGCGGTTCGCGATTTGGGAATCGATGTTCGCTATTTGGGAATCGCGGTTCTTCGTTTCAAGCCTCTCTCTGTCCGTCTGTGCTTTCACGGCGCTTCAGGGATTCTGTTTCGTTCACGATGTTTGGCTCACGGTGTTATCTGGGTTTTGTGAAGATTGAAGGTGGAAATCGGATGGTGCGATGTCGTGGCTGGGTTGTTTCGGATTTGACGGTTCTGTTTTGCTCGCGATGGCGGTGGTAATCGGCGCGGATTTGGGCTTTTCACGGTGAAGAGGGTGGTTGTGATGTTGTGAAGGTTTGGGTTGTATAGGACCGGCGGTGAAGGGTTTCGGACATGGAAAAGGTTGTTTTCGGTTCTCAGTTTATTGGGTTTTCAGAATTTGGTATGAAAAAGGGTAGCGATTTACGGATCTGCGGAGGGTTTCAGATTTCGAGAATCTCATTCTGTTTCATCTCAAATTCTGTCTGTTTTGATTTGTTTTGATTTTTCGATTTGCTGAGTGTTTGGTGATTTGAAGGTTTTGTGGGGGATTTTCTGTGTTGTTCGGTTTTGCGGCTTTTGGTTGTGCGTGTCGGAGAAGGTGAAGTGGGTTCCGGTTTGTGGCTTGGACGGCGTTTATAAAGGTAGGTTTGCTGCGTTTTGGTTGTTTTGAGCGTTTTCGTGAAAAAGGATTTGAGGTTGAAGGTGGCCGGTTGAGACAGTTTTAGTCTGTGTGTTTGTTTATTAATGGTGAAAGGTTTGTTAATGGTGGATGATTAAGTACATCTAAAAAATGAAGGCTGCGTTTGGTTTAATGGTTATGGAGTTGTTCACTGTTTTTTTTAAGGTTAGATTGTGAGATAATGGTTATGGAGATGCTGAGATTGGAAGGAGGTTGTTTATTGTTGTGTGATGGATTGGTTTTTTTTTGGGATTATGCAGTTTATGAGAAAGGGGCGCTTATGGTTTGTTGTTTATTTTGGGAGAGATAGGTTGATAGTGTTTCAAAGGTTTATTGGTAGAGATTCAGTGATGAAGGAGAGAGATTTGGCTACCGTTTCCTTCACTCAGTGTTAGTTTCTATGAATGTTTAATGGTAAAAAAAAAACTGAAGAGATTTTTTTATTTGTTTTTTTTTTTCCGGCCTCCTCTGTTGGTGTGAAATGGAGAGGTATTATATAAGAGGAAAGAGGACAAATGAGGGAATTATTGTTACTGCATTTTGGATAAGAATTGGTGAGTGGAGGTGGAAAAGTTGTTACGTGATATTGGTGATACATTGCTGGAAAGAAAAAGTTTGTTATGTAGTGTGTTGCACTTTGGGTGAGCTGTAAATTAGAAAGTGGGATGGTTGTATTAAGAATGTACCGGTAAAGAATAAGCTGTTAGAATCAAAAATGAAATAATAATAATAATAATAGTAAAAATAATTAATAATAAAAACAAAAGAAAATAGAAATAATTAGTAATTGATAATAATAATAATAGTAAAAGAAAGGTGAAAAAAATAAAAGAGTAATAATATGTAATAACAAATAAAAATAATAATAAAAGTAACCAAAAAAATGAAAATAATAATAATAATAGTAATAATAATAATATGAACTTTGGAATAATAATAATAACATAAAAAAAAGATATTTAAAAAATAAAATAATACTAATAATGATATTAATGGAAATAGAAAATGCAATGAAAAAATAATAATAGGAATGAATTTTTGTAATTTTTGAATTGGTCAAAATTAAAGGATTTAATAGTTGTTGATAAAAAGAAAATGGTAATTGGGTATTGAAAGAAATTGCTAGAAATAAAATATGGATTAAAATAAAATAAGGAAAAATAAATTGACTTCTCTTAGAATTTTTGTAGTGGCTAAATGATGAAGGATAAAACTTGAAATAGGGAGAGAATGTACTTTTTTGAACAAAAGGAAATGTGACATATTTTTTGAAATTTTTTTTTTATAATATCAGACAAAATACAATAATACATGTTTTTTTATTTTCGAAATATTTGTCAGACAGAGGAATAAATTGGTGCAAGTTTTTTTTTTGATTTTTTTTTGAAACAATGGCTAAAAAATAAAATGGTGCATGTAGGACAAATTTGGGGTATGACACCTAGATGCAGATGAATTTGAACTTATGTAGATGAAACAAACATGCAATATGAGATGTAATGCTTATGCTTATGCAAAAATGAAAGATCACAAGCTATGGTGTGATATGAGTGAGGGAAATTTTGGGGTGTTTACAGTTGTTTCTCACTTTATTGTGGTTTCAGGAAACATTGCTCATAGAAGAGTCTTCCACATCAATAGAGTTCACCGGTACCCGACAAGAAAGTACCTTTTGGATTTACAAATGGACCAGGTTCAGCAAGATCTGACCGACGTGAGAGCCCAGATGGCCAATAAGAGGATTGAGATGAGGGCCCAAATGAACCAATTTATGGCAGTGATGACTGGGTTGGCCCAAAGCCAAGAAAGACTGAGATAGTTGGTCGAGCAGCAAACTCTTGAAGAAAACCACCCAGGTACAGGGGGTACTAGCAACAATGATCATGTACAGCCTCGTACTGATCCCCCAGAGTTTGGACCTCATCTGAACCCAGACATTAATGTTATAAGGAACACCCAGGGTAACACTGGAGGACGTGCCTTGTAGGAGGACCCTCAGGAAGAACAATTTACTATAGTTGGGGAAGGCGATGAAGTCTATGATCATCGGCTGGATGAGATAGCAGAAAAGCTGAGGTCTCTGGAGTCTCAAAACTCCCTAGGTTTTGATGTCATGGATATGGGACTAGTGGAGGGGGTTAGAATTCCTCACAAATTCAAACCTCGCTGCTTCGAAAGATACAATGGTACATCCTGCCCTCGCACCCATCTCCAATTTTTCCTAGGAAGATTAAAAGCCTACACCATGGATGAAAAGCTATGGATGTTATATTTTGAGGATAGCTTAATAGGGGCATCCCGTGAGTGGTACTCTCATTTGACCAGGGCCACAGTAAGGAATTGGAAAGATTTGGCCGAGGCTTTCATTCGCCAATATCAATACAATTTGGACATGGCTCCTAACAGAACACTTCTAATGGGAATGTCACAGTCTTCCAGGGAAATCTTTAGAGAGTATGCTCAAAGATGGAGGCAATTAGTTGCTTCTGTTCCACCTCCAATGTCAGAAAGGGAGATGGCAGATATGTTTATGAACACCCTCCAAGGGACATACATTGATAGGTTGGATGCATTCTGATGGGGCGAAGACGCAATATGTGTCTAGCGGTATCTGAACTGCAAGCGCACAGCCTATCGAAGTAATATAAAAGATTGTCGATCCCACAGGGACTTTATGATCACTTAGTGCTAGAGGGTTTACTAGTTTAGCTAAGGTGGATGTTTGTCACGATTTGGTTTTAAAGATTAGAACGAGAATTAAATTTAGTTTAATTAAATAATAAGAAGGTGGTCGGTATGTAATTACGTTAACCTATGCGGGTCAATCTAACCTAAGCTTATAAGGATGGTTCACTTAATCTATTCTGTAGAGATTATCGGTTTAAATACCTTCGACTCACACTCTCGTGGTCTTATCTCAGATCTTACTCCTAAAGCCCTATGCCTGCTCTCGCTAGCCCATAAGTGTTTAGAAGATAATTTTTGAAAACGTAATAAGTCTAATTCATTTTAAAGCACTCTCGCTGTATTTAAATCAAATGCCTAACTTTAGCTATCCGGTTAAAATCTCACACTCTCGTGGTCTTGACCTAACCTATTACACTTTTCTTACTCTCGTAACAAAAAGATTAATTTTAATAATAAAAAGTCACAGCCAGAATTTAAGTTCTTAATTGTTTTAGCTTAGATTCGATTTTACCGATTTAGTTTATTTTAATTACATACCGCCTAATTTAATTAGCTACTCATATTTGTTGTACCAGACAGATGCAGAAACAGATAAATATGAACTAAAATATGCATTATAAAATAATAGAAATAAATTCTTAACATATATAAATAAATAGATTAATATAAATGCGAAATTATAAAAAAAAACTGAATAATAAAAATCGTAAAACTCCTTCTTCCACAAACTGGTAAGCTCGGAGTGCGGAACCGAAATCGAAAATAAAATTAAACGAATTTCTGAAGGCTTGAAAGAAATTAATAATAACAATTTCCTAATGTTGAAAATTGTTATTTAGTTTGGTTGGGATGTAGAAAAAGGAAATTAAAACAAGAACAATTGCTGGAAAAAAATAAAATAAGGGTGCAACAAAAATACGGCAGAGCTTCCGCGAAAATCTAAAAATAATACTCTGTGTTTTCTAATTAGTAACTAGGCTATTTATAGAAAATAATATTGGGCTTGGGCAGTTGAAATCCATAGCGTGGGCTTCGTTGTTGAAGAGAGAATCCAGGAGAAAGTGTATTGCTTAGTCTGAGAAATAATAGGCACTTTTGACTTCACGTTGCACGTTTCATGACCAATTCAATCCAAGTAACCCTATTTTCCCCTTGTCACATTCGTTTTCTTCATTTAAAGCGTGTCACGGTCATGACACCTGAGTGACGATCGTGAGTGTCCTACGTTGGGCGTCCCGGTCGTGACGATGTGGTAACGACCGTGGTTGTTACAAATTATGCAGAATTTGCAGAATTCCTTTCTTCTTCTTCTTTTCATGCTTGTTTTTGTTCCTTTGACCTTTGGCTCATGATTTAGCTCTAAATTGTTATACCTGCGATATGACATAAAAAACTCGAAGAATCGGGTGTTAATACGATAAATGTGCGATAAATCGGACTTGAAACATAATAATAAAATGATACGATTTCTCGTTATCAAATTTCCCCAAACTTAAACCTTTGCTTGTCCTCAAGCAAATAGTCGGTTGAAAAATGATCGGACAATTTTCATCGGACTCATACACATAACAAACCATACGAGGAATCATTTAGCTAGATAAACCGGTACTAGAATAGAACACTGATGATACACTAATGACACAAGCAACAAGCTAAGTCGTCGACTTCCCGTTAAACGAAACATTCAGTAATTGCGTTACGATTCTACCTTTGGTCTTTCGATCTTATTTCACCCGGTTTCATTCTAGCGCAATCACATTAAGCCATTTGCCTTAGCACGCACGTAGTGGAGTAGCCGGTTAGTGACTTTGATCCTTTGTAAGCACGGGGTCTGGTACACAAATGTGGCAAACCCTATATATTATCCGAATTGGAGGTTGTGGGGGATCGAGCCGTTGCACGCCCTACCAAGTTCAGAACCAGGTACCTCTGAACCAACCCGCAACGGACTCCTTCTCATATTTCTCGTTTCTTATATGCGACCGTGTACTTTGGTGCGATTTGTTTTTATTGGCATCGAGATATGAAGGATCATTATAGATTAGGAATCAAACACTTATGTTCATCGGCTCCCCACGTGGTTTGTGTTCAGACGGTGCTGACTGCTAGTATAAACTACTAGGGGTTACTTTAGAATTGAAACTTAAGGTGTAGTCGTAACAATTATCGGAACGGAATGCTTAAGTATGAAGTCTAAGGTGTAAAGACTGTATTGATATTGTTGGATCTTTCTCAGCTTCCTAACTACGATCTCATAGGTAAGTCGGGTAATGCGAAGATAAAACAAAAATTTTCGGTATGGCTAAATAAACGGGGAAAATTCGAAACCGAAGAAATAGCACAAATATTACTTTGTTTAATTTAAATACGGAAAGGGAAATACAATGAAATGGAAAATGCGGAAAGGGAAATGCAGAAAGGGAAAGGTATCTCTCCCACACTATATCAGACATTGTCCTCAATGTTGTGATATAATAGCAGGGAAAATACAATACAAAAGCATAAATGCAAAAACAAAAACATAAACATAAACTAAGGCTGCTGACGACCACGACCTCGGCTTCTGGTACGGGAGCGTCTGGTCGGAGTGGCTTCTGGATCAGAACCGGTGGTGGTCAGAGCAGTGATATCTATACGCAAAGCCTCTAGCTCGCTAAAAATCTCTCCTAGCTTCTCTTCTGTCGTCCTCTGGTTACTGGCAATAGCTGAAAGTAGTGCATCATATTACTCTTTTTGCCTTCGCTTAAGTGCGGCATTCATATGATTCTGTTGATGAATGGCACGGAGGACGTCTTCTAGTTTGATGTCGGGTACAGGTGGCTGCCTGGTGGAGGACTCAGGGATGTCCTGTACTGGCTCAGCAGCGTCCATGGTATCCTGCATCTCGTCCACTGGTGCATCGGTCTGCTCATCAATAATCGGGACGTGGCCTGCAGCATCCGGTAAAGCAAATAGCCAATTGGCTCGGTTCGACGGATCGATGCGGTCACGGCAAGGCAAGGTGATGTGATGATAAACGGTGCCTTGGATAATAGGGTTGAACCTGCCATCCTCTCTCTGAGATATCAAATGGGTGGACATGCAATAGTTCTTTGTAAGCAACTCTGCGGCTTTATGAGGAAAATGGGTAATCTGGTCACCAAGCTCCAGCTGAATGGCAAGGGTGGTAACAATCCCGCCAATGTAGAAGGGGGTTGCGCCTCGATGCGCTGCAGACTGGATATGGGATAAAAGGAACGGGGCAGCATTGATGTGTTCCTCATTTAAGGAACAGTGCAAGAACAAGAGCTCTTTGGAGTTCAGCTTGTGATTGCTCTCTCTTGCGAAAATAGTATTGCAGATGATGCGATGGAAATACCGAATCGCCGGATTATAGATGTGGGTGGCATTCAGACTCTGGAAGGCAGTAGCACGGGTGTTGGTGATGTCGTGCCACAAAGTGAAAGGAGCTTCGTTGAAGTTGTCGGGAACGCGGAGATGAGCATCGTCGCCGTGATCGAAACCTAACAGTTTAGCGATCCTTGTTTGCGTGATTTTGAACTCTCGTCCGAGCATTCTGAACTTTGCAATGCTAGTGAGTTGACTTGTTGAACCGGGAGGTGTAAAATACTGAAACGAACTCAGAAATTCCAAGGTGAGGATTTCGAATGTTGGTTGTGGTTGACTGCACAAGTGCCACAAACCAACATGCTCAAGAAGGAGCTTCACGCCGTCTAGCAGTACTAACTCCCTCAAGCAGTCAAGGTCGACATACCGAGTGGATTGGACGCCACGGTTCTGAAACTTGATAAACTTTTGTCTTTGTACTTCTCCTTGGTCACCATCTCTGAATTGGATATTCTCCATTGCATGCAAGTACGGTAAATGAGAGATGATAGTTTTTGAGGTTTTGTGAGAAAATGAAAAATGTGAAGAATTTGTTCGGATTATAATGAAATGAGTGAATGTGAGAAGTTTGGAATAAATGGAGAGGTTTAATGGGTAAATGAAATTGATTGAGGGTAATGGGAGGTTACGGGAGAATGAGGAGATAATGGGAGGTTTCTATTTTGTGAAAATGGAGAATGGGTTTTGCGAAGGTGAACGATTTTGTTTCTACAGAATTCGTATAACAGGGTGGTCACGGTCGTGAGGGATATCTTACAGTCGTGACGCGCTAAATAGCTCGTCACGATCGTTAGGGATTTGTGACGACCGTGATGGCTTTAAAACTTATAATTTTTCACAGAATGCACTATCTCACTTCAGTTCAATGCAATTTCTTATCACTTCTCATTTAATTCCAACATAATACGTAATATATAATAGTGGATCAACATGTATAGGCAGTAAATTTTATCACACGAGAATTCATAAAATATCAAGCAATTTAAATATAACAGTAAATGATGAAAAGCATGGAAATTGATTAAATTAGAAAGTTGCAAAACTAGAAGTACTTTTCTTTTGACATAATGGAAGGAAAATTACATTGATAAAAATAAGCTACGAAATGTTTGCAAAATGTTAAAACTAACTAGAAACAAAAGCGAAAAGTAAAATAAATTAAATCATTACACCATTTTCAAAGTTGCTTCTTCAAATCTTCAAGTGCGGAGTTTAAATGGTATAATTGTTCACATGTTATGTCAGTTAAACCTATAACGTCCAATCGCATGCTTTTAACCTCATCCTTAACAACATTAATATCGGCTTGGTAAACTTCAAGAGTATTCATAATTTTCTTTAAGTTGTCAGCATATCCTACTTGATTTACTTCAGGGGTTTCAATCACTTCATCAGTGTGGTCAATGTCATGGTAACCAGGAGGTGTCTCAGGGTCACTCTCTACATCAGTCATTATGTCATCCCTTATTTTGTAAGGTTGTGGTGTTTTGGGAGTGGATGGATAGTCCGGAGGGGTAAGCTCATAAAGCCAATTATCTTTATTGTGAACACTGACTCAAGCATGGTTCGGTAATATGAACAGGGTTACTACTTCATTTCTGATTAGGTACTCGTAAGGTGGTTGTCCTAAGTTTCTTATGATTTGGCGGTTAAAGCAAAAGTTCAGATTCATAGGGCGGATGGTACCTAAATGGTTACACTTGTGTAATTGGTATCTAAGTCCTAGGGCATCAGCAATCATGGTGACCAGGCCTCCTACCAATATGGGTAGATCGGGTTCCTCTTGGATTCGGGTAAAAGTTTGCATCATGAATGGTACACCATTAACTGGTTGTCCATGGGTCAGACAGGACATAATGAATATCTCATCTTTAGATACTCCAATGAGGTTGTCTTCCTTTGCAAAGAAGGTGTGGGCAAGGATCTTATGGAAATAGCGGATAGCAGGGTTATGTATTTCATCATTGTTCATGTTATCCGGCTCAGGATGGTAATTTCCGGTTAAGGTTCCCCAAAAGAAGTCTAGCTCAATATCCATTAATTCTACCTGTGTGGTAGTAAAAGCAAAGGGTCCACTAGGGAATCCTAATAAGTCAGCTAGTTCTTTATAGTCGGAAACTGATAAATCCTTTCTTGAATCCAAAACCGCGCTCGGGTAAGTAAACTAGGGAGCTTAAGAACTCAAGGGTGAGCTCGCGGTAAGTCACAAACTTTTGTTTTATTAGAGCATTCTCCCACCCAAGTTGGTTAAACAGGTATAGGATGTTATCATGTATACCTAAAGTTTCTATAGTCAGATCATCCGGGTACAAAGTCAAATCCATTGGTCTCTGTGATAACTCTTCAAATTTCATTCTTTGGTTCCTACCTCTAAATTTGGTTTCCATAATGTTTCTCGGTTGGTTAGCCATAGTTAGTGTAAATGTGGAGGAAACAAATCAGGGGGAAAAGGAAAGTGGAAAAGACTTTAGAAAATCTGTAAAAGTGATTTAGAAAATAAAAATTTAAATAAAGAAAATAAGAAAATAAATGCATAAATAAAATCAATAATGATAATAATGAAATAAAACAACAAAACAATAAAATGATAAAACGATAAATTGATTAAAATTATAAAATGGGTTGCCTCCCACTAAGCGTTGTTTTTATCTTCATAAGCCTGACGTAATGCTTAGGGATAGATTAATCAGGGAAATTAGTGGACAACTCTAAAAGCCTTAGACTATTTGCATAATCTCTATTTTCAATTTTATGGTAATGTTTTAATCGTTGTCCGTTTACTGTGAACGGCTCACTATTCCTACCCTTAATTTCTATTGCTCCGCTCGGGAACACTTTAGTTATTTCAAAGGGTCGTGACCATCTAGATTTTAGTTTTCTAGGAAAAAGCCTAAGTCTTGAATTAAAGAGGAGTACAACGTCTCCCACACTAAATTCTTTCCTAGATAGGCGTTTATCGTGCCATCGCTTAGTTCTTTCTTGATATATCTTAGCATTCTCATAAGCATCTAACCTTAACTCTTCTAATTCGTTAATATCGAGGATTCGCTTTTCTCCTGTGGCATTATAGTTTATATTGAGTGTTTTAATCGCCCAATATGCTTTGTGTTCTAGTTCTACCGGGAGATGACAAGACTTTCCATACACTAATTTGAAAGGTGTAGTTCCTATGGGTGTCTTGTAGGTTGTCCTATAAGCCCATAAAGCTTCATTAAGTTTAGATGATCAATCTTTCCTAGATATGGCGACAGTCTTTTCTAAGATTTGTTTAATTTCTCTGTTTGAGACTTCGACCAGTCCACTTGTTTGTGGATGATATGGTGTTGCTACACGATGTCTGACTCCATACTTAGATAGTAATTTGTCAAATATTTTCGAAATGAAATGCGAGCCACCGTCACTTATGACGAGTCTAGGCACACCAAATCTTGGAAAGATTATATTCTTGAAAAGCTTAATTACTACTCGTGTGTCATTTGTAGGAGAAGCTATAGCCTCAATCCATTTTGAAACATAATCGACAGCTACGAGTATGTAATTATTACCGAAATATGATGGGAATGGTCCCATGAAATCTTTTCCCCAGACGTCAAAGACTTCTACTTTTAATATTCCTCTTTGAGGCATTTCATCTCTTCTTGAAATATTACCGGTGCGTTGACACCGATCGCAATTTATAACAGTGATGTGGACATCTTTCCATAAATTAGGCCAGAATAGGCCGACTTGTAAGATTTTTGCACAAGTCTTGGAAGTGCTTGCATGTCCACCATAAGGAGATGAATGACAATGAGCAATGACATCTTCTATTTCTTCTTCGGGAATACATCGACGAAAGATTTCGTCGGGTCCTCTTTTAAACAATAATGGTTCATCCCAATAGTAATGCTTGAGATTGTGAAAGAATTTCTTTTTCTGCTGATAGGTTAAGTCAGGTGGAAGTGCTCCTGCAGCTAAGTAGTTGACAATGTCAGCATACCATGGAAGTCCTACGGTTGTTTGGATTGTTTCCACGGGTTCTGGTTCATCTATATCTGACTGAACTGGGTCGCTTCCTATTTGTTCTATCAGCTGTTCATACGGAAAATCGTCGTTGATCGGCACTCGTTCGGGTTTAATACCTTCTATTCTAGATAAATGGTCCGCTACGACGTTTTCAGTACCTTTTTTATCTTTTATTTCGAGATCAAACTCTTGTAAGAGTAAAATCCATCTCAAGAGTCTTGGTTTAACATCTTTCTTGGTTAATAGATATCTGATAGCATCATGGTCTATGTAGACGATTATTTTTGCTCCCACTAGGTAGGAACAGAATTTGTCAAGCGCAAAGACAACTGCTAACAATTCTTTTTCAGTAGTGGCGTAGTTCATCTGAGCAGAATCTAAGGTTCTACTGGCATAGTAAATTGCGTGAAGTTTCTTGTCCTTCCTTTGTCCTAGAACTGCGCATACAGCATAGTCACTCGCATCGCACATGATTTCGAAAGGTAATCTCCAGTCAGGGGGTTGCATGATTAGTGCGGTGATTATGGTTGTTTTTAGAGTTTCGAATGCTTTAAGACAATCTTTATTGAATATGAACTCAGCGTCTTTCATTAATAAACCGGTAAAAGGTTTAGTGATTTTCCAGAAATCTTTGATGAATCGTCGGTAGAAACCGGCGTGTCCTAAAAAACTTCGTATTTCTCGAACGGTCTTAGGGGGTTGAAGATCTTTTATGACTTCTATCTTAGCTTTATCAACTTCAATTCCCTTATCAGATATAACGTGTCCTAGTACGATTCCTTCTCTGACCATGAAATGACATTTCTCCCAGTTAAGTACGAGGTTTACTTTTACACATCTTTCTAATACCATTTCTAAATTTGATAGACATCCTTCAAAACTTTGCCCGCATATAGAGAAATCGTCCATGAACACTTCCATGATGTTGTCTATGAAATCCGCGAAGATTGACATCATACATCTTTGAAAGGTTGCAGGAGCGTTGCATAATCCAAAGGGCATTCGTCTATAAGCGAACGTTCCATAAGGGCATGTGAATGTAGTCTTTTCTTGATCATCTGGGTGGATAGGGATTTTGAAAAATCCTGAGTAACCATCAAGATAACAGAAATACGAGTGCTTGGCTAATCGTTCTAAAATTTGATCTATAAAAGGTAGTGGGAAATGATCTTTTTGAGTGGCTTTGTTTAGTTTACGATAATCGATGCACACTCTATGTCCGGTCACTACTCTTTGTGATATTGATTCGCCTTTAGCGTTTTTCACAACAGTGATACCTCCTTTTTTTGGTACTACATGTACTGGACTAACCCATTTACTATCAGAGATTGGATATATTATTCCAGCGTCTAGTAGTTTCTTAACTTCTTCCTTTACTACAGTGCTATGGATTGGGTTAATTCTTCTTTGAGATTCTCTGGAGGTTTTGCAATCTTCTTCTAGCAGAATACGATGCATACAGATTGAAGGGCATATTCCTTTGAGATCAGATATGTTATATCCTAATGCAGTTGGATATTTCTTTAAGACATCTAAAAGTTTCTTTGTTTCAATTGTTCCTAAAATGGAATTGATTATAACTGGTCTTGTACATTCAGTGTCTAGGAATTCGTATCTTAGGTTCTTAGGTAAAGTTTTTAACTCTAATGTAGGTTTATTCTTACTTGGCATGGGATCCGGTGTAAGTGCTAAACATTCGCTCAGACTATCATCCTGATATGGTTCACGCCAATTATCATCTTCGAAAATCGGAGGGATTTGAATTTTCATAATTTCAGAATAGGTAGTTTCTTTCATTTCCATTTCTCTTACACATTCGTCAATTACATCCAATAGATAGCATGTATCCTCTATAGCTGGTGATTGTAAGAATTGTGTTAAAATAAATTCAACTTTCTCTTCACCTACTTCAAAGGTTAGCTTTCCTTTCTTTACGTCTATAATAGCTCCGACGGTAGCTAAGAATGGTCTTCCTAGTATGATAGGTGTAGTGGAGTCTTCAGAGATGTCCATGATTATAAAATCAGTAGGAATATAGAATTGTCCTATACGTACTGGGAAGTTTTCTAGTATGCCTACAGGATATTTAATAGAGCGATCGGCTAGTTGAACAAACATTTTAGTTTGTCTTAGGTCTTCCATTTCTAGCCTTCTGCAAATTGTTAAGGGCATAACACTGATACTGGCTCCTAAATCGCATAGAGCTTTGTCAATGACGAATTTTCCTATTACACAGGGTATAGAGAAACTTCCTGGATCTTTTAGCTTAGGAGGCATATTATTTTGAATTATTGTGCTACACTCAGCAGTAAGTGTAACGGTTCCGTTATCCTCTATCTTTTTCTTATTTGATAAGATTTCCTTTAGAAACTTAGCATACGAGGGCATTTGAGTGATAGCTTTTGTAAACGGAATAGTAATATTCAGTTGTTTCAGAAGTTCAACAAATTTCTTAAACTGGCCCATCGTCTTAGAATTGGTTAATCTCTGAGGGTACGGAATTGGTGGTTTATAAGGTGGTGGAGGCACATAAGGCTTTTCTTTCTCCACTGCCTCTTGATTATTATCTTCCTTCTCTTCTGGTTCATTCACCTTTCCAGTCGGTTTATCCGGTTTTTGGTACATGGCTGGATTGTCAAGTCTTGGATCGGTAGGTCCGTCAAGTTCCTTGCCACTTCTTAATATCACAACATTGGCCTGTCCTTTTGGATTAGGTTGAGGTTGTCCAGTGTCGCTCCCGATAAGTGAAACTAGGTCAAATAAGGGTACAGACGCGAACGGTCGGCGAGAGGGACAATGAGAACACACAGCCGTGAACTCACTGGAGATGAATAGAGTCGCCAGCTAGGCATTTTTATCCCGGAGGAAAGGCAATGCTGCATAAGCCTAGAAAGAGATGGATAAGACGGTTGCGAACCAGAGAGACTGAGAAAGGGGGTTGGTTACAACCTGGGAAGGTATTAGCACCCAGATTGTCCGTCGTACTCGACGGGATCCACGCTTAAAAGATTTGTGTTTTAAAGGGGTAGTGTCAGTGCAATTTGTGTATAAAAGGGCTGGAAGAGATATGTACAGGTGTCAGTGCAAAAAGTGAAGTGTATAAATGATGTGTCAGTGTAAGAATGAAAGTGATATGCTCAAGATCATGAGGCTTAAGAATAATGCTGGAAAAGAGGGGAATGTACAGAGACTTTTGTTCGATAACCGTTAAGTTATGCCTACGTATCCTCTCGTGCAATGAGGAAGTCAGAACACCGTAGTTCGACCCAAAGAGACTGAAAGATAAATTGACTTATGAACTGCTTGCTTATCTATGCTCAAGTGTATGACCTGTCTGGCTCAGGTGCTAACTGTCTTGCATCAGACGGAAGAAGCAAGTTCTCGTTTATGAGTGAATGAGGTGAGAAAGGAATCTCGGAGGAGACGATTATTGTTTGTTTTTGAGTTTTCAGTCTTTTATTGCTTTTGAAAGTTTGTCATAAGTTAATGAGCTTAAGCCTAAACCAATGGATTTAGTAAACTCATCACATCTTCCCTCTGATTAGGGGTAATGAGAATTACCTTAAGTGTGAAGTCAGATTCTCACACTTAATCACCTTTGGTGTAGGATTAAGATCATTAACCTACTTGTGATTATTTAGATGTTTTTGGTGTTTTTGTTTAGTGTTGAGTAATGAGGTTAAGCCATAATCAAGGATTAAACAGACTCATTACACCATCCTAATAGAAGGATAATAGATGAGAATGTTTAAGCTGAGGAAAACTCCTCAACTTAATCCATGATTAGGGATTAAACTCATGACAAAACAAGCCTTTGATTAAGTGGATTTTACTTAATGATATGATGATGAAATGAATTTTATGATTTGTAGGACAACTTGAGGGGGACTTGTCCATTAACACTAGGGTTAGTCCTTCTTAACCAATTAAGGAAGAAATAGAACCCTAATGCAAGGCCCAAGTTACAAGTGTAATGTCTTGATGATTATTAGGTGGATTGATTAAGAGATTTAAACACATTAAGGGTTTAACACTTAGGATTAAAGTTATACACTCCATCCTAATAGAAGGATGCAGGCCTAAGCTTAATCACAAAGCCTTAAAGCCTTTAGGGTTTAGTCCCTGATTATGAGATGAGAAGAGAAGACTCAAAGAGACACAAAGGTAAAACTAAGAGGGGAGACTAATCAAAACCCTAATCATTGTCATGCTTGGTAGTTCCTAAGGTTTGTGAGGTTTTCAAGAACAATCTTCAGAGGAGCCACCAGGAAACAGATGAACAAGATCAAGAGAAGCAAAGCAACTTGCTTCATTCAAGAAGTCAAGTCACTTAAAGAAAGAAAGTGGGAGGAACAAGAATGAGCAAGCTCAATCTCAAACACAAATAGAAATGCAGCAATGGATGCAAGAGAGATGAGAAGAAAAGTTATGAGAAGTGAAGGCAAATTCACTTCTCAAGTTTACTTACCACCTGAAATGTTAGAAAGAAATGCAATGCAATGCAAAATGGGATGAAATGGTATGATGATACACAAAACCAGAAGCATGTTGATGATGATAATGATGATATGAAGTTCTACAAACATGAGACAAGGCATGGAGATGTTCATACAAGTTCATGGATGCAAATGGTGCAAGCTTAGAAGCATGGATACACATGAAAAGTTATGAAACAAACATGGCATACAAGATGGCAAAATATGTAATGCAATGATCAAACATACTTCCTATATGTCTTAAGATGTCAAATGAATCACAAGAATGCATAAAGTGCAAAGGCAAGTCATGTTGTGCAAGAGAAAGCATGAAGGATGCAAGAGGAAGCCCAAATTAGGGTTTATGAATCAAACAACAAACAAAAACCAAAAACAGAAGCAAACCCTAAGATAAAAAATGGAAAATGCCACCCAAAGAAACCCTAAACCTATACTAAACCAATTTTCAAAGGGGAGGTCTCAACTCTTAACCAATCTCAAGTTATGATTTTTCTAAGTTACTAGGGTTTTTAGGGTTCCTAAACAAAAGAAATGCCAAACAAATTGAAAATGAGGAATCAAATCATGGCCATTTTATCCTAGAAACTACATGCTAAACACAAGACAATGCAAAAAGAATCAATGTCCAACTCTTTTTAGATAGGCAGAAATGATTTTTTGAACTTATGATCAAAATAATGCACAAAAAATGATTTAATTCAATGAAAAATTCTTAAAATGCATCAAGATCAAAAAAGAAATTTGGTTTGAAGGTTGGACAATGTTTCTAAATGTCTTAGAACATTTCATGAATTTTTTTGTGATTTTTAAATACCTAAAAGTATTTTTAATTAATTAATTTCCATTAATCAATTAAAAATAATCTTTTAAATATTTAAAAATATTTTTTTAATGATGAAAAATAAAATGAAAATATTTTTGTGTCATAAAAATTATTAAAACTCTTAGGAAAAAGTTTCATAATTTTTAAACCTTTTTTACTATTTTAAATTAAATGTGCAAATAAAATGAAAAGAAAATGAATTAAAATTAAATAAAAGGGAAAGTAATCAGGATGGAGGGATGAGATTGATTCTGAGTTTGAATTTGTTGACCACGCGCGCTATCCAAGGGCTGTGGTTCTTTCTGAGTTAATTAAATTAATTATGGATTAATTAAATAAAACACGTGGATTAGGGCTAATCAGGCAGATCTGGACCACACACACACGCGGGAGGTCAACGCTTTCAACGCATCCAATGGTCCAAATTCAAATGGCAATTAATTACATAATTAGGGCTTAAACAATTTCAGGCTGCCGGAGAAGACCTCCGGTCGTCTTCTCCGGCCAGCATCTCCCCTGAAAATCCCCAAAACCCCAAAAACCTAACTAAAATGAAATCTAGGAATTGGGAAATGATCTTCAACCACTCACGAACCAAAACCCTAAGTCAAAACAAATTTATTCTTCCCCAGAAGCATGAATCGAAACAAACAAATTTTAGGGCACGCAAGTTTCAGAGATCAATTAAATGTTCATTTCATCACCATTTCAAAAACTAAAAGCACATTCATGATCAGGAAGACACAAAGAACAAGTTTAGAACAAAAGAAATGATTTCTGGAAAAATATTTTTCAAGCTACCTGAGATTCGAAGCTTTCACTTTGATGACTTTCTGGCTACTTCCTTCAGTGCAATCCACTCCTTAGGACCTCTTGATGATGTTTGAATGCTTTAGAACAATTTATGTTGGCTGGTTGATGAGTTTAGACAGATTCTGCTTCAACTCAGTTGAAAATGGCAATGGAGTTTCAGGCAGCTTCAGGTCATTGTGAATGGTTCTTTGTGATCCAGATGGTGAGTGGAGAAGGTCTGTGGTGTTGGTTTGTATGTTTGTGAGCTATGGAGAGAGTTTCGAATGAAACTGCAAGTTGAAGTGAGAAATGGCAATGGGGTGTTCTTGCTTGTTTCAGGCCTGGCTCTTGGTGGTTTGAGGTCTATGAAGTATGGTGAGTTGAAGTGTGGAAATGGTTTGGATGTTTGTGTGCTGGGCAGAGAGATTCGAAGCAATTTGCAGCTGGGGTGTGTTTTGTGAATGTGATCATATGAAGTGTTTCAGCCTTGCCTCTTGATACATTTTGCTTGCCAAATGATATTGTATTTTAATCCTATAGGTCAGATGATGTGACCTGGCCTATAGTGATTGGTAAGTTTGCTTTTGCAAAAAAGTCAAATTTTGTGTAAGGAAAGTATGGCTCATGATCTAGGCTAGTACAAGATATGGTTCTGGTGCAGCATGGTGTGTGTGTGATGTTGGGAAGGTCCAGCAGCCAATGCATCAAGTGGAGAGAAGCACAATGATGTTTTTGCAAGTTGTTGCTTTATGGTTCACATGTGATTTCCTAATCCCACAAGCCATAATTCATGAGCATTCTTGGTTCAATTCTGATTTTTATGACTTATAGAATGTTTGCATACTGGTTTGTAATGAATTAGAAGTTGCAATTGGCTTTGGTTCATGATTTTGCAAAATTCACATTTGAGGCATGCCTTGAAAATCAATGATTTTTGCCAACTTTGTCACACCATAACTTTTGATCCAAGAAGCATTTGATCATGTTCTTGTACTTTTTGAAAAGGGAAAAATGTGATCTACAACTTTCATGACCAAAGTTTTTCCATTTGAAGCATTTTTGGATCAAGAATCAAGGCTTGAAAAATGACCTAAAATGAAGCATTCTTGAAAAGTCAACTATGCCCAAAAAGTCAACATTTGCAAAAACCCTAAATTCTTGATTTTTATGAACTTCAACCTCCTTACATGATCAAATAAAGATCATATACACTCAAAATGATGAAGATCACCCATTGGTTGGGTCATTGGGGGCCTCAGATGCCCTGATTTTACACTGACTTGTCCAGAAAGTCAACTCTTGATCAGATGACTTCCCCATGGAATTTCTTCATGAAAATTGATATGCATACTCCCTATACCATATAGAGACCAATGGAAACAAGAATGACCAAAAAATTTGGTGTTATGGCCTCTGAAACCAAAACCCTAATTTTAGGTCAACTGTGCAGTCAAGCCTGGCTCTGCATCCATTCAAACCCTAGTTCTTGTGATTCTTTTGAAATCTTGACTTTGAGAGGATGTGATATGATATATGAACACATATGGGTCCCTTTGAAGTGATTGGTGGCCTTTGGAGTGGCTCAAGAAGCTCTTGGATTGCTCAGATCACAAACCCTAGGTGCAGATGACTTAGAAACTATCCAGTGAATCAAAAATGAGGTATGAGATGATATGATTGTGTTTATGCATATGAGATGATCACAAGCCATGGTGTGAATGAGTGAGGGCAAATTTGGGGTGTTTACAGCTGCCCCTATTCAAACATGAGTTAACTGTGCAGGATGTAAGCGAAGGCTTAACAGGCAAACAAGATAACTTGTGATTGAATACCAAAGACAGTCCAAAATTTGCACTCATAGAATGAAGAAGAAAAGGGATATAGATTGTAAAAGAAATAAAGTATATTGTAAAGTGTGGGCGACGGAGGACGATCGTCGAGCAGAGGACGACTGCTGGGTAAAGAGCAATGACGGGGACGGCCGACATGCTGGGAAAAGTGCGGAAAATAAAGCAATGACGGGGACGGCCGACATGCTGGGGATAAAAAGTAAAGCCAAGACGGGGATGGCCGACTAGCTGGGAAAATAAGATAATATGATGGGGACGGCCATCAAGATAAAGTTGTAAGATTTTCTGGGAATTAATGAAACATGACGGGGACGGCCATCAAGTTCATGAAGCAAAGTAACCGACGATGGGGACGGCCATCGGGCTAAAAAGAAAAGGGACCACGACGGGGACGGCCATCGGGTTAAAGAATAAATGAAATAAACAGATGATGAGGTACGGTCATCAAAGGTGAAGGACGATCACCTAGCAGGGGACGGCTGCTCTGTTGGGTTAAGATGAGGGACGGTCATCTGAGGTGGAGGACGACCACCTGGCAGGGTACGGCTGCCGAAAATATCGCGACATAGGACGAATGTCGGATAAAAGGTCAACGATGGGGACGGCCATCGGACGAGCATGATGGAGGACGACCCTCAAGAGGTGGAGGACGACCACCTAGCAGGGGACGGCTGCTCTCGAGGTTTCTCATGACATAGGACGAATTCCAGATAACCAAAATCAACAATGGGGACGGCCATTGGATAAAGTGATGAAGGACGATCATCAAGAGGTGGAGGACGACCACCTAGCAGGGGACGGCTGCTAAAAATCAACGATGGGGACGGCCATCGGATGAGCATGATGGAGGACGACCATCAAGAGGTGGAGGACGACCACCTAGCAGGGTACGGCTGCTCTCAAGGTTTATCATAACACAGGACGAGTGTCATATAAAAAAGGAGGATTTGCTTTGTTGGAGATCTACTGGGGATGTAGTAAACACGGACGAGCGTTCACAACCAAGAAGAGAAAGTATAAATGTTTGGTATGCTGTGTATAGATTAAAGATGCGGACGAACATCCTTAAGACTACGATACGGACGAGTATCGGGTAGAAACAAACTGACACATGTTCAAAGATGATGATACGGACGAGTATCAACGGGTTAACAACGAACACGGACGAGTGTTGAATCTGAAGGGACTCTTCTGGGGGAATAGTAGACACAAACGAATATCTATATTCAAGAAGACATAAGCGTTTCGACACAGTGTATGGATTAAAAATGCGGACGAGCATCCTTAAGACTTTGATACGGACGAGTATCATGTAGAAACAAACACTAGACGCAATGTTCTGAGATGATGGTACGGACGAGCACCAACTGGTTAACAAAGAACAAGGACTACTGTCGAATCTGTGGGGATATAGATGGTGTATATAAGATACGGACGAGTATCTGTATAAGTGTAACATGAGTAGTGAGTATTGTATAGATGGATACTTTAACTGCTGGGGATAGCGACACGGACGAGTGTCAAAAGGAGAAAAGTATAATATTAAACAAGTATATGGGTGATGAAAGTGTAAGCGACTGCGCTGGGGATATGACACGGACGGGTGTCAAGAAAGTGTATATATAAGTATATGTGAGTGCAAAGAGGATGTCTTTGGCTTTCTGCTGGTGATTTGACACGGACGGGTGTCAGGAAGTATCTGTAATACGGGTGGTCTTGGTTTGTAAAGTGTATTCAGGCAACTTTTCTGGGGAATGATGACACGGATGGGTGTCGAAGGGTGTATATACTGTTGTTTGGGAATTGTGAGGCAACTGCTTTTGCTGGGACTCTGGTGGGGATTTCTGTACAATGATGACGAACGGTTATTATTCACAAGTGTTAATTCAGAACATGGCTTATGATTATGCTATGCGTTTGATTTTTGCCGTGATGCTCCGTATTTGACGGAATGCTACGCTCTGAGGGGATAATATGATGCAAATGCCATGATTATGCAAAGATAACAAAACGGGATTCGGATCCCGTTGCCATGAAGATCTCTGGTTGATCTGTTTGAAGTGGACATCCCAGCTGGGGATGAGATCATTGGTAGATCTAATGATGTATCTGCTTGGGGATATAGGTCGCTGATTGACATATCCTTATAATATGGGGACCCAGCTGGGGTTTGTAGACGCCTTCTGTACTCTGTTGTGACTCTTTCAGGCGTTGCTCTTCTGAACAGATGCTGATGATTCTGTGGGGAGATGATTCCCTGACTCTTCATATTCTGCTGAGGAAGAAAGATTGGCACTACAGCTGGGGGAAGTTGTTAGCAACTCAGCTGGGGAGGAAACAACTCAGCTGGGGAGTGCAATGAAAGGGCAACTCAGCTGGGGAGAAAGCACTCTGAGTGCCAAGACTGTTTGTTGATACCCGCAATCCTGCAAAGATAAGGAAATGCACAAAAGGTCCCGAGGTATCCTCTACTGGATTCTGTCATAGGAGTTAAGCACTCTCAAGAGTAAGTTTATTCCCTGCAAGCATGTGTTTTTATTTTCTTAGAGAAGAGCATCTGTACTTATGCAATTAGTTTTTTTAAGAGACATCAGACATTCCTTTGCAAATAACAATATACAAAACGAAACATGACTGAAAAATCTGATTTTATTAATTCTTGTGCCCTGAATTGGCAAGATACAGTCAAAGAAAACATATCTCCTAAAATGAAGAGACTGTTACAAATTGAGAAACAAAGTGCTGGCGATGTTGACGACGCTTCCAAGGAGCTTCCTCTTCTGCTATGACTCGTATGACAATGACGTTCTTCTCGTCTTGCTTTCTGAAGGAGGCTGATTCTGATTGAAGCTTGATCCTTTTGAAGCTCTCCCAGTTGTAGGTGATACAGACGAATTCAGAATGCAGTTGTTCGCTTATTCCCTTATTTTGCATGGATCGCCCTTTCAGGTTTTCAATCCATCGGGATACCCATTTTTGCCTGAGTTGTCCAATGCGGCTTTTCAACTCAGCGGGTGTACATTTTTTGTTTATTTCCCTCATTTTTGCCCGAGTCTTTTATTCTGTTTTTGACTCGCCGGGATGCCCTATTTTTGCCTGGACTTACATTCTGTTTTTATGTCCAGCGGGTCATTTCATGCGAAGTATTTTTTAACTGCATCTGAATTCACAGGGGATGGGAAATCTTCACCATCCATGGTGCTGAGCATCAGTGCTCCACCAGAGAAAACCTTCTTTACAACGAATGGTCCTTCATAAATTGTAGTCCACTTGCCCCTGTGGTCTGTATGAGGAGGGAGGATTCTCTTCAGCACAAGATCTCCTACTTGGTACTCTTGGTGCCTGACTTTCTGATCGAAGGCTTTCTTCATTCTCTTCTGATATAACTGCCCATGACAAATTGCAGCCAATCTTTTCTCTTCGATCAGACTCAGTTGTTCGTATCGGGCCCGAACCCATTCTGCTTCACTCAGTTTAACATCCATCAATACCCGTAGGGAGGGTAACTCAACTTCAACAGGTAGGACTGCTTCCATGCCATACACAAGCTGATACGGTGTTGCCCCAGTGGACGTTCTGATTGATGTGCGGTACCCATGCAAGGCAAACGGTAGCATTTCATGCCAGTCCTTGTAAGTGACTACCATCTTCTGCACAATCTTCTTGATATTTTTATTTGCTGCCTCAACAGCGCCATTCATCTTTGGCCTGTAGGGAGAAGAGTTGTGGTGTTGGATCTTGAAGTCCCGGCATAATTCAGCCATCATTTTGTTGTTTAGATTGGAACCATTATCAGTAATGATTCGCTCGGGAACTCCGTATCGACAGATGATATCTCTCTTCAGAAATCTGGCTACCACTTGCCTTGTAACATTTGCATTTGAGGCTGCTTCGACCCACTTGGTAAAATAGTCGATGGCGACCAGGATGAATCTGTGGCCGTTTGAAGCGGTTGGCTCAATCTTGCCAATCATATCAATGCCCCACATGGCAAAGGGCCATGGTGAAGACATTATGTTCAAAGGATTGGGAGGCACATGCACCTTGTCTGCGTAAATCTGGCATTTATGGCATAGGCACAACAGTCTGCATCCATTGTAATCCAGTAATAGCCTGATCTTAACAACTTCTTAGCCATTGCATGTCCTCCGGCATGGGTACCAAAAGATCCTTCGTGCACTTCATGCATCAATAAATCTGCTTCCGTCTTGTCAACACATCTGAGGAGTACCATATCAAAGTTCCTTTTGTATAAAGACCCATCAGTGTTCAGAAAGAAACTACCAGCAAGCCTTCTCAAAGTCTTCTTATCATTGGAAGATGCCCCAGGTGGGTATGCTTGATCCTCCAAGAAGCATTTAATGTCATGGAACCAAGGCTTATCATCTTTGACAACTTCTGCTGCGAACACATATGCTGGTCTGTCGAGTCTGGACACTGGTATCTGAGGTACAAAGTTAGCAGCTTGAACTTTGATCATGGATGAAATGGTAGCAAGAGCATCTGCAAACTGATTCTCGTCCCGAGGGATATACTCGAGCTTGACTGTTGTAAAGAAAGTCAACAACCTTCTTGTATAATCCCTGTAAGGTATCAGATGATCTTGGTGTGTGTACCATTTGCCGTTGGTTTGATTAACTACCAGAGTTGAATCTCCGAATACAGTCAATGTTTTGATCCTGAGGTCAATGGCTTCCTCAAGACCCATAATGCAAGCTTCGTATTCAGCCTCGTTGTTAGTGCAGTTGAAAGTGAGTTTTGCTGAGAAAGGCATGTGAACTCCCTTTGGTGAAATGAGTACTGCACCAACACCACGACCATTCATATTAACAGCCCCATCAAACATCATAGTCCATTCCTCTTCCGGGTCAGGCCCTTCAGTGTGAATAGGCTCTTCATGATCTTTTGCTTTTATGAACATGATGTCTTCATCAGGGAAGTCAAACCTCATAGGCTGGTAGTCATCAATAGGTTGCTCAGCAAGATATTCAGATAGTACACTGCCCTTGATGGATTTCTGAGATGTGTACTGTATGTCGTATTCTGTGAGAATCATCTGCCATCTTGCAACCCGTCCGGTAAGAGCTGGCTTCTCGAAAATGTACTTAACTGGGTCCATTTTTGAGATTAATAAGGTAGTGTGGGTCAACATATACTGTCTCAGTCGGCGAGCAGCCCACGCTAAAGCACAGCAAGTTTTCTCGAGCAGTGAATAACGCTGTTCACAGTCGGTAAACTTTTTGCTTAGGTAGTATATTGCATACTCTTTTCGACCAGACTCGTCATGCTGGCCCAACACACACCCCATTGACTCTTCTAATACTGTCAAGTACATAATCAGAGGTCTTCCTTCAACTGGCGGCATGAGGATTGGGGGTTCTTGCAAATACTCCTTGATCTTGTCAAAAGCCTTCTGGCAGTCTTCGTTCCACCTGACCGTTTGTTCCTTTCTTAACAGCTTGAACAAGGGTTCACAGGTTGCCGTAAGGTGAGATATGAACCTTGAAATGTAGTTCAATCGACCTAAGAAACCTCGAACTTCTTTCTCAGTTTTCGGTGCAGGCATCTCTTGAATAGCTTTGACTTTATCAGGGTCCACTTCAATCCCTTTCTCGCTTACAATAAAGCCCAGCAGCTTACCAGATCGCACCCCGAATGTGCATTTGTTGGGGTTCAGCTTTAGTTGGTACTTCCTCAGACGCTTGAACAACTTGAGCAGATTCACCAGGTGATCTTCCTCTGTAAGGGACTTGGCGATCATGTCATCCACATAACATTCTATTTCCTTATGGATCATATCGTGGAACAATGTCACCATAGCCCGTTGATACGTTGCACCAGCATTCTTCAGTCCGAATGGCATCACTTTGTAACAGAACGTGCCCCAAGGTGTGATGAATGTTGTCTTCTCCATGTCTTCAGGTGACATCTTGATCTGATTATATCCTGAAAATCCATCCATGAAGGAGAATACCGAGAACTGAGCCGTGTTATCCACCAATACATCAATGTGAGGTAATGGGAAGTCATCTTTCGGGCTGGCTCTATTCAGATCCCGGTAATCAACACATATTCTTACTTTGCCGTCTTTCTTAGGCACAGGTACTATGTTAGCAACCCACGGCGGATAGCTAGTTACGGCAAGGAACCCGGCGTCCCATTGCTTTTGTACCTCTTCCTTGATTTTCATAGCCATGTCCGGGCGGGTACGGCGCAATTTCTGTTTAACTGGTGGGCATTCTTCCCTTAGAGGCAGCTTGTGCACAACAATGTCGGTATCCAACCCTGGCATATCTTGATACGACCAAGCAAACACATCAACATACTCTTGAAGCAGATCTATCAGTTGTCTCTTCACTGAGTCTTGCAGGCAGGCCCCGATTTTAACCTCTTTCACGTCTTCCTCCGTACCAAGATTAATCACTTCAACCTCCTCCTGGTGAGGAGTAATAACCTTTTCCTCCTGTCTCAACAACCTGGCTAGCTCTTCAGGAAGCTCATATTCTTCTTCAACCCCTTCATCGGCTTGATTGATTGGATTGTCAAAGTCATACGAAGTCATAGCCGTGCTGTTGTCGGTGCTGTCAGGAAGGCACTTTCTGCAAGGGTTAAATTTGTTTATTTTAGTGATTGATTTTAATCTTGCTTTAGAAAAAAGTGAAATGAAGTTATCATTTTGAAAACACCGCCATTTATTTTTGTACAAAAAGAAAAATGGGAAAACAGTGAGCAGAAAAGAAAAAGACTCGTTTGCAAAAAGATGTCTGATATTTCATTAATTTAATCTTGTTTGCACAAAAGTACAGATGGCCCTGATTACAAAATGAGTCTTGTCATCTTGGGCAAGATGCAAGACTTTGATGCATGCTATAAAAATACAGGAAATAATAATTACTCTGCATGAGTAACTCTTATAATTTCCTGGGAAGACCAGTTCGAGACACTGCTCCCCGGGATCTTTGGACGAATCCAATTCTCCAGATTGCGCTCCTCTTCCAGCTCGTCTTCCAAATTGTTGATAGTATCGGGGGTGAGCATCCCCCCACTGACAAAACCTGGCTTCTCAGCCGCCTTTGCTTGATGTTGAGTCGGTCTGTAACCCAACCCAAATTTGTCCTTCTTCTCCTCCACAGCTAAAACCTTGCCCCAGCCTAGGGCAGTTCCTTCCTCAACAACCTTCCGGGCTTGTTGGTAAGATGACATGGAGATCCCAGATACAGCAGATGCTTCATTGACATTCAAGGCTTCAAAACCTTGGCTCATTGTTTCATGGATCTCTCCATCCATCTCAATGTATTTATAAGTAGCCAGATGGCTAACAAATATATCCTCCTCCCCACAGATTGTAACAACTTGGCCTTCCCACTCAAATTTTAACTTTTGGTGAAGGGTAGACGTTATTGCGCCGGCGGAGTGAATCCAAGGTCTACCCAACAAACAGCTGTAGGCGGGCTGAATGTCCATCACATAAAAGATAGTTTTAAAGGTCTGTGGGCCAATTGTCACAGGTAGCTCAATCTCTCCCAGAACCGATCTCTTAGAACCATCAAAGGCTCTTACTACCAGGTTGCTGGGTCTCAATGCCAATCCATCATATTCTAACTTCACCAGAGCCTTCTTTGGTAAGACATTCAGGGATGAACCTGTGTCTACCAGCACATGAGAAAGGACAGCTCCTTTGCATTCCATGGTTATGTGCAAGGCTTTGTTGTGGTTGCAGCCATCCGCTGTCAGGTCAGTATTGGTGAACCCTAACCCGTTGCTAGCAGTAACATTTCCAACCACGGTTTCCAACTGGTTGACAGTAATCTCTTCAGGCACGTAAGCTGCGTGCAGGACTTTAAGTAGTGCATTCCGATGGGCTTCGGAGCACATAAGCAGTGAGAGGATAGAGATCTTGGATGGCGTCTGGTGAAGCTGATCCACAATTTTATAATCACTCTTTTTGATGATTCTCATAAACTCATCAACTTCCTGATCGAATGGTGTCTTCAAGGCTTCTTTGGCAGCTTGATCTTCCTGCACCGGGCTCTTTCCCTTTGCCTTGGCAGCAGCTTCTGCTTCGGCAGTAGGTCTTAGAATTGGTGGAGCAAAGAGACGTCCGCTTCGAGTGAAGCCTCCGCCTCCTCCCACATTATCTACCTGTGGTGCAGGTGTTGATGTTTCAAGAGTGATTCTTTTTCCTTCGCAGTACACGTCTGAGCCATAGTGCCAAGGGATGGCCCTATTGCTTTCATATGGTACTGGTCCAGGCACCGTGACAGTGACTGGACTGACTGCTGCTGCTGAAGGGACTGTAATTGTTTGTGGATCATAATAGATTGTAACTGGTGCTCTGATGGGAGCAGCACCTTCTGAATGGTAGGCGGAGTTGTTTTCAGGATCATAGAATATGGTAACAGTAGAGACATCTTCATGATTGATTGCTGGAGTTGTAGGAGACATTGTCGGGAGCACGGATGTTGTTGTTGTAGGAGATTCAAAATGGAATGAAGCTGAAGTTGTAGCATGAGAAATTGTTGAAAATTGATCAGTTGAGACGGTAGATGGAGTACTAGTTGATGAAGCCGAAGAATTGTCAGGAACAATGGTTGCTGCAGTTGTAGGAGGTTCTGAAACCGTTGCTGATGATATTGCTGGATTTGTCGGAAATGATGTGGTGATCTGAAGCTGGCCACTCTGAATAAGGCCATCTATGCCATTCCTCAAATTATCGCACCCATTTACCGAGATATTGCAGTAAGCACAACCCAATTCACACCCTGGGAACATCTGACATTCCAAGAGCTGAGCCTTGATTTCTACCAATGGTGTCCTGATCTGTCCCACACTGGTTATTAAATAAGACGGCTTGTCTTCTTTAATAGCGTTAATTCGGGGACCACCATGGTTTGGCATGGGGTTTTTATTAACATTGGGCGGTGGTGCGAAATTCAGAGCCTTGGAGTCTACCAAGTCTTGTACCTTCATATGCAGAGCCCTGCATTTTTCTGTACTGTGACCAGGTGCGTTTGAATGAAAAGCACACCTAGCATTGGAGTCATAGTTCCTTGGTAGACTGTTGGGATCCGGAGGTGCCAACGTTCTTAGCTCAACTAGGTTGAGTTTCAGAAGTTGTGGCAACAAGGCAGCATATGGCATTGGGATCGGATCGATCACTCTGTTAGCTTGAGATGGCCTTTGCTGGAATGGCCTTTGTTGATTGTTGTTGTTGGTGTTGCTGTTGTTGTAGTTTCTTGGAGGATACTGATTCTGCTGATGATACTGAGGTTGTTGTTGATAGTTTTGTTGCGGAGGTTGATAGACTGGCTGAGGATGAGCTGGAGCAGGAATGGTGACTGCTGCTATTGACCTTTGAACGTACTGGGGTCTGCCCCTGTTGGTGTGAATGGCATTGGTCTCGCCAGTTCTTCTCGGGCCTGCGAAAGGCTTTCTTGCATTACTGGACGAGCTGGCACCATTGTCAGAGATCTTACCCATTTTTAACAGGCTTTCAATTCTCTCCCCAGCTATGACAACATCTGCGAAGCTAGTGGAAGAGAAAGCAGCCAACCTGTCAATATACGTTCCCTGAAGAGTGTTCATAAACATGTCTGCCATTTCTCTCTCAGACATAGGTGGTTGAACGGCAGCAGCCAATTGCCTCCATCTCTGGGCATATTCTCGGAAACTTTCCCTTGACGACTGTGACATGCCCATTAGGAGAGTCCTGTTGGGTGCCATATCCAGATTATACTGATACTGTCTGATGAAGGCCTCTGCCAGGTCCTTCCAGCATGTAATAGTTTCCCTTGTCAGATGGGAATACCATTCCCTTGAAGTTCCCGTCAAGCTATCCTCGAAATAGAACATCCAGAGCTTCTCATCCATTGTATAGGCCTTCAGCCTTCCCAGAAATGATTGCAAATGAGTCCGGGGGCATGAAGTCCCATTATACTTTTCGAAACAAGGAGGCTTGAACTTATGGGGGATCCTGACCCCGTCTACCAAACCCATGTCCATGACGTCGAAACCCAAAGAATTTTGAGATTCTAAGGACCTCAACTTCTCAGCTATCTCTTCCAACCGTCTATCGTAAGCTTCTTCCCCAGCACCCATTACTGTGAATTGGTCCTCCTGAGGATCTTCTTGAAGTACCCTGGCTGCGGTGGCTGTCCCTTGAACGTTTGCAGGAATGTTGATCTCGGGATGTAGATGTGGGCCAAACACAGGGGGGTTAACGTGAGGTTGTACCCGTTCATTGTTGCTGGTGCCGGCAGTCCCTATATGTGGATCCTCTTGATTTTGCCTTTCAACCATGGCTCTCAGTCTCTCCTGGCTCTGAGCCATGTTGTTCATCACTTCCATGAACTGCGTCATCTGTGTTCTCATTTCCAATCTTTCGTTTGCCATCTGATTTCTGACCTCCGTAAGGTCCTGTTGCATCTGATCCATCTGGATGCCCGGAAGGTTGTTTCTAGTAGGGTACCTGTGTGGCCTGTTGAGTGGGAATCCTCGTCGCCGAGCAATAATTCCTGAACATCACAACAGAGTTAGCAACAACAAAAACAAAAACCTACAAAACAAACAAAGTGTTAGCATGCAATGCAGTATGCTTATTTGCTTTCAAGGTATCCGGCTCGGCATTCAGTTTTGACCCTTCCAGACCCTTGAAGATGATGCTGTTGAAGTTGCTTTTTTGAAGTAAATTTGGGTGGAACAAACTAATACATATATTACAAAAGCAAAATGGTACATAGTCTGTTTACAAATACAAGCCCTCCGAGGGGTCAAAAATACATCACAAGAAAAGGAAAATAAAAGTACATGGAATGAAAGCAACAACAAACAAATGGTCAAACACCAAGACCAAACTCATCCTCACGAACTTCCTTGAGAAGTGCTTCGGTCACAGGATCAGCCGGACGCTCCGTAAGACTCCGGATAAGGAGGTTCCGGGTAGCAACAGCTGTAGTCAACTTCTTGTTCTGACTTTGGTCCTTACACCTCTTCACTCCAGCTCTGATCTTTAGCTCTGATATCTCCTTTTGGGCTGCTGCCAGGGCTTCCTCCATCTGTTCCATCTTGTCTTGGACCCTCTTGTCCTCCAGGGTACGAGCCTCGGTGATCCGGACCCACCGGGCTTGACTCTCCTTCAAATACAAGTCTGTCCTTGCTCTCTGGAATTGGGCTTCTTTGCAAGCATTCTTCAGAATTTGTTCACCAGCCTTAGACTTCTTAATATAATCCCCAGACTTTTCAATCTTAGTCAGCTGCTCCACTCTCAACTTCTCCAATCTCTCAATCTCCCTCACACCTTCACTCCTTTCTCGGAGGGTCTTCTGCAAAGCCTGGGTTAACTTCTCATTTCTTTCTTTCAAGCTCTCAAACTCCTCCAAACTGATAGTGGCAGGGGGTGGTGCTGAAGATGACTCAGGCGTGTCTTCTATGGTAAAGGGCATTCCAGAGAATTGGGCCCTGGCACGGGACCACTCATAATATTGTGTCGATGCCACATTATTGCACTTCCCCAGAATGGTGACTCCCTTGGTTTGAACATGATCCCAGGCCCAGGCAGCCTGCCTAACAACAGCCAAATTAATCTTGTTCTCACAATAGAGGGTCTCAACCAAGTCCTGTGCCTTAGGAGTATGGACCAGTGCATAGCCCAATTGCCTCCTGAACAGCAGAGGGTTGTAATTGATACTTCCCTTAACTCCTATCAAGGGCACATTGGGAAAGTGCCCACAGCTGGTGATGATATCTCTGCCCTTGGTGCTTTGAGTACACCATCTGATATCTGCTGAAGTTAGGGCAGTGAGTCTCTTAGCCCAGTTACTCTGCTGATGAGGGTTTAAAAATGCATCTGTCCTGGGTAGATGCTTGAGAAGCCAAGTATGGAACAATGGAGCACAACACCTCACTAATCTCCCCCTCTGCTTCTCATTCCTCTGATGCACTGAATAGTAAAGATCCCCCAATAAAGTTGGCACTGGGTTCTTCAGGATGAACAGATGGATTGCATTCTTGCTAATGAATCGAGGCTCATCTGCAAACAACACAATTCCATATACACTTAAGGCCAGCAAAGCACAAACAGCTTTCCACTCCCCTAGGGAAGCCTTCAGACTAGCTTGAGAAATTAAGAAGTCCAGATGAAAGCCAGGGATCCCAGCTTTAGAGGTCATATGTTGCTCAATCAGGACAAGCTCCAGATGCAAAGCCTTTGCTACCTCTCCATTGCTGGGAAAGACCATTTCAGGGTTGAAAGGGATTCCAGCCCTGATAGGTATACCAACCAAAGATGAGTATTCTTCTAATAGAGGGCCCAACTGAAAGTCTTGAAAGGTGAAACATCTCAGTGGGGGATCATAAAACTGAATGCAGGTGTGGATCAAACTTCTCTGTGATGGGTCCAGATCCATAACCAAGTCAAGTATATCCCCATAATGCTCCTTGAACCAAGGTATGTGATCTGGAGAGATCAGGGTTTGAATCCTCCTGATGTCTGATAACTCTGGCTGGAAGAAGTGATAGGTGATGTTGCTCTTTTTAGGAGCCATGATGCTGAAGACTGAGTAGAGACAGGTGCTGATGACAATGCTGAAGGAATGAGCCACTGATTGGCTGGTGCTGGTGAAGATAGGTCAATACTGAAGATGGGGTCAAAACCAAAACCAGATGAAAATGGATACCCTGAAACACAAATAAGCAAATGTCAATATGATGCAATGATTATGTATGCAAATGATATGCAAAGGGTTTGCGACTGAGCTGGATCTGATCAAAATGCCCTGATATAAGTCCATGTGTGTTCAAGAATTCCAGATGGAGGTCTATAAATCCAGTAACCAAGGTGGGGGACTCAAATAAAGAGCCACATGTCCAGGGTTTTAGAATCACAAGAACTGACCCAAAATGGAGTACTCTTAAACAATCAAAGTAACAGGGTGTTTTGAGGTCAAGGTACCTGCAAACCTGTAAACAGCCCAACCCCCTCACAGGTGGTGTTCTAAAACAAGGATCCTCAGACTTGGATCGGTTATGAGAAGTGTAAACACTTCTAACCCGGAGGTACAGTGTTTACAATAACCATAACAATTCCTCCTCTAATTCACCTCAGTTTCTGAAGGTCAATACTAAAAGGTCATCCAGACTTAGCAGGCTTCCCAGATAGCCCTAGCATTGCAGGAAATCTGCAACACAGAGTTCTCAAGAAGAAACCCATATCTGAACCGTGTTTCATATTCCCGCACCAGACCGAAATGGAATGGGAAAGAATATGATTCACTCTAGCCTACGTATCACTCAGGTCCCAGGTATAGGACCTTAACTCTCAATGAATCACCCACCCACCAAAGCAAACAACAGATCCAGCCAGCAACAATGACAGTATGATATATACAAATGCAATAAAGAAAGCAGTAAAGTAACTGTACATAAAGCAATAAACCAAAATAAATACAAGCACAAACAAGCACATAACACCTCAGTAAACACAAATCAAACAAGCGCTAGGAGGAACCCACAAAAAGAACCAGAAGCCCTGGTTGCAGTATAAGGGTCCCCAGCAGAGTCGCCAAGCTGTCGCTCCCGATAAGTGAAACTAGGTCAAATAAGGGTACAGACGCGAACGGTCGGCGAGAGGGACAATGAGAACACACAGCCGTGAACTCACTGGAGATGAATAGAGTCGCCAGCTAGGCATTTTTATCCCGGAGGAAAGGCAATGCTGCATAAGCCTAGAAAGAGATGGATAAGACGGTTGCGAACCAGAGAGACTGAGAAAGGGGGTTGGTTACAACCTGGGAAGGTATTAGCACCCAGATTGTCCGTCGTACTCGACGGGATCCACGCTTAAAAGATTTGTGTTTTAAAGGGGTAGTGTCAGTGCAATTTGTGTATAAAAGGGCTGGAAGAGATATGTACAGGTGTCAGTGCAAAAAGTGAAGTGTATAAATGATGTGTCAGTGTAAGAATGAAAGTGATATGCTCAAGATCATGAGGCTTAAGAATAATGCTGGAAAAGAGGGGAATGTACAGAGACTTTTGTTCGATAACCGTTAAGTTATGCCTACGTATCCTCTCGTGCAATGAGGAAGTCAGAACACCGTAGTTCGACCCAAAGAGACTGAAAGATAAATTGACTTATGAACTGCTTGCTTATCTATGCTCAAGTGTATGACCTGTCTGGCTCAGGTGCTAACTGTCTTGCATCAGACGGAAGAAGCAAGTTCTCGTTTATGAGTGAATGAGGTGAGAAAGGAATCTCGGAGGAGACGATTATTGTTTGTTTTTGAGTTTTCAGTCTTTTATTGCTTTTGAAAGTTTGTCATAAGTTAATGAGCTTAAGCCTAAACCAATGGATTTAGTAAACTCATCACATCTTCCCTCTGATTAGGGGTAATGAGAATTACCTTAAGTGTGAAGTCAGATTCTCACACTTAATCACCTTTGGTGTAGGATTAAGATCATTAACCTACTTGTGATTATTTAGATGTTTTTGGTGTTTTTGTTTAGTGTTGAGTAATGAGGTTAAGCCATAATCAAGGATTAAACGGACTCATTACACCATCCTAATAGAAGGATAATAGATGAGAATGTTTAAGCTGAGGAAAACTCCTCAACTTAATCCATGATTAGGGATTAAACTCATGACAAAACAAGCCTTTGATTAAGTGGATTTTACTTAATGATATGATGATGAAATGAATTTTATGATTTGTAGGACAACTTGAGGGGGACTTGTCCATTAACACTAGGGTTAGTCCTTCTTAACCAATTAAGGAAGAAATAGAACCCTAATGCAAGGCCCAAGTTACAAGTGTAATGTCTTGATGATTATTAGGTGGATTGATTAAGAGATTTAAACACATTAAGGGTTTAACACTTAGGATTAAAGTTATACACTCCATCCTAATAGAAGGATGCAGGCCTAAGCTTAATCACAAAGCCTTAAAGCCTTTAGGGTTTAGTCCCTGATTATGAGATGAGAAGAGAAGACTCAAAGAGACACAAAGGTAAAACTAAGAGGGGAGACTAATCAAAACCCTAATCATTGTCATGCTTGGTAGTTCCTAAGGTTTGTGAGGTTTTCAAGAACAATCTTCAGAGGAGCCACCAGGAAACAGATGAACAAGATCAAGAGAAGCAAAGCAACTTGCTTCATTCAAGAAGTCAAGTCACTTAAAGAAAGAAAGTGGGAGGAACAAGAATGAGCAAGCTCAATCTCAAACACAAATAGAAATGCAGCAATGGATGCAAGAGAGATGAGAAGAAAAGTTATGAGAAGTGAAGGCAAATTCACTTCTCAAGTTTACTTACCACCTGAAATGTTAGAAAGAAATGCAATGCAATGCAAAATGGGATGAAATGGTATGATGATACACAAAACCAGAAGCATGTTGATGATGATAATGATGATATGAAGTGCTACAAACATGAGACAAGGCATGGAGATGTTCATACAAGTTCATGGATGCAAATGGTGCAAGCTTAGAAGCATGGATACACATGAAAAGTTATGAAACAAACATGGCATACAAGATGGCAAAATATGTAATGCAATGATCAAACATACTTCCTATATGTCTTAAGATGTCAAATGAATCACAAGAATGCATAAAGTGCAAAGGCAAGTCATGTTGTGCAAGAGAAAGCATGAAGGATGCAAGAGGAAGCCCAAATTAGGGTTTATGAATCAAACAACAAACTAAAACCAAAAACAGAAGCAAACCCTAAGATAAAAAATGGAAAATGCCACCCAAAGAAACCCTAAACCTATACTAAACCAAAGTTCAAAGGGGAGGTCTCAACTCTTAACCAATCTCAAGTTATGATTTTTCTAAGTTACTAGGGTTTTTAGGGTTCCTAAACAAAAGAAATGCCAAACAAATTGAAAATGAGGAATCAAATCATGGCCATTTTATCCTAGAAACTACATGCTAAACACAAGACAATGCAAAAAGAATCAATGTCCAACTCTTTTTAGATAGGCAGAAATGATTTTTTGAACTTATGATCAAAATAATGCACAAAAAATGATTTAATTCAATGAAAAATTCTTAAAATGCATCAAGATCAAAAACGAAATTTGGTTTGAAGGTTGGACAATGTTTCTAAATGTCTTAGAACATTTCATGAATTTTTTTGTGATTTTTAAATACCTAAAAGTATTTTTAATTAATTAATTTCCATTAATCAATTAAAAATAATCTTTTAAATATTTAAAAATATTTTTTTAATGATGAAAAATAAAATGAAAATATTTTTGTGTCATAAAAATTATTAAAACTCTTAGGAAAAAGTTTCATAATTTTTAAACCTTTTTTACTATTTTAAATTAAATGTGCAAATAAAATGAAAAGAAAATGAATTAAAATTAAATAAAAGGGAAAGTAATCAGGATGGAGGGATGAGATTGATTCTGAGTTTGAATTTGTTGACCACGCGCGCTATCCAAGGGCTGTGGTTCTTTCTGAGTTAATTAAATTAATTATGGATTAATTAAATAAAACACGTGGATTAGGGCTAATCAGGCAGATCTGGACCACACACACACGCGGGAGGTCAACGCTTTCAACGCATCCAATGGTCCAAATTCAAATGGCAATTAATTACATAATTAGGGCTTAAACACTTTCAGGCTGCCGGAGAAGACCTCCGGTCGTCTTCTCCGGCCAGCATCTCCCCTGAAAATCCCCAAAACCCCAAAAACCTAACTAAAATGAAATCTAGGAATTGGGAAATGATCTTCAACCACTCACGAACCAAAACCCTAAGTCAAAACAAATTTATTCTTCCCCAGAAGCATGAATCGAAACAAACAAATTTTAGGGCACGCAAGTTTCAGAGATCAATTAAATGTTCATTTCATCACCATTTCAAAAACTAAAAGCACATTCATGATCAGGAAGACACAAAGAACAAGTTTAGAACAAAAGAAATGATTTCTGGAAAAATATTTTTCAAGCTACCTGAGATTCGAAGCTTTCACTTTGATGACTTTCTGGCCACTTCCTTCAGTGCAATCCACTCCTTAGGACCTCTTGATGATGTTTGAATGCTTTAGAACAATTTATGTTGGCTGGTTGATGAGTTTAGACAGATTCTGCTTCAACTCAGTTGAAAATGGCAATGGAGTTTCAGGCAGCTTCAGGTCATTGTGAATGGTTCTTTGTGATCCAGATGGTGAGTGGAGAAGGTCTGTGGTGTTGGTTTGTATGTTTGTGGCTATGGAGAGAGTTTCGAATGAAACTGCAAGTTGAAGTGAGAAATGGCAATGGGGTGTTCTTGCTTGTTTCAGGCCTGGCTCTTGGTGGTTTGAGGTCTATGAAGTATGGTGAGTTGAAGTGTGGAAATGGTTTGGATGTTTGTGTGCTGGGCAGAGAGATTCGAAGCAATTTGCAGCTGGGGTGTGTTTTGTGAATGTGATCATATGAAGTGTTTCAGCCTTGCCTCTTGATACATTTTGCTTGCCAAATGATATTGTATTTTAATCCTATAGGTCAGATGATGTGACCTGGCCTATAGTGATTGGTAAGTTTGCTTTTGCAAAAAAGTCAAATTTTGTGTAAGGAAAGTATGGCTCATGATCTAGGCTAGTACAAGATATGGTTCTGGTGCAGTATGGTGTGTGTGTGATGTTGGGAAGGTCCAGCAGCCAATGCATCAAGTGGAGAGAAGCACAATGATGTTTTTGCAAGTTGTTGCTTTATGGTTCACATGTGATTTCCTAATCCCACAAGCCATAATTCATGAGCATTCTTGGTTCAATTCTGATTTTTATGACTTATAGAATGTTTGCATACTGGTTTGTAATGAATTAGAAGTTGCAATTGGCTTTGGTTCATGATTTTGCAAAATTCACATTTGAGGCATGCCTTGAAAATCAATGATTTTTGCCAACTTTGTCACACCATAACTTTTGATCCAAGAAGCATTTGATCATGTTCTTGTACTTTTTGAAAAGGGAAAAATGTGATCTACAACTTTCATGACCAAAGTTTTTCCATTTGAAGCATTTTTGGATCAAGAATCAAGGCTTGAAAAATGACCTAAAATGAAGCATTCTTGAAAAGTCAACTATGCCCAAAAAGTCAACATTTGCAAAAACCCTAAATTCTTGATTTTTATGAACTTCAACCTCCTTCCATGATCAAATAAAGATCATATACACTCAAAATGATGAATATCACCCATTGGTTGGGTCATTGGGGGCCTCAGATGCCCTGATTTTACACTGACTTGTCCAGAAAGTCAACTCTTGATCAGATGACTTCCCCATGGAATTTCTTCATGAAAATTGATATGCATACTCCCTATACCATATAGAGACCAATGGAAACAAGAATGACCAAAAAATTTGGTGTTATGGCCTCTGAAACCAAAACCCTAATTTTAGGTCAACTGTGCAGTCAAGCCTGGCTCTGCATCCATTCAAACCCTAGTTCTTGTGATTCTTTTGAAATCTTGACTTTGAGAGGATGTGATATGATATATGAACACATATGGATCCCTTTGAAGTGATTGGTGGCCTTTGGAGTGGCTCAAGAAGCTCTTGGATTGCTCAGATCACAAACCCTAGGTGCAGATGACTTAGAAACTATCCAGTGAATCAAAAATGAGGTATGAGATGATATGATTGTGTTTATGCATATGAGATGATCACAAGCCATGGTGTGAATGAGTGAGGGCAAATTTGGGGTGTTTACATCCAGGAAATACTCCAGCTGGTGCAGCGGTAGGTGCTTGTTGTTGAGCTACTTGTGAAATCTGAGTTTCAAGCATTTTGTTATGTGTAGCTAACGCATCTACCTTGCTCACTAATTGCTTAATCTATTCACTAGTGTGTATGTTTTGGTTTAAGAAATCCTTGTTTGTTTGAGATTGGGTAGCTATGAAGTCACAACCAGAATTTAAGTTCTTAATTGTTTTAGCTTAGATTCGATTTTACCGATTTAGTTTATTTTAATTACATACCGCCTAATTTAATTAGCTACTCATATTTGTTGTACCAGACAGATGCAGAAACAGATAAATATGAACTAAAATATGCATTATAAAATAATAGAAATAAATTCTTAACATATATAAATAAATAGATTAATATAAATGCGAAATTATAAAAAAAAACTGAATAATAAAAATCGTAAAACTCCTTCTTCCACAAACTGGTAAGCTCGGAGTGCGGAACCGAAATCGAAAATAAAATTAAACGAATTTCTGAAGGCTTGAAAGAAATTAATAATAACAATTTCCTAATGTTGAAAATTGTTATTTAGTTTGGTTGGGATGTAGAAAAAGGAAATTAAAACAAGAACAATTGCTGGAAAAAAATAAAATAAGGGTGCAACAAAAATACGGCAGAGCTTCCGCGAAAATCTAAAAATAATACTCTGTGTTTTCTAATTAGTAACTAGGCTATTTATAGAAAATAATATTGGGCTTGGGCAGTTGAAATCCATAGCGTGGGCTTCGTTGTTGAAGAGAGAATCCAGGAGAAAGTGTATTGCTTAGTCTGAGAAATAATAGGCACTTTTGACTTCACGTTGCACGTTTCATGACCAATTCAATCCAAGTAACCCTATTTTCCCCTTGTCACGTTCGTTTTCTTCATTTAAAGCGTTTCACGGTCGTGTCACCTGAGTGACGATCGTGAGTGTCCTACGTTGGGCGTCACGGTCGTGACGATGTGGTAACGACCGTGGTTGTTACAAATTATGCAGAATTTGCAGAATTCCTTTCTTCTTCTTCTTTTCATGCTTGTTTTTGTTCCTTTGACCTTTGGCTCATGATTTAGCTCTAAAATTGTTATACCTGCGATATGACATAGAAAACTCGATGAATCGGGTGTTAATACGATAAATGTGCGATAAATCGGACTTGAAACATAGTAATAAAATGATACGATTGCTCGTTATCACATTCTCTTCCAATAGCTTTGCAGACGTAGTCATAGCTGGGGAAAGAATTGAGAGCTTATTAAAAATGGGAAAGATTTTTGATAACGGCGCCAGTTCAAGCAGTGCAAGGAAACCATTTGCAGGGCCTGTCGCTCTCGATAAATGGGACTGGCCCAAATAAAGGTACAGGCGCGAACGGTCGGCGAGAGGAGATGCGAGAACACACAGGAGTGAACTCACAGGGAATGAATAGAGTCGCCAGCTAGGCATTTTTATCCCGGAGGAAAGGCAATGCTGCATAGACCTAGAAAGATATGGATAAGACGGTTGCGAACGAGAGAGACTGAGAAAAGGGGTTGGTTACAACCTGGGAAGGTATTAGCACCCAGATTGTCCGCCGTACTCGACGGGATCCACGCTTAAGAGATTTGTGTTTTAAAGGGGTAGTGTCAGTGCAATTTGTGTACCAAATAGCTGGAAGAAAATGTACAGGTGTCAGTGCAAATGAAGTGTGAAGTGTAGTATGAAAGTGTCAGTGTAAGAAAAGAGTGAAGTGCTCAAGATAATGAGGCTAAAGAATGATGCTGAAAAGGGGGAATATACAGAGACTTTTGTTCGATAACTGTTAAGTTATGCCTACGTATCCTCTCGTGCAATGAGGAAGTCAGAACACCGTAGTTCGACCCAAAGAGACTGAAATATGAATTGACTTGTGAACTGCTTACTTGTCTATGCTCAAGTGTATGACCTGTATGGCTCAGGTGCAGACTGTCTTGCATTTAGACGGAAGAAGCAAGTTCTCGTTTATGAGTGTATGAGATGAGAAAAGAATTCCGGAGGAGACGATTATTGTTTGTTTTTGTGTTTTCAGTCTTTTATTGCTTTTGAGAGTTTGTCATAAGTTAATGAGCTTAAGCCTAAACGAATGGGTGAGTAAACTCATCACACCTTCCCTCTGATTAGGGGTAATGAGAATACCTTAAGTGTGAAGTCAAATTCTCACACTTAATCACCTTTGATGCAGGATTAAGATCATTAACCTACTTGTGATTATTTAGATGTTTTTGGTGTTTTTGTTTAGTGTTAAGTAATGGGATTAAGCCATAATCAAGGATTAAACAGACTCATTACACCATCCTAATAGAAGGATAATAGATGAAAATGTTTAAGCTGAGGAAAGCTCCTCAACTTAATCCATGATTAGGGATTAAACTCATGACAAAACAAGCCTTTTATTAAGTGGATTTTAATTAATGATATGATGATGAAGTGAATTTTATGGTTTGTAAGACAACTTGAGGGGGACTTGTCCATTTACACTAGGGTTAGTCTTTCTTAACCAATTAAGGAAGAATTAGAACCCTAATGCAAGGCCCAAGTTACAAGGGTGATGTCTTGATGATTATTAAGTGAATTGATTAAAGGAATTAAACACATTAAGGGTGTAACACTTAGGATTAAAGTTATATACTCCATCCTAATAGAAGGATGCAGGCATAAACTTAATCACAAAGCCTTAAAGCCTTTAGGGTTTAGTCCCTGATTATGAGGTGAGAAGAGAAGACTCAATGAGACACAAAGGTAAAAACTAAGTGGGGGAATAATCAAACCCTAATCATTGTCATGCTTGGTTGTTCCTAGGGTTTGTGAGGTTTACAAGAGAAGTCTTCAATGGAACCACCAGGAAGCAGATGAAAGGATCAGGAGAAGCAAAGTAACTTGCTTCATTGAAGAAGACAAGTCACTTGAGGAAAGAAAGAATGGAGAAAAAGAATGAGCAAGCTCAATCTCAAACATAATCAAAAATGCTGCAAGGATGCATAAAAAAGGAGATGAAAAGAAGTTGTGAGAAGTGAAGGCAACTTCACTTCTCAAGATAACTTACCACCTGAAAAGTTAGTGAAAGAAATGCAATGCAATGCAAAATGAGATGAAATGGCATGAGTCAAACCAAAACCAGAAGCATATATGAGATGATAATGATTCCATGAGATGATGCTAACATGAAACAAGGCATGGTGATGATCATACAAATTTATGGATGCAAATAAAGCAAGTTAAGACACATGAACATACATGAAAAGTTATGAGATGCATATGGCATACAACATGGTAAATGCAAGATGCAATGATCAAACATGCTTTCAATATGTCTTAAGATGTTAAATGAATCAAATGGATACACAAAATGCTATGGCAAGTCATGTTATGCAAGCAAATGCAAGATGGATGCATATGGAAGCCCAAATTAGGGTTTATGATCAAAGCATCAAACAAAAACCAAAATCAGAAGCAAACATCAATATAAAAAATTGAAAATGCATTCAAAGGATCCCTAAACCTATACTAACTTACTGCCCAAAGGAGAAGTTCCAACTCTTAACCTAATTCAAGTTATGATTTTCCTAAGTTTTCTAGGGTTTTAGGGTTCCTTAACAAGATCAAAAAAGAAATTTGGTTTGAGGGTTGGACAATGTTTCTAAATGTTTTTAAATGTTTCATGAATTTTTTGCTGATTTTTAAATACCTAAAAGTATTTTTAATTAATTAATTCTCATTAATTAAATAAAGATAAACTTTTAAATATTTAAAAATACTTTTTGAATGCAAAAAATAAAAATAAAAATGTTTTCTGATTAAGAAAAATATTTAAAACAAAAATGCAAAGGGAAATATTTTTAGGATTTTTCTAACTATTTTAAATAAAATGTGTAAAACAAATAAGAAAAAAATGAATTAAAAATTGAATTATGAGAAAGTATGCAGAATGAAAGGATGAGATGCAATCTGGGCAGGGAAGGTTTGACTGCGCGCCAGATCCTGTGGCTGGAATTCAAACTTGCTAAAACGAATTAATTAACTTAAATAATTAAGATTAGGGCTAAGTGGATGATCTGAACCATTGAATGCATGCGGGAATGGACTTGGTCAACTCATCCAACGCTCACAATTCAAACTTCATTAATGACTGGGATTAAACCCTAATCATTTTCAGGTGGCCGGAGAAGACCTCCGGTCGTCTTCTCCGGTGGGAACCCCACCTGAAAATTCCTAAAATCTTCAAAACGTAACTAAAATGAAATCTAATAGAACAGAAATCCTTCCCACACCTCACTGAATCAAAACCCTAAACTAAAACTCATTTATATTTCATCAATCACACGAATCGAAAGAAAACATTTCTTAGGGCAAGACTTTCAGAACACGATTAAACTCTCATCTCTTCACCATTTTCAAAACCAACAACATCAGAATGATCAGTGAATCATGGAGAACAACTTAGGAACTTTAAAAATCATTTCTGGAAAAAATGTTCATGAAGCTACCTGAGTTTGAAGCTTTTCAGTTTTCCACTTTCTGACCCCTTCTCCTTGTGCAATCCACTCCTTTTGGGCCACTGATGAACTCTTGATGCTTAGAAAGAGTTTGTGATGGCTGGTTTGGAAGTTTGAAGCAGTTCTGTTCAAGCTCAGGTGAGGATCGTGTTTATGATTCATGCAGTTTAGGGCCAGGGTGAGGGGTGCTTTCTGACCAGGATGATGAGTTGAGTTGATCTATGAAGTTTGTTTGTGAGTTTGTGGCTTGTATGCTGAGTTTCGAAAGCTTTTGCTCTAAGGGTGGAAAAATGAGAATGAGGTGCTATGGCTGGTTTCAGGCTGGCTTGTTATGTGCTTTGGCTTGCATTTTCTTTGTATAAACAAATGCTATTGGTCAGATGAAGTGACATGTCCTTTTGTGATAGGTATGGTTACTTTTGCAAATTGTCAACTTTTGTGTAAGAAAAGCATGGGTCTTGTTCTAGCCAAGTACAAGGGGTGTGGGCTGCGCAGCATGGTGAGGGAAAAGGCTAGGGCTGATCAGCAAAGTAGCTAGCAAGTGGATGCAATGCCATCATGAGTTTTTGCAACTTGGTTTGTCTTTGGTTTTCTATGAAAAAGTCTTGCTCCATAGGCCATAAACATGTGATCTCTTGGCCCATTCTGATTTTTAAGACTTGTGTGATGTTTGTATAAAGATTAGAGGCCATTTTGAAGTCACAAATTGCCTTGGTACAAGAATTTGCAAGTTTTTTCCATTTGGTGCATAACTTGAAATTTAGTGATTTTTGCCAACTTTGATGAGCCATAACTTTTGATCCAAAATGAATTAGGTCATGTTCTTGTAATTTTTGAAAAGGGAAAGATCTATTCCACAACTTTCATGACCAAAGTTTTTCCATTTGAAGCTTTCTTGAATCAAAAAGTAAGGGTTGAAAAAGTTACATAAAATGACATTTTCATTAAAAGTCAAACTTGCCCAAAAAGTCAACTTTGCAAAAGACTCGAAATTCTTCAACTTTGTGAACTTCCAACCTCTTCTATGATCAAATAAAGATCATATAAAATCAAAATGATGAAGAATGCCCTTTGGTTGGGTCATTGGGGGCCTCAGATGCCCTGATTTTGCACTGACTTGCTTGAAAAGTCAACTCTTGATCAGATGACTTCCCCATGGAATTTCTTCATGAAAATTGATATGCATACTCCCTATACCATATAGAGACCAATAGAAACAAGAATGACCAAAAAATTTGGGGTTATGGCCTCTGAAACCAAAACCCTAATTTTAGGTCAACTGTGCAGTCAATCCTGGCTCTGCTTCCACACCAATCCCAGTTCTTGTGATTCTTTAGCATTCTTGACTTTGAGAGGATATAATATGATACTTGAAAACACATGGACCCCTTTGAAGTGATTGATGGCCTTTGGAGTGGCTCAAGAAGCCCTTGGATTGCTCAGATCACAAACCCTAGATGCAGATTGTCTTAGAAGCAATGCAGTGGATCAAAAATGTGATATGAGATGGTATGATTGTGTTTATGCATATGAAATGATCACAAGCCATGGTGTGAATGGGTGAGGGAAAATTTGGGGTGTTTACAGCTGCAGCTATTCAAACATGAGTTAGCTGTGCAGGATGTAAGCGACGGCTTATCAGGCAAACAAGATAACTTGTGGTTGAATACCAAAGACAGTCCAAAATTTGCACTCACAGAATGAAGAAGAAAAGGGATATAGATTGTAAAAGGAAAATAAAATATATTGTAAAGTATGGGCGACGGAGGACGACCGTCGAGCAGAGGACGATTGCTGGGTAAAGAGCAATGACGGGGACGGCCGACATGCTGGGGATAAAGGGCTTATGATGGGGACGGCCATCAAGCAAAGATGTAAAATCCTCTGGGGATTAAATGAAAAATGACGGGGACGGCCATCAAGTTCATAAAGTAAAGTAACCAACGATGGGGACGACCATCGGGCTAAAAAGAAAAGGGACCACGACGGGGACGGCCATCGGGTTAAAGAATAAATGAAAAAAAACAGATGATGAGGTATGGTTATCAAAGGTGAAGGACGATCACCTAGCAGGGGACGGCTGCTCTGTAAGGGTTAAGATGAGGGATGGTCATCTAAGGTGGAGGACGACCACCATGCAGGGTACGGCTGCCGAAAATATCACGACATAGGACGAATGCCGGATAAAAGGTCAACGATGGGGACGGCGATCGGATGAGCATGATGGAGGACGACCATCAAGAGGTGGAGGACGACCACCTAGCAGGGGACGGCTGCTCTCAAGGTTTATCATGACGTAGGACGAACGCCAGATAACCAAAATCAACAATGGGGACGGCCATTGGATAAAATGATGAAGGACGATCATCAAGAGGTGGAGGACGACCACCTAGCAGGGGACGGCTGCTAAATATCACGACATAGGACGAATGTCGGATAGAAGAAAATTGTTTTACTGGGGAATAGTAAACACGGACGAGTGTTTACATCCAAGAAATAAAAGGTATAAGTGTTTGGTATTGTGTATAGATTAAAGATGCGAACGAGCATCCTTAAGACTATGATACGGACGAGTATCAGGTAGAAACAAATACTGACACGTGTTCAGAGATGATGATACAGGCGAGTATCAACGGGTTAACAAGGAACACGGACGAGTGTTTAATCTGAAAGAACTCTTCTGGGGAATAGTAGACACAAACGAGTATCTATATTCAAGAAGACACAGTGTATGGATTAAAGATGCGGACGAGCATCCTTAAGATTATGATACGGACGAGTATCATGTAGAAACAAACGCTTGACACATGCTCTGAGATGATGGTACGGATGAGTACCAACGGGTTAACAAAGAACACGGACTAGTGTCGAAACTGCGGGGATATAAATGGTGTATACAAGATACGGACGAGTATCTGTATAAGTATGAGTAATATATATTTGAGTGTTCCACCTGCTGGGGAGAGTGACACGGACGAGTGTCGAAAGGGGAAAAGTATAGTATAAACAAATACCTGATATACAAAGTATTTATGTTACTGTGCTGGGAAAATGACATGGACGGATGTCAAGGAAATGTATATATATAAGTATATGTGAGTGCAAATGGAACATCTTTGGCTTTCTGCTGGGGATATGACACGGACGGGTGCCATAAGGGGTGCGTATTTGTATTGGAAAATGTGAGGCAACCGCTTTTGCTGGGGAATCTGGGGAGTAATCTGCATATTGTTGATGAGTTGATAATATTCACAAGTGTTTGATTCTGATCATGACTTATGATTATGCTATATGTTTGATTTTTGCCGTAATGCTCCGTATTAGACGGAATGCTACGCTTTGTAGGCGAATATGATGCGAATGCCATGATTATGCAAAAAGATACCAATCCGGGATTCGGATCCCAATGTTGTGTAGATCTCTGGTCGATCTCGCTTGAAGTGAACATCCTAGCTGGGGATGAGATCATTGGTAGATCTGATGAAATGATTCTGCTTGGGGAAATGGGCCAATGACAGACCTTTTCCAGTAATGAGGGACCCAGCTGGGGGTTTGTAGAAGCTTTCTTCATTCTGTTGTGATCCCTTCGTACATTGCTCTTCTGAATAGAGGCTGAAACTCTGTGGGGAGATGATTCCCAGGCTTTTGTAACGGATGGCAACTCAGCTGGGGAGAAACAAAAAGTGGCGACTCGGCTGGGGAGAATGCACCTTGAGTGCTAAGACTGAGTGAGTCTTGCCGGCTTGCTGGGGTGAAGCTTTCATGCCCCATGTTTCGCTTTTGAATACCTGCAATCCTGCAAAGACAGAGAAACGTACAAGTAATCCCGAGGCATCCCTTACGGGGTTCCGTCATAGGAGTGAGACACTTCTGAGAGTAAGTATATTCCCTGTAAGCACGTGTTTTATTTTCTGAGGATAAACATCTGTATTCATGCAATCAGTATTTTAAAGATATCAGACATTCTTTGCAAATAAAAATATACGAGACATTGTGTGACTGAAAAATTTGTTTCTATTAATTCATGTGCCCTGAATTGGAAAGATACAGTCAAAGAAACATATCTCCTGAAATGAGGAGATTGTTACAAATTGAGAAACAAAATGCTGGAAATGTTGACGACGCTTTGAAGGAGCTTCCTCTTGCTATGACTCGTATGACTTTTGACGTTCTTCTCGTCTTGCTTTCTGAAGAAGGCTGATTCTGACAGAAGCTTGATCCTTTCGAAGCTTATCAAGTTGTAGGTGATACAGATGAATTCAGAGTGCAGTTGTTCGCTTATTCCCTTATTTTGCATGGATCTCCCTTTCGGGTTTTCAATCCATCGGGATACTCATTTTTGCCTGAGTTGTCCAATGCGGCTTTTCAACTCAGCGGGTGTACATTTTTTTGTTTATTTTCCCTTATTTCTGCCCGAGTCTTTTATTCTGTTTTTGACTCGCCGGGATGCCCTATTTTTGCCTGGACTTACATTCTGTTTTTATGTCCAGCGGGTCATTTTTTATGCGAAGTATTTTTTAACTGCATATGAATTCATAGGGGACGGGAAATCTTCACCATCCATGGTACTGAGCATCAGTGCTCCACCAGAGAAAACTTTCTTTACAACAAATGGTCCTTCATAATTTGGAGTCCATTTGCCCCTGTGGTCTGTATGAGGAGGGAGGATTATTTTCAGCACAAGATCTCCCACTTGGTACTCTCGGTGCCTGACTTTCTGATCGAAGGCTCTCTTCATTCTTTTCTGATACAACTGCCTATGACAGATTGCAGCCAATCTTTTCTCTTCAATCAGACTCAGTTGTTCGGATCGGGATCGGACCCACTCTGCTTCGTTCAGCTTAACATCCATCAGTACTCGTAAGGAGGGTAATTCAACTTCAACAGGTAGGACTGCCTCCATACCATACACAAGTTGATACGGTGTTGCCCCAGTGGATGTTCTGATTGACGTGCGGTACCCATGCAAGGCAAATGGCAGCATCTCATGCCAGTCTTTGTACGTAACTACCATCTTCTGCACAATCTTCTTGATATTCTTATTAGCTGCCTCAACAGCGCCGTTCATCTTTGGCCTGTAAGGAGAAGAATTGTGGTGTTGGATCTTGAAGTCTCGGCATAGCTCAGCCATCATTTTGTTGTTTAAGTTGGAACCATTATCAGTAATGATTCGCTCGGGAACTCCGTATCGACAGATGATATCTCTCTTCAGAAATCTGGCTACCACTTGCCTTGTAACATTTGCATATGAGGCTGCTTCGACCCACTTGGTGAAGTAGTCAATGGCGACCAGGATGAATCTGTGGCCATTTGAAGCAGTCGGCTCAATCTTGCCGATCATATCAATGCCCCACATGGCAAAGGGCCAGGGTGAAGACATTATATTCAAAGGATTGGGAGGCACATGCACCTTATCCGCATAAATCTGGCATTTATGGCATTTTCTGGCATAGGCGCAACAGTCGGCATCCATTGTGATCCAGTAATAACCTGATCTTAGCAGTTTCTTAGCCATGGCATGCCCTCCTGCATGGGTACCAAAGGATCCTTCGTGCACCTCGTGCATCAACAAATCTGCTTCTGTTCTATCAACGCATCTGAGGAGTATCATATCAAAGTTTCTCTTGTACAGGGAACCATCAGTGTTCAGAAAGAAACTACCAGCTAACCTTCTCAAAGTCTTCTTATCATTGGAAGATGCCCTAGATGGGTATGTTTGATCTTCCAAGAAGCACTTAATGTCATGGAACCAAGGCTTATCATCTTTAACAACATCTGCTGTGAACACATATGCTGGTCTGTCGAGTCTGGACACTGAAATCTGTGGTACAAAATTGGCTGCTTGAACTTTGATCATAGATGAAATGGTAGCCAGAGCATCTGCAAACTGATTCTCATCCCGAGGGATATACTCAAGCTTGACTGTTGTGAAGAAAGTCATTAACCTCCTTGTATAATCCCTGTAAGGTATCAGATGATCCTAGTGTGTGTACCATTTGCCGTTGGTTTGATTAACTACCAGAGCTGAATCTCCGAGTACAGTCAATGTCTTGATCCTGAGATCAATAGCTTCCTCAAGACCCATAATGCAAGCTTCGTATTCAGCTTCGTTGTTAGTGCAGTTAAAGGTGAGCTTTGCCGAGAAAGGCATGTGAACTCCTTTAGGTGTAATGAGTATTGCACCAACACCACGACCATTCATATTAACAGCCCCATCAAACATCATAGTCCATTCTTCTTCCGGGTCAGGCCCTTCAGTGTGAATAGGCTCCTCATGATCCTTTGCTTTTATGAGCATGATGTCTTCATCAGGGAAGTCAAATCTCATAGGCTGGTAGTCATCAATAGGTTGCTCAACAAGATATTCAGATAGTACACTGCCCTTGATGGCTTTCTGAGAGGTGTACTGGATGTCATATTCTGTGAGAATCATTTGCCATCTTGCAACCCGTCCGGTAAGAGCTGGCTTCTCGAAAATGTACTTGACTGGGTCCATTTTGGATATCAATAAAGTAGTGTGGGTCAGCATATACTGTCTCAGTCGGCGAGCAGCCCACGCTAAAGCACAACAAGTTTTCTCGAGCAGTGAATAACGTTGTTCACAGTCGGTAAACTTTTTGCTCAGGTAGTATATTGCATACTCTTTTCGACCAGACTCGTCATGCTGGCCCAGCACACACCCCATTGACTCTTCTAATACTGTCAAGTACATTATCAGAGGTCTTCCTTCAACTGGAGGCATAAGGATTGGTGGTTCTTGCAGATATTCTTTGATCTTGTCAAAAGCCTTCTGGCAGTCTTCATTCCACCTGACCGTCTGTTCCTTTCTTAACAGCTTGAACAAAGGTTCACAGGTTGCAGTAAGGTGAGATATGAACCTTGAGATGTAGTTCAATCTACCTAAGAACCCTCGAACTTCTTTTTCAGACTTCGGTGCAGGCATTTCTTGAATGGCCTTGACTTTATCAGGGTCAATCTCAATCCCTTTCTCGCTTACAATAAAGCCCAGCAGCTTACCAGATCGTACCCCGAATGTGCACTTGTTGGGGTTCAACTTCAGTTGGTACTTCCTCAGACGCTTGAATAGCTTCAGCAGATTCACCAAGTGGTCTTCTTCTGTAAGGGACTTGGCAATCATGTCATCCACATAGCACTCAATTTCCTTATGGATCATATCGTGGAATAATGTTACCATAGCCCGTTGATATGTTGCACCAGCATTCTTCAATCCGAATGGCATCACCTTGTAACAGAACGTGCCCCAGGGTGTGATGAATGTTGTCTTCTCCATGTCTTCAGGTGACATCTTAATCTTATTGTATCCTGAAAATCCGTCCATGAAGGAGAATACCGAGAACTGAGCCGTATTATCAACCAATACGTCAATGTGAGGTAATGGGAAATCATCTTTCGGGCTGGCTCTGTTCAGGTCCCGGTAGTCAACACACATCCTTACTTTGCCGTCTTTCTTAGGCACAGGTACTATGTTAGCAACCCACGGTGGATAGCTAGTCACAGCAAGGAACCCGGCGTCCCATTGCTTTTGTACCTCTTCTTTGATCTTCATTGCCATGTCCGGGCGAGTACGGCGCAACTTCTGTTTAACCGGTGGGCATTCTTCCCTAAAAGGCAGCTTATGCATAACAATGTCGGTGTCCAACCCTGGCATATCCTGATAAGACCAGGCAAACACATCCACATATTCCTGAAGCAGGTCAATCAGTTGTTTCTTCACCGAGTCTTGTAAGCAGGCCCCGATTTTAACCTCTTTCACGTCTTCGTCTGTACCAAGATTGATCGTTTCCACCTCCTCCTGATGAGGAGTGATAACCTTTTCCTCTTGTCTCAACAATCTGGCTAGCTCTTCAGGAAGCTCGTAATCTTCTTCAACCCCTTCATCAGCTTGATTGATCGGATTGTCAGAGTCATACAAAGTCATAGCCGTGTGTGTTGTCGGTGCTGTCTGGAAGGCACTCTCTGCAAGGGTTCAGTTTGTTCATTTTAGTGATTGATTTTAATCTTGTTTAGAAAAGTGAAATGAAATTGTCATTTTGAAAACATTGCCATTCATTTTTTGTACAAAAAGAAAAATGGAAAAACAGTGAGCGAAGAAGAAAAAGACTCGTTTGCAAAAGATGTCTGATATTTCATTGATTAATCTTGTTGCACAAAAATTACAGATGGCCCGATTACAAAATGAGTCTTGTCATCTTGGGCAAGATGCAAGACTTGATGCATGCTTAAAATATATAGGAAATAATAATTACTCTGCAGGAGTAACTCTTATAATTTCCTGGGAAGACCAGTTTGAGATACTGCTCCCCGGGATCTTTGAACGAATCCAGCTTTCCAGGTTGCGTTCATCTTCCGACTCATCTTCCAAGTTGTTGACAGCATCGGGGGTGAGCATCCCCCCACTAACAAAGTTGGGCTTCTTAGAAGCCTCTGCTTGATCTTCTTGAGTTGGTTTGTAACCCAACCCAAATCTATCTTCTTTCTTCTCCACAGGCAACAATTTGCCCCAGCCTTGAGCGTTTCCTTCTTCCACAACCTTTCGGGCTTGTTGGTAAGATGTCATGGAAGTCCCAAGCACAGCAGATGTTTCATTAACATTCAGGGCCTCGAACCCTTGACTCATCGTCTCGTGGATCTCCCCATCCATCTCAATGTACTTATAAGTAGCCAGATGGCTAACAAAAATATCCTCCTCTCCACAAATAGTAACGACTTGGCCTTCCCACTCAAATTTTAACTTCTGGTGAAGGGTAGACGTTACTGCGCCAGCGGCATGAATCCACGGTCTACCCAACAAACAGCTGTAGGCATGCTGAATGTCCATCACGTAGAAGGTCGTTTTGAAAGTTTGTGGGCCAATCGTTATAGGCAACTCAATTTCCCCCAGAACTGACCTCTTAGAGCCGTCAAAGGCTCTCACCACTAAGTTGCTGGGACGTAATGCCAATCCCTCATATTCCAGCTTCACAAGGGCTTTTTTGGGTAAGACATTGAGGGATGACCCTGTGTCTACCAGTACATGTGAAAGAACTGCACCCTTACACTCCATGGTAATGTGCAAAGCCTTGTTATGATTGCGGCCTTCCGTAGTCAAATCAGTGTTGGTAAATCCTAGTCCATTACTAGCATTAACATTTCCAACCACGGCTTCCAACTGATTGACGGTGATCTCTTCTGGCACATAAGCTGCGTGCAAGACTTTTAGTAGTGCGTTCCGATGAGCCTTGGAGCACATAAGCAATGATAGAATGGAGATCTTGGAAGGCGTCTGGTGAAGCTGGTCCACTATTTTGTAATCACTTTTCTTGATGATTCTCATGAATTCATCAACTTCTTGATCAAAAGGTGTTTTCAAAGCTTCTTTAACAATTTGCTCTTCTTGCACCATACTCTTCCCTTTTGCTTTGGCAGCAGCTTCTGCTTCGGCAGTGGGTCTTTGAATTTGTGGGGAAAAAAGACGTCCGCTTCGAGTGAAGCCTCCGCCTCCCCCCACATTGTCTATTTGTGGTGAAGAAGTCGATGATTCGAAAGTGATTTTCTGTCCTTCGCAGTATAGATCAGAGCCGTAATGCCAAGGGATGGCATTACTGCTTTCATAAGGTACTGGCCCAGGCACTGTGACAGTGACTGGACTGATGGCAGCTGCAGAAGGGACTGTGATAGTCTGTGGATCGTAGTATATTGTGACTGGTGCTCTGGTAGGAGTGGCATTTTGTGAGTTGTAGGCAGAATCATTGGCAGGATCATAATAAATTGTAACTGTTGAAACACTTGCATTGTTTGTTGCTGGTGTTGTAGGAGACATTGTTGGAAGGATGGGTGTTGTTGTTGTAGGAGACTCTGAATGAAGGGGTGCTGAAGTTGTAGAAGGGATGCTTGTTGATATTTGGTCCGTTGAAGTAACAGATGAAGCATTTGTTGATGAAACCGAAGAGTTGTTTGGAACAATGGTTGTTGCGTTCGTAGGAGATTCTGGAACCGTTGTTAAGGAGATTGCTGGATTGGTAGGTATTGATGTTGTAATTTGAAGCAGGCCACTCTGGATGAGACCATCTATGCCATCCCTCAAGTTATCACAACCATTCACTGAAATGTTGCAATAAGCACACCCTAGCTCACATCCCGGGAACATTTGACATTCAAGGAGTTGAGCTTTAATCTCCACCAAGGGTGTCCGAATCTGACCCACACTGGTTATCAAGTAAGACGGCTTGTCTTCTTCAATAGCATTGATTCTGGGACCACCATGGTGTGGCATAGGGTTCTTGTTAACATTTGGTAGTGGTGAAAAGTTCAGAGCTTTGGAATCCACTAGATCCTGCACTTTCATGTGCAAAGCTCTGCACTTTTCCGTACTATGACCAGGTGCATTTGAGTGAAAAGCACATTTGGCGCTGGCGTCATAATTTCTGGGCAGACTGTTAGGATCCGGAGGTGCCAATGTCCTTAGCTCAACCAGGTTGAGTTTCAAGAGTTGTGGCAGTAATGTGGCATAGGGCATAGGGATCGGATCTATCACCCTATTGGCCTGAGAAGGTCTCTGTTGAAATGGTCTCTGCTGATTGTTGTTGTTGGTGTTGCTGTTGTTGTAATTTCTTTGAGGAGGATACTGAGTTTGTTGCTGATAATTTTGTTGCTGATAATTTTGTTGCTGAGGTTGATAAGCTGGTTGAGGATGAATTGGAGCGGGAATGGTGACTGCTGCCACAGACCTATGAACATATTGGGGTCTGCCCCTGCTGGTATGGATAGCATTGGTCTCACCAGTTCTTCTTGGGCCTACAAAAGGCTTTCTTGGGTTGCTGGATGAGCTGGCACCGTTGTCAGAAATCTTACCCATCTTTAATAGGCTTTCAATCCTTTCCCCGGCTATGACTACATCAGCAAAACTAGTGGAAGAAAAGGCAGCCAACCTGTCAATGTATGTTCCTTGGAGGGTGTTCATAAACATATCTGCCATCTCCCTCTCTGACATAGGTGGATGGACAGCAGCCGCAAGCTGTCTCCACCTTTGAGCGTACTCTCGGATGCTTTCCCTGGATGATTGAGACATCCCCATCAGGAGGGTCCTGTTGGGAGCCATATCCAAGTTGTACTGATACTGTCTGATAAAGGCCTCTGCCAGGTCCTTCCAGCATCTAATGGTTGCTCTGGTCAGATGAGAGTACCATTCCCTTGAAGCTCCAGTTAAGCTATCCTCAAAATAAAACATCCATAGCTTTTCGTCCATGGTATAGGCCTTCAGCCTCCCCAGAAAAGATTGTAAATGGGTCCGCAGGCAGGAAGTCCCGTTATATTTCTCAAAGCATGGTGGTTTAAATTTGTGGGGAATCCTGACCCCGTCTACTAGACCCATGTCCATAACATCAAATCTCAAAGAATCCTGGGACTCCAAAGATCATAGTTTCTCAGCAATCTCCTCTAGCCTTCTGTCATAGGCTTCCTCCCCAGCTCCTATCACTGTGAACTGATCTTCCTGGGGGTCTTCTTGCAGTACTCTACCTGTTGTGGCAGTCCCTTGCACATTGACAGGGATGTTGATCTCTGGATGCTGGTGGGGTCCAAAGACTGGGGGATTAACATGAGGCTGGACTCTCTCATTGTTTCTTGTCCCAGCAGTCCCCGGATGATGGTCTTCCTGATTCCTCCCCTCTACCAGTGCTCTTAACCTCTCTTGGCTTTGAGCCATATTATTCATCACCTCCATAAATTGTGTCATCTGATTCCTCATTTCCAACCTCTCGTTGGCCATTTGATTCCTGACCTCTGTAAGGTCCTGCTGTACTTGGTCCATCTGTATGCCCGGAAGATTGTTGCGGGTGGGATATCTGTGTGGACGGTTGAGTGGAAACCCTCGACGTCGAGCAATAGTTCCTGAGTTCACAACAGAGTTAGTAACAATAAAACAAAAAAACTACAAAACAAAACAAAAGGTTAGTATGCAATGCAGCATGCTTATTTGTATCCAAGGTATCCGACTTGGTACTTGGCTTTGACCTTTCCAGACCCCTGAGAAAAATGCTTGTGATGTTGCTTTGGAAGAAATCAGATGAACAAACCCACACATATATTACAAAAAGTAAATGATACATAGTTTGTTTTTCCATACAATACATGCCCTCTGAGGGGTCAAAAAATACAACATAAAGAAAAAGTACATAAAATGAAAGCAACAACAAGCAAAAGTCAAACACCAAGGCCAAATTCATCCTCCTGGACTTCCTTGAGAAGTGCTTCAGTCACAGGATCAGCTGGACGCTCTGTAAGATTCCTGATGAGAAGATTCCTGGTAGTAACAGCTGCAGTTAGCCTCTTGTGTTGACTCTGGTCCTTTGACCTCTTTACACCAGCTCTAATCTTCAACTCTGAGATCTCTCTCTGGGCTGCTGTCAGGGCTTCCTGTTGCTCTTTTGCACTACTTCCAGCTGCTCAATCTTATTCTGAGTCCTTTTGTCCTCTTGAGTACGGGCTTCGGTGATCCTGACCCACCTTGCCTGACTCTCCTTCAGATACAAATCAGTCCTGGCCTTCTGGAACTTAGCTTCCTTGCAGGCATTCTTCAAGATTTGTTCTCCAGCCCTAGACTTCTTAATGTAATCCTCAGACTTCTCAATTCTAGCCAAATGTTCCACCTTCAGCTTTTCTAACCTCTCAATATCCAACCTACCATCACTCCTCTCCTAGAGGGTCTTCTGTAGAGCTTGAGTCAGTTTCTCATTTCTCTCTTTTAATTTCTCAAACTCCTCTAAGCTGACAGTTGCTAGAGGTGGTGATGTGGAAGGTCCAGGCACATCTTCAATAGTGAAGGGCATTCCAGTAATTTGAGCCCTGGCATGAGACCATTCATAGTACTGGGCTGAGGCTACATTATTGCATTTCCCAAGAATAGTTACCCCCTTAGTCTGCACATTGTCCCAGGCCCAGGATGCTTGCCTGACAATAGCCAGATTAGGCTTGATTTCACAATAAAGGGTCTCAGTCAGATCCTGTGCCCTAGGAGGGTGGACTAATGCATAGCCCAGTTGTCTTTTGAACAGCAGAGGGTTGTAATTGATGCAACCCTTCATCCCAATCAGAGGTACATTGGGAAATTGTCCACAACTAGTGATGATGTCTCTGCCCTTGGTACTCTGAGTGCACCACCTGATGTCATCTGAGGTTAGAGCAACAAGCCTCTTAGCCCAATTTTTTTGCTGGTGAGGGTTCAAGAATGCATCAGTTTTTGGCAAATGCTTGAGCAGCCAAGTATGAAACAAAGGAGCACAACATCTTACTAATCTTCCCCTTTGCTTTTCATTCCTTTGATGAACAGAGTAGTAAAGATCTCCCAGTAAGGTGGGTACTGGGTTTCTCAGGATGAAAAGATGGATTGCACTCTTGCTAACAAACCTAGGCTCATCTGCAAAAAGTATGACCCCATATATGCTAAGGGCCAACAGAGCACAGACTGCCTTCCACTCCCCCAAGGAGGCCTTCAGAATAGCCTGAGAAGTCAAGAAATCCAGATGAAAACCAGAGACTCCAGCCTTAGCTGTCAAATTCTGCCCAATCAGAACTGGTTCCAGATATAATGCTTTTGATATCTCCTCATTACTTGGGAAAGCCATCTCAGGGTTGAAGGGGATTCCACTCCTGATAGGTACACCAACTAATGATGAATATTCCTCCAACAAGGGTCCCAACTGAAAATTCTGAAAGGTGAAGCACCTCAGAGGTGGATCATAGAACTGCAGGCAAGTATGTATCAAGCTCCTCTGTGAAGGGTCCAAATCCATAACCACATCAAGGATTCCTCCGTAATGTTCTCTAAAAAGTGGTATATGGTCTGGAGTAATCAGGGTCTGAATCTTCCTGATGCTAGCCAACTAAGGCTCAAAGAAATGATAGGAGATGTTACTCTTCTTAGGTGCCATGCTGCTGAAAGAGAACTGGGACAAGTGCTGAGAATAATACTGAAGATAGGCCTCTGACAGGCTGAGACTGGTGATGCAGGTGACTGAAGCAGGTAACTGATAGCTGAAGTAAGCACTGATGAAGACAGGTCTAAGCTGAAGAAGGGGTCAAAACCAAGCCAAAATGATAGGATGGATACCCTGAAAAACAAATAAACACATGTTAAAATGATGCAATGAGGATGTATGAAAATGATATGCAGGGGTTTGTGACTGAGCTGGATCTGATTAAGTGCTCTGATATAAGTCCATGTATGTTCAAGAAATCCAGATGGAGGTTCATAAGTCTCGTAACCAAGGTGGGGGACTCAAATAAAGAGTCACATGTCCTGGGTTAAAAATCACAAGAACTGTTCCAAAGTGGAGTACTCTTAATCAAACAAAGTAACAGGGTATGCTGAGGTCAAGGGTACCTGCAAACCTGTAAACAGCCCAACCCCCTCACAGGTGATGTTCTAAAGCAAGGATCCTCAGACTTGGATCAGTTATGAGAAGTGTAAACACTTCTAACCCGGAGGTACAGTGTTTACAATAACCATAAAAGATCCTCCTCTAATTCACCTCAGTTTATGAAGGTCAATACTAAAGGTCATCCAGACTTAGCAGGCTTCCCAGATAGCCCTAGTACTACAGGAAATCTGCAGCACAGAGTTCTCAAGAAGAAACCCATATCTGAACCGTGTTTCATATTCCCGCACCAGACCGAAATGGAATGGGAAAGAACATGAACCACTCTAGCCTAGGTGTCACTCAGGTCCCAGGTATAGGACCTCAACTCTCAGTAGAACCCCACCCACCAAAACAACAAACAGATCCAGCCAGCACAGTATGACAGTATGATATATGTAAAGCTATAAAGAAAGCAATAAAACAACTGTACATAAAGCAAAAATAAATACAAATACAAGCACAAACAGCACATAACACCCCAGTAAACACAAATCAATCAAGCGCTAGGAGGAACCCACAAAAAGAACCAGAAGCCCTGGTTAAAGTATAAGGTTCCCCAGCAGAGTCGCCAAGCTGTCGCTCCCGATAAATGGGACTGGCCCAAATAAAGGTACAGGCGCGAACGGTCGGCGAGAGGAGATGCGAGAACACACAGGAGTGAACTCACAGGGAATGAATAGAGTCGCCAGCTAGGCATTTTTATCCCGGAGGAAAGGCAATGCTGCATAGACCTAGAAAGATATGGATAAGACGGTTGCGAACCAGAGAGACTGAGAAAGGGGGTTGGTTACAACTTGGGAAGGTATTAGCACCCAGATTGTCCGCCGTACTCGACGGGATCCACGCTTAAGAGATTTGTGTTTTAAAGGGGTAGTGTCAGTGCAATTTGTTTACCAAATAGCTGGAAGAAAATGTACAGGTGTCAGTGCAAATGAAGTGTGAAGTGTAGTATGAAAGTGTTAGTGTAAGAAAAGAGTGAAGTGCTCAAGATAATGAGGCTAAAGAATGATGCTGAAAAGGGGGAATATACAGAGACTTTTATTCGATAACTGTTAAGTTATGCCTACGTATCCTCTCGTGCAATGAGGAAGTCAGAACACCGTAGTTCGACCCAAAGAGACTGAAAGATGAATTGACTTGTGAACTGCTTACTTGTCTATGCTCAAGTGTATGACCTGTCTGGCTCAGGTGCAGACTGTCTTGCATTTAGACGGAAGAAGCAAGTTCTCGTTTATGAGTGTATGATATGAGAAAAGAATTCCGGAGAAGACGATTATTGTTTGTTTTTGTGTTTTCAGTCTTTTATTGCTTTTAAGAGTTTGTCATAAGTTAATGAGCTTAAGCCTAAACCAAAGGGTGAGTAAACTCATCACACCTTCCCTCTGATTAGGGGTACTGAGAATACCTTAAGTGTGAAGTCAAATTCTCACACTTAATCACCTTTGATGCAGGATTAAGATCATTAACCTACTTGTGATTATTTAGATGTTTTTGGTGTTTTTGTTTAGTGTTAAGTAATGGGATTAAGCCATAATCAAGGATTAAACAGACTCATTACACCATCCTAATAGAAGGATAATAGATGAGAATGTTTAAGCTGAGGAAAGCTCCTCAACTTAATCCATGATTAGGGATTAAACTCATGACAAAACAAGCCTTTGATTAAGTGGATTTTAATTAATGATATGATGATGAAGTGGATTTTATGGTTTGTAAGACAACTTGAGGGGGACTTGTCCATTAACACTAGGGTTAGTCTTTCTTAACCAATTAAGGAAGAATTAGAACCCTAATGCAAGGCCCAAGTTACAAGGGTGATGTCTTGATGATTATTAAGTGAATTGATTAAAGGAATTAAACACATTAAGGGTTTAACACTTAGGATTAAAGTTATACACTCCATCCTAATAGAAGGATGCAGGCATAAACTTAATCACAAAGCCTTAAAGCCTTTAGGGTTTAGTCCCTGATTATGAGGTGAGAAGAGAAGACTCAATGAGAAACAAAGGTAAAAACTAAGTGGGGGACTAATCAAACCCTAATCATTGTCATGCTTGGTTGTTCCTAGGGTTTGTGAGGTTTACAAGAGAAGTCTTCAATGGAACCACCAGGAAGCAGATGAAAGGATCAGGAGAAGCAAAGTAACTTGCTTCATTGAAGAAGACAAGTCACTTGAGGAAAGAAAGAATGGAGAAAAAGAATGAGCAAGCTCAATCTCAAACATAATCAAAAATGCAGCAAGGATGCATAAAAAAGGAGATGAAAAGAAGTTGTGAGAAGTGAAGGCAACTTCACTTCTCAAGATAACTTACCACCTGAAAAGTTAGTGAAAGAAATGCAATGCAATGCAAAATGAGATGAAATGGCATGAGTCAAACCAAAACCAGAAGCATATATGAGATGATAATGATGCCATGAGATGATGCAAACATGAAACAAGGCATGGTGATGATCATACAAATTTATGGATGCAAATGAAGCAAGTTAAGACACATGAACATACATGAAAAGTTATGAGATGCATATGGCATACAACATGGTAAATGCAAGATGCAATGATCAAACATGCTTTAAATATGTCTTAAGATGTTAAATGAATCAAATGGATACACAAAATTCTATGGCAAGTCATGTTATGCAAGCAAATGCAAGATGGATGCATATGGAAGCCCAAATTAGGGTTTATGATCAAAGCATCAAACAAAAACCAAAATCAGAAGCAAACATCAATATAAAAAATTGAAAATGCATTCAAAGGATCCCTAAACCTATACTAACTTACTGCCCAAAGGAGAAGTTCAAACTCTTAACCTAATTCAAGTTATGATTTTCCTAAGTTTTCTAGGGTTTTAGGGTTCCTTAACAAGAAAAAATGCCAAACAAATGAAAAATGAAAGATCAAACCATGCCAATTTAATCTTACAAACTACATGATATGCTAAACACAATGCAAAAAGAATCAAAGTCCAACTCTTTATGGTTACGCAGAAGTGATTTTTGGAAGTTTGGATCAAAATAATGCATTAAAATGATTTTAATTCCATGAAAAATTCTCAAAATGCATCAAGATCAAAAACGAAATTTGGTTTGAGGGTTGGACAATGTTTCTAAATGTTTTTAAATGTTTCATGAATTTTTTGGTGATTTTTAAATACCTAAAAGTATTTTTAATTAATTAATTCTCATTAATTAAATAAAAATAAACTTTTAAATATTTAAAAATATTTTTTGAATGCAAAAAATAAAAATAAAAATGTTTTCTGATTAAGAAAAATATTTAAAACAAAAATGCAAAGGGAAATATTTTTAGGATTTTTCTAACTATTTTAAATAAAATGTGTAAAACAAATAAGAAAAAAATGAATTAAAAATTGAATTATGAGAAAGTATGCAGAATGAAAGGATGAGGGCTAACCAGATCCTGTGGCTGGAATTCAAACTTGCTAAAACGAATTAATTAACTTAAATAATTAAGATTAGGGCTAAGTGGATGATCTGAACCATTGAATGCACGCGGGAATGGACTTGGTCAACTCATCCAACGCTCACAATTCAAACTTCATTAATGACTGGGATTAAACCCTAATCATTTTCAGGTGCCCGGAGAAGACCTCCGGTCGTCTTCTCCGGTGGGAACCCCACCTGAAAATTCCTAAAATCTTCAAAACGTAACTAAAATGAAATCTAATAGAACAGAAATCCTTCCCACACCTCACTGAATCAAAACCCTAAACTAAAACTCATTTATATTTCATCAATCACACGAATCGAAAGAAAACATTTCTTAGGGCAAGACTTTCAGAACACGATTAAACTCTCATCTCTTCACCATTTTCAAAACCAACAACATCAGAATGATCAGTGAATCATGGAGAACAACTTAGGAACTTTAAAAATCATTTCTGGAAAAAATGTTCATGAAGCTACCTGAGTTTGAAGCTTTTCAGTTTTCCACTTTCTAACCCCTTCTCCTTGTGCAATCCACTCCTTTTGGGCCACTGATGCTTAGAAAGAGTTTGTGATGGCTGGTTTGGAAGTTTGAAGCAGTTCTGTTCAAGCTCAGGTGAGGATCGTGTTTATGATTCATGCAGTTTAGGGCCAGTGTGAGGGGTGCTTTCTGACCAGGATGATGAGTTGAGTTGATCTATGAAGTTTGTTTGTGAGTTTGTGGCTTGTATGCTGAGTTTCGAAAGCTTTTGCTCTAAGGGTGGAAAAATGAGAATGAGGTGCTATGGCTGGTTTCAGGCTGGCTTGTTATGTGCTTTGGCTTGCATTTTCTTTGTATAAACAAATGCTATTGGTCAGATGAAGTGACATGTCCTTTTGTGATAGGTATGGTTACTTTTGCAAATTGTCAACTTTTGTGTAAGAAAAGCATGGGTCTTGTTCTAGCCAATTACAAGGGGTGTGGGCTGCGCAGCATGGTGAGGGAAAAGGCTAGGGCTGATCAACAAAGTAGCTAGCAAGTGGATGCAATGCCATCATGAGTTTTTGCAACTTGGTTTGTCTTTGGTTTTCTATGAAAAAGTCTTGCTCCATAGGCCATAAACATGTGATCTCTTGGCCCATTCTGATTTTTAAGACTTGTGTGATGTTTGTATAAAGATTAGAGGCCATTTTGAAGTCACAAATTGCCTTGGTACAAGAATTTGCAAGTTTTTTCCATTTGGTGCATAACTTGAAATTTAGTGATTTTTGCCAACTTTGATGAGCCATAACTTTTGATCCAAAATGAATTAGGTCATGTTCTTGTACTTTTTGAAAAGGGAAAGATCTATTCCACAACTTTCATGACCAAAGTGTTTCCATTTGAAGCTTTCTTGAATCAAAAAGTAAGGGTTGAAAAAGTTACATAAAATGACATTTTCATTAAAAGTCAAACTTGCCCAAAAAGTCAACTTTGCAAAAGACTCGAAATTCTTCAACTTTGTGAACTTCCAAACTCTTCTATGATCAAATAAAGATCATATACAATCAAAATGATGAAGAATGCCCTTTGGTTGGGTCATTGGGGGCCTCAGATGCCCTGATTTTGCACTGACTTGCTTGAAAAGTCAACTCTTGATCAGATGACTTCCCCATGGAATTTCTTCATGAAAATTGATATGCATACTCCCTATACCATATAGAGACCAATAGAAACAAGAATGACCAAAAAATTTGGGGTTATGGCCTCTGAAACCAAAACCCTAATTTTAGGTCAACTGTGCAGTCAATCCTGGCTCTGCTTCCACACCAATCCCAGTTCTTGTGATTCTTTAGCAAACTTGACTTTGAGAGGATATAATATGATACTTGAAAACACATGGACCCCTTTGAAGTGATTGATGGCTTTTGGAGTGGCTCAAGAAGCCCTTGGATTGCTCAGATCACAAACCCTAGATGCAGATTGTCTTAGAAGTAATGCAGTGGATCAAAAATGTGATATGAGATGGTATGATTGTGTTTATGCATATGAAATGATCACAAGCCATGGTGTGAATGGGTGAGGGCAAGTTTGGGGTGTTTACAGGGCCTCGCAGGTCGGGCGAAACAAACTCCGTGCACATGGGCAGAGGAAGACCCTAATATCTGTCAAGATCAATTGTCGCTGTCACTATTCCTACTCCACCTCCTCAATACACTCAAAAAACACAACATTTTCCTCAACAACAACAGTTTCCTCAACAAAGGTCCTACAAAAACAACAACAACCAACAACAACGCCCTTTCCAACAAAGGCCATCTAAAGTTAATAGGGTAATTGACCCTATACCAATGCTATATGCCACCTTGTTGCCACAACTCCTAAAGCTTAATCTTGTCGAGTTAAGGACTTTGGCTCCGCCAGATCCTCAGAACCTTCCGAGAAATTACAATGTCAACGCCAGATGTGCCTTTCATTCTAATGCACCTGGTCACACCACAGAAAAGTGTAGAGCTTTGCACATGAAGGTCCAGGATCTGGTTGATTCATAGGCCCTAAATTTTGCACCACCTCCTTATGTCATGAAGAACCCTATGCCCAGCTATGGTGGGCCTAAGATAAATGCAATCGAGGAGGGCCAACCTATGAATTTAATTGAAGATACTGCAAGCATTCAAACACCTCTGGCAAAGGTTAAAGCTCAGCTTTTAAAATGCCAGGTGTTCCCAGGTTGTGAGGCCTACTGTGAATCTTGCAAAGTTTCCTTCAATGGGTGTGCAAGCTTAAGAAGTGGCATCAATGGCCTGATCAGAGAAGGTATCCTGCAAATAACAACAACAACTTCTACAACATCAGCAACTCCTTTTTCTGCAACAACAAGTACTCCTCCTACAACTTCAAAGACAATTGTTCCTACAGACTCGTCTACAAAATCAGCAACCACCTTTTCCATCACTTCAACAAACACTAGTTCAATCGCATCCGCTTCTACAACTACATCAACCATTAACAACAACGTCTCCAAAGTCACCATATACTACGACCCTGCAACGGTCACTGATTCCAACAATTTTTAGCAACAATCTCAACAAAAATTTCAGAAACAACCCAACTTCAGTTAATCACCACCACCATCAACTAGAAGTCCTGTTCCCATATTTTATGATCCACAAACAATAACGGTTCCTACCTCTGTTGTAGTCAGTCCAGTCACCATCACGGTGTCGGGGCCCATTCCATACGAGAAAGGTAATGATGTACCATGGCACTATGGTTCAGACCCTTACTGCAACAGAGAAAGAGTCCTTCTTGATTCTTTAGTTCATACACCACAAGTGGATAATGTCGGGGGAGGCGGAGGCTTCACCCGAAGCGGACGCCTCTTCGCGTCAAAAGTTCCAAGAATTAATACTGAGGCAGAGGCTGCTGCCAAAGCCAAAGGTAAAAGTGTGGCGCCTGAGGAACCTATACCAAAAGAAGCCCATAAAACATCCTTTGATCAAAACGTGGATGAATTTATGAGGATAATCAAAAGAAGCGACTACAAGGTTGTGCATCAGCTCTACCAGACTCCTTCCAAGATCTCCATCTTATCCTTGCTATTGTGTTCCAAAGCTCATCGGGATGCATTACTTAAAGTCATGCACGCAGCCTACGTGCCGGAGGAGATTACAATAAATCACCTCGAGACAGCGTTGTCTAATGTTAATACTAGCCATGGGCTAGGCTTCACCAATGTTGATTTGACAACGGAATGTCGTCATCATAACAAGGCTTTACACATCACTCTGGAGTGTAAAGGGGTTGTGCTTTCACGTGTTCTTGTTGACACTGGGTCTTCACTCAATGTCTTGCCAAAGAAAGCCCTTGTCAAGCTTGAATATGATGGTATTGCTCTCCGACCAAGCAATCTAGTGGTAAGAGCCTTTGATGGTTCCAAGAGGTCTGTTCTTGGAGAGGTGGAGCTCCCTGTGATAATTGGCCCGCAGGTCTTTCAAACTACTTTCTACGTGATAGACATTCAGCCGACCTATAGCTATTTGTTGGGTCGACCATGGATTCACGCTGCTGGCGCAATTACATCGACCCTTCACCAGAAATTGAAATATAAGTGGGAAGGGCATATTATCACAATATGTGGTGAAGAGGATATTTTTGTTAGCCATCTGGCCACCTACAAATGCATTGAGATGGATGGTGAAATCCACAAAACCATGAGCCAAGGGTTCGAAGCACTAAACATCAATGAGGCGACAACTGAAGTATTTGCTGCATCCCAGGAAGATAGGATGGGTACTTCAATTGTCTCCTATCAACAAGCTCGGAAGGAGGACAAATTCGGTTTGGGTTACAAACCATTCCGACAAGATCAGGCAGAGGCTGCTAAGGAGCCCAAGTTCATAAGTGGGGGGATGCTCACCCCAGATGTTGTCAATAACGTGGAAGACGAGGTGGAAAGCAACCTCAACTTGGAGAGCTCGATTCGTCCAAGGATCCCGGGTCACCAAGTCCTTAACTGGTCTTCCCAGGAAATTATAAGGGTTACTCCTGCAAAGTAATTATTATTTCCTGCTTTTTTCAGCATGCATCAAGTCCTGTATCTTGCCCAAGGTGTCAGGACTCATTTTGTAATAGGGCCATATTTGTAATTTTGTGCAAATGGAATATCAATGAATATCGAAAACCTTTTGCAAACAATTTTTCTCTTTCGCTCACTGTCTTTTCATTTTTGTTATTTTTCGCACAAGACAATAACATGGCAATGTTTTCAAAATAAATAACTTTATTTTCTGAACAAGATTAAAATTGATCACTAAAACAAACAAATATCAACCCTTGCAGAAATAACCCTCCAGATTGCACTGACAACAGCACTGTTATGACCTTGTATGACTTCGACAATCCAATTACTCAAGATGATGAAGGGGTTGAAGAAGACTATTAGTTTCCTGAAGAGTTAGCCAGGTTGTTGAGACAAGAAGAGAAAGTGATTACTCCTCATCGGGAGGAGGTTGAAACTGTTAATCTTGGTACCGAGGAGGATTTGAAAGAAGTGAAGATTGGGGCCAGTCTGCAAGCTTCAATAAAAGAGAAACTTATCAACATGCTTCGAGAATACGTCGACATTTTTGCTTGTTCCTATAAAGACATGCCAGATCTAGATACGAATATTGTCATGCACAAGCTACCCTTGAAAGAAGATTGCCCTCCATTAAAGCAAAAGTTACGCCGTACTCGACCAGATATGGCCATGAAGATTAAGGAGGAAGTTCAAAAACAGTGGGATGTCGGTTTCCTTGATGTAACTAGTTACCCACTGCGGGTTGCTAACATTGTACCTGTGCCTAAGAAGGATGATAAGGTGCGTATGTGTGTGGATTACCGGGACCTGAACAGAGCTAGCCCGAAGGATGATTTCCCATTACCTCACATTGATGTATTGGTCGACAACACAGCTCAGTTCTCGGTATTTTCTTTCATGGATGGATTTTCTGGGAATAATCAGATCAAGATGTCACCCGAAGACATGGAGAAAACAACCTTCATCACATCTTGGGGCACATTTTGTTACAAGGTAATGCCATTTGTACTGAAGAATTCCGGAGCAACTTATCAACGGGCTATGGTAACGTTATTCCACGATATGATCCACAAGGAAATTTAATGCTACATGGATGACATGATTGCCAAGTCCCTTACTGAAGAAGACCATCTGGTAAATCTGCTGAAGTTGTTCAAGTTCCTGAGGAAATATCAGTTGAAGTTAAACCCCAACAAATGCACATTCGGGGTACGTTCCGGTAAGTTGGTAGGATTTATTGTAAGTGAAAAGGGAATTGAGGTTGATCCCGACAAAGTCAAAGCCATTCAGGAGATGCCTGCACCTAGGACTGAAAAGGAAGTTCGGGGGTTCTTAGGTAGATTGAACTACATATCAAGGTTCATATCTCATCTTACTGCAACATGTGAACCCTTGTTCAAGCTGTTAAGAAAGGAACAAACAGTCAGGTGGAACGATGATTGTCAGAAAGCTTTTGACAAGATCAAGGAGTACCTGCAAGAACCTCCGATTCTTATGCCTCCAGTTGAAGGAAGACCTCTGATAATGCACCTGACAGTATTAGAAGGATCAATGGGGTGTGTGTTAGGCCAGCATGATGAGTCTGGTCGAAAAGAGTATGCAATATACTACCTAAGCAAAAAGTTTATCGAATGTGAACAACGTTATTCACTGCTCAAGAAAACTTGTTGTGCTTTAGTGTGGGCTGCTCGCCGACTAAGACTGTATATGCTGACTCACACAACCTTGTTGATTTCAAAAATGGACCCCGTCAAGTACATATTTGAGAAGCCAGCACTTACCGGAAGGGTTGCAAGATGGCAAATGATCCTGACAGAGTATGACATTCAGTACACCTCTCAAAAAGCCATCAAGGGGAGTGTACTATCTAACTATCTGGCTGAGCAACCCATTGATAATTACCAGCCCATGAGGTTTGACTTCCCTGATGAAGACATTATGTACTTAAAAGCAAAAGATTGTGAAGAGCCAGTTCACACTGAAGGGCCTGACCTAGAAGAAGAATGGACTATGATGTTTGACGGGGCTGTCAATATGAATGGTCGTGGAGTTGGTGAAATGCTCATTACACCTAAAGAAGTTCATATGCCTTTCTCGGCAAAACTCACCTTTGCCTGCAATAACAACGAAGCAAAATACGAAGCATGTATCATGGGTCTTGAGGAAGCCATTGACCTCAGGACCAAGACATTGAATGTATTCAGAGATTCAGCTTTGGTAATCAATCAGACCAATGGAAAATGGTACACTCACCAAGAGCATCTGATTCCGTACCGTGACTATACGAGGAGGTTATTGACTTTCTTCACAACAGTCAAACTTGAGTACATCCCTCGAGACGAAAATCAGTTTGCGGATGCTTTAGCCACCATTTCCCCCATGATCAAAGTTCAAACTGCCAATTATGTACCTCGGATTTTGGTATCCAGACTAGACCGACCAACATATGTATTCTCGGTGGACACTGCCAAAGATGACAAGCCTTGGTTCCATGACATCAAAAGCTTCTTAGAAGATCAGACATACCCACCAGGGCCATCATCCAATGATAAGAAGACATTAAGAAGGTTGGCCAGTAGTTTCTTCCTTAATGCTGATGGTTCATTATACAAGCGAAACTTTGACATGGTTGTGCTCAAATGCGTTGACAAGAGAGAAGCAGACTTGCTAATGCACGATGTGCACGAAGGTTCTTTCGGTACCCATGTCGGAGGGCATGCAATGGCAAAGAAATTGTTAAGATCGGATTACTACTGGATCACAATGGATGCAGACTGTTATGCCTATGCCAGAAAGTGCCACAAATGCCAGATCTACGCAGATAAAGTGCATGTGCCTCCAAATCCTTTGAACGTGATGTCTTCACCTTGGCCCTTTGCCATGTGGGTCATTGACATGATTGGAAAGATCGAACCGACTGCTTCAAATGGCCACAGATTTATCCTGGTAGCCATTGATTACTTCACCAAGTGGGTTGAAGCAGCTTCGTATGCAAATGTCACCAGACAAGTGGTAGATAGATTTCTAAAAAGAGACATCATTTGTCGATATGGAGTTCCCGAGCGAATCATTACTGACAATGGTTCCAATTTGAACAACAAAATGATGGCAGAACTGTGCCAAGACTTCAAAATCCAACATCACAACATCAAAAAGATGAATGGCGCTGTTGAGGCAGCTAACAAAAACATCAAAAAGACTGTGCAAAAGATGGTGGTCTCTTATAAAGACTGGCATGAAATGATACCATTTTCCTTGCATGGGTATCAAACCTCAATTAGAACATCCATTGGGGCAACACCTTATCAGCTTGTGTATGGTATGGAGGCAGTCCTACCTATTGAAGTTGAGCTACCCTCCTTACGGGTAATGATGGATGTAAAGCTGAATGAATCAGAATTGGTCTGGTCTCGGTACAATAAACTGAATTTGATCGAAGAGAAGAGGCTAGCTGCCATCTTTCATGGGCAGTTATATGAAAAGAGGATGAAGAAAGCCTTCGATCAGAAAGTCAAACTTCGGGAATACCAAGTGGGAGATCTTGTTCTGAAAAGACTTCTTCCTCCTAATATAGACCACATGGGCAAATGGACGCCAAACTATGACGGCCCATTCATAGTAAAGAAAGTTTTCTCTGGTGGAGCATTGATGCTCACTACTATGGATGGTGAGGATTTCTTATCCCTTGTGAATTCAGATGCAGTTAAAAAATACTTCGCATAAAATGACCCGTTGGACATAAAAACAGAAATTAAGTCCAGGAAAAAATAGGGCATCCCGTCGAGTCAAAAAAAAAAATAAAAGACTCGGGAAAAAATAAAGGAAAAATTGAAAAAAAATGTACACCCGCTGAGTTGGAAAGCCGCATTGGACAACTCAGGCAAAAATGGGTATCCCGGTGGATTGAAAACCCGAAAGGGCGATCCACGCAAAAGCAGGGAATAAGCGAACAACTGCATTCCGAATTCGTCCGTATCACTCACAACATGGCAAGCTTCGAAAGGACAAAGCAACGGTCAGAATCAGTCTTCTTCAGAAAGCAAGATAAGAAGAACGTCAAGGTCATATAGTTTATAGCAAAGGAAGTTCACTGGAACGTCATCGTCAACATTGCCAACACTTTTATTTTCTCAATTTATAGCAATCTCCTCATTTCAGGGGATTTTTTTCTTTGACTGTATTTGCCAATTTAGGCCACCCAAATTAATAAAATCAGGATTTTCAGTCACATCTCGTTTTGTACATTTTTGTTTCGTTTGAAAAATGTCCAATATTCATAATACAACACTTGCATAAAGCAAATGAGCCATTTTTAAATAAATGCTTGCAGGAAATATATTACTTTCAGGAAAGTCTAACTCCTATGACGGAATCCGGTTAGGGATACCTCGGGATACTTGTGTGTTTCTCTTGTCTTAACAAGTTGCAGGTATTCAATACACAAGCATGGGGCATGCCAGGCACTGAATCCCCAACATGCTACTTCCTAGAAGTTATCACCTCCCCGAGCCGTGCCTGACAGCTATTTCACAGCAAGATGGGCAAAGAATCTCATATTCCCCACCAGAGTGTCAGATCTCTCATCCTCAGCAAAGTTAAAGGAACTGCCTCCCCACAGATTTTCCATTTTCTCCCCAGAAGAGCAATGCCTGAAACCCATCCACAACAAGGTGGCTGAAGCTTCTTTCTCCCCAGCTGAGTTTCTCCTTACAAATAGATCTTCCAATGATATATTCCCCCCAAGCAGAGTAATCCTTCCTGACAGATCTACCAATGATCTCTCCCCCCAGTCAGGTGGTTCTTCCAAACAGATCAGCCAGAGATCTTCGTCCCAACAGGATCCGAGTCTCGGATCAGTTTCTCTTTTGCATAATCATAGAATTTGCATCATATTCACCAAATAAGCGTAGCATTCCATCTAATACGGAGCATTACGGCAAAAATCAAACATTTGCATGATCACAAGCTAGGTTCGAGCCAGTCACCTGCAATTACCATCAATATTTCATCAGCAATATATAGAATACATCCTTTTCACTCCCAAAACAGATGCTTGTTTGTATTTATACATGTTTGACACCCGTCCGTGTCATACCTTCCCCAACAAGTCAAACATCCGTCCGTGTCTTGCACATATTTCACCAACATATCAATACTCGCTTATACTTATACAGAAGTCTTTGATACTCGTCTGTATCTTGTTTATATCACTCTTCAACAGATTCAAGACTCGTCCGTGTTCCTTGTTAACCAGTTGATACTCGTCTGTATCATCATCTTTAAACACGCGTCCACGTTTGTTTCTACCGATACTCGTCCGTATCATAGTCCTAAGGATGCTCGTCTGCATCTTTAATTTATACACAGCGTCAAAAACTTATACCTCTTATCCTTAGAAGCGTAAGCACTCGTTCGTGTTTACCATTCCCCAATAAGTCACCAACAAAACAACTTTCTTCTATCCGACATTCGTCCTATGTTGTGATATTTTCGGCAATCGTCCCCTGCCAGGTGATCGTCCTTCACCTTTGGATGATCGTCCCTCATCCTTTCCCCAGTGGAATCTCCATTATTGGAACCTTCTATCCGACATTCGTCCTATGTCGTAATATTTTCAGCAACCGACCCCTGCTAGGTGATCATCCTTCACCTTTTGATGACTGTCCCTCATCATTTTTATCCGATGGCCGTCCCCATTATTGATCTTGTTATCTGACATTCGTCCTATGTCGTGATAAACCCAGAGAGCAGCCGTACCCTACTAGGTGATCGTCCTTCACCTTTTGATGATCTTCCTTCATCATGCGTATCCAATGGCCGTCCCCATCGTCGACCTTTTCTATCAGACATTCGTCATATGTCGTGATAAGGAGCAGCCATCCCCTGCTAGGTGATCGTCCTTCACCTTTGATGACCGTCCTTCATCATTATTTCATTTGTTATTTTAACCGATGGCCGTCCCCATCATTGTTTACATTATTTTCCAAAGCCTGGTGGCCTTTCCCACCATTGCTTTTCTCATTACTGTAAACCCCAGAGAATCTTATTTCTTTACCCGATGGTCGTCCCCATCATGATCCCTTTACTTCCCCAACTTGACGGTTGTCCCCGTCATTACTTTGCTCAATACTTTATCCCCAACAGTCATCCTCTGCTCGATGGTCATCCTCTATCGCCTTCATTTGATAATCATACTATATTACCTTTTACAATTTATATCCCTTTTCTTCTTCTCCCCAGCGAGTGCAAATTTTGGACTGTCTTTGGTATTCAACCACAAGTTATCTTGTTTGTCTGTTAAGCCAGGCGCTTACACCCTGCACAGCTAACTCACTTTTTCTAACACCATGGCTTGTGATCTTTCATGTTCGCATCAACATAAGCATACTACCTCATATTCCATATTTGTTCCATCTACATAGTTCAAGTTCATCTGCATCTAGGGTTTGTGATCTGAGAAATCCAAGAATCCATCTGAGCCATCCCAAGGGTCTTGAAGTTTTCTAGGAGGGTCCATGTGTGTTCTATGATCATATTATTCTCCCCAAAGTTCATGAAAGTCAAGGGATCACAAGAATTGGCAAAGGCATGGAAGCAGAGCTAGGGTTTTCACTACACAGATGACCAAAATTAGGGTTTTGGTTTCAGAGGCCTCAACTCCAATTTTTTGGGTCATTATTGTTTCTAATGTTATTAATATGTTATAAGGATCATGTCTACCAAGTTTGATGAAGAAACTCATTGTGGAAGTCATCTGTTTATTGGGTAACTTCCTGAACAAGTTAAGTCAAAATTAGGGCATCTAAGGCCCCCAACAATGGAACCAAAGGGGTATTTTCATCAAATTGAAGTTCATTGATCTTTATTTGATCTTAGAAGTGGTTGGAAGTTCACAAGATTGAAGAATTTTGAGCCAATTGCAAACTTTCCATTTTTGGAAATGACTTGAAATGCAAACTTTCCATTTTGGGAAAGATTTTCAACCTCCTCTTTCATGACCAAAAATGCTTCAAATGAAACATTCTTGGGCATGAAAGTTGTAGATTAGGTCTTTCCCTTTTCAAAAAGTACAATAACATGTCTTGATTCATCCTACAACTCAAAATATGGCCTTTCAAAGTTGGCAAAAATCCTATAATTTCAAGTTTCATGTCAAAGAGGGATTTTTCTTTTTGGCATGTTCAAGCATTCTAATGACCTCTAATGTACAAAAATATGTTATAACATGTCAAAGAAGCTTCAAAAGATTAGAATTGGACTTTGAATCTAGGGCTTTCATGGCTTGTGATCCAAGAAACACCAAAGAGGGAAAGTTGCAAAATATATGCCATCTCTTCATCCAAGCCTTCCAGCACATCAAATTCAATCACATGGTCCTCCATGAACCAAGCTGAGGCCAGACACCCCTCCAAACAACCTCTGACCCGTGCCATGCTTCAAGTACACATCACCTTGACTTTTTGCAACCTGGCCCATACCAATCAAGTTGTGCCACCACCTACTTTCTGAGCAATCCCATTGGCTTATACAAACATCATGGATCATAAAACACACAACACACAAGCCTGAAAACCTCTCAACATTCAGATTGCCAAAAATCACCTCATACCTTCACCTCTTCGAATTTCATAGCACAACCACTCAAACTTCAAACTTTCTTCACCATTCAACTCAGCATCACCTAAGGAACAAATCCCAACCATTAGAATGACCTGAAACACGTCACACAACAAACACAATTTCTGAGTTATCAGAACTGAATCACTCAAACCAGCTCATTTAAACTCCATCCAAGCTTTTCAGAAGCATCAGAAGGATCATTGGAGGCATTTTGCACAAAGGAAGAGGTCAGAAAGCTCCAGTTTGCAAAGCTTCAACTCAGGTAGCCATGATGAACTTTTTTTCCAGAACTCTTGTTTTAAGTTTCTAAATGATTCTACATGTTTAGCTGATCATTATGATATGTTTATTTTCGAAAATGGTTGAGAAACCAGGATGTATTGATGTTCTGAAACTTTTTGATCTGAAAATGTTTTTCTTCGATTCGTGCGTTTGATGACAAATAAGTGTTGTTTGTGGCCTGATTCTTGTTAAGAATGATTAGGGGTTTGATTCTGGAGAGTTTGGGGGTTTGAGGTAGCATAGAGAAGGAGATAGCATGAATGGCTCGCCGGAGAAGATGACCGAAGCTTGCTCCGGTCACCTGAAAGTAATTAGGGTTAGGATTAGGGCTAATCTCCCCAGTTTGAATCTCAGCCCTTGGATTTAGTTTAGCGCGTGTTTCAATGGACAAGATCATTTCACTTAAACCCTAATTTTAATTAATTAATTTAATCAGTTTAATTAGCCAGTTTAAATGTAAGCCCTTGGATGACGCGCGCAGTCAACCCTCCCTTTCCTAGTTTGAATCTCAGCCATCAGATCCTCATACTTTTCTTTTATTTTATTTTTATTTTATTTCTTTTCATTTCCTTTGCATAATTATTTTAAAATATCAAAAAACCATCACAAAAATATTTCCTTTTGCATTCTGACTTTAAATATTTTTCTCAATCCAAAAATAATTTTTATTTTATTTTTTGCATTAAAAAAGTATTTTTAAAATATTTAAATGATATTTTTAATTAATTAAAGTATTTTAATTAATTAAAAATACATTTAGGTTTTAAAAATCACCAAAAAAATCATGAACCATTCCAATGCATTTAGAAACATTTTCAAACTCTTCACACAAATTTGTTTTTAGGTTTGATCATAGTTTCCCAATATTCTTTGAATTAAGGGTCATTAAAATCACATTTTTTAACCCTAGCTTTGAAAAATCATTTCTGCCTAACAAGAAGAGTTTGAATTTGATTCTTTTTGCATTGTGTTACATATTTCATGTAGTTTATAGGTCATTTTCCTCATGAATTTATCTTGCATTTTCAATTTGATATGCATTTTTCCTTTTGAATCACCCAAAAACCCTAGAAAACTTAGGAAAATCATAACTTTTGATAGGATAGGCTTTTGACATTCTCCTTTGGGGTGTAACCTAATATGGGATTAGGGTTTGTTTGAGCTTAATTTCAAGTTTTTATCATGTCATATACTTCTTTTTTATCCATTTGTATCTCACATATCCATGTAACCCTAATTTCTCATGTTCATTTGCATTCACCTTGCATATGCATCATTACATGAACTTGCCATGACATTTCATGCATTCATATGTAATCTTAGACATCTTAGGACATGTTAGAACCTTTCTTGATCATTTCTTCATTCATTTTCCATGTTTAGATTTCATTTCATTTCTTGAACTTTCATGTGTTTTTCAAACTTCAAAGCATGCTTTCATAACATCTCATTCTTGTATGATCACACATATGCATATTTTATGACTTTGCATCATCTCACATGACATTTGAATTGCATAACACTCCTGACTTTAATTTTTGCATCTCATTTCACTTCATTTCCTTATTCTTTATACTTTATGCATTCATACTAAAACTTTCAGGTTTGGTAAGTTATTTTGGGAGGTGGATTTCCCTTCACCTCTCATTTCTTCTTATCTATTTCATATTCATTTTAATTTGTCTTTGAAGTGAATATGATTCACTTATGTTCCATCTCTCTCACTTTCTCCCTTTTAGTTACTTATCTTCATAGGAAGTAAGTAACTTATTCTTCTGTTTCTTTCTCCTTTCATCTGCTTCTTCCATTGGTGGCTTCCTTGAAGATGTTCCTCTAAGCCTCACAAACCATGGGATATCCAAGTATGATAATAATTAGGGTTGTGATTAGTCCCCCTTAGATTTTTACCTTTGAGTCTCCTTGAGTATCTCTTATCATCTCAATAATCAGAGACTAAACTCTTAAAGTTTTAGGACTTTGGAATTAGGGTTATGCCTACATCCTTCTCTTAGGATGGAGTGTATAACTTTAATCCTAAGTGTCAAACCTTTAATTTGTTTAAACCTCTCAATCAAATCACTTAATAATCATCAAGACTTTATCTTGTAACTTAGGCCTTACATTAGTGTTCTAACTCTTCCTTATGGTTAAGAGGGATTAACCTTAGTGTTTAATGGACAAGTCACCCTCAAGTTGTCTTACAAACCATAAGATCCACTTCTTAATCTCATCCTTTAATTAAAATCCATCTAATAAAGGCTTGTTATATAATGAATTTAGTCCCTAACTATGGATTAAGTTGAGGTATCTTCCTCAGCTTAGGTGTTCTCATCTATCATCCTTCTATTAGGATAGTGTAATGAGTTCACTAATCTGTGATTAGAGATTAAACTCATTACTTAACACTAAACAAAAAACCCAAAAACATCTAATTAATCACAAGTAGGTTAATGATCTTAATCCTACATCATCATGGTAATTAAGTTGAGATGTTTATCTCACACTTAAGTGTGCTCATTATCCCTAATCAGGGAGGATATAATGAGTTTACAAGCCCTTGATTTAGGCCTAAGCTCGTTAACTTATGCAAAACACAAAAAACAATAACAAAATTGAAAACACAAAAACAAACAATAATCGTATCCTTCGGGATTCTCTTCTCATCACACTCATTCATAAGCGAGAACTTGCTTCTTCCGTCTAATGCAAGACACTTAGCACTCGAGCTAGACGAGTCATACACTTGAGCATAGGCAAGTAAGCAGTTCACAGTCAATTTATTTGCAGTCTCTTTGAGTCGAACTACGGTGTTCTGACTTCCTCATTGCACGAGAGGAGACGTAGGCATAACTTAAATGTTATCGAACAAAAGTCTCTTGGTCATCCCCCTCTTCCAGCATTCTTTAAAAGCCTCAGTCCTGAGCATTCAATTTTTTCACTGACACCTGTACATTCTTTTCTTAGCTTTTGCGCACAGATAGCACATACACCTACCCCCTTAAACACAATCTTGTAAGCGTGGATCCCGTCGAATACGACTGACAATCTGGGTGCTAATACCTTCCCAGGTTGTCACCAACCCCCTTTCTCAGTTTCTCTGATTCGCAACCGTTTTATCCATCTTTTTTCTAGGTTTATGCAGCATTACCTTTCCTTCGGGATACAAATGCCTAGTTGGAGACTCTATTTACTTCACCTTCATTTTCTCTTTTCGCCGACCGTTCACGCTTGTACCGGGATGCAAATCTTCGGGAGCGACAATAATGTTGCATAAACCTGGAAAGATATAGATAAGACGGTTGCGAACCAGAGAAACTGAGTAAGGGGGTTGGTTACAACCTGGGAAGGTATTAGCACCCAGATTGTCTGTCGTACTCGACGGGATCCAAGCTTACAAGATTTTGTTTTAAAAGGGGTAGTGTATGTGCTGATTGTGTATAAAAAGCTAGGAAAGAAAGTACAGTGTGTCAATGCAAAAGAAAGAGTGAGTGCTCAAGAATGATGCTTAGAAAAGAAAGCTAAAAGAGGGGGAAGTCAAAGAGACTTTTGTTCAATAACTGTTAAGTTATGCCTACGTATCCTCTCGTGCAATGAGTAAGTCAGAAAACCTTAGTTCGACTCAAAGAGACTGGGTGTTTTTGTTGTGAACTGCTTGCTTGTCTATGCTCAAGTGTGTGACTCGTCTGGCTCGAGTGCTAACCGTCTTGCATTAGATGGGAGAAGCGAGTTCTCGTTTTTGAATGAGTGTGATGATAAAAGAATCCCGGAGGAGACATTTATTGTTTGTTTTTGTGTTTTCTGTTTTTTTATTGTTTTTGGTGTTTTGCATAGGATAATGAGCTTAAGCCTTAATCGAGGGTTTGTAAACTCATTATATCACCCCTGATTAGGGATAATAATCCTACTCAAGTATGAGATGGAAATATCAACTTAATTACCCTAATGATACAGGATTAAGATCATTAACCTACTTGTGATTATTAAGATGTTTTTGGGTTTTTGTTTTGTGTTAAGTAATGAGTTTAATCTCTAATCAAGGATTAGTGGACTCATTACACCATCCTAAGAGAAGGATGATAGATGAGAACACTTAAGTTAAGGAAGATACCTCAACTTAATCCATGGTTAGGGACTAAATTCATTGTATAACAAGCCTTTATTAAAGTGGATTTTAATTAAAGGTGAGATTATAAAGTGTTTTTTTTATGTTTGTAAGACTAGCTTGAGGGGGACTTGTCCATTAAACACTAGGGTTAGTCCCTCTTAACCAAGAGGAAGAGATGTAACCCTAATATAAGGCCCAAGTTACAAGCTTAATTCTTGATCATTATTAGGTGTTTTGATTAGAAGGTGTAAAAAAATTAAAGGTTTAACACTAAGGATTAAAGTTATACACTCCATCCTAAGATAAGGATACATGCATAACCCTAATTCAAAGTCCTAAAGCTTTAAGTGTTTAGCCTTGATTATGAGATGAGAAAAGAGACCTAAGGAGACTCAAAGGTAAATGACTAGGGGAGACTATATACAACCCTAAAAATTATCATGCTTAGTTGTTCCTATGGTTTGTGAGGCTTAAAGAGAAGATCTTCAGAAGGCCACCAAGGAAGAAGAAGCGGATGAAAAGAGAGGAGAAAGGAGAATAGGTTACTTACTTCCTGAAGAAGATAAGTAACCTAAAAGAAAGAGATAGGAGCAAGAGAGCACAAGTGAAGCAAGTTCACTTCAAAGACAAACAAATATGCAAATGAATATAAGAGAATAGGTAGGATGTAGAGGCAAATCCACATCCCAAACAACTTACCATGAGCCCCTGAAAGGTTAGTGTGAATGCCAAAGATATAAAGCAAAAGGAAATAAAGCAAATGAAGATGCATTGATCAAGACCAGAAGTTTAAACATGATGCAAATTTGTTCTGCAATGATGCAAAGATATGTGAGATGCTTATGAATGTTCATACAAGAGATGAGATGCAAAGAGAAGAATGAAAGAAGCTTGACAACACATTGATATTCATGAAATGTAATGAATGCAAAGCATACCAAATGAATGAAGAAATGAGAAAGAAATGTTCAAACATGTCTTAAGATGTCTAAGATGGCATACAAGAGCATGGAATGTCATGGCAAGTTCACATGATTGAGATATGCAAAGATGAATGCAAATGAACATGAGAAATTAGGGTTTTATGAGAGTATGAGATGCATATGACCAAAACAGAAGCATACATCATGATAAAAAATTGAAAATGAACTCAAACAAACACTAAACACATACAAGATCATTCCCAAAAGGTGATGGTCAGAAGCTAAACCTAGAGGAAGTTATGGATTTTCTAATTAACTTGGGTTTTTGGGTGGTTCTAAAGGAAAAATGCAAAACAATTTGGAAATGAAATGCAAAATTATGAGTTAAATAACCTAGATACTAGATGCAAAGTATGAAATAATGCAACAAGAACCAAATGCAAACTCATCATGGTTGACCAGAAATGAGTTTTTCAAGTTAGGGTTAGAAAAATGTGAAATTTGGAAACCCTAATTCATGATTAATTGTGAAAATATAATCAAACCTAAAAAGAAATTTGTGTGATGAGTTTGTAAATTGTTCTAAATGTATGAGAATACTTTATGATTTTTTTTGTGATTTTTAAATACCTAAATATATTTTTAATTAATTAAAATCAGTTAATTAATTAAATAAAATATTTAAATTATTTAAAAATACATTTTTAATGCAAAAATTAAAAATAAAAATGTTTTTGAGTTTTGAAAATATTTGAAATGAAAATGCAGAAAATGATGATTTTAAAAATGTTTTTACTATTTTAAATAATTATATGAAAATAAATGTAAAGAAAATAAAATAAAAATGAGAAGTATGCATAAAGGATGGCCAGGATTGGATTTTGAGGGGATCAAGGGCCAGGATGCGTGGGTTGACTGACTTGGGGTATGTGAATCTGAGGGCCATGATTTAAAATGTAGATTGGCGCGTGATCTAATGGTCTAGATTCATCCTGAACTAATTAATTTAATTAAACTAATTAAACTAGGTTTAGGGTTTTAATGAAGCAATCTGGGCCGTCCACATGCGCGCTAAGTACAGATCTAAGGGTCAATATTCAAAATGGACAATTAAATGAGATTAGGGCTAAATCACTCTCAGGCGACCGGAGAAGAGCTCCGGTCGTCTTCTTTGGCGACCCTTTCAACATATCTCTCTCTCCCTAGGCCATGATAACTCACCAAAATCTCCAGAATCACTCATTGAACATCACTAAGCAAGAATCAAGCCACAAAATTCATTTATTTTGCATCAAACAAGAGAATCAAACAAGAACATTTTCCACGGGCAAAATTTTAGAAGCTAAATACATCCTACACACTCCACCATTTTCAATGATTCAAAGCTCAAAATGATCAGTAAGACAAACTCTATCACATTGTAACTTAAAAACAAAGTTCTGGAAAAATTGTTTGAAGAAGCTACTTGAGTTGGAGCTTTCTAATCTGGAGCTTTCTGGCCTCTCCTTTGATGCAAACCCAGTCTAATGGATCCCCTGAGGCTTATGAAGTGCTTAGAACAAGTTTGTTTGGCCTCCTTTGAGTGTTTCAGTTCTGATGAAACAAAATTCGTGTTTTTTATTGAGGAGCTTTTAGGGAAAAATAATGGATGCTTTGTGTCCTATGGATAATGGTGAGTTGAATGGTGAGTAGATATTTTAGTTTTGATGCTTGTACTGAGAGTTTCAAAGAGATGAAGATTTTGCAAGTTTTTGGCAATCTGATTGTGTGTGTGCTTTCAGGCTTGAATGTTGTATCAAATGAGGTCCTTAGGGTTTGCATAAGATGTACTGATTGGCCAGAGAGTTGTTGTGGCATAGTTTGATTGGTGTAAACACCCCAAATTTTCCCTCACTCATATCACACCATGGCTTGTGATCTTTCATATTTACATAAGCATAAGCATACTACCTCATATTGCATTTTTGTTTCATCTGCATAGTTCAAGTTCATATGCATCTAGGGTTTGTGATTTGAGCAATCCAAGGATCCATCTGAGCCATCCCAAAGATCTCAAAGCTTTCCAAGTGGGTCCATGTGTGTTCTATCATCATATTGTGTCCCTCAAAGTTCATGGAAGTCAAGAAATCAAAAGAACTGGCAAGGCATGGAAGCGGAGCTAGGTTTTTCACTCCATAGATGACCAAAATTAGGGTTTTGGTTTCAGAGGCCTCAACTCCATTTTTTTGGGCCATTCTTGTTTCTAATGTTCTTAAGATGTTATAAGTATCATGTGTACTAAGTTTGATGAAGAAATTCATTGTGGAAGTCATTTGTTCACTGGGTAACTTCTTGAGCAAGGTAAGTCAAAATCAGGGCATCTGAGGCCCCCAACAATGGAACCAAAGGGGTATTTTCATCAACTTGAAGTTCTATGATCTTTATTTGATCTTATAAGAGGTTGGAAGTTCACAAGATTGAAGAATTTTGAGCCATTTGCAAAGTTGCCAAAAATGGAAAAGACTTGTAATGGAAACTTTCCATTTTGGGAAAGTTTTTCAATCTCCTCTTTCTCAACCAAAAATGCTTCAAATGAAAAATTATTGGTCATGAAAGTTGTAGATTAGGTCTTTCCCTTTTCAAAAAGTACAAGAACATGTCTTGATTCATTATAGAACTCAAGTTATGATCCTTCAAAGTTGGCAAAAATCCTATAATTTTCAAGAATGCACCAAAGAGGGATTTTTGCAAAACAAATTGCCAAGGCCTCTAATGACTTCAAATGTGTACAAACACTTCATAACATGATCAAACAACATCAAAGACTCAGAATTGGCCCAAGAATTGGATCATTTCATGCCTTGAATCACAAGGAACACCAAAGAGGGAAAATTTGCTAAAGATATAGAAACCCTATCTGCAAGTGTTCCAGCTCATCAATTCCAATCCTATGGCTTTCCTTGATCCATGTTGAGGCCAGACACCCCATAAACCTATGCATGTACCATGCCCATACCTCAAGTACACATTCTTAACTTTTTTGAAAATCACCCCATACCAATCACACTTGCTTATACTAACCTTATGGATCACAAAGATAACAACACACAAGCCTGAAACTCTCCATAGCTCAGATTTCACAAAATCCCCTCAAAACTTCATCTCTTCGAATCTCCCAACTCAGCCATCCAAAATAAAAAATTCTTTCACCAATAATCTCCACATAACCCCAGGATCATTTCCCACCCATCACCATGGCCTGAAACACACCAAAACAAAAACACGATTTCAGCTTCCTCTGAACTGAAACCTCAAAAACAGCCAAAATAAACTTGTTCCAAGCTTCTCAATAGCATCAAGGGACTCAAGGGAGTGGTTTTGCACCAAAGAAGGGGTCAGAAAGCTCCAAAGTGTAAAGCTTCAACTCAGGTATACCTCAAGAACATTTTTTCTAGAAATGTTTTTTTTAAGTTCTTAGATGAATCTTCATGATGTGTTGATGATCCTGATGTGTTTATTTTGCAAAATGATTGAGTATTAAGCATGTATGAGTTCTCTGAAACTTTTTGACCTAAAACTGATTTGCTTCGATTCAACCTAAATACGTGAAATAAATGTGTTTTGGTTGATGATTCTTGTTGTATGATGTTTGGGGTTTGATTCTGGGCAGAGAGATTGTGTTTTAGAGACCTAGGGAGAGAGTTGAGGTTTTGGTTCGTCGGAGAAGATGACCGAAACACTGTTCTGGTCATCTGAAAGTTGTTAGGATTAAGCCTCATTAATTAGCCAAGTTTGAATCTCCACCCTTGGATCTTATGTTTACCGCACGCATGAATGGTTCAGATCCCTCACTTTAACCCTAATCTCTAATTAATTAATTTAATTTAGTTTAATTAGTCAGAGGCAATCCTAGCCCTTATATCACGCGCCAACCTTAAGTTTAAACACAAGCCTTTAGATGTGCATACTACAAGTCAGCGTAGCTTTGCATCTTGACCACTGGTTTCATTGACTATCAATCTGGGCCCTTGTTTCAGCATACTTTCTTATTTTTATTTTTATTTTATTTTCTTGCATTTTATTTTACATATTTATTAAAATTATCATTTTCTGTATTTTCACTCTAAATAATATTTTTAAAGCCCAAAAATATTTTTTTTTCATTAAAAAATGCATTTTTAAATACTTTAATTGTATATTTTAATTAATTAATTGATTTTAATTAATTAAAAATACATTTATGTATTTAAAAATCACCAAAAAAATTCAGAGAGCATTTATATACATTTACAAACATTTAAAAACTCATCATACAAATTTCTTTTTGGTTTTGATCATGCTTTGACATTTTTCATTGAATTAGGGTTCCCAAAATGACCTATTTTCTAACCCTAACTTCAAAAATTCATAACTTTTAAACCAAGATGAGTTTCTACACGATTCTTTTTGCATTGTTTCATACATGTCCTCTATCATACAAAAACATTTTTGTTACATTTTTATCATGAATTTTTAATTTGTTTAGAATTTTGCATTGAAGATCATCCAAAAACCCTAGCAAACATAGAAAATCCATAACTTCTTCTAGGTTTAGTTTCTGACCTCCCCCTTTCGATGGTAACCTAGTATAGGTTTAGGGTTCCTTTGAGTGCATTTTCAATTTTTTATATTGTGCATTGCTTCTGTTTTGGTCATGAGCATCTCATACTTCCATAAAACCCTAATTTTACGTGTTCATTTGCATTCATCTTGCATATACATCCATACATGAACTTTCCATGACATTTCATGCATTCATATGTCATCTTAGACATCTTAGAACATGTTACAATCATGCTTGATCATTTCTTCATTCATTTTCCATGATTTGCATTCATTTCATTTCATTAACTTTCATGAACTTTCAAACTTCAAAGCATGCTCACATGACATCTCATTCTTGTATGGTCATACATATGCATTTTGTATGCCTTTGAATCATCTCACATGACATTAACATTGCATAAACACTTATGACTTTGGTCATTCCATCTCATTGCATCTTATTTCATTTCATTTCTTTATGTTTCATACTTTATGCATTCATGCTAACATTTTTAGGTGGTAAGTTACTTTGAGAAGTGGATTTGCCTTCACTTCTCATTTCTCTTTATCTCTTTCATATGAATCTTGCTGGTTTCTTTGAAGTGAACTTGTTCACTTGTGTTCTTTCTTTCTCACTTTCTTTCTTCAAGTTACTTATCTTCTTCAAGGAAGTAAGTAACTTATTCTTCTGCTTCCTCCTCCTTTCATCTGCTTCTTCCATTGGTGGCTTCTTTGAAGATCTTTCTCAAGCCTTACAAACCATAGGAACATCCAAGCATGATAATAATTAGGGTTTTGATTAGTTCCCCTTAGTTTTTACCTTTGAGTCTCCTTGAGTCTCTCTTCTCATCTTCATAATCAGAGACTAAACTCTTAAAGTTTTAGGACTTTGGAATTAGGGTTATGCCTGTATCTTTCTATTAGGATGGAGCGTATAACTTTAATCCTAAGTGTTAAACCTTTAATTTGTTTAAACCTCTTTATCAAATCACCTTAATAATCACTAAGACTTCATCTTGTAACTTGGGCCTTACATTAGGGTTCTAATTTTTCCTTTATGGTTAAGAAGGACTAACCCTAGTGTTTAATGGACTAGTCCCCCTCAAGTTGTCTTACAAACCATAAAACTCATTTCTGAATCTCACCCTTAATTAAAATCCATTTAATAAAGGTTTGTCATATAATGAATTTCCCTAACCATGGATTAAGTTTAGGTATCTTCCTCAGATTAAGTGTTCTCATATATTATCCTTCTATTATGATGGTGTAATGAGCCCACTAATCTGTGATTAGAGATTAAACTCATTACTTAACACTAAACAAAAACCAAAAACATCTAAATAATCACAAGTAGGTTAATGATCTTAATCCTACATCATCATGGTAATTAAGTTGAGATGCTTATCTCATACTTAAGTATTCTCATTATCCCTAATCAGGGAGGATATAATGAGTTTACAAGCCCCTTGATTTAGGCTTAAGCTCATTAATTTATGCAAAACACAAAAAACAATAACAAAACTGGAAAAAACCAAAAATAAACAATAATCGTCTCCTTCGGGATTTTTTTCTCATCACACTCATTCACAAATGAGAACTTGCTTCTTCCGTCTAATGCAAGACAGTTAGCACTCGAGCCAGACGGGTCATACACTTGAGCATAGACAAATAAGCAGTTCACAGTCAATTTATCTTTCAGTCTCTTTGAGTCGAACTACGGTGTTCTGACTTCCTCATTGCACGAGAGGATACGTAGGCATAACTTAACTGTTATCGAACAAAAGTCTCTGTGTCTTCCCCCTCTTTCAGCATTCTTTAAAAGCCTCAGTTCCTGAGCATTCACCCTTTTACACTGACACCCGTACATTCTTTTCTTAGCTTTTGCACACAGATAGCACATACACTTACCCTTTTAAACACAATCTTTTAAGCGTGGATCCTGTCGAGTACGACGAAAAATTTGGGTGCTAATACCTTCCCAGGTTGTAACCAACCCACTTTCTCAGTTTCTCTGGTTCGCAACCGTCTTATCCATCTTTTCCTTGGTTTATGCTTCATTACCTTTCCTTCGGGATAAAAATGCCTAGCTGGCGACTCTATTCACCTTCAATTCAATCCTCCTTTCGCCGACCGTTCGCTCTTGTATCGGGATGCAAATCATTGGGAGTGGTAGCTTGGCGACTCTGCTGGGGAACCTTATATTGCAACCAGGGCTTCTGGTTCTTTTTGTGGGTTCCTCCTAGCGCTTGTTTGATTTGTGTTTACGGGGGTGTTATGTGCTACTTGTGCTTGTTATTTATTGCTTTATTTATTGCTTTTTGTACAGCTTTATTTATTGCTTTCATCTATTGTTTATATACATTTCATATTATTATCATATCATTGGTGTTGGATATGTGTTTACCTTGGTGGGAGGTATTTTTGAGTGATTAAGGTTCCATACCGGGGACCAGAGTGACACATAGGTTCGAGTGGCTTCATATTCTTTCCCATTCCATTTCGGTCTGGTGCGGGAATATGAAACACAGTTCAGACATGGGTTTCTTCTTGAGAACTATGTGCTACGGATTTCCTGTAGTACTAGGGCTATCTGGGAAGCCTGCTAAGTCTGGATGACCTTTTATGACCTTCAGCATATGAGGTGAACTAGAGGAGGATCTTTTATGGTTATTGTAAACACTGTACCTCTGGGTAAGAAATGTTTACACTTCTCATAATTGATCCAAGTCTGAGGGATATCTGTTCTAGAGTAATACATGTGAGGGGGTTGGGATGTTTACAGGTTTGCAGGAACCCTTGGCCTCATCATACCCTTGTTACTTGATTTGTTAAGGTTGTATTATTTTGGACAGTTCTTGTGAAACCCTGGACTTGTGACTCTTTATTTGAGTCCTCCACCTGGTTACTGGTTTTCTAAGCCTCCATACGGACTTATGAACACACATGGACCCTATCAAGGCAGATAACATATCCAACTCCTTATCACAAACTATTTGCATATCATTCTGCATACATCATTTTACATCATTTAGCCTGTGCCTAATTGTTTTTTCAGAGTATCATCCTTCTTATCTTTGGTTTGGTTTTGATCTGTTCTACAGCTTAGATTCCTCCAGTTATTTCCATCAGAGATTCTTCTCCAACACCTTCATCAGTTTGTCTTCATCAGAGGCCCTTCTTCAGCATCTTCTCCAGTTATCTTCATCAGTTTTCAGCAGTTACCTTCATCGGGGCTTCTCCTTAGTATTTTTTACCAGCATCCATTGTCAGCATGGACACTTTCAGAAAGAGCAACATCACCTATCACTTCTTTGAGCCCACTCTGATAGGCATTAGATAGATCCAGTCCCTCATCACTCCTGATCATGTCCCATTATTCAGGGAACATTATGGAGGCATAGTGGACATGATCATGGACCTGGATGCATCCTAGAGGAGCATGATCCACACTTGCTTGCAGTTTTATGATCCTCTTCTAAGATGTATCACCTTCCCCGATTTTCAGTTGGGACCTTTGCTAGAAGAGTTCTCCATGTTATTAGGTGTCCCCATCAGGAGAGGGATTCCTTTCAACCCTGAGATGATTGCTCCCAAGAATGAATATATATAGCTAAGGCCTTGCACTTGGAGCCCACCCTTATTGATCAGAGCATGACCACCAAGGCTGGAATTCCATGCCTTCACTTGGACTTCTTGATCTCTCAGGCCACCCTGCATGCTGCAGCAGGGAAGTGGGAAACTGTTTGTGCTCTCCTAGTACTCAGAATATATGGAGTTATCTTGTTTGCAGATGAGCCAAATTTGTAAGCAAGAGTTCTATTCACTTGTTCTTACTAAGGAACCCAATTCCTACCTTGCTTGGAGACTTCTACTACTTAGTGCACCAAAGGAATGAGAAGCAAAGAGGAAGATTGGTCAGATACTGTGCACCCCTCTTCTACTGTTGGTTGTTAAGGCACTTACCAAAGTCAGACACTTTCCTGAATCCTCATCAACCAAGGAACTGGGCTAAGAGATTGATTGCCCTTACATCAGAAGACATTAGATGGTGCACTCAGAGCACCAAGGGCAAAGATATCATCACTAGTTGTGGGCAGTATCCCAATGTACCCTTGATTGGAGTAAAAGGTTGCATCAATTACAACCCTTTGCTTTTAAAGAGGCAATTAGGGTATGCTTTGGTTCATCCCCCAAGATGGCAGGACTTGACATAGACCCTCTATTGTGACATTCAGCATAACTCTGCTATTGTCAGACAGGTTGCCTGGTGTCATATCCTAATTTTTTACCCTAAGCTTTTTCGCATCTCATCTGCATCTTGCATACAAACAAGATCACGCACTGGTTCGTTATCTTTTTTTTCACTTGCAGGTTTATACCTCACGGGGGATCACCATGTTTTTACTTGCCTTTATTTATTTATATTTACTAACTTCTAACCAAAATACCAAAAATATGTCGCAGTTTGCTTCTTCTTCTCTTTGTGATTGTACGTTTTCTAAGATAAGGCAGTGATTTTAATTCAGATATGGTTGTTCAGTTCATGATTCGATTTGGATGGACGTTTGACCTAATCTTGGTCAAACTATCAAAATATTGTTTCAACTGCAAGGTATGTGTGTCAATAGTTTATTTCTCAAGCGATGCATGTTCAATGTTCAGGTTGTGTTGTGTGCGAAATTCATCAGATTCTCAAGTCGTGGGTCTTAAGAAGTTTCAGGCCAGATTGTTTAGTTCATCAGTTTACCAATGATTCATCTGTGGATGTATTTTTCTCAGCATGGATTCAAATAATCAAGGCAATTTTTCAGCCGATGGTCGTGGATTGTGTTGCGATTTGTTCAGTGGTTTCGTGATGGTTGTGTTCATTTAATCAAGTGGCTTGTGAAAAAAATCAAGATTTCATGGTTGTGGGCGTGTTGGTGATAGTCGGGCCCTTTATCCATTTCCACCATTTTTCTCTAATCCATTTTTGATTAATATCCATCTCTGTTATCCATTTTCAATTAAACCATTTTTATTTTTTCTAGTTTCCATTTTTATTCAATAACCTTTGTTTTCCATTTTTCTCGATTTCCATATTTTAAGTCATTTCTCAATATCCATTCTTCTGTTATTACATCACCAAAATTGTCATATCCATATTTTCATTTGTTTTTATTTTCCAACCATAATCTATTTTTAATTCATATTCACGCTCAATTTAGCCAATTATCTATCATATCCACATTCCATTGATTTTCCATTTTTTTTCATTAATCAATATCCATTTTGATAACCAAATTCATTTTATCCATTTTCCCCATTTATTTTTTTATCCAATTATTCATAAATTCCATAATTCATTTTTAAATTCCATTTAATTTTTTTTAATACCATTTCTTTCTTTCTTTAAGTTCATATCTTTCTAAACTCTTACAAAGAAATACTTAAGACCACAACCTAGGCCCATTTCTTGTTTTTATACAAAATAATTGATTTGAAAAAGAAAAAAATCATTATCACTCATCCATCACGTGATACAACACATTTCCATCACCTATCAGCCAATTCTCGCAAGCCTTTCGCAAGTGACTTTCAGCCTACATCATGTACTACTTTTCCATCTAGCAAAAAGGACGGAAAAAAACAGCACAAGTCCACACACAGGAAACACACATAACACACACACACATTACCAAAACGCAAATTGCACAAGATTAAACGACATCAGCTTCACGCAGAGCCAAGCCGCTGATGCAAACTACACTTCCAAGCCGTTCGCACTAACGACATCGTCCCAAGCCATCGATTCCATCAGCTTCAACACATCACACACAAGTCACGCAAAAAAAACTGTTCCAAAACTTAGTGATTTTAGGCCCAAAACGCAAACGGCGTGACTTCAAAACGCATCTGAAAACCGCACGCCTTCAGCACCTGCATCACAATACAATACGCGTTCCAAAACGCAGTTACAATCAGAATAAAATGAAAGCATCCTTCCGCACGACTTCAGCATCATCTAAATGCACCATGCACCTAAATTTCATGAAGCAAAACGCAATAATAATAGGCATAAAACGCAGACGGACTTGGCACTTGAACACAGAATTGGCGTGAGCATCAAAACGCATGAAATTATTCAAAATGGAAACGAAAACAATTCAAATCCTCACCATTTCCTCTATAAATATAAACCATTTCTTCACTCAATCTGAAGCTTTGACAGCCCCTAAACACTCTACCAAAATAGAATTCAAGCTTCAATTTTATCCCTCAATCATCTTCATATTCCCATCTTATAACCCTCATTATTTTCAATTCAATTCAAACTCCAATCCCTTTCACTTTCTTCTTACAACCTGAAAAATCAATGAAACCAGAACAGAAAGAAGAAAAGGTGGAAGCAAATGAAATTGGATCTTGAGAGAGAGAGAGAGAGACAGACGTGATTTCGATGAGCGGAGGGAGTATTTCACGGAAATTGTGAGAGGGAGAGAGTTACGATATCGGCAAAGAAAAGGTGGATTTACGATCGGTGTTGAACGTATAATCGGCGAGTTCGTTTGTTTTGTTCATTTTTTCCGCCGGCATTTTCTTTTGGTATGAATTTGAACAATACTGCCATTGCAAAAGGAAGAAGAAGATGGCCCCTGTTTCTTTTATTTCATCTTTATAATTTTTTTTTCTATACATACTTGTTGTTTTTAATTTTCTTTATTTTTTATAAAAATCTAATGTGTTTGGGCATAAGATGTGGACTCATCGTTTGCTATTCTCACCAATGGATTTTGCGCTACATACTCCCTTCTCTTTTATATGTTTTTTCTCCTTACTTTGTTTTATGGTTTTATAAAAAAAATTACAAAAATTTGTTTCCATTTTCTAATTTGTCTTCAATTCTAAAAATATGAAAAAATTATTTGAACAAATATTTTGATACGTTTTTTGTTAGAAATAATATTCTAATTGTTTTTATTATTATTTTTTTGGATTTTTTTATTAAGATCCATATTTCTTCTTCTATTATTTTTTTTTGGTCGATGAGATCTCTTATTCGACGATTATTAGTTTTCTAAGATGTTTAATCTTCATTATTTCAAATCTATGGATGAATGATCATTTGGATCATTCTCCATACTTTGGGATCGTGATAGGTTGCATTCGATAATTCAATGTGAAATCTCGATTAAGATTAGACCGTTAACACTTTTTCTTTTCGTGCGACATGTTTTCGGAGAATGATCCACCATATCATCTCTATAACATGTATTAACACAAATATTTTCCACCTTAATTGGTGGTGGCCGGCCTCATTTGTAGGGTAATTACTTCGTAAATTACTCGGTGATTGCTTAACATAGACCTAAACTTGTCCCGAATTCGGAATAAGATCCAATTGGATCCGATTGCCTCTCGATTTTGGTTATCTCTTTTTGGTTGTGTTTGGTTAAGTTCATCATACCATTTCTATGTAAATATTATTATACTATTAATATACTAACATTTTAATTCATTCTCACACCTTATCCTCTTTATTTCGATTTCTCGCTCCTTATCTCTTTTATTATGCTTTTATTATACTATATCATCCATCATATTGTTTATGTTTATATTGTTATGCTTGTGATTTTTCTTTTGTCCATTTGGACACAAAAACATTAATAAAGGATTCAACATCTAAAAGACTTGTGACTTTAATTTCAGACTATGGCCACTATCCTTAGCATTGGACTTGGAGTTTTGGACTTAAATTCTAGGATCATTCATTTGCTTGAGCTATTATGTATTGAAGACCTTAGCCGATTTGGTTCACTTGTTTTTGAAGATGGAAGTCCTATTGTTTCAAAGAATGTTCACCATACGGTTTGATCGTTCTTCCTTTAACTTTTACTTTCAAGTCTTAGGATAGTCCCTTCATCTCTTCCCACTTCTTAAATTTTCAAATCTTCTTCCTAATCCAAAAATCTTCTTTGTTTTAAAACTTCAAAATATTTTCGCAATCAAACCTTGACTTAGGTCAAGCGGTTTTACCTTTTCATTTCATTTCTTAATAAATGCTAAACCACATAAGCATATCGAAACTTTCTTTTCAAGACTTTAAAAATTTCAAAACTCATTCAATTGTTTTTGTGCCCTCGTGCACACTTCTTTTAACCATTTTTATGTTTAGATATGATTCATTCTTTCTAGCGGAATTATTCGCTAAATAATGACGACTTATCTTTACATTTTAAAATCAATTCAACCCATTATTTCTTTTTAAATTTTGTACCACGAACTACGAGGTTTTGATCTCGCTTTGCACTTTGTGGGTACGTAGGCATGAGACAATCGTCTCTTCAAACACAAAAACATTAAAAAACATTTCTCTTCTCATCTCTTCATTCTCTTTCAAACAAACCATTTTCAAACCAAAAAAAGCAATAAATATTTCAAAGGGTTCCCGTGGAGTACCATGGACATTTTGGGTGCGTAAAACCTTCCCAATTTGTAACCTATCCCCTTACCCGTTCTCTGTTCGATTCTTTTAGCTTTTTGCTTTTAGATTCATTAGGTTTTATTCGCTCTTTTTCCCTTTTCCATTTGGAATAAAATAAAAGTGCGGTGGCGACTCTGTTTACCTTGAGTTAAGTTAGCTAATAACTTACACTCATGATTTTACCACTACACATGGGCCTGGGACAACATTTAGACTAAGGGGACAGTTATCCTTGGCAAGTGCAAAAACATAGCTTCAACATAGTACCTTGACTGGTCTCGTACCAGGGGGCAGATCACCCGGATGCCATTCGCCTTAGAGGATGTACCTGGACCCTAAGCAGTGGAGCCTGCAACCACTATCAGCTTTGAGGAGTTTGAGAAGTTAAAAGAAAGGAATGCTCAGCTCTCTGAATCTTTGAAGAAGACCCTTTGGGAGAGGAATGACAGCCGTCTAGATAATGAGAGGTTAGAGAGGCTCCGGATTGAGCACTTGACCAAGATTGAGAAGACGGATGACTACATCAGAAAGGCTAGAGCAGGAGAGTTAGTGCTGAAGAATTCTTGCAAGGAAGCTAAGACTAAGAAGGCTAGAGATGAGCATTATCTAGAAGAGAGCCAGGCTATGTGGATCAGGATCACTGAGGCTCGTGCATAGGAAGATCAAAGAACTCAAGCTAAGATAGAGCAGCTGGAGGCTAGTGAGAAGAAGAGTCAGGAAGCTTTGATAGCAGCACAAAATGAGATCTCTGAGTTGAAGCTTCGGGCGGGGTTAAAGAGATCAAAGGACCAGGATAAGCATAAGAAGTTGACCAGTGCCATTGCTACCAGGAACCTCCTCATCAGGACTATCATAGAGCACCCGGTAGGTCCAGTGACTGAGGCTCTCCTGAAGGAAGTTAGAGAAGATGACTTTGGACTGGATGTTTGATTTCCTTGTGCTTGTATTTCCTTTTGTCTATACTTTTGATTTTATTGTTGTATTTTGACCCACCATGGGAACTTTTATTGTAATCAAACTATGTATCTTCACATTCTTGTAATATATGGTTTGTATTATTCTGTGGGCTTAATCTCTCTTCATCATCATTTCCTCGAGGTCTTGAAAGGTCAAAACAAAAGAACCAAACTGGATACCCTTGGAAGACAAATAGGCATCCTTCATTGCATACTAACATCATTTCTTTGTTTTGTAGGTTTTTGTTTTGTTATTTCTCACTTTGTTGTGGTTTCAGGAAACATTGCTCGTAGAAGAGTGTTCCCTGTCAATAGAGTGCACCGGTATCTGACAAGAAACAACCTTCCGGGATTACAAATGGATCAGGTTCAACAAGACTTGACTGAAGTGAGGGCCCATATGGCCAATGAAAGAATAGAGATGAGGGCCCAAATGAATCAATTTATGACAGTGATGACTGGTTTGGCTCAGAGCCAGGAGAGACTGAGGGAGTTGGTTGAGTGATAAACTCCCGAGAAAAACCATCCGGGTACAGGGGGTACCAGCAACAACGATCACATACAGCCTCGTACTGATCCACCAGAGTTTGGACCTCATTTGAACCCAGACATCAATGCTATAAGGAACACCCAAGGTAACACTGGAGGAAGGGCCTTGCAGGAAGACCCTCAGGAAGAACAGTTTACTGTGGTTGGGGCTGGAGACGAAGTTTATGATCGTCGGTCAGATGAAATTGCAGAGAAGCTAAGGTCTCTTGAATCCCAAAACTCTCTGGGTTTTGATGCCATGGACATGGGATTGGTGGAAGGGGTTAGAATTCCTCATAAGTTCAAACCCACATGTTTTGAAAGATACAATGGCATATCCTTCCCACGTAGTCATCTTCAGTCTTTCTTGGGGAGATTGAAAGCCTACACCATGGATGAGAAACTGTGGATGTTTTACTTCGAGGATAGCTTGACAGGGGCATCCCGAGAGTGGTATTCCCACTTGACCAGAGCCACAGTAAGGAATTGGAAAGACTTGATAGAAGCTTTCATTCGTCAATATCAGTATAATCTGGACATGGCTCCAAACAGAACCCTTCTGATGGGAATGTCACAATCTTCCCGTGAAAGCTTTAGAGAGTATGCCCAAAGGTAGAGGCAACTTGCTGCTGCCGTTAAACCCCTGATGTCAGAAAGGGAAATGGCAGATATGTTCATGAATACTCTCCAGGGAACCTATATTGACAGATTGGCTGCATTTTCTTCCACCAGCTTTGCAGACGTGTGATAGCTGGGGAGATAATTGAGAGCTTACTGAAGATAGGAAAGATATCCGACAACGGTGCCAGTTCAAGTGCAAGGAAGCCATTTGTTGGGCCCCATAGATCTGGTGAAACAAATTTTGTACACATGGGAAGAGGGAGACCCGAATATCTGCCCAAATCAGTTGCTGCCGTCACTATTCCTACTCCACCTCCTCAGTATACTCAACAACCACATCACTTTCCTCAACAACCACAGTTTCCTCATCAGAGATCCTACAACAACAATAACAACAATCAACAACAACGCCCTTTTCAACAGCAGCCATCTCAGATCAACAGGGTGATTGACCCTATTCCAATGCCATATGCCACATTGCTGCCACAACTCCTAAAGCTCAATCTGGTTGAGTTGAGGACATTGGCTCCACCTGATCCTCAGAACCTTCCAAGAAACTACGATGTCAATGCTAGGTGTGCTTTTCATTCTAATACACCTGGTCATTCCACGGAAAAATGCAGGGCTCTGCATATGAAGGTCCAGGATCTGGTAGATTCAAAGGCCCTTAACTTTGCAACACCTCCCAATGTCATGAAAAATCCTATGCCAAGCCACAGTGGGCCAAGGATTAATGTTATAGAGGAAGGTTCACCCATGATTTCAATTGAAGATACTGCAAGTATTCAGACACCTCTGGCAGAGGTTAAAGCTCAGCTTTTGAAATTACAAGTGTTTCCAGGTTGTGAGGCCTGTTGTGAATCTTGCAAGGTTTCCGAGAACGGGTGTGCAAGCTTGAGGAATGACATCAATGGCTTGATTAAAGAAGGCATTCTGTAAATAACCACAACAGCTTCTACAACACAAGCAACTTCTTTGTTAACAATAAGTGATTCTTCTACAACTGCAACAACAATTGTTTCTACTAACTCGTCTACAACTTCAACAACCATTCCTTCCATCACTTCAACAAACAACAGTTCCATTTCATCTCCTCCTACAACTTCAAAAATCACCAACAACGACGTCTCCACAGTTACTATTTATTATGACCCTACAACGGTCCCAAACTCCAGCAACTTTCAACAACAATCTAAGCAACAGTTTCAGCAACAATCAAGCTTCAATGCATCACCACCATCATCCATCAGAAGTCCTGTCACCATTTTCTATGATCCACAGACAATAACGATTCCAACCTCTGCTGCAGTAAGCCCAGTCACCATCACGGTGCCAGGGCCACTCCCATATGATAAAGACAATGTTGTACCTTGGCATTATGGTGGAGATCTTTACTACAACGGAGAAAAAGTCCTTCTTGATTCTTCAGTTCCTACCCCACAAGTGGATAATGTCGGGGGAGGCGGAGGCTTCACCCGAAGTGGACGCCTCTTTGCGTCACAAGCTCCAAGAACCAACATTGAGGCAGAGGCTGCTGCCAAAGCCAGGGGGAAAAGTATGGCACCTGAAGAACCTGCACCAAAAGGGACTCATAAATCATCCTTTGATCAGGATGTGGATGCATTATGAGGATAATTAAAAGAAGTAACTACAAAGTTGTGGATCAGCTCCACCAGACTCCTTCTAAGATCTCTATATTATCCATGTTGTTGTGTTCCGAGGCTCATCGAGATGCACTACTTAAAGTTCAGCACGCTGCCTACGTGCCAGAAGAGATCACGGTGAATCAACTTGAGACAGTGGTGTCTAATGTCAATACTAGCCATGGGCTAGGTTTCACCAATGCTGACTTAACAACGGAAGGACGTCACCACAAAAAAGCTTTGAACATAACCCTGGAGTGCAAATGGGTTGTACTCTCTCATGTTCTTGTGGACATTGGGTCTTCACTCAATGTCTTACCGAAGAAAACTCTTGTCAAGCTCGAATATGATGGAATAGCTCTCCGACCAAGCAATCTTGTGGTCATGGCTTTTGATGGCTCCAAGAGGTCTGTTCTTGGAAAGGTGGAGCTACCTGTCATAATCAGTCCGCAGGTCTTTCAGACAACTTTCTATGTGATGGACATTCAGCCGGCCTACAGCTGTTTATTGGGTCGACCATGGATTCACGCCGTCTAGAATCAGAATGCGCCTAAGAGGGGGGGTGAATTAGGTGTTATCAAAATTTTCTCGATTCTTTTTCTTTGATGGATGGATTTTGCTTTTACGATTTAAAGAACAAAAATTGTAAAGCAGAAAAGTAAAGAAGACACGGAGGTTTATCCTGGTTCCCTTCACAATCCGAAGGTACATCCAGTCCCCTTTCAACACGAAAGAGATTTCCACTAGTTTTCTTTAGAACAGTACAACCTATCACACCTTCAATGGTGAGGCCTACTTTCTAGCAAACTATACAAATAAGTGTGCAAGAACAATCATCTTGCCACACTTACCCTTATGTCCAAACAATGCTTGGAACACAAGTCACAAAATAGAAAGACACTTTCTATAGTATTGTTTTTAGTGAAAGTACAATGAAAGATGTCAATAAAAATTGATCTTCTCCTATAATCAAGAATTCACTACTAAATATTCAACACCAGTGTTCAAGACAAAATATGAAAAAGATGAACTTATGAAAACTTTTGAAAGATGAAAAGAATTTGAATAAAGTGAATTTGATTATATGAAAATATTTGAAATTGTCTAGGAGGTGTTTTTGAATTCGAAATTTTTAGAATTTATAATAGTTGAAACACCTATTCAAAAAGGTATGAAAATTTAAAAAGAATTTCTTTTGAAAAAGTATAAAAACTTATGAAATAAAATCATGAAGAGGTATAACTTTAACAAAATATTTGAATTTGAAGAGAAACAATTTTTCAACATTTCTACAGTGTTAACCGGTTAACCAAATCGGTTAATAGGTTAATGCCTAGGAACGTTACCACAGAATTGAAAAATTGCTATCGTTAACCGGTTAACCCATATGGTTAACCGGTTAACACTGTTAAAATACAGAAAAATATTTTTGTTTAAAGTATTAAACCAGTTCCAATTTCTTTTCAAAAAAATATGCACATGCATTTAAAAATTATGAAGATTATGTTGAACACTTGTATATCATATTTAAGAAGTAATTATTGATATACCTATGCCTTGAGACAAGTCGTGAAAGAGTAGCACAAAAGCTTGAATCGATCGGAAACATTCCATTGATGATGCATAGCCATGGTCTTGATCGTTTGTTGTCATCTCGACTTTTTGCAATCTGGAATGATCTTGAAAAATGTTGGCGTCATCAAAAACAAAGAGCTTGAAGTATGCTTCTATATTCTCCCCCTTTTTGATGATGACAACCGAGCGAATTTGCGTACAAGCTTTGATCAATCAATGATGTTCTATACCTGCTTCTCCCCTTATGTCCAGCAGCTCCCCCTATCTAAACAGAGGCAAAATTCTGCACAGAGAGATGTTAGAAACCAAAGCTCTCCTCCCCCTTTGTCATTAGCAAAAAGGAAGAGAGGACCAAGCATAAATATGAAAAATACAGCATAAAATTCAGCATGATGCAACTTAGTATGAAAGCATATATGAACACACACATATAACAAAAACATAATTTAATTAAAAAACGAATAAGAGTACGAAAACATAACCGAAACGAAATCAAAATTGCCTAACAAACTTAGGACTTATAACCGAATTTTTTAAACTAAAACAAAAATAACAAAAAAAAATTCAAACAGATAGAAGCTGAAACCTGCGCTGGAAATCCAAGTTTTGGATGTGTTAACCGGTTAACATAATAGGTTAACCGGTTAACGGTTGAAAAATTTGAATTTTTTGAAAAATCCAGCAGCATGTTTTAGACAAAAAATAATCACTTTTTCATTAAAAAAAATTTATAAAGTGTTAGCACTCATCAAAACGCAACTTTCGATCAAAAAAGTTTTTGAAACCGATTATTTTCGGGTATACGAAAGTGAGAAAAACAAAAAACGGCGAAATGGGAGTGTTAGCATTTTATGACCAAAAAGTGAATAGACATACATAAAATGCAATAGAACATACACTAAGCAATTTTTTAAAGTAAAAATTAGATGTCACCTTCATTGAGAATACCAAGTTCTCGTCAAATCTTGTAAAATTGATCTTTAGCCAATGGTTTAGTGAATATATCGGCGAGTTGATTGTGTGTATCCACGAATGTAACATCGACATCTCCATTTAGAACATGATCTCGAAGGAAGTGGTGTCGGATATCAATGTGCTTTGTTCTTGAATGCATGACCGGGTTCTTTGTGATATTGATGGCACTTGTGTTGTCACACCGGAGAGGTATACAACAGAGATCTATACCGAAATCTAGAAGTTGTTGTTTAAGCCACAAGATTTGAGCACAAAAACTTCCTGCTGCAATGTACTCCGCTTCGGCCGTGCTAAGTGCAATGCATGCTTGCTTCTTGCATGCCCACGACACTAGTGCATTCCCGAGAATGTGACAAGTACCCCTTGTAATCTTTCTATAGGTCTTACATCCTGCATAATCAGCGTCAGAATAACCAATTAAAGAACATGTACTACCTTTAGGATACCATAGTCCGACGTGCGTCGTTCCTTTGAGATACTTCATGATCCTCTTCACGGCAGTGAGATGTGATTCCTTCGGATTAGCTTGAAAGTGGGAACACAAACAAACACTAAACATAATGTCAGGACGGCTCGCCGTCAAATATAAGAGTGAACCGATCATACCTCGATACATTGTAATATCTATTGAAGTTCCGGAAAGATCTTGATCAACATACGTTCCGGATCCCAATGGAGTAAACATCTCTTTGCAATTGTCCATATCAAATCTTTTCAATAACTCCTTGCAATACTTGGATTGGTTGATGAAGATGCCATCCTTTGTTTGCTTGATTTGTAATCCAAGGAAGTAGTTCATCTTTCCCATCATGGACATCTCGAATTCTCCTTGCATCATAAGAGAGAATTCTTCGCAGAGATCTTTGTTTGTTGAACCGAAGACGATGTCGTCGACATAGACTTGAACAAGTAAGGTGTTACCCTTGAAATTCTTGATGAACAAAGTCTTGTCAACCTTTCCTTTCGTAAAGCCTTTCTCACATAGGAAGTTTCTAAGACGATCATACCAAGCCCTTGGTGCTTGCTTTAAGCCATAAAGAGCCTTCTTCAACTTGTAAACATGAGACGGGTTCTTGAAGTCTTCAAAACCCGAAGGTTGTTTTACGTAAACTTATTCATTGATGTAGCCGTTTAGGAAAGCGCTTTTGACATCCATCTGGTACAACTGAAAATTCATAGAACAAGCGTAAGCAAGTAATAATCTAATTGCTTCTAACCTTGCTACCGGAGTGAATGTTTCATCAAAGTCGATTCCTTCTTCTTGGTTGTAGCCTTGTGCGACCAATCTTGCTTTGTTACGAACTATGATCCCGTTCTCGTCAAGTTTGTTCTTGAACACCCATCTTGTGCCTATGATATGTTTGTTGTCTGGTCTTGGTACAAGAGTCCAAACTTGGTTCCTTTCGAATTGGTTGAGTTCTTCTTGCATAGATATTATCCATTGATCGTCTCCTAAGGCTTCATCGATTTTTGTTGGTTCAATTTGAGACACGAACACCATGTTGAGGCAAGCATCCTTGAGATTGAGTCGAGTTGCACTGCCTTGGCTAATATCACCAATCACTTTATCTATCGGGTGATCTCTATGAGTTCTCCGTTCTTTTGGAAGATCTTGATGTTCTTCAATGGTTGGTGACTTATCTTCTTGTGATATTGCTTGTTCTTTTGATATCTCCTTTTGTTGTTGTGATAGATCTACTACATCATCATCATCCACAATAATATTATCCTCTTTCGAGGGGTTAGTCTCATCAAACGAAACATGTATGGATTCTTCAATGGTAAGAGTACGTTTATTGAAAATTTTAAAAGCTTTACTTGATAGAGAATATCCAAGAAAAATACCTTCATCGGATTTCTTATCAAACTTACCAAGGTTGTCTTTACCGTTGTTGAGAACGAAGCATTTTCATCCGAAAATGTGGAAGAAAGATATGTTGGGTTTCCTTCCCTTGAACAACTCATAAGGGGTCTTCTTGAGAATAGGTTGAATATTGACACGGTAACTTACAAAACAAGCCGTGCTAACCGCATCCGCCCAAAAATATTTAGGAAGATTCGAGTCGCTAAGCATTATCCTTGCAAGTTCCATTAGTGCCCTATTCTTCCTTTCTACTACACCATTTTGTTGAGGAGTCCTTGGTGCGGAAAAGTTGTGAGAGATTCCATGTTCTTCACAAAAATCTTCAAATGAGGAATTTTGAAATTCGCCACCATGGTCGCTTCTTATGGAAACAATTGAGAGTGACTTCTCATTTTGAATTTGCTTGGCATACTTCTTGAATGCTTTAAAGGTATCACTTTTTTTCACTAAAAACAAAGTCCAAGTATATCTAGAGAAATCATCAACAATAACTAGTGCAAAAACGTTACCTCCGAAGCTTTTTGTCCTTGATGGACCGAAAAAATCCATATGTAACAATTGTAGTGGTCTTGTAGTAGATATCACTTTCTTGGTCTTGAAGGATGTTTTGGTTTGCTTCCCTTTTTGACATGCGTCACAAAGCTTATCCTTGATAAACTTCATCTTTGGAAGACCAACAACTAGATCATGCTTTAATAATTTATTCAAGTGCTCCATGTGAATGTGAGCAATCCTCTTATGCCAAAGCCATGCATCGTTGTTGTTTGCCATTAAGCACTTCACCTTCAAGAGATAGTCATCAAAAGAAATCATAAAAATGTTATTAAATTGTTTACCTTTTAGCAAGAGTTCATGAGTGACTTCGTGTTCTATCAAACATTCCTCCTTTGTGAAGTTGATTCGGAACCCTTTGTCACACAATTGACTTATGCTAAGAAGGTTGTGTTTAAGGCCTTCCACATAAAGGACGTCTTCGATGATTGTATGAGGAGATGCACCAATGGTTCAAACTCCAAGAATTCTTCCTTTTTTATCATCACCATAAGTAACGTATCCTTTGGCCTTAAGTGTTAGACTTGAAAATTTGTTGATATCGCCCGTCATATGCTTTGAACAACCGCTATCGAGATACCATTGCGTAGAAGTTGTTTTCAAGCATACCTACAAAACAAAATCAAGTATTGTTAGGTACCCAAATTGCTTTGGGTCTTTGATAGTTAGTACCCTTTTCAACCCACATATAATTCCCTTTAGCAACACCAATGTTGCGCACATAGCAAGCATTAGGTGTATGGCCTTTGATTCCACAATAAAAGCAAATAGGTTGAAATTGACTTTTAAATCTAGGAACATATTTTTGTTTCTTAATGATCCTTTTCCTTTTATGACTTTGATGCATAGTTTTAGCATTGTTAGTCTTTTCCTTAACAATTTGTTCACTAGCTTTTATGAAAACGGTTTCACTTGTGCTTGAATTGGAAAACTTAGAATATCCTAGGCCACTTTTATCATTTGGATATCTTTGGTGCCTAAGAATTTCCTCCAAGCCAATTTGACCTTTTTCATATCTTTCTAAAACTCTTTTTAGTTGAACAATTTGAAAGGACAATGACTCACAATTTTTACATGTAAGGCTTTGTTTTTCATCCTTTATCTTTTGTTTTTCATTTTCAATGTATTTTTCAAAAGATGCATTTTGTTCTTCTAAAGATAATATTTTCTTCTTTTGGGATGAAATATTTTTATACAAAGTCTTACATTCCTTTAGAATTTCATCTATGACTTCTTGTGCATCATTTTCATAAATTGAAAAGTTACTACTAACCTCATCATTTTCTTCATCGGAGTGATGTGACGCCATTAACGCCATATTTTCACATTCGTCGCTTTTCGATTCCGATGAGGAACTAACTTCATTGTCATCCCATGCGACATAAGCCTTTTTATTTTTGAAGTCCTTCTTGCCTTTGAATCCTCCTTTCTTCGCAAGTCTTGGACAATCCGGTTTTATGTGACCTTGATTTCCACATTCATAGCATGTAACTTCTTGATTTGATGTGGATGCATCCTTCTTCCTGAAATTTTTATTCTTTTTAGGAAAATAAGAATTATTATTTTTGTTAAAAAACTTACCAAGCTTCTTAACAAGAAGCATGAAGTTCTCATCTTCGGATATATCGTCATCTTTGTCATCCTTCGTGTCAATCTTCAAAGCAATTCCTTGGGACTTTTTCTCTTGACTTTCATGCTTCTCGAGCCTTCCAAGTTCCAACTCGTGCTCTTGAAGTTTGCCGAATAGAGATGCGGATGTCATTGTTGAGAGACTCTTCTTCTCCGAGATTGCGGTCACTTTCGGTTTCCATTCCCTTGTCAAAGACCTTAGAACTTTAAAATTAAGATCATCGTTGGTGAAGGTCTTTCCGAGTGCAATAAAATGGTTGGTTAGATGAACAAATCTTTTTTGTAAAGCCACAATAGATTCTCCGGGCTGCATGCGGAACATTTCATATTCTTGACTCAACGTGTTAAGCCTTGATCTTTTAACTTCTGTTGTTCCTTCATGTGTTTCTACCAAAGTATCCCAGATCTCCTTCGCCGATTTGCATTGTGATACACGAAAAAATTCGTCCATGCTAAGAGCGCTTTGAAGTATGTTGATTGCTTTCTTCTCATTTAGGATCTTTCTTTTATCATCTTCATCATACATATTATTCAACTTCGCGGTTCCAACACCGTTGATCACATTGACGGGATTATGCGGACCTTCTTCGATTGCTTCCCATATGCCTTCTCCTTGGGCTTCAAGACGTTCCCTCATTCTGATTTTCCAGAAATCGAAGTATTCGCCGGAGAAGAGCGGAGGCTTGTTGCTACTTCCACCATCTTTGAAAACAGGATTCGAGTTTGCGGAAGCCATAAGGATCTTATAAGAACAGGTTACCTAAACCTGCTCTGATGCCAATTGTAGAGTCAGAATGCGCCTAAGAAGGGGGGTGAATTAGGTGTTATCAAAATTTTCTCGATTCTTTTTCTTTGATGGATGGATTTTGCTTTTACGGTTTAAAGAACAAAAATTGTAAAGCAGAAAAGTAAAGAAGACACGGAGGTTTATCCTGGTTCCCTTCACAATCAGAAGGTACATCCAGTCCCCTTTCAACACGAAAGAGATTTCCACTAGTTTTCTTTAGAACAGTACAACCTATCACACCTTCAATGGTGAGGCCTACTTTCTAGCAAACTATACAAACAAGTGTGCAAGAACAATCCTCTTGCCACACTTACCCTTATGTCCAAACAATCCTTGGAACACAAGTCACAAAATAGAAAGAAATTTTCTATAGTATTGTTTTTAGTGAGAGTACAATGAAAGATATCAATAAAAATTAATCTTCTCCTATAATCAAGAATTCACTACTAAATATTCAACACAAGTGTTCAATACAAAATATGAAAAAGATAAACTTATGAACACTTTTGAAAGATGAAAAGAATTTGAATAAAGTGAATTTGATTGTATGAAAATATTTGAAATTGTATAGGAGGTGTTTTTGAATTTGAAATTTTTAGAATTTATAATAGTTGAAACACCTATTCAAAAAGGTATGAAAATTTAAAAAGAATTTCTTTTGAAAAGGTATAAAAACTTATGAAATAAAATCATGAAGAGGTATAACTTTAACAAAATATTTGAATTTGAAGAGAAACAATTTTTCAACATTTCTACAGTGTTAACCGGTTAACCAAATAGGTTAATCGGTTAACGCCTAGGAACGTTACCACAGAATTGAAAAATTGCTACCGTTAACCGGTTAACCAGGTTAACCAGTTAACACTGTTAAAATATAGAAAAATATTTATGTTTAAAGTGTTAAACCAGTTCCAATTTCTTTTCAAAAAAATATGCACATGCATTTAAAAATTATAAAGATTATGTTGAACACTTGTATATCATATTTAAGAAGTAATTATTGATATACCTAAGCCTTGAGACAAGTCTTAAAAGAGTAGCACAAAAGCTTGAATCGATCGGAAACATTCCATTGATGATGCATAGCCATGGTCTTAATCGTTTGTTGTCATCTCAACTTTTTGCAATCTGGAATGATCTTGAAAAATGTTGACGTCATCAAAAACAAAGAGGTTGAAGTATGCTTCTACACGCCGCTGACGCAGTAACGTCGGCCCTTCACCAGAAATTGAAATATGAGTGGGAAGGACAAATTATCATCATCTGTGGTGAAAAGGACATTTTTTTTAGCCATCTGGCTACATACAAATACATTGAGATCGATGGTGAAATCCATGAAACCATGAGCCAGGGGTTCGAAGATCTGAATGTCAATGAGGCGACGACGGAAGTATTTGCTGCATCCCAGGAAGATAGGATGGGTACTTCAATTGTCTCCTATCAGCAAGCTCGAAAGGTTATTGAAGATGGTAATGCCCAAGACTGGGGCAAGATGCTACCGGAGGAGAAGAAGGAGGACATATTCGGTTTGGGTTACAAACCATTCCAACAAGATCAATCAGAGGTTGCTAAGGAGCCCAAGTTCATCAGTGGGGGGATGCTCACCCCAGATGCTGTTAACAACCTAGAAGACGAGGCAGAAAGCAACCTCAACCTGGAGAGCTGGATACATCCAAGGATCCCGGGTCACCAAGTCCTTAATTGGTCTTCCCAGGAAATTATAAGGGTTACTCCTGTAGAGTAATTATTATTTCCTGCTTTTTTTAGCATGCATCAAGTCCTGCATCTTGACCAAGGTGTCAGGACTCATTTTGTAATAGGGCCATATTGTAATTTTGTGCAAATGAATTATCAATGAATATCAGACATCTTTTGCAAACAAGACTCTTTTTTGCTCACTGTCTTTTCATTTTTCACTTTTGAACAAAACAATAAAATGGTAATGTTTTCAAAATAATAATTTCATTTTCACTTTTCTAAAACAAGATTAAAATTGATCACTAAAACAAACAAATCTCAACCCTTGCAGAGAATACCCTCCAGATTGCAGCGACAACAACACTGCTATGACCTTGTATGACTTCGACAATCCAATTAATCAAGCTGATGAAGGGGTTGAAGAAGACTATGAGTTACCTGAAGAGTTATCCAAGTTGTTAAGGCAAGAAGAGAAAAAGATCACTCCTCTTCAGGAGGAGGTTGAGATAGTTAATCTTGGTACCGAAGAGGATTTGAAAGAAGTGAAGATTGGGGCCAGTCTGCAGGCTTCAGTAAAAGAACAGCTCATTGACATGCTTCGAGAATACGTCGACGTCTTTGCTTGGTCCTATCAAGACATGCCAGGTCTAGATATAGATATTGTTATACACAAGCTGACATTGAAAGAAGAGTGCCCTCCAGTGAAGCAAAAGCTACGCCGTACTCGCCCGGATATGGCCATGAAGATTAAGGAAGAAGTACAAAATCAATGGGACACCGGTTTCCTTGCTGTAACTAGTTACTCGCCGTGGGTCGCTAACATTGTACCAGTGCCTAGGAAAGATGGAAAAGTACGTATGTGTGTGGATTACCAGGATCTGAACAGTGCTAGCCCGAAGGATGATTTCCCATTACCTCACATTGCTGTATTGTTCGAAAACAAGGCTCAGTTCTCGGTGTTTTCCTCCATGGATGGTTTTTCTGGATATAATCAGATCAGGATGTCACCCGAAGACATGGAGAAGACAACCTTCATCACACCCTGGGGCACATTTTTTTACAAGGTAATGCCTTTTGGATTGAAGAATGCCGGCGCAACTTATCAACGGGCTATGGTAACATTATTCCACGACATGATCCACAAAGAAATTGAATGCTACGTGGATGACATGATTGCCAAGTCCCTCACTGAAGAAGATCATCTGATAAGTCTGCTGAAGTTCTTCAAGCGTCTGAGAATGTACCAGCTGAAGCTAAACCCCAAAAAATGCACATTCGGGGTACGGTTTGGTAAACTGTTGGGATTTATCGTAAGTGACAAAGGAATTGAAGTTGATCCTGACAAAGTCAAAGCCATTCAGGAGATGTCTGCACCTAGGACTGAAAAGGAAGTTCGGGGGTTCTTAGGTAGATTGAACTATATTTCAAGGTTCATATTTCATCTCACGGCAACCTGTGAGCCCTTGTTCAAATTGTTAAGAAAGGAACAAACGTTCAGGTGGAACGAAGATTGCCAGAAGGCTTTTGAGAAGGTCAAAGAGTACTTGCAAGAACCTCCAATTCTTATGCCTCTAGTTGAAGGAAGACCTCTAATAATGTACCTGACAGTATTAGAAGGATCAATGGGGTGTGTGTTGGGCTAGCATGACGATTCTGGTCGAAAAGAGTATGCAATATACTACATAAGCAAAACGTTTACCGACTGTGAACAACGTTATTCACTGCTCGAGAAAACTTGTTGTGCTTTAGCGTGGGCTACTCGCCGACTAAGACACTATATGTTGACTCACACTACCTTATTGATCTCAAAAATGGACCCCGTCAAGTACATATTTGAGAATCCAGCACTTACCGGGAGGGTTGCAAGATGGGAAATGATTCTGACAGAGTACGACATTCAGTACACATCTCAAAAGGCCATCAAGGGCAGTGTACTGTCTGATTATCTAGCTGAGAAACCCATTGATGATTATCAGCCAATGAGATTTGACTTCCTTGATGAATAAATCATGTACTTAAAAGCGAAAGATCATGAAGAGCCTGTTCACACTGAAGGGCCTGACCCAAAAGAAGAGTGGACAATGATGTTTGATGGGACTGTCAATATGAATGGTCGCGAAGTTGGTGCAGTGCTCATTACACCTAAAGGAGTTCATATGCCTTTCTCGGAAAAACCCACCTTTGCCTGCACTAAAAACGAAGGTGAATACGAAGCCTATATCATGGGTCTGGAGGAAGCCATTGACCTCATGATCAAGACATTAAATGTATTCAGAGATTCAGCTTTGGTAATCAATCAGACCAACGACAAATGGTACAATCACCAGGAGCATCTGATTTCATACCGCGACTATACGAAGAGGTTATTGACTTTCTTCACAACAATCAGACTTGAGTACATCCCTCGAGACGAAAATCAGTTCGCAGATGCTTTAGCTACCATTTTCTCCACGATCAAGGTTCAGAATGCAAATTATGTGCCTCAAATTTTGGTATCCAAACTAGACTGACCGACATACGTATTCTCTATGGACATTGCTAAAGATGACAAGCCTTGGTTCCATGACATCAAATGCTTCTTGGAGGATCAAACATACCCACCTTGGGTATCATCCAATGATAAGATGATATTAAAAAGGCTGGCTTGTAGTTTCTTCCTTAATGCGGATGGTTCATTATACAAGCGAAACTTTGACATGGTGCTACTCATATGTGTTGATAAGAAAGAAACAGACTTGTTGATGCACGAGGTGCATAAAGGATCTTTCGGTACCCATGCAGGAGGACATGCAATGGATAAGAAATTGTTAAGATCAGGTTACTACTGGATCACAATGGATGCAGACTGTTGTGCCTATGCCAGAAAATGCCACAAATGCCAGATCTATGCAGATAAAGTACATGTGCCTCCAAATCCTTTGAACGTGATGTATTCACCTTGGCCCTTTTCCATGTGGGGTATTGACATGATTGGAAAGATCGAACCAACTTCTTCAAATGGCCACAGATTCATCCTGGTATCCATTGATTACTTCACCAAGTGGGTTGAAGCAGTTTCATATGCAAACGTCACCAGACAAGTGGTAGCCAGATTCCTGAAAAGAGACATCATCTGTAGATATGGAGTTCCCGAGCGAATCATTACTGACAATGGTTCCAATTTGAAAACCAAAATGATGGTAGAACTGTGTCGGGACTTCAAAATCCAACATCACAACTCTTCTCCTTATAGGCCAAAGATGAATGGCGCTATCGAGGCGGCTAACAAAAACATCAAGAAGATTGTGCAAAAGATGGTGGTAACCTACAAAGAATGGCATGAAATTCTATCGTTTCCTTTACATGGGTATCGAACCTCAATCAGAACATCTACTGGGGCAACACCTTATCAGCTTGTGTACGATATGGAAGTTGTCCTACCTATTGAAGTTAAGCTACCCTCCTTACGGGTAATGATGGATGTAAAGCTGGACGAAGCATAATGGGTCCGGTCTCGGTACAATCAACTGAATTTGGTCGAAGAGAAAAGGTTAGCTGCAATATTTCATGGGCAGTTATATCAGAAAAGGATGAAGAAAGCCTTCGATCAGAAAGTCAGGCTTCGGGAATACCAAGTGGGAGATCTTGTGCTGAAAAGACTTCTTCCTCCTCATACAGACCACAGGGGCAAGTTGACTCCAAACTACGATGGCCCATTCATAGTAAAGAAGGTTTTCTCTGGTGGAGCACTGATGATCACTACTATGGATGGCGAGGATTTCTTATCCCCTGTGAATTCAGATACAGTTAAAAAATACTTTGCATAAAATGACCCGCTGGACATAAAAACAGAAGGTGAGTCCAGGAAAAAATAGGGCATCCCGACAATTCAAACACAGAATAAAAGACTCGGGCAAGAATAAGGGAAAATTAAAAAAAAAATGTACAGCCGCTGAGTTGAAAAGCCGCATTGGACAACTCAGGCAAAAATGGGTATCCCGATGGATTGAAAAACCCGAAAGGGCGATCCATGCAAAATCAGGGAATAAGCGAACAACTACATTCTGAATTCGTCTGTATCATTCACAACACGACAAGCTTCAAAAGGATAAAGCATCAGTCAGAATCAACCTTCTTCTGAAAGCAAGATGAGAAGAACGTCAAGGTCATACAGGTCATAACAAAGGAAACTCACTGAAGCATCGTCAACATTGCCAACACTTTTATTTTCTCAATTTATAGCAACCTCCTCATTCCGAGGAATTTGTTTCTTTGACTGTATCTACCAATTCAGGGCACCCAGATTAATAAAATCAGAGTTTTCAGTCACACCTCATTTTGTACATTTTTTGTCTCGTTTGCAAAATGTCAAATATTCACAATATAGTATTTGCATAAAACAAATGAGCCATCTTTAATAAATGCGTGCAGGAAATATATTACTTTAAGGAATATATAATTCCTATGACAGAATCCGAAAAGGGATACCTCGGGATACTTGTGCGTTTCTTTTGTCTTAACAGGTTGCAGGTATTCAATATGCAACATGGGGCCTGCCAAGCACACTTCCGCAGCATACCTCCTCCCCAAGCAATATCTGGAATGCTTTTCCCTAGCAGGGTTATCAAAGCCTCCTCATCCCTAGCACATGTCTACTCAACAGGAGCATCCCCGGCCTTTCTCCCCATAGAGTTTCCAGCTTCTCCCCAGAAGAGCAATGCTTGAAACTCATACATAACAAAGTGACGAAAGTTCCCTTCCACCCAGCTGAGTTCTCCTTACGGATGGATCTACCAATGATCTATTTTCCCAAGCAGAATTGTATCTCCTGGCAGATCTACCAATGATCTCTTCCCCAACTGGGATATCCCTCCAAGCAGATCAGCCAAAGATCTTTTCTTCAGCGGGATCCGAATCCCGAATCGGTTTCTCTTTTGCATAATCATAGCATTCACATCATAAATCACCGAAATAAGCGTAGCATTCCGTCTAATATGGAGCATTACGGTAAAAATCAAACATTTGCATGATCACAAGTCAGGATCAAGCCAGTCACTTGCAAATACCATCAGTATTTCATCAGCAATGAATATAAAAACTCACATCCCCTACAAATAAAAGCCAAAGCGTCCCCTTTGAACTCTCCAACACAAATGCATGTTCATATATACACTTTTCAACACTCGTCTATGTCGTATTATTCCCCGCAGATATAAGCCAAAACGTCCCATTTGCATTCTCAAATACAGATACCTATACATACTCCTTTGACACTCATCTGTGTCACCTTTCCCCAGCATGTTTGCCAAATCACTTGTTGTAAACAAAACACTTGTTCATAACACACTTCTTTTGACACCCGTCCGTGTCATCATATCCCCGCAGGTCGCTAGAACACCTTTTACACTCTCACATACAAATTTTTGTTCATAACTTATACATATTTGACACCCGTCCGTGTTATACATTCCCCAACAAGTTGAACTCCCATTCGTGTCTTGCTCATACTTCATCACCAAACCAATACTTATACAGAAGTCTTCAATACTCGTCCGTATCCTTTTTATATATCACTCTCCACAGATTCGACACTCGTCCGTGTTCTTTGTTAACCAGTTGGTACTCGTCCCTATCATCATCTCTGAACACGCGTCAGTGTTTATTTTTACTGATACTCGTCCGTATCATGGTCTTAAGGATGCTCGTCCGCATCTTTAATTTATACACAACGTCAAACACTTATACCTTTTATTTCTTAAGCGTGAACACTCGTCCGTGTTTACCATTCCCCAGTAAGTCACCAATAGAATAACATTTCTTCTATCCGACATTCGTCCTATGTCGTGATACTTTCGGCAGCCGTCCCTACCAGGTGATCGTCCTTCATCTTTGGATGATCGTCCCTCATCCTTTCCCCAGTGGAATCTCCATTATTGGAACTTTTCTATCCGGCATTCGTCCTATGTCGTGATAAAGAGCAGTCTTCCCCTGCTAGGTGATCATCCTTCACATCTCGACGATCGTCGTTCATCATTTTATCCGATGGTCGTCCCCATTGTTGATCTTGTTATCCGACATTCGTCTTATGTTGTGATAAACCCCGAGAGCATTCATACCCTGCTAGGTGATCGTCCTTCAACTCTTGATGATCGTCCTTCATCATGCTTATCAGATGGCCGTCCCCATCGTTGACCTTTTCTATCCGACATTCGTCCTATATCGTGATAAAGAGCAACCGTCCCCTGCTAGGTGATCGTCCTTCACCTTTTATGACCGTCCCTCACCATTTATTTCATTTATTCTTTGAACCGATGTTCATCCCCATCGTTTTTTACTTTACTTTTCAATGCTTGATGGTCATCCCCATCATGATCTCTTTATCTCCCCAGCTTGCCGGTCGTCCCCATCATTGCTTTACTTACCGCTTTATCCCCAGCAGTCGTCCTCTGCTCGATGGTCATCCTCCATCGTCTTCACTTCATAATCATACTATACTACCTTTTACAATTTATATCCTTTCTTCTTATATCCAGCGAGTGCAAATTTTGGACTATATTTGGTATTCAACCATAAGTTATCTTGTTTGTCTGTTAAGTCAGGCGCTTACATCCTGCACAGCTAACTCATGCTTGAATAGGGGCAGCTGTAAACACCCTAAATTTTAATTCACTCATATCACACCATGGCTTGGGATATTTCATATTTGCATAAGCATAGGCATACTACCTCATATTGCATTTTTGTTTCATCTGCATAGTTCAAGTTCATCTGCATCTAGGGTTGGTGATTTGAGTAATCCAAGGATCCATCTGAGCCATCCCAAAGGTCTCGAAGCTTTCCAAGGGGGTCCTTGTGTGTTCTATCATCATATTGTGTCCCTAAAAGTTCATGGAAGTCAAGAAATCACAAGAACTGGCAAGACATGGAAGCAGAGCTAGGTTTTTCACTACACAGATGACCAAAATTAGGGTTTTGGTTTCATAGGCCTCAACTCCAAATTTTTGGGCCATTCTTGTTTCTAATGTTCTTAAGAAGTTATAAGGATCATGTGTACCATGTTTGATGAAGAAATTCATTGTGGAAGTCATATGTTCATTGGTTAACTTCTTGAGCAAGTTAAGTCAAAATCAGGGCATCTGAGGCCCCCAACAATGGAACCAATGGGGTATTTTCATCAAATTGAAGTTCTATAATTTTTATTTGGTCTTAGAAGAGGTTGTAAGTTCACAAGATTGAAGAATTTTGAGCCATTTGCAAAGTTGCCAAAAATGGAAAAGACTTGTAATGGAAACTTTCCATTTTGGGAAAGTTTTTCAATCTCCTCTTTCTCAACCAAAAATGCTTCAAATGAAAATTTATTGGTCATGAAAGTTGTAGATTAGGTCTTTCCCTTTTCCAAAAGTACAAGAACATGTCTGGATTCATTATAGAACTCAAGTTATGATCCTTCAAATTTGGCAAAATTCCTATAGTTTTCAAGAATGCACCAAAGAGGGATTTTTGCAAAACCAATTGCCAAGGCCTCTAATGACTTCAAATGTGTACAAAAAATTCATAACATGATCAAACAACATCAAAGACTCAGAATTGGCCCAAGAATTGGATCATTTCATGCCTTGAATCACAAGGAACACCAAAGAGGGAAAATTTGCAAAACACATAGAAACCCTAGCTGCAAGTGTTCCAGCTCATCAATTTCAATCCTATGGCCTTCCTTGATCCACGCCGAGGTCTGAAACCCCATAAACTCAGGCCTGCACCATGCCCATACCTGAAGTACACATTCTTGACTTTTTTGTAAATCACCCCATACCAATCACACTATGCCACACCTACTCCTCTAACCAATCACACTTGCTTATACTAACCTTATGGATCACAAAGAACATAAAACACAAACCTGAAACTCTCCATAGCTCAGATTTCACAAAATCCCCTCAAAACTTCATCTCTTCGAATCTCCCAACTCAGCCAACCAAAATAAAAAATTCTTTCACCAATCATCTCCACATAACCCCAGGAACATTTCCCACTCACCACCATGGCCTGAAACACACCAAAACAAAAACACGATTTCAGCTTTCTCTTAACTGAAACCTCAAAAACAACCAAAATAAACTTGTTCCAAGCTTCTCAATAGCATCAAGGGACTCAAGGGAGTGGTTTTGCACCAAAGAAGGGGTCGGAAAGCTCCAAAGTGTAAAGCTTCAACTCAGGTATACCTCAAGAACATTTTTTCTAGAAATGTTTTTTAAAGTTCTCAAATGAATCTTCATGATGTGTTGATGATCCTGATGTGTTTATTTTGCAAAATGATTGAGTATTAAGCATGTATGAGTTCTCTGAAACTTTTTGACCTAAAATTGATTTGCTTCGATTCAGCCTAAATACGTGAAATAAATGTGTTTTGGTTGATGATTCTTGTTGTATTATGTTTGGGGTTTGATTCTGGGAAGAGAGATTGAGTTTTAGAGACCTAGGGAGAGAGTTGAGGTTTTGGTTCGTCGGAGAAGATGACCGGAACACTGTTCTGGTCATCTGAAAGTTTAAGGGGTAAGCCTCATTAATTAGCCATGTTTGAATCTCCACCCTTGGATCTTATGTTTACCGCGCGCATGAATGGTTCAGATCCCTCACTTAAACTCTAATCTCTAATTAATTAATTTAATTTAGTTTAATTAGTCAGAGGCAATCCTAGCCCTTAGATCACGCGCCAACCTTAAGTTTAAACACCAGCCTTTTGATGTGCATACCACAAGTCAGCGTAGCTTTGCATCTTGACCACTGGTTTCATTGACTATCAATCTGGTCCCTTGTTTCAGCATACTTTCTTATTTTTATTTTTATTTTATTTTCTTGCATTTTATTTTACATATTTATTAAAAATAGCAAAAACATTTTTAAAATTATCATTTTCTACATTTTCACTCTAAGTAATTTTTAAAGCCCAAAAATATTTTTATTTTTATTTTTCCATTAAAAACATGTATTTTTAAATACTTTAATTGTATATTTTAATTAATTAATTGATTTTAATTAATTAAAAATACATTTAGGTATTTAAAAATCACCAAGAAAATTTAGAGAGCATTTATAAACATTTACAAACTCATCATTCAAATTTCTTTTTGGTTTTGATCATGCTTTGACATTTTTCATTGAATTAGGGTTCCCAAAATGACCTATTTTCTAACCCTAACTTCAAAAATTCATAACTTTTTAACCAAGATGAGTTTCTACACGATTCTTTTTGCATTGTTTCATACATGTCCTCTAGCATCCAAAAACGATTTTTTTACATTTTTATCTTGCATTTTTAATTTGTTTAGCATGTTTCATTGAAGATCACCCAAAAACCCTAGCAAACATAGAAAATCCATAACTTCTTCTAGGTTTAGTTTCTGACCTCCCCCTTTGGATGGTACCTAGTATAGGTTTAGGGTTCCTTTGAGGGAAGTTTCAATTTTTTATCTTGTGCATTGCTTCTGTTTTGGTCATGAGCATCTCATTCTTCCATAAAACCCTAATTTCACGTGTTCATTTGCATTCATCTTGCATATACATCCATACATGAACTTGCCATGACATTTCATGCATTCATATGTCATCTTAGACATATTAGAACATGTTAGAATCATGCTTGATCATTTCTTCATTCATTTGCCATGATTTTCATTCATTTCATTTCATTAACTTTCATGAACTTTCAAACTTCAAAGCATGCTCATGTGACATATCATTCTTGTATGATCATACATATGCATTTTGTATGCCTTCTCATCATCTCACATGACATTAACATTTCATAAACACTTCTGCTTTTGGTCAATCCATCTCATTGCATCTTATTTCATTTCATTTCTTTATGTTTCATACTTTATGCGTTCATACTAACATTTTCAGGTGGTAAGTTACTCTGAGAAGTGGCTTTGCCTTCACTTCTAATTTCTCTTTATCTCTTTCATATGCATCTTGATGGTTTCTTTGATGTGAACTTGTTCACTTGTGTTCTTTCTTTCTCACTTTCTTTCTTCAAGTTACTTATCTTCTTCAATGAAGTAAGTAACTTATTCTTCTGCTTCCTCCTCCTTTCATCAGCTTCTTCGATTGGTGGCTTCTTTGAAGATCTTTCTCAAGCCTTACAAACCATAGGAACATCCAACCATGATAATATTTAGGGTTGTGATTAGTTCCCCTTAGTTTTTACCTTTGAGTCTCCTTGAGTATCTCTTCTCATCTTCATAATCAGAGACTAAACTCTTAAAGTTTTAGGACTTTGGAATTAGGGTTATGCATGTAACCTTCTATTAGGATGGAGTGTATAACTTTAATCCTAAGTGTTAAAGCTTTAATTTGTTTAAACCTCTTAATCAAATCACCTTAATAATCACTAAGACTTCATCTTGTAACTTGGGCCTTACATTAGGGTTCTAATGTTTCCTTTATGGTTAAGAAGGACTAATCCTATTGTTTAATGGACAAGTCCCCCTCAAGTTGTCTTACAAACCATAAAACGCATTTCTTAATCTCACCCTTAATTAAAATCCATTTTATAAAGGTTTGTCATATAATGAATTTAATCCCTAACCATGGATTAAGTTGAGGTATCTTCCTCAGCTTAAGTGTTCTCATCTATTATTCTTCTATTAGGATGGTGTAATGAGCCCACTAATCTGTGATTAGAGATTAAACTCATTACTTAACACTAAACAAAAACCAAAAACATCTAAATAATCACAAGAAGGTTAATGATCTTAATCCTACATCATCATGGTAATTAAGTTGAGATGCTTATCTCATACTTAAGTATTCTCATTATCCCTAATTAGGGAGGATATAATGAGTTTACAAGCCCCTTGATATAGGCTTAAGATCATTAATTTATGCAAAACACCAAGGAATGGTTTCTTATGACATAGCATAGGTTTTGCATTTTTCCCTCTTTGGAAATTTTGTGAAAATGAGGTATGGTTTCTTGTTATCCAAGGCACAAATTTTGTCTTAAAATGTTGCACTATCATGTTATGATGCTTAGAAGTGGATTAGAGGCCATTAAAAGTCTTGAAACTCGACTTTGCAAAAATCCCTCTTTGGCACATACTTGAAAATTATAAGATTTTTCCCAACTTTGAAACATCATATCTTGAGTTTTAGGATGAATCAAGAGGAGTTCTTGTACTTTTTGAAAATGGGAAGATTCAATCTACAACTTTCATGTTTGAAGATTTTTCATTTGAAGCCTTTCTTATCAAGAAAGAGGAGGTTGAAAATCTTTCCCAAAATGGAAACTTTTCATTACAAGTCATGTCCAAAAATGGAAAGTTTGCAAATGGCTTGAAATTCTTCTATCTTTTTAACTTATAACCACTTATAAGATCAAATAAAGATCATAGAACCTAAAAATTATGAAGATGACCCTTTGGTACCATTGTTGGTGGCCTCAGATGCCCTAATTCTGACTTTTCTTGCACAATAAGTTACTAGTTGATCAGATGACTTCCGCAATGAATTTCTTCATCAAATTTGGTACACATGCTCCTTATAACATATTAAGACCAATGGAATCAAGAATGACAAAAAAAATTGAGATTAAAGGCCTCAAACCCAAAACCCTAATTTTAGGTCATCTGTGTAGGATATCTTCAGTCTACCTCTATGCCTTTGCAATGCTTTGTGGCATTTTGACTTCAATGAACTTTGGGGAGCATAAGATGATCATAGAACACTCATGGACCATCTTGGGATGCTTCAAAACCTTTGAGATGGCTCATATAACTTCTTGGATTCATCTAATCATAAAACCTAGCTATGTAGCCTATATAGTGAAATAATTATGCAATGTAAGATGATATGCTTATGCAAATGCAATATGAAAGATCATAAGCCATGGTGTGAGAAAAAGGAGAGGGGAAATTTTGGGTGTTTACACCAGGAACAATGGGAAAACAGATGGAGGTAATCTTAATAGGGCTGGCGCCGGTCACATTGAAATCCCTATGGTGCAACCAGGGGTCACAATTATCAATGATGGAGTGAATAACCTGCAGATGGATGGGAAGGACGAACAATTCACTTTGCTTGATGAGGAAGAAGGCCAAGAGGTTGACATGAATATGAGATTTGAGGAAATGGCTGAGGAGATTCACGCCATTCAGTCTCAGAGTTCTCTAGGGTTTGACATCACTGATCTGGGCTTGGTGCCAGGGGTGAGAATTCCCTACAAGTTCAAAGTCCCCACTTTTGATATGTATAATGGTACGGCCTTCTTGAAAACTCACCTTCAGTCTTTTGTGGGAAGGATTGCTGCACATACAGATGATGAAAAGATGTGCATGAATTATTTTCAGGATAGTCTTGTAGGAGCTTCCTTGGAATGGTACAAGAAGCTGATCAGGGTCAATATTCGAAGCTGGAAGGATTTAGATGAGGCGTTTGTGAAGCATGTAAACACCCCAAATTTTACCTCACTAATTTCACACCATGGCTTGTGATCTTTCATGTTTGCATAAGTATAAGCATACCATCTCATAATGCATTTTTGCTTCACTACATAGTTCAAGTTCATCTGCATCTAGGGTTTGTGGTCTGAGCAATCCAAGGATCCATCTGAGCCACTCCAAAGGCCTCCAAGTATTCCAAGAGGGTCTATGTGTGTTCAATCAACATATTATATCCCTCAAAGTTCAAAGAAGTCAAGAAATCACAAGAACTGGCAAGGCATGGAAGCAGAGCTAGGGTTTTCACTACACAGATGACCAAAATTAGGGTTTTAGTTTCAGAGGCCTTAACTCCAAATTTTTGGGTCATTCTTGTTTCTATTGTTCTTAAGATTGTATAAGGATCATGTGTACCAAGTTTGATGGAGAAATTCATTGTGGAAGTCATTTGTTCACTGGGTAACTTCTTGAGCAAGTTAAGTCAAAATCAGGGCATCTGAGGCCCCCAACAATGGAACCAAAGGGGTATTTTCATCAAATTGAAGTTATATGATCTTTATTTGATCATTGAAGTGCTTGGAAGTTCACAAAATTGAAGAAATTTGAGCTAAACCAAAAGTTGCCAAAAATGGAAATGACTTGTAATGGAAACTTTCCATTTTGGGAATGTTCTTCAACCTCCTCTTTCTCAACCAAAAATGCTTCAAATGAAAAATTCTTGGTCGCGAAAGTTGTAGATTAGGTCTTTCCCTTTTCAAAAAGTACAAGAACATGTTCTAATTCATTATGGAACTCAAGTTATGATCTTTCAAATTTGGCAAAAATCCTATAATTTTCAAGAATACACCAAAGAGGGATTTTTGCAAAAACCACTTGCCAAGCTATTCCATGACCTCTAATGCATCTCTAAACGTCATACCATCATAGTGCAACTCTGTTTGATTAGAATTGGCCCAAGAATCACACACTTTCATGCCTTGAACATCAAGAAATTCCAAAAGGGCCAAAGTTCTTCAAATTTGCAAAATGGCATGAATCTTCCCATACACTTGCACCAGCACCCCAAATCAGTTTCTATAGACCTCCTTGAACTCAGCTGAGGCCAGAAACCCCTTGCAACCAGGCCTGCCGTGACCCATACCTCAAGTACTACCAAACTTGACTTTTTGCAAAATCACCCATACCAATCAGCATAGCCCACACCAACTCTTCTGACCTATCAAGACATGATATGTGGACTTTATGCAAGCCATAACACACAACACTTTGCCCCGAATTAACAAGAAACTTCCTCTATTAGAAACTTTCAAACCAACCATCAAAACTTCAAAATTCCTTCACCATTCAACTCAGCATCACTCATAGATCATTTCCCACCCCTCACATTGGCCTGAAACCACCTCAAACAAAAACACGATTTCACTCACCTCTGAACTGAAACCTTCAAAACACTCCATATAAACTCCTTTCAAGCATTCCAAAAGCATAAGGGGACCAAGGGGAGTGGAAAATCACCAGGAAAGCGGTCAGAAAGCTCCAGATAGCAAAGCTTCATCTCAGGTAACCTCAAGAACGTTTTTTCCAGAAACTTGTTCTTAAGTTCCTAAATGAATCTATGTGATGTGCTGATCATGCTGATGTGTTTAGAATTGAAAATGGTTGCGTATTAAATATTTCATGGCTGTCTAAAATTTTTACCGTTTGAATGTTTTGATTCGAATCTTGATGATGATGAATGAGAAATGATTTTTGAGGCTGGATTAATGTTTAGGATAGTTAGTTGATCATTTCTAGAGATTTTGGGGGCCTGGGGTGATGATTTGAGCAAGGTCAGGTGAGGGTCTCGCCGGAGAAGATGACCGGAGCACTGTTCCGGTCATCTGAAAGTGATTGGGGCTTAATTAGGGTTTATTTTGTCAGATGTGTTCTGGGCCTTTGGATCAGGATTAGTTTAGGAACGGGTGGCCAGGATTAGTTCACTTAGGGTTTAATTCTGATTAATTAAATTAATTAAATAATTAGGCCAGTTTGAATGTGAGCCATAGGATCTGGCGCGCAGTTAATTCCCTCCACTTTCCCTTTGAATCCCAGCCATCAGATTGGATTACTTTCCCTTTATTTCATTTTTATTCATTTATCTTGCATAATTATTTTAAAATACTTAGAAAAAGCCCAAAAATATTTCCTTTTGCGTTTTTATTCAAAATATTTTTCTTAATCAGAAAATAATTTTTATTTTATTTTTTGCATAAAAATTGTATTTTTAAAATATTTAAATGTTTATTTTAATTAATTAATTGATTTTAATTAATTAAAATACCATTTATGTTTCTAAAAATCACCAAAAAATTCATGAATCATCCCTTTGCATTTAAAAACATTTTCAAACTCTTCACACAAATTTCTTTTTAGGTTTAATGATCATTTGAGAATTTTATTTGAATTAAGGGCCATTTAAATCCCATTTTTGAGCCCTAACTTAAAAAAATCTTTTCTGCCTAACCAAGAAGAGTTTGAAGTTGATTCTTTTTGCATTGTTTTGTGCATATCATGTAGTTTCTAGGATAATTTTGGCATGAATTTATCTTTAATTTTCAATTTGTTTAGCATTCTTCATTGAAGATCACCCCAAAAACCCTTGAAACTTAGGAAATTCATAACTTCTTCTAGGTTTAGCTGTTGACTTCCCCCTTTGGATGGTAACCTAGTATAAATTTAGGGTTTGTTTGAGTGTGATTTCAAATATTTATCATGTAATTTGCTTCTGTTTTTGTCATATGCATCTCATGTTGCTTTAAAACCCTAATTTTGCATCTTTACTTGCATTCATCTTGCTTATGCATCCATACATGAACTTTCCATGACATTGCATGCATTCATATGTCATCTTAGACATCTTAGGATATGTTAAAATCATGCTTGATCATTTCTTCATGGCTTAAATAGTCTTTTAGTCCCTGTAAGTTAACAAGTTTTTGGTTTTCGTCCCTGAAAGTTTTTTTTTTCGGTTTAAGTCCCCACATTTACAAAACGCGTTGGTTTTAGTCCCTACTGTGAGTTAGACGTTAAAAAAAAGGGATGTGGCAGACGGTGCTTATGTGGCAGGTCGTTTGGCATTTCTCAATAATCCAAGTGGCATTCTCATTTACACATGTGGATTTGTCATTTTCCTATTTATTCTAGAGGGACCAAATCCAAAATATAGAATCACAGTGTGGTCTTTCTTCTTCAAACTTTCTTCTTTCTTCCCTATCGTCTCCAATGGCATCTTCTTCTTCTGCACAATCTCATCACGTTCAAGCACCAGTTTGTGGTTGCAACAGAAGAATGAAATTGTTTATGTCAAAAACTGTTGAAAACCCTAATAGAAGATTTTGGAAGTGTCAAAACTCAGGGTTAATGTCTGGATGCAAGTTGTTCATTTGGGATTATGAAATAGAACGAAATCCAGCCAGTGAGCTTAAAATTTCAAGTGGTTGTGAGTGTTAAGAAAATCCGGCTGGTTTCTGCTCGTGTTTTGCCTTGTGAAGCCGTTGAGCTGAATTTCTCGAAGAACCCAGGTGAATATTCTCATTATATGAATTGAGTATGCTTGGAATCCAAATCCTTCCATCCAGTCTACCAAATTTAGGCTGTTGGATCGAACTGCGACCTAGATAAAACAGCTAAGATTTGGCTAGACGGAACCGGTATTATATTCGGCCACATTTTAAGTAACAGTATTTTTTTTCTCATTTCATAATGACAGGGTTGAGCTATGGTCCTACAAGTATAATTTTCATTAATATTCCAAGTATTTCCAAGTTACAGTGGCACCCTTTTTCAATCACCTCATGTAGTAATATTGATTCTGATACCTTAAGCATTGTCATCAAAAGTTCAAGAAACTGGTCTCGTACCTTGTACCAGAAGCTATCAACTTCGTCTCCACCTTCCCATCTAGACGTCTCCATTGAAGGATCGTATGGACCAGCTTCAACTTCTTTCTTAAGGTACTAGAGAGTAGAGACTTCTGAAAATAAACTTTCTTCTATTTATGTTTTCATTAATTTCTTTGTTTACATGTTGCATATCAATTGAATACATAAGGTATGTACTGATAAAAGAAAAATCATGCAGGCATGAAATGCTGGTGATGTTGAGTGGAGGAAGTGGCATTACTCCTTTCATCTCGATAATCCGTTCGCTACTCTTTAAGGCCAACATCGAAGGCGGAAAAACTCCTCAAGTTCTTCTTATATGCTCCTTCAAGAAGTCCATTGATCTTACCATGATAGACCTCCTCCTTCCGGTCTCAGGAACCGCCCTTGACGCATCCCGTTTGCAGCTACAGATTGAAGCCTATGTAACAAGAGAGAAACAACCACCAACGAATGACAGAAAGCTTCTTCAAACATTATGGTTCAAGTCAAATGCATTAGACGAACCGATCACTGCAGTCTTTGGACAAAACAGTTGGCTCTATCTTGGAATTATCATCACAACTTCTTTTATATTGTTCCTTCTAATCATTGCCAGATGAACTTGAACTCCATGATTTTCAATGTTTGTTTTAACCATTTTCACGGGTATGACGTTTGAATGGCAAAAGGGATTTCCTTTCCAAGGGAAAACAGACATACTCGTGTAAAACATTCATTACAATAATAATGGGTTTAATAACAACTTAAACTTAAGAAATGAAAATTTAACGGTGTTTCAACTCCTAAAATTGACACATCCTTCTTCATATTAGCAAAATCAGATTTTACAAAATATAGAGAAATGCAGCTACACAAAACACCAACATGTAAAAAAGATATGCACCGTTGTTCATTGACCTAATTGGGAAGAAGAAAACATTAAGGAACATGGAAAAAAGATAAGCACTGTTGTTCAATACAAGAATCCAACAATGATTGGCCAGAATAAACCAACCTCGTAACAATATTATCAATCTAAGATTATTCTAAACAGACAAACATTAAGGTCATCTCCAAGAGAATAAATACACCATAATTGCCATCACAGGAATGACACAAAATATCTAACTGAATGAATTCTTGCAGGGGAAAGTCAGTTTTTATACAATTTGGGTGAATCCATCAGCAGCTTGAAATCCACATCTAAGTCATCCCACATTGTACTGCTTGAAAACTCTGGACTCTTGCAGTATACTGGGGAACCATGCCAAGCAGATCGAGGCGGCGTATCAGGAATAAACTCTTCAGGCACCTCCTCCAATTTGAATAATGAGCTCTCAGACTGAAAGGCAAGGCACAAACAATTTGATTCCGGGATTTTTGTCGACTTCAATGTTCTTCTCCTTGGCAGAAACAACCTCCTTATTCAGAATGGCGGGTTTGTTCTTGGACTTCACCAGTTTTGTTGTCTGACTTAAAGAGGGTTTAACAGTGTTAAATGAACCATTGAGGACTTTCTTTCCATCTACTACATCAACGGGTTTCACTGAGTTAGATAGATCACCAAGTGGTTTTCTTCCTCCAACCTTAGATTTCTTCTGTCCGGTAAAATCAGTCTTTGCCGACATAGTTCCTGCGTCTGCACCAACATTAGAAATTAGCCTAGCCATTATAAACACATAAAAAAAATTAATGTTAAAACATGTGTCAAACCAAATGAACCAGATCAATACCATTAACACGGTCTTTAAACAAGTGAACAGTTCTTGCAACCATTTTGGGTTAAAGTAGCAAAATCCGAAACGAACACCCTGCAAATATCGTAAAACGGTTCAACCATCATGTTATAATAACACCATTTGTCAATTTTTCACTAGTTCCTTCATCTTACATTTCACACCAAAAATAAGCATGAAAACACTCAATCCAAAAATACATACGAAACACAGGATTCAAATTCTCAACCGAAAAAAATAAATCAATTGTCCACCCCTGAAGATTCAAATTTTCAAAATTTCAATTCTAAACCCCTGAAATGGAGCACCGCATCACAAAATCCCAAAAAGAAACCTAGGGTTTCATTTTAACTTCAATTACCTAAACCCCAACAAAAACCTACGCAAACCTAAACCCCAACAAAATCTTCTATTAGGGTTTTCAACAGTTTTTGACATAAACAATTTCATTCTTCTGTTGCAACCAGAAACTGGTTGAACGTGATGGGATTGTGCAGAAGAAGAAGATGCCATTGGAGACGATAGGGAAGAAAGAAGAAAGCTTGAAGAAGAAAGACCACACTGTGATTCTATATTTTGGATTTGGTCCCTCTAGAATAAATAGGAAAATGACAAATCCACATGTGTAAATGAGAATGCCACTTGGATTATTGAGAAATGCCAAACGACCTGCCACATAAGCACCGTCTGCCACATCCCTTTTTTTTAAAGTCTAACTCACAGTAGGGACTAAAACCAACGCGTTTTGGAAATGTGGGGACTTAAACCGAAAAAAAAAACTTTCAGGGACGAAAACCAAAAACTTGTTAACTTACAGGGACTAAAAGACTATTTAAGCCTTTCTTCATTCATTTTCCATAACTTACTCTCATTTCATTTCATTAACTTTCATGAACTTTCAAACTTCAAAGCATGCATCCATCTCATCTTTGTAAGACCATTCATGGCACTTGGTATGCCTTTGCCTCATGCCATAGCATCATTTGCATCATGTGAATGCTTATGGTTTTGATCTTTTCCTTGATATATGCATCATTTCATTTCTTTCTTATGCATCTGGTGCTAACATTTTCAGGTGGTAAGTTAATTTGAGAAGTGAATTTGCCTTCACTTCTCATTTCTCTTCATCTTCTTCATTTGCATCTTTGCTGCATTTTGTATTGTATTTGAGTGTGCTTGCTCACTTGTGTTCATCTCTCACTCTCTTTCTTTAAGTTACTTATCTTCTTCAATGAAGTAAGTAACTTATTTCTTCTGCTTCTTCCTCCTTTCTTTTACTTCTTCCATTGGTGGCTTCCTTGAAGATATTTATCAAGCCTTACAAACCATAGGAACATCCAAGCATGACAATAATTAGGGTTGTGATTAGTCCCCCTTAGTTTTTACCTTTGAGTCTTATTTGTGTCTCTCTTCTCATCTCATCTTTTGAGACTAAACCTTTAAGGCTTTAGGACTTTGGAATTAGGGTTATGCCTGCATCCTTATCTTAGGATGGAGTGTATAACTTTAATCCCAAGTGTTAAACCCTTCATCTATTTAAACCTCTTAATTAATCCATCTAATAATCACTAAGACATTAACTTGTAACTTGGGCCTTACATTGGGGTACTAATTCTTCCTTTATGGTTAAGAAGGACTAACCCTAGTGTTTAATGGACAAGTCCCCCTCAAGTTGTCTTACAAATCATAAGACTCACTTCTTAATTTCACCCTTAATTAAAATCCACTTTAATAAAGGCTTGTCATCTAATGACTTTAATCCCTAATCATGGATTAAGTTGAGGTATCTTCCTCGGCTTAAGTGTTCTCATCTATTATCCTTCTATTAGGATGGTGTAATGATTTCACTAATCATTGATTATGGCTTAAACTCATTACTTAACACTAAACAAAAACCCAAAAACATCTAAGTAATCACAAGTAGGTTAATGATCTTAATCCTATGTCATCATGGTAATTAAGTTGAGATGCTTATCTCATACTTAAAGTATTCTCATTATCCCTAATCAGGAAGGATATAATGAGTTTACAAGCCTTTGATTTAGGCTTAAGCTCATTAACTTACGACAAACACCAAGAACAATAAAAGACTGAAAACACAAAAACAAACAATAATTGTCTCCTTTGGGATTCTTTTCTCATCACACTCATTCATAAGAGAGAACTTACTTCTTCTGTCTAATGCAAGACAGTTAGCACTTTAGCCAGACAAGTCATACACTTGAGCATAGGCAAGCAAGCAGTTCATCAGTCAATTTATCTTTCAGTCTCTTTGAGTTGAACTACGGTGTTCTGACTTCCTCATTGCACCAGAGGATACGTAGGCATAACTTAACTATTATCGAACAAAAGTCTCTGTGTCTTCCCCCTCTTTCAGCATTCTCTTTTTAGCCTCATTCCTGAGCAATTCACCTTTTGCACTGACACTTATATATTCTTTTTTCCAGCTTTTGCACACAGATAGCACATACACCTACCCCTTTAAACACAAAATTTCAAGCATGGATCCCGTCGAGTACGACAGACAATCTGGTTCTAATACCTTCCCAGGTTGTAACCAACCCCTTTTCTCAGTTTCTCTGGTTCGCGATCGTCTTATCCATCTTTTTCTAGGTTTATACAGCATTACCTTTCCTTCGGGATAAAAATGCCTAGCTGGCGACTCTATTCACTTCACCTTCATTTTCTCTCTTCGCCGACCATTCGCGTCTGCACCGGGATGCAAAGCTTTGGGAGCGACAACTTGGCGACTCTGCTGGGGACCCTTATATTGCAGCCAGGGCTTCTGGTTCTTTTTGTGGGTTCCTCCTAGCGCTTGTTTGATTTGTGTTTACGGGGGTGTTATGTGCTACTTGTGCTTGTTTGTTTGTTGCTTTATTTATTTCTTATGTACAACTTTATTTATTGCTTTCATTTACAGTTTTTATGCATTTCATACTACCCTTATCATGTGTTGGATCTGCTATTTCCTTGGTGGGTGGGGGATCATTGAGTGATCAAGGTCCTATACCAGGGACCTGAGTGACACATAGGCTAGAGTGGCTTCATATTCTTTCCCATTCCATTTCAGTCTGGTGCAGGAATATGAAACACGGTTCAAACATGGGTTTCTTCTTGAGAACTCTGTGCTATGGATTTCCTGTAGTACTAGGGCTATCTGGGAAGCCTTCTAAGTCTGGATGACCTTTTATGACCTTCAGCATCTGAGGTGAATTAGAGGAGGATCTTTTATGGTTATTGTAAACACTGTACCTCCGGGTTAGAAGTGTTTACACTTCTCATAACTGATCCAAGCCTGGGGATCCTTGTTCTAGAACAATACATGTGAGGGGGTGGGGATGTTTACAGGTTTGCAGGAACCCTTGGCCACATCATACCCTGTTACTAATGTTGTTTTAAGAATTCACCACTTTGGACAGTTCTTGTGAAACCCCGAATTTGTGACTCTTTATTTGAGTCCCCTACCTGGTTACTGATTTTCTAAGCCTCCATCCGGACTTATGAACACACATGGATCCTATCAAGGCAGATACCAGATCCAGCACGTGATCACAAACCCTTTGCATATCATTCTGCATACATCATTTTTGCATCATTTAACATTTTCCTATTTGTTTTACAGGGTATCCACTTTATTACCTTTGGTTTGGTTTTGACCTGTTCTGCCGCTCAGACTTCTTCAGTTATCTTCTCCAGCACCTTCATCAGTTTATCTTCATCAAAGACTTATCTTCAGCATCCTCCTCAGTGACCTTCACCAGCAGTTACCCTCAGTTTTCTTCATCAGCATCCATTATCAGCATGGACACTTCCAGGAAGAGCAACATCACATACCACTTCTTTGAGCCTACCCTGACAGGCATCAGACAAATCCAGTCTCTCATCACTCCTAATCATATCCCATTATTCAGAGAGCATTATGGAGGCATATTGGACATGATCATGGACCTGGATGCATCCCAGAGGAGCATGATCCATACTTGTTTGCAGTTTTATGATCCTCCTCTCAGATGCTTCACATTCCCTGATTTCCAGTTGGGACCTCTGCTAGAAGAATTTACCATGTTGTTAGGTGTCCCTATCAGGAGAGGGATTCCTTTCAACCCTGAGATGGTTGCTCCCAAGAATGAAGACATAGCTAAGGCATTGCATTTGGAGCCTGCCCTTATTAATCAGAGCATGACCACTAAGGCTGGAGTTCCACGCCTTCATTTAGACTTCTTGATCTCCCAGGCCTCCCAGCATGCTGCAGCAGGGAAGTGGGATGCTTTTTGTGCCCTCCTAGCCCTCATCATATATTGAGTTATCTTGTTTGCAGACGAGCCAAAGTTTGTAAGCAAGAATGCTATTCACCTGTTCTTACTGAGAAACCCAGTTCCTACCTTGCTTGGAGACTTCTATTATTCAGTGCACCAGAGGAATGAAAAGCAAAGAGGAAGACTGGTCAGATGTGTGAACGCCCCAAATTTTCCTTCACTCTTTTCACCATGGCTTGTGATTCTTTTCATATGCATAAGTTCAATCATAGCATCTCATATTGCATTTTTTTCACTACATTGGTTCTAAGTCATCTACATCTAGGGTTTGTGATCTGAGCAATCCATGAGCTATATGAGCCCCTCCAAAGGTCTTCAATCACCCCAAGAGGGCCATGTGTGTTCAAGCATCATATTATATCCTCCCAAGATCAAGAAAGCTAGAAAATCACAAGAACTGAGAAAGGCATGGAAGCAGAGCCAGCTTTAACTGCACAAATGACCTAAAATTAGGGTTTTGGTTTCAGAGGCCATAACTCCAAATTTTTTGGTCATTCTTGTTTCTATTGGTCTCTATATGATATAAGGATCATGCATACCAATTTTCATGAAGAAATTCAATGGGGAAGGCATCTGATCAATAGATGACTTCTTGAACAAGTCAGTGCAAAATCAGGGCATCTGAGGCTTCCAATCATCCAACCAAGGGGTATTATCCATCATTTTGGGTGTATATGATCTTTATTTGATCTTATAAGAAGTTGGAAGTTCACAAAATTGAATAATTTCAAGCCATTTGCAAAGTTGTCATTTTGGGAAAGTGACTTGTAATGCAAACTTGCCATTTTGGGAAAGTTTTTCACCCTCCTCTTTTTGATTCAAAAATGCTTCAAATGAAAAATTCTTGGTCATGAAAGTTGTAGATTGGATCATTCCCTTTTCAAAAAGTACAAGAACTTGATCTAATTCATCATAGAACTCAAGTTATGGCCTTGCAAAGTTGGGAAAAATCACAAAATTTCACTTATGTACCAAAGGGGGAAGTTTGCAAATTCTCATGTCAAGCCAATTTGGGACCTCTAAACTTTTTCCACCATTCAACTCCACATTCATCACTGATCATTTCCCACCCTTCATTTTGCCTTGAAACACTTCAAATCGAAAACACGATTTTCACATTTCTTGAACTGAGCTTCAGCCAACTTGAAATAGAGGCCATATAAACTCCAACCAAGCATTGCAAACTCTTCAGAAGGATCATTGGAGGTGATTTGAGGCAAAGAACTGGTCAGAAAGTTCCAAAGCTGAAAGCTCAATCTCAGGTATCATCAAGAACAAATTTTTCCAAAAATGATTTCTTAAGTTCTTAGATTGTTCTCCATGCTTCACTGATCACACTGCACCTTTTGGTTTTGAAAATGATTCAGTTTTAAGCATGTATGAAGTTTCTGAAATTTCTGAAAGATTTTCCGTTTTGCTTCGAATCTCATTGTTCATGTAAAAAAATGATGTTTGATGGCTTATTCTTGTTTAGAATGGGGTGGGGATCATTTCTAGAGAGTTTGGTAGTTTTGTTTTACGTATTGAGAGAGATTGAATGAGAGACTGGCCGGAGAAGATGACCGGAACACTGTTCCGGTCACCTGAAAGTCATTAGGGTTCAGATTAGGGCTTAATTGCGTAATTAGTGAAGTTTGAATATCAGCCATTCAGATGCGCGCGCTGGTCAATTCCCGCGTCCTTAGTTTAAACCATGGCCCTTGGATTTGTTGACTTTTCATTTAAATCAATTTAATTTTCATTTTATTTGCATTTTCTTTATCATTTTATTAAAAATAGCAAAACTCATCTAAAAAATTTTATTTTTTGCATCATGGTTCTAAATATTTTTCTCATTCTGAAAATAATTTTTATTTTATTTTTTGCATTAAAATTGTATTTTTTAAAATATTTAAATATTTATTTTAATTAATTAATGGAAATTAATTAATTAAAATACCATTTAAGTTTCTAAAAATCACCAAAAAAATCACATTGCATCTTGGCACATTTAGAGACATTATCAAACCATTCATACAAATTTATTTTAGGTTCTTGATCCATTTTGACATTTTTCTTTTGATTTAGGGTCCTTAAAAATCAATATTTTGACCCTAACTTAGAAAACTCTGTTCTGCCCAACCATGAAGAGTTTGATAATGGTTCTTTTTGCATTGCATTCCACATATCATGTAGTTTCTAGGATAAAATTGGCATGAATTTATCTTTCAATTTTGATTTTTTTTGCATTTTTCTTTGTGAGGTATCTTAAAACCCTAGCAAACTTAGGAAAATCATTAGTCCTTTAGGGTTTAGCTTCTGACCTTCCCCTTTGGGTAGTGAACTTGTATAGGTTTAGGGTACCTTTGATCCCATTTTCAATTTTTTATCTTATGATTTGCTTTTGATTTTGGATTTTACATTGTACTTTGTACATAAACCCTAATCTTTGCCTTCATTTGCATTCATTCTTCATAAGCTTGCATACATGAATTTACCATGACATTTTGTGCATCCACATGATTCATAAGACATTTTAGAACATTTAAGAATCATGCTTGATCATTGCATCATCCATTTGCCATGCTTTTGTTTTCATTTGATGTCATATGCATTCATGAACTTTCATGTTTCCTTTCATGTCTCATTTGCATCTTCATTACTTGTATGATCATCCACATCTCTTGACATGCTTTCATACTATCTCATAGCATCATTTGCATCATGATTATGCTTCTGACTTTGGTTTTCATCTTTGCATTTCATCTCATTTTCATTTCATTTCATTTCTTGTTGCTAACTTTTCAGGTGGTAAGTGTTTGAGAAGTGAATTTGCCTTCACTTCTCATAGTCTCTTCTCATCCTTCTTGTGCATCATTGCTGCATTTTATTTGTGAATTAGGATGAGCTCGCTCATTCATGTTCCCTCCTCACCTTCTACCTCCAAGCAACTTGTCTTCTTAAGTGAAGCAAGTTGTCTTGCTTCTTCCTGTTTCTCTTCCTTCATCCTGTTTCTTCCTTGGTGGCTTTTCTCTTGAAGATCTTCTTGCAAGCCTCATAAACCCTAGGAACAACCAAGCATGATCACAATTAGGGTTTGATTAGTCCCCCCATTAGTTTTACCTTTGTGTCATCTTTGTGTCTTCTCTTCTCATCTCTTAATCAAGGACTAAACCTTAAAGGTTTTAAGGCTTTGTAATTAGGGTTATGTCTGGATCCTTCTATTAGGATGGAGTGTATAACTTTAATCCTAAGTGTTAAACCCTTAATGTGTTTAAATCCTTCAATCAATTCACCTAATAATCACTAAGACATCAAGCCTGTAACTTGGGCCTTGCATTAGGGTTCTAATTCTTCCTTAATTGGTTAAGAAGGACTAACCCTAGTGTTAATGGACAAGTCCCTCTCAAGTTGACTTACAAACTTAAAATCCATTTCTTAGTCTTATCATTAACTTAAAACCACTTTAATAAAGGCTTTGTTTTGTCATGAGGTTAATCCCTAATCATGGATTAAGCTAAGGTATCTTCCTCAGCTTAAATGTTCTCATCTATTACCCTTCCATTAGGATGGTGTAATGAGTCCATTAAATCTTTGATTATGGATTAAACTCATTACTTAACACTAAACAAAAACTCCAAAAAACATCTAAATAATCACAAGTAGGTTAATGATCTTAACCCTACATCATGGTGATTAAGTGTGAGGTGTTTACTTCATACTTAAGGTATTCTCATTACCCCTAATCATAGGGAAGATGTGATGAGTTTACTAGCCCTTGATTTAGGCTTAAGCTCATTTTCTTATGACAAACACCAAAAGCAATAAAAGATTGAAAACACAAAAAAAAACAAATAATAATCGTCTCCTCCGGGATTCTTTTCTCACCTCATTCACTCACAAACGAGAACTCGCTTCTTCCGTCTAATGCAAGACAATTTTCAGCTGAGCCAGACAGGTCATACATTTGAGCACAGGCAAGTAAGCAGTTCACAAGTCAATTTATCTTTCAGTCTCTTCAAGTCGAACTACGGTGTTCTAACTTCCTCATTGCACGAGAGGATACGTAGGCATAACTTAACTGTTATCGAACAAAAGTCTCTGTATATCCTCCCCTCTTCCAGCATTATTCTTTAAGCCTCATTGTCTTGGGCTTTGCACACTTTCCTTGCACAGACACTTTTTCATCTCACTTCACATTTCTTTTACACTGACATTTGCATTCTTTTCTAGCTTTTGCACACAAAAATAGCACTGACACTACCCCTTTAAACACAAACTTTCAAGCGTGGATCCCGTCGAGTACGACGGACGATCTGGGTGCTAATACCTTCCCAGGTTGTAACCAACCCCCTTTCTCAGTTTCTCTGGCTCGCAACCGTCTTATCCATCTTTTCCCAGGTTTATGCAACATTACCTTTCCTTCGGGATAAAAAATCCTAGCTGGCGACTCTTTTCATTTCTCCTTTCACCGACCGTTCGCGCTTGTACCGGGATGTAAGTCTTCGGAAGCGACAGCTTGACGACTCTGCTGGGGACCCTTATACTGCAACCAGAGCTTCTGGTTCTTTTTGTGGGTTCCTCCTAGCGCTTGTTTGATTTGTGTTTACTGGGGTGTTATGTGCTAATTGTGTTTATGTATTTGCTTTATTTATTGCTTTATGTATAGTCTTATTTACTGCTTTCTTTACAGTTTTATGCATAATACTGTCATACTGTCATTGCTGGATCTGGTTTGTTGTTTTGATGGGTGGGGTTCCATTGAGAGTTTAAGGTCCTATACCTGGGACCTGAGTGACACCTAGGCTAGAGTGTTTCATGTTCTTTCCCATTCCATTTCGGTCTAGTGCGGGAATATGAAACACGGTTCAGATGTGGGTTTCTTCTTGAGAACTTTGTGCTACAGATTTCCTGTAGTACTAGGGCTATCTGGGAAGCCTGCTAAGTCTGGATGACCTTTATTATGACCTTCAGAAGCTGAGGTGAATTAGAGGAGGATCTTTTATGGTTATTGTAAACATTGTTCCTCTGGGTTAGAAGTGTTTACACTTCTCATAACTGATCCAAGTCTGAGGATCCTTGTTCTAGAACATTACCTGTGAGGGGGTTGGGCTGTTTACAGGTTTGGAGGAACCCTTGGCCTCATCATACCCTGTTACTATTTTGTTTAAGAGCATTCCACTTTGGACAGTTCTTGTGATTAACCCCAGACATGTGACTCTTTATTTGAGTCCCCCACCCTGGTTACTGGACTTCTAAGCCTCCATCTGAACTCTTGAACATACATGGGCCTTATATCAAGGCAGATAATCAGATCCAGCTTGATCACAAACCCTTGCATATCATTTTCATATATCATCATTTGACATTTGTTTATTTGCTTTTCAGGGTATCCACCTTATTATATCTTGGTTTTGGTTTTGACCCCTTCTTCTGCATAGACCTCTGCTTCAGCTGTCTTCATCAGTTACCTGCTTCAGTCATCTCCATCCTTACCAGCATCAGTCTTTCAGTGGTTCACTTTCAGCATCTCAGTCTGTGATCTTCATCAAGCACCTGTCTACAGTTTCTTCAGCAGCACTTATGACTACTCCCAGGAAGAGCAATATATCCTACCACTTCTTTGAGCCTGTGTTGACTGGTATCAGGCAGGTCCAGTCACTCATCACACCTGACCACATCCCATTGTTTAGAGAACACTATGGAGGTATCCTGTATATGGTTATGGACCTTGACCCTTCTCAGAGGAGCATGATCCACACATGCTTGCAGTTTTATTACCCTCCATTGAGATGTTTCAACTTTCCAGAATTCCAGTTAGGGCCTCTGCTGGAAGAGTTTTCTTATTTAATTGGAGTACCTATCAGAGGTGGAATACCCTTCAACCCAGAGATGACTGCTGCTGGAAATGAAGAGATAGCAAGAGCATTGCACTTGGAGCCTTCCCTTATTGAGCAAAGTATGACAACAAAAGCTGGGATCCCTGGTTTGCATTTGGACTTCTTGATTTCTCAAGCCATCCTGAAGGCTTCATTTGGAGAGTGGAGGGCAGTCTGTGCACTGTTAGCCCTCATCATATATGGGGCTATACTGTTTGCAGATGAGCCTAAATTTGTCAGCAAAAATGCCATCCATTTGTTTCTTCTGAAAAACCCAGTTCCTACATTGCTGGGAGACTTTTATTACTCCATCCATCAGAGGAATGAGAAACAAATGGGGAAGTTGGTAAGCTGTTGTGCTCCTTTGTTTTACACATGGCTGCTCAGACACCTGCCTAAGTCAGATGCCTTCTTGAACCCACATCAGCAGAAGAATTGGGCCAAGAGGCTCATTGCCTTGACTTCAGATGATATCAGATGGTGCACCCAGAGCACCAAAGGCAAGGACATTATCACCAGCCGTGGGCAATACCCAAATGTGCCTCTAATAGGAGTAAGAGGTTGCATCAACTACAACCCCTTACTGTTTAAGAGACAACTGGGTTATGCCTTGGTTCATCCTCCCAGAGGACAGGATTTAGCTGAGACCCTATATTGTGAAGTACAACCTAATTCAGTCGTTGCCAGGCAAGCTGCTTGGGCTTGGGACAACATCCAGACAAAAGGGATAGCTATTCTTGGAAGATGTAACAATGTTGCATCAGCTCAGTACTATGACTGGTCCCGTACTAGAGCCTAGATTACTAGAATGCCTTTCACCTTGGAAGACATACCTGGACAATCTACAGTACAGCCTGCAGCAACAGTTAGCCTGGAGGAATTTGAAAAGCTGAAGGAAAGAAATGAACACCTATCTCAGGCCTTGAAGAAGACTCTTTAGGAAAGAAGTGATGGCCGCCTGGAGATTGAGAGATTGGAAAAGCTCAGGGTAGAGCATCTTGCCAAAATTGAGAGGACAAAAGATTACATAAGGAAAGCAAGGGCTAGAGAACAGATACTAAAGAATGCCTACAAGGAGGCCAAGATTCAGAAAGCTAGGGCTGAGCACTATCTGCAAGGGAGTCAGGCTAGGTGGGTCAGGATCACCGAAGCCCGTACACAAGAAGACCAGAAGACTCAAGCCAAGATTGAACAGCTAGAGGCCAATGAGAAGAAGCAGCAAGAAGCTTTGTTGGCTGCACAAAGAGAGATATCAGAGTTAAAGCTCAGAGCAGGATTGAAGAGATCAAAAGACCAAGGCAAGCATAAGAAGCTAACTACTGCCATTTCTACCAGGAACCTCCTCATTAGGACCATTACAGAGCACCCAGCTGGTCCAGTGACTGAGGCACTCCTGAAGGAGGTCAGGGAAGATGAGTTTGGAATGGATGTCTGACTCTTTGCTTGTTGCTTGCTTCCATTTTATGTACTTTTCCTCTTTTGATGTATTTTGACCCTTCATGGGCATGTAATGTAAAACAGACTATGTATGTTTCATCATTTGTAATATATTTTAGTTTGTTTTTATTTGAGCTTTTCTCTCAACAACTCAAGCATCTTCCTCGAGGTCTGGAAAGGTCAAAACCAAGAACCAAACCGGATACCTTGGAAAACAAATAAGCATACTGTATTGCATACTAACTTTGTTTTTGTTTTGTAGGTCTTGTTATATTTATTGTTTCTAACTTTGTTATGATCTCAGGAAACATTTCTCATCGCCGAGTGTTCCCAGTCAACCGCGTGCACCGGTACCCGACTCGTAACAACCTTCCCGGCATTCAAATGGAACAAGTACAGCAGGATCTGACTGAGGTTAGAAACCAAATGGTCAATGAGAGAGTAGAGATGAGAAACCAGATTTCTCAGTTCATGGCAGTAATGACTGGCTTAGCCCAGAGTCAAGAAAGGTTAAGAGAGCTGGTGGAAACACAAACTCCTGAAGAGCCTCATCTTGGAACGGGAGGAACTAGTAACAATGAACGGGGCCAGCCTCGTATTGACCCACAAGAATTTGGACCTCATATGAATCCGGAAGTTAACATCCAAAGGAATGGCCAAGGTAATGCTGCTGGGGGCCAAATCCTGCAGGAGGATCCTCAGGGAGAACAGTTCACTACCATTGGGGCTGGAGATGAGGTATATGACAGAAGATTGGACGAGATCGCTGAAAAGTTAAGATCTTTGGAATCTCATAATTCTTTGGGCTTTGATGTGATGGATATGGGACTAGTGGATGGGGTGAGAATTCCCCACAAATTCAAACCCCATGCTTTGAAAAGTACAATGGTACCTCCTGTCCTCGCACTCATCTGCAGTCGTCTTGGGGAGGCTTAAAGCTTATACTATGGATGAAAAGTTATGGATGTTCTACTTTGAGGACAGCCTAACTGGAGCTTCGAGAGAATGGTATTCGCATTTGTCTAGGGCCACCATAAGATGCTGGAAGGATTTGGCCGAAGCTTTCATCCGTCAATATCAGTACAACCTGGACATGGCTCCCAATAGAACTCTTCTAATGGGCATGTCTCAGTCTTCCAGAGAGAGCTTCCGGGATTATGCCCAAAGTTGGAGAAAGCTTGCTGCTGTTGTCCAACCACCCATGTCAGAGAGGGAAATGGCTGACATGTTCATGAACACCTTGCAGGGGACTTATATTGACAGACTGGCTGCCTTCTCCTCTACTAGTCTGGCTGATGTGGTCATAGCCGGTGAGAGGATTGAGAGCCTATTGAAAATGGGCAAAATCTCCGACAGTGGTGCAAGTTCTTCCAGCAATCCAAGAAAACCTTTTGCGGGACCCCGAAGGGCAGGTGAGACAAATTCCATTCATACAAACAGGGGCAGGCCTCAATACGCTAACCGGTCAGTAGCAGCTGTTACCATCCCAGCTCCAATTCCACAACAACCATTGTATCCTCAACAACAACAACCACAGTATCAACAACAAGTTCATTATCCGTAACAAAGGTCGTACAACAACAACAATAGCAACCAACAACAGCGTCCTTTCCAACAGAGGCCATCACAAGCAAACAGGGTAATTGACCCAATCCCAATACCGTATGCTACACTCTTGCCACAACTCCTAAAGCTCAACCTAGTTGAGTTAAAGACGTTGGCTCCTCCAGATCCTCTTAATCTGCCAAAGAACTATGATGCAAATTCCAGGTGTGCATTCCACTCAAACGCACTAGGGCATAATACTGAAAAATGCAGGGCCTTACAGATGAAAGTCCAGGATCTGGTGGACTCAAAAGCTCTCAATTTTGCACCTCCTCCGAACGTCACAAGAAATCCAATGCCTAGTCACAACGGGCCTAGGATTAATGCTATTGAAGAGGGCAAACCATCCATATTAATCAACAGTGTTGCACAAATCCGAACACCCTTGGTTGAAATCAAAGCTCGGCTGTTAGAATGCCAAGTGTTCCCCGGGTGTGAGCTCGGTTGTGGATATTGCAATATTGCCGTTAATGGATGTGAGAGACTGAGAAACGGAATAGATGGCCTCATTAGAGATGGCACTCTTCAGATTACAACAACAACAACAACTACAACTCCAAGAAATCCTTCATCAGCAATCACAGATACTCCTACAACATCAGCAACCCTTGTTCTGACAGAATCTGCTACAACTCCAACAATTACTCGATCAATCACTTCAACGGATACAAGTTCAGTCACAATTCCTTCTACAAAGACAACACCCATTACTCCATCAGTTCCTACTACAACTTCAACACCCGTCCAGTCAATAGTACCGTCTACAACATCAGCAACAGTTAATGAAAGCGTCTCAACAGTTACAATATACTACGATCCCGCAAATGTTCCTTCCAAAACCTCACAACAAAATGTTGCTCCTGTCAGAACTCCAGTTACCATATATTATGATCCACACACCATTGTGGTCCCCTCTGCAGCTGCTATCAGTCCGGTCACTATCACAGTGCCTGGGCCAGTTCCTTACGAAAGCAATAATGCCATTCCTTGGCATTATGACTCAGATCTATACTGCGAGGGGCAGAAAATCACCTTAGAATCATCAACTTCTTCACCTCAGATAGTCAATGTGGGGGGAGGCGGAGGCTTCACCAGAAGCGGACGTCTCTTTGCCTCGCAAGTTCCCAGACCCATTGCTGAAGCAGAGGATGCTGCTAAGGCAAAAGGGAAGAGCATGGTGCAAGAAGAACCAGTTGCTAAAGAAACTTTGAAGACTCCTTTTAATCAAGAGGTTGATGAATTCATGCGGATCATCAAAAAGAGTGATTATAAGGTGGTGGACCAACTTCACCAAACACCTTCCAAAATCTCCATACTATCATTGCTAATGTGCTCTGAGGCTCATCGGAACGCACTATTAAAATTCCTGCACGCAGCTTATGTGCCGGAGGAGATTACTGTCAATCAGTTAGAGGCTGTGGTTGGAAATGTCAATACTAGTCATGGACTAGGATTTACCAACGCTGATCTGAATACGGAAGGTCACAATCACAACAAGGCTTTGCACATTACCTTGGAGTGTAAGGGTGCAGTTCTTTCTCACGTACTGGTGGACACAGGGTCATCCCTCAATGTCTTGCCCAAGAAAGCCCTTATGAAGCTGGAACAGGATGGATTGGCACTACGCCCAAGAAACTTGGTAGTGAGAGCCTTTGACGGTTCTAAAAGATCAGTTCTGGGAGAGATAGAGTTGCCAATAATGATTGGCCCACAAGTTTTCAAAACGACCTTCTTTGTGATGGATATACAACCTGCCTACAGCTGTCTATTGGGTAGACCATGGATACACGCCGTTGGCGCCATGACGTCAACCCTTCACCAGAAGTTAAAATTCGAGTGGGAGGGCCAAGTCATTACCATTTGTGGGGAGGAGGATATCTTCGTTAGCCAGCTGACTACTTTCAAATACATTGAAATGGATGGGGAGATCCATGAGACCATGAGTCAAGGGTTTGAGGCCCTCAGTATTAATGAAACATCTGTTGTGCTTGGGACTTCCATCACCTCATATCAACAAGCCCAGAAGGTTGTTGAGGAAGGTACCGCTCAAGGCTGGGGCAAGCTGCTGCCCATAGAAAAGAAAGAAGACCGATTCGGGTTGGGTTACAGACCAACTCGACAAGATCAACCGGAGGCTGCATCGGAGCCCAAGTTTGTCAGGGGGGGATGCTCACCCCGGATGCTGTGAATAGCTTGGAAGATGAGTCAGAAGACGAGCGCAACCTGGAAAGCTGGATACGTCCAAGGATCCCGGGGAACTATGTCTCAAACTGGTCTTCCCAGGAAATTATAAGAGTTACTCCTGCAGAGTAATTATTATTTCCTGTCTTTAAGCATGCATCAAGTCCTGCATCGTGCCCAAGATGTCAGGACTCATTTTGTAATCGGGCCATCTTGTATTTTGTGCAAACGATCAATTAATGAATATCAGGACATCTTTTGCAAATGAGTCTTTTCTTTTTCCGCTCACTGTTTTTCATTCTTCATTTTTTGTACAAAAATAAAATGGAAATGTTTTTCAAATTAATAACTTCCTTTTCACTTTTTCTAAAGCAAGATAAAACTGATCACTAAAATAAACAAATCTAAACCCCTGCAGTGAATGCCCTCCAGACTGCACCGACAACAACACTGCTATGACTTCGTATGACTTTGACAATCCAATTAATCAAGCTGTTGAAGGGGTTGAAGAAGATTATGATCTACCTGAAGAACTAGCCAGGTTGTTAAGACAAGAGGAAAAGGTTATAACTCCTCATCAGGAGGAGGTTGAAACGGTTAATCTTGGTACGGAAGAAGACTTGAAAGAAGTTAAAATCGGGGCCTGTTTGCAAGATTCAGTGAAAGAGCAACTTATTGACATGCTTCGGGAGTATGTGGATGTTTTTGCTTGGTCTTATCAAGACATGTCGGGTCTGGATACCGACATTGTTATTCACAAGTTGCCTCTGAAAGAAGATTGTCCGCCAGTAAAACAGAAGTTGCGCCGTACTCGCCCAGATACGGCCATGAAGATAAAAGAAGAGGTACAAAAACAGTGGGACGCCGGTTTCCTTGCTGTGACCAGTTACCCGCCGTGGATTGCTAACATTGTACCTGTGCCTAAGAACGATGGCAAGGTAAGGATGTGTGTGGATTACCGGGACCTGAACAGAGCCATCCCGAAAGATGACTTCCCATTACCTCACATTGATGTATTGGTCGACAATACGGCTCAGTTCTCGGTGTTCTCTTTCATGGATGGATTTTCAGGATATAATCAGATCAAGATGTCACATAAAGACATGGAGAAAACAACTTTCATCACACCCTGGGGCACATTCTGTTATAAGGTAATGCCATTCGGGCTGAAGAATGCTGGTGCCACTTATTAACGAGCTATGGTAACATTATTCCACGACATGATCCACAAAGAAATTGAATGTTATGTGAATGACATGATTGCCAAGTCCCTCACAGAAGAAGACCATCTGGTGAATCTTCTGAAACTATTCAAGCGTCTGAGGAAGTACCAATTGAAGCTGAACCCCAACAAATGCACATTCGGGGTGCGATCCGGTAAGCTGCTGGGATTTATTGTAAGTGAGAAAGGGATTGAAGTTGACCCTGACAAAGTTAAAGCCATTCAAGAAATGCCTGCACCGAAGACTGAAAAAGAAGTTTGAGGGTTCCTAGGTAGATTGAACTATATTTCAAGGTTCATATCTCATCTTACTGCAACCTGCGAGCCCTTGTTCAAGCTGCTGAGAAAGGAACAGACGGTCAGGTGGAATGAAGACAGCCAGAGGGCTTTTGACAAAATCAAGGAATACTTACAAGATCCTCCGATCCTTATACCTCCAGTTGAAGGAAGACCTCTAATAATGTACTTGACCGTATTAGAAGAGTCAATGGGGTGTGTGTTGGGCCAGCATGACGAGTCTGGTCGAAAAGAGTATGCAATTTACTACCTAAGCAAAAAATTTACCGACTGTGAACAACGTTATTCACTGCTCGAGAAAACTTGTTGTGCTTTAGCGTGGGCTGCTCGCCGACTAAGGCAATATATGTTGACCCACACTACCTTGTTGATCTCAAAGATGGACCCAGTCAAGTACATTTTTGAGAAGCCAGCACTTACCGGACGGGTTGCAAGATGACAAATGATTCTCACAGAATATGACATTCAGTACACATCTCAAAAAGACATCAAAGGCAGTGTATTGTCTGACTATCTAGCTGAGCAACCCATTGAAGATTACCAGCCTATGAGATTTGACTTCCCTGATGAAGACATCATGTTCATAAGAGCAAAAGATCATGAAGAGCCTATTCACACTGAAGGGCCTGACCCAGAAGAAGAATGGACAATGATGTTTGATGGGGTTGTAAATATGAATGGTCGTGGTGTTGGTGCAGTACTCATTACACCTAAGGGAGTTCACATGCCTTTCTCGACAAAACTCACTTTTAACTGCACTAACAACGAAGCTGAATACGAAGCTTGTATTATGGGTCTTGAGGAAGCCATTGACCTCAGGATCAAGACTTTGACTGTATTCGGAGATTCAACTCTGGTAATCAATCAAACAACCGGCAAATGGTACACTCACTAGGAGCATCTGATACCTTACCGGGATTATACAAGGAGATTACAGACTTTCTTCACAACTGTCAAACTTGAGTATATCCCTCGAGATGAAAATCAGTTTGCAGACGCTCTGGCTACCATTTCATCCATGATCAAAGTTCAAGCTGCCAACTTTGTGCCTCGGATTTCAGTATCCAAGCTTGATAGAACAGCATATGTATTCTCTGCAGACCTTGCTAAAGATGATAAGCCTTGGTTCTATTACATCAAATGCTTCTTGGAAGATCAAACATACCCACCTGGGGCATTATCCAATGACAAAAAGACATTAAGAAGGTTGGCTGGTAGTTTCTTCCTGAATGTTGATGGTTCCTTGTACAAGAGAAACTTTGATATGGTACTTCTCAGATGTGTTGATAAGACAGAAGCAGACTTGTTGATGCACGAGGTGCACGAAGGATCTTTTGGTACCCATGCTGGAGGGGATGTTATGGCTAAAAAGTTGTTAAGATCCGGCTACTACTGTATCACAATGGATGCAGATTGTTGTGCGTATGCCAGAAAATGCCATAAATGCCATATTTATGCAGATAAAGTGCATGTGCCTCCAAATCCTCTGAATGTGATGTCTTCACCTTGGCCCTTTGACATGTGGGGCATTGATATAATTGGCAAGATTGAACCGACTGCTTCAAATGGCCACAGATTCATCCTAGTAGAATTGACTATTTTACCAAGTGGGTTGAAGCAGCCTCATATGCAAACGTCACCAGGCAAGTGGTAGACCGATTCTTGAAGAGAGACATCATCTGTCGGTATGGAGTGCCCGAGCGAATCATTACTGATAATGGTTCCAACTTGAACAACAAAATGAAGACAGAGCTGTGCCGGGACTTCAAGATCCAACCCCACAATTCTTCTCCTTACAAGCCAAAGATGAATGGCGCTGTAGAGGCAGCTAACAAGAATATCAAGAAGATTGTGCAGAAGATGGTGGTCACCTACAAAGACTGGCATGAAATGCTACCATTTGCCTTGCATGAGAACCGTACATCAATCAGAACATCCACTGGGGCAACACCGTATCAGCTTATGTATGGTATGGAGGTAGTCCTACCTGTTGAAGTTGAATTACCCTCCTTGCGGGTACTGATGGATGTTAAGCTGAATGAAGTAGAATGGGTCCGATCCCGATACGAACAACTGAGTCTAATCGAAGAGAAGAGATTAGCTGCAATCTGTCATGGGCAGCTATACCAGAAGAGAATGAAGAAAGCCTTCGATCAGAAAGTCAGGCTTCGGGAATACCAAGTAGGAGATCTTGTGCTGAAAAGACTCCTCCCTCCTCATACAGACCACAGGGGCAAGTGGACTCCGAATTACGATGGTCCATTCATAGTAAAGAAAGTTTTCTCTGGTGGAGCACTGATGCTCAGTACTATGGATGGTGAAGATTTCCTGTCCCCTGTTAATTCAGATGCAGTTAAAAATACTTCGCCTAAAACGACCCGCTGGACATAAAAACAGAATGAAAGTCCAGGAAAAAATAGGGCATCCCGGCGAGTCAAAAACATAATAAAAGACTCGGGCAAAAATAAGGGAAAATAAATATATAAAAAATGTGTTTACACCCGCTGAGTTGAAAAGCCACATTGGACAACTCAGGCAAAAATGGGTATCCCGGCGGATTGAAAACCCGAATGGGCGATCCACGCAAAATAAGGGAATAAGCGAACAACCGCATTCTGAATTCGTCTGTATCACTTACAACATGGCAAGCTTCAAAAGGTTAAAGCGTCGGTAAAAATCAGCCTTTTTCAGAAAGCAGGATGAGAAGAACGTCAATGTCATACGAGTCATAGCGAAAGGAAAGCACATTGAAACATCATCAACATTGCCAGCTTCTTTTTGTTTCTCAATTTGTAACAATCTCCTCATTTCAGGGGATCTGTTTCTTTGACTGTACTTGCCAATTCAGGGCACACAAATTAATAAAATCAGATTCTCAGTCATACTCCACCTTGTACATTTTATCTTCATTTGCAAAATGTCTGATGTCCTTAAAATGTCAATTGCATAAATACAGATGCATCTTTTCTAAATTATATGCTTACAGGAAATATACTTGCTCTCGGGAGTGTCTAAATTCCTATGATGGAATCCGGTAAGGGATACCTCGGGGTACTTGTGCGTTTCTTTGTCATAACAGGATTGCAGGTATTCAAAAGCGCAACCTGGGGGATGAAAGCTTCTCCCCAGCAACATTACCAGATCATTATGTCCTCAGCACCTCTTCCAGATAACATCTGGAATGTTTTCCCCAGCGAAGTTGCCAAAGCTTTCTTCCCCAGCATCTTCTTCAAAGCAACATTAGGAGGGGCTCATTTCCCCAGCTAAGTACATCATCCTCAGCAAGATCCCCGCAGAAATCACCAGGAAGGTCGTTCAGTGATCATTCCTCCCCAGCCAAGTGCAAAGGCAGGGAACCATCTCCCCGTAGAGTTTCAGCCTCTATCCAGAAGAGCAATGTCTGAAGATCTCATAACAAAGTGACGAAAACTTTTGCATCCCCAGCTGGGCTCCTCATCATCCAAGATAGGTCTATCAATGATTTATTTCCCCCAGTCGGAATCGTATATCAGATCTACCAATGATCTGATTCCCAGCTAGGATTTTCTTTCAAAACAGATCAGCCGGAGATCTTCACGGCAACGGGATCTGAATCCCGGATCGGTATCTTTGCATAATAATAGCATTTACATCATATTTCCCACAGAGCGTAGCATTCCGTTTAATACGGAGCATTACGGCAAAAATCAAACATATTGCATAATCACAAGTCATATTTCGAATCAAACACCTGTATATGCCGACATACCATCAACAACATACAGAATACCTCTCGAATTCCCCGACAGGATGTCAAAGTATTTTTTTTCTTTACACTCCCAAATATACAGATACATGCTTCTTTTGGCACTCGTCCATGTTTTCTTCCCCCAGAAAGTCGCCGGAACACTTTCCGCAAACAGATACTTATACATTACAGATGCTTCTTGACACTCGTCGGTGTCATATCCCCAGCAGAAAGCCAAAGCGTCATCTTTGCACTCACAAATACATACCCCCTGCAGATATAAACCACAAACAAAAACATACACACTCTCCTGACACCCGTCCGTGTCACCTATCCCCAGCACAGTTGCCTAAACACTTGTTAATATATAATCCTTTCGACACCCGTCCGTGTCATCTTATCCCCACAGATCCTCAGAAATATCTCTTATAACTTATAAACTCCCCTTTATGATACTCGTCTGTATCATAATCTCCCAAGTAGGTTGAACACTCGTCTGTATCTCACTCATGTTTACTTTCCACCCATACAGATACTCGTCCGTATCTTGTATATCCACCATTTTCCTCAGAATCGACACTCGTCCGTGTTCTTTGTTAACCAGTTGATACTCGTCTGTATCATCATCTCTGAACGTGCGTCAGCATTTGTTCCTACTGATACTCGTCAGTATCATAGTCTTAAGGATGCTCGTCCGCATCTTTAAATACATAACACAGCGACAAACACATATAACTTTTCTTTCTTGAAGAGTTCCCATTCCCCAGAAGAGTTCCCAGCAAATCCCCAGTAAAAAGTAAATTATTTTCTTTCTATCTTACATTCGTCTTATGTCATGATACTTTCGGCAGCCGTACCTTGCCAAGTGACCGTCCTTCACCGTTTGATGATCGTACTTCATCATTTCCCCAGCGGAGTCTCCATTATTGGAACCCTTTACTACCCGACATTCGTCCTATGTCGTGATATTTTTAGCAGCCGTACCCTGCTAGGTGATCGTCCTTCACCTTTTGATGATCGTCCGTCATCACTTTATTCGATGGCCGTCCCCATCGTTGATCTAGTTATCTGACATTCTTCCTATGTCACGATAAAACCCGAGAGCAGACGTACCCTGCTAAGTGATCATCCTTCACCTCTTGATGATCTTCCTTCATCATGCTTATCCGATGGCCGTCCCCGTCGTCGACCTTTTCTATCTGGCATTCGTCCTATGTCGTGATATTTTCAGAGCGGCCGTCCCCTGCTAGGTGATCGTCCTTCACCTTAGATGACCTTTCCTCATCTTATCCCCAACAGAGCAGCCGTCCCCTGCTAGGTGATCGTCCTTCACCCTTGATGACCGTCCCTCATCATTTATTTCTTCAACCCGATGGTCGTCCCCATCATTTACCCTTAATCCCCAAAGAAACTTGTTATTGTACTTGATGGTCGTCCCCATCACAATCCTTTATTTCCCCAGCATGTCGGTTGTCCCCGTCATTTCTTATCCCCAGCAGTCGTCCCCTGCTCGACAGTCGTCCTCCGTCGCCCGCACTTTATGATCATGTTACAATTTCCTTTTACAATCTTATCCCTTTTCTTCTTCATACCCGATGAGTGCAAATTTTGGACTGTCTTTAGTATTCAACCACAAGTTATCTTGTTTGCCTGTTAAGTCGTTGCTTACATCCTACACAGCTAACTCATGTTTGAATAGGGGCAGCTGTAAACACCCCAAATTTTCCCTCACTCTTTTCACCATGGCTTGTGATTCTTTTCATATGCATAAGTTCAATCATAGAATCTCATATTGCATTTTTTTCACTACATTGGTTCTAAGTCATCTGCATCTAGGGTTTGTGATATGAGAAATCCATGGGCTATCTGAGCCACTCCAAAGGTCTTCAATCACCCCAAGAGGGTCCATGTGTGTTCAAGCATCATTTTATATCCTCCCAAGATCAAGAAAGCCAGAAAATCACAAGAACTGAGAAAGGCATGGAAGCAGAGCCAACTTTAACTACACAGATGACCTAAAATTAGGGTTTTGGTTTCAAAGGCCATAACTCCAAATATTTTGGTCATTCTTGTTTCTATTGGTCTCTATATGATATAAGGATCATGCATACCAATTTTCATGAAGCAATTCAATGGGGAAGGCATCAGATCAATAAATGACTTCTTGAACAAGTCAATGCAAGATCAGGGCATCTGAGGCCCCCAATCATCCAACCAAGGGGTCTTATCCATCATTTTGGGTGTATATGATCTTTATTTGATCTTAGAAGAAGTTATAAGTTCACAAAATTGAAGAATTTCAAGCCATTTGCAAAGTTGCCATTTTGGGAAAGTGACTTGTAATGCAAACTTGCCATTTTGGGAAAGTTTTTCAACCTCCTCTTTTTGATTCAAAAATGCTTCAAATGAAAAATTATTGGTTATAAAAGTTGTAGATTGGATCATTCCCTTTTCAAAAAGTACAAGAACTTGATCTAATTCATCATAGAACTCAAGTTATGGCCTTGCAAAGTTGGGAAAAATCACAAAATTTCACTTATGTACCAAAGGGGGAAGTTTGCAAATTCTCATGTCAAGCCAACTTGGGAGCTCTAATGCATCTCTACACATCATACCATCCTAGTGCAACTCATTTGGATCAGATTTGTGCCTTGAATCACAAGCTTTCATGCCTTGAACTTCACAAATTTCTAAAGGGGCCAAAACTTCCATAATTTGCAAAATGGTACAAAACATCTCATCCACTTGCCATAACTCATCAAATCATATTCACAAATATCCCTTGATCTTTGCTGCGCACAGCCATACCCAAATCCCAGCCTGCCACTTGCCCATACCTTAAGTACACCAACTATTGACTTTATGCATTTTTCCCCATACCAATCAGCATAGCCCACAACAACTACACTGACCTATCTCAGCATGTTATGTGGCAAAGAAGCAAGCCATTTCACACAAGTTTGGAACCTGAATCCTCACATTGCTCAGCATACACAAAATCACTCCAACTTGCAAAAGCTTTCGAATTTCATAACTCAGCCAACAAACCTTCAAACTTTTTCCACCATTCAACATCACATTCATCACTGATCATTTCCCACCCTTCATTTTGCCTTGAAACACTTCAAATCAAAAACACGATTTTCACATTTCTTGAACTGAGCTTCAACCAACTTCACATAGAGGCCATATAAACTCCAACCAAGCATTGCAAACTCTTCAGAAGGATCATTGGAGGAGATTTGAGGCAAATAACAGGTCAGAAAGTTTCAAAGCTGAAAGCTCAATCTCAGGTATCATCAAGAACAATTTTTCCAGAAATGATTTCTTAAGTTCTTAGATTGTTCTCCATGCTTCACTGATCACACTGCACCTTTTGGTTTTGAAAATGATTCAGTTTTAAGCATGTATAAAGTTTCTGAAATTTCTGAAAGATTTTCCGTTTTGCTTCGAATCTCATTGTTCATGTGAAATAAATGTTGTTTGATGGCTGATTCTTGTTTAGAATGGGGTGGGGATCATTTCTGGAGAGTTTGGTAATTTGGTTTTACGTATTGAGAGAGATTAAATGAGAGACTGGCCGGAGAAGATGACCGGAACACTGTTCCGGTCATCTGAAAGTCATTAGGGTTCAGATTAGGGCTTAATTGCGTAATTAGTGATGTTTGAATATCAGCCATTCAGATGCGCGCGCTAGTCAATTCCCGCGTCCTTAGTTTAAACCATGGCCCTTGGATTTGTTGACTTTTCATTTAAATCAATTTAATTTTCATTTTATTTGCATTTTCTTTATCATTTTATTAAAAATAGCAAAACTCATCTAAAAAAAAATATTTTTTGCATCATGGTTCTAAATATTTTTCTCGTTCTGAAAATAATTTTTATTTTATTTTTTGCATTAAAATTGTATTTTTTAAAATATTTAAATGTTTATTTTAATTAATTAATGGAAATTAATTAATTAAAATACCATTTAAGTTTCAAAAAATCACCAAAAAAATCACATTGCATCTTAGCACATTTAGAGACATTATCAAACCATTCATACAAATTTCTTTTAGGTTCTTAATCCATTTTGACATTTTTCTTTTGATTTAGGGTCCTTAAAAATCAATATTTTGACCCTAATTAGAAAAATCTTTTCTGCCCAACCATGAAGAGTTTGATAATGGTTCTTTTTGCATTGCATTCCACATATCATGTATTTTCTAGGATAAAATTGGCATGAATTTATCTTTCATTTTTGATTTGTTTTGCATTTTTCTTTGTGAGGTATCTTAAAACCCTAGCAAACTTAGGAAAATCATAAGTCCTTTAGGGTTTAGCTTCTGACCTTCCCCTTTGGGTAGTGAACTTGTATAGGTTTAGGGTACCTTTGATCCCATTTTCAATTTTTTATCTTATGATTTTCTTCTGATTTTGGATTTTACATTGCACTTTGTACATAAACCCTAATCTTTGCCTTCATTTGCATTCATTCTTCATAAGCTTGCATACATGAACTTACCATGACATTTTGTGCATCCACATGATTCATAAGACATCTTAGGACATATTAGAATCATGCTTGATCATTGCATCATCCATTTTCCATGCTTTTGTTTTCATTTGATGTCATATGCATTCATGAACTTTCATGTTTCCTTTCATGTCTCATTTGCATCTTCATTACTTGTATGATCATCCACATCTCTTTACATGCTTTCATACTCTCATAGCATCATTTGAATCATGATTATGCTTCTGACTTTGGTTTTCATCTTTGCATTTCATCTCATTTTCATTTCATTTCATTTCTTGTTGCTAACTTTTCAGGTGGTAAGTGTTTGAGAAGTGAATTTTCCTTCACTTCTCATAGTCTCTTCTCATCTCTCTTGTGCATCATTGCTGCATTTTATTTGTGAATTAGGATGACCTCACTCATTCATGTTCCCTCCTCACCTTCTACCTCCAAGCAACTTGTCTTCTTAAGTGAAGCAAGTTGTCTTGCTTCTTCCTGTTTCTCTTCCTTCATCCTGTTTCCTCCTTGGTGGCTTTTCTCTTTAAGATATTCTTGCAAGCCTCATAAACCCTAGGAACAACAAAGCATGATCACAATTTGGGTTTGATTAGTCCCCCCATTAGTGTTACCTTTGTGTCATCTTTGTGTCTTCTCTTCTCATCTCTTAATCAAGGTCTAAACCTTAAAGGTTTTAAGGCTTTGTAATTAGGGTTATGCCTGTATCCTTCTATTAGGATGGAGTGTATAACTTTAATCCTAAGTTTTAAACCCTTAATGTGTTTAAATCCTTCAATCAATTCACCTAATAATCACTAAGACATCAAGCTTGTAACTTGGGCCTTTCATTAGGGTTCTAATTCTTCCTTAATTGGTTAAGAAGGACTAACCCTAGTGTTAATGGACAAGTCTCTCTCAAGTTGTCTTACAAACTTAAAATCCATTTCTTAATCTTATCATTAACTAAAATCCACTTTAATAAAGGTTTTGTTTTGTCATGAGGTTAATCCCTAATCATGGATTAAGTTGAGGTATCTTCCTCAGCTTAAATGTTCTCATTTATTACCCTTCCATTAGGATGGTGTAATGAGTCCATAAAATCTTTGATTATGGCTTAAACTCATTACTTAACACTAAACAAAAACTCCAAAAAACATCTAAATAATCACAAGTAGGTTAATGATCTTAACCCTACATCATGGTGATTAAGTGTGAGGTGTTTACTTCATACTTAAGGTATTCTCATTACCCCTAATCAGAGGGAAGATGTGATGAGTTTACTAGCCCTTGATTTAGGCTTAAGCTCATTTTCTTATGACAAACACCAAAAGCAATAAATGATTGAAAACACAAAAAAAAACAAATAATAATCGTCTCCTCTGGGATTCTTTTCTCACCACATTCACTCACAAACGAGAACTCGCTTCTTCCGTCTAATGCAAGACAATTTTCACCTGAGCCAGAAAGGTCATACACTTGAGCATAGGCAAGTAAGCTGTTCACAAGTCAATTTATCTTTCAGTCTCTTCGAGTCGAACTAGGGTGTTCTGACTTCCTCATTGCACGAGAGGATACGTAGGCATAACTCAACTGTTATCGAACAAAAGTCTCTGTATATCCCCCCTCTTCCAACATTATTCTTTAAGCCTCATTGTCTTGGGCTTTGCACTCTTTCCTTTCACAGACACTTCTTCATCTCACTTCACATTTCTTTTACACTGACATTTGCATTCTTTTCTAGCTTTTGCACACAAAAATAGCACTGACACTACCCCTTTAAACACAAACTTTCAAGTGTGGATCTCGTCGAGTACGACGGACGATCTGGGTGCTAATACCTTCCCAGGTTGTAACCAACCCCCTTTCTCAGTTTCTCTAGTTCGCAACCGTCTTATCCATCTTTTCCCAGGTTTATGCAACATTACCTTTCCTTCGGGATAAAAATGCCTAGCTGGCGACTCTTTTCATTTCTCCTTTCACCGACCGTTCGCGCTTGTACCGGTATGCAAGTCTTCGGGAGCGACAAGATGTTGTTCTCCCCTATATTACTCTTGGTTGTTAAGACATTTGCCAAAATCAGATACTTTCCTGAACCCTCATCAGCCGTGGAACTGGGCTAAGAGATTGGCTGCCCTCATATCAGAAGACATCAGATGGTGCACTCAGAGCACCAAGGGAAAAGACATCATTACTAGCTGTGGGAAATATCCTAATGTGCCTTTGATTGGAGTAAAAGGTTGCATCAATTACAACCCTTTACTTTTTAAGAGACAATTAGGGTATGCTTTGGTTCATCCTACGAGAGGGCAAGATTTGACTGAGACCCTCTATTGTGAAATCCAGCACAACTCTACTATTGTTAGACAGGCAGCCTCGGCCTGGGATAACATTCAAACTAAGGGGACAGCTATCCTTGGCAAGTGTAACAACATTGCTTCAGCACAGTATCTTGATTGGTCTCGTACTAGGGCTTAGATCACCCAGATGTCATTCACCTTAGAAGATGTACCTGGACCTTCAACAGCGCAACCTGCAGTTACTGTCAGTTTGGAGGAGTTTGAGAAACTGAAAGAGAGGAATACTCAGCTCTCTGAAGCCTTGAAGAAGACTCTCTGGGAGAGAAATAACAGCCGCCTAGACAATGAGAGGTTGGAGAGGCTCAGGATGAAGCACTTAACCAAGATTGAGAAGACGGACGACTACATCAGAAAGGCTAGAGCAGGGGAGTTAGTACTGAAGAATGCTTGCAAGGAAGCAAAGACTCAAAAGGGTAGGGCAGAGCATTATTTAGAGGAAAGCCAGGCTAGGTGGATAAGGATCACTAAAGCTCATGCACAAGAAGATCAAATAACTCAAGCTAAGATAGAGCAACTGGAGGCTAGTGAGAAGAAGAATCAGGAGGCATTATTAGCAGCACAAAAGGAGATATTTGAATTGAAACTCCGAGCAGGGTTGAAGAGGTCAAAGGATCAGGATAAGCATAAGAAGTTAACCAGTGCCATTGTTACCAGGAACCTCCTCATCAGGACTATCACAAATCACCCGGTTAGTCCAGTGACTGAGGCCCTCCTGAAGGAAGTCAGAGAAGATGACTTTGGGTTGGATGTTTGACTCTTTTTGTTTGTACTTCGTTTTGATTGTATTTTCTTTTTGTTGATGTATTTTGACCCACCATGGGAATGTATTGTAATCAAACTATGTATCTTCACTCTTTGTAATATATATGGTTTGTATTATTTTTGGTGGGCTTTATCTCTCTCTACAACATCATCAACATTTCCTCGAGGTCTGGAAAGTTCAAAACCAAAGAACAAAACCGGATACCCTTGGAAGACAAATAGGCATCCTGCATTGCATACTAACATTCTATTTGTTTTGTAGGTTTTTGTTTTGTTATTGTTTCTTACTTTGTTGTGGTCTCAGGAAACATTGCTCACAGAAGATTGTTCCATGTCAACAGAATACACTGGTACCTGACAAGAAACAACTTTCCGGGACTCCAGATGGATCAAGTTCAACAAGACTTGAATGAAGTGAGGGCCCAGATGGCCAATGAAAGGGTTTAGATGAGAAATCAGATGACTCAATTCATGAAAGTGATGACTGGTCTAGCTCAGAGCCAGGAAAGACTGAGGGAGTTAGTTGAGCGACAAACTCCAGAGGAACACCATCCAGGTACAGGAGGTACCAATAACAACGATCACATGCAGCCTCGCACTGATCCACTAGAGTTTGGACCTCATATGAACCCAGACATCAATGCCATAAGGAATACTCAGGGTAACACTGCTGGAGGAAGGGTCTTGCAGGAAGATCCTCAAGAAGAGCAGTTTACTGTGGTCGGGGCTAGAGACGAAGTTTATGACCGTCGGTTAGATGAAATTGCAGAGAAGCTGAGGTCTCTTGAATCCCAAAACTCTCTAGGTTTTGATGTCATGGACATGGGATTGGTGGAAGGGGTGAGAATTCCTCATAAGTTCAAACCCCCGTGTTTTGAAAGATATAATGGCACATCCTGCCCACGTACCCACCTTCAGTCATTCTTGGGAAGATTAAAAGCACACACCATGGACGAGAAGCTGTGGATGTTTTACTTCGAGGAGAGCTTGACAGGGGCATCCTGAGAATGGTATTCTCACTTGACCAGGGCCACAGTAAGAAACTGAAAATATTTGGCTGAAGCTTTTATCTGTCAGTATCAATATAACCTGTACATGGCTCCAAACAGGACCCTTCTGATGGGAATGTCTCAGTCTTCCCGTGAAAGCTTTAGAAAGTATGCCCAAAGGTGGAGGCAACTAGCTACTGTTGTTCAGCCCCCAATGTCTGAAAGGGAGATGGCAGACATGTTCATGAATACTCTCCAGGGTACCTATATTGACAGATTGGTTGCATTTTCTTCCACCAGCTTTGCAGATGTGGTGATAGCTGGGGAAAGAATTTCGATCCTACTGAAGATGGGAAAGATCTCCGACAACGATTCCAGTTCAAGCAATGCAAGGAATCCATTTGCTGGGCCCCGTAGATCTGGTGAAACAAACTTTGTACACATGGGAAGAGGGAGACCCCAATATCTACCCAGAACAGTTGTTATTGTTATTATCCCTGCTCCACCTCCTCAATATACTCAACAACCGCAACACATTTCGCAACAATAACAATTTCCTCAACATAGATCTTATAACAACAACAACAATAATCCACAACAACGCCCTTTTCAACAGCTGCCATCTCAGATCAACAGGGTGATTGACCCTATTCCAATGCCATATGCTACACTGCTGCCACAACTCCTAAAGCTCAATCTTGTTGAGTTGAGAACATTGGCTCCACCAGATCCTCAGAACCTTCTGAGAAACTACGATGTCAATTCTAGGTGTGCTTTTCATTCCAACGCACCTGGTCACTCTACGGAAAATTGCAGGGCTCTGCATATGAAGGTCTAGGATATGATAGATTCAAAGGCCCTAAACTTTGCACTTCCTCCCAATGTAATGAAAAATCCTATGCCAAGCCATAGTGGGCCAAGGATTAATGATATAGGGGAAGGCTCACCCATGAGTTTAATAGAAGACATTGCATGTATTCAGACACCTCTGGCAAAGGTTAAAGCCCAGCTTTTGAAATGCCAAGTGTCTCTAGGTTTCGAGGCCTGTTGTGAATCATGCCAACTTTCCGAGAATGGGTGTGCAAGATTGAGGAGTGGAATTAATGGCTTGATCAGAGAAGGCATTCTGCAAATTACCACAACAACTTCTACAACACCAGCAACCCTTTTGTCAACAACAAGTGATTCTCCTACAACTGCAACAACCATTGTTCCTATTTATTCAGCTACAACTTCAGCAACCATTTCTTCCGTCACTTCAAAAAACAATAGTTCCATTTCATCTCCTTCTACAACTCCAGCTACCACCAACAATGATGTCTCCACAGTTACAATTTATTATGACCCTACAACGGTCCCAAATTCCAGCAACTTTCAACAGTCTCAACAACAGTTTCAACCAAGCTTCAATTCACCACCACCAACATCCACAATAAGTCCTGTCACTATCTTTTATGATCCACAGACAATTAAGGTTCCAACTTCTGCGGTAGTAAGCCCAGTCACCATCACGTTGCCGGGGCCGATTCCTTATGACAAAGACAGTGCTGTACCATGGCATTATGGTGCTGACCTTTACTGCAATGGAAAAAAAGTCCTTCTCGATTCTTCAGTTCCTACCCCACAAGTGGACAACGTCGGGGGAGGCGGAGGCTTCACCTGAAGCAGACGCCTCTTCGCGTCACAAGCTCCCAGAATTAATACTAAGGCAGAGGTTGCTGCCAAAGCCAAAGGGAAGAGTATGATACCTGAAGAATCTGCACCAAAAGAGACTCATAAATCATCCTTCGATCAGGATGTGGATGAATTTATGAGGATTATTAAAAGAAGTGACTATAAAGTTGTGGACCAGCTCCACCAAACTCTCTCTAAGATCACTATACTATCCTTATTGTTGTGTTCCGAAGCCCATAGGGATGCACTACTCAAAGTTCTGCACGCTGCCTACGTGCCAGAAGAGATCACAGTGAATCAGCTTGAAACAGTGGTGTCTAATGTCAATACTAGCCATGGGCTAGGTTTCACTGATGCTGATTTGACCGCAGAAGGACGTCACCACAACAAAGCCTTGCACATAACCCTGGAGTGCAAAGGAGTTGTACTATCTCATGTTCTTGTAGACACTGGATCCTCACTCAATGTCTTATCCAAGAAGCCTCTTGTCAAGCTCAAATATGATGGATTAGCTCTCTGACCAAGCAACCGTGTGGTCGGGGCTTTTGATGGCTCCAAGAGATCTGTTCTTTGAGAGGTGGAGCTACCAGTGCTAATCGGTCCGCAAGTCTTTAAGACCACTTTCTATGTGATGGACATTCAGCCGACCTACAACTATTTGTTGGGTTGACCATTGATTCACGCTGCAGTCGCAGTAACGTCGACCCTTCACCAGAAATTGAAATATGAATAGGAAGGACAAATTATCACCATCTGTGGTGAGGAGGACATCTTTGTTATCCATCTGGCTACATACAAGTATATTGAGATAGATGGTGAAATCCATGAAACTATGAGCCAAGGGTTCGAGGCCCTGAACGTCAATGAGGTGACGACTGAAGTATTTGCTGCATCCTAGGAAGACATGATGGGTACTTCAATTGTCTCCTATCATCAAGCCTAGAAGGTTGTTGAAGATGGTAATGCCCAAGGATAGGGAAAGTTGTTGCCGGTGGAGAAGAAGGAAGATAGATTCAGTTTGGGTTACAAACCATTCCGACAAGATCAATCAGAGGCTGCTAAAGAGCCCAAGTTCATCAGTGGGGGGATGCTCACCCCATATGTTGTTAACAACCTGGAAGACGAGGCGGAAAGCGACCACAACCTGGAGAGCTGGATGCGTCCAAGGATCCCGGGGCACCAAGTCCTTAACTGGTCTTCCCAGGAAATTATAAGGGTTACTCCTGCAAAGTAATTATTATTTCCTGCTTTTTTTCAGCATGCATCAAGTCCTGCATCTTGCCCAAGATGTCAGGACTCATTTTGTAATAGGGCCATATTGTAATTTTGTGCAAATGGATTAATCAATGAATATCAGGACATCTTTTGCAAACGAGTCTCTTTTTCACTCACTGTCTTTTCATTTTTCACTTATGTACAAAACAATAAAATGGCAATGTTATCAAAATAAATAATTTCATTTTTCACTTTTTTCTAAACAATATTAAAATTGATCACTAAAACGAACAAATCTTAACCCTTGCAGAGATTATCCTCCAGATTGCACCGACAACAGCACTGCTATGACCTTGTATGACTTCGACAATCCAATTAATCAAGCTGATGAAGGGGTTGAAGAAGACTATGAGTTACCTGAAGAGTTAGCCAGGTTGTTGAGGCAAGAGAAGAAAGTGATCACTCCTCATCAGGAGGAAGTTGAAACAGTTAATCTTGGTACCGAAGAGGATTCGAAAGAGGTGAAGATTAGGGCCGGTTTGCAAGCTTTAGTAAAAGAACAGTTTATTGACGTATTTCGAGAATACGTTGACGTCTTTGCTTGGTCCTATCAAGACATGCCAGGTCTTGACATGGATATTGTTATGCACAAGCTAACTTTGAAGGAAGATTATCCTCCAGTAAAGCAGAAGTTACGCCGTACTCGTCCAGATATGGCCATGAAGATTAAAGAACAAGTACAAAAATAGTGGGACGCCGATTTCCTTGTTGTAACTAGTTACCCGCCGTGGGTGGCTAATATTGTACCAGTGCCTAAGAAGGATGGAAAAGTACAGATGTGTGTGGATTACCGAGATCTGAACAGATCTAGCCCAAAGGATGATTTCCCATTACCTCATATTGATGTTTTGGTCGACAACACAGCTCAGTTCTTGGTATTCTCTTTCATGGATGAATTTTCCGGGTATAATCAGATCAGGATGTCACCCAAAGACATGGAGAAAACAACCTTCATCACACCTTGGGGCACATTTTGTTATAATGTAATGCCATTTGGATTGAAGAACGTCGATGCGACCTATCAACGGGCTATGGTAACATTATTCCACGACATGATCCACAAAGAAATTGAATGCTACATGGATGACATGATTTCCAAGTCCCTCATTGAAGAAGACCATCTGGTAAATCTGCTGAAGTTGTTCAAGCGCCTAAGAAAGTATCAGTTGAAGCTAAACCCCAACAAATGCACATTCGGGGTGCATTCCGATAAGTTGCTGGGATTTATCGTAAGTGAAAAGGGAATTGAAGTTGATCCTGACAAAGTCAAAGCCATTCAAGAGATGCCTGCACCTAGGACTGAAAAGGAAGTTCAAGGGTTCTTAGGAAGGTTGAACTACATATCAAGGTTCATATCTCATCTCACAGAAACCTGTGAGCCCCTGTTCAAACTGTTAAGAAAGAAACAAACGGTCAGGTGGAACGAAGATTGTTAGAAGGCTTTTGACAAAATCAAGGAGTACTTAATAGAACCTCCAATTCTTATGCCTCTAATTGAAGGAAGGCCTCTAATAATGTACCTGACTGTATTAGAAGGATCAATAGGGTGTGTGTTGGGCCAGCATGACGATTCTGGTCGAAAAGAGTATGCAATATACTACCTAAGAAAAAATTTTACCGACTCTGAACAATGTTATTCACTGCTCGAGAAAACTTATTTTGCTTTAGCGTGGGCTGCTCGCCAACTAAGGCAGTATATGTTGACTCACACTACCTTATTGATCTAAAAAATGGACCCCGTCAAGTACATATTTGAGAAGCCAACACTTACCGGAAGGGTTGCAAGATGGCAAATGATTCTGACAGAGTATGACATTCAGTACACATCTCAAAAGGCCATCAAGGGCAGTGTATTATCTGACTATCTAGCCGAGCAACCCATTGATGATTACCAGCCCATGAGATTTGACTTCCCTGATGAAGACATCGTGTACCTAAAAGCAAAATATCATGAAGAGCCTGTTCACACTAAAGGGCCTGACCCAGAAGAAGAGTGGACAATGATGTTTGATGGGGCTGTCAATATGAATGGTCGTGGAGTTGGTGCAATACTCATTACACCTAAGGGAGTTCATATGCCTTTCTCGGCGAAACTCACCTTTGCATGCACTAACAACGAAGCGGAATACGAGGCCTGTATCATGGGTCTTGAAGAAGCCATTGACCTCGGGATCAAGACTTTAACTGTATTCGGAGATTCAGCTTTGGTAATCAATCAGTCCAACGGCAAATGGTACACTCACCAAGAGCATCTGATTCCATACCGTGACTATACGAGGAAATTATTGACTTTCTTCACAACAGTCAAACTTGAGTACATCCCTCGAGACGAAAATAAGTTCACGTATGCTTTAGCTACCATTTCCTCCATGATCAAGGTTCAAACTGCCAACTATGTGCCTCAAATTTCGGTATTCAGACTAGACCGACCAACATACATATTCTTCGTTGACATTGCTAAAGATGACAAGCCTTGGTTCCATGACATCAAAAACTTCTTAGAGGATCAAACATACCCACGTGGGGAATCATCCAATGATAAGAAGACGTTAAGAAGGTTGGCTGGTAGTTTCTTCCTTAATGTTGATGATTCATTATACAAGCGGAACTTTGACATGGTTCTTCTCAGATATGTTGATAAGAAAGAGGCAGACTTGCTGATGCACAAGGTGCATGAAGGATCTTTCGGTACCCATGATGGAGGAAATGCAATGGCTAAGAAATTGTTAAGATCAGGTTACTACTGGATCACAATAGATGCAGACTGTTGTACCTATGCCAGAAAATGCCACAAATACCAGATCTACGTAGACAAAGTGCATGTGCCACAAAATCCTTTGAACATAATGTCTTTACCTTGGCCCTTTTCCATGTGGGGCATTGACATGATTGGAAAGATTGAACCGACTACTTCAAATGGCCATAGATTCATCCTGGTAGCCATTGATTACTTCACCAAATGGGTTGAAGTAGCTTCGTATGCAAACGTCACCAAGCAAGTGGTATCCAAATTCCTGAAAAGAGACATCATATGTCGATATGGAGTACCCAAACGTATTATTACTGATAAAGGTTTCAATTTGAACAACAAAATGATGGCAGAACTGTGTCGGGACTTCAAAATTCAACACCACAACTCTTCTCCTTACAGGCCAAAGATGAATGGCGTTGTTGATGCAGCTAACAAAAACATCAAGAAGATTGTGCAAAAGATGGTGGTTACTTACAAAGACTGGCATGAAATGCTACCATTTGCCTTGCATGGGTATCGAACCTCAATCAGAACATCTACTGGGGCAACACAGTATCAACTTGTGTATGGTATGGAAGTTGTCCTACCTGTTGAAGTTGAATCACCCTCCTTACGGGTACTGATGGATGTAAAGCTGAATGAAGCAGAATGGATGCGGTCTCGGTACAATCAGCTGAATTTGATCGAAGAGAAGAGATTAACTGCTATCTGTCATGGGCAGATATATCAGAAAAGAATGAAGAATGCCTTCAATCAGAAAGTCAGGCTTCGGTAATACCAAGTTAGAGATCTTGTGCTGAAAAGGCTCCTTCCTCCTCATACAGACCATAGGGGCAAGTGGACTCCCAATTACGACAGACTGTTCATAGTAAAGAAGGTTTTCTCTAGTGGAACACTGATGCTCACTACTATGGATGGCGGAGATTTCTTATCCCCTGTGAATTCAGATGCAGTTAAAAAAATACTTCGCATAAAAATGACCCGCTGGACATAAAAAAAGAACGTAAGTCTAGGAAAAAATAGGGCATCCCGGCGAGTCAAAAACAGAATAAAAGACTCGAGCAAAAATAAGGGAAAATTGAAAGAAAAAAAATGTGTACACCCGCTGAGTTGAAAAGCCATATTGGACAGCTCAGGCAAAAATGGGTATCCCAGTGGATTGAAAACCCGAAAGGGCGATCCACGCAAAATCAGGGAATAAGCGAACAATTGCGTTCTGATTTCGTCTGTATTCCTCACAACACGGTAAGCTTCGAAAGGATAAAGCATCAATTAGAATCAACTTTCTTCAGAAAGCAAGATAAGAAGAACGTCAAGGTCATACAGGTCATAGCAAAGGAAGCTCGCCGAAAGCGTCATCAACATTGCCAACACTTTTACTTTTTCAATTTGTAACAATCTCCTCATTCCAGGGGATCTGTTTCTCTGACTGTATCATCCAGTTTATGGCACCCAGATTAATAAAATCAGAATTTTCAGTCACACCTCGTTTTGTACATATTTATTTCGTTTTCAAAATTTCCAATATTCATAATAAATACTTGCATAAAAAATAGATGAGCCATTCTTAATAAATGCTTGCAGGAAATATACCTACCCTCAAGAATATCTAACTCCTATGACGAAATCCGGTAAGGGATACCTCGGGATGCTTGTACGTTTCATTTGTCTTAACAGGTTGCAGGTATTCAATACGCAGCATGGGGCATGGCAAACACTGAATTCCCAGCATGCTATTTCCAGAAGTTACCGCCTCCCCAAGCAGTATCTGAAATGCTTTTTCCCCAGCGGAGTTGTCAAAGCCTCCTTATCCCCAACATAAGTCTATTCAACAGAAGCTTCCCCAGCCGGGATACCCACAGAGTTCTCTAAGAAGATCGTTCAGTGATCTTTTCTTCCACAAACAGAGTGCTAGGTCTCTAAAAACTATCTCCCCGCAGAGTTCCAACCTCTCTCGAGAAGAGCAATTCCTGAAACTCTCACACAACAAAGTGACGAAAGCTTCTATCTCCAGCCGAGGTTCTCCTTACAGGATAGGTCTACCAATGATCTATTTCCCCAGGCAGAGCTGTATTTCCCAAATCGGTTTCTCTTTGCATAATCATAGCATTCGCATCATTTTTCCCCACAGAGCGTAGCATTCCGTCTAATACGGAGCATTACGGAAAAAATCAAAATTTTCATGATCACAAAGTCAGGTTCGAGCCAATCACCTGCAATTACCATCAGTATGTCATCAATAATGTATATAAAAGCTCACATCCCCTGCAGATATAAGCCAACATATCTCATTTTCACTCTCAAATACAGATACCTATACATACTCTTTTGACACTCGTCCGTGTCACCTTTCCCCAGTATGGTTGCCAAATCATTTGTTGCAAACCTAACACTCCTTTATTATATACTTTTCTCGACACTCGTCCGTGTCATCCTATCCCCACAGGTCGCCGAAACACCTTTTACACTCTCACCTACAAATATTTGTACATGTTTGACACTCGTCCGTGTCATACATTCCCCAGAAAGTCGAACACTCGTCCGTGTCTTGCTCATACTTCACAATATTCACTCATATTTATACATAAATCTTTGATACTCATCCGTATCTATCACTTCCTCACAGATTCGACACTTGTCTGTGTTCTTTGTTAACCAGCGTTTGTTTCTACCGATACTCGTCTGTATCATGGTCTTAAGGATGCTCGTCCGCATCTTTAATCTATACACACCATCAAACACTTATACCTTTCATTCTGAAAAGCGTAAGCGCTCGTCTGTGTTTACCATTTCCTGGCAAAACAACTTTTCTTCTATCCGACATTCGTCCTATGTCGTGATACTTTCGGCAGCCGTACCCTTCCAGGTGATCGTCCTTCACCTTTGGACGACTGTCCCTCATCCTTTCCCCAGCGGAGTCTCCATTATTGGAACCCTTTTCTATCCGGAATTCGTCCTATGTCGCGATAAATAGCAGTCGTCCCTTGCTAGGTGATCTTCCTTCACCTTTTTGATGATCGTCCTTCATCATTTAATCCGATGGCCGTCCCCATCGTTGATTTTGTTATCCGAAATTCGTCCTATGTCGTGATAAACCCCGAGAGCAGTCGTACCCTTCTAGGTGATCGTCCTTCACCTCTTGATGATCTTCCTTCATCATGCTTATCCGATGGCCGTCCCCATCGTCGACCTTTTCTATCCGACATTCGTCATATGTCGTGATAAAGAGCAGCCGTCCCCTGCTAGGTGATCGTCCTTCACCTTTGATGACCATCCCTCATCATTATTTCATTTATTCTTTGAACCGATGGTCGTCCCCATCGTTGTTTACTTTACTTTGCAAACCTGATGGTCGTCCCCATCATTGACTTTATCTTTGATCCCCAGAGAATCTTGTTTATTTACCCGATAGTCGTCCCCGTCGTGGTGTCTTTATTTCCCAAGCTTGTCGGTCGTCCCCGTCCTTGCTTTACTTACCGCTTTATCTCCAGTAGTCGTCCCCTGCTCTATGGTCGTCCTCCATCGCCTTCATTTAATAATCATGATATAATTTCTTTTACAATTTATATCCCTTTTCTTCTTCTCCCCAGTGAGTGCAAATTTTGGACTGTCTTTGGTATTCAACCACAAGTTATCTTGTTTGTTTGTTAAGCCAAGCGCTTACATCCTGCACAGCTAACTCATACTTGAATAGGGGCAGCTGTAAACACCCCAAATTTTCGCTCACTAATTTCACACCATGGCTTGTGATCTTTCATGTTTTCATGAGTATAAGCATACCATCTCATATTGCATTTTTGTTTCACTGCATAGTTCAAGTTCATCTGCATCTAGGGTTTGTGGTCTGAGCAATCCAAGGATACATCTGAGCCACTACAAAGGCCTCCAAGTATTCTAAGAGGGTCTATGTGTGTTCAATCATCATATTATATCCCTCAAAGTTCAAAGAAGTCAAGAAATCACAAGAACTGGCAGGGCATGGAAGTAGAGCTAGGGTTTTCACTACACAAATGATCAAAATTAGGGTTTTGGTTTCAGAGGCCTTAACTCCAAATTTTTGGGTCATTCTTGTTTCTATTGTTCTTAAGATTGTATAAGGATCATGTGTACCAAGTTTGATGGAGAAATTCATTGTGGAAGTCATTTGTTCACTAGGTAACTTCTTGAGCAATTTAAGTCAAAATCAGGGCATCTGAGGCCCCCAACAATGGAACCAAAGGGATATTTTCATCAAATTGAAGTTATATGATCTTTATTTGATCATTGAAGTGCTTGGAAGTTCACAAAATTGAAGAAATTTGAGCTAAACCAAAAGTTGCCAAAAATGGAAATGACTTGTAATGGAAACTTTCCATTTTGGGAAAGTTCTTCAACCTTCTCTTTCTCAACCAAAAATGCTTCAAATGAAAATTTCTTGGTCACGAAAGTTGTAGATTAGGTCTTTCCCTTTTCAAAAAGTACAAGAACATGTTCTAATTCATTATGGAACTCAAGTTATGATCTTTCAAAGTTGGCAAAAATCCTATAATTTTCAAGAATACACCAAAGAGGGATTTTTGCAAAAACCACTTGCCAAGCCATTCCACGAATTCTAATACATCTCTAAACATCATACCATCATAGTGCAACTCATTTTGATCATAATTGGCCCAAGAATCACACACTTTCATGCCTTGAACTTCAAGAAATTCCAAAAGGGCCAAAGTTCTTCAAATTTGCAAAATGGCATGAATCTTCCCATACACTTGCACCAGCACCCCAAATCAGTTTCTTTGGACCTCCTTGAACTCAGCTGAGCCCAGACACCCCTTGCAACCAGGCCTGCCATGACCCATACCTCAAGTACAACCAAACTTGACTTTTTGCAAAATCACCCATACCAATCAGCATAGCCCACACCAACTCTTCTGACCTATCAAGACATGATATGTGGACTTTATGCAAGCCATAACACACAACACTTTTCCCCGAATCAACAAGAAACTTCCTCTATTCGAAACTTTCAAACCAACCATCAAAACTTCAAAATTCCTTCACCATTCAACTCAGCATCACTCATAGATCATTTCCCACCCCTCACATTGGCCTGAAACCACCTCAAACAAAAACACGATTTCACTCACCTCTGAACTGAAACCTTCAAAACACTCCATATAAACTCCTTTCAAGCATTCCAAAAGCATAATGGGACCAAGGGGAGTGGAAAAGCACCAGGAAAGCGGCCAGAAAGCTCCAGATAGCAAAGCTTCATCTCAGGTAACCTCAAGAACTTTTTTTCCAGAAACTTGTTTTTAAGTTCCTAAATGAATCGGTGTGATGTGCTGATCATGCTGATATGTTTAGAATTGAAAATGGTTGCGTATTAAGTATTTCATGGCTTTCTGAAATTTTTACCGTTTGAATGTTTTGATTCGAATCTTGATGATGATGAATGAGAAATGATTTTTGAGGCTAGATTATTGTTTAGGATAGTTAGTTGATCAATTCTGGAGATTTTGGGGGCCTGGGGTGATGATTTGAGCAAGGTCAGGTGAGGTTCTCGCCGGAGAAGATGACCGGAGCACTGTTCCGGTCATCTGAAAGTGATTAGGGCTTAATTAGGGTTTATTTTGTCAGATGCGTTCTGGGCCTTTGGATCAGGATTAGTTTAGGAACGGGTGGCCAGGATTAGTTCACTTAGGGTTTAATTCTGATTAATTAAATTTATTAAATAATTAGGCCAGTTTGAATGTGAGCCATATGATCTGGCGCGCAGTCAATTCCCTCCACTTTCCCTTTGAATCCCAGCCATCAGATTGGATTACTTTCCCTTTATTTCATTTTTATATCATTTTTATTCATTTATCTTGCATAATTATTTTAAAATACTTAGAAAAATCCCAAAAATATTTCCTTTTGCATTTTTATTCAAAATATTTTTCTTAATCAGAAAATAAGTTTTATTTTATTTTTTGCATAAATATTGTATTTTTAAAATATTTAAATGTTTATTTTAATTAATTAATTGAATTTAATTAATTAAAATACCATTTAAGTTTCTAAAAATCACCAAAAAAATCATGAATCATCCCTTTGCATTTAGAAACATTTTCAAACTCTTTACACAAATTTATTTTTAGGTTTGATGATCATTTGAGAATTTTATTTGAATTAAGGGCCATTTAAATCCCATTTTTGAGCCCTAACTTAGAAAAATCTTTTCTGCCTAACCAAGAAGAGTTTGAAGTTGATTATTTTTGCATTGTTTTGTGCATATCATGTAGTTTCTAGGATAATTTTGGCATGAATTTATCTTTCATTTTCAATTTGTTTAGCATTCTTCATTGAAGATCACCCCAAAAACCCTTGAAACTTAGGAAATTCATAACTTCTTCTAGGTTTAGCTGTTGACTTCCCCCTTTGCATGGTAACCTAGTATAGGTTTAGGGTTTGTTTGAGTGTGATTTCAAATATTTATCATGTAATTTGCTTCTGTTTTTGTCATATGCATCTCATGTTGCTTTAAAACCCTAATTTTGCATCTTTACTTGCATTCATCTTGCATATGCATCCATACATGAACTTGCCATGACATTGCATGCATTCATATTTCATCTTAGACATCTTAGGATATGTTAAAATCATGCTTGATCATTTCTTCATTCATTTGCCATAACTTGCACTCATTTCATTTCATTAACTTTCATGAACTTTCAAACTTCAAAGCATGCATCCATTTGCATCTCATCTTTGTAAGACCATTCATGGCACTTGGTATGCCTTTGCCTCATGTCATAGCATCTTTTGCATCATGTGAATGCTTCTGATTTTGATCTTTGCCTTTGTATATGCATCATTTCATTTCATTTCTTTCTGATGCATCTCGTGCTAACATTTTCAGGTGGTAAGTTAATTTGAGAAGTGTATTTGCCTTCACTTCTCATTTCTCTTCATCTTCTTCATTTGCATCTTTGCTGCATTTTGTATTGTATTTGAGTGGGCTTGCTCACTTGTGTTCATCTCTCACTCTCTTTCTTTAAGTTACTTATCTTCTTCAATGAAGTAAGTAACTTATTTCTTCTGCTTCTTCCTCCTTTCTTCTACTTCTTCCATTGGTGGCTTCCTTGAAGATCTTTCTCAAGCCTTACAAACAATAGGAACATCCAAGCATGAAAATAATTAGGGTTGTGATTAGTCCCCCTTAGTTTTTACCTTTGAGTCTTCTTTGTGTCTCTCTTCTCATCTCATCTTTTGAGACTAAACCTTTAAGGCTTTAGGACTTTGGAATTAGGGTTATGCCTGCATCCTTCTCTTTCGATGGAGTGTATAACTTTAATCCCAAGTGTTAAACCCTTCATCTGTTTAAACCTCTTAATCAATCCATCTAATAATCACTAAGACATTAACTTGTAACTTGGGCCTTACATTAGGGTTCTAATTCTTCCTTTATGGTTAAGAAGGACTAACCCTAGTGTTTAATGGACAAGTCCCCCTCAAGTTGTCTTACAAATCATAAGACTCACTTTTTAATTTCACCCTTAATTAAAATACACTTTAATAAAGGCTTGTCATTTAATGACTTTAATCCCTAATCATGGATTAAGTTGAGGTATCTTCCTCGGCTTAAGTGTGCTCATCTATTATCCTTCTATTAGGATGGTGTAATGATTTCACTAATCCTTGATTATGGCTTAAACTCATTACTTAACACTAAACAAAAACCCAAAAACATCTAAGTAATCACAAGTAGGTTAATGATCTTAATCCTATATCATCATGGTAATTAAGTTGAGAAGCTTATCTCATACTTAAAGTATTCTCATTATCCCTAATCAGGGAGGATATAATGAATTTACAAGCATTTGATTTAGGCTTAAGCTCATTAACTTACGACAAACACCAAGAACAATAAAAGACTGAAAACACAAAAATAAACAATAATCGTCTCCTTCGGGATTCTTTTCTCATCACACTCATTCATAAGCGAGAACTTGCTTCTTCCGTCTCATGCAAGACAGTTAGCACTTGAGCCAGACAAGTCATACACTTGAGCATAGGCAAGCAAGCAGTTCATCAGTCAATTTATCTTTAAGTCTCTTTGAGTTGAACTACGGTGTTCTGACTTCCTCATTGCACGAGAGGATACGTAGGCATAACTTAACTATTATCGAACAAAAGTCTCTGTGTCTTCCCCCTCTTTCAGCATTCTCTTTTAAGCCTCATTCCTGAGCAATTCACCTTTTGCACTAACATTTATATATTCTTTTTTCCAGCTTTTGCACACAAATAACACATACACCTACCCATTTAAACACAAACTTTCAAGCGTGGATCCCTCCGAGTACGACAGACAATCTGGGTGCTAATACCTTCCAAGGTTGTAACCAACCCCTTTTCTCAGTTTCTCTAGTTCGTGACCGTTTTATCCATCTTTTTCTAGGTTTATACAGCATTACCTTTCCTTCGGGATAAAAATGCCTAGCTGGCGACTCTATTCACTTCACCTTCATTTTCTCTCTTCGCCGACCGTTCGTGTCTGCACGAAATGCAAATCTTCGGGAGCGACAAAGCAGTATCAGTTTAATCTTGATATGGCTCCAAATCGTACCCAGTTGCAGACAATGTCTCAAAGTGTTAAATAAGGGTTTAAAGAGTACGCCCAGAGGTGGTGTCAGCTTGCTGCTCGAGTGCAACCTCCTTTGTTGGAGAATGAAATGGCAGACATGTTTATGGGAACACTGCAGGATGTGTTTATTGAGAGACTGGTGTCTTGTTCACGACAAAGTTTAACGACATTGTGATAGCCGGAGAAATGGTTGAAACTCTGCTGAAAATGGGGAAAATTCAAGACATTAGTGCAGGTAACTCAAGTGGTGTCAGAAAAGCTTTTAGTGGACCTCCAAGAAGAAGGGAGGGAGAAACTAATGTTATGTATGGCCGAGGTTGGGGCCATGGATACATGAGATCTTACGAGTAGGTGGTAGCTGTCACCATTCCCACAAACCTTGTGCAACAACCATAACAACAACAGCAACAACAACAACCGCATCGCAATAACTATCATCAAAGGCCCTATCAACATAGACAATCTTGTCCAGCTAACAGGGTGCTTGAGGCCATCCCTATGACATACACATCGCTACTACAGAGATTGCTAGATTTGAACTTGGTTCAAGTGAGGACATTGGCACCACCACCACCTGGAGAATTTCCAGTGGGGTATGATGCTAATGAGAGATGTGCATTTCATTCAGGAGCTCTCGGGCACTCAACAGAGAAGTGAAGGGCATTCCAGCATAAGATCCAAGATTTGATTGACTCAAAAGCAATTAACTTTACACCGCCTCCAAATGTTACATCAAACCCCATTCCAAATCATGGAGGGGCCCGGATAAACTCTGTTGATGGTGGCGAGAGGTTGAACTTGATTTTGAAATAAAGACTTCGTTATTAGTAGTGAAAGAAAGATTGCTGAAATGGCAGGTATTCCCAGGGTGTGATCTTGATTGCGAAAGTTGTATGAATTCAGTTAACGGTTGCGGAGATTTGAAAGTTGGGTTGCAGTGTTTGATTGATGAGGGTTCCCTACAATTTGACAGGGTTGACAACATAGATGATTGTGTGTCTACAGTGACCATTTATTTTGATCCTGCTGAAGTTCCTGCCCAGAGAGAACCGATGACCATCTATGTTCTAGAGGTGAGTCCAGTAACCAATACTGTTCAGGGGCCAATTCCCTATGTTGATGACAAGGACATTCCTTGGCACTATGGCTCAGACGTGTATGAAGAAGGTCAGAAGGTGGAAATTAAAGCAGTGACAATTGATCCGACTGTGGTGAATGTCGAAGGAGTTGGTGGATTTACACGGAGTGGACGTCACTTTGCTTTTCAAGCTCTTAGAGGCGATCCTGAAGCCGAAGCTGATGCAAATGCTAAGGGTAAATAGATAGTAAATGAAGAGGTGACATCTCCCGTTGCTAGTCAGGGCACTTTTGAAAAAGAAGTTGAAGAATTCATGAGGATAATTAAGAAAAGTGACTATAAGGTGGTTGAACAGCTAAATCAGACTCCATCCAAGATATCCATTATGTCGTTGTTGATGTGTTCCCAAGCTCACCGGGAGGCTTTGCTAAATGTTTTGCAAATGGCATATGTACCACAAGAGATAACTGTTAACCAGTTGGAGGTTGTGGTAGCCAGTGTGAACGCTAGCCATGGGTTGGGATTCACAGATAGAGATCTCACTTTTGAGAGGCGCAATCACAACAAGGCCTTACAGATTACCATGGATTGTAAGGGAGCTGTTCTATCACATGTCCTGGCAGATACAGGATCTTCTCTTAATGTGCTCCCTAAGAAGGCCCTCATGAAGCCGAATATTGATGGCATCATTTTACGACCCAGTGATTTGATTGTAAAAGCCTTTGAGGGGTCCCAGAGGTCTGTGTTTGGGGAGGTGGAGCTACCGGTAAAGATTGGGTCTCAGGTATTTAAGAGTACATTATATGTTATGGATATCCAACCCGCTTATAGTTGTCTGCTAGGACGTCCTTGGATTCATTCTACCGGCGCAGTAACATCCATGTTGCATTAGAAGTTGAAGTATGTGGTAGATGGCCAGGTTTTTACTGTATGCAAAGAAGAAGATATTTTCGTAAGCCATCTGTCGACCTTCAAATATGTGGAAATGGACGGGGAGATCCATGAGACACTTTTCCAGGCTTTTGAGACAATCAATATTAGTACTTTGTCTCCAGTTGCTGCAGTTCAAAGCCATGATAAGGAAGTAGTTCAATCTGGAAATGCCCAGGCTGGTGCAAATTGTTGGAAGTGGAAAAGAAGGATGAAATGTTTGGTCTCAGATATCAACCTGGTCAGTCCAGCTGGTCTCAGGGCAGTAAGTCTATAATGTTCACTAGCACTGGAATGCTCGACTACAACCACGTTTGTGCTACAGATGAAGATGGATATAGTGACTGCGACTTGGATAACTGGATTCACCCATGTGCACCTAGGGAGGAGCTCCGGAACTGGTCTGCTGAAGATTTTGTTCAAGTTACTTGGCAGTCAAAGTAATTTTCTTATTTCCGTTTTATCATACTGCATGTCAAATCCTGCATTCTGGCCAAGGTGCATGGATCCATTTGTAGGGCCATCATGATTTTAATGCATTTATTTTACCATGAAATAAATGACATTTTTCGAGCAAATTGTGTTCTCTTTCTTTTGTTTTTAAATTTTTTCACAAAAACAAATAAAATGGCAATGTTTTTCTTTTTCCAGTGTTTTTGTGTGTTTGTGTCTCTCTTGAAAAAAATAGATTACGAAATAAGCACATCATTTGTGCAATGTTGATCATTCGGATTCCTGTGATAACGTTCCTGCTATGACCATGCATGACTTCGACAATCATATCTACCAAGCTGATGAAGAGGTTGAGGAAGACTGTGAACTCCCGGAAGAATTGGTTAGATTGTTGAAACAAGAGGAAAGGGTCATTCAGCCTCATCAAGAAGAAATAGAGATCATCAACATCGGGTCTGAGGATGTAAAGAAAGAGATAAAGATTGGGGTCAGTCTGCATGCCGAGGTAAAGAAGGAATTAATTGGTATGCTGCGGGAATATGGGAATATCTTTTGTTGTCGTATCAAGATATGCCAGGGTTAGATACTGACATTGTCGTACACAAGCTGCCATTGAGGGAAGACTGTCCTCCGATAAAACAAAAGCTGAGAAGAACTCGTCCTGACATGGCGATGAAGATCAAGGAGGAAGTTCAAAAGCAATGGGATGTCGGGTTCCTTGCCGTAACTAGTTACCCACCATGGGTAGCTAACATTGTGCCTGTACCAAAGAAAGATGGCAAGGTCCGGATGTGTGTCGATTATCGGGATATAAACAGAGCAAGTCCGAAGGATGACTTTCCATTACCTCACATTGATGTGTTGGTAGATAACACCGCTTAGTTCTCGGTATTTTCTTTCATGGATGGATTCTCCGGGTACAATCAGATTAAGATGGCACCGGAAGACATGGAGAAAACGACGTTCATTACCCCGTGGGGTACATTCTGTTACAAGGTTATACCCTTTAGATTGAAGAATGTCGGGGCAACGTATCAACCGGCTATGGTAACTTTGTTCCATGACATGATACACAAGGAAATTGAGTGCTATGTGGATGACATGATTGCCAAGTCCCGAGACGAAGAAGAACACCTGCTCAATCTCAAAAAGTTGTTTGACTGGTTGATAAAGTATAGATTGAGGTTGAATCCAAACAAGTGCACTTTTGGAGTACGTTATGGTAAATTACGGGGTTTTATTGTTATCCAGAGGGGGATTGAGGTAGATCCTGCAAAAGTAAAAGCAATACAAGACATGCCTGCACCAAAAACAGAAAAATAAGTGCGGGTTCTTAGGGAGATTGAACTACATTTCACGGTTTATATCTCATCTAACTGCCACATGTGAGCCAATCTTCAAATTGTTAAGAAAAGAACAGACGGTCAGGTGGAATGAGGACTGTCAAAGAGCCTTTGAAAAGATTAAAGAATATTTGCAGGATTCTCCGATTCTAATGCCTCCAGTTCCAGATGGCCACTTATCATGTACTTGACTGTGTTAGAAGGGTCGATGGGGTGTGTGTTAGGCCAACATGACGAGTTTGGTAAAAAAGAGTATGTTATTTATTACCTTAGCAAAAAAATTTCCGACTGTGAATTTCGTTACTCACTGCTCGAGAAAACTTGTTGCGCTTTGGCATGGGCTGCTCGCCGACTGAGACAGTACATGTTGACCCATACCTCATTGCTAATCTCAAAAATGGACCCTGTCAAGTATATTTTCGAGAAACCAGCATTAACCGGAAGGGTTGCAAGGTGGCAAATGATCTTAACAGAGTATGACATATGGTATACTTCCCAGAAAGCCATCAAAGGAAGTGGATTGTCAGATTATCTTGCACAACAACCGCTTGAAGACGACTATCAACTAATGAAGTTTGATTTCCCTGATGAGGACATCATGTACCTCAAGGCAAGAGATTGTGAGGAACCACCTCCAAAGGAGGGGCTTGACCCTGAATCTAAATGGAAGTTAATGTTTGATGGGGCTATCAATATCAACAGACACGAAGTTGGTGATGTTCTTATCACTCCCGAAGGTGTTCACTTTCCCTTCGTTTCCAGAATTACTTTTGGCTGCACCAACAATGAAGCGGAATACAAGGTGTGCATAATGGGAATAGAGGAGGCTATTAATCTTCGGATTAAGACCCTCGATATATTCGGAGATTCAGCCCTCGTTATTAACCAGATTACCGGCAAGTGGTATACACATCAAGAACACTTAGTCTCTTATAGGGATTATGCCAGAAGACTGTTGAGGTTCTTCACAATGGTTAAGCTGCAATATAAACCACGAGATGAGAATAAATTTTCCGATGCTTTGGCTACTCTTTCTTCATCCATCAAAGTCTTGTGTTGGAACTATGTGCCCAGAATTGACATTTCCAGGCTTGATGCACCAGCTTACGCTTTCTCTGTAAACGCAGTGTCTGATGAGAAACCTTGGTACTTTGATATCAAGATCTTCCTAGTAAAACATGAATACCCAGTTGGGGCATCATCCAACGACAAGAAGACCTTGAGACGACTTGCTGCTAGTTTCTTCTTGAATACAGACGGAGTTCTGTATAAGAGGAACTTTGACAAGGTCTTGCTCATATGTGTGGATAGACACGAAGCAAGCCTGTTAATGAAGGAAGTCCATGAGGGGTCTTTCGATACTCATGCAGGAGGGCATGCAATGGCTAAGAAGTTGTTGAGGTCGGGGGTACTATTGGCTGACAATGGATGCAGACTGTTGTTCGTACGCCCGTAAGTGCTACAAATGTCAGATATATGCAGACAAGGTGCATGTTCCTCCTAGCCCGCTCAACGTCATGTCATCTCCTTGGCCCTTTTCTATGTGGGAAATTGACATGATCGGGAAGATAGAGCCTACTGCTTCAAATGGTCATTGTTTCATCTTGGTTACGATTGATTATTTCACCAAGTGGGTTGAAGCAGCATCGTATGCCAATGTCACTCGCCAAGTGGTAGCCATATATCTAAAGAAAGACATCATTTGCAGATACGTACTGCCCGAGCGAATCATTACTGATAATGGTTCCAATTTGAACAATAAGATGATGGCAGAACTGTGTCGGGACTTCAAGATTCAGCATCACAATTCTTCTCCTTATCGGCCAAAGATGAATGGTGCGGTAGAGGCAGCTAATAAGAACATTAAGAAGATTGTGCAGAAGATGGTTGTCACTTACAAAGATTGGCATGAGATGTTACCATTTGAACTGCATGGGTACCGAACGTCATTCAGGACGTCAACCGTGGCAACTCCCTTCTCTCTAGTGTATGGAATGGAATTTGTCTTGCCTGTTGAAGTAGAAATTCCTTCTTTACGTGTGATGATGGATGTGAAGCTTGATGAGGCTGAGTGGGTACGCGCTCGATATAATCAGTTGTGTCAAATTGAGGAAAAGAGATTAACGGCTATCTGTCATGGTCAGCTTTATAAAAGGAGAATGAAGCGAGCATTCGACCAACGAGTACGTACTCGAGAGTATCAAGCAGGCGAGATTGTACTCAAGAGGATCATTCCTCCAGGTTCAGATCACAGGGGCAAGTAGACCCCAAACTACGAAGGCCCATTCATAGTAAAGAAAGTTTTCTCGGGTGGGGCACTGATGCTCACTACTATAGATGGAGAAGACTTCCAATCCCATGTTAATCCGGACGCAGTTAAAAATACTTCACATAAAAAGACCCGCTGGACATAAAAATAGAATTAAAGTCCAGGCAAGAAAAGGGCATCTTGGCGAGCTAAAAACAGAATAAAAAGCTCGGGCAAAAGTTAGGGAAAATAATAAAAAAATGTACACCCGCTGAGTTGAAAAGCCACATCGGACAACTCAGGAAAAAAAGGTATCTCGGTGGATTGAAAACCCGAAAGGGCGATCCACGCAAAACAAGGGAATAAGCGAACAACTGCGATCCGGGTAATCTGAACCAAGTCATCGTTTCATATAGTCTGACAATATCAAAAGGGTAGGAATCAGTCCCCTCATCATCTTCAGAAAGCAAAGGCAAGAACGGAAAGTCTTGAGGACATGTTGGTCATAGCAGGAAGGAAACTCATTGGAATGTCGTGTACATTGCCATTAGGATAGTTTCTTTTCTCAATTTTAAGGTAGCTACCTCTTCCCAGGTAGTTACTTCCTGATGTAATGATTTTCCTATTCAGAGGACATTCATTAAATGAATATTCAGTCAAAAGCTGTGTTGTGTTGTGTTTACTTTGTTTGCAAAAGTTTCCTGAATTTTTGGCAAAAAGAACATTGCATTTGAAACATGGTGATTTTTCTAAATAATGACATTGCATGGAAACATTTAAAACCATCTTTGAGTGTCGGGTGACAGTGGATGAACAGATCATACCATATAAATCCTCGAGGCACATGGGTGTATACTGTTGTTGCAGGTTTTGAAGGGTGGTGTCGTATCTCCCCAAGTAGAGAGTGTTCCCCCACCTGAGCTAGAGCAGGTGGAATCCCTAGCAGAACTCCAAGGTAAATGGAAGAGCTTTTTTCCCCCAAGAGGATTATCTTCCCACAAATGAAGTGTTCCCAGCAAGCATGATTGGGATTTACTCCTATCATTGAAATATTCCCCAGATAAGTCGCCAATTCATTTTTGGTCAATTTGATGATACAAATAGTTATTCATCTCCCCAGCCAGAGTTAAGTATCAAAGCCTCTTGACCTGGTTCTTCCCTACAGAGTTGTGATTCTTGCTACCAATCAGGTATTTTCTTATTGCTCGTCTGCATTTCGCAACGCTCGTCTGTGTTTGATCTTTGGTTGTTTCTTGTCTGCATTTCCCGATACTCGTCTGTGTTTGTTATTTGCTCATTGCTCGTCTACCTTCTGCAACACTCGTCTGTGTTTGTTATCTGTTTGAAGCTCGTTTGCATTGGTTGGATACTCGTCTGTATCATCCCTCACACTCGGCTGTGTTAGTTTATATCCCTATGTGTTGATTTGATAATCACTCTGGTACTCGTCTGTATGGCTAATCCAAATGCTCGTATGTGTTGGATTCTTGGTACTCGTCTGTATTGCTACTCCAAATGCTCGTATTAGTTGGATTCCAGGTACTCCTCTTTATGGCTACTCCAAATGCTCGTATGTGTTGGATTCCTGGTACTCGTCTGTATTGCTACTCCAAATGCTCGTATGTGTTGGATTTCTGGTACTCGTCTATATTGCTACTCCAAATGCTCGTCTGTGTTGAATTTCTAGTATTTGTCTGTATCAGTGGTTGATATTCGTCTATATCATTGCTTGAGGCGTTCGTCTGCGTTTCTTAGATCATTGTCTGATATTCGTTTATATCAATGACTTATGAAACTCGTTTGTTCTCTTGATGATCATCCAATACTCGTTTGTATTGAAGAGGTTTAAAGTCCTGACGGTGGGATTAAAACGTCAAAATGGTTACCGGTCCTGGCGTAACAGTTTGTCCAAAGGAGGTTCATTTGTCTCAGACGCCACTTATCTACGCAAGATTTGTGAAGAGGGTTCGTACAATCCTAATGTTACACCTAACATAATAGGTTATTTGAAGAAGACTCGTATGTCTTAGACCTTATATCTACGGAGGATATATGAAGAGGGTTCGTTTGTCCTGATTATGCATGTCTATCCCACAGACTTAAGTGCATCACAGTCCTGGCGTAACAGGTTATCCGAAGGAGGTTCATATGTCTCAAGTCATACACTTTGTAAAATTTATGAAGAAGGCTCGTATGTCTAGTGTTCTGGTGTAACAGGTTTATTTGAAGAGGGCTCGTATGTCCAGTTTTCTGGCGTAACAGGTTTATTTGGAGGAGGGCTCATATGTCCAGTTCCTGGCGTAACAGGTTTGCTTGAAGAAGACTCGTCTGTCTAAGTTTTCCTTATCCGGCGTAACAATTCAATTTGGACAGAGCTCGTCTGGTTTGTCTTCACTTCAGTCATCCAAAGCGTCATTTGGTTGGGTTTATTTCCCATTTCTGCATTCTCCAGTAGAGTGCAAATTCCAGGTTCTTTGGTATTCAACCACAATTTATCTGGAATGGTCGATAGCCCGTGCTATCGTCCTTTTCAGATCAACAATTGATTGAATAGGGGCAGCTGTAACATCCCAAATTTGCCCTCTGACTTTTAGCATCATCCTTATATCATAATCATCATAAGCATGTCATGTCCTTAGCATTTTTGCATAGAAAAATGAAGCATAACATTCTCATGTTCTAGCATTGGGCATATGATCAATCATTGGTGAATTTGAAGCCTTACAAGTCAAAGCAAGAAGACAAGAGGCCTTTTCCAAGTCCCATGAAGTGTCTCTAGGTCATGTACAAGCTCAAGATCCTCTACAAGAGCCCAGAAAGTTGGGAGATTACTAGATGACTCAAGGAAGGGCAAGCTCCTACACAAATGGTCCTCAAATTAGGGTTTCATAATCAAGCAGGGATTCTTTGTGACTTTGGCCATTTCATGTAGGAAAAGTCCTTCGTATGATATGTGAATGCAATGGATGAAATTTGGTGAGAAAAATCATTGTGGAAGGCAGTCAATTCATCAGTTGTTTACATAAGAAGAAACTGGTCAAACTGATTAGTTGAAAAGTCAACCGTGGCAATTCAAGGGTTCCAATCTTATTTTTCAAGCCAAGGGATGTTCTTAAGGTCATAGAAGAGGTTTGGCAAAGTCAGAAGTCAAGTATTTAGGATTTTGGCAAGGTTTTCTATTTTTGGCATATGGCATGTAACTAAACTTTCCAAATTTAGCAAGTTTTGCCATAATATTCAAGTGATTCTTACATGGCCAAGATGACTCCAAATGAATTTTCCTTTAACATTAAAGTTGTAGAGTATGATATCCCATTTCTAAAAATTACAAGAACATTTTCATAGCCCTCATGGTTTGAAAGTTATGGCCAATCGAAAGTTACACATATTTAGGTTTTACAATATTTCCAAGTTTCTACCATTTGCAAAAACGCATGTAACTCATTTCCAAGCCAACCTATGGGCAAATTGAGATCATGACATCACAAGTAATTGCATGAAACACATTTTTCTCAAGATAATTCAATAAATTCGTGCATGGATAAGTGAATATTTTATAAAGTGCAAAAATGCAAAAGCATGGGAATAACATGATCCAGCCATCCAATGGTCATGATTAAAGCATTGATGAGCAAATTATAACAAGGGAATCAGCATGTGCAAGGAGCTGGAGAAGTGAACGAGCATTTCACCCTCACACATTATTTTTGCATTTTTGCAAATTCATTTCAATTTCACTCTTCCCACGTGCAAAGTTCTCCAAACCCTAATCAGTGTGATACATGGATCATATAAAAGCTATTGCATACAAACTTCAGCCCTAGCTCTCTCTCATTCATCAACTTCAATGTTTTATTCACAAAAACAAAAGCCTTCGAATCTCTCTCTTCAGGCTTTCATTCTCCAATCTATTTCTATATTCTTGTTCAGTGAGCTCTAAGGATCATAAATACACCATCAATTCAAGCTAAAAGCAAAGTTTTCATCAAGTGCCATTCAAGTGCAGTTGGTGTCGAATCTCAAGATCTAGGAGGTTTCAAGGCTTCTTTTGCATATATTTTGCAAAGAGAGGTTAGAAGGAGTAGATCTGCAGCTGTAGGATCATTTTCTTGAAGGTTTAAATGATCTTCAATCTCAGGTATGCTCTGGAATTTGTAGATCTGGATTTGAAATTAGATGTTTTCAATGTGATCTACGTGTTATGCTGATGATTCTGATGTGTTTAGATTTTGATTTCAGTAAGAAATGAGTATTTTGTGTTGAATTTAAGTTTGATGTTTGAAACTGTTTGTCTTTGATTTGGCTTGTGCATTATGATTAAGATTAACGTATTTTAGTAAAGAAGAAGTGAACGAAACATTACGTGTGGGGCTAGCCCAGGTGTGATTCGTTCTTAGAACGTGCGGAATGCTAGACTCCGGAGCTATGTTCCTTGTTAAATTAATTAAGGCGCGATAAAGATCGTGCAGATGGCGATCACTTAGTGACCGACTTACGTGTGTGAAGTGTAGACGAGATGAACTCCTCACTTGGGTGTTGGACCAAGATAAATTATTATTATTGGTTTTTCTTTTACAATTTATTTTAGTGGTGATCGTGTTAATAATTATTTACCTGACAAAATGAAGTCGAAATACGATAAACAAAACCAATACAAATCTTCTCAAGACATACACATAATCATACGACTAAATAACGAGCAAAGACATAATCACACTCCATAAATAAAAAAATCGACCACCAGATAATAAACTAACTATATTGAAAATAATTATAAAGTAAATGAATTAACAAATTAATTGATAATTGAAAATAAAACAATCACAAATAAACAAAATATATTTTTTGAGATTTTGTTTTGAAACTAGTTTTAAAACTTTTTTTCTTTAAAAATAACACGATAAACCAAGGTTAATAAGTAAAACAGGGATGCATCCTCTGCTTGTGACAGGCGTCCCTACGAAGACACCTGTCGCCGGTAGAAAGGGCCAAAACAAGCCTTTTATTGCCACGCCTTTTTTTTATAAAAAATGAAAAAACTGAGGGTCTCATTCATCCATCCTCATCGTCTTTTTTCTTGGTCCACACTTAGCGTTTTCAATTAATGTATGAGTGCATAATCCCAAAACCTAACTGAAACAGAAACCCAGTTCACGCTCGGAATGCCTCAATCATATGAAAAAAACCAACGTATCATCTATCTTAAACTCAAAACAAAACAAAATCTACAAATGAAAATCACATACAAAGATCCAACGCGAATCCAAAATTGAAACCTTAAAGAGGAAATAATCCTCATGTGTATGATAAAGCATTCAATCAAGCAGCAAACAACACGGAAATACACAATAAAGATTCGACCGATGCGAAATATACGAAAAAAAGGATCGTCGGAGCATCTCGACTCCGGCGAGATTTGGTGATGGTGAAATACCTCAGGTGCGCTTGAAATCTCTTCATCTTCGTCTGGGTCCTTGCGTCTCCTTGCTTTCCTTCTCTCTAACACTTCCGATATCCTTCTCTGGGCCTATAGGTTCTTCTGCGAGCCGTGGGTTGTTGGCGAGATGGCGGCTGGGGATGAACTTGTTTGTTTGATGTTGCTTATGAAGGTTTGACTCCTCTCCTCCTTTCTTCTTTTTTATGAATGTTGCTGCTTGTTGAGTGTGAAACGTGTAAGTTTTAGGGTTTTAAGCGGCTAGGGTTTTTTTCTTGTCTTTTCGGATGATCCCCCTTCGTTATGTTCTCCCCCCTTTAAATAGTGTCAAATTAGGTTTTTTTCAAAATGAGAGTTCACTGAGTTTGAACATATTTGGTTATACTTGCCACATCCTTTCTGCATTGAAAAGTCGCTTTACCAATTTAGTGAAAATTTCGATCCTGCAACTCTGTTATATTTTGTCTATTCATGCCTTTATCTCTGCATCTTGTTGACTCAGTTTTCCTTGGTTTTCCAATGAACTGAGCAAGTTAGACTTGAATTGAATTGATCTTTCTCAGTTTCTCTTTATTTTGTCTGTTTGCTAATTCGAAAATAAAATCTTTATTGTGGTAACATTGGTTTCAGCCTTGGTTTACTAATCATTCTCTTCTTTTTTTTGTATGTACTCGTTGGAACATGACCGGTCAGGTTGCTTCATAACCAAGTCCAATATGCAACCATTTCCAACCATGAGAAGCAAAATAACAATTGGATTGTCCTTAAGAATTCCCTTTGGCGAATTAAGGGGCTATCATTTACTTATCAACTTTGAGGGAAAAGATCCATGAATTCAGCGTTTTGATTTTGTTTCAATTGTGGGAATCACACGTTTTTATGTGATTTGTCCTGTTTTTTTTATTCATTTCATAAGACTCGTTACTTTATGCTCCATTTTTTTTGCAGGATCCGTTTGTAGCAATTTGTTCTCCATATTTTATGAATGCTAACCTTCTTTGACATGAGTTGTAGGGGTGGCATATTCGCGTGAGCCAAAAAAAATGTGCAGGAAGGTACCCTTTGGAGTGGTCTATGTATCCTGAAAAGAGTCATAGCCGCAGTTGTCGCGGTGAATCCTACTTTGGGTTAAAGCATAGAGTCATGTAAAACAAAACTATGTCAGCATGCTATATTCTGTGGATTTCGATAGACACAGCCTCATTGTAAGCTCCTTTTCCTTTTCTATGATAAAACTTATTGATCCTTTTGCATAATGGACTTCTATTCTTGTTGTAGGAACTTTGTGCAAATGACACTTAAAATAATAAAAAACTTTACATATCTCATCAAGTTTTAATTTTGTGTAAAATTACAATGAATTCTTGTAGCTGGTAGAAATTTGCAATTGGGTATGAACGTAAATGGAAAATTTGGGAATTTCGACATAGACTTTGACATTGCATTTGAGATTGGAAACTTGGACTAGAATTTTGAAATTTGACATGGGAATTTAGGAATTTAAAATAAACTTGGAATTTGACATGAGAGTTTGAAATTGACTTTAGGAATTTGAACTAAACTTGGAACATGGACTAGAAAAATTGAAACAAAATTTAGAAACAAAATTGAAAACTTGAACCATGAGATTGAACTTGGAATGAAAGCTAAATTGGAGTATGAATGAAATTAGATTTTGACATGGAACCTAAGACTTGAAATTGGAGTGAATCAAGAGTTTGAATCTAAAAGTTAAAATTGGATAATCGAATGATAATTGAAATGGAATTGAACTGATATAAAAAAAAAAGACATTTGAGAACCATGAAATTTAATTTGGGAAAGTGAAATGAAACTTTTGGGATTGAAATAGGAATCTTGGATTTAAAATTAAGACTTGAAACTTGAGATAAAAGAAAATGAAATGAACTTGGAAAATTGACATCTTGAGATTGGAAACTTGAATTTGGAAAGAAATTTGTAATTGAACATTTGAGAATAGAATTTGAAATGAGACTAGAAAATTTGGGATTAAACTTAGAAATTAAATTAAAAACTTGAAATGGAATTGAAAATAAAATTGGAATAAAACTTGAAAATTGAAAATAAAATTCGAAAAAAACTTGACAATTAAATTGAAAGCTTGAAGTGGAATTTTTGAGCGATTAGACTAACAACACCCCAAAAGGGGGAACTCTAGTCACACGATTCATAAGATCACATTGAAAAGGAAAACAAACCTGTTGAAAATCCAAAAATGACTAATATACACCGTGGTATGAGACGAAAATATGATATGAAAAGTTAGGGATAAAATTTGGGGTGTGACAACTTTGTTGAGATAATGTTTGCTGATGTTGTTCAAGATTCCTTTGAAATGGTGTTTGTTGATGTTGTAGGAGAGATGTTTGGAACTGTTGAAGTGATTTGTAGGATGCCTTCTTTGATAAGACTGTTGATACCAATCTTCATATTTGCACAACCATTGGTAGCAATCTTGCAAGCTTCACAATGTGCCTCACAACCTGGGAACACTTGGCACTTCAATAGCTGAGCTTTTACTTCGGCCAATGGTATTTGAATACTTGCAATGTCATCAATCAGAATTGTTGGTTGGTCTTCTTCAATGGCATTGATCTTAGGCGCACCATGATTGGGTATCAGGTTGCTTGTGACATTAGGTGGAGCTGCAAAATTCAAAGCTTTGTAGTCAATCAAATCTTGGACTTTCATGTGCAGGGCCCTACACTTTTCTGTTGAATGGCTAGGTGCATTTGAATGAAAAGAAAATCTTACATTGGCATCATAGTTCCTTGGAAAATTGAGAGGATCGGGTGGAGTCAGGGTTCTCAATTCAATCAGGTTGAGCTTCAATAACTGTGGAAGTAGAGCTGCATAGGGCATCGGGATGGGATTGATAAACCTATTGATTTGTGAAGTCCTTTGTTGGAACGGACATTGTTGTTGGTTATTGTCATTGTTGTAAGACATTTGTTGTTGAGGAAACTGTTGCTGTTGTAGGAAGTATTTTGGTTGGGGTGTTGGAGTAGGGATGGTGACAGCAGCCACTGATCTTTGCAAGTATTAGGGTCTACCTCGACCAATATGTATTGAGTTGGTTTCACCCGTTCTTCTAGGCCCATAGAAAGGTTTATTTGCATTACTGGAGCTAGCACCATTGTCAGAGATCTTACCCATCTTCAACAAACTTTCAATTCTCTCTCCTGCTATCACCACATCAGAAAAGCTGGTGGAAGAGAAAGCGGCAAGTCTATCAATGTAGGTTCCTTGTAGGGTATTCATAAACATATCAGCCATTTCCCTTTCAGACATAGGTGGTTGGACAGCAGCAGCAAGCTGTCTCCATCTTTGGGCATACTCACGGAAACTTTCTCTCGAAGACTGAGACATACCCATTAGGAGGGTCTTGTTGGGTGTCATATCCAGGTTGTACTGAGATTGGCGTATAAAGGCCTCAGCTAAGTCTTTCCGGATTCGGACCGTTGCTCTAGATAGGTGAGAATACCACTCTCGGGATGCCCCAGTTAAACTTTCTTCGAAGTAGAACATCCACAGTTTTTCATCCATGGTATAAGCTTTCAATCTCCCCAGAAAGGATTGCAGGTGGGTACGAGGACAAGAGGTACCATTATACTTCTCAAAGCAAGGAGGTTTGAACTTGTGAGGAATCATGACTCCTTCCACCAATCCCATATCCATCACATCAAATACCAAAGAATTTTGGGATTCCAAAGATCTCAGCTTCTCAGATATCTCGTCCAGACGACGGTCATAAGCTTCATCAGCCCCAACACCTAACACTGTAAATTGCTCGTCTTGAGGATCCTCCTATAGAATGCGATCTCCAGTGTTCCTCTGGGTATTTCCAATAACACTGTCTTCAGGGTTGATGTGGGGCCCAAACTCAGGTGGATTTTTTCGCGGTTGTCCGTGATCGTTGTTACTAGTACCTCTAGTGCCTGCGTGGTTCTCGTCTGGAGTTTTCCGCTCGACTAATTCCCTTAATCTTTCCTAGGTTTGTGCCAGCCCAGTCATCACAGCCATGAATTGATTCATCTGAGTCCTCACTTTTGTCCTTACATCAGTCATCTGAGTCCTCACATCTGTCAGTTCCTGTTGTAACTGATCCATTTGTAGACTCGGAAGGTTGTTACGGGTCGGATACCGGTGAATGTGATTGATAGGAAAGACCCTTCTGCGAGCAATATTTCCTAAGACAAGCAGCAAAGTGAGAAAACAACAACAAAACACCTGCAAAACAAAAGATATGAGTTATCATGCAATGCAGTATGTCCATTTGTCTTCAGAGGGTATCCGGTTTGGTTCTTGGTTTTGACTTTCCAGACCTCTGGGAATGATGAAGATGTTGAAGCAAACAAAGTCCATAAGGAAATAATCATAACCATAAAACAAGAAGAACGGTCAAAACCAAACAAAGAAAAGATGGATACCCTGTAAAACAAATATGCAAATGTTAAATGATGCAATATGATGTATGCTTATGATATGCAAGGGTTTGTGATCAGGTGCTGGATTGTCAGTTGCTTTGATAGGGTCCATGAGTGTTCATAATTCCGGATGAAGATCTGAGAACCAGTAACTAGGTGGGGGACTCAAATAAAGAGTCACTTGTCCAGGGTTTCAAAGAACTAGTCCAAAATAGTGTGACCTTAAAATAATTCCAGTAACAGGGTATGTTGAGGCCAAGGGTTCCTGCAAACCTGTAAACAACCCAACCCACTCACAGGTATTGTTCTAGAACAAGGATCCTCAGGTTCGAATCTATTATGAGAAGTGTAAACACATTTAACCCGGAGGTACAATGTTTACCCTAATCATAAAGGATCCTCCTCTAATTCACCTCAGATGCTGAAGGTCGTCTAAAAAGGTCATCCAGACTTAGCAATCTTCCTAGATAGCCCTAGCACTACAGGAGATCTGTAGCAAAGAGTTCTCAAGAAGTAACCCATGTCTGAACCGTGTTTTCATATTCCCGCACCAGACCGAAATGGAATGGGAAAGAATATGAAGCCACTCTAATCCTATGTCTGTCACCCAGGCCTTTGTGTTGGACCTTTCTCACTGGAATACCCCTCCCACCAAAGCAAACCAGCAAACCAACACATGATATGATAATAAAATGAAATGCATAAAGCAGTAAATGAAAGCGATAAAGTATATAAAGTTGTACAGAAAGCAATAAATAAAGCACAAACAAAAACACATATAGCACATAACACCCCCAGTAAAAACAAACAAAAAAGCTCTAGGAGAAACCCACAAGAGAACCAGAAGCCCTGGTTGAAAGGTTTCCCCAGCAGAGTCGCCAAGTTGTCGATCCCCGGACTTTCGTCCCGGTGCAGACGCGAACGGACGAGGCGAAAGAAAGGTTGAGGTTGAAATAGAGTCGCCAGCTTGGCATTTTTATCCCGAAGGAAAGGTAATTGTAAACACCCCAAATTTGGCCTCACTTTTTCTCACACCATGGCTTGTGATCTTTCACATTTGCATTAACATAAGCATACTACCTCATATTGCATATTTGTTTCATCTGCATAGTTCAAGTTCATCTGCATATAGGGTTTGTGATCTGAGCAATCCAAGAATCCATCTGAGCCATCCCAAAGGTCTTGAAGTTTTCCAGGAGGGTCCATGTGTGTTCTATGATCATATTATGCTCCCCAAAGTTCATGAAAGTAAAGGGATCACAAGAATTGGCAAAGGCATGGAAGCAGAGCTAGGGTTTTCACTACACAGATGACCAAAATTAGGGTTTTGGTTTCAGAGGCCTCAACTCCAAATTTTTGGGTCATTCTGGTTTCTAATGTTTTTAATATGTTATAAGGATCATGTGTACCAAGTTTGATGAAGAAACTCATTGTGGAAGTCATTTGTTTACTAGGTAACTTCCTGAACAAGTTAAGTCAAAATCAGGGCATCTGAGGCCCCCAACAATGGAACCAAAGGGGTATTTTCATCAAATTGAAGTTCATTGATCTTTATTTGATTTTAGAAGTGGTTGAAAGTTCACAAGATTGAAGAATTTTGAGCCAATTGCAAACTTGCCATTTTTGGAAATGACTTGAAATGCAAACTTTCCATTTTGGGAAAGATTTTCAACCTCCTCTTTCATGACCAAAAATGCTTCAAATGAAAAATTATTGGGCATGAAAGTCGTAGATTAGGTCTTTCCCTTTTCAAAAAGTACAAGAACATGTCTTGATTCATCCTAGAACTCAAGATATGGCCTTTCAAAGTTGGCAAAAATCCTATAATTTCAAGTTTTGCATATTGGCATGTTCAAGGATTCTAATGACCTCTAATGTGCACAAATATGTTATAACATGTCAAAGAAGCTTCAAAAGATCAGAATTGGACTTTGAATCTAGGGTTTTCATGGCTTGTGATCCAAGAAACACCAAAGAGGGAAAGTTGCAAAATTTATGCCATCTCTTCATCCAAGCCTTCCAGCACATCAAATTCAATCCCATGGTCCTCCATGAACCAAGCTGAGGCCAGACACCCCTCCAAACAACCTCTAACCTGTGTTGTGCTTCAAGTACATATCACCTTGACTTTTTGCAACTTGGCCCATACCAATAAAGTTGTGCCACCACCCACTTTCTGAGAAATCCCATTGGCTTATACAAACATCATGGATCACAAAACACACAACACACAAGCCTGAAAACCTCTCAACATTCAGATTTCCAAAAATCACCTCATACATTCACCTCTTCGAATTTCATAGCACAACCACTCAAACTTCAAACTTTCTTCACCATTTAACTCAGAATCACCTAATTAACAAATCCCAACCATTAGAATGACCTGAAACACATCACACAACAAACACGATTTCCGAGTTATCAGAACTGAATCACTCAAACTAGCCTATTTAAACTCCATCCAAGCTTTTCAGAAGCATCAGAGGGATCATTGGAGGAATTTTGCACAAAGGAAGAGGTCAGAAAGCTCCAGTTTACAAAGCTTCAACTCAGGTAGCCATGATGAACTTTTTTTCCAGAACTCTTGTTTTAAGTTTCTAAATGATTCTACATGTTTAGCTGATCATCCTTGTAGATGTCTTGAATTGGCCGGATTTTTGACCAACAAGAAATATTGAATTCAGTTCAGAATGTCCTATCAAATGTTGGGACATTATCAAACAGAGTATATGAATTTATTTCAGGATGTCTCACCAGATGTTGGGACATTGTGTTAATGATTTAAGTTCAGTTTTTCAGGATGTCCCAACAGATGTTGGGACATCTCAAACCTGCTACCAGAATTAATTATTGACTAACTGATCAGAGATATTTAAGGAGAGTTATCTGGAATTAATTAATGATGGATAAAAACAGAACAAGGCGCATCTATAGGGAGTTTTATATTGAGGATTCAGATTAAAACAGAAGGCCTAAATCACCTAGAATCTAGGAAGTAACAGACCCTAAATTCAAGGTGGAAGCTGCATGCGCATTAGGGCTGGATCATCCTACAGAAAGCCCAAATTACAGATACCTATTTAATCAACAGAAACTCATAGAATTGAGTACGAATTTCAGAAGACCAAATAGAGTGTCTAGTGTTTTAATAGCAGGTTGTTTTAATTGTACCACTTTATGAGCTTTTAAGAAAAAGTGCATTTGTGACTTGATTAAAACTGTGAAGTAAGATCAAGCTGTATTGTTTGAAGAATGTCTTCAATTTTATTAAACTTGTAAATTGGATCACTGTGTGATTGAGGGGGAGTGAGTAGGGTACTCTTATCTAAGTTGTGTCTTAGGTAGAAATTGCATTGGGTAGTTATTAAGTGATAGATTAAACAAGGTGGTTTAAGTCTAGAATTAATATTACCTATAGTGGATTTCCTCCTGGCTTGGTAGCCTCCAGATGTAAGTGTGGTTATACACTGAACTGGGTTAACAAACTTCTGTGTTGTTTACTTTTCTTCCTATTTAAGTTTTGGTTAAATCTGTCAAGTGTTGGGACATCTCTTAGGACATCTCATACCTGATCACAGAATTTCAATTGGCATCAGAGCAGGCACCCTGCCTGTTTATACTTGGTGAGATCTAGGGAATACAAATTCTGTAACATGGACAGAGATATAGGGTCAGTAAATAGACCACCTATACTGGATGGATCTAATTATGACTACTGGAAGCCAAGAATGATTGCATTCTTAAGATCACTTGACAACAGGGCATGGAGAGCAGTCAACATTGATGGGATTATCCTGTCCAAGATACCAAAGATGGATCAAAAGTGCTGAAACCTGAAGAAGAATGGAGTAAGGAGGAAGAAGATTCAGCACTAGGCAACTCAAAGGCCTTAAATGCTTTATTCAATGGCATTGATAGGAACATCTTCAGACTTGTACATCATTGTGAGCTAGCCAAAGATGTGTGGGATACTCTCAAAACAACTCATGAAGGAACATCAAAGGTAAAGATGTCAAGACTTCAACTTATCACCACCAAGTTTGAAAACTTGGGAATGAAGGAAGATGAGACAGTTCATGAATTCTACATGAACATCTTAGAAGTAGCTAATACTTCTGGAGCTTTGGGAGAAAAGATGACTGATGAAAAGCTTGTAAGAAAAATCCTCAGATCTTTGCCAAAAAGATTTGACATGAAAGTCACAGCAATAGAAGAAGCTCAAGACATATGCTCTATGAAAGTTGAAGAACTCATTGGTTCCCTTCAAACCTTTGAGATGGGAATGAATGACACAAATGTTAAAAAGAACAAAAGCATAGCCTTGGTGACAAATACTGATGAAGAAGAAGATGATGAATCAGAAAATGATAAAAGCTTATCAGACAACCTTGCTATGCTTGGAAGACAATTCAAAAAGATTCTCAGAGGAATGGAAGGCAAATCCAATCCCAGTGGAAGATACACAAACTCTTCTGAGAACAAGAGACCTTATGATGCTAACAGAAGGTCAAATTTTGCTGAAAAGACCAGTCAAGAAAAAGGAATCAAATGCCATGGATGTGAAGGATATGGACACATCAAGAATGAATGTCCTACCTACTTAAAAAGAACAAAGAAAGGACTATCTGTAACCTGGTCTGATGAAGACTCAGGAGGAGACTCAGAAGAAGAATCAGCTAAGCATATCACTGCTTTAGCTGGATTATGTGAGTCTGAAAGTGAATCCAGTGATGGAGAGTGTACTTATGAAGAACTTGAGCAAGCATTCAAAGATCTATACAAAAGAAGCACTGAAATATGCAGTGAGGTTATAAAGCTAAAGAAGCAGAATGAGGCATTAGAAGATGAAAAAGCAAGTGATCAAGAGATCATTGACACCTTGAAAAATGAAGTAAGTCTTCTCAACTCCAAGTTGGAACATATGTCCAAATCTGTTAGAATGTTGAACAGTAGCTCAAATACACTGGATGTTATTCTCAACAACAATAAGCACTCAGGGGATAAAAGTGGACTGGGATTTAACAGAGTACATAAAGATGAAGCTAGCTCTAGCAAAACAACTTCAAAATCCATACAGTCAAACAAGATGTCCCAACAGATGCTTCAACATCAGGAAAAGAACACAAAGTCAAACATAATGTTCCAACAGATGTCTCAACATTCTGGAAAGAACAAAATAAAGAAGAAGTATCAAAGATGGAGATGCCATCACTGTGGAAGATTTGGACATATCAAACCTCATTGTTATAAGCTACATGGATATCCAAATCAGATGTGTCAGCAACCTTCTAAGCAGAAAATAGAAGCTAACAAGAAAGTGTTGCATAGACATCAAAGAAATCAGCAACCTCCTAAGCAGAAGACAGAAGTCATCAAGAAGGTATGGAGACCAAAAACTAGCATTCAGGCTGATCAAAGCTACATACCCAAGAACAAAATCAACAATCAATCTTGGAGATCTGCTGGTGAACAACACACAGGGCAAAGACATCAAAAGAAATCTCAACTCAAATGGTCAAAGAAAAGTGTTGCATATATAGCACATACATCACTAAGAGTATCAGCTAAGGAAGACTGGTATTTTGACAGTGGATGTTCAAGACACATGACTGGATTGAAGAACCTGCTAGTAATCTTAAAGTCACATTCATCCAGGTATGTAACCTTTGGAGATGGAGCTAAAGGAGAAATCAAGGGAGTTGGGACCTTGGACTGTCAAGATGTTCCAAGACTAGATGATGTGCTGTTAGTTAATGGTTTAACTGCTAACCTGATCAGTATAAGTCAATTATGTGATCAAGGGTACAGTGTAAACTTTACCAAAACTGAATGTATAGTGACTAACAAAGAACAAGAGGTGGTCATGAGAGGAGCCAGATCTAAAGACAACTGTTACATGTGGGAATCTCAAAACCTCAGTCTCACTTCAACTTGTTCTTTAGCTAAAGAAGAAGAAGTGAAACTATGGCACCAAAGGCTAGGTCATCTTCATTTAAGAGGCATAAAGAAGATAATATCTATGGATGCTGTAAGAGGTATTCCTAAACTGAAGATTGATGATGGCAAAATATGTGGTGAATGTCAAATAGGCAAGCAAACCAAGATGTCCCATCCAAAGCTCCAACATCTGACAACTTCCAATGTTTTGGAACTATTACATATGGATCTTATGGGACCTATGCAGGTTGAAAGTCTTGGTGGCAAGAGGTATGCCTATGTGGTGGTTGATGACTTTTCAAGATATACATGGATAGATTTCATTAAAGAAAAGTCTGATGTATTTGATGTATTCAAAGAATTATGCCAAAGATTACAAAGGGAGAAATCCAGCCGTGTGATCAGAATAAGAAGTGATCATGGAAAAGAATTTGAGAACAGAAAGTTCTTAGATTTCTGCTCTTCAGAAGGAACCAATCATGAATATTCTTCACCTATCACTCCTCAACAGAATGGGATTGTTGAGAGGAAGAATAGAACTATTCAAGAATCAGCAAGAGCTATGATCCATGCTAAAAAGTTACCTTTGTACTTCTGGGCTGAAGCTATGAACACTGCTTGTTACATCCATAACAGAGTTACTTTAAGGAAAGGAACTCTGTCCATAATATATGAAGTCTGGAAGGGCAGAAAACCCATAGTTAAGTACTTTCATGTGTTTGGAAGTAACTGTTACATTCTGGTAGATAGGGAGCAAAGAAGAAAAATGGATCCTAAAAGTGATGAAGGGATTTTCCTTGGATATTCTATAAACAGCAGAGCATATAGAGTATTTAATTCTAGAACCAAGGTAATCATGGAGTCCATAAATGTGATAATTGATGATGCTCCTACAGATGTCCCAGAAGATGTTGGAACATCTGCTGATATCAAGATTGAAGCTGAAGAAAATAATGATCATTATAACTTCACTCAAACTGATACAAGGACAGAAGAATCCAGCAAACCTCCCTCCATCAGAATACAGAAAGATCATCCCAAAGATTTGATAATTGGTGATCCCAACAGAGGTGTGGGCACTAGATCAAGAGAAGTAATTTCAGGTTCTTGTTTTGTTTCTAAAATAGAACCTAAAAATATCAAGGAAGCTCTTACTGATGAATACTGGATTAGTGCTATGCAAGAGGAATTAGGTCAATTCACAAGGAATGAAGTATGGAATCTTGTTCCTGGACCTGATGACATAAATGTGATTGGAACAAAATGGGTGTATAAGAACAAGTCAAATGAACAAGGAGTTGTTACAAAGAACAAAGCTAGACTTGTAGCTCAAGGATACACTCAAATTGAAGGAGTAGACTTTGATGAAACCTTTGCACCAGTAGCAAGGCTTGAATCAATTAGACTACTTTTGGGAATTGCTTGTATCTTAAAGTTCAAGCTATTTCAAATGGATGTGAAAAGTGCCTTTTTAAATGGTTATCTCAATGAAGAGGTATATGTAGAACAGCCTAAAGGATTTGTTGATCCAAGCTGTCCAAATCATGTATACAAACTAAAGAAGGCACTTTATGGTCTGAAGCAAGCTCCAAGGGCATGGTATGAAAGACTGACTACATTTCTTATCAAGCAAGGGTACAGAAAAGGTGGAATTGACAAAACCTTGTTTGTTAAAGATGAAGAAGGAAATATCATAATTGCTCAAATATATGTTGATGATATTGTCTTTGGTGGGATGTCTGACAGGATGGTCAAACATTTTGTCAAGCAGATGGAATCTGAATTTGAAATGAGCCTAGTAGGAGAGTTAACCTACTTTCTTGGTCTGCAAATAAAGCAAATGGAAGATTCAATGTTCATTTCCCAAAGCAAGTATACCAAGAACATAGTCAAGAAATTTGGAATGGAAAATGCTACTCATATGAGAACTCCTGCCCCCACACATTTAAAGCTGACTAAAGATGAAAAGGGTGAGAATGTAGATCAAAGCTTATACAGAAGCATGATTGGAAGCTTGTTATACTTGACTGCTAGCAGACCTGACATAACATTTGCAGTAGGTGTATGTGCAAGATATCAAGCTGATCCAAAAGTCAGTCATCTCAATCAAGTCAAGAGAATTCTTAAATATGTTAATGGTACTTGTGACTATGGCATAATGTACTTTCATGGATGTAAACCAATTCTCACTGGCTTCTGTGATGCTGATTGGGCTGGAAGTGCTGATGACAGAAAAAGCACTTCAGGAGGATGCTTCTTTCTAGGAAACAATTTGATTTCTTGGTTCAGTAAGAAACAAAATTGTGTATCCTTATCTACAGCTGAAGCTGAATATATAGCAGCTGGAAGCAGTTGTTCTCAGTTGGTTTGGATGAAGCAAATGCTCACTGAGTACAATTTCCCACAGGATGTCATGACATTGTACTGTGACAACTTAAGTGCAATCAACATATCAAAGAATCCTATCCAACATAGCAGGACCAAGCATATTGATATCAGACATCATTTCATCAGAGATCTTGTAGAAGAAAAGGTGATTTCATTGGAACATGTAGCTACAAATCTGCAGTTTGCTGATATCTTTACAAAAGCATTGGATGCTACACAATTTGAGAACTTAAGGGGCAAACTAGGAATCTGTTTATGTGAGATTTAGTAGTTAATGAGATGTGCCAACATGTCATATGACATTGTATGGCATAAGTTCCAGATGGCAACACCAGTCTGGACAAGAACCTTGGGTATTCCATTCCTAATCATTTTCAATATAACGGCTACTTATTTAGTAACAGATTATAATCAGCTATCAATTTTCTCATCACACCATCAAAAGCGAATCATATTATCAAGTTGTTATTCAGAAATCATAAACCCTAAAACTCTTCATCCATCTTCTTTGACAATGTCTCAAAACCCTAACATTCCTGAAGAAATTCTCAACAAAGAAGACGTTGTTCATGCAACTCCTATTTCTGTAGTTCCCATGGAGTCTACCCCACTGGAAGAAATAAGAGGAAGTGTTCCTCATGCTAAGAAGCCAAGAACTCCAAAAAGAGCTAAAGATCAAGTCTGCAGCAAGTCCAAAGGCATTCCTTCTCCAACAAACATGCCTCAAAAATCTTCTGAATATGTGGATGCTTCAATAAAGGAGTTAGTTACCAAGATCCTATCTGAATAAAAAGAGTGGTTAGTGGGATTTCTATTTCTCTGAACACCGTGCCTGCCCCTCAAGAAGATCAAACTCAAGCTACAAAGGACACTCCTGCTCAACAGGATGTCCCAACAGATGTTGAAACATCTGGGGATCAACAAAAAGGTTCATCTGATGCTGCTGCAGAAGAATCTGAGGACCAGAAAAAGGCCTCAAGTGAAAGTGATGAAGAAGAATCTGAGGATCAGACCAGAGCCTCAACTGAAGGTCATAGCCCTGCTGATCAACCAGCTGAAGAGGAGACTGCTCATTCTCCTCATGTGGTGAACCTGGAGCAGGATTCTGATACAGAGATCATAGCCTCTGTAAGACCTAACATAGCCAAAAGGCTCAGGTCTAGGAAAGGAAAGATGCAAGCAGAACATGCTGTCCCTGAGAAGAAGCAAGCCACTCCAAAGAAAGACAAAGCCAAAACTTCCTTTGGTCCAACAAAACAATGGAGTAAAGTCCAAACTCAGAAAAGGAAAGCTGTCACCCCATCAGACTCAGATGTTGAATCAGATGTCCCAACATCTCCTTCCAAGAAGAAACCAGCACCATCTAGGGCTTCATCTGCTGTACCAGAAGCCCCCTTGGACAACATTTCATTCCATCATGTCTCTAGTGTTAACAGATGGAAGTTTATGTACCAAAGAAGGGTTGCCCTAGAAAGAGAGATGAGCAGTAATGCACTTGAGTGCACTGAACTGATTGACCTCATCTCTGCTGCAGGCCTCTTCAAAACAGTCTCAAATCTCTCTCCCTGCTATGAACTTCTTGTCAAAGAATTCATTGTCAATCTTCAGGAAGACTGTGCAAATGGTAAGTCCTCTGAATTTAGAAAAGTCTTTGTTAGAGGTAGGTGTGTAGAGTTCTCTCCTTAGATCATCAACCAATACCTAGGAAGAGAAACAGATGGACCAAATGAGCTAGGTAAGACAGATAACCAAGTCTGCAAGGTTATCACTGCAAACCAGGTCAAGGCATGGCCAGTTAAAGGAAAGCTCTCAGTGAGCATGCTAACAAGAAAATATGCCATGCTAAACAGGATTGGTACAGCAAACTGGGTGCCTACCAACCACACATCTTCAATATCAACTGGCCTGGCCAGGTTTATCTATGTTGTGGGAACTCAGACTAAGCTGGACTATGGTGCTTACATATTTGATCAGACCTTGAAGCATGCCACCTCTTCTGCAACAAAGCTGCCAATAGCTTTTCCCTCCTTGCTGTGTGGTATAGTGCTCAATCAATACCCTGGAATCCTCACTGAAAAGGACACAGTCTGCAAAAGTGAAAGGCCCCTGGCTTTTCACTACAAATTGTTCCTCAGTCATCATGCAGCAGATGTTGAAGCACCTTCTGGGACATCTGCAGGTCCTTCAACTGCTAAGACTCCAATCTCCAAGACTGCATTGATTGCTGAACTAAAAAGCACCTGCAAAGAACTTGAAGCAAGGAAGCTGAAACTTGAAGAAATCATCCAAAGGCTGGAGAGTGAAGGAGATCAGAAAGCTGCCTCTGATGAAGAAACTGAAGTTGAAGAAGAAACTGAAGTTGATGAAGAAACTGAAAGTGATGAGTCTGAGTGATCATTGTATGTGAGGACAAATGTAATGACAGCTGCATTGTAATTTAGATTTAGTCTCTTTGGCCCCAAAATTTGTGTCTACCAAGGGGGAGAACAACACCAACAATGTAATGCTGTTTGATTATGAATGAAAATTCTGTTTGCTTCTGAACTGAATAAGTTTTTTTTCTGTTGCAACAAGACTGGACACATGTATGTTTGAGGGGGAGTAATCTCAAATATGAATCAAAAGAAAAGTAGGATTATACTCTGATAAAAGAACTTCTGCTGCACTCTGAAAACCAGAAAAGATGTTAGCCAAAAATTAGCCAAAGGGGGAGTTTGTAGATGTCTTGAATTGGCAGAATTTTTGACCAACAAGAAATATTGAATTCAGTTCAGAATGTCCTATCAAATGTTGGGACATTATCAAACAGAGTATATGAATTTATTTCAGGATGTCTCACCAGATGTTGGGACATTGTGTTAATGATTTAAGTTCAGTTTTTCAGGATGTCCCAACAGATGTTGAGACATCTCAAACCTGCTACCAGAATTAATTATTGACTAACTGATCAGAGATATTTAAGGAGAGTTATCTGGAATTAATTAATGATGGATAAAAACAGAACAAGGCACATTTGTAGGGAGTTTTATATTGAGGATTCAGATTAAAACATAACGCCTAAATCACCTAGAATCTAGGAAGTAACAAACCCTAAATTCAAGGTGGAAGCTGCATGCGCATTAGGGCTGGATCATCCTACAGAAAGCCCAAATTACAGATACCTATTTAATCAACAGAAACTCATAGAATTGAGTACGAATTTCAGAAGACCAAATAGAGTGTCTAGTGTTTTAATTGTACCACTTTATGAGCTTTTAAGCAAAAGTGCATTTGTGACTTGATTAAAACTGTGAAGTAAGATCAAGCTGTATTGTTTGAAGAATGTCTTCAATTTTATTAAACTTGTAAACTTGATCACTGTGTGATTGAGGGGGAGTGAGTAGGGTACTCTTATCTAAGTTGTGTCTTAGGTAGAAATTGCATTGGGTAGTTATTAAGTGATAGATTAAACAGGGTGGTTTAAGTCTAGAATTAATATTACTTATAGTGGATTTCCTCCTGGCTTGGTAGCCTCCAGATGTAAGTGTGGTTATACACTGAACTGGGTTAACAAACTTCCGTGTTGTTTACTTGTCTTCCTATTTAAGTTTTGGTTAAATCTGTCAAGTGTTGGGACATCTCTTAGGACATCTCATACCTGATCACAGAATTTCAATCCTGATATGTTTATTTTCGAAAATGGTTGAGAAACCAGGATGTATTGATGTTCTGAAACTTTTTGATCTGAAAATGTTTTTCTTCGATTCGTGCGATTGATGTAAAATAAATGTTGTTTGTGGCCTGATTCTTGTTTAGAATGATTAGGGGTTTGATTCTGGAGAGTTTGGGGGTTTGGGGTAGCCTAGGGAAGGAGATAGCATGAATGGCTCGCCGGAGAAGATGACCGGAGCTTGCTCCGGTCACCTGAAAGTAATTAGTGTTAGGATTAGGGCTAATCTCCCCAGTTTGAATCTCAGCCATTGGATTTAGTTTAGCGCGTGTTTCAGTGGACATGATCATTTCACTTAAACCCTAATTTTAATTAATTAATTTAATCAGTTTAATTAGCCAATTTAAATGTTAGCCCTTGGATGACGCGCGCAGTCAACCCTCCCTTTCCCAGTTTGAATCTCAGCCATCAGATCCTCATACTTTTCTTTTATTTCATTTTTATTTTATTTCTTTTCATTTCTTTTGCATAATTATTTTAAAATATCAAAAAAACCATCACAAAAATATTTCCTTTTGTATTCTGACTTTTACTATATTTATTAATCCAAAAATAATTTTTATTTTATTTTTTCCATTAAATAGGTATTTTTAAAATATTTAAATTATATTTTTAATTAATTAAAGTATTTTAATTAATTAAAAATACATTTAGGTTTCTAAAAATCACCAAAAAAATCATGAACCATTCCAATGCATTTAGAAATATTTTCAAACTCTTCACTTAAATTTCTAACCAAAAAGAGTTTAAATTTTATTCTTTTTGCATTGTGTTACATATTGCATGTAGTTAATAGGTCATGTTCCTCATGAATTTATCTTGCATTTTCAATTTGATTTGCATTTTTCCTTTTGAATCACCCAAAAACCCTAGAAAACATAGGAAAATCATAACTTTTGATAGGATAGGCTTCTGACCTTCTCCTTTAGGGTGTGACCTAATATGGGATTAGGGTTTATTTGAGCTTAATTTCAAATTTTTATCATGTCATATGCTTCTGTTTTATCCATTTGCATCTCACATATCCATGTAACCCTAATTTCTCATGTTCATTTGCATTCACCTTGCATATGCATCATTACATGAACTTGCCATGACATTTCATGCATTAATATGTCATCTTAGAAATCTTAGGACATGTTAGAACCTTGCTTGATCATTTCTTCATTCATTTACCATGTTTAGCTTTCATTTCATTTCATGAACTTTCATGTGTTTTCAAACTTTAAAGCATGCTTTCATAACATCTCATTCTTGTATGATCACACATATGTATATTGTATGACTTTGCATCATCTCACATGACATTTGCATTGAATAACACTTCTGACTTTGATTTTTGCATCTCATTTCACTTTATTTCTTTATGCTTTATACTTTATGCATTCATACTAACACTTTCAGGTTTGGTAAGTTATTTTGGGAGGTGGATTTGCCTTCATCGATCACTTCTTCTTATCTCTTTCATATGCATTTTAACTTGTCTTTGAAGTGAATTTGATTCACTTATGTTCCATCTCTCTCACTTTCTCCCTTTTAGTTACTTATCTTCTTAGGAAGTAAGTAACTTAATTTTCTGTTTCTTTCTCCTTTCATCTGCTTCTTCCATTGGTGGCTTCCTTGAAGATGTTTCTCTAAGCCACACAAACCATAGGATATCCAAGCATGATAATATTAGGGTTGTGATTAGTCCCCCTTAGCTTTTTACCTTTGAGTCTCCTTGAGTCTTTCTTCTCATCTCAATAATCAGAGACTAAACTCTTAAAGTTTTAGGACTTTGGAATTAGGGTTATGCCTGCATCCTTCTCTTAGGACGGAGTGTATAACTTTAATCCTAAGTGTTAAACCTTTAATTTGTTTAAACCACTCAATCAAATCACTTAATAATCATCAAGACTTTATCTTGTAACTTGAGCCTTACATTAGGGTTCTAACTCTTCCTTATGGTTAAGAGGGACTAACCCTAGTGTTTAATGGACAAGTCCCCCTCAAGTTGTCTTACAAACCATAAAATCCACTTCTTAATTTCATCCTTTAATTAAAATCCATCTAATAAAGGCTTGTTATATAATGAATTTAGTACCTAATCATGGATTAAGTTGAGGTATCTTCCTCAGCTTAGGTGTTCTCATCTATCATCCTTCTATTAGGATGGTGTAATGAGTTCACTAATCTGTGATTAGAGATTAAACTCATTGCTTAAATCTAAACAAAAAAAACCCAAAAACATCTAATTAATCACAAGTAGGTTAATGATATTAATCCTACATCATCATGGTAATTAAGTTGAGATTTTTATCTCACACTTAAGTGTGCTCATTATCCCTAACCAGGGAGGATATAATGAGTTTACAAGCCCTTGATTTAGGCTTAAGCTCATTAACTTATGCAAAACACCAAAAACAATAACAAAATTGAAAACACAAAAACAAACAATAATCGTCTCCTTCGGGATTCTCTTTTCATCACACTCATTTATAAGCGAGAACTTGCTTCTTCCGTATAATGCAAGACAGTTAGCACTCGAGCCAGACGAGTCATACACTTGAGCACAGGCAAGTAAGCAGTTCACAGTCAATTTTTTTGCAGTCTCTTTGAGTCGAACTACGGTGTTCTGACTTCCTCATTTCACGAGAGGATATGTAGGCATAACTTAACTGTTATCGAACAAAAGTCTATTGGTCATCCCCCCTCTTCCAGCATTCTTTAAAAGCCTCAGTCCTAAGCATTCACTTTTTGCACTGAAACCTGTACATTCTTTTCTTAGCTTTTGCACACAGATAGCATATAAACCTAGCCCTTTAAACACAATCTTGTAAGCGTGGATTCTGTCGAGTACGACGGACAATCTGGGTGCTAGTACCTTCCCAGGTTGTAACCAACCCCCTTTGTAAGTTTCTCTAATTCGCAACCGTCTTATCCATCTTTTTTCTCGGTTTATGCAGCATTACCTTTCCTTCGGGATAAAAATGCCTAGCGGGAGACTCTATTCACTTCACCTTCATTTTCTCATTTCGTCGACCGTTCGCGCTTGTATCGGGATGCAAATATTCGGGAGCGACAGCTTGGCGACTCTGCTGGGGAGTTTATCTTGCAACCAGGGTTTCTGGTTATTTTTGTGGGTTTCTCCTAGCGCTTGTTTGATTTGTGTTTACGGAGGTGTTATGTGCTACTTGTGCTTGTTGATTATTTCTTTTTGTACAACTTTATTTATTGCTTTCATTTACTATTTATATGCATTTCATATTGTTATCATCATATCATGTGTGCTGGATCTTCTGTCTGTTTTGGTGGGAGGGACATTGAGTGAGTAAGGTTCCATACCGGGAGCCTGAGTGACACATAGGATAGAGTGGCTTCATATTCTTTCCCATTTCATTTCGTTCTGGTGCGGGAATATGAAACACGGTTCAGACATGGGTTTCTTCTTGAGAACTATATGCTATGGATTTCCTGTAGTACTGGGCTTATCTGGGAAACCTGCTAAGTCTGGATGACCTTTTTATGACCTTCAGCATCTGAGGTGAATTAGAGGAGGATCCTTTATGATTATTGTAAACATTGTACCTCCGGGTTAGAAGTGTTTACACTTCTTATAACTGATCCAAGTCTGAGGATCCTTGTTCTAGAACAATACATGTGAGGGGGTTAGGATCTTTACATGTTTACAGGAACCCTTGGCCTCATCATACCCTGTTACTAGTTTTGTTTTAAGATGGCATCATTTTGGACTCTTCTTGTGAAACCCTGGACTTGTGACTCTTTATTTGAGTGCCCCACCTGTTTACTGGTTCTCTAGACCTTCATCCGGACTTATGAATACACATGGACCCTACCAACGCAGATAACAGATCCATCACTTAATCACAAACCCTTGCATATTGTCGCTCCTCCGAAAAGACATCGGGTCAAGACAAGGTACAGACGCGAACGTTCGGCGAAGAGAGAAAATGAAGGTGAAGGTGAATAGAGTCGCCAGCTAGGCATTTTTATCCCGAAGGAAAGGTAATTCTGCATAAACCTAGGAAACGATGGATAAGACGATCGCGAACCAGAGAAACTGAGAAAAGGGGTTGGTTACAACCGGGGAAGGTATTAGAATCCAAATTGTTTGTCGTACTCGATAGGATCCGCGCTTACAATATTTTGTTCAAATGGGTAGTGTATGTGCTATTTGTGTGCAAAAGCTAAGAAAAGGATATACAAGTGTCAGTGCAAAAGGGTGAATGCTCATGAACTGAGGCTTTTAGAAAGAATGCTGGAAGAGGGGGAAGACAAAGAGACTTTTGTTCGATAACAATTAAGTTATGCCTACGTATCCTCTCGTGCAATGAGGAAGTCAGAACACCGTAATTCGACTCAAAGGCACTGGAAAATGAATTTGACTGTGAACTGCTTGCTTGTCTATGCTCAAGTGTATGACTCGTCTGGCTCGAGTACTAACTTTCTTGCATTAGACGGAAGAAGCGAGTTCTCGTTTATGAATTAGTGTGATGAGAAAAGAATCCCGGAAGAAGCGAGTTTTTGTGTTTATGTTTTCAGTTTTGTTATTGTTTTTTTGATATTTTGCATAAGTTAATGAGCTTATGCCTAAATCAAGAGCTTGTAAACTCATTATATCCTCCCTGATTAGGTATAATGAGCCTACTTAAGTATAAGATAAGCATCTCAACTTAATTACCATGATGATGTAGGATTAAGATCATTAACCTACTTGTGATTATTTAGATGTTTTTGGGTTTTTGTTTAGTGTTATGTAATGAGTTTATTCTCTAATCACAGATTAGTGGACTCATTACACCATCCTAATAGAAGGATAATAGATGAAAACACTTAAGCTGAGGAAGATACCTCAACTTAATACATGGTTATGGATTAAATTAATTATATAACAAGCCTTTATTAAGTGGATTTTAATTAAAGGGTGAGATTAAGAAATGGATTTTAAGTTTTTATGACAACTTGAGGGGGACTTGTCCATTAAACACTAGGGTTAGTCCTTCTTAACCATAAGGAAGAATTAGAACCCTAATGTAAGGCCCAACTTACAAGATAAAGTCTTAATGATTATTAAGTGATTTGATTAAGAGGTTTAAACAAATTAAAGGTTTAACACTTAGGATTAAAGTTATACACTCCATCCTAAGAGAAGGATGCAGGCATAACCCTAATTCCAAAGTCCTAAAACTTTAAGAGTTTAGTCACTGATTATTGAGATGAGAAGAGAAACTCAAGGAGACTCAAAGGTAAAAACTAAGGGGGACTGATCATAACCCTAATTATTATCATGCTTGGATGTTCCTATGGTTTTTAAGGCTTGAAAAAGATCCTCAAGGAAGCCACCAATGGAAGAAGCAGATGAAAGGAGGATGAGAAAGAAGAACAAGTTACTTACTTCACTGAAGAAGATAAGTAACTTGAAGAAAGATGATGGGGCGAAGACGCGATATGTGTCTAGCGGTATCTGAACTGCAAGCGCACAGCCTATCAAAGTAATATAAAAGATTATCGATCCCACAGGGACTTTGTAATCACTCTAGTGCTAAAAGGTCTGCTAGTTTAGCTAAGGTGGATATTTGTCACGATTATGGTTTTAAGGATTAAAAGAGGGAATTAAATTTAGTTTAAGGAAATAATGAGAAGGCTGTCGGTATGTAATTATATTAACCTATGCAGGTCAATCTAACCTAAGCTTATAATGATGGTTCACTTAAATGATTCTGTAGAGATTACCAGTTTTAATACCCTTGAATCACACTCTCGTGGTCTTATCTCAGATCTTCCTCCTAAAGCCCTATGCCTGCTCTCGCTAGCCCTTAAGTGTTTAGAAAATAACTTTTGAAAACTTAATAAGTCTAATTCATTTTAAAGCGCTCTCTCTGTATTTAAATCAAATGCCTAGTTTTAGCTATCCGGTTAAAATCTCACACTCTCGTGGTCTCGATCTAACCTATTTCACTTTTCTTAATCTCGTAACAAAAAAGATTAATTTTAATTATAAAAAGCCACAGCCAGAATATAAGTTCTTAATTATTTTAGCTTAGATTCGATTTAACCGTTTTGGTTTGGTTTATTACATACCGACTAATTAATTTAGCTACACATTTTTATTATACCAACAGTCAGATGCAGAAATAAATAAATAAATATTAAAGCATACATTATATAATAATAATAATATCTTAACATAAATAAATAAATGAATTCAATATAAATTGCAAAAAATAAAAACCTGGATAAATTAAATTCTTAAACTCCTTCTTCCACAGATTGGCAAGCTCGGAGTGTCGAAATCGAAATCGAAATACAATAAAATAAATTCTTAAGCTAGAAAGAAATTAATTGAAATAACAATTTCCTAATGTTGGAAATTGTTATTGAATTGGGTTGGAAATAGAAACAGAAAACACAGCAAGAACAAAGCTGGAAAAATAAAAGGGTTCAAGAAAAAATATGGCAGAGCTTCCGCGGAAAAATCAATAAAATACCCTGTAGTTTTTAATTTGCATCTTAGGTATTTATAGGAGATGATTAGGGCAGTTGAATTGGTGAGCATGGGCTTCGTTCCATAATGAGAAAGTCCAGCAGAAAAGTAGCGTATTGGGTTTGATTCAGGTTAGGAAAAATAGGAGTCGTCAAAGACTCGTTGCACGTCTTCATGAATAACTTCAAATAATTTAAACACATTTTCCTTGTCACGTTCGTGACATGGGCGTAACGGTCAGATTCTTCAATTCAAGCGCGTCACGATCGTGACATTTGAGCAACGGTCGTGAGACCTCAAAGTAGAGCGTCACGGTCGTGAGGATGTTGTGACGACCGTGAGTGTAACAAAAATTGCAGATTTAGCAGAATTTTTCTCTTCATCTTCTTTTCATGCTAGATTTGGTTCATTTGATCTTTTTCTCATAGTTTGGCTCTAGACATGTTATACCTGCAATGTGACATAAAAAACTCGAACAATCGGGAGTTAATAGGATCAATGTGCGATAAAACGGACTTAAAACGTAGTAATAAAGTGATACGATTTCTCGTTATCAAACTCCCCAAAACTTAAACCTTTGCTTGTCCTCAAGCAAATAGTCGATTGAAAAATGATCGGACAATTTCATTATATGCATACACATAACAAACCGTACGAGAAATCATTTAGTTAGATAAACCGGTACTAGAATAGAACACTAACGATACACTAATGACACAAGCAACTAGGTAAGTCGTCGACTTCCCATTAAATGAAACATTCGGTAATTGCGTTATGATTCTACCTAGAGTCTTTCGTTCTTATTTCACCCGGTTTAGTTCTAGCGCAATCACATTAAGCCCTTTGCCTTAGCACGCACGTAGTGGAGTAGCCGGTTAGTGACTTTGATCCTTTATAAGAACGGGGTCTGGTACACGAATGTGGCAACCCTTTACATATTATCCAGATTGGAGGTTGTAGGGGATCGAGCTGTAGCATGCCTTACCAAGTTCATAACCAGGTACCTCTGAACCAACCAGCAATGGACTCCTTCTTATATTTCTCATCTCTTATATGCGACCGTGTACTTTGGTGAAATTTCTTTTTATGTGGCATCGAGATATGAAGGATCGTTTATAGATTAGGCATCAAACACTTATGTTCATCGGCTCCCCACGTGGTTAGTGTTCAGACGGTGCTGACTGCTAGTATAAACTACTAGGGGTTACTTTAGAACTGAGACTTAAGGTGTAGTCGTAATAATTATCGAAATGGAATGCTTAATTAGGGAGTCTAAGGTGTCAAGACTGTATTGATCTTGTTGGATTTTTTCTCAGCTTCCTAACTACGATTTCATAAGTAAGTCGAGTAATGCGAAGATAAAGCAAAAAAATTTCGGTATGGCTAAATAAAGCGGGGAAGAAATGAAACTGAAGAAATAGCATAAATATTACTTTGTTTCATTGAAAATGCGGAAAGGGAAATACAATGAAATGGAAAATGCGGAAAGGGAAAGGTACCTCTCCCACACTATATCAGACATTGTCCTCAATGTTGTGATATAATAGCGGGGAAATACAATACAAAAACAGAAATGCAAAAACAAAAAGATAATCTACTGCTTCTGGTGCGGGAGCGTCTGGTAGGAGTGGCTTCTTCATCAGAACCGGTGGTGGTGAGAGCGGTGACATCTATGTGCAAAGCTTCCAATTCACTGAAGATCTCTCCTAGCTTCTCATTTGTTGTCCTCTAGTTACTGACAACAGTTGCAAGGAGTGCATCGTATTGCTCTTTCTGCCTTCGCTCAAGTGCGACATTCATCTGATTCTGCTGATGAATGGCACGGAGGATTTCTTCAAGGGTGACATCAGCTGAAGGCGGCTGCCTGGTGGAGGACTCAGGGATGTCCTGAACTGGCTCAGCAGCATCCATCGCATCCTGCATCTCGTCCACAGGTGCATCAGGCTGCTTGTCAATAATCGGAACATGCCCTGCGGCATCCGGCAATCCAAATAGCCAATTGGCTCTGTTCGATGGATCAATGTGGTTCCTGCAAGGCAAAGTGATATGGTGATAGATGGTGCCTTGGATCACAGGGTTGAACCTGCCATCCTCTCGCTGAGAGATTATATGAGCTGACTTGCAGTAGTTCAAGGTAAGCAGCTCCGGTGCTCTATGAGGCAGATGAGTGAGGTGGTCACCAAGCTCCAGCTGTATGGAAAGGGTAGTGACAATCCCGCCAATGTAGAAGGGAGTGGCGCCTCTATGCGCTATAGACTGAATGTGGGCCAAAAGGAACGGAGCAACATTGATGTGTTCTTCATTCAAGGCACAGTGCAAGAATAAGAGCTCTTTTGAATTGAGCTTGTGGTTGCTCTCTCTTGTAAAGATTGTGTTTCATATGATACGATGGAAATACCGTATTGCTGGATTATGGATATGAGTGGCATTCAGACTCTATTAGGCGGAAGCTCGGCTGTTTGTGATGTTGTGCCACAAAGCGAAAGCTGCTTCATTAAAGTTGTCGGGCACGCGGAGGTGAGCATCATCGCCGTGACTGAAGCCTAACAGTTCATCGATTCTGGTTTGAGTGATTTGGAACTCTCTTCCAAGCATTCGGAATTTTGCAATGCCGGTGAGTTGACTCGTTGATCTGGGTGGTGTGATATATTGAAACGAACTTAGAAACTCCAAGGTGAGGTTTGCAAATGTCGGTTGCGGTTGACTGCATAAGTCCCACAAGCCATCAAGCTCAAGCAGTAGCTTCACTCCGTCGAGCAATCCTAACTCCCTCAAGCAGTCGATGTTGACGTATCGAGTAGGTTGGATGCCTCGAGCTTGAAACCTTTCAAGCTTTTCACTCTGTGTTTCTCCTTGTTCTCCATCTCTAAACTGAATATTTTCCATTGCATGCAAATGAGGTTTATGTGAGATAGGTGTTTGAGGTTTGGTGAGAAAATGTGAAGAAATTGATCGGATTATAATGGGGTGAAGTGAATGTGAGGAGTTGTGATTAAATGAAAAGGTGGAACGGATTAATGGAATTGATTTGAGAGTAATGGGTGGTTACAGGAGAAGAAAAGGTAATGGGAGGTTAGAGTTTTTGTGAAAATAGAAGTGGGGTTTTGCGAAGAAGAACGACCTCTGTAACTTCAGAGTTCGTGAATTAGGGTTGTCACGGTCGTGAGGGGGGTCTTACGGTCGTGACGCGCTAATTAGCTCGTTACGATCGTGAGGGAATGGTGACGACCGTGATGATCACAAAATATGGAATTTTCACATAATGGATTACCTCAGTTCAGTTCAATTGTAATTCTTATCACTTTAAATATTTAATTCCAACATAGCACATAACAGTGGATCAATATATATATATATATATATATATATATATATATATATATATATATATATATATATATATATATATATATATATATATATATATATATATATATATATATATATATATATATATATATATATATATATATATATATATATATATATATATATATATATATATATATATATATATATATATATATATATATAAGCAGTGGATTTCATCACACGAAAATTCACATGGTATCCAGCAATTCAAAGGTATCGGTAAATAATGAAAAGCATGTAAATTGATTAAATTGGAAAATTGCATAAATGAAAGTACTTTGCTTTCGACATAATAGAAAGAAATTACAGTGATAAAAATAAGCTACGAAATGTTGCAAAATATCAAAACTATCTAGAAATAGAAAGCGAAAAGTAAGATAAATCAAATCACTACAGCATTATCAAAGTTGCTTCTTCAAATCTTAAAGTGCGGAGTTTATATGATAGAATTGTTCACAAGTTATGTCCGTTAAGCCTATAACATCCAATCGCATGCTTTTAACTTCATCCTTAACAACATTAATATCAGCTTGGTAAACTTCAAGAGTGTTCCAAATTTTCTTTAAGCTGTCAGCATATCCTACTTGATTTATTTCAGGGGTTTCAATAACTTCATCAGTGTGGTCGATGTCATGGTAACCAGGAGGTGTCTCAGGGTCACTTTCTACATCAGTCATTATGTCATCCTCAATTTGGTAGGACTGTGGTGTTTCAGGTGTTGATGGATAGTCAGGAGGGGTAAGCTCATAAAGCCAATTATCTCTATTGTGAACACTGACTTTAGCATGGTTCGGTAATGTGAACAGGTTTACGGTTTCATTTCTAATTAGGTACTCGTACGGTGGTTGTCCTAAGTTTCTTATAATTTGACGGTTAAAGCAGAAGTTCAGATTCATAGGGCGGACAGTACCTAAACGGTTGCACTTGTGTAATTGGTTTCTAAGTTCGAGGGCATCAGCAATCATGGTGACCAGGCCTCCTACCAATATTGGTAGATCGGGTTCCTCTTGGATGCGGGTAAAGGTTTGCATCATAAAGGGTACAACATTAACGGGTTTTCCATCGGTCAAACAGGACATTATGAATATCTCATCTTTAGATACTCCAGTGAGGTTCTCTTCCTTTCCAAAGAAGGTGTGGGCAAGGATTTTATGAAAGTAGCGGATAGCAGGGTTATGTATTTCATCATTGTTCATGTTATCCGGCTCAGGGTGGTAATTTTCGGTTAAGGTTCCCCAAAAGAAGTCTAGCTCAATATCCATTAATTCTACCTGGGTGGTAGTAAAGGAAAAAGGTCCACTAGGGAATCCTAGTAGGTCAGCTAGTTCCTTATGGTTAAAGTCATATTCGACACCGAATAGTCGGAAACTAATGAATCCTTTCCTTAATCCAAATCCGTGCTCGGGTAAGTAAACAAAGGAGCTTAAAAACTCAAGGGTGACCTCGCGGTAAGTTACATACTTATGTTTTATGAGAGCATTCTCCCATCCAAGTTGGTTAAACATGTATAGGATGCTATCATGTATGCCTAAAGTTTCCATAGTCTGTTCATCATAGTACAGAGTCAAATCCATTTGTCTCTGTGATAATTCCTCAAATTTCATTCTTTGGTTTCTACCTCGAAATTTGGTTTCCATAAAGTTTCTTGGTTGGTTAGCCATAGTTAGTGTTAATGTGGAGGAAACAAATCAGGGGGAAAAGGAAGGTAGAAAAGACTTTAGAAAATCTGTAGCAAAGTAAATTTAAAAGTGATTTAGAAAATGAAAATTAAAATTAAAATAAAGAAAATAAGAGAATAAATGCATAAATAAAGTCAATAATAATAATAATGAAATAAAACAATAAAATGATAAAATGGGTTGCCTCCCACTAAGCGTTGTTTTTATCGTCCTTAAGCCTGACATAATGCTTAGGGATAGATTAATCAGGGAAATTAGTGGACAACTCTAAAAGCTTTAAATTATTCGCATAATCTCTATTTTCAATATTATGGTAATGTTTTAATCGTTGTCCGTTTACTGTGAATGGTTCACTATTCCTACCCTTAATTTCTATTGCTCCGCTCGGGAACACTCTAGTTATTTCAAAGGGTCCTGACCATCTAAATTTTAGTTTTCCAGGAAAGAGCCTAAGTCTTGAATTAAAGAGGAGTACAACGTCTCCCACACTAAATTCTTTCCTAGATAGGCGTTTATCGTGCCATCGCTTGGTTCTTTCTTTATATATCTTAGCATTCTCATAAGCGTCTAACCTTAATTCTTCTAGTTGATTAATGTCGAGGATTCGTTTTTCTCCAGCAGCATTGTAGTTTATATTGAGTGTTTTAATTTCCCAATATGCTTTGTGTTCTAGTTCTACCGGGAGATGACAAGCTTTCCCATACACTAGTTTGAAAGGTGTAGTTCCTATGGGTGTCTTGTAGGCTGTCCTATAAGCCCATAAAGCTTCATTAAGTTTAGATGACCAATCTTTCCTAGATATGGCGACAGTCTTTTCTAGGATTTGTTTTATTTCTCTGTTCAAGACTTCGACCTGTCCACTTGTTTGTGGATGATATGGTGTTGCTACACGATGTCTGACTCCATACTTAGATAGTAGTTTGTCAAATATTTTCGAAATGAAATGCGAGCCACCGTCACTAATGACAAGTCTAGGCACACCGAATCTTGGAAAGATTATATTCTTGAAAAGCTTAATTACTACTCGTGTGTCATTTTTAGGAGAAGCTATAGCCTCAATCCATTTTGAAACATAATCGACAACTACGATTATGTACTTATTACCGAAAGATGATGGAAATGGTCCCATGAAATCTATTCCCTAGACGTCAAAGACTTCTACTTCTAATATTCCTCTTTGAGGCATTTCATCTCTTCTTGAAATATTACCAGTGCGTTGACACCGATCGCAATTTATAACAGCGATGTGGACATTTTTCCATAGATTAGGCCAAAATAGGCCGGCTTGTAAGATTTTTGCACAAGTCTTGGAAGTGCTTGCATGTCCACCATAGAGATGAATGACAATGAGCAATGACATCTTCTATTTCTTCTTCGGGAATACATCGACGAAAGATTCCGTCAGGTCCTCTCTTGAACAATAATGGTTCGTCCCAATAGTAATGCTTCAGATTGTGGAAGAATTTCGTTTTCTGCTGATAGGTTAAGTCAGATGGAAGTGCTCCTGCAGCTAAGTAGTTGACAATGTCAGCGTACCATGGCAGTCCTACGGTTGTTTGGATTGTTTCCACGGCTTTTGGTTCATCTATGTTTAACTTAACTGGGTCGCTTCCTATTTGTGCTATCAGCTGTTCATACGGAAAATCATCGTTAATCGGCACCTGTTCGGGTTTAATACCTTCTATTCTAGATAAATGATCCGCTACGACGTTTTCAGTACCTTTCTTATCCTTGATTTCGAGATCAAACTCTTGTAAGAGTAAAATCCATCTCAAGAGTCTTGGTTTAGCATCTTTCTTGGTTAATAGATATCTGATAGCAGCGTGGTCTGTGTAGATGATTATTTTTGCTCCTACTAGGTAGGAACGGAATTTATCAAGCGCGAAGACAACTGCTAACAGTTCTTTTTCAGTAGTGGCGTAGTTCATCTGAGAAGAGTCTAAAGTTCTATTGGCATAGTAAATTGCATGAAGTTTCTTGTCCTTCCTTTGTCCTAGAACTTCGCCTACAGCATAATCACTCGCATCGCACATGATTTCGAAAGGTAATCTCCAGTCAGGTGGTTGCATGATTGGTGCGGTGATGAGGGCTGCTTTTAGAGTTTCGAATGCTTTAAGACAATATTTATTGAATATGAACTCAGCGTCTTTCATTAATAAACCGGTAAGAGGTTTAGTGATTTTCGAGAAATCTTTGATGAATCGTCGGTAGAAACCGGCGTGTCCTAAAAAGCTTCGTATTTCTCGAACGGTCTTAGGGGGTTGAAGATATTTTATGACTTCTATCTTAGCTTTATCAACTTCAATTCCCTTATCAGATATAACGTGTCCTAGTACGATTCCTTCTCTGACCATAAAATGGCATTTCTCCCAGTTAAGCACGAGGCTTACTTTTACACATCTTTCTAATACCATTTCTAAATTCGATAGACATCCTTCAAAACTTTGCCCGCATACAGAGAAGTCGTCCATGAACACTTCCATGATGTTATCTATGAAATCTGCGAAGATTGACATCATACATCTTTGAAAGGTTGCAGGAGCATTGCATAATCCAAAGGGCATTCGTCTATAAGCGAACGTTCCATAAGGGCATGTGAATGTAGTCTTCTCTTGATCATCTGGGTGAATCGGGATTTGGAAAAATCATGAGTAACCATCTAGATAACAGAAATACGAGTGTTTGGCTAATCGTTCTAACATTTGTCTATAAAAGATAGTGGGAAATGATCTTTTCGAGTGGCTTTGTTTAGTTTTCGATAATCGATGCACACTCTATGTCCGGTCACTACTCTTTGTGATATCGATTTGCCTTTAGCGTTTTTCACAACAGTGATACCTCCTTTCTTTGGTACTACATGTACTGGACTAACCCATTGACTATCAGAGATTGGATATATTATTCCTGCGTCTAGTAGTTTCTTAACTTCTACTTTTACTACAGTGCTAAGGATTGGGTTAATTCTTCTTTGAGATTCTATGGAGGTTTTACAATCTTCTTCTAGCATAATACGATGCATATAGATTGAAGGACATATTCCTTTGAGATCAGATATGTTATATCCTAATGCAGTTGGGTATTTCTTTAAGACATCTAAAAGTTTCTTTGTTTCAATTGTTCCTAAACTGGAATTGATTATAACTGGTCGTGTAAATTCAGTGTCTAGGAATTCGTATCTTAGGATCTTAGGTAAGGTTTTTAACTCTAATGTAGGTTTCTTCTTACTTGGCATGGGATCCGGTGTAAGTTCTAAACTTTCGCTTAGACTATCAGCATGATACGGTTCACGCCAATTGTCATCTTCGAAAATCGGAGGGATTTGAATTTTCATAATTTCAGAATAAGTAGTTTCTTTCATTTCCATTTCTCTTACACATTCGTCAATGACATCCAATAAATAGCATGTGTCCTCTATAGCTGGTGATTGTAAGAATTGTGTTAAAATAAATTCAACTTTCTCTTCACCTACTTCAAAGGTTAGATTTCCTTTCTTTACGTCTATAATAGCTCCGGCGGTAGCTAAGAATGGTCTTCCTAGTATGATAGGTGTAGTGGAGTCTTCAGAGATGTCCATGATTATAAAATCAGTAGGAATGTAGAATTGTCCTATACGTACTGGGACATTTTCTAGTATGCCTACAGGATATTTAATAGAGCGGTCGGCTAGTTGAACAAACATTTTAGTTGGTCTTAGGTCTCCCATGTTTAGCCTTTTGCAAATTGTTAAGGGCATAACACTGATACTGGCTCCTAAATCGCATAGAGCTTTGTCAATGACGAATTTTCCAATTACATAGGGTATAGAGAAACTACCTGGATCTTTTAACTTAGGAGGCATATTGTTTTGAATTATTACGCTACACTCAGCAGTAAGTGTAACGGTTCCGTTATCCTCTATCTTCTTCTTATTGGATAAGATTTCCTTTAGATATTTAGCATACGAGGGCATTTGAGTGATAGCTTCTGTAAACGGAATAGTAATATTCAACTGTTTCAGAAGTTCAACAAATTTCTTAAACTGGCCCATCATTTTGGAATTGGTTAATATCCGAGGGTACGGAATTGGTGGTTTATAAGGTGGTGGAGGCACATAAGGCTTTTCTTTCTCCACTGCCTCTTGATTATTATCTTCCTGGGGGTAAAGCGGTAAGTAAAGCACTGGTGGGGACGGTCGACAAGCTGGGGAAATAAAGGGATTATGATGGGGATGGCCATCATGCTTGGTAAGTAAAGTAAACAACGATGGGGACGACCATCGGTTCAAAGAATAAATGAAATAAATGATGAGGGACAGTCATCAAAGGTGAAGGACAATCATCTAGCAGGGGACGGCTGCTCTTTATCACGACATAGGACGAATGTCGGATAGAAAAGGTCGACGATGGGGACGGCCATCGGATAAGCATGATGAAGGACGATCATCAAGAGGTGAAGGACGATCACCTAGCAGGGTACGGCTGCTCTCGGGGTTTATCACGACATAGGACGAATATCGGATAACAAAATCAATGATGGGGACGACCATCAGATAAAATGATGAAGGATGATCATCAAGAGGTGAAGGACGATCACCTAGCAGGGGGCGGCTGCTCTTTATCCCGACATAGGACGAATGCCAGATAGAAAAGGTTCCACTAATGGGGACTCCACTAGGGAAAGGGATGAGGGATAGTCATCCAAAGGTGAAGGACGATCACCTGGCAGGAGACGGATGCCGAAAGTATCACGACATAGGACGAATGTCGGATAGAAGAAGTTGTTTTGTTGGTGACTTACTGGGGAATGGTAAACACGGACGAGTGCTTACGCTTTAAAAATAAAAGGGTATAAGTGTTTGACGCTGTGTATAGATTAAAGACGCGGACGAGCATCCTTAAGACCATGATACGAACGAGTATCGGTAGAAAAAAACGTTGACGTGTGTTCAGAGATGATGATATGGACGAGTACCAATTGGTTAACAAAGAAAACAGACGAGTGTCAGATCTGTTGAGGAGTGATATAAACAAGATACAGACGAGTATCAAGGACTTTTGTATAAGTATGAGTTGGTATTGGTTTGTTGGTGAAGTATGGGCAAGACACAGGCGAGTGTTCAACTTGTTGGGGAATGTATGACACGGACGAGTGTCAAAAGAGAAATTTTATAAGCTATGAACAAATATTCGTATGTGAGAGTGTAAAAAGGTGTTCTGGAGACCTGTGGGGATAGGATGATACGGGCGGGTGTCGAAAAAGAGTGTGTTATAAACAATCATTTGGTTTGCAACCAGTGTTTTGGCAATCATGTTGGGGGTGTATGACACGGACGAGTATCAAAAGAGCATGTATAGGTGTCTGTATCTGAGAGTGCAAAGGGGATGCTTTGGCTTATATCTGCGGGGAATACGTTTTTATATACATTGCCGATGAAATACTGATGGTAATTACAGGTGATTGGCTCGAACCTGGCTTGATTATGCAAATGTTTGATTTTTGCCGTAATGCTCCGTATTAAACGGAGTGCTACACTTATTTCGTGAATATGATGTAAATTCTATGATTGTGCAAAAGAGAAACTGATTTGGGATTCGGATCCTGCTGAAAACAAGTTCTCAGGCTGATCTGCTTTGAGGGATATCCCAGCTGGGGGAGATCATTTGTAGATCTGTTAGGAGATATAGCTCTTCTTGGGGAAATAGATCATTAATAGATCTATCCGTAAGGAGAACTCAGCTGGGGAGAAGGAAACTTTCGTCACTTTGTTGTGTAAGAAATTCAGGCATTTCTCTTCTGGGGAGAGAATGGAAACTTCTGTGGGGAGATAGTTCCTTTACCCTTGCTGAGAATGAGAGATCTGACATTCTGGTGGAGATCCTGATTGTACCTAGACCGGACCCATTCTGCGTCGTTCAGCTTTACATCCATCATCACCCGTAAGGAGGGTAGCTCTACTTCAACAGGTAGGACAACTTCCATACCATACACGAGTTGATAAGGTGTTGCCCCAGTAGAAGTTCTGATGGAGGTTCGTTACCCATGCAAGGCAAATGGTAGCACCTCATGCCAGTCTTTGTAAGTAACCACCATCTTCTGCACAATCTTCTTGATGTTTTTGCTAGCTGCCTTGACAGCGCCGTTCATCTTTGGCCTGTAAGGAGAAGCGTTATGGATTTGGATTTTGAAGTCCCGACACAGTTCTTCCATCATTTTGTTATTCAAATTGGAACCATTGTCAGTAATGATTCGCTCAGGAACTCCATATCGACAGATGATGTCTCTTTTCAGAAATCTGGCTACCACTTGTCTGGTGACGGTTGCATGAAGCTGCTTCAACCCATTTGGTGAAGTAATCAATGGATACCAAGATGAATCTGTGGCCATTTGAAGCAGTCGGTTCAATTTTTTCAATCATGTCAATGCCCCACATGGCAAAGGGCCAAGGTAAAGACATCACGTTCAAAGGATTTTGAGGCACATGCACTTTATCTACATAGATCTGGCATTTGTGGCACTTTCTGGCATAGGCACAACAGTCTTCTTCCATTGTGATCTAGTAGTAACCTGATCGTAATAATTTCTTAGCCATTGCATGTCCTCCAGCATGGGTACCGAAAGATCCTTCATGCACCTTGTGCATCAGCAAGTCTGCTTCTTTCTTATCAACACATCTGAGAAGAACCATGTCAAAGTTTCGCTTGTATAAGGAACCATCAACATTAAGGAAGAAATTACCAGCCAGCCTTCTTAATGTCTTCTTATCATTGGATGATGCCCCAGGTGGGTATGTTTGATCCTCCAAGAAGCATTTGATTTCATGGAACCACGGCTTGTTATCTTTAGCAATGTCCACGGAGAATATGTATGCTGGTCGGTGTAGTCTGGATACCAAAATCCGTGGCACATAATTGGCAGTTTGAACCTTGATCATGGAGGAAATGATAGCTAGAGCATCCGCAAACTGATTTTCGTCTCGAGGGATATACTCAAGTTTGACTGTTGTGAAGAAAGTCAACAATCTCCTCGTGTAGCAATGGTATGCAATTAGATGCTCTTGGTGGGTGTACCATTTGTCGTTGGTATGATTGATTACCAAAGCTGAATCTCCGAATACATTCAAAGTCTTGATCCTGAGGTGAGTTTCACCGAGAAAGGAATATGAACTCCTTTAGGTGAAATGAGCACTGCACCAACTCCACGACCATTCATATTGACAGCCCCATCAAACATCATAGTCCATTCTTCTTATGCATCGGGCCCTTCAGTGTGAACAGGCTCTTCATGATCTTTTTATTTTAGAAACATGATGTCTTCATTAGGGAAGTAAAATATCATGGGTTGGTAATCATCAATGGGTTGCACAACTAGATAGTCAGACAGTACACTGCCTTTGATGGCTTTTTTAGATGTGTACTGAATGTCATACTCTGTCAGAATCATTTGCCATCTTGCAACCCTTCCGGTAAGTGCCGGCTTCTCAAATATGTACTTGACGGGTTCCATTTTTGAGATCAATAAGGTGGTGTGAGTCAATATATATTGCCTTAGTCGGCGAGCAGCCCACGCTAAAGCACAACAAGTTTTCTCGAGCAATGAATAACGTTGTTCATAGTCGATAAACTTTTTGCTCAAGTAGTATATTGCATACTCTTTTCGACCAGACGCGTCATGCTGGCCCAGCACACACCCCATTGATCCTTCTAATACTGTCAGGTACATTATCAGAGGTCTTCCTTCAATCGGAGGCATGAGAATTGGAGGTTCTTGCAAGTACTCCTTGATCTTGTCAAAAGCCTTCTGACAATCTTCGTTCCACCTGACCGTTTGTTCCTTTCTTAACAATTTGAATAGGGGCTCACATTTTGCAGTGAAATGAGATATGAACCTTGATATGTAGTTCAATCTACCTAAGAACCCCCGAACTTCTTTTTCAGTCCTAGGTGTAGGCATCTCCTGAATGGCGTTGACTTTGTCAGGATCAACTTCAATTCCCTTTTCACTTACGTTAAATCCCAGCAGTTTACCGGACCGTGCCCCGAATGTGCATTTGTTGGGGTTTAGCTTCAGCTGATACTTTCTCAGACGCTTGAACAACTTCAGCAGATTTACCAGATGATCTTCTTCAGTGAGGGACTTGGCAATCATATCATCCACGTAGCATTCAATTTCTTTGTGGATCATGTCGTGGAATAATGTCACCATAGCCCGTTGATAAGTTACCCCGACGTTCTTCAGTCCAAATGGCATTACCTTGTAACAAAATGTGCCCCAAGGTGTGATGAAAGTTGTTTTCTCCATGTCTTCGGGTGACATCTTGATCTGATTATACCCAGAAAAACCATCCATGAAGGAAAACACCGAGAAATGAGTTGTGCTGTCGACCAATACATCAATGTGAGGTAATGGGAAATCATCCTTCGGGCTAGCTCGGTTCAGATCCCGATAATCCACACACATACGTACTTTGCCATCCTTCTTAGGCATTGGTACAATATTAGCGACCCACGACGGGTAACTAGTTACAGCAAGGAAACCGGCGTCCCACTGTTTTTTTACTTCTTCCTTTATCTTCATGGCCATATCTGGGAGAGTACGGTGTAGCTTCTGCTTCACTGGAGGGAAATCCTCCTTTAATGGTAGCTTGTGCGTAACAATATCTGTATCTAGACCTGGCATGTCTTGATAGGACCAAGCAAAGACGTCGACGTATTCTCGAAGTATGTCAATAAGCTATTCTTTTATTGAAGCTGGCAGACCGGCCCCAATCTTCACTTCTTTTAAATCCTCTTCGGTGCCAAGATTAACTGTTTCAATCTCCTCCTGATGAGGAGTAATCACTTTCTCTTCTTGCCTCAACAACCTGGCGTCCGGTAACTCATAGTCTTCTTCAACCTCTTCATCAGCTTGATTAATTGGATTGTCGAAGTCACACGAGGTCATATAGTGTTGTTGTCGGTGAAATCTGGAGGATAATCTCTGCAAGGGTTGAGATTGGTTCATTTTAGTGATCAATTTTAATCTTGTTTAGAAAAAAAATGAAGTTATTTATTTTGAAAACATTTCCATTTTATTGTTTTTGTACAAAAGTAAAAATGAAAAGACTATGAGCGAGAAAAGAGACTTGTTTGCAAAAGATGTCTGATATTCATTGATAATCCATTTGCACAAAATTACAATATGACCCTATTACAAAATGAGTCCTGACACCTTGGGCAAGATGCAGGACTTGATGCATGCTGAAAAAAGCAGGAAATAATAATTACTCTGCAGGAGTAACCCTTATAATTTTCTGGGAAGACCAGTTAATGACTTGGTGACCCAGGATCCCTGGACGTATCCAGCTCTCCAGGTTGAGGTCGCTTTCCCTCTTGTCTTCCATGTTGTTGGCAGCATCTGGGGTGAGCATCCCCCCACTAATGAACTTGGGCTCTTTAGCAGCCTCTGATTGATCTTGTCGGAATGGTTTGTAACCCAAACCGAATATGTCCTCCTTCTTCTCTACCGGTAGCAGCTTTCCCTAGCCTTGGGAATTTGCATCTTCAACAACCTTCCGGGCTTGCTGATAGTAGATAATTGAAGCACCCATCCTATCCTCCTGGGATGCAGCAAATACTTCAGTCGTCGCCTCATTGACATTCAGAGCCTCGAACCCTTGGCTCATGGTTTCATGGATTTCACCATCCATCTCAATGTATTTGTATGTAGCCAGATGGCTAACAAAGATGTCCTCTTCACCACAATGGTGATAATCTGTCCTTCCCACTCGTATTTCAATTTCTGGTGAAGGGTCGACGTAACTGCACCAGCGGCGTGAATCCATGGTCGACCCAACAAACAACTGTAGGCCGGCTGTATGTCCATCACATAGAAAGTAGTCTTAAAGATCTGCGGACCGATTATCACATGCAGCTCCACCTCTCCAAGGATAAACCTCTTGGAGCCATCAAAAGCCCTGACCACTAGATTGCTTAGTCGGAGAGCTATTCCATCATACTCGAGCTTGACAAGAGCTTTCTTCGGCAAGACATTGAGTGAAGACCCAATGTCCACAAGAACATGAGAGAGTACAACCCCTTTTCACTCCAGGGTTATGTGAAAAGCTTTGTTGTGGTGTCGTCCTTCTGTTGTTAAGTCAGAATTGGTGAAACCTAGCCCATGGCTAGTATTGATTTTGACACCATTGTCTCAAGCTGATTCACTGTGATCTCTTCTAGCACGTAGGCAGCGTGCAAAACTTTAAGTAGTGCATCCCGGTGAGCTTCAGAACACAACAACAGGGATAAGAAGGAGATCTTAGAAGGAGTCTGGTGGAGCTGATCCACAACCTTGTAGTCACTTCTTTTAATTATCCTCATAAATTCATCCACATCCTGATCAAAGGATGATTTATTTGTCCCTTTTGGCGCAGGTTCTTCTGGTGCCACACTTTTCCCTTTTGCTTTGGCAGAAGCCTCTTTCTCAGTATTGGTCTTCGGAGCTTGTGACGCAAAGAGGCGTCCGCTTCGAGTGAAGCCTCCGCCTCCCCCGACATTATCCACTTGGGGGGTGTGAACCGAATAATCAAGAAGGACTTTCTCTCCGTTGCAGTAAAGGTCTGCACCATAGTGCCATGGTACATCATTGTCTTTAACATATGGAATGGGCCCTAGCACCATGATAGTGACTGGGCTCACTGCAGCAGAGGTTGGAACCGTTATCGTTTGTGGATTATAGAAGATGGTGACAGGACTTCTGGTGGATGTTGGAGGCGATGAATTGAAGCTAGGTTGTTGCTGAAACTGTTGCTGAGATTATTGAAAATTGTTGGAGTTTGGGACCGTTGTAGGGTCATAATAAATAGTAATTGTGGAGACATCATTGTTGGTGATTGCTGAAGTTGTAGAAGCAGGTGCAAATGAATTGTTGTTTTTTGGAGTGATGGAAGAAGTGGTTACTGAAGTTGTAGACGAGTTAGTAGGAACAATTGTTGTTGCAGTTGTAGGAGAATCATTTGTCTTTGTAAAAGGAGTTGCTGGTGTTGTAGAAGCTGTTGTGGTTATTTGAAGAATGCCTTCTTTAATCAAGCCATTGATTCCATTCCTCAAGCTTGCACACCCATTCTTGGAAAGCTTGCAAGATTCGCAACAGGCTTCACAACCTGGAAACACTTGGCATTTTAAAAGTTGGGCTTTAACCTTTATCAGAGGTGTCTGAATACTTGCAGTATCTTCAATGGGAATCATGGGTGAGTCTTCCTCTATAGCATTAATCCCCGGCCCACTGTGGCTTGGCATAGGATTTTTCATGACATTGGGAGGTGGTGCAAAGTTCAGGGCCTTTGAATCTACCAGATCCTGGACCTTCATATGCAGAGCCCTACATTTTTCCGTGGAGTGACCAGGTGCATTAGAATGAAAAGCACACCTAGCGTTGACATCATAATTTCTCGGAAGGTTTTGAGGATCAGGTGGAGCCAATTTCCTCAACTCAACAAGAATGAGCTTCAGGAGTTGTGGCATCAATGTGGCATATGGCATTGGAATAGGGTCAATCACCCTGTTGATCTGAGATGGCCGCTGTTGGAAAGGGCGTTGTTATTGATTGTTGTTATTGTTGTTGTAGGATCTTTGTTGAGGGAACTGTGGCTGTTGAGGAAAGTGTTGTGGTTGTTGAGTATACTGAGGAGGTGGAGTAGGAATAGTGACAGAAGCAATTGTTCTTAGAAGATATTGGGGTCTACCTCTTCCTATATGCACAGAATTTGTCTCACCAGATCTACGGGGCCCAGTAAATGGCTTCCTTGTAGTGCTTGAACTGGCACCGTTGTCAGAAATCTTTCCCATCTTCAGTAAGCTCTCAATTCTTTCTCTAGCTATCACCACATCTGCAAAGCTGGTGGAAGTAAATGCAGCCAATATGTCAATATAGGTACCCTGGAGAGTATTCATGAACATATCTTCCATCTCCCTCTCTGACATTAGGGGTTGAACAGCAGTAGCTAATTGCCTCCACCTTTGGGCATACTCTCTAAAGCTTTCACGGGAAGATTGTGACATTCCCATCAGAAGGGTTCTATTTGGAGCCATGTCCAGACTATATTGGTACTGACGAATGAAAGCTTCGGCCAAGTTTTTCCAATTTATAACTGTGGCCCTGGTGAAATGAGAATACCACTCTCGGGATGCCCCTGTCAAGCTATCCTCGAAGTAAAACATCCACAGTTTCTCATCCATGGTGTTGGCTTTCAATCTCTCAGGAAAGACTGAAGATGGGTACGTGGGCAGGATGTGCCATTGTATCTTTCAAAACAAGGAGGTTTGAACTTGTGAGGAATTCTAACCCCCTCCACCAATCCCATGTCCATGACATCAAAGCCTAGAGAGTTTTGGGACTCAAGAGACCTTAGCTTCTATGATATTTCATCCAACTGACGATCGTAAACTTCGTCTCCAGCCCCAACCACAGTAAACTATTCTTCTTGAGGGTCTTCCTGCAAGGCCCTCCCTCCAGTGTTACCTTGGGTGTTTTTTATAGCATTGATTTATGGGTTCAGATGAGGTCCAAACTCTGGTGGATCAGTACGAAGCTGTATGTGATCGTTGTTACTTGTACCCCCTGTACCTGGATGGTTTTCCTAGGGAGTTTTTCGCTCGACTAACTCTCTCAATCTCTCCTGGCTCTGAGCCAAACCAGTCATCACTGTCATAAATTGATTCATTTGGGCCCTCATCTCTGTCCTTTCATTGGCCATCTGGTCTCTCACTTAAATCAAGTCTTGTTGAACCTGATCCATTTGTAATCTCGGAAGGTTGTTTCTTGTCGAATACCGTTGCACTCTATTGACAGGGAACAATCTTCTGCGAGCAATGTTTCCTGAAACCACAACAAAGTGAGAAACAACAACAAAACAAAAACCTACAAAACAAAGAGAAAATGTTAGTATACAATGCATGATGCTTATTTGTCTTCCAAGGGTATCTGGTTTGGTTCTTTAGTTTTGACCTTTCCAGACCTCGAGGAAGTGATGATGTTGAAGATAGATTAAGCCCACAAAATAATAAAAACCATATATTACAAAGAGTGAAGATACATAGTTTGATTACAATAAAGCCCCCATGGTGGGTCAAAATACAACAACAAAATCAAAAGTACAGACAAAAGGAAATACAAGTACAAGGAAATCAAACATCCAATCCAAGGTGTCGTACCCCGAAAAATACGACCTCACGCGATCCGAAAATACGGAGCCGCGCGCCGGACTGACTGAAGAGTCGCCACCTAATTCTATTTATTCCCGAAGAGGGAAAGGGAAGATATAGATACAACCCGAGAAAAGAAGGACGAGGACAAAGGTCAACGGAACCATGGCCTGGGTTCGGGAGTCGGTTATGCAGGGGGAAGGTATTAGCACCCCTACATCCATCGTACTCGATGGGAACCATCTAAGTTAACGCGCGAGAAAGGATGTCTATGCTTAAAGGAATTGCTTGCTAGAGGGAAATGAGTTGAATTATAAGTTAGATTGGACCTAGGTGCTCGACAAGGATTTAAATCCTCGTGCCTACGTACTCCCGTGTGAAATGGGAAAGTCAGAGCCTCGTAGTTCGGCCTACTAAGGGTAATGGTTGTTGATTTTATTACCTTTCTCGATGAAAGGGTTTAGGAGTTGAAATGCACTAAAGACTATGGATAGTTTATCTCGCCCAACAAGACGAGTGTCCTGCGTCGAAATAATCGGAGCGAGTAACGAAAGCTCGTTATCCCCCTTTCTACCGCTTAAGGCTCGTGGCGTACAAATCTTCTCGTATTTATTAAAGTGTGTTTTATTTCCTAAAGCCGCTTGACGTTGGATCAAGGGTTTGGATCTAGAAAGAATCGTTTTGGTTTTTTGAAGTTTAGAGGGTGCATGCAAATGGAGGTTTATTTTTGTGGTTTTGTTAGCGAGGCACGAATCGCTCGGCTCGCAAGGATATGAGGATCCTAATAACGAAATAATAACTGGAAAATAAAGTGCAAGTGTGCAGGGGCAATCGCTTGGCGTTGGACCAAGGATTCAGAATTAAATAAGAAAATAAATTGCGTACAAAGTAATGGGAGAGGGGTACAAAATAAATACAGGGGATTGCGAAAAATAAATGGGTCTCGTTGTAATTAGCCCAAGAGAAAGCGTGTGTGCAGTGTGTTTGAACTATTCGAAGGCGTTCAGCCTGTTTATTCGGGACGCAACTATTCGGAGGCGTTGGACCTTTTTCGAGCACAACTATTCGGAGGCGTTGGACCTTTTTGGGACGCGACGAAATTTTGTTCGTTTGCTGCCTTAGAATCGGTTCAAAATGGGAACCATTCTATAAGGAGTCGAATCGTAATTTAAAATGCGAAAATAAATGAATAAATAAATGAATAAGTAAATGGATTGAATTGTTAGAAAAATTAAATAATGAATAAAATAAATAATGAATAAATGAAATCAAGAATAATAAAATGAATTACATTAAAATACAATGTTTTGTTTGTCGGAAAAAATTAAATACAAAGGGGGGCCTCATATTGACCGTTCATCTCCGATTAAATGTAATCGGGCGAAAAGCGGTCGTTTGCTATATCATTGGCCCTAACAATGAAAATGAAATTTAAAATGAAATTAGAATATAACAAGCTTAATAGAATGAAATAAATAAAATGAACTAATAATTAATTTTCAATTTCTTTAATCTAAATGAAATAAAAAATAAAATGAAAATAGGATAATAATAAAACAAAAACAATGAGGCTGGGTGTATGCAGTGGAGGCATGTAGTATAATTAGCATAAAAACAGCAATTAAGCTTAGGCTTGAAGTCCCAAAATAATTATAAAAAAATAGAAAAGAATAAATAAGTAAAACAAAAACACATGAAATTAATATTAAAGATAAAAACAGAGGAATGGATGTTTGCGGATTAAAAGATGTGCATAAGTTTAAATATGGGCTTGGCCCGTGAGAATATATAAAACAAATATAATAAAAAACAGGTTTAGTTCAATTGGACTTTAAGAAGCCCATCCACAACAGACATCATAATCTTAATAACAAAAAAGAAAGAAATAAAAGGGATTATTTTAAAAATCAGTATTAAAACAAAAAATTAGTTTTTAAAGAAATAAACAAAAACAATGTATTCACAATCTGCAGGAAAAAAAATGCGTAAACCTACAATGCTCACACGGCGCTCCTGGTTTCCTCACGGCTCCTCTCTTTCAACGGCGGCGCGGTGCTGGTTCTCTCTCGGCTCCGATCGTCTCGGATGCTCTCTATCTCTCTGTTTCCGCGCGGCTACTCCTTCGGCCGCTTTCTCACTCTCGGCTCTGGCTTCAGGCGGCGTCGGTCCGGTGACGTGGTGAAGTGCTTGCGGTGGCTGCGTCGGACGCGACTCACGGTGTTGAGATGGTTTTCGGCGGTTGTTCTCCCGGTTGGATGCTCTGAGTCGCGGATGGTGGTCCGGCTTCGAATCTGTTGGTTTACGGTTTTAATGGTGGCGGATGGTGGTGGATTTGAGAGTGTTTGCGGGTGAAGGGTGGTTGGTCTGAAGGTTGACGCGGCGAGATTCGTTTGGATTTGTTTGGTTCGATAGGTTTCTGAGTTTTGATTTTTTTCTTTTTTTTTTGAATTTTCTCAGATCCGGATTTGCGTTCTGAGATTGTTGAAGAGTTCGAATTTGTGTTGGGCTGTTATGAATGAGACGGTGGCTCAGGTTTTTGAGTTGTTTTGTGAATGGGTCTGGTTCGTTGCAGGAGAAAAAAAAGGTTGAAGTTTGAAGTGTCGAGGGTTTATGCAGTTGGATGCGGTGTTGATTGGTTTTTCTGGGTTTGAGGTTGCGGTTTATGGAGAATGGCCGGTGGTTACGGGTGAAGGGTGTTTGAAGCTCGCGGATGAGTGGTTGTGAGGAAAGGGTGGATTCAACGGTGGTGAAGGAGGTTGTGTGGCGAAGGTGATTTCAAGGTGGGCTGAGTTATGATTTACTGTTGATTGAAAAATGAAAGAGAGATCAAATGTGGTTTATGTTGTGAATATTTAAAGGAGTTTTGTGTTTTTTATTTTTATTTTTAAGAGTGAACACGGCTTATTATGAGTGATGAGCAAAAAAGATTTCAAGAGTGAGAGAATTTTGTCGTATCTTAACAGAATCGACTTTTGGTAATGGCTGGAAAATGTGAGTGGGTGTACCAATCGTATCATGGGAATGACTTTGTTAGAAATTGGTGTAGTGTAATATTGTTATGTAAGTGGGGACATGAATGTTGGCAAGTTATGGCTGGAATAAAAATGCGTAAAAAAATAGTGATGTGCCGCCCTTGAGTGTGTGTTTTTTTGTGTGTGCTGAGATTGTTGTGAAGAAAAGGTGACGTTGGAGGTGTTGTGGGGGTCAAGTGGATATGCTGTGTGTTTTGGACAAAAAGTGATTTAATTGCTTTTTTTTTAACAAATAACAATAGTAATAATAACAACTATAAAAGTAGTAAAAAGATAAAAAATAATAATGGTAAACTATATAAAAGAAATAAAATTAATAATAATGGCAATGAAAATAATAGTAATAAAGAAAAATACTAATAATAGAAATAGTAATAGTAATAATAAAGAATAATGATGATGAAATGGATTTTAAATAATGGGTTTAAATAATGGATTTTAATTAATAGTAATGGATATTAATAAAATAGAATAGAAAATAAAAAAATAAAAAAGGTAGTTGGATGTAACAAATGGAAAATCAAAAAGTCGGTTAATTTGAATTTTGGGTGGACATATGGATATTTTTAATAAAAGTGAAAAAAGAAAGAGAAATTATGAATTTGATTTTTTTGTATAATTTTGACGATATAAAGAAATGATTTAAAATAAAATTAATTTACCTATAAAAAATGAAATTTAAAAAAAGAAAAGTGATAAACAGATAAATGCCTCTACACCACAATATTACACTCACGTGCACTCGACAGACTTAGATGACGCGATTCTCCGTATAGAAGGAAATGACATATTTTTGGGTTTTTATTTAAATACGGATTAAACAAAAATATTAAACAGGTAGGACAAATTTGGGGTATGACAGATGCCCCTATCAAATTGGCTTAGACCGAGTAAGATGAACTGGCTCGCGTTCAATCTTTCAAGGTATAAGATAATTAGATATTAACAGACTCCAAATTTGTCCGACAAATGAAATAACTGGAAGCGATGGGCGACACAGCAAAAACAAATTGACAAAGTAAATCACTTATCACCAGAGGATGATAAGGCAACAGACAGAAAAATAAACCCACTTATCAACAGAGGAAGATAAGGCAATAAACAGAAAAATAAACTCACTTATCAACAGAGGAAGATAAGGCAATAAACAGAAAAATAAACTCACTTATCAACAGAGGAAGATAAGGCAATAAACAGAAAATTAAACTCACTTATCAACAGAGGAAGATAAGGCAATAAACAGAAAAATAAACTCACTTATCAACAGAGGATGATAAGGCAATAGACAGAAAAATAAACTCACTTATCAACAGAGGATGATAAAGCAATAAACAAAAAAATAAACTCACTTATCAACAGAGGATGATAAGGCAACAAACTGAAAATAAATTCACTTATCAACAGAGGAAGATAAGGCGAATAATTTAAAATAAAATCACTTATCAACAGAGGAAGACAAGGCGAATAACAAAAAATAAAATCACTTATCAACAGAGGAAGATAAGGCGAATAACAAAAAATAAAATCACTTATCAACAGAGGAAGATAAGGCAATAAACAGAAAAATAAACTCACTTATCAACAGAGGAAGATAAGGCGAATGACAGAAAATAAAATCACTTATCAACAGAGGAAGATAAGGCAATAAACAGAAAAATAAACTCACTTATCAACAGAGGAAGATAAGGCAATAAACAGAAAAATAAACTCACTTATCAACAGAGGAAGATAAGGCAATAAACAGAAAATTAAACTCACTTATCAACAGAGGAAGATAAGGCAATAAACAGAAAAATAACAAGGAGCCACAGGATATATAAGATGGAATGCGATAAAGAAAGCGATAACAATAAACAAGCAAGGCATAAAAGCAAACAACCAAACAAACGCGGGAACCTAGACTAGGCTTGACTCGCATAGGGGTGAACCATTCCCCAGCAGAGTCGCCAGCTGTCGTACCCCGAAAAATACGACCTCACGCGATCCGAAAATACGGAGCCGCGCGTCGGACTGACTGAAGAGTCGCCACCTAATTCTATTTATTCCCGAAGAGGGAAAGGGAAGATATAGATACAACCCGAGAAAAGAAGGACGAGGACAAAGGTCAACGGAACCATTGCCTGGGTTCGGGAGTCGGTTATGCAGGGGGAAGGTATTATCACCCCCTACATCCATCGTACTCGATGGGAACCATCTAAGTTAACGCGCGAGAAAGGATGTCTATGCTTAAACGAATTGCTTGCTAGAGGGAAATGAGTTGAATTATAAGTTAGATTGGACCTAGGTGCTCGGCAAGGATTTAAATCCTCGTGCCTACGTACTCCCGTGTGCAATGGGAAAGTCAGAGCCTCGTAGTTCGGCCTACTAAGGGTAATGGTTGTTGATTTTATTACCTTTCTCGATGAAAGGGTTTAGGAGTTGAAATGCACTAAAGACTATGGATAGTTTATCTCGCCCAACAAGACGAGTGTCCTGCGTCGAAATAATCGGAGCGAGTAACGAAAGCTCGTTATCCCCCTTTCTACCGCTTAAGGCTCGTGGCGTACAAATCTTCTCGTATTTATTAAAGTGTGTTTTATTTCCTAAAGCCGCTTGACGTTGGATCAAGGGTTTGGATCTAGAAAGAATCGTTTTGGTTTTTTGAAGTTTAGAGGGTGCATGCAAATGGAGGTTTATTTTTGTGGTTTTGTTAGCGAGGCACGAATCGCTCGGCTCGCAAGGATATGAGGATCCTAATAACGAAATAATAACTGGAAAATAAAGTGCAAGTGTGCAGGTGCAATCGCTTGGCGTTGGACCAAGGATTCAGAATTAAATAAGAAAATAAATTGCGTACAAAGTAATGGGAGAGGGGTACAAAATAAATACAGGGGATTGCGAAAAATAAATGGGTCTCGTTGTAATTAGCCCAAGAGAAAGCGTGTGTGCAGTGTGTTTGAACTATTCGAAGGCGTTCAGCCTGTTTATTCGGGACGCAACTATTCGGAGGCGTTGGACCTTTTTCGAGCACAACTATTCGGAGGCGTTGGACCTTTTTGGGACGCGACGAAATTTTGTTCGTTTGCTGCCTTAGAATCGGTTCAAAATGGGAACCATTCTATAAGGAGTCGAATCGTAATTTAAAATGCGAAAATAAATGAATAAATAAATGAATAAGTAAATGGATTGAATTGTTAGAAAAATTAAATAATGAATAAAATAAATAATGAATAAATGAAATCAAGAATAATAAAATGAATTACATTAAAATACAATGTTTTGTTTGTCGGAAAAAATTAAATACAAAGGGGGGCCTCATATTGACCGTTCATCTCCGATTAAATGTAATCGGGCGAAAAGCGGCCGTTTGCTATATCATTGGCCCTAACAATGAAAATGAAATTTAAAATGAAATTAGAATATAACAAGCTTAATAGAATGAAATAAATAAAATGAACTAATAATTAATTTTCAATTTCTTTAATCTAAATGAAATAAAAAATAAAATGAAAATAGGATAATAATAAAACAAAAACAATGAGGCTGGGTGTATGCAGTGGAGGCATGTAGTATAATTAGCATAAAAACAGCAATTAAGCTTAGGCTTGAAGTCCCAAAATAATTATAAAAAAAAGAAAAGAATAAATAAGTAAAACAAAAACACATGAAATTAATATTAAAGATAAAAACAGAGGAATGGATGTTTGCGGATTAAAAGATGTGCATAAGTTTAAATATGGGCTTGGCCCGTGAGAATATATAAAACAAATATAATAAAAAACAGGTTTAGTTCAATTGGACTTTAAGAAGCCCATCCACAACAGACATCATAATCTTAATAACAAAAAAGAAAGAAATAAAAGGGATTATTTTAAAAATCAGTATTAAAACAAAAAATTAGTTTTTAAAGAAATAAACAAAAACAATGTATTCACAATCTGCAGGAAAAAAAAATGCGTAAACCTACAATGCTCACACGGCGCTCCTGGTTTCCTCACGGCTCCTCTCTTTCAACGGCGGCGCGGTGCTGGTTCTCTCTCGGCTCCGATCGTCTCGGATGCTCTCTATCTCTCTGTTTCCGCGCGGCTACTCCTTCGGCCGCTTTCTCACTCTCGGCTCTGGCTTCAGGCGGCGTCGGTCCGGTGACGTGGTGAAGTGCTTGCGGTGGCTGCGTCGGACGCGACTCACGGTGTTGAGATGGTTTTCGGCGGTTGTTCTCCCGGTTGGATGCTCTGAGTCGCGGATGGTGGTCCGGCTTCGAATCTGTTGGTTTACGGTTTTAATGGTGGCGGATGGTGGTGGATTTGAGAGTGTTTGCGGGTGAAGGGTGGTTGGTCTGAAGGTTGACGCGGCGAGATTCGTTTGGATTTGTTTGGTTCGATAGGTTTCTGAGTTTTGATTTTTTTCTTTTTTTTTTGAATTTTCTCAGATCCGGATTTGCGTTCTGAGATTGTTGAAGAGTTCGAATTTGTGTTGGGCTGTTATGAATGAGACGGTGGCTCAGGTTTTTGAGTTGTTTTGTGAATGGGTCTGGTTCGTTGCAGGAGAAAAAAAAGGTTGAAGTTTGAAGTGTCGAGGGTTTATGCAGTTGGATGCGGTGTTGATTGGTTTTTCTGGGTTTGAGGTTGCGGTTTATGGAGAATGGCCGGTGGTTACGGGTGAAGGGTGTTTGAAGCTCGCGGATGAGTGGTTGTGAGGAAAGGGTGGATTCAACGGTGGTGAAGGAGGTTGTGTGGCGAAGGTGATTTCAAGGTGGGCTGAGTTATGATTTACTGTTGATTGAAAAATGAAAGAGAGATCAAATGTGGTTTATGTTGTGAATATTTAAAGGAGTTTTGTGTTTTTTCTTTTTATTTTTAAGAGTGAACACGGCTTATTATGAGTGATGAGCAAAAAAGATTTCAAGAGTGAGAGAATTTTGTCGTATCTTAACAGAATCGACTTTTGGTAATGGCTGGAAAATGTGAGTGGGTGTACCAATCGTATCATGGGAATGACTTTGTTAGAAATTGGTGTAGTGTAATATTGTTATGTAAGTGGGGACATGAATGTTGGCAAGTTATGGCTGGAATAAAAATGCGTAAAAAAATAGTGATGTGCCGCCCTTGAGTGTGTGTTTTTTTGTGTGTGCTGAGATTGTTGTGAAGAAAAGGTGACGTTGGAGGTGTTGTGGGGGTCAAGTGGATATGCTGTGTGTTTTGGACAAAAAGTGATTTAATTGCTTTTTTTTTAACAAATAACAATAGTAATAATAACAACTATAAAAGTAGTAAAAAGATAAAAAATAATAATGGTAAACTATATAAAAGAAATAAAATTAATAATAATGGCAATGAAAATAATAGTAATAAAGAAAAATACTAATAATAGAAATAGTAATAGTAATAATAAAGAATAATGATGATGAAATGGATTTTAAATAATGGGTTTAAATAATGGATTTTAATTAATAGTAATGGATATTAATAAAATAGAATAGAAAATAAAAAAATAAAAAAGGTAGTTGGATGTAACAAATGGAAAATCAAAAAGTCGGTTAATTTGAATTTTGGGTGGACATATGGATATTTTTAATAAAAGTGAAAAAAGAAAGAGAAATTATGAATTTGATTTTTTTGTATAATTTTGACGATATAAAGAAATGATTTAAAATAAAATTAATTTACCTATAAAAAATGAAATTTAAAAAAAGAAAAGTGATAAACAGATAAATGCCTCTACACCACAATATTACACTCACGTGCACTCGACAGACTTAGATGACGCGATTCTCCGTATAGAAGGAAATGACATATTTTTGGGTTTTTATTTAAATACGGATTAAACAAAAATATTAAACAGGTAGGACAAATTTGGGGTATGACACAAGGTCATCCTCTTTGACTTCCTTCAGGAGATCCTCAGTCACTGGACCAACTGGGTGCTCTGTGATGGTCATGATAAGAAGATTCCTGGTGGCAATAGCACTGGTCAACTTCTTGTGCTTATCCTGATCCTTTGACCTTTTTAACCCCGCCCAGAGTTTCAACTCAGAGATCTCCTTCAGTTCTGCTAACAAAGTTGCCTGATTCTTCTTCTCACTAGCCTCCAGCTGCTCTATCCTAGCTTGTGTCCTCTGATCTTCCTATGCGCGAGCCTCAGCTCTGGCCTTCTGAGTCTTAGCTTCCTTGTAAGCATTCTTCAACACTAACTCTCCTGCTCTAGCCTTTCTGATATAGTCATCTGTATTCTCAATCTTGGTTAAGTGCTCAATCCGGAGCTTCTCTAACCTTTCATTATCTAGAAGGCTGTCATTCCTCTCCCAGAGGGTCTTCTTCAAAGCTTCAGAGAACTGAGTATTCCTTTCCTTCAATTTCTCAAACATCTCTAAACTGACAGTAGCTGCAGGCTCCACTGGTGAATGGCATACGAGTGATATGTCCCCTGGTACGAGACCAATCAAGATATGAGCTGAGGCTATATTGTTGCACTTGCCAAGGATAGCTGTCCCCTTATTCTGAATGTTGTACCAGGCCCAGGCTGCCTGTCTGACAATGGCAAGGTTGTGCTGGATGTCACAATAGAGGGTTTCCGTTAAGTCATTCCCTCTTGGGGGATGTACCAAAGCATACCCTAATTGCCTCTTGAAAAGCAAAGGGTTGTAGTTGATGCAACCTTTTACTCCAATCAAGGGTACATTGGGATATTTCCAAAGCTAGTAATGATATTTTTGCCCTTGGTGCTCTGGGTGCACCACTTGATGTCTTCTGATGTAAGGGCAATCAATCTCTTAGCCCAGTTCCTTGGTTGATGAGGATTCAGGAAAGTGTCTGACTTCGGCAAGTGCCTTAACAACCAACAGTAGAAGAGAGGTGTACAGCATCTGACCAATCTCCCTCTTTCTTCTCAATCCTTTGGTGCACTGAGTAGTAGAAGTCTCCAAGAAAGGTAGGAACTGGGTCCCTCAGTAAGAACAAGTGAATAGCACTCTTGCTTACAAACTTTGGCTCATTTGTGAATAGATGACTCCATATATGTTGAGGGCTAGAAGAGCACAAACAGTGTCCCACTTCCCTACTGGAGCATGAAGGGTGGCCTGAGTAACCAAGAAATCCAAATGAAGGCCTGGGATTCCAGCCTTACTGGTCATGCTCTGGTCAATGAGGGTGAACTCCAAATTCAAAGCCTTAGCTACATCTTCATTCTTGGGAGAAACCATCTCAGGGTTGAAGGGAATCCCCCTCCTGATGGGGACACTCAACAACATTGAGAACTCTTCCATCAAAGGTCTCAACTGAAAATCTGGGAAAGTGAAACATCTGAGAGGAGGGTCATAGAACTGGAGACAGGTGTGGATCATGCTCCTCTGGTATGCCTCCAAATCGATGATCATATCCATAATGATACCATAATGTTCCCTGAATAAAGGGACATGATCAGGAGTGATGAGAGACTGAATTTGTCTAATGCCTGACAGGGTGGGCTCAAAGAAGTGATAGGTGATGTTGCTCTTCCTGGATGTGTCCATTCTGACAATGGATGCCGGTGAAGGAGACTGAGGATAATTGCTGATAAAGGCAACTGAAGAAGATGGTGAAGAAGAGTCTCTGATTAAGAAAACTGACGAAGAGAGCTGAAAAGAATCTCTGGTGAAGATAACTGATGAAGAGGCTGGTGCAGATAGCTGAAGGATTCTGAGCAGTAGAATAAGTCTAAACCAAACCAAAGATAAGATGTGGATACCCTGTAAAACAAATAGACAAATGTTAAATGAGGCAAAATGATGTATGCAGAATGATATGCAAAGAGTTTGTGATCAAGTGCGGGATCTGTTATCTGCGTTGATAGGGTCCATGTGTGTTCATAAGTCCGGATGGAGGTTTAGAAAACCAATAACTAGGTGGGGGACTCAAATAAAGAGTCACAAATCCAGGGTTTCACAAGAACATACCAAAATGATACAAACTTAAAACAATATTGGTAACAAGGGTATGATGAAGCCAAGGGTTCCTGCAAACCTGTAAACATCCCAACCCCCTCACATGTGTTGTTCTAGAACAATGATCCTCAGACTTGGATCAGTTATGAGAAGTGTAAACACTTCTAACCCGGAGGTACAGTGTTTATAATAATCATAAAGGTTCCTCCTCTAATTCAGCTCAGATGCTAAAGGTCATAAAAGGTCATCCAGACTTAGCAGGCTTCCCAGATAGCCCTAGTACTACAGGAAATCTATAGCACAGAGTTCTCAAGAAGAAACCCATGTCTGAACCGTGTTTCATATTCCCGCACCAGACAGAAATGGAATGGGAAAGAATATGAAGCCACTCTATCATATGTGTCACTCAGGTCCCCGGTATGGAACCTTACTCACTCAATAACCCTCCCACCAAAGGAAACAATAGATCTAGCACAAATGTATACAGAAAGCAATAAATAAAGCAATAAACAACAAGCACAAGTAGCACATAACACCCCCGTAAACACAAATCAAACATGCGCTAGGATAAACCCACGAAAAGAACCAGAAGCCCTGGTTGCAAGATAAGGATCACCAGCAGAGTCGCCAAGTTGTCGCTCCTCCGAAAAGACACCGGGTCAAGACAAGGTACAAACGCGAACGGTCGGCGAAGAGGAAAATGATGGTGAAGGTGAATAGAGTCGCCAACTAGTCATTTTTATCCCGAAGGAAAGGTAATGCTGAATAAACCTAGGAAAAGATGGATAAGACGGTCGCGAACCAGAGAAATTGAGAAAGGGGGTTGGTTACAACCTGGGAAGGTATTAGCACCCAGATTGTCCGTCGTACTCGATGGGATCCACGCTTACAAGAATGTGTTCAAAGGGGTAGTGTATGTGCTATCTGTGTGCAAAAGCTAAGAAAAGGATATACAAGTGTCAGTGCAAAAGGGTGAATGCTCAGGAATTGAGGCTTTTAGAAAGAATGCTGGAAGAGGGGGAAGACAAAGAGACTTTTGTTCGATAACAGTTAAGTTATGTCTACGTATCCTCTCGTGCAATGAGGAAATCAAAACACCGTAGTTTAACTCAAAGGGACTGGAAAATGAATTTGACTGTGAACTACTTGCTTGTCTATGCTCAAGTGTATGACTCGTCTGGCTCGAGTGCTAACTGTCTTGCATTAGACGGAAGAAGCAAGTTCTCGTTTATGAATGAGTGTGATGAGAAAAGAATCCCAGAGGAGACGATTATTGTTTGTTTTTGTGTTTTCAGTTTTGTTATTGTTTTTTTGATGTTTTGCATATGTTAATGAGCTTAAGCCTAAATCAAGGGCTTGTAAACTCATTATATCCTCCCTGATTAAGGATAATGAGCCTACTTAAGTATGAGATAAGCATTTCAACTTAGTTACCATGATGATGTAGGATTAAGATCATTACCCTACTTTGTGATTATTTAGATGTTTTTGGGTTTTTGTTTAGTGTTAAGTAATGAGTTTAATCTCTAATCACAGATTAGTGGACTCATTACACCATCCTAATAGAAGGATAATAAATGAAAACACTTAAGATGAGGAAGATACCTAAACTTAATCCATGGTTAGGGATTAAATTCATTATATAAAAAGCCTTTATTAAGTGGATTTTAATTAAAGGGTGGGATTAAGAAATGGATTTTAAGTTTGTAAGACAACTTGAGGGGGACTTGTCCATTAAACACTAGGGTTAGTCCTTCTTAACCATAAGGAAGAATTAGAACCCTAATGTAAGGCCCAAGTTACAAGATAAAGTCTTAGTGATTATTAAGTGATTTGATTAAGAGGTTTAAAAAAATTAAAGGTTTAACACTTAGGATTAAAGTTATACACTCCATCCTAAGAGAAGGATGCAGGCATAACCCTAATTCCAAAGTCTAAAACTTTAAGAGTTTAGTCTCTGATTATTGAGATGAGAAGAGAAACTAAAGGAGACTCAAAGGTAAAAATTAAGGGGAACTAATCACAACCCTAATTATTACCATGCTTGGATGTTCCTATGGTTTTTAAGGCTTGAGAAAGATCTTCAAGGAAGCCACCAATGGAAGAAGCAGATGAAAGGAGGGTGAGAAAGAAGAACAAGTTACTTACTTCACTAAAGAAGATAAGTAACTTGAAGAAAGAAAGTGAGATGGAACATAAGTGAACAATTTCAGTTCAAATACATATTAAAATGTAAATGAAATAAATATGAAGAAGTGAGAGGTGAAGGCAAATCCACCTCCCAAAGTAACTTACCAAACCTGAAAAGTTAGTATGGATGCATAATGTATAAATTATAAGGAAATAAAGTGAAATGAGATGAAATGAGATGAAATGTGATTAAATGACCAAAGTTAGAAGTGTCTATGTTGTCAAAATGTCATGTAAGATGATGCAAAGGAATACAAAATGCATATGTATGATCACACAAAGATGAGATGCAAAGGAGGCATGCTTTGAAGTTTGAAAACACATGAAAGTTTATGAAATGAAATGAATGCAACACATGGCAAATGAATGAAGAAATGATCAAGCAAGGTTCTAACATGCCTTAAGATGTCTAAGATGACATATGAATGCATGAAATGTCATGGCAAGTTCATGTATTGATGCATATGCAAGATGAATGCAAGTGAACATGAGAAATTAGGGTTATATGGACATATGAGATGCAAGTGGATAAAACAGAAGCAAATGACATGATAAAATTTGCAATCAAGCTCAAACAAACCCTAAGTTTTCTAGGGTTTTTAGGTGGTTCAAAGGGGAAAATGAAAATCAATTTGAAAATGTAAGATAAATTCATGAGGAAATATACCTATAAACTACATGCAATATGTAACACAATGCAATAAGAATCAAATTCAAACTCTTTTTTGTTAGGCAGAAATGATTTTTCAAAGTTAGGGTTTAAAAATATGATTTTTATAACCCTTAATTCAAAGAAAATTGGCAAACTATGATCAAACCTAAAAAGAAATTTGTGTGAATAGTTTGAAAATGTTTCTAAATGCATTGGGATGTTTCATTATTTTTTGTGTGATTTTTAGAAACCTAAATGTATTTTTAATTAATAAAAATACTTTAATTAATTAAAAATAACATTTAAATATTTTTAAAATGCTTTTTTAATGCAAAAAATAAAATAAAAATTATTTTTGGAATGAGAAAAATATTTAAAGTCAGAATGCAAAAGAAAATATTTTTTGAATGCTTTTTGCTATTTTAAATTAATTATGAAATAGAAATAACAAGAAAATGAATTAAAATGAAAGTATGCAGATCCTATGGCTGAGATTTGAACTGGGGAATTTGGTGTTGACTGGCGCATGAATGAAAGGCTGAGATTGATTCTGGCAATTTTAAATTAATTAAATTAATTAATCTGGATTATGGTTAAGTGAAAGGATCAGGGCCATCCAAACAAGCGGGTAAACATGATCCAAAGGCTGATATTCAAACTGACACGCTAACCCTAATTAATTAACCTAATCACTTTCCGGTGACCGGAGCTAGCTCCGGTCATCTTCTCCGGCGAGTCAAAATGCCAACTTCTTCCCTAGGTCACTAAACACCAAATTTATTGCCCATAAATGATCCCCAAACATCATATATCATGAATCCTCAAACAAAAAACATTTATCATTCGTAATAAAGCTGAATTGAAGCAAAAACATCTTAGGTCAAAAAGTTTCAGAAGCTTCATACATGGTCATTTCTCAAGCATTTTCAAAACAAATCATATCATGGTGATCAGTGAAACATGAGGAATCATATTTTAACTTAAATAGCAAGTTGTAAAAACCCCAAATTTTCCCTCACTAAGTTCACACCATGGCTTGTGATCTTTCATCTTTGCATAAATTTAAGAATATCATATCATATTGCATTTTTGTTTCATCTGCATTAGTTCAAGTTCATCTGCATCTAGGGTTTGTAATCTGAGCAATCCATGACCCATCTGAGCCACCCCAAAGGTCTTCAATCATCTCAAGATGGTCCATGTATGTTAAATCATCATATTATATCCTCCAAAGATCAAGGAAGTCAATAAATCACAAGAACTTGCAAAGCATGGAAGTAGAGCCAGGGTTTAATTGCACAGATGACCTGAAATTAGGGTTTTGGTTTCAGAGGCCATAACTCCAAATTTATTGGTCATTATTGTTTCTATTATTCTCAATATGTTATAAGGATCATGTATACCAAGTTTGATGAAGAAATTCATTGTGGAAGTCATCTGATCATTGGGTAACTTCTTGAGCAAGTCAGAACAAAATCAGGGCATCTGAGGCCCCCATCCATGGAACCAAAGTGGATTTTTCATCAAATTGAAGTTGTATGATCTTTATTTGATCATTGAAGTGCTTGGAAGTTCATAAAATTGAAGAAAAGTGAGCTAAACCAAAAGTTGCCAAAAATGGAAATGACTTGTAATGTAAACTTTCCATTTTGGAAAAGTTTTTCAACCTCCTCTTTCTCAACAAAAAATGCTTCAAATGAAAAAAATTTGTTCATGAAAGTTGTAGATTGGATCATTCCATTTTCAAAAAGTACAAGAACAAGACCTAATTCATTTTGGAACTCAAGATATGGCTTGTCAAAGTTGGCAAAAATCCCATAATTTTCAAGAATTCACCAAAAGGGATTCTTTGCAAAACCACTTGCCAAAGCTTTTTGTGACTTCAAACACACTTCTATGTATCATAAAATCATAGTGCATTGCTTTAAGATCAGAATTGCCCAAAGAATTGCATCATTCCATGCCTTGAACATCAAGAATTCTCAAAGGGGCCAAAACATCACATAATTGCAAAACACCACATAACTTTGCTCCCACTTGCTGAATTGCCTCAAGACTGATTTTATGGACATCCTTGAACTCAGTTGCGCATGGACAAGCCAATGAGCCTGCTACACCATTGCCCATACCTCAAGTACAACACTTTTGATGTTTTGGCAAAAACACCGATACCAATCACAACAGTCCACCACCCCACTCTCTGCCCAATTCAGACTCTACAAGCATGCTCTAAGAACTCATTTTCATAACACACACAAGCCTAACACTCCAAGAACTCAGCATTGCCAAAAATCATCCCTCTTGCATTTTCCTTCGAATCTCTCAGCTCACTCACTCAATCTTCAAACCAATTTCACCATTGATCTCAAAATCACTCACTGACCACAAAGCAACCGTTAAACCAGCCAAGAAAACCCCATACCCAAAACACGATTCTTGGCCAGTTCAGTTGCTACAACACAAACCAGCCATTCTCAAAGCCTTTGAAGCATTCCATTAGTCTCAGGAGTTCAAAGGGAGTCATTTTGCACAAAGGAAGTGGCCAGAAAGCTCAAGTTTGGAAAGCTTCATCTCAGGTAGTCATCTGAAATCATTTTTCCAGAACTCATATTTTATGTTCCATTAAGAAAGAGCATGCTTCACTGATCACTCTGAGCTTTGTATTTTCGAAAATGGTTAAGAAATGAGTTTGTATGAATGTTCTTGTGAGATGGTATGATTATGCAAATGCAATATGAAAGATCATAACCATGGTGTGAGGAAACATGAGGGAAAATTTGAGGTTTTTATTGCTGCCCCTGTTCAAGCATGAGTTAGCTATGCAGGGTGTAAGCGCCTGGCTCAACAAACAAACAAGATAACTTGTGGTTGAATACCAAAGACAGTCCGAAATTTGCACTTACTAGGGAGAAGAAGAAAAGGGATATAAATTGTAATAGGCAGTATAATATGAGTATCAAATGAAAGCAATGAAGGACGGCCATCGAGCAGAGGACGACTGCTGGGGATAAAACGGTAATTAAAGCAATGACAGGGACGACCATCATGCTGGAAAATAAAGAGACCATGACGGGGACAGCCATCGGGTAAAGAAATAAAATTCTCTGGGGATTAAAGAAATGAGGAAAACACTAACGGGGACGGCCATCTGGTTTTAAAGGGTAAATAAACCGCGACGGGGACGACCATCAGGTGAAAGTATAAATGAAATAATGATGAGGGACGTTCATCAAAAAGGTGAAGGACGATCACCTAGCAGGGGACGGCTGCTGAAAATATCACGACATAAGACGAATGCCGGATAGAAAATATCAATGATGGGGAAGGCCATCGGATAAGCATGATGAAGGACGATCATCAAGAGGTGAAGGACGATCACCTAGCAGGGTACCGCTACTCTTGGGGGTTATCACGACATAGGAAGAATGCCGGATAACAGATTAACGATGGGGATGGCCATCGAATTAATGATGAGGGACGATCATCATAAGGTGAAGGACGATAACCTAGAAGGGGACGACTGCTGAAAAGATATCGCGACATAGGACGAATGCCAGATAGAAAGTTCCAACAATGGGGATTCCACTGGGGATAGGATGAGGACGGTCATCCAAAGGTGAAGGACAATCACCTGGCAGGTGACGGCTGCCGAAAATATCGACATAGGATGAATTCCGGATAAGAGGATTAACGATGGGGACGAGCTTCGGATAAATGATGAGGGACGGTCATCAAGAGGTGAAGGACGATCACCTGGCATGGGACGGCTGCCGAAAATATCACGACATATGACGAATGTCGGATAGAAAGAGATTGTTTTGTTGGTGACTTTTGATGCGTGTTTTTCGCAAGTGTACGAACACGTCAGAGTAATATAAAAGATTGTCGAATCCACAGAGACCAAGTGTCAATCTATCGTACCTGTTGTTATGGTGTGTATCTAAGGCAATTGAATATAATGGTTTTAACGAGTGCGCAATGGTAAATAGAATAATAATTTTAAACAATTAATAAAGATAGGCTTGAATGTAATTCACATAATCAATTGATAATCCGATACTTGATAATAAAACTACTTATGAGCAATGTTTTCCGCTTTGAAAAGAACCAATTTAATAGGAATTGTCGCTTTCGCATATTTAGAACCAAGTTGTACTCTCTAATCAACCCCTCCTATTGTCACGGATAAAAAGGTGTGTATTGCATTTGAGTAGTAAACCTATTTTTAAGAAATATAGTATCTTAACTAAGTTGAAAAGTATTTTAACCTGGATTTCTTAGAAAAAAGAGGTTCTCACGAACCAGACTCTAAACTTCTTAACGCGTCCGAAAATGGTTTTAAAATCTCTTTTATTTTTAATCTAAAAACTCCTAATGAACTAGAAAAAGTGCTTTTGTCTGTTTTTGAAATAGTTAAAAACAATTAAACTTAAATTGAAAGTTAAAATAACCCTTAAGTGTTTCTACGAACAATTGTACGGATTACTAGTTCAATTACGATCCTTACATTCTAACCTTTATGGATTTAGTTAGACATGGTAAAGTAAAAGTTATTTTTATTATTTTTCATAAAAGTATTTAGTGCGAGTGCGGAAAAATAAATACGAACTGGAATTAAAATGGCGGCAAGATTAACTTCCTCCCAGAGTGGTCCAAAACTCGATCAAACAGACGTATACAAACTCGATCACTCGATTGTAGTAACACCCCGATGTGAATTGATTACTACTTTAAAACTGATATATGCCTAAGAGATTCTAAGTTTGGATGATAAAACGAAATTCTAAAGTCCTATTTATATGAAAACATTAAATGGAAAAGTCAAGGATGCCCCCCTCCACTAAAAAGTGGAGGGAAAGGTTTTTGCCTTGTGGCGCCCGCCACAGGCCTATGGCCCGTCATGGATATAATTTGGTGGAGAAAGTGGGGATCGTGGGCTCTTGGCAGTTGTGGAGTAGTCTTGAGACGTGGCCACGTCATGGCTGACCCATGGCACCAGCCATGGTTGATGCCGTAAGTGTAAAAAGCTGAAAAACTTGATTTTTGTCCGTTTCAGCTCCTTTTCTCGATTTAGGCCCTAATTACATAGAAAACCTGAAAATAAGGAAAAACAAAGTAATAACCTAACAAAATAGCAATAAAAACCTAAAATGCATGCGAAATCGGAGTCAGAAATACGGTGAAATTTAGTGTTATCAAATCCTCCCACACTTAGACCTTTGCTTGTCCTCAAGCAAACATTTAAAGCTCAAAACGAAGAAAACTGGTGTCAACTCGTGATTTGGGCTAAAAGGGCTTCTAAATTCAAGTCAGGATGTAGTGACAGGTACTAACTAAGTGAACCAAGGGTATCATAATAACACAAACATATACTTCAATCCTATATTAACCAACCCATGTCATCCCACAATACCTAGGTCTATCTTCTCATCTTTTTTTGGGTCCTTTTAATTTAGGCGCAATCACATTAAGCCCGTTATCCGTACATTCTTCATAGTAGAGTGACCGGTTAGTGATTTTGATCCAAAACACAGGGTTTCTGGCACATAAGCATGTGTAAACCCATTTTATTTGACCTAAATGTAGCCGTGGGGGATCAGATCGTAATCCTCCCTACCAAGTTCAGTGCCAGATACCTCTGAACCAACTAACAATAGGTGACTGGAATTTTTTCTTTTTGTGGCAAACAAATTTTTTCTTCTCTTCTTTCGGTTTATATGACTTTGTGAGGGTCACCTATCCCAGAGTTTGCCTTTTTCTCTTTTTTATTAGCACTGGATCATTCACTTATGTTCATCGGTCCCCTGCGTAGAGCATTCTTAGGCCGAAGCTGACTGCTAGAAAAAACTACTTAGGACAATTTTTTGAATGATAATAAAGGCCATGGTGTGCGGGGCTTAGGAGTGATTCCTATATTCAAGAGGTATATGGTGCTAAAATGATACTGATGTTTCAAAAAGTTTACCTAAGTCACCACATCCTAATCCAAACCTGTCTCAAAGCCCAAAAAACATGTGAAACAACATTGTTTTCTTTTGAATTTTTTTTTTTGGTAAGGCGAAGGAAATGGGAAAAATGAGGGTGTACTAAAGATACACTATACTGGTGACTCGTCAGACTCATGCATTATCTAAGAAAACTGAAACTAAATAACTAACTGAAAAGGAAAATAATAGAAAGCAATAAAATCCCCTCCCACACTTAAATCGAACATTTTCCCCAATGTTTCGAAATAAGATAAGGAGAGTAACCTGGAAAAATATTGCGGAGGAGCACTGGTGCCCTCGCAGTCCTGCTGTGATGGTCTGGAACGACGGGATCTACTGCACTGCTGGTCCCTCCGGTCAAGTTGTGCTGATAAGGCAGCCTAGGCACTCCGGACCTCTCGAAGGTTACCTAGGATGGAACCTTGTGTGGCCTCCATAAGCTGGTGGTGCCGGCGGTTGACTTCTCGCTGACGGGCCTGCTCTGATGTGATGTCGGTTAAGGCGCGACAAATGTTCCTGTAGGCACAATCCGATACCGATCGCAATTGTTCCATGTAGCTCATATTGTCCGCCAGTTGTTGTAAAATGGTAGAGAGTATGTCGTCTTGCCTTTCCTCTCTAGCCTTCATATCACGCCACATCTCCTTAGTGATATAGAATCCAGGAGTAGCACCTGCAACAGGGTTAGAGGAAGATGGTGCGGTGTGTGACTGTGAAGGATGACGGGGGGACACGTGAGGTACGGGAGAATGTTCTCTCCGTTCATATTCTTCATCAGTGTCATGTGCCTCTCCATCAGGAATATTAGGAGGAAGTGGACCCGAAACAGGTGGAGTATTCAGATCATAGATCCAGTTCCTTTCATTACGTACATCGGTACGTCTACTGCAAGGTAAAGCAACAGATGGGATAGCTACCCCATGAACCATCAGCTCATAACCACCTGCTTTCCTCGTTCGACACAATTTCATGTCTTTCAGAAATTTTAAATTAGTTGTGCGAGAAGGTAGGGGTTCAAGTGTAGCTATCTCATTGTTTAGGTCAAGAGCCCGAGCAATAGACGTAACAAGTCCTCCAATAACAATCGGTCATGTTTTATTAACAGTTAAAGCCATGTGTGCAAGCATAAACGGGACCGGATTGATATGAGTATTAGTGAGGCTTCCTTGCAAAAATAAAAGTTCTTTAGCGTTTACCTTATTTGGATTCTCCCGACCAAAAATAGTACTTGCCAAAAGATATCTGAAAACTCTTATGGCCGAGTTATGGATGGTTGACGCAAGTATTCCTTCAAAAGAATTTATTGAAGTACTTGACAGCTTCTTCCAGAAGGAAAATACTTCGGCCGACCATTCAGAATCCAAAGGTTCCTCACATATAGCACCTTCCCTATGAGGGATTTCTAACAAGCTTGTTAGTTCGTCGGTACTATATTTGTATTCAATTCCAAACAGTCTAAAATTAACAGTACCGACTGTGCTAGCAGTGTTAGGACTGACAGTGTATATTAACGAAGTCAAAAACTCAACTGTCAGCCTCTCATAGGTAGGTTCCTGATTTATAAAAATATTATGCAAGCCTAGAAAATCTAATAAATGAAAAACACTATGATATAGACCTAAAGAGTAAAGTCAGTTATCATCTACGTACCTAGTCAAGAGAATTTCTCGACTCTGAAGCCTTTGAATGATTTTCCTTTGCCTATCTCCCGGTCTTCCATCGTGAAGAAGATATCCATTGAACTCCATTGTTGTTGCTCCTTGAGAAGTTGAATATGGTGAAGAGTGGTTTATGTAGGAAATGGTAAAGATTGGATTTTTATGGTTTGTGGTGGATGAAAATAAAAATGGATTTTGGATGGGTTTTATAGATGGTGAATGTATGAGAATGGTTGGAGCTTTAATGAGGTTCAATGGAGTTTTTGGAAGTTGTAAAAATGGGTTTTGGAAGTTTGAAAGTGTAAAAATGGTGGGGGAGATGAATCTGCCCCGAAATAAGGGGGAATGGCGTGGCGGGTGCCATAAGGCCATTTCCCTTATGAGCCAAAAAAATTTTAATTCCCCTTGTGGGCTTCGCGTACCTTTTGTCTTCGGGGGGTCCGGATAGCGTTTTCTTCCTTCTTCTAAGGCACAAAGCTTGCATATTTTTTTTATGAAGGAAAAAAAATAAATATATTTTTGTTCTTTTTTCTTTATTCGACATAAAATAAAATAAAATAAAATAAAATGAAAGAAAAAGAAAAAATGAGTATTAGTGCACAAAATAATATATAAGATAAAAATCAAAGTACATGGAAAATGTAATATATGCGATAATATAAAATATGTCTGGAGATGCGAGAAATAAAATAAGGCATGAAATATTAAATACTAGAGTAATAATGTCAGTGTAAAACGATCATGTGGTAGGCTTCTCTACCTGGTTCGATCCACGAATTCAACTATCTCCCTCCGAAGCTCTCCAATCTCCTGATATAAAGCATCGGTCTCTGAGGCATGAGTGAGATTAGATATTTCGATCTGTAATGCCAAGTATGCTACTTCCTGCTTGAGCAGGGCAGTCTCCTTGTGGAGCTCGTAAATCTAGGTATGTAGATCAGGCAGCTGCAAAGACATATTGTTAGACATAACAGTGATTCGGGGAGAAATAGGTGTAGGAGTGTACTCAGCGACGAGAGGTGATTTTGGCTCTTCGATAGTCTCTCCATAACCCTCTAAAGCATAACTCCAATTAGCAGGGTGGTGGACACTAGTCACAAGTGGGTCAGGTAATGTAAAGTAATGTATCACTTCGCCGTCGATCAGTAATCTAAACATGTTGGGCTCAAAAGATGCCATCCTCATCAATCCTCTGTCAAGATAAAAGTCAACATCCAAAGTGGTGTAGCAGCAAAAGGTCCTGAGGTGCAATAATTTGCGAGACAAACCCAATATAGTAGAAATCTATGTAACAATCCCACCGACGTGTATAACGCCTACAGATGACCTGGAGACACCGGCAAGGCTCTTCAACAGAAAGTTGCCACAAGCAACTGGGCGTGACTGAGTTGCACAAAACAGTAGGAAATTCTCCTCCTCACTTAGCAGAGTCTCTGTATCTGGAATACCAAGGAAAGAGTGTGCCAGAATCATCTGGAAGTACCTTAACACAAGATTGTGGATTACCTAAGAAAATTGAATGGAAGGATCTTGGTTGCCTCCACCTGAGATGTTACTCCAAAACGTCTCAACTTATCTGTTCATAAAATACCCCATCGGTGTCTTTGGAATAACATCAGGAGTAGTCTGAAAACCTAGTAAATCACCAAACTCTTTGTGAGAGAAAGAGTAATCAGTCCCGAAAACCTGAACACAGCATGTCCATCGGGTCCAGCCTAAGGATCATAATCAAACGAGCTGAGGAACTCTAGAGTCAAGTTCCTATAAGTGTTGTTCATGTCGTCGAACTGGTCCCACTAGAGTTGGTGGCATAAGAATCTAACGCTTGGCTCTATCCCTAAGGCATCCATGCAATCTTGGTTTGGGTACCGTGTAGGTGCCATAGGGCGTCTCATGTGGACATAGTAACGATCCCTCTTTGCGTCGTCTCTGAAGGCCAAGTGCATGTCGTCGGGGTTCTGCATTCTGCACAAGGTTAGCAAAAGAGTCCTGAAACCACATAAAACATTCAATCGTTAGTCCTGAAAGAATAATAAAGTAAACAAATTAAAATAAAGTAAAAATAAATAAAAGTAAGATAAAAAAATCATGGGGTGCCTCCCATGCAGCGCTTGTTTAACGTCATTAGTTCGACGACCAGATTTTATACATCATTCGAAGGATTTGGTGAATCACTTAGAGTATGGCTGGAGTATGTTGTTGGAATGTCACCTCCTCCGTAGGGCTTCAGTCTTTGTCCATTGACGATGAACGGTTTACATGTTTGGTTCTTGATCTCAATAGCACCAGATCTTAGAATCTTAGATACTTCGAAAGGGCCAGTCCATCTCGAACGAAGTTTCCTTGGAAAAAGTCGTAACCTAGAATCGAATAGGAGAACATGATCGCCTATTTTGAAGTCTTTTCTAATGATTCTTTTGTCATTCCAAGCTTTTGTTCTTTCTTTGTATATGATGGAATTTTCGTAGGCAGATTGTCTAAGCTCTTCTAATTTGTGGATATCAAGGATACATTTTTCACCAGTAGTTAGGTAATCCAAATTCAAAGTTTTGATGGCCCAATAGTCCTTATTCTCTAACTCAAAAGGTAAGTGATATGATTTTCCATAGACTAGTTGATAAGGGGTTGTTCCTATAGGGGTTTTGAAAGTGGTTTTATAGGCCCATAACGCTTCTTGAAGTTTATGTGACCAATCTTTTCTAGATATAGAAAAAGTCTTCTTAAGAATTTGTTTGATCTCCCTATTAGATACTTACATATGTCCATTAGTCCGTGGGTGGTATGGTGTTGCTATTCTATGCTTAACTCCATAATTGCTTAAAAGTTTATCAAATATTCTCGATATGAAGTGTGATCCTCCATCACTTATGACTAAGCGGGGTGTTCCAAACCTGGGAAATATATAATTTTTAAATAATTTGATGACTACTCTGGTGTCATTTGTGGGTACGTCAATGGCTTCAATCCATTTAGACACATAGTCAACAGCTACTAAGATATACTGATTTCCTAAAGATGGTAGGAACGGTCCCATAAAGTCTATACCCCATACGTCGAAGAGTTCTACTTCTTGAATATTTCTTAGAGGCATTTCATTACGTCTTGAAATATTTCATGTACGTTGGCATCTGTCGCATTTGACAATGAAAGCATGGACGTCACGCCACATCGTAGGCCAGAATATGCCAATTTGAAGAATCTTGGCGTAGGTCTTAGATGTGCTTGCATGTTCACCATAGGGTGCAGAGTGACAATGCTCAATTATATTATGTACCTCCTCTTCTGGAACGCAACGGTGGAAAATGCCATCTTTACCTCTCTTGAAAAGAAATGGTTCGTCCCAATAGAAGTTTCTCACATCACTGTAGAACGTCTTCTTCCGGTGGTAATTTAGATCGGGGGTATGATGTCAGCGGCTAGGTAATTAACAAAGTCTGCATACCAAGTTACATTACTTATAGCTAAAGTTTTTTGAGAATGCTCATGTGGGTCTGGGTTATCATCTTCATTAGTTTCTAGTTGGGCTATCAGTCTATCTTAGGCAAAATCGTCATTTATGGGTACTGAGTCAGGTTTCAGGTATTCTAGCCTAGAAAGGTGATTAGCTACTACATTATCTGTGCCTTTCTTATCACATATATCTAAATCAAACTCTTGCAGTAATAGAATCCATCGAAGTAACCTAGGTTTGGCATCCTTTTTACTTAGTAAGTAAAGAATGGCAGCATGGTCGGTGTAAACTATAATTTTGGCTCCTACTAGATAAGATCTAAATTTGTCCATGGCGAAAACTACAGCTAGGAGCTCTTTTCCGGTTGTTGCATAGTTGAGCTGTGCAGCGTCTAGGGTTCTACTAGCATAATAAATTACGTGTAACTTTTTATCTTTTCTCTGACCTAAAACGACTCCAACAGCATAGTCACTAGCGTCACACATTATCTCAAACGGTTCTGACCAATCAGGGGGTTTCATTATAGGTGCTGAAATCAGAGCTTTCTTCAATAGATTAAACGCTTCAGTACATTTTTCATCAAAGATGAATTCAAAATCTTTCATTAAAAGACCAGTTAAGGGCTTTGTTATTTTGGAGAAGTCCTTGATAAAACGTCGATAAAATCTGGCATGTCCAAGAAAACTTCTTATATCCCTGATAGTCTTGGGCGGTTTTAGATTCTCTATGACTTCTATTTTAGCTTTGTCTACCTCTATACCTTTTTTGGAAAATATATGTCCTAAAACAATCCCTTCGGTGACCATGAAGTGACACTTTTCCCAATTTAGCCCAAGGTTTACCTCCACACATCTTTCCAGGATTTTCTCAAGGTTGATAAGATAATTTTTGAAATCAGATCCACAAACTGAGAAATCGTCCATAAATACTTCCATGATTCCATCTAAATAGTCTGCAAAGATAAACATCATGCAGCGTTGGAAAGTGGCAGGGGCATTACAGAGTCCAAAAGGCATTCTTCTGTAGGCAAAAGTTCCAACAGGGCATGTAAAGGTAGTTTTTTCTTGATCTTCGGGGTGAATAGGCATTTGGAAGAATCCTGAATATCCATCTAGGTAACAAATGTAAGAGTGTCTGGCTAGGCACTCCAACATTTGGTCTATGAATGGTAATGGGAAATGATCCTTCCTAGTTGCTTTATTTAATTTTCTATAGTCTATGCACATACTCGAATCTCCATTAGTTCTTTTTGCAACAGGTTCACCCTTCTCGTTTTGCACGACTGTGATGCCTCCCTTTTTAGGTACTACATGCACATGACTCACCCATTTACTGTCTGAGATCTGATATATTATACCTGCCTCTAGTAACTTAAGAACTTCAGTCTTAACTACTTCACTCATCATAGGATTTATTCTTCGTTGGTGTTCTCTGGAGGGTTTTGAATCTTCTTCAAGCAAAATCCGATGCAATCATACGGATGGGCTTATTCCTTTTAGATCTGAGATCTTATATCCTAAGGCTGAGGGGTACCTTCATAAAACATCTAACAATTGGTTTGTTTCTTCTTGGTTTAAGGTAGCACTGACTATAACTGGACGGTCCATTTCTTCATCAAGAAATTCATATCTCGGGTTCTTAGGCAGTTCCTTAAGTTTTACGGTTGGTTTCATAGGGCAAGGCATAGGATCTGGGGTAAGAGATAAACATTCGTGAAGATTATCATCAATGTAGGGTTTTTTTTAACTGTCATCTTCCCAAATAAGGGTTGATGGAAATTTTATAGATTTAGTAACTTCTTGTTCTAATTCCCTAATGCATTCATCAATGATATCTAAGGCATACCAAGCATCTCCTATTACAAGTGCCATAAGGAATTTCGAAAGTACAAATTCTATCTTCTCGTCACCTACCTCAAAGGTTAGTTTCCCTTTTTTAACATCTATTATGGCTCCAGCGGTTGATAAGAACGGTCTACCTAGGAAGATTGGTATGTCGTCATCTTCTTTAATGTCCATGACAACAAAATCAGTGGGAATAAACAGCTGACCTATCCTAACAGGGACGTCTTCAAGTATACCTATAGGGTATTTAACGAATCTATCGGCTGATTGAAGTGACATTTTAGTAGGTTTTATTCTCCTAAGTTTAACCTTTCACAAACTTCTAAAGGCATTAAGCTCACACTAGCTCCTAAGTCTAGAAAAGCTTTTTCGATGACATGATTCCCCAAAATACAAGGAATGGAAAAATTTCCGGGATCTTTATCTTTCTTTGCTAACCTATTTTCGGAAATAGAATTACATTCCACGGGTTTCGGATCTTCAAGCCTACGTTTATTTGTAAGTATGTCTTTGAGAAACTTAGCGTAAGAAGGTATTTTGGTGATGGCTTCTGTAAAGGGGATTTCTACGTGAAGTTTTTCAATAACCTTAACGAATTTTTGATACTGATTATCGATCTGGGTTTGCTTTAGTCTTTGAGGGTATGGTATTGGTGGTTTGTATGGCGGTGGTGGTACATAGGTTTTGTTTTTAGGTTCTTCTCTTTTTCCTTGACTTTCCTGGTTTTCAGATTCCCCTGGTTCCTTCTCTTCATTTCTCTCAGAAGTTTCGAGATCACTTAATCTAGGGTTAGAAGGTTCCTTATAAGCGGTTCCACTTTGTAGAGTAATGGAATTTGCTTTCCCTTTCGGGTTTTGTTGAGGTTGTCCAGGGAACTGTCCTCCAGGTGTAGTCTAAGGGGCTTGGTTTAAAGCTACCTGAGAGATCTGGGTTTCAAGCATCTTATTGTGAGTAATAATCTGGTCAACCTTGGTTCCTAACTGGGTAATTAGTTCGTTAACATGGACGTTTTGGTTCATGAACCCTTTATTTTGTTGTGTTTGAGCGGTGATAAAATTTTCCACAATTTTCTCAAGGCTCGGATTTGGTGGTACAGGGTGCATAGGTTGATTTGTTCTCGGGGCTTGGTAACCTTGTTGTCTCGGAGGTGCGGTATTTTGGATAGGGTTATTATTTTTATAGGAGAAGTTTGGGTGATTCCTCCATCCAGGGTTGTATGTGTTTGAAAATGGGTTCCCTTGGGTGTAGTTCACTTCCTCAGGGCTGGTCTCATTTAACAAATTGCATTTGGCGGATTGGTGTCCTTGCGTCCCACATATCTCACAATTCGACGAAACTGCAGCTATAGTATTCAGGGTTGTACATATATGTTCGACTCTAAGGGCCAACGCGTCCATTTTAGCTTGCATCATGTCTATAGAGCTTAGCTTATGTATTCCTCCTTGGGCTTCCTTCTTTTCCACTGTTGCTCTTTCTACTCCCCATGATTGATGGTTTTGGTCCATATCTTTGATAAGGGCACTAGCTTCAGGGTAAGGTTTGTTCATCAGTGCGCCACCATCAGCGACATCGATGGTCATCTTAGTGTTATAATGAAGTCCATTATAGAAGGTTTGAATGATTAGCCAGTTCTCTAAGCCATGATGTGGGCATGCTCATAATAGCTCTCTATATCTCTCCCAGGCTTCGAAAAACGATTCTCCTTGGTTTTGGGTAAATTTGGTTATTAGGTTTCGAAGAACAACGGTCTTGCTTGGGGGAAAATATCTAGCAAGGAATACTTTTCTAAGATCTTCCCAGGTTGTTATGGAATTGGGTGGAAGGGAATCTAACCATGATAGAGCCTTATCTCTGAGGGAAAAAGGAAATAATCTTAAGCGTATTGCCTCAGGAGAAGCTCCATTGGTTTTAAAGGTGTCTGCTAACTGGAGAAAGTTTTTTAAATGTTGGTTTGGGTTCTCGGTAGCAAGACCTGCGAATTATCTCTGTTGCACTAATTGTAGCAGGGAAGGTTTAAGTTCAAAATTATTGGCTGGGATAACGGGGTTTACCATACTGGAACTAGGTTCCTCGTTTGATGGTTGGGCGAAGTCCTTAAGAGGTCTTCGATTTTGATCTTCGGCCATAGCTCTCCTAATCCTATGGAAAAATAAACGTGCGTGAGCGTAATGTTTAGGTTCAACTAGAGGGTCTACTAAGCTTCCGGTACTGTGAGTATTTCGCATTGACCGACAGGTAACAACCTTAGTCTAAACGGTATAACTACAGGGTATGAAATTTGACGAAATTGGTCCCCGAAAATGGCGCCAAAAACTTGATGTGTGTTTTTCGCAAGTGTACGAACACGTCAGAGTAATATAAAAGATTGTCGAATTTATAGAGACCAAGTGTCAATCTATCGTACCTGTTGTTATGGTGTGTATCTAAGGCAATTGAATAAAATGGTTTTAACGAGTGCGCAATGGTAAATAGAATAATAATTTTAAACAATTAATAAAGATAGGCTTGAATGTAATTCACATAATCAATTGATAATTTGGTACTTGTTAACAGAACTACTTATGAGCAATGTTTTCTGCTTTGAAAAGAACCAATTTAACAGGAATTGTCGCTTTCGCGTATTCAGAACCGAGTTGTCCTCTCTAATCAAACACTCATATTGTCACAGATAAAAAGGTGCGTACTGCGTTAGAGTAGTAAACCTATTTTTAAGAAATATAGTATCTTAACTAAGTTGAAAAGTATTTTAACCTAGATTTCTTAGCAAAAAGAGGTTCTCACGAACCAGACTCTAAACTTCTTAATGCGTCCGAAAATGGTTTTAAAATCTCTTTTTTTTTTAATTTAAAAACTCCTAATGAACTAGACAAAGCACTTTTGGCTGTTTTTGAAATAGTTAAAAACAATTAAACTTAAATTGAAAGTTAAAATAGCCCTTAAGTGTTTCTACGAACAGTTGAATGGATTACTTGTTCAATTACGATCCTTACATTCTAACCTTTATGGATTTAGTTAGACATGGTAAAGTAAAATTTCTTTTTATGATTTTTCATAAAAGTATTTTGTGCGAGTACGGAAAGTAAATAAAAGTAGTGCGAGTGCGAGAAATAAACGAAAGTAAAGCGAGTGCGAGAAATAAAGGTATTTAAATTGAGTGCGGAAATAAAATAAAGTAAAGCGAATGCGGAAAGTAAATAAAATAAAGCGAGTGCGGAAAAATAAAATACGAACTGGAATTAAAATGGCGGCAGGATTAACTTCCTCCTAGAGTGCTCCAAAACTCGATCACACAGACGTATACATACTCGATCACTCGATTGTAGTAACACCCTGATTTGAAGTGATTACTACTTTAAAACTGATATATGCCTAAGATATTCTAAGTTTGGATGATAAAAATGGACTTCTAAAGTCCTATTAATAGGAAAACATTAAATGGGAAAAGACTAGGATGCCTCCCTTCCACTAAAAAGTGGAGGGAAAGGTTTTTGCCTTGTGGCGCCCGCCACAGGCCTATGGCGCCCGCCATGGGTTTAATTTGGTGGAGAAAGTGGGGATCATGGGCTCTTGGCAGTTGTGGAGTGGTCCTGAGACGTGGTCACGTCATGGCCGACCCCATGGCGCCAGCCATGGTGGATGCCGTATGTGTAAAAAGCTGAAAAACTTGATTTTTGTCCGTTTCAGCTCCTTTTTCGCTCCTTTTCTTGATTTAGCCCCGATTACATAGAAAACCTGAAAATAAAGAAAAAAAAAGTAATAACCTAACAAAATAGCAATAAAAACCTAAAATGCATGCGAAATCGGAGTCAGAAATACGGTGAAATTTAGTGTTATCAACTTCCGGGGAATGGTAAACACGGACGAGTGCTTACATCTTGAAATAAAGGGTATAAGTGTTTTGACAGTGTGTATAGACTAAAGATGTTGACGAGCATCCTTAGGACTATGATACAGACGAGTATCAATAGAAGCAAATGCTGACACGTGTTTAAGGATGACGATACAGACGAGTATCAATCGGTCAAGCAAGGAACACGAACGAGTGTTGATCTGCCGGGGAGGTGATATATACAAGATACAGACGAGTATCGAAGGATTGTGTATAAGCATGTACAAGTGTTTGACCTGCTGAGAAAATATGTGCAAGACATGGACGAGTGTCAAAAATATTGAGCAAGGGACACTGACGAGTGTTTGACTTGCTGGGGAAGTATGACGCAGGTGAGTGTCAAAAAGAATATGTACAAGTATGAACAAGTATATGTATTGAGAGTGCAAAAAGTATTTTGGCTTTTTCTGCAGGGGATGTGAGTTATGTACATTGCTGGTGAAGTGATTTTGATGTTTGCAGGTGATTGGCTCGAACCTGGCTTATGATCATGCAAATGTTTGATTTTTGCCGTAATGCTCCGTATTAGACGGAATGCTACGCTTTGTTTGGTGAATATGATGTGTATGCTATGATTATGCAAAATGAGAGAATCGATCTGAGATCTGAATCCTGCAAGGAGAAAGATCTCTAGGCGATCTGTCTGGAGGGAGAACTCTGTTGGGGAAAGAGATCATTGGCCGATCTGTGGGGAGAAAGGATCATTGTACGATCTTCCTAGAGAATTCTATGGGGATCTCGGCTGGGGAAGCTTCTGTTAAGATAATCTTGTTGTGGATGAGGAGGCTTCGGCAAACCGCTAGGGAACATAAAATCCTGGAAACTCCACCGGGGAGAAACTGGAAACTCCGCGGGAAAGCGATTCTTCCGATTCTACTGAGGATGAGAAAATCCTGGCAAATCTGATGGGGAACAGAAAGTCCTGGTGACTGGCTGAAGAAGGGGCTCTTCCCACTCTGCTGAGGATGAGAAAATCCTGGAGACTCCGTTGAGGAAAAGAAGATCCTGGCGACTCCGTTGAGGAAAAGAAGATCTTGACAAATCTACTGGGGAAAACTTTGGCAATTTGTTAGAGATGAGAGGATCTTGACAACTTAGCTGAGGAAAACTCTGGCGACATCACTATGGAATAGAAGACTCTGGAAACTCTTTGGGGAAAACGTTCCTGGTGACTTTAGGGATCTTGACAACGTTCCTGGGGAAGACGCTAGGGATTTAATGAGTTTCTTGAAGGATCCTCTGAGGGGATAATAGCTTCGTGGGGGAAAACTCCTGTCAAGTAACCCTGCTGATGAGGTGATTGCTGACTTGGCTGGGGATACGAGGCTTGATATATCCCATGTTGTGAGATTGTCTGTCTTGAATACCTACAACCTGTTAAAAAGGAAACACACAAGTGTCCTGAGGTATCCTCAAACGGATTCCATCATAGGAGTTAGATTTGCTCAAGAGTGCATATTTCCTGTAAGCATATATTGAAAATGGCTTATAGGTTTTCATGCAAGTATTGTATTATGAACTTTGGACATTTTTCAAATGAAACAAAAATGTACACAACAAAGTGTGACTGAATATTCTAATTTTATCGATTTGTGTGCCCTGAATGGGTAAGTACAGTGAAGAAGAGAATCCCTAAAAGGAGGTGATTGCTGTAAAATTGAGAAAATAAAGGTGTTGGCAATGTTGAAGTCGACGCTCCAATGAGCTCTCTTTGTTATGACCTGTATGACCTTGACGTTCTTCTTTTCTTGCTTTCTGAAGAAGGTTGATTCTGACCGACGCTTTATCCTTTCGAAGCTTGCCATGTTGTGAGTGATACAGACAAATTCAGAATGCAATTATTCGCTTATTCCCATATTTTGCGTGGATTTCCCTTTCGGGTTTTCAATCCACCGGGATACCCATTTTTTCCTGAGTTGTCCGATGTGGCTTTTCAACTCAGCGGGTGTACACTTTTTTTCCCTTATTTTTGCCCGAGTCTTTTATTCTGTTTTTTGACTCGCCGGGATGCCTTATTTTTGCCTGGACTTACATTATGTTTTATGTCCAGAGGGTCTTTTATGCGAAGTATTTTTTAACTGCAACTGAATTCACAGGAGATAAGAAATCCTCGCAATCCATAATAGTGAGCATCAGTGCCCCACCAGAGAAAACTTTATTTACTATGAATGGGCCTTCGTAGTTTGGCGTCCATTTGCCCCTGTGGTCTATATGAGGAGGAAGAAGTATTTTCAAAACAAGCTCTCCCACTTGGTATTCTCGAGGTTTGACTTTCTGATCAAAGGCTTTCTTCATTCGCTTTTGATATAAATGCCCATGACAGATGGTTGCTAATCTTTTTTCCTCAATCAGACTCAGTTGATTATATCGAGATCGGACCCATTCTGCTTTATCCAGTTTCACATCCATCATTACCCGCAAGGAGGGTAGTTCAACTTCAACAAGTATGACAGCTTCCATACCATACACAAGCTGATAAGGTGTTTCCCTAGTGGATGTTCTGATAGAGGTTCGGTACCCATGTAAGGCAAATGGTAGCATTTCATGCCAGTCTTTGTAGGTGACTATCATATTTTGCACAATCTTCTTGATATTCTTGTTTGCGGCCTCAACAACGTCATTCATCTTTGGCCTGTAAGGAGAAGAGTTGTGATGTTGAATTTTGAAGTCCCCACAAAGTTCTGCCATCATCTTGTTGTTCAAATTGGAACCATTATCAATAATGATTTGCTCAGGAACTCCATATCGACAGATGATATCCCTTTTCAGAAATCGAGCTACCACTTGCCCGGTGACGTTTGCATACGAAGTTGCTTCAACCCATTTGGTGAAGTAATCAATGTCTACCAGGATGAATCTGTGACCATTTGAAGTAGTCGGTTCAATCTTTCTAATCATATCAATTCTCCACATGGAGAAGGGCCAAGGTGAAGACATTACATTCAAATGATTCAGAGGCACATGCACTTTATCTACGTAAATATGGAATTTGTGGCATTTTTTGGCATAGGCACAACAGTCTGCATCCATTGTGATCCAGTAGTAACTGATCTTAATAACTTCTTTACCATTGCATGTCCTCCAACATGGATACCGAAAGAACCTTCATGTACTTCGTGCATCGGTAGGCCTGCTTCCTTCTTGTCAACACATCTGAGTAAGACCATGTCGAAATTTCACTTGTACTAAGAACCATCAATATTGAGGAAGAAACTTCCGGCTAGCCTTCTTAATGTCTTCTTATCGTTTGACGATGCCCCAGGTAGGTATGTCTGAGTTTCCAAGAAGAATTTGATGTCATGGTACCAAGGCTTGTTATCAGTGACAGTGTCCACAAAGAATACATATGTCGGCCTGTCTAGTCTGAATACCAAAATCCGAGGTACACACTTGGCGACCTGTACTTTGATCATGGATGAAATGGTAGCCAAAGCGTCCGCAAACTGATTCTCATCTCGAGGGATGTATTCAAGCTTAACTGTTATGAAGAAGGTCAACAATCTTCGTGTATAGTCACGGTAGGGAATCAGATGATCCTGATGAGTGTACCGTTTGTTGTTGGTTTGGTTGATTACCAAAGCTGAATCTCCGAATACATTCAAGGTTTTGATCCTGAGGTCAATGGCTTCCTCAAGACCCATGATACAGGCTTCGTATTCTGCCTTGTTGTTAATGCAGGCAAAGGTGATCCTTGCTGAGAAAGGCATATGAACTTGTTTAGGTGTGATAAGCATTGCACCAACCCCACGACCGTTGCAATTAACTACCCCGTCAAACATCATAGTCCACGCTTCTTCTGGGTCAGGCCCTTCAGTATGAATAGGCTCTTCACAGTCTTTTGCTTTTAAGAACATGATGTCTTCATCAGGGAAGTCAAATCTCATAGGCTGGTAATCATCAATGGGTTGCTCAGCCAGATAGTCAGACAATACACTGCCCTTGAATATGTACTTGAATGGATCCATCATTGAGATCAATAAGGTAGTATAAGTCAACATATATTGTCTTAGTCGGCGAGTAGCCCACGCTAAAGCATATCAAGTTTTCTCGAGCAGTGAATAACGTTGTTCACAGTCGGTAAACTTTTTGCTTAGGTAGTATATTGCATACTCTTTTCGACCAGACTCGTCATGCTGGCCCAACACACACCCCATTGACTCTTCTAATACTGTCAGGTACATGATTAGAGGTCTTCCTTCGACTGGAGGCATGAGAAATGGAGGTTCTTGCAGATATTCTTTGATCTTGTCAAAAGCTCTCTGACAGTCTTCGTTCCACCTGATTGTTTGCTCCTTTCTTAACAGTTTGAAGAAGGGTTCGCAGGTTGCAGTGAGATGAGATATGAACCTTGAAATGTAGTTCAATCTACCTAAGAACCCTTGAAATTCTTTCTCAGTCTTAGGTGCAGGCATTTCCTGAATAGCTTTGACTTTATCGGGATCAACCTCAATTCCTTTTTGACTTATAATAAAACCCAGTAGCTTACCAGAACGTACCCCGAATGTGCACTTGTTGGGGTTCAACCTTAACTGATACTTTCTCAGACGCTTGAATAGTTTCAACAGGTTTACCAAATGGTCTTCTTCTGTGAGGGACTTGGAAATCATGTCATCCGCATAGCACTCGATTCCTTTATGGATCATATCGTGGAATAATGTTACCATCGCCCGTTGATATGTTGCACCGGCGTTCTTCAGACCGAACGACATTACCTTGTAGCAGAACGTGCCCCAGGGTGTGATGAAAGTTGTCTTATCCATGTCTTCAGGCGACATCTTAATTTGATTGTATCCCGAAAATCCATCCATAAAAGAAAATACCGAGAACTGAGTCGTGTTATCCACCAATACATCAATGTGAGGTAATGGGAAGTCATCTTTCGGGCTAGCTCTGTTCAGATCCCGGTAATCCACACACATACGCACCTTGCCATCTTTCTTAGGTTATGGTACAATGTTAGCAACCCACGGTGGGTATCTAGTCACAACAAGAAAACTGGCATCCCACTACTTTTGTACTTCTTCTTTTATTTTCATGGCCATGTTTGGGCGAGTACGGTGCAACTTCTGCTTAACTAACGGACAATCTTCTTTCAGTGGCAGCTTGTACATGACAATATCTGTATCCAAACCCGACATATCTGTAAACACCCTAAATTTTCCCTCACCCATTCACACCATGGCTTGTGATCATTTCATATGCATAAGACTCAATCATAGCATCTCATATTACATTTTTGATTCATTGCATTGTTTCAAAGTCATCTGCATCTAGGGTTTGTGATCTGAGCAATCCAAGAGCTTCTTGAGCCACTCCAAAGGTCATCAATCACTTCAAGGGGGTACATGTATGTTAAAACATCATATTATACCCTCTCAAAGTCAAGAATGTCAAAAAATCAAAAGAACTGAGAATGGCATGGAAGCAGAGCCAGGTTTAACTGCACAGATGACCTAGAATTAGGGTTTTGGTTTCAGAGGCCATAACTCCAATTTTTTTGGTCATTCTTGTTTCTATTGGTCTCTATATGGTATAGGGAGTATGCATATCAATTTTCATGAAGAAATTCCATGGGGAAGTCATCTGATCAAGAGTTGACTTTTCAAGCAAGTCAGTGTAAAACCAGGGCATCTGAGGCCCCCAATGACCCAACCAAAGGGTGTTCTTCATCATTTTGATTGTATATGATCTTTATTTGCTCATAGAAGAAGTTGGAAGTTCACAAAATTGAAGAATTTCAAGTCTTTTACAAAGTTGACTTTTTGGGAAAGTTTGACTTTTAATGAAATTGCCATTTTAGGAAACTTTTTCAACCTTTACTTTTTGATTCAAAAATGCTTCAAATGGAAAAACTTTGGTCATGAAAGTTGTAGAATGGATCATTCCCTTTTCAAAAAGTACAAGAACATGACCTAATTCATTTTGGATCAAAAGTTATGGATTGCCAAAGTTGGCTAAAATCACAAAATTTGAAGTTTTCTACCAAAGAGGCATTTTGCAAAATGACTTGATCAAGTGTTCTAAAGACCTCAAATGTGTACAATTTCTTCACAACATGATCATGTGACCTCTAAAATTCAGAATGGGCCAAAGAACTTTGCACTTTGATGCATTGAAAATCATGAAATCTCAAAGGAACCAAACTTGAACCAACTTGCAAAACTCATCATAAGTTACAAACCACTTGCTGCCTTGCCTCTAAACTATTTTCACAGCATTCCTTGATTCAAGCTGAGCCCAAGCATGCCAAAAAGCAAGTTGTACCATAGCCCATGCTTCAAGTACACATCAAGTTGAAATTTTGGCCAAAGACCCGTACCAATCACCATAGGCCACCAACAACTTTCTGACCTATCCCCTTTTGATACATGGACAAAACCCAGCCTAACACATAACACAACTCACTCTGATCTTGCCCCAAGCCCTAGTTCCAAGTTTATGCTCCATTTGCAAAAGCTTTCGAAACTGATTGCACAAGCCTAAAACACACAAACCAACTCCACAAATCAACTCAGCACACTCCCCTGGTCACAAATCACCCATCACCAAAGCCTGAAAGTCACTAACTCAAAAACACGATCACCACCCTCCCTTGAGAAGAACTTCTGCCATTTCAAAAACTAGCCATTCTCAAAGCTTCCTAAGCTTCATTTAATCATCAGAGGGTTCAAAGGAGTGAGTTTGCACCAAGAAACAGCCCAGAAAGCCCAGAACCAGAAAGCTCCATATCAGGTATAGCTCAAGAACAAATTTTCCAGAACTTCATTTTCTTGTTACAAATTGAATCTATATGTTGCACTGATCATCTGGATGTATTTAGATTTGAAAATAAGTAAGAGATGACCATTTCATGTCTCTCTGAAAGTTTGCCCGTGTTTCACATTTGCTTTCGATTCAAGCTTGTTAATGAAAATAAATGATTTTTGAAAGAGGGGTTAGGTTTAGATGGGAGGGAGGATCATTTCTGTGGAAGAAATTTCATGTTTGGTGACCTATAGCAAAATCTAGGGTTTTGGTTCGCCGGAGAAGACGACCGGAAGTCTTCTCCGGCCACCTGAAGTTGATTAGCCCTAATCTGTGTCATTAAGTGAGGTTTGAATTTGGTGCGTTGGATGAGTTGACTTAGGCTGACTGGCGCGTGTTTGAATGGTCAGGATGCACCATTAGAAACCCTAATCCATAATTAATCTAATTAATTCAGTTTAATTAAATTTAATTGGAAATTAGCTCAGTTTGAATTGTGGCCATTAGATTGCGCGCGAAGTCAAGCCAAATCTCCCCAGAACCAATCCTGTCCCTTGGATGCGCATACTTTCATTTTTATTCAATTTTATTTTCATTTTAATTCATTTGTTTTCTACATTTTATTTAAAATAGTAAAAATCATTTAAAAATTCTGAAAATTTTTATACAAACTTTTATTAATTTTCAGAAACCAAAAACATTTTAATTTTAATTTTTTGCATTAAAAAATATTTTTAAATCATTTAAAAGTTTATTTTTAATTAATTAATGAGAATTAATTAATTAAAAATACTTTTAGGTATTTAAAAATCACCAAAAAATTCATGAAACCTTTAAAATCATTTAGAAACATTGTCCAACCCTCAAACCAAATTTCATTTTTGATCTTGATGTCTTTTGACAATTCTTCATGGAATTAATTTCATTTCAAGGCAATATTTTGTTCCAAACTTCCAAAATTCATTTCTGCCTAACCATTGAGAGTTGGACTTTGATTCTTTTTGCATTATGTCTTGCATATCATGTAGTTCATAGGTTTAAATTGGCATGATTTGATCTTGCATTTTCAATTTGTTTGGCATTTTTCTTGACAAGGTACCTTAAAACCCTAGCATTCTTAAGAGATTCATAACCCCCATTAGGTTAAGAGTTAGAACCCCTCCTTTGGGCAGTGAGTTTGTATAGGTTTAGGGTTCCTTTGAATGTGTTTTCAATTTTTTATCTTGATGTTTGCTTCTGGTTTTGATTTTTGTTTGGTGCATTGATCATAAACCCTAATTTGGGCTTCCTTTTGCATTCATCTTGCACTTGCTTGCATACCATGACTTGCCATGACATTTTATGCATCCATTTGATTAATAATACATCTTAGGACATATTAGAAACATGTTTGATCATTTCATCTTGCATTTTCCATGTTGTATGCCATTTGCACTTCATAACTTTTCATGTGTGTTCATGGTTCTAAACTTGCTTCATTTGCATCCATAAGTTCATATGATCATCTTCATGCCTTGATTCATGTTTGTATCATCTCATAGCATCATTAGCATCATACTTATGCTTCTGGTTTTGATTTGCATCATGCCATTTCATCTCATCTTGCATTGCATTGCATTTCTTTCACTAACTTTTCAGGTGGTAAGTCACTTTGAGAAGTGAATTTGCCTTCACTTCTCACATTTTCTTTTCATCTCTCTTATGCACCATTGCTGAATTTTGTCTTGTGTTTGAGATTGAGCTTGCTCTTTCTTCTTCTTCTTACCTTCTTTCTTCAAGTGACTTGTCTTCTTAAGTGAAGCAAGTTACTTTGCTTCTCTTGGCTCCTTTCATCTGCTGCCTGGTGGTTTCTCTGAAGATGTCTCTTGTAAACCTCACAAACCTTAGGAACAACCAAGCATGACAATGATTAGGGTTTTGATTAGTTCCCCATTTAGATTTTACCTTTATGTCTCATTGAGTCTTCTCTTCTCATCTCATAATCAGGGACTAAACCCTAAAGGCTTTAAGGCTTTGTGATTAAGCTTATGCCTGCATCCTTCTATTAGGATGGAGTGTATAACTTTAATCCTAAGTGTTAAACCCTTAATGTGTTTAAATCCTTTAATCAATCCACTTAATAATCATCAAGACATCAAGCTTGTAACTTGGGCCTTGCATTAGGGTTCTAATTCTTCCTTAATTGGTTAAGAAGGACTAACCCTAGTGTTAATGGACAAGTCCCCCTCAAGTTGTCTTACAAACCCTAAAAATCACTTCCTCATCTTATCATTAGCTAAAATCCACTTAACAAAGGCTTTGTTTTGTCATGAGTTTAATCCCTAATCATGGATTAAGTTGAGGAGCTTTCCTCAGCTTAAACATTCTCATCTATTATCCTTCTATTAGGATGGTGTAATGAGTCTGTTTAATCCTTGATTATGGCTTAATCTCATTACCTAACACTAAAAAAAACACCAAAAAACATCTAAATAATCACAAGTAGGATAATGATCTTAATTCTACATCAAAGGTGATTAAGTGTGAGAAGCTGACTTCACACTTAAGGTATTCTCATTACCCCTAATCAGAGGGAAGATGTGATGAGTTTACTAACCCATTGGTTTAGGCTTAAGCTCATTAACTTATGACAAACTTCAAAAAACAATAAAAGACTGAAAATACAAAAACAAACAATAATCGTCTCCTTCGGGATTCTCTTCTCATCTAACTCACTCATAAACGAGAACTTGCTTCTTCCGTCTAATGCAAGACAGTTTGCACCTGAGCCAGACAGGTCATACACTTGAGCATAGGAAAGTAAGCAATTCACAAGTCAATTCATCTTTCAGTCTCTTTGGGTCGAACTACGGTGTTCTGACTTCCTCATTGCACGAGAGGATAAGTAGGCATAACTTAACAGTTATCGAACAAAAGTCTCTGTCTATTCCCCCTCTTTCAGCTTCATTCTTTAGCCTCATGGTCTTGAGCATTTTATCCTTGTTCTCGCACTGACACTTCACTTATACACTTCACTTCTCTCACACAGACACCTGTACATCTTTTTCCAGCTCTTTTTATACACAATTTGCACTGAAACTACCCCTTTTAAAACACAAATCTTTTAAGTGTGGATCCCGTCGAGTACGACGGACAATCTGGGTGCTAATACCTTCCTAGGTTGTAACCAACCCCCTTTCTCAGTCTCTCTGGTTCGCAACCGTCTTATCCATGTATCTTTCTAGGTCTATGCAGCATTACCTTTCCCTCGGGATAAAAATGCCTAGCTGGCGACTCTATTCATTCCCTGTGAGTTCACTCCTGTGTGTTCTCACATCCTCCTTTCGCCGACCGTTCACGTCTGTACCTTTATCTGGGCCATTCCCATTTATCGGGAGCGACAATATCTTGATAGGACCAAGCGAACACATCAGCATATTCCCGAAGCATACTGATAAGTTGTTCTTTTACTGGAGCTTGCAAACTGGCCCCAATCTTCACCTCTTTCACATCTTCCTCGGTACCAAGATTGATAGTCTCAACCTCCTCCTGATGATGAGTAATCACCTTTTCCTCTAGTCTCAAAAACCTGGCTAACTCTTCAGGAAAATCATATTCTTCATCAACCCCTTCATCTTCTTGATTAATTAAATTGTCGAAGTCATACGAGGTCATAACAGTGTCGTTGTCGGTGTAATCTGGAAGGCTATCTTCTGTAGCAGTAACCCTTATAATTTACTTGGAAGACCAGTTGAGGATTTGTTGGCCCGAGACTCTTGGACGAATCCAGCTTTCCAGGTTGTATTCGCTTTCAGTCTCGTCTTCCACATTGTTGATAGCATCCGGGGTCAACATTCCCCCACTTATGAACTTGGGAGCTTCAGTAGCCTCCTCTTGCACCTGTCGAGATGGTTTGTAACCCAACCCAAACTTGTCTTCCTTTATCTGAACTTGCAGCAGCTTGCCCCAGCCTTGGGCGTTCCCGTCTTCAACAACCTTCTGAGCTTGTTTGTAAGAAGCAATTGAAGTACTAGACACTTCATTTGTTGCATCATTGACATTGAGAGCTTCAAAACCCTGAATCATCGTGTCATGGATTTCCCCATCCATCTCTATGTATTTATAAGTGGCCAAATGACTGACAAAGATGTCCTCTTCTCCACAGATAGTGATAATTTGGCCCTCCCACTTGTATTTTAGCTTCTGGTGAAGCGAAGACATTACTGCGCCAACAACATGAATCCAATGTCTACCTAACAAACAGCTGTAGGCAGGCTGAATGTCCATCACATAGAAGGTAGTTTTGAAAATCTATGGGCCAATTACCACAAGCAACTCAATTTCTCCAAGAAACGATCTCTTAGAACCATCGAAGGCTCTCATAACCAGGTTACTCGGACGGAGTGCAAGACCATCATATTCCAACTTGACCAAGGCTTTCTTTGGAAGGACATTGAGAGATGACCCAGTGTCGACAAAGACATGAGAGAGTACAGCACCTTTGCACTCCAAGGTGATATGCAAAACCTTATTGTGATTATGTCCCTCCGTCGTCAGATCAGCGTTGGTGAACCCTAGTCCATGACTAGTATTGACGTTTGAAACCACCGTTTCTAGCTGATTAACTGTGATCTCCTTAGGCACATAAGCTGCGTGTAGGACTTTGAGAAGTGCATTCCGGTGAGCTTCGGAACACATGAGCAGTGATAGAATAGAAATCTTGGAGGGAGTTTGATGGAGCTGATCAACAACTTTGTAGTCACTCCTTTTAATAATCCTCATGAACTCGTCTACATCCTGATCAAAGGGTGTCGTCTGACTTTCTTTTAAAGTTGGTTCTTCTGGCACCACACTCTTTCCTTTTGCTTTAGCAGCAGCTTCCGCTTCAGCATTAACTCTGGGAAATTGTGACGCGAAGAGACGTCCGCTTCGAGTGAAGCCTCCGCATCCCCCAACATTATCAATTTGTAGGGTAGAAGTTGAAAAGTCAAGAGTGACTTTATTTCCATTGCAATAAAGATCTGAGTCGTAATGCCGCGGTACGGCACTGCTGCTATCATAAGGAACTAGTCTAGGCACTGTGATGGTAACCGGACTGATTGCTACGGAAGAAGGAGTTGTAACAGTATGAGGATCATAGTAGATTATGACAGGAGGCCTGTTTGAAGATGGTGCATTTGCAGGAAGTTGTTGATGTTGATGTTGATGTTGCTGAAAGTTGTTGTCAAGAGAATCCAGAACATGAATGGTTGAACAAGTCTGCATCAGCCATCTTCATCAGTTATCTTCATCAGAGATCTTCTTCAGCTGATACTTCCTCCAGTTGTCTTCATCAGTTTTCCTCCTCGGTTATCTTCACCAGCATCCATCTCCATCATGGATTCAGTCAGGAAGAGCAACATTACTTATCATTTCTTTGAGCCCTCTCTAGCAGGCATCAGGCAGATTCAGACACTTATCACTCCTGATCATGTCCCTTTATTAAGGAAACATTATGGTGGTATTATGGACGTGATCATGGACTTGGATGCATCATAGAGGAGCATGATTCACAATTGTCTCCAGTTCTATGACACTCCTCTCAGATGTTTCACTTTCCCAGACTTTCAGATAGGTCATTTGCTGGAAGAGTTTTCCATATTGTTGGGTGTCCCCATCAGGAGGGGAATTCCTTTCAGCCCTGAGATGACTGCTCATAGGAATGAAGACATAGCTAAGGCTCTGCATTTGGAGGTCACCCTCATTGATCAGCATATGACCACCAAGGCTGGGATCCCAGGCCTCCATTTGGACTTCTTGATCACTCAGGCCACCAGTCAAGCTGCAACAGGGAACTGGGCTTCTGTTTGTACTCTCCTGGCCCTCAGCATATTGTAAACACCCCAAATTTGCCCTCCCTTTTTCTCACACCATGGCTTGTGATCTTTCATTTTTGTTTTAGTATGAGCATTTTGCATATTTTTTTCATTGCATAGTTCCATTTTCATCTGCATCTAGGGTTTGTGATCTGACCAATCCAAGAATCAATCTGATCAATCCCAATGGTCTCGAAGCTTTCCAAGAGGGTCCATGTGTGTTCTATGATCATAATATGCTCCCAAAAGTTCATGAAAGTCAAGAGATCACAAAGAATATCAAAGGCATAGAGGCAGAGCTAGGGTTTTCCTGCATTGATGACCAAAATTAGGGTTTTGGTTTCAGAGGCCTTAACTCCAAAATTTTTGGTCATTCTTGTTTCTAATGCTCTTAATATGATATCAGGATCATGTGTACCAAGTTTGATGAAGAAATTCATTGTGGAAGTCATCTGATCATTGGGTAACTTCTTGAGCAAGTAAAGTCAAAATCAGGACATCCGAGGCCCCCAACAAGGGAACCAAAGGATCATTTTCATCATTTTGAGTCCCTATGATCTTTATTTGATCTTAGAAGTGGTTGGAAGTTCACAAAGTTGAAGACTTTTGAGCCAAATGCAAACTTGCTATTTTTGGAAATGACTTGTAATGGAAACTTTCCATTTTGGGAAAGATTTTCAACCTCCTCTTTCATGACCAAAAATGATTCAAATGAAAAATTCATGGACATGAAAGTTGTAGATTAGGTCTTTCCCTTTTAAAAAGTACTAGAACATGTCTTGATTCATCCTAGAACTCAAGATATGGCCTTTCAAAGTTGGCAAAAATCCTATAATTTTCAAGTTCATGCCAAAGAGGATTTTTTGCAAATTCAAGTTCCAAGCCATTTCATGACCTCTAATTGATTGCTAGACATTATACAAACATAGTGCAATGCATTTCAACCAAAATTGTCCCTACGATTGCAAGTTTCCATAAGACATTTTTCATGAAATTTTCAAAGAGGGAAAAAGTGCAAAACCTCTTGAAACCTTACCTCCACTTATGCCAGCTGCATAAAACCAATTCTATGGCTCTCCTTGATGCAAGCTTAGGCTAGACGCCCCTTGAAGCCAGCTCTTCCATGGCCCATACCTCCAAGTACACAAAATTGACTTTTTTGCAAAACCTCCCATACCAATAAAGTTGTGTCACACCAACTCTCTGAACCAATCACTTTTGTTTATACTAACCTCAAGCATTCAAAAGAACACCACACACAAGCTCAGAACCTCCCACAAGTCAGCATTCACAAAATTGGCCAAAACTTTCATCTCTTCGAAACTCTCAGTACATGCATCAAACCTCAAATCTTTTTCCACCAATCATCTCCACACATCACAAGGATCACAAACCACCCCTCACTTTGGCTAAAAGGCCACTGAATCACAAATACGATTTCTGCCACACCAGAACCAAACATCACAAACCAAGCTACACAAACTTGTTCTAAGCATTGCAACATCATCAGGGAGTTCATTGGGGGTGGATTGAACCAAGAAAGAGGCCAGAAAGCTCTGGGAGTGGAAGCTTCATCTCAGGTATCATCAAGAACATTTTTTCCAGAACTCCTATTTTAAGTTCCTAATTGATTCTATATGTCTCTCTGATCATGGTGATGTGTTTAGTTTTCAAAATGGTTAAGAATCAAGCATGTATTTAACTTCTGAAAGTATTGAATATTTTTCCGTTTTGCTTCGATTCATGATTTTGGTCGAACATAAATGTTATTTGATGCTTGATTCATGCTTAGGGATGTTAGAGGATGACCGGAGAAGATGACCGGAGCTTGCTTCGGTCACCTGAGAGTGATTAGGGTTAGGTTTAGGGTTAATCAGCTCAGTTTAAATATGGACCATTGGATCTGGCTTCGCGCGCGTGTGTGTGGTTCATATCATTTCACTTAAATTTAAATTTTAATTAATTAAGTTAATCAGATTAATTAGCCAGCTTCAATCCAAGCCTTCCATCAGCGCGCGCAGTCAAGCCCAGTTTGAACCTCAAGCCTCAGATCAGTTGACTTCCACTTTATTTCATTTTTAATTCATTTTTATGGCATTTCTTTTGCATTTTATTTAAAATAGTAAAACACATCAAAAAAATATAATCTTTTGCATTTCTGATCCAAATATTTTTCTCAACCCAAAAATGATTTTTATTATATTTTTTGTATTAAAAAAGTATTTTTAAAATATTTAAATGTTATTTTTAATTAATTAATGGATTTTAATTAATTAAAAATGCATTTATGTTTCTAAAAATCACCAAAAAATTCATGAACCATTCCAATACATTTAGAAACATTGTCAAACTCATCATACAAATTTATTTTTAGGTTTGATCATAATTTCACAATTTTCTTTGAATTAGGGTTCTTAAAAATCACATTTTTTAACCCTACCTTAAAAAATTCATTTCTGTCTAACCATGATGCATTTGAACTTGATTCGTTTTGCATTGTTTCACATATTGCATGTAGTTTCTAGGTTATTTTTCTCATGAATTTATCTTTAATTTTCAATTTGATTTGCATTTTCCCTTAAGAATCACCTAAAACCCTAGCAAACTTAGAAAATCCATAATTCTCACTAGGATTAGCTTCTGACCTTCTCCTTTGGGGTGTGACCTTATATGGGATTAGGGTTTGATTGAGCTTGATTTCAATTTTTTATCATGTTGTATGCTTCTGTTTTGGTCATTTGCATCTCATACATTCATAAAACCCTAATTTCTCATGTTCATTTGCATTCACCTTTTTATATCATCATCATGTGAACTTGCCATGACATTCCAAGCATTTGTATGACATCTTAGACATCTCAAGACATGTTAGAACATTTCTTGATCATTTTTTCATTCATTTGCCATGTCTTGCATTCATTACATTTCATAAACATCCATGTGTTTTCATGCTTCTAAGTATGCTTCCTTTGCCTCTCATCTTTGTATGATCATTCATATGCATATTGTTGACATTGCATCATCTCATATGCCTTTTACTTTACATTTTCACTTCTGACTTTGGTCTTCACATCTCATTTCATTTCATTTCCTTTTACTTTATACCTTATGCATTCATACTAACATTTCAGGTACCTTTGGTAAGTTATCTGGGAGGTGGATTTGCCTTCACCTCCCACCTCTTCTTATCTCATTCATATGAATTTTCACATGTTTTTGAAGTGAATCTAATTCACTTATGTTCTATCCTTCTCACTTTCTTTCTTTCAAGTTACTTATCTTCTTCAGGAAGTAAGTAACTTGTTCTTCTTTCTCCTTCTCTTTTGATATGCTTCTTCCATTGGTGGCCTTGAAGATCTTTCCTTTTAAGCCTAACAAACCATAAGATATCCAATCATGATAACTTTTAGGGTTGTGTATAGTCCCCATTAGTCTTTTACCTTTGAGTCTCCTTGAGTCTCTCTTCTCATCTCAATAATCAGAGACTAAACTCTTAAAGTCTTAGGACTTTGGTATTAGGGTTATGCCTGCATCCTTCTCTTAGGATGGAGTGTATAACTTTAATCCTAAGTGTTAAAACTTTAATTTGTTTACACCTCTTAATCAAATCATATTAATAATCACCAAGATTTTATCTTGTAACTTGGGCCTTACATTAGGGTTCTATCTCTTCCTTATGGTTAAGAAGGACTAACCCTAGTGTTTAATGGACAAGTCCCCTTCAAGTTGTCTTACAAACTTAAAATCCATTTCTTAATCCCATCCCTTAATTAAAGCCCACTTAATAAAGGCTTGTTATATAATGAATTTAATCCCTAACCATGGATTAAGTTGAGGTATCTTCCTCAGCTTAAGTGTCCTCATCTGTTATCCTTCTATTAGGATGGTGTAATAAGTTCACTAATTTGTGATTGGAGTTTAAACTCATTACTTAACACTAAACAAAAACCCAAAAAAATCTAATTAATCACAAGTAGGTTAATGATCTTAATCTTCCATCATCATGGTAACTAAGTTGAGATGCTTATCTCATACTTAAGTAGGCTCATTATCCCTAATCAGGGAGGATATAATGAGTTTACAAGCCCTTGATTTAGGCTTAAGCTCATTAACTTATGCAAAACACCAAAAATAATAAAAAACTGAAAACACACAAACAAGCATTAATCGTCTCCTACGGGATTCTTTTCTCATCACACTCATTCAAAAACGAGAACTCGCTTCTTCTGTCTAATGCAAGACAGTTAGCACTCGAGCCAGACGAGTCATACACTTGAGCATAGGCAAGTAAGCATTTCACAGTCAATTTATTTTCAGTCACTTTGAGTTGAACTACGGTGTTCTGACTTCCTCATTGCACGCGAGGATACGTAGGCATAACTTAACGGTTATCGAACAAAAGTCTCTTTGTCATCCCCCTCTTCCAGTACTCTTTAAAAGCCTCAGTTCCTGAGCAATTCACCTTTTTTCACTGACACTTGTACAATCATTATTTAGCTTTTGCACACAGATAACACATACACTTACCCCTTTTTAAACACAATCTCGTAAGCGTGGATCCCGTCGAGTACGAAGGACAATCTGGGTGCTAATACCTTCCCAGGTTGTAACCAACCCCCTTTCTCAGTTTCTCTAGTTCGCAACCGTCTTATCCATCTCTTTCCAGATTTATGCAGCATTACCTTTCCTTCGGGATAAAAATGTCTAGCTGGAGACACTATTCAATTCATTTCATTTCTCTTTTCTCTGACCGTTCGCGTCTGCACCGGGATGCAAATATTTGGGAGCGACACATATATGGTATCATCTTGTTTGTAGACGAGCCTAAGTTTGTAAGCAAGAGTGATATCCATCTCTGCCTGCTAAAGAATCCAGTTCCTACATTACTAGGGGATTTCTACTACTTAGTGCATCAGAGAAATGAGAAGCAGATGAGAAGACTTGTCAGATGTTGTGCACCTCTTTCTACTGTTGGTTATTGAGACACCTGCCAAAGACAAAAGCTTTCCTGAATCCACATCAGTCAAGAAATTGGGCTAAGATAATGATTGCTCTAAATCCAGAAGACATCAGATGGTGCACTCAGAGCACCAAGGGCAGGGACATAATTACAAGTTATGGACATTATCCTAATGTACCTCTTATAGGAGTAAAGGGTTGCATCAACTACAATCCTTTTCTTTTCAAAAGGCAATTAGGGTATGTTCTAGTACATCCACCAAGAGAGAAAGATCTAGCAGAGACCCTTTACTGTGATGTTTAAAATAATCATACCACTGTCCGACAAGCAGCCTAGGCTTGGGACAACATTCAGACAAAAGGGACTGCTATTCTTGGGAAGTGCAACAACATAGCTTCAGCTCAATATATTGAATGATCTCTCATCAGAGGAAAAATCACCCACATGCCATTCACCTTGGAAGAAGTGCCAGGGCCATCAGCAGTAGAGCCTGTAGCTATAGTCAGTTTAGAAGAGTTTGAGAATTTGAAAGAAAAGAATGCTCAGCTTTCTGAAGCTCTAAAGAAGACCTTCTGATAGAGGAATGATAGTCGTCTGGACAATGAGAGGTTAGAGAAGCTCCGGATCAAGCATATGACCAAGATTGAGAAGACAGATGATTACATCTAAAGAGCCCGAGCAAGGGAGTTGGTATTGAAGAATGCTTGCAGGGAAGCTAAGATTCAGAAGGCCAGAGATGAGCACTACTTGGAGGAGAGTCAGGCTAGGTGGATCAGGATCACTGAGGCTCGTGTGTCGCTCCCACCAAATGACACCCGATCAAGAGGGGTACAGACGCGAATGGTCGGCGAAAGGAGAGCACACAAGGGTGAACTGAAAAGAGTCTCCAGCTTGGCATTTTTATCCCGAAGGAAAGGTAATGCTGCATAAACCTAGGAAGAGATGGATAGGACGGTCGCGAACTAGAGAAACTGAGAAAGGGGGTTGGTTACAACCTGGGAAGGTATTAGCACCCAGATTGTCCGTCGTACTCGACGGGATCCACGCTTGAAAGATTTTTGTTTGAAGGGGTAGTATCAGTGCTATTTTGTATGCAAAAGCTGGAAAAGAATACAAGTGTCAGTGCAAAAGAAGTGTAAAGTGAAGAGAATGAATGTTAGTGTAAGGAAAGAGTGTAATGCTCAAGATAATAAATCTTAAAGAATAATGCTGGAATAGGGGGAATATACAGAGACTTTTGTTCGATAACAGTTAAGTTATACCTACGTATCCTCTCGTGCAATGAGGAAGTCAGAACACCGTAGTTCGACTCAAAGAGACTGAAAGATAAATAGACTGATGAACTGCTTGCTTGTCTATGCTCAAGTGTATGACTCGTCTGGCTCGAGTGCTAAATGTCTTGCATTAGACGGAAGAAGCAAATTCTCGTTTGTGAATGAATGTGATGAGAAGAGAATCCCGGAGGAGACGATTATTGTTTGTTTTAGATGTTTTCAATCTTTTATTGCTTTTTGTGTTTGTCATAAGTTAATGAGTTTAAGCCTAAACCAAGGGTTAGTAAACTCATCACATCCTCCCTCTGATTATGGGTAATGAGAATACCCTAAGTATGAAGTAAACACCTCACACTTAATCACTATGATGTAGGATTAAGATCATTAACCTACTTGTGATTATTTATATGTTTTTTAGTTTTTGTTTAGTTTTAAGTAATGAGTTTAAGCCATAATCAAGGATTTAGTGGTCCCATTACACCATCCTAATAGAAGGATAATAGATGAGAGAATTTAAGCTGAGGAAGATACCCCAACATAACCCATGATTAGGGATTAACCTCATGACAAAACAAAGCCTTTATTAAAGTGGATTTTAGTTAATGGTAAGATTAAGAAGTGGATTTTATGGTTTGTAAGACAACTTGAGGGGGACTTGTCCATTAACACTATGGTTAGTCCTTCTTAACCAATTAAGGAAGAATTAGAACCCTAATGCAAGGCCCAAGTTACAAGTTATTGTATTAGTTATTATTAAGATGAATTGATTAATAGATTTAAAGACATTAAGGTTTTAACATTTAGGATTAAAGTTATACACTCCATCCTAATAGAAGGATGCAGGCATAACCTTAATCACAAAACCTTAAAACCTTAAAGGTTTAGTCTCTGATTATGAGATGAGAAAAGAGACACAAAAGAATACACAAAGGTAAAACTAAAGGGGACTAATTAACCCTAATTGTGATCATGCTTGGGTGTTCCTAGGGTTTATGAGGCTTGCAAGAGATCTTCAAGGAAAAGCCACCAAGGAAGAAGAAAGATGGAAGGAAGAGAAGCAGGAAGAAGCAAGTCAACTTACTTCACTTAAGAAGATAAGTTGCTTGAAGAAAGAAGGTGAAGAAGGAGCATGAATGAGAAAGCTCACTCTAATACAAAGATAAAATGCAGCAATGATGCATAAGAGAAATGAGAAGAGATTGTGAGAAGTGAAGGCAAATTCACTTCCCAAACACTTACCACCTGAAAAGTTAGCAAAAGGAAATGAAATGAAATGAGAATGAAATGAATGCAATGAGGGAAACCAAAACTAGAAGCATATTCATGATGCTAATGATGAAAGTAGATGATTCAAATGTATGTGATGAGATATGAATGATCATACAAGTGATGAAGATGCAAATGGAGCATATAAGAAGCATGAAAGTTCATGAATGCATATGGAATGTAATGAAAGCATAACATGGCAAATGGATGATGCAATGATAAAACATGGTTCTAATGTGTCCTAAGATGTCTTATATGTCATGTGAATGCACAAATTGTCATGGCAAGTTCATGGATGCAAGCATATGCAAGATGAATGCAAATGAAGATGCAAAATTAGGGTTATATGAACATGTGAGATGCAAATCTCAAAAACAGAATAAAATCATAAGATAAAAAATTGAAAATGGACTTAAGGGAACCTTAAACCTATACTAGTTTACCATCCAAAGGGGGAGGTCAGAAGCTAAACCTAAAGGAAGTTATGAATTTCCTATGTTTTTTGGGTTTTAAGGGTGATCCTCAAGGTAAAATGCCAAACAAATTGAAAATGAAAGATAAAAATGAAACAAAAATGTTTTTAGAAACTAGATGACATGCATAGAACAATGAAAAAAGAATCATTCACAAAGTCAACTTGGTTTAAAAGTTATGAACTTTTGAAGTTAGGGTTAGAAATGTACAAATTTAAGAACCCTAATTCATTGAAAAAATGTCAAAGTCTGATCAAAACCAAAAATAAATTTGTGAGGTGAGTTTGTAAATGCTTCTAAATGTTCAAAGATGTTCTCTGATTTTTTTTGTGATTTTTAAATACTTAAATGTATTTTTAATTAATTAAAATCAATTAACTAATTAAAAATAACATTTAAATGATTTAAAAATATTTTATTAATACAAAAAATAAAAATAAAAATATTTTTGGGTTCTGAAAATTAATTAAAGGTTTGATACAAAATTTCAGAATTTTTTGACTATTTTTACTATTTTTTAAAAATTCGTACAAATTGAATAAGAAAATAATGAAATAAAATTAAATAAATGAAAGTATGCAGAATGGAGAGCCAGGATGAAATCTGGGTTTAAAATGTTTGAATGGGCACGCATCTGAACGACCCAAATTCAAACTTCATTAAACTGATTTAATTAATTATTAATCCTAAAATTAAAACTAATGATTCAATCTGATCCACACACTGCACGCGGGAAAGAAGGATCTAACCCTAATTAATTAGGTTAATGACTTTCAGGTGGCCGGAAATGACCTCCGGAAATGACCTCCGGCCACACTCTCCCCTGAAAATCCTCAAATCACTCCCTAGGCCATAACAAACTCCCCAAATCTCCAGAAATGATCTCCAAACCCCATAGAACAAGAATCCAGCACCATAATTCATTTATCTTGCATCAAAATCATGATTCGAACAAAGACATAAAAATGTACAAAATTTCAGAACATGCATACACAGTCAATACTCAACCATTCTTCAAAAAAAATGCTCATTGTAAACAGGAGAACAAACTCTACCATCTCATAACTAAAGAAACGATTTATGGAAAAATGTTTCAAAAGGATACCTGAGATGAAGCTTTGCCAATGGAGCTGCCTGTGCCTTCTTCTTGATGCAAACACTCTCCTCTGATCACCCTTGAGCTTGTTTGATGCTTTGCTGAAGTGTTTGTGACCTCTCTTTCAAGTTCAGTGAAGTTCAGTTCAAAAGGGGAAAAATCGTATTTGGTGTATGGTGTTTTTTAGGGCAAAATGAAGGGTGGTTTGTGATCAGTGATTGATTTGAAGATGAATGGTGGAAGAATTTTTAAGTTTTGATGTTTGTGCTGAGTATTTCGAATGAAAATGCAAAGGAGGTGATTTTTTGTAACTATGGCAATGTTGTGGTTTCAGGCTTGCTTCTTGTGTGTTATGAGTTTCATTTTGTCCACATTTCAAGCTGTGATAGGTCTGTGGAGTTGGTGTGGGCCATGCTGATTGGTATGGCCTTCTTGCAAAAAAGTCCACAAAGTTTTACTTTGAGGTATGGGCTAGTTCAGGCCAAGGACAAACGGGTGTCTGGTGCAGCTGAGAATGAGGATGTTCATGGAAACCATTTTGAGGCAAATCAGCAAGTTTGTGAAAGGTTATGGAGGTTTTGCAATTTTGTGAACCTTTGGCCCTTTTGAGATTTCTTTATGTACAAGTCATGAAATTTGGAAATTCTTGGGCCAATAATGAGTTTTAGGCAATGTGTTATGTTTGTATGATGATTAGAAGTCAATTTGAAGTCACAAAATAGATTGACAAGAGGTTTTGCAACATTCCCTCTTTGGCATGAAACATGAAATTATGTGATTTTTGCCAACTTTGGAAAGCCATAACTTGAGTTCCAAAATGAATTAGGTCTTGTTCTTGTACTTTATGAAAAGGTAATGATCCAATCTACAACTTTCATGACCAACAATTTTTCATTTGAAGCATTTTTGGTTAAGAAAGAGGAGGTTGAAAAACTTTCCCAAAATGGAAAGTTTACATTACAAGTCATTTCCATTTTTTGCAACTTTTGGTTTAGCCCACTTTTCTTCAAATTTGTGAACTTAAAAGAAATTCAATGATCAAATAAAGATCATATAACTTCAATTTGATTAAAAAATCCACTTTGGTTCCCATGTTGGGGGCCTCAGATGCCCTGATTTGGTTCTGACTTGCTCAAGAAGTTACCCAGTGATTAGATGACTTCCACAATGAATTTCTTCATCAAAATTGGTATGTATGATCCTTATAACATATTGAGACCAATAGAAACAAGAATTACCAAAAAATGTGGAGTTATGGCCTCTGAAACCAAAACCTTAATTTTAGGTCATCTTTGCAGTTAAACCCTAGCTCTGCTTCCATGATTTGCCAATTCTTATGATTCTTTGACTTCCTTGATCTTTGGAGGATATAATATGATGTTTGAACATACATGGACCTTCTTGATATGATTGAAGACCTTTGGAGTGGCTCAGATGGCTCATGGATTTCTCAGATCACAGACCCTAGATGCAGATGACTTTGAACCAATGCAGTGTAGCAAAAATGCAATATGAGATGATATGATTGAACTAATGCAAATGAAAAGATCACAAGCCATGGTGTGAACTTAGTGAGGACAAATTTGGGCTGTTTATAGCTGCCCCTATTCAAGCATGAGTTAGCTGTGCTGGATGTGAGCGCCTGGCTTAACAGACAAAAAAGATAACTTGTGGTTGAATACCAAAGACAATACAAAATTTGCACTCACTAGGTGAGGAAGAAAAGGGATATAGATTGTAAAAGAAAGTAGAGTATGATTATAAAGTGCGGGCGATGGAGGGCGACCATCGAGCAGAGGATGACTGCTGGGTATAAAGCAATGACGGGTTGACCGGCATGCTGGAGAAATAAAGCAATCAGGATGGGGACGGCCACCAAGCAAAGAAATAAGATTCTCTGGGGATTAAAAGGTAAGGGCACTGATGGGGACGACCATCTAGTTTTTAAAGTAAGGGTAAACAACGATGGGGACGGCCATCGGGTTGACGAAATAAATGATGAGGGACGGTCATCAAAGGTGAAGGACGATCACCTAGCAGGGAACGGCTGATTCGTTGGGGATAAGGATGAGGAACAGTCATCTAGGGTGAAGGACGATCACCTGGCAGGGTACGGCTGCCGAAAGTATCACGACATAGGACGAATGCCGGATAGAAACAGTCATCTATGATGAAGGACGATAATCAAGAGGTGAAGGACGATCACCTAGCAGGGTACGGCTGCTCTCGGGGTTTATCATGACATAGGACGAATGTCAGATAACAAGATCAACGATGGGGACGACAATTTGATAAAATGATGAAGAACGATGATCAAAAAGGTGAAGGACGATCACCTAGCAGGGGACGACTGCTAAATATCACGACATAGGACGAATATCGGATAGAAAAAGGGTTCCAATAATGGAGACTCCTCTAGGGGAATGATGAGGGATGATCATCAAAAGGTGAAGGACGATCACCTGGCAGGGTACGGCTGCCGAAAGTATCATGACATAGGACAAATGTCAGATAGAAAAGAAATTTTGCTGGAGATTTGCTGGGGAATAGTAAACACGGACGAGTGTTTACATCCAAGAAATAAAAGGTATAAGTGTTTGACACTGTGTATAGATTAAAGATGTGGACGAGCATCCTTAAGACTATGATAGGGACGAGTATCAGTAGAAACAAACGTTGACTTGTGTTCAGAGATGATGATATAGACGAGTACCAACTGGTTAACAAAGAACACGGACGAGTGTTGAATCCGAGGGGACACAAGTGGTGTATACAAGATACAGACGAGTATCTGTATGAGTAAAAATAAGCATGAGTGAGACACAGCCGAGTGTTCAATTTGCTGGGTAGAGTATGACACGGACGAGTGTCAAAAGAGAAAGCGTATAAGTTAAGAACTTATAAGTGTAAAATATATCTGGTGATCTGTGGGGATTGGATGACACGGACGGGTGTCAATGAAAGTGTATTATAAACAAGTGTTAGGTTTACAATAAGTGTTTAGCAAACCATGATGGGGAATGGTGACACGGACGGGTGTTCAACGATAGTGTATAGATATATCTGCAGGGGATGATATGAGATGACACGGACGAGTGTTGAGAAGAGTATATATGAACATGTATTTGTGAGTGCAAAGGGGACGCTTTGGCTTTCTGCTGGGACTGTGAGTCTTTATATTCATTGCTGACGGAACGTTGGTATTTACAGGTGTCTGATTCAAAACATGACTTGTGATTCATGCAATATGTTTGATTTTTGCCGTAATGCTCCGTATTAGACGGAATGCTACGCTCTGAGGGGAAATATGATGTGCATGCCATGATTATGCAAAGATACCGATCCGGGATTCAGATCCTGCTGCCGTTGTGAAGATCTCCGATTGATATGCTTTGAAAGAAAATCCTAGCTGGGGGGTGAGATCATTGGTAGATTTGATATATGGCTCTGCTTGGGGAAATAGGTCACTGGTAGGCCTATCTTGGTAATGGGGAGCCCAACTGGGGTTGTGGAAGCTTTCGTCACTTTGTTGTGCGGGGAATTCAGACAATGCTCTTCTAGGAGAGGCTGGAGCTCTGTGGGGAGATGGTTCCCTGTCTAGTACTCGGTTGGGGGAGGAACAATCACTGAACGAACTTCCTAGAGATTTTTGTGAGGATCCTGCTGAGGATGATACTTGAAAACTCAGCTGGGGATATGAGCCCCTTCTGGTGCTGCTCTGAAGAAAGATGTTCCAGAGGAGTGATGCCCGATAACTCTGATGGGGAGAGAGTATTGCTGGTGTTGTTCGGAAGATGTGCCGAGGAAATAATGATTTGGCAGATTTGTTGGGGGAAACCTTTCATGCCCCATGTTGCGCTCTGGATACCTGCAATCTTGTTATGACAAAGAAACGCACAAGTACCCCGAGGTATCCCTTACCGGATTCCATCATAGGAGTTTAGACACTCCCGGGAGTAAGTAATATATTTCCTGTAAGTATGTGATTAGAAAAGCGCATATGTATTTATGCAACCATTATATCAAGGAATATCGGAACATTTTTGCAAATGAAATAAAAATGTACAAGACGAAGTGTGATTGAAAATCTGATTTTATTAATTTGTGTGCCCTGAATTGGCAAGTATAGTCAAAGAAAGAGATCCCCTGAAATGAGGAGATTGTTACAAATTGAGAAACAAAAAGGTGCTGGCAATGTTGATGACGCTTCAGTGAGCTTCCCTTTTGCTATGACTCGTATGACATTGACGTTCTTCTCACCTTGCTTTCTGAAGAAGGTTGATATCTTACCGATGCTTTAACCCTTCGAAGCATGCCTTGTTGTAAGTGATACAGACGAATTCAGAATGTCGTTGTTCGCTTATTCCCTTATTTTTGCATGGATCGCCCTTTCGGGTTTTCAATCCACCGGGATACCCATTTTTTCCTGAGCTATCCAAATGTGGCTTTTCAACTCAGCGGGTGTACATTTTTCTTTTTTTTTCCCTTATTTTTGCCCGAGTCTTTTATTATGTTTTTTACTCGCCGGGATGCCCTATTTTTACCTGGACTTACATTCTGTTTTTATGTCCAGCGGTTCATTTTATGCGAAGTATTTTTTAACTGCATCTGAATTCACAGGGGACAGGAAATATTCGCCATCCATAGTAGTGAGCATCAGTGCTCCACCAGAGAAAACTTTCTTTACTATGAATGGACCATCATAGTTCGGAGTCCACTTGCCCCTGTGGTCTGTATGAGAAGGGAGAAGTCTTTTCAGCACAAGATCTCCTACTTGGTATTCCTGAAGCCTGACTTTCTGATTGAATGCTTTCTTCATTCTTTTCTGGTATAGCTGCCCATGACAAATTGCAGCTAATCTCTTTTCTTCGATCAGATTTAGTTGATTGTAACGGGATCGGACACATTCTTCTTCATTCAGTTTGACATCCATAAGTACCCGTAACGAGGGTAATTCAACTTCAATAGGTAGGACTGCCTCCATACTATACACAAGCTGACAAGGTGTTTCCCCAGTGGATGTTCCGATTGAGGTACGGTACCCATGCAAGGAAAATGGTAGCATTTCATGCCAGTCTTTGTACGTGACCACCATCTTTTGCACAATCTTCTTGATATTCTTGTTAGCTGCCTCTACAACACCATTCATCTTCGGCATGTAAGGAGAAGAATTGTGATGTTGGATTTTGAAGCCCCGGCCAGTTCTCCCATCATTTTATTATTCAAGTTGGAACCATTATCAGTAATGATTCGCTCGGGCACTCCATACCGACAGATAATGTCTCTCTTCAGGAATCGGGCTACCACCTGCCTGGTGACATTTGCATACGAAGCTGCTTCAACCTACTTGGTAAAATAGTCAATGGCTACCAGGACGAATCTGTAGCCATTTGAAGCAGTCGGTTCAATATTTCCAATCATGTCAATGCCCCACATGGCAAAGGGCCAGGGTGAAGACATTACGTTCAAAGGATTTGGAGGCACATGCACTTTGTCAGCATAAATCTGGCATATATGGCACTTTCTGGCATAGGCACAACAGTCTGCATCCATTGTGATCCAGTAGTAACCTGATCTTAGCGATTTCTTAGCCATAGCATGTCCTTCAGCATGGGTACCGAAAGATCCTTCATGCACCTCGTGCATCAACAAGTCTGCATATGCCTTATCAACACATCTGAGAAGTACCATGTCAAAGTTTCTCTTGTACAAGGAACCATCAGTATCTAGGAAGAAACTACCAGCCAACCTTCTTAGTGTCTTCTTATCATTGGATGATGCCCCAGGTGGGTATGTTTGATCTTCCAAGAAGCATTTGATGTCATAGAACCACGGCTTATCATCTTTAGCCATGTCCACAGAGAATACGTATGCTGGTCTGTCAAGTCTGGATACTGAAATCTGATGTACAAAGTTGGCAGCTTGAACTTTGATCATGGAGGAAATGGTAGCCAGAGCATCTGCAAACTGATTTTCATCTCGAGGGATATACTCAAGTTTGACTGTGGTGAAGAAAGTCAGTAATCTCCTTGTATAATCCCGGTATGGAATCAGATGCTCCTGGTGAGTGTACCATTTGCTGTTGGTTTGATTGATTACCATAGCTGAATCTCCTAATACAGTTAAAGTCTTGATCCTGAGGTCAATGGCTTCCTCAAGACCCATGATACAGGATTCGTATTCTGCTTCATTATTAGTGCAGTTAAAAGTGAGTTTTGCCGAGAAAGGCATGTGAACTACTTTAGGTGTAATAAGTACTGCACCAACACTACGACCATTCATATTAACTGCCCCATCGAACATCATTGTCCACTCTTCTTCTGGGTCAGGCCCTTCAGTGTGAATAGGCTCTTCATGATCTTTTGCCTTTATGAACATGATGTCTTCATCAGGGAAGTCAAATCTCATAGGCTGGTAATCATCAATGGGTTGCTCAGCTAGATAGTCAGACAGTACACTGCCTTTGATGGCTTTTTGAGATGTGTACTGAATGTCATATTCTGTGAGAATCATTTGCCATCTTGCAACCCGTCCGGTAAGTGTCGGCTTCTCAAATATGTACTTGACTGGATCCATCTTTGAGACCAATAAGGTAGTGTGAGTCAAGATATACTGCCTCAGTCGGCGAGCAGCACACGCTAAAGTACAACAAGTTTTCTCGAGCAGTGAATAACGTTGTTCACAGTTGGTAAACTTTTTGCTTAGGTAGTATATTGCATACTCTCTTCGACCAGACTCGTCATGTTGGACCAACACACACCCCGTTGACTCTTCTAATACTGTCAAGTACATTATTAAATGTCTTCCTTCAACTGGAGGCATAAGGATCGGAGTGGAGGCTCTTGTAAGTATTCCTTGATTTTGTCAAAAGCCCTCTGGCAGTCTTCATTCCACCTGACCGTTTGTTCATTCCTTAACAACTTGAACAAGGGCTCACAGGTTGTTGTTGTAATACGGTGGGAGAACTGACTTTTAGTTATGTTGCGGATAGCAAGAGTCGCCACCGACTTTTATTTTATCCAAAGGAAAGGGCATAAAAGAATAGGAAAGACCTTAAAAGATTTTCGGGTTCAGGGGGTAGGTTATGTAAAGGGAAGGTGTTAGCACCCTTTACATCCATGGTTATCCATGGGCTCTAAGTTACTTAGCTCACTTTAAAATGTTTTTGAAATGTGTAGTGTGTGAATAGAAATTCTCTTAAGTACTTTATAATGATCCATGTACGGATATATATAAAGTCTTTGTTTTGAAAATTTTGTTTGAAAATGTGAAGTGTTTGAAATGTTTTTGAAAAGTGAGAAAGTACATAAGAGGAACCTACCCTAAGTTAATTCTTTTCTGTTCTTAAATATCCTTTAAGTGGTAAGACTATCCCTATTATTAAGGAATAGGTAGTCATTACCTTGGATGTGTGAGGGACAAGTGAAGGGACAACTGTTATTTAGGCAACTGTAAAGTGTATAAGCAATTCGAAGGGACTTATCATCTTTATTCGAAAGGGACAAGATCATTACGAAGGCAACCATGAAGGAACTTGATCTTTTTATCTTTTAAGGGACTAGATGATATGAGATGAGGGACTTTGCTTTACACTTTACTTGACCTTTTGTTTAGGCAACTTGAGAGGTAACCTTTAAGAAGTGAGATGGCGATCAAAGATCGACTTACGTGTGTGAGTGTACCAATTCAAATATTTATCTTTGAGGTTAATGATCTAAATTTACGTTTACATACAAACATGTTTTACACTCCCTATTTTACTAACCATAGCATTTAAAAATAAATAATAAAAATTACTACAATTATTACATGAGGGATACAATTACATTATAATAATTAAAATAAATAAGTGAATAAATAAATAATTGGGTTAGTAATAATAATAATAAAATAAATAATCACATAAGAAGTAAATAAATAAATAAAGGGGGTTAGTAGTAATAAAATAAATAAGAATAAGAATAATAATAATAAATAAATTAAAAGTTCAATTTTAAATGAATAATTATTTTTAAGGTTTTTTTTATAGTTAATAATAGAAACAAATGATAAATATTATATATTAATAAAATATGATTAATAGTCTAATTATTTTAATTTCATATACATATTATAAAAATCTCTAATCAAAATTAAATAAGCATAAATTATATACATAAAATAAAATTAGGGTTTAATTATTTAGGAAAATACATTAGGGTTTACTTGATGAAAATATAAACAAAAATTATGAAATTAAAATAAACAAACAAATTAATATCTATCATTAGGGTTTATAAAAATATTAAGGTTAATCAAAATAAATTAGGATTTATGAGGATATTAGGTTTTATATAATATATTTTTAGGGTTTTAGAAAATATTAGGGTTAATTAATTAATTAAATTATTTTACATATAAGAATTATATACAAATTATAAAATAAATGCATATGATTAAAATTTACAAATAAATAAATTAAGAATTAAAAATATAATTAGGATTTATGTAAAAATAATAATTTAAAATGTTTAGAACTAAAAATTAGGGTTATAGTTTTAATTATCAATTAAAATTAATTTAAAACAAAAATAATAATAAACAAAACAAAAAGAAATAAAGTAGAAGAAAGGAAAAGGGGGAGGCCTGGTTTTGATCCCAGGACCTCCCCAATACCTGAAGAAGACTCCAACCACTGGGCCAACATGCTCTTGGTGTCAACAAAACGTCTTCACATGTTTTTGTTTGTATACTGGGAAAATGAAATAAATAAAACAAACAAGCAAAAGGGCCTGGGGGATTCGAACCCAGGACCTTGAACATCACACATACGCGCATCAACCAACTGAGCCAGGCTATATCAATTGAAATAATATCAACACTAAATCATAAAATATTATAACAAATTTTTGAATACAAATTTTGGCGCGCTGACTTCATCTTCAACCTTGGAATTTCGCAGGTTTTCCTGCGAAATTTACTAGGAAATTTCCTGCGAATCTTCTTGCGTTCTTGAACCTGCGAATTTCATACAAGGCCAAATACACATGATTTTATCAAATTGTTAGCACAAACATGATCCACACACTTCACTGAATCGATCTATGGTTTCAAAATGAATTAATATCCATTAAATTAGAAACCCCTAAATCATAAGGTATGAACCCTAAGATGGCATCTATCGATTTATCCACTATTTCTCCAAGATTTTTGCCCAGAATCCATCACAAGCTTCAACTAATCATGAATCAATAAACAAAATTAGTTTGTAATGCATAATTAATGTGAATCGAAAATTTCAAAACCAAGAACAAAACTGATTCGGTTTAAGCGATATGCAATGATTTGGATGCTACAAATGGTTCAAATAAGTTCAATGATCATCTAGGAAGCTATTGCAACCTTCAAAATCTCTGGATACGGCCTCTATGTAAGAATCCAAATTGAGGTTTTTTGGTGAATTTTTGAAAACTTGAAACTTACTCTTGAGGCATCCAATTCGTCCTTTGTGCATTGTGATGAGTTCTATATATATAGTAGATCATATTTAGGTCAAAACATTGGGCTACACTTTGGATATTTTGGTCATGGAAGATTGAAAAAGATCATGCCTTGAATTTCATATATTCTTTGATATAACCTTTCTATCTTAAGACAATCACCATAAATTGCATATCAATCTGATCCAATTCATGTTTATGACTTTCTAGAAACAATATCTCACTCAAATATTTGATTTATATATTTTATTTTAATTTAAAATGGTTTTAAATGAATAAAAGCAAAATAAATAAAATAATAAATAATAAAAATCTGAATAAATCAGGATTGGGTCGTGCATGATGTCATGTTAAAGTTTGGATCACAAAATTGCAAGCCCATTTGGAAAAATTGGTTTTAAGCCCCCTTTTGTTCAATATTCTTCTCAAACATTTCCCAACTTTGCAAGGACACTAATCCTTCATTTTTAATGCTATGAGGGTGTTCTTGGACATTTTGGAAAGCTTAAAGAGTCCTCTAACCAACCCCATTGGTTTCATGTCCATACCTTTTAGCATTCTCAAGTTATGCTCTTTTGAAGTTGTTGACTTTTTGTTGACTTTTAAAAGGACCTATAATGTCTTAGCTCATATCTTCCAAATGAAGAATTTTAGGGCTTGGCTTGTGATACACAAAGTTGTAGAGAATTCAATTTCCTTCAAAATGAGCTTTGGATGGGAAAAATTTGATGAAGCATGTGAAACTTATGGCTGGTCAAAGTTCAGTTGACTTTTCCTGAAGAAACCCTAATTTAGAAACTCCTGATTCTTGATGATCTGAAATCTCCTTGATGAATCATGATCAACCCTTGATCAAATGATGAAATTTACTTCATATACTTGATGTTGGCAAAAAATCATGAAGTTTGACTTTGGTTTGACCACAGTTGTCCTCAGTTTGACTTTTTAACTGCTTTGACTGATTTTGACCTATCTGATCATCTGACTGAGCAATCCTTTGGGAAAAGTCTTGAAACTTGTCATGGGGATTCTTAAACACATATAAGATGTTATGAATCTCACTTGAAGTCTTGGAAGTTCATTTAGCCTGATTAAAGTCAAAACCCTAGTTTAGGATGCATTGCTTAAGAGGATGCATTGTCTGAGGGAAATGTCAAATCTTCTGACTAATTGTGAACATTGTGAACCTTGTGAACTTCATGAAACGTCTTGTGAACCTTGTGAACCTCTTAATACACAAAGTCTTATCTTGTGAGGGCAAATTTTGGGGTGCAACAGTTGCCCCTGTTCAATTTTCTGAAACCTGAGGGGTTAGATTGGTATATGTGTCAGTCGTGACCTGGAAGGTTGAAGGGGATTGAACACAAATGCCCAAAAATTTGCACTTACCAGTGCGTAGAGTAATACTTGGTGATATGTTGTATATGCTTGAGCGGGCTTAAAAATTCCACTTGGAGGAATGGAGATGGGTTTAAAGATTCCATCTAGAAGAAAGTTCTTCAAATGTTCTGCTTGGAGAATAAGGTAGTCCAAAGTATGAAGATATAATTTTTGGGAAGATAAACAACGTCCCAACATTACCTTTGGGAAGATAAACAACGGCCCAAGGTAATGATACGACTTCTGGAGGATAAACAACGTCCCGAGGTAAGAATATAACTTTTGGGAAGATAAACAACGACCCAAAGTCATGATAGAGCACTTGGGAAGATAAACAACGGCCCAAGGAAATGATAGCTTTCAGGAGGATAAACAACGTCCCGAGGTAAGAATATAACTTTTGGGAAGATAAACAACGGCCCAAAGTCATGATAGAGCACTTGGGAAGATAAACAACGGCCCAAGGCAATGATAGCTTTCAGGAGGATAAACAACGTCCCGAGGTAAGAGTATAACTTTTGGGAAGATAAAAAACGGCCCAAAGTCATGATAGGGCACTTGGGAAGATAAACAACGGCCCAAAATGATAATAGAGTACTTGGGAAGATAAACAACGGCCCAAGGCAATGATAGCTTTCAGGAGGATAACCAACGTCCTGAGGTACGGGTATAACTTTTGAGAGGATAAACAACGGCCCAAAGCTATGATAGGGTACTTGGGAAGATAAACAACGACCCAAGGTAATGGTATGACTTTTGGGAAGATAAACAACGACCCAAAGTCATGATAGGGTACTTGGGAAGATAAACAACGGCCCAAGGTAAGGGTATAACTTTTGGGAGGATAAACAACGGTCCAAAGTCATAATAGCTTTCAGGAGGATAAACAACGTCCCGAGGTATAAGTTGTTGATGTAGTTTGTCTGCTGGAGAATTAATCTGAAAAACAAGATTAGTTCGATGTATATAACATTCTGCAAGATAATATTAGTTTATGCATTATGTATGCATGTATAGTATGATGCGCTGAAGTAATGTATTATGTACTTATGGATATGTATGTTATGGTATGATGTAAATGATGTATGTATGAATCATGCAGCCTGGAGCGTCTCAATATCTTCGTATAACAACTGCTGGCCAGGGAAAATAAATCCCGATTTGTTGCTGAAGAATATGAGGAACTCGTCTTGTTTGATAACATAGTATTCATAACCTCTCGTCTTTGTTTGATAGTATATACATAACCTCCCGTCTTCGTTCGTCGTACTCCTATTGAAAGAATAAATTCCCGACTATTCGTCTGAGGATAAAAGAGATGGATATAAATTCCAGGGGAGATGTAACTCAAAGTATTTATGAAGATGGATTTTCCCTACTGGGGAACTTGTAGCTGTCTAGTGGGGATGAACCAGCGAAGCTTCGTTGAATTCCTTCCCTCGTTCTTCCTTTAGTAAATACTATTACTGCATTTCCATGCATTTCTGGTAAACATCAATCATATTAAGCATTTATGCATTTCTGGTAAACATCAATCATATTCAAAAGCATACATACATTCAAACACAACCAATGGACGTTTCGCTTATGTAAATAGGGTAAAAGTAAATCTGGATTCAAAGATGGAATTTTCATTTATATCACAAAGTGACCTATACATAGGCAAGTTTGTACAAGGAGACAGAAATCCTAGTAAGAGGAATTCGTCATAAAAAATTTTATCAAACAAAGAAAATCAGCTATGTGGGAAATAATCCTATTGAGTTTCAATTCTACTATTGCCATTATCTTCAAGTATCTCATCTTCTGCTGTCGAGACGGAAATGATTGGATTGAGCTTTATCTGTTAGAATCTGAACTAAGTAGCACAACTGGTTGGAGTTACATGAGTGATCCAAACGAGACATAGTCATACGCTTTAATCCCTAACTTTTGCCTGGATTGCCTTTTCAGGTTTTCAATCCACCGGGATACCCTTTTTTGCCCAAGCCGCCTTTTCAGGTGTTCGACTTGCCGGGTGTACATTTTTTTTATATATATATCCCTAATTTTAACTGAACCCTTTTGGTTCGCCGGGATGCCCTTATTTTTTCCTAGGCCAGTCAACCTAGCGGGTCTCTTTTCATGCGTAGTATTTTTTAACTATGTCTACGTTTACAGGCTGTGGGAAGTCTTCACCATCCATAGTAGTAAGTATCATGGCACCTCCTGAGAATACTGTTTTGACCACAAATGGCCCTTCATATGTAGGAGTCCACTTGCCCCTAGGATCACCCTGTGGTAGTATGATACGCTAGATTACCAAGTCACCAACCTGATATACCTTTGGCTTAACCTTCTTATTAAAAGCCTTGATCATTCGTTTCTGGTACATCTGGCCATGACAAACCGCTACTAACCTCTTCTCATCAATCAAATTTATCTGGTCAAGTCGGGTCTGAATCCACTCATCTTCATCCAAGCCTGCATCCTTCATGATTCTTAAGGAGGGTATCTGAACTTCAATGGGCAGAACTACTTCCATACCATAGACTAAGGAGAATGGGGTTGCCCCTGTTGAAGTATGTATTGTAGTACGATAGCCATGAAGAGCAAATGGTAACATCTCGTGCCAATCCTTATAAGTGACAGTCATCTTCTGTATAATCTTCTTGATATTCTTGTTAGCAACTTCAACTGCCCCATTCATCTTTGGACGATATGGAGAAGAGTTGTGATGCTTAATCCTGAACTGCATGCAGAGATCAGTAATCATAGTGTTGTTCAGATTAGAGCCATTGTCAGTAATAATCCTTTCAGGGATGCCATACCTACATATGAGATTATTCTTAATGAATCGAGCCACAACATTCTTGGTCACAGATGCAAATGAAGCTGCCTCTACCCATTTTATGAAGTAATCAATAGCAACAAGGATGAAACAATGCCCATTAGAAGCAGTAGGCTTGATCTCACCAATCATATCAATGCCCCACATGGAAAAAGGCCAAGGAGCAGTCAACACATTCAATGGGGATGGAGGTATATGTACTTTATCAGCATAAATTTGACACTTGTGACAGGTTCTGGAATTTTGATAGCAATCAGCTTCCATGGTAGACCAATAGTAACCTGCTCTCAATATCTTCTTTGCCATGGTCTGACCACTAGAATGAGTGCCAAAGATCCCATCATTCATGTCTTCCATAATCTCTATTGATTCCTTCTTATCCATACAACGAAGCATAGTTGAATCATGATTGCGTTTGTACAAAATTCCATTACTCAAAAAGAACTTAGCAGAAAACCTTCTCAAGAACTTCCTATCTTTGACAGATGCCCCTTCAGGGAACTCCTGAGCTTCAAGATATATTTTCACTTCATAGAACCAAGGCTTCTCCTCTGCTTCTTCAGTGTCAATCTCATTGCAGTATGCAGGCTTCTCAAACCTATCAATAGTAATCTTGGGAGCTTCATCATCCCAGCTAATCTCAAACATAGATGCCATGGTGGCTAATGCATCTGCCAACTGATTCTCTCTTCGTGGAATATGTCCAAAGGTAATCTCTTTGAAATGTGGTATCAAAGACAACACATACTCTCTGTAAGGAATGAGATTATCATGCTTGGTATCCCAATATCCTTTGATCTGACTTACTACCAGGGCTGAATCTCCATACACGTCTAGGAACTGAATCTTCATATCAATGGCAGCTTTGATGCCCAGGATACATGCCTCATACTCAGCCATGGTATTGGTACAATAGAAGCAAAGTCTGGAAGTAATAGGGGTATGACAACCTTCAGAGGAACTGATCACAACACCAACACCATTACCATGTGCATTAGAAGCTCCATCAAAAACCATAGTCCATCGGGATCCTTGTTCAGGTCCGTCATATTGTCCAGGTTCTTTGGTAATAATCATAATGTCTTCATCAGGGAACTCAAAACTCATTGACTGATAATCATCCACTGCTTGATGAGCCAAATGATCAACTACCACACTTCCTTTAATGGCCTTCTGAGTAGTATACTGTATATCATATTTTGTCAAGATCATTTGCCATCTTGCTATTCTTCCGGAGAGAGCAGGTTTCTCGAATATGTACTTGATTGGATCCATCTTTGAAATCAATAAGGTAGTATGAGTCAACATATATTGTCTTAGTCGGCGAGCAGCCCATGCCAAAGCGCAGCAAGTTTTCTCGAGCAGTGAGTATCTTGTTTCACAGTCGGTAAATTTTTTGCTAAGGTAGTATATTGCCTACTCTTTTCGACCAGACTCGTCATGTTGCCCCAACACACACCCCATTGAGTTGTCTAACACTGTTAAGTACATGATCAAGGGTCTTCCATCAACTGGTGGCATCAAAATGGGAGGTTCTAGGAGATATTTCTTGATTTCATCAAAGGCAGTCTGACACTCATCATTCCATTCCATTACCTGATCTTTCTTCAACAACTTGAAGATTGGCTCACAGGTAGCAGTTAATTGGGAAATAAATCTTGCAATGTAATTCAATCGTCCCAAGAAACCTCTTACTTCCTTCTCAGTACGGGGAGCTGGCATCTCTTGTATAACTTTCACTTTTGCAGGATCTACTTCAATACCTTTTCCACTGACAATGAAACCCAAGAGCTTACCAGATCTAACTCCAAAAGTACACTTCTTTGGGTTCAATCTCAACTTGTATTTCTTCAACCTTCCAAACAACTTATGCAGATGATCAAGGTGTTGTTCTTCATTCTGGGACCTGGCTATCATATCATCCACATACACCTCTATCTCATGATGAATCATATCATGAAACAAAGCCACCATAGCATGCTGATATGTTGCCCCTGCATTCTTCAAACCAAATGGCATCACCTTATAGCAAAAAGTTCCCCACTGTGTAACAAATGTTGTCTTCTCCATATCTTCAGGTGCCATCTTGATTTGATTGTAACCAGAGAAACCATCCATGAACGAGAATACCTTATGCTGAGCAGTGTTGTCTACCAGAACATCAATATGAGGAAGTGGAAAGTCATCTTTGGGGATAGCCTTGTTCAAATCCCTGTAGTCTACACACATACGTACCTTACCATCTTTCTTAGGCACCGGTACCACATTTGCAACCCACTGAGGATAAGAAGTCACAGCTAAGAACCCTGCATCAAACCGTTTCATTACCTCTGCCTTAATCTTCTCTGACATCTCAGGATGCATGCGACGAACCTTCTGCTTCTTTGGACGACAATCTTCTTTTACTGGTAAACGGTGAACCACAATGTCTGTATCCAAACCTAGCATATCTTCATAGGACCAAGCAAAGATCTCCACATAGTCATGTAACATCTGAATCAGCCTGCTCTTGACACTATTCTCTAATTCAGCCCCTATCTTGACTTCTTTCCTGTTTTCTTCAGTTCCTAGATTCACAACCTTGATTGGCTCTTCATGTGGCTGTATAGCTTTCTCTTCTTGTTGTAACAACCTAGCAAGCTCTACAGGTACTTCACAATCGTCCTCCTTTCCATCTTCAGCTTGATAGATCAGATTCTCGAAATTATAATTGGCAATAGTAGAACTGTTATCAACAGGATCCAGAGTGAATGAGGATCTGCATTTTAGTGATGTGGGTGTGTGTAAGAACACATAGCTGATAAAAGAAAAATAATAAAAGAAAGACACGGAACACAATATTTACGAAAACGAAACATCCACTGATTTTTATTGAATGAAGTATACAAATGAAATGACGTCCCGAAACAAGCATACCATTGTGCCCCGGGTAAGGCACAAGGCTTAAGAGTTTAATAGTTCAAAAATTACAAATTTAAAAGCAACAACATAGTAGTAGTATTTACTCCTGACTAAAGGAGATAGGAATAACATCTTCAGCCTTCCAGTTATTAAGCCCAGCACCCACAGTGGGAAAAATCCAAGCATCCAAGTCGCAATCTTCATCATAGTCACCCACAACATTGATCTGATCTTTCATAATCCCCTGATTGGTGATACGAACAGCACGAGCACGACGAACAACCTTCTGGGACTCTGCAGTGAAACCCAAACCAAATTTGTCAGACTTGTAAGGAATGTCAGGAAGCTGACCCCAAATAGTACAACCACCTTCATCCACCACATCTCTAGCATCCTTGAGGGAAGCCATTGTAGGAGGTACTCTGGTGACCACATGAACTTTCTTGACAACAGGAGGAGCTTCATAATTATTAACAACCCAAGGAACCACTTCGAATGTCTGGCACGGAGTTTCAACATATTCACCCTCCACTTCAAGATATTTAAAGGTGTTCACATGGCTAACTATATATCCTTCCTCTCCGTAAACAGTGACAACTTTTCCTTCTACTGGATATCTCAGCTTCTGATGTAAAGTGGAGGTTACAGCACCTGCCCCATGGATCCAGGGACGCCCAAGCAAACAAGAATACAAAGGACGAATATCCATCATATAAAAAGTAGCATTGAAGACCTGAGAACCTACTTTTATTGGGAGATCAATTTCTCCATGCACCACTCTTCTCGAGCCATCAAAAGCCTTCACTACTATATTACTGGGCTTCAACACAGCATCTTCAGGACTAAGCTTATTCAGAACTTCTTTGGGCAACACATTCAGTGAGGAACCATTGTCTATTAACACATGTGACAGGGTAGTGCCCCTGCATTCAATAGAGATATGTAAAGCCCTATTATGATCCCTTTTGGCTGGAGTCAAATCAACATCGGAGAAACCTAACCCATTATCATAGGTCAAGTGTGCAACACAATTTTCAAACTGATCTACAAATATCTCATTTGTTATGTGAGCAGTCTTCAAAAACTTAATCAAGGCTTCGGCATGAGCCTCAGAACACAACAATAAAGATAACATGGAAATCTTGGAGGGAGTATGCCCCAATTGGTCAACAATGTCATAATCACTCTTGCGAATGATCTTCAATACTTCTTCCATCTGCTTAGCAAGATCATCAGCAGCTGGCACATCAGTTTGTATAGGTTCAATAACAGGACCTTTGCCCCGAGCATCAGCAGTAGAGGTAGTAACTGGAGTAACTGTATTCTTGGAAGTAACTGGAGGAGAGAAGATTCTTCCACTTCGTGTGATCTTACTAGATCCAGCAATATTGTCAACATCAAGGTTTTCACCAACAACAGGTGTCTCAGCTAAGGGTTCCTGCTTAACACAATGAATATAAACATCGGAGCCATAATGCCAAGGCACCGCTTTATTAGAAGTATACGGAATAGGACCAGGAGTGGTAATGATCATAGGAGCCACTCTAGCTTCAACAACAATCTTCACAGGGCCTTCAGCAGTAATCTTAATTGGACCCTTACGAGTGATTTTTACAGGTCCCTTGGAAGTAATCCTTACCGGCACTTTATCAACCATATCTACCTCCTCAACCTTCGCACCTTTAGTTATATGTTCAACCATGCTCTCCATAGAAGGTGGGGTCCTCTCAAACACTATGGTGTAATTATTCATGAGGCATTGAATTCCATCCTTCAACCTCCAGCAGCTATCCGACCTATAAGCACAATATAAACAATCTTCACGACAACCTGGAAAGAACCCAGCTTGTACTAACTTCTTCTTAATAACAGACAGTGGTGTAGTCAAATCTGCAATTGAGGAAATATGTGAAACTTCATCAATGGCATTGACAGTCTTTTCATGATTTGGCATGGGAGTAGTAATCACATTTGGTGTACCCGGAGGGTCAAACTCAATCTCTCCAGCATCAATCATATCCTGAATCTTATTCTTCAATACCCAACAACTATTGGTATCATGTCCCTGACAATTTTAATGATATGCACATCGTGCATTAGGATTATACCTGGGTGAGGTAACATTGGGATTCCGAGGAGGGTCCCTCAAAGTGATAAGTTCACCCTTCAACAAGTGTTGCAAGGCCTGGGCCAGTGACATGTTGATCTTAGTGAACTGCCTTCTAGGCCTCTGTTGATTGCTCTGTGGTGGCTCTGGTGTTGCAGGAGTTGGATTGGAGATATGAACTGCACTCACAGATTGGTGCCTCCTATTACGATCAGGTTGACCATAAACAACATTCGACTCTTTCTTCCCACTAGGGGGCTTCTTTGTAGTACTAGATGAAGAAGCACCCACTTGGATCTTGCCACTCCTTATACCACTTTCTACGCGCTCTCCTGTCATTATCAACTCAGTGAAGCCAGATGATGATCTTCCAATGAGATGACTGTAAAAAGGACCATTCAACGTACACATGAACATATCCACTAACTCCCGGTCAGTTAGAGGAGGTTGTACTCTTCCATCCAAATCTCTCCACTTTTGGGCATACTCCTTGAAATTTTCTTTGGCACCCATAGACTTGCTCTGTAGTTGCATGCGAGTAGGAGCCAGATCAGCATTGTATTGATATTGCTTATAAAAGGCCTCAGCAAGATCATTCCAATCACGGATGTTGACACTTTCAAACTGATAGTATCATTCCAATTGAGCTCCAGATAAGCTCTCTTGGAAGAAATGGATCCACAACTTTTTATCAGCAGTATGGGGTTGGATTCTCCGGACATAAGACCTCAGATGCAGCTTGGGACAAGAAACACCATCATAAACTACAAAAGTAGGAACCTTGAAACCAATGGGTATGACTACCCCAGATATCAAACTCAGGTCTTCAAAATCCAGCCCAGAAGACTTTTGTAATTCCATAGCATTCATTCTATCTACCAGCATCTTGAACTTATCTTCATTAGGCTCATGATAGTAGTTGGCTTCAGAATCAGAATTCCCCATCGTATTATAGAGACTGCCTCCCTCTTTCTCAGACTCCTCAGACTCATAATCTTCAACCTGTTCCTTGGTCTTGACAGGACCTCTGAACCTTCTTCCCATGTTGATCAGGCCTCCTGACCTTCTAGTCTTCTTAGTCTTCTTGGCCAGCAGTGTCTTCAATTCATCCTGCCCCTTGGACAAGTTCAGAATCAGCTCTTGGAATTGTGCATTTTGTGCCTGGAGATCTTTGACTGTTTGTTCAAGAGCCATTGCTGAAATAAACAGCGAGAAGATAAGAAACTTGTGAACAAGAGCCCTGTGATGCAATGATATGGTGTATAAATGCGTATGCAATGTTTTCAAGGACCGCAGGATTTAAATTTGTTTAAACAACCAAGAAAGTAAACTATTATTAGTAATAACTTTGTTTTGCCCCTTGGGATTACAATAAAATGAAATGAAATAAATACAAAAGATGGGGTTTTAAGTCTCCCATGGACGTTTCCTCTTTGTGTTGAGGTATGAGTTGAGATTCCGCTCCTCGTGAAGTTGTTTTGTTAGCTCTAGGATTCTTTCTTGACTTGCTTTGTAATGAGCCTCGAAAGTATCCCTTTGCTCTTTCAACTGGATCCAGGATCTCTGTAAGTCTTCCATGTCAGTGGGCATGTCTGGGTGAAGGATGGTATAAGAGGTATCTCCTTCAGCAACAGGCTCCATAGTAACTGGCAGGATGGCAGGATATGGCATCATGAGAGTCTGAGCACGAGATCGCACCCATCTGAGGTAAGCTTCCATAGGAATAGTATACTTAGGCTCCAGAGTCTTGTTGTCAACCTTGTTCACTTTACCCCATGCTCGTATGAACCTTTGACGGTAACCTTGCAGATCGTTGTCATAGTCAAACACAATGCCCTGAATCAACATGTCATGTGGACCATCACTCCGAGCGTAACGAAACTGTCATAAAGCTAAGGAAGGGTTGTAAGTAATGCCTCCTCTTATGCCTAGAAGTGGCACATTAGGAAACTCCCCACAACGGTCAATGATAGTGACATTCCCCGTAGATCTGGAGCACCAATGAATATCTGAATGAGAGAGTGACATAATCCTCTTGGACCACCTGAACCCTTGTTCATTCTTCATCACTGATCGAGGAAGGTGAGAAATAAACCACCTAGATAGAAAAGGTATGCAACACATCAAAGTTCCTCTTGCCCTTGTAGTACGGGTATGAAGAGAATTTAGGATGTCCCCAAGCAATGTAGGCACTGGATTGTGACTCAGGAATATGTTGATGGCGTGAATGTCTATAAACTGATCAGGATTGGGGAACAATACTAAGCCATAAATCAACAAGGCTAAGATCTCCTCAAAAGCATCATAGCTCATAGCCTTCAAGAACACTTGAGCTTTCTCAATCAATACTTTAGCAAGGATACCCTTAACTCCACTTCTCGTTTCTAGAACAATGTCTGACTTCTTCAGATGTAGAGCTGCAGCAATAACCTCAGGTTTAGGCTCTTTTTCCAAGCCTGTGAATGGTTTCTGATCAAGTACAGGTATACCCAGAAGTTTAGAGAACTCCTCCATGGTAGGAACCAACTGATAGTTGGGGAATGTGAAGCAATGGTGCTTAGGATCAAAGAACTGAAACAGAACACTCATCATGTCTTCATTGAACCCTGAAGTGACTAGATCCAGTAGGTGACCATGCCTCTTGATGAACTGGGAGTTTTCAGAAACTTGGGAAACCAATTCTTTAAGCTTGAGAGGTATCCCTACAAAGTTGATCCTGATAGTGTTTTTACGAGCAGAAGCCATGACCTGCAACAAAGAACAAAGATGAATCTTTTGGTCCTTGAAATGGTTAATGAAAATGCTATGCTTATGATGCATGATGATGCTATGATGTTATGCTCAAACACAAACTTGTGGCACACACAAACAAGTCACACAATAGCCCTAGGTTTGAAGGCTTGCATGAGGTTTAAAGGTAAATACCCTCCCCTGAAGTTAGATGGTTCATCCTGTCCTACAAAAGTAACCAGGTTCTAAGGGATCTCAATATCATTGATCCTTCACAAGGGTGGTTGTTCAGTAGGCAACTTACTTGCCAACCAAATCCCTCCAAGTTTAAGATCTCAATGAGTATAGCATCGAGTATCAACAAACTTCAGTCTTCACCAAAGCCGGCTATCTCACTACTTTTCTAAAGGCCAAGATGGGATAACTAGGGTTCTAAAAGTTAGTTAGTGCATTGACAACATATGGCAGCCTCATATTATCCTCAACTTGACTTAAGGAACATAAGCACCAACCAAGAAGTCACACTAACTATGGCCACCAGATCAACCATATCGGTATATGCCGTACAGTTTCCTTGGTCTATTGCCATTTACCTAAGGTACACTAGATATGGGTTAGGATCTTTCACACATAAGAGCACCCACCAAGATAAGTATAAAGCAAACAAGGCAAACAATTTTAAAGTGATCTAATTCCTAAGGGTACCCCTCTTTTATTAAATCCCCAGCAGAGTCGCCAGTTCTGTAACACGGTGGGAGAACTGAGTTTTAGTTATGTTGCGGATAGCAAGAGTCGCCACCGACTTTTATTTTATCCAAAGGAAAGGGCATAAAAGAACAGGAAAGACCTTAAAAGATTTTCGGGTTCGGGGGGTAGGTTATGTAAAGGGAAGGTGTTAGCACCCTTTACATCCATGGTTATCCATGGGCTCTTAGTTACTTAGCTCACTTTAAAATGTTTTTGAAATGTGTAGTGTGTGAATAGAAATTCTCTTAAGTACTTTATAATGATCCATGTATAGATATATATAAAGTCTTTGTTTTGAAAATTTTGTTTGAAAATGTGAAGTGTTTGAAATGTTTTTGAAAAGTGAGCAAGTACATAAGAGGAACCTACCCTAAGTTAAGTCTTTTCTGTTCTTAAATATCCTTTAAGTGGTAAGACTATCCCTATTATTAAGGAATAGGTAGTCATTACCTTGGATGTGTGAGGGACAAGTGAAAGGAAAATTGTTATTTAGGCAACTGTAAAGTGTATAAGCAATTTGAAGGGACTTATCATCTTTATTCGAAAGGGACAAGATCATTACGAAGGCAACCATGAAGTAACTTGATCTTTTTATCTTTTAAGGGACTAGATGATATGAGATGAGGGACTTTGCTTTACACTTTACTTGACCTTTTGTTTAGGAAACTTGAGAGGTAACCCTTAAGAAGTGAGATGGCGATCAAAGATCGACTTACGTGTGTGAGTGTACCAATTCAAATATTTATCTTTGAGGTTAATGATCTAAATTTACGTTTACATACAAACATGTTCACTCCCTATTTTACTAACCATAGCATTTAAAAATAAATAATAAAAATTACTACAATTATTACATGAGGGATACAATTACATTATAATAATTAAAATAAATAAGTGAATAAATAAATAATTGGGTTAGTAATAATAATAATAAAATAAATAATCACATAAGAAGTAAATAAATAAATAAAGGGGGTTAGTAGTAATAAAATAAATAAGAATAAGAATAATAATAATAAATAATTTAAAAGTTCAATTTTAAATGAATAATTATTTTTAAGGTTTTTTTATAGTTAATAATAGAAACAAATGATAAATATTATATATTAATAAAATATGATTAATAGTCTAATTATTTTAATTTCATATACATATTATAAAAATCTCTAATCAAAATTAAATAAGCATAAATTATATACATAAAATAAAATTAGTGTTTAATTATTTAGGAAAATACATTAGGGTTTACTTAATGAAAATATAAACAAAAATTATGAAATTAAAATAAACAAACAAATTAATATTTATCATTAGGGTTTATAAAAATATTAAGGTTAATCAAAATAAATTAGGATTTATGAGGACATTAGGTTTTATATAAAATATTTTTAGGGTTTTAGAAAATATTAGGGTTAATTAATTAATTAAATTATTTTACATATAAGAATTATATACAAATTATAAAATAAATGCATATGATTAAAATTTACAAATAAATAAATTAAGAATTAAAAATATAATTAGTATTTATGTAAAAAAAATAATTTAAAATGTTTAGAACTAAAAATTAGGGTTATAGTTTTAATTATCAATTAAAATTAATTTAAAACAAAAATAATAATAAACAATACAAAAAGAAATAAAGTAGATGAAAGGAAAAGGGGGAGGCCTGGTTTTGATCCCAGGACCTCCCCAATACCTGAAGAAGACTCCAACCACTGGGCCAACGTGCTCTTGGTGTCAACAAAACGTCTTCACATGTTTTTGTTTGTATACTGGGAAAATGAAATTAAAAAAACAAACAAGCAAAAGGGCCTGGGGGATTCAAACCCAGGACCTTGAACATCACACATATGCGCATCAACCAACTGAGCCAGGCTATATCAATTGAAATAATATCAACACTAAATCATAAAATATTATAACAAATTTTTGAATACAAATTTTGGCCCGTTGACTTCATCTTCAACCTTGGAATTTCGCAGGTTTTCCTGCGAAATTTACTGGGAAATTTCCTGCGAATCTTCTTGCGTTCTTGAACCTGCGAATTTCATACACGGCCAAATACACATGATTTTATCAAATTGTTAGCACAAACATGATCCACACACTTCACTGAATCGATCTATGGTTTCAAAATGAATTAATATCCATTAAATTAGAAAACCCTAAATCATAAGGTATGAACCCTAAGATGGCATCTATCGATTTATCCACTGTTTCTCCAAGATTTTTTCCAAGAATCCATCACAAGCTTCAACTAATCATGAATCAATAAACAAAATTAGTTTGTAATGCATAATTAACGTGAATCGAAAATTTCAAAACCAAGAACAAAACCGATTCGGTTTAAGCGATATGCAATGATTTGGATGCTGCAAATGGTTCAAATAAGTTCAATGATCATCTAGGAAGCTATTGCAACCTTCAAAATCTCTGGATACAGCTTCTATGTAAGAATCCGAATTGAGGTTTTTTGGTGAATTTTTGAAAACTTTAAACTTACTCTTGAGGCAGCCAATTCGTCCTTTGTGCATTGTGATGAGTTCTATATATATAGTAGATCATATTTAGGTCAAAACATTGGGCTACACTTTGGATATTTTGGTCATGGAAGATTGAAAAAGATCATGCCTTGAATTTCATATATTCTTTGATATAACCTTTCTATCTTAAGACAATCACCATAAATTGCATATCAATCTGATCCAATTCATGTTTATGACTTTCTAGAAACAATATCTCACTCAAATATTTGATTTATATATTTTATTTTAATTTAAAATGGTTTTAAATGAATAAAATCAAAATAAATAAAATAAAAAATAATAAAAATCTGAATAAATGAGGATTGGGTCGTGCATGATGTCATGTTAAAGTTTGGATCACAAAATTGCAAGCCCATTTGGAAGAAATTGGTTTTAAGCCCCCTTTTGTTCAATATTCTTCTCAAAAATTTCCCAACTTTGCAAGGACACAAATCCTTCATTTTTAATGCTATTAGGGTGTTCTTGGACATTTTGGAAAGCTTAAAGAGTCCTCTAACCAACCCCATTGGTTTCATGTCCATACCTTTTACCATTCTCAAGTTATGCTCTTTTGAAGTTGTTGACTTTTTGTTGACTTTTAAAAGGAGCTATAATGTCTTAGCTCATATCTTCCAAATGAAGCATTTTTGGGCTTGGCTTGTGAGACGTAAAGTTGTAGAGAATTCAATTTCCTTCAAAATGAGCTTTGGATGGGAAAAATTTGATGAAGCATGTGAAAGTTATGGCTGGTCAAAGTTCAGTTGACTTTTCCTGAAGAAACCCTAATTTAGAAACTCCTGATTCTTGATGATCTGAAATCTGACTGAAGTTTGACTTTGGTTTGACCACAGTTGACCTCAGTTTGACTTTTTAACTACTTTGACTGATTTTGACCTATCTGATCATCTGACTGAGCAATCCTTTGGGAAAAGTCTTGAAACTTGTCATGGGGATTCTTAAAAACATATAAGATGTTATGAAACTCACTTGAAGTCTTGGAAGTCCATTTAGCCTGATTAAAGTCAAAACCCTAGTTTAGGATGCATTGCTTAGGAGGATGCATTGTCTGAGGGAAATGTCAAATCTTCTGACTAATTGTGAACATTGTGAACCTTGTGAACTTCATGAAATGTCTTGTGAACCTCGTGAACCTTGTGAACCTCTTAATACACAAAGTCTTATCTTGTGAGGGCAAATTTTGGGGTGCAACAGTTGTAAGATGAAATATGAACCTTGAAATGTAGTTCAATATACCTAGAAACCCCCGAACTTCTTTTTCAGTCTTTGGTGCAGGCATTTCTTAAATGGCTTTGACTTTGTCAGGATCAACTTCAATTCCCTTTTCACTCACAATAAATCCCAACAGTTTACCGGACCGCACCCCGAATGTGCATTTGTTGGGGTTTAGCTTCAAAAGGTATTTCCTCAGACGTTTGAATAGCTTCAACAGATTCACGGGGTGGTCTTCTTCAGTGAGGGACTTGGCAATCATTTCATCCACATAACATTAAATTTCTTTGTGGATCGTGTCATGGAATAATGTTACCATAGCCCGTTGATAAGTGGCACCAGCATTCTTTAGTCCGAATGCCATTACCTTATAACAGAATGTACCCCAGGGTGTGATGAAAGTTGTCTTCTCCATGTCTTCAGGTGACATCTTGATCTGATTATATCCTGAAAATCCATCCATGAAGGATAACACCGAGAACTGAGCCGTATTGTCGACTAATACATCAATGTGAGGTAATGGGAAGTCATCTTTCGGGCTTGCCCTGTTCAGATCCCGGTAGTCCACACACATCCTCACTTTTCCATTCTTCTTAGGCACAGGCACAGGCACAATGTTAGCAACCCACAGCAGGTAACTAGTTACAGCAAGGATACCGGCGTACCACTGTTTTTGTACCTCTTCTTTTATTTTCATGGCCATATCCGGACGAGTACGGTGCAACTTTTGTTTTACTAGCGGACAGTCTTCTTTTAGTGGCAGATTGTGCATAATAATGTCGGTATTCAGACCTGGCATATCCTTATAAGACCAGGAAAAAACATCCACATATTCCCGAAGCATGTAAATAAGTTGCTCTTTCACTGAATCTTGCAGACGGGCCCCGATCTTCACTTCTTTTAAGTCTTCCTCGATACCAAGATTAATCGTCTCAACTTCCTCCTAATGAGGAGTGATAACCTTTTCCTCTTGCCTTAACAACCTGGCTAGCTCTTTGGGTAGCTCATAATCTTCTTCAACCCCTTCATCGGCTTGATTAATCGGATTGTCAAAGTCATACGAAGTCATAGCGGTGTTGTTGTCGGTGCAGTCTGGAGGGCACTCTCTGCAAGGGTTTAGATTTGTTCATTTTAGTGATCAGTTTTATCTTGCATAGAAAAAGTGAAAATGAAAAACAGTGAACAAGAAAAAAGAGACTCATTTGCAAAAGATTTCCTGATATTCATTAATTGGTCGTTTGCACAAAATACAAGATGGCCCGATCACAAAATGAGCCCTGACATCTTGGGCAAGATGCAGGACATGATGCATGCTTAAAGACAGGAAATAATAATTACTCTGCAGAAGTAACTCTTATAATTTCCTGGGAAGACTAGTTTGAGACTTGGTTCCCCGGGATCCTTGGACGTATCCAGTTTTCCAGGTTGTGTTCGTCTTCTTCCTCGTCTTCCAAACTGTTCACAGCATCCGAGGTTAGCATTCCCCTGCTGACAAATTTGGGCTCCATTGCAGCCTCTGGTTGATCTTGTCGAGTTGGTCTGTAACCCAACCCAAATTTGTCTTCTTTCTTTGCAACTGGCAGCAACTTGCCCTAGCCTTGAGCGGTACCCTCTTCAACAACCTTCCGGGCCTGTTGATATGAAGTGATGGAGGTTCCAGACATAGTAGATGCTTCATTGATGTTAAGGGCCTCAAACCCTGACTCATGGTCTCATGGATCTCCCCATCCATTTCTATGTACTTGTACGTAGCTAGCTGGCTAACAAAAATATCCTCCTCCCCACAGATGGTGATGATTTGGCCTTCCCACTCGAATTTTAACTTCTGGTGAAGGGTAGACGTAACAGCGCCAGCGGCGTGAATCCAGGGTCTACCCAACAGACAGCTGTAGGCCGGCTGTATGTCCATCACAAAGAAGGTAGTTTTAAAGGTTTGTGGTCCAATCATCACAGGTAAATCGATCTCTCCAAGCACCGATCTTTTGGACGCAATTCCAAGGCATCATACTCCAACTTTACCAAGGCCTTCTTTGGGAGAACATTGAGCGAAGACCCAGTGTCCACCAGTATGTGAGAAAGGATAACACATTTGCATTCCAAGGTGATGTGCAAAGCCTTGTTATGGTTGCGCCCCTCCGTTGTTAAATCAGCATTTGTAAAGCCCAGTCCGTGACTGGTGTTGACATTTGCGACCACAGTTTCTAACTGATTAACAGTAATCTCTTCTGGCACGTATGCTACGTGTAGGACCTTCAACAATGCATTCATGTGGGCTTCGGAACACATTAACAGTGATAATATAGAGATTTTGGAGGGGGTTTGGTGAAGCTGGTCCACCACCTTGTAATTACTCTTCTTTATTATCCTCATGAATTCGTCTACCTCTTGCTCAAAAGACGTCTTCGGATTCTCTTTAACAGCTGACTCTTCAGATACCACATTCTTCCCTTTTGCCTTAGCAGCAGTTTCTGCTTCAGCATTAGGTCTTGGTGTTTGTGAGGCAAAAAGGCGTCCGCTTCCGGTGAAGCCTCCGCCTCCCCCAACATTGTCAACTTGTGGTGAAGAGGTTGATGAATCTAGGGTGATTTTCTCCCTGTTGCAGTAGAGATCAGAGCCGTAGTGCCAAGGTATGGCATTACTGCTTTCATAAGGAACAGGCCCAGGTACCATAATGGTGACTGGACTGATTGCTGCAGCGGAAGGAACTGTGATGGTGTGCGGATCGTAGTAGATTGTGACTGGAGATCTGACAGGAGGTGTTGCAGTTTGTTGTTGTAAATTGTGGTTGGGATGAACATTTGCTGGGTCATAATAGATTGTAACCGTTGAGACATCTTCATTAGCTTTTGCAGGTGTTATAGGCGTTTCTGTTGATAAAATGGATGTTGATGTTGTAGAAGAAAAAGTTGTTGAACTCTGATCTGTTGAAATAATTGATGGAAGAACTGCTGGAGTTGTGGAAGAATCAGTGGGAATGATAGTTGTTGTTGTTGTAGGAGGATTTGTTGTTGCTGAAGAAAGGATTGTTGATGTTGTAGGAGATTCCATTATTGCTGAAGAAAGAGTTGTTGAAGGAGTCGTTGTAGTAATCTACAAGATTCCCTCTCTGATGAGGCCATCTATGCCAAACCTTAGCTTCTCACAACCATTAATAGCAGTCTTGCACAATTCACAGTAGGCCCCATAGCCCGGGAACACTTGGTATTTTAAAAGTTGAACTTTGACTTCAGCCAGTGGTGTTTGAATCTGTGCAACATTATCAATCAATGTAGATGGTTGATCTTCCTCTATGGCATTAATCCTGGGCCCACCATGATTAGGCATAGGATTTCTGTTAACGTTCGGAGGAGGTGCGAAATTGAAAGCTTTGGAATCGACCAGATCTTGAACCTTCATCTGCAAGGCTCTACATTTCTCAGTATTGTGACCAGGTGCGTTGGAGTGAAAGGCACACCTGGCATTAGCATCATAATTCTTCGGGAGATTGAGGGGATCTGGTGGTGCCAACGTCCTTAACTCAACCAGGTTAAGCTTCAGGAGTTGTGGCAATAAAGCAGCATAAGGCATAGGGATGGGATCAATCACCCTAATTGCTTGAGATGGCCTCTGTTGAAAGGGGCGCTGCTGTTGGTTGCTATTGTTGTTGTTGTAAGCTCTTTATTGCGGAAAATTAGATTGTTGCTGATAATGATGTTGTTGTTGTTGAGGATAAAGTTGTTGTTGTGGAACCGGAGCCGGGATGGTAACAGCTGTTATGAATCTGTGAGAATACTGGGGTCTGCCCCTGCCTGCATAGATAGCATTTGTTTCACCCGCCCTACGGGATCCTGTAAAAGGTTTTCTGGAGTTGCTGGAGGAACTTGAACCATTGTCAGATATTTTGCCCATCTTCAGAAGACTCTCAAATCTCTCACCAGCTATAACTACATCGGCAAAACTGGTGTAAGAGAAAGCAGCAAGTCTATCAATATAAGTTCCCTGCAATGTGTTCATTAACATGTCAGCCATTTCTCTTTCTGACATGGGTGGCTGGACAATAGAAGCAAGCTGTCTCCACCTCTGAGCATAATCCCGAAAGCTCTCCCTTGAAGACTGAGACATGCCCATTAGAAGAGTTCTATTGGGATCCATGTCTAGGTTGTATTGGTACTGACGGATGAAGGCCTCGGCCAAGTCTTTCCAACATCTTATGGTGACCCTTGTCAGATGTGAATACCATTCTCTTGAAGCTCTAGTCAGGCTGTCCTCAAAATAGAACATCCATAACTTCTCATCCATGGTATAAGCCTTGAGTCTTCCTAAGAAGGATTGCAGATGAGTACGCGGGCAAGAGGTACCATTATATTTCTCAAAGCATGGGGGTTTGAATTTGTGGGGAATCCTCACCCCATCTACCAGCCCCATATTCATTACGTCAAATCCCAGAGAATTCTGAGATTCCAAATATCTTAACTTTTCGGCAATCTCATCAAATCTTCTTTCATACACCTCATCCCCAGACCCAATAACAGTGAATTGTTCTTCTTGGGGATCCTCTTGCAGGATTCTGCCCCCAGCAGTATTTCCTTGAACATTCCTCGGGATGTTAACATCTGGATTCAAATGGGGTCCATACTCTGGTGTGTCAATACGAGGCTGCCCCCGTTCATTATTGTTGGTTCCTCCTGTCCCAAGGTGGGGATCTTCAGGTGTCTGTATTTCTACCAGCTCTCTCAACCTTTCTTGACTCTGGGCTAAGCCAATCATCACAGCCATAAACTGGGTCATTTGGTTTCTCATTTCGACCCTTTCATTAACCATCTGATTTCTGACCTCATTCAGGTCCTGCTGTACCTGCTCCATCTGAATGCCTGGAAGGTTGTTATGCGTAGGGTACCGGTGTGTGCGGTTGACAGGGAACACTCTGCGATGATCAATGTTTCCTAAAAGCACAACAAAGTGAGAAACAAATAATAAACAAAAACCTACAAAACAAAGAAAATGTTAGTATGCAATGCAGTATGCTTATTTGTTTTCCAAGGTATCCGGTTTGGTTCTTGGTTTTGACCTTTCCAGACCTCGAGGAAGATGCTTGATGTTGTTGAGAAAAGAAGCCCAATGAAAACAAACTAAATATATTACAAATGATGAAAAAATACATAGTCTGTTTTACAGTACATGCCCATGGTGGGTCAAAAATACAACAAAAGAGAAAAGTACATCAAAAGAAAAGAAATACAAGCAAAGAGGAATCAGACATCCAATCCATAATCATCTTCCCTGACTTCCTTCAGGAGTGCCTCAGTCACCGGACCAGCTGGGTGCTCTGTAATGGTCTTAATGAGGAGGTTCCTAGTAGCAATGGCAGTAGTCAGCTTCTTATGCCTGTCCTGATCTTTGGATCTTTTTAACCCTGCTTGTAGCTTCAATTCTGATATCTCCTTCTGAGCTGCCAGTAAAGCTTCCTGCTACTTCTTCTTATTGGCCTCCAACTACTCAATCTTGGCATGAGTCCTCTGGTCTTCTTGTGCATGGGCTTCGGTGATCCTGATCAACCTAGCCTGACTTTCCTCTAGGTAATGCTCAGCCCTAGCTTTCTGAATTTTGGCCTCCCTGCAGGCATTCTTCAATATCTATTCCCCAGCTATTGTTTTCCTTATGTAGTCCTCTGTTCTCTCAATCTTTGTAAGGTGCTCAGTCTTGATCCTTTCCAATCTTTCAATGTCCAGACGACCGTCATTTCTTTCCCAAAGAGTCTTCTTCAGGGCTTCAGACAGCTGATTATTCCTTTCTTTCAGCTTTTCAAATTCCTCCAGGCTAACTGTTGCTACAGGTTGTACTGTAGATGGTCCAGGTGTGTCTTCCAAGGTGAAAGGCATTCTGGTAATTTGAGCTCTAGTACGGGACCAGTCTGAATACTGAGCTGAAGCAACATTGTTACATCTTCCAAGGATGGCTACCCCCTTTGTCTGGATGTTGTCCCAAGCCCAGACAGCTTGTCTGACAACAGCTGAATTAGGCTGCACTTCACAGTATAGGGTCTCAGCTAAATCCTGCCCTCTGGGAGGGTGAACTAAGGCATAGCCCAATTGTCTCTTAAACAGTAAAGGGTTGTAGTTGATGCAACCTTTTACTCCTATGAGAGGCACATTAGGGTATTTCCCACAGCTGGTGATAATGTCCTTGCCTTTGGTGCTTTGGGTGCACCATCTGATATCATCTGAAGTTAAGGCAATCAACCTCTTGGCACAATTCCTCTGTTGGTGTGGGTTCAAGAAAGCATCTAATTTAGGCAGGTGTATGAGTAGCCAAGAGTAGAAAAAGGGAGCACAACATCTAACCAACTTCCCCCTTTGTTTTTCATTTCTCTGATGGATGGAGTAGTAAAAATCCCCTAGCAATGTAGGCACTGGATTCCTCAGTAGGAACAAGTGGATGGCATTCTTACTGACAAATTTAGGCTCATCTGCAAATAATATAGCCCCATATATGTTGAGGGCTAAAAGTGCACAGACTGCCCTCCATTCTCCCAATACAGCCTTCAGGGTGGCTTGAGAAATCAAGAAGTCCAGATGTAAACCAGGAATCCCGGCTTTTGTTGTCATGTTTTGCTCAATAAGGGCAGGCTCCAAGTATAATGCCCTTTCTATCTCTTCACTTCGGGGAGAGTCATCTCTGGGTTAAAGGGGATTCCTCCTCTGATAGGCACTCCCATCAACACAGAAAACTCTTCCAACAAAGGCCCTATCTGAAAGTCAGTAAAGGTGAAGCACCTAAGTGGAGGATCATAAAACTGCAAGCATGTGTGGATCATGATTCTCTGAGAAGAATCAAGGTCCATAACCATGTCCAAAATACCCCCATAGTGCTCTCTAAACAGTGGGATGTGGTTAGGGGTGATGAGTGACTGGACCTGCCTGATACCAGTCAATATGGGCTCAAAAAAGTGATAAGATATGTTGCTCTTCCTGGGAGTAGCCATGAGTGTTGCTGAAGAAGCTGAAGGCAAATGCTGATGAGGATCACAAACTGAGAAGCTGAAGGTAAGTCTCTGACAGACTGATGTTGGTGGGTCTCTGACAGACTGATGGAAGTGTTGAAGGAGATAGCTGAAGAAGAGGTCTAAGCAACAGAAGGGGTCAAAACCAAACCAAGATATAATGAGGTGGATACCCTGAAAAACAAATAAACAAATGTTAAATGATGCAATGATGATATATGAAATGATATGCAAGGGTTTGTGATCAAGAGCTGGATCTGATTATCTGTCTTGGTATAAGGTCCATGTGTGTTCAAAGGTCCAGATGGAGGCTCAGAAATCCAGTAACCAGGGTGGGGGACTCAAATAAAGAGTCACATATCCAGGGTTAATCACAAGAACTGTCCAAAGTGGAGTACTCTTAAACAAAACAGTAACAGGGTATGATGTGGCCAAGGGTTCCTGCAAAACCTGCAAATATCCCAACCCTCTCACATGTAATGTTCTAGAACAAGGATCCTCAGACTTGGATCGGTTATGAGAAGTGTAAACACTTCTAACCTGGTGGTACAATGTTTACAATAACCATAAAATATCCTCATCTAATTCACCCCAGATTCTGAAGGTCATAATAAAGGTCATCCAGACTTAGCAGGCTTCCCAGATAGCCCTAGCACTACAGGAAATCTATAGCACAGTGTTCTCAAGAAGAAACCCACATCTGAACCGTATTTCATATTCCCACACTAGACCGAAATGGAATGGGAACGAACATGAACCACTCTAGCCTAGGTGTCACTCAGGTCCCAGGTATAGGACCTTAATCACTCAGTGGAACCCCACCCATAAAAACAGAAAACCAGATCCAACAATGACAGTATGAAATATGCATAAGACTGTAAAAGAAAGCAATAAATAGAGTTGTACATAAAGCAATAAATAAAGCAAATAAATAAACACAACTAGCACATATCACCCCAGTAAACACAAATCAAACAAGCGCTAGGAGGAACCCACAAAAAGAACCAGAAGCCCTGGTTGTAGTATAAGGGGTCCCCAGCAGAGTCGCCAAGCTGTCGCTCCCACCAAATGACACCCGATCAAGAGGGGTACAGACGCAAACAGTCGGCGAAAGGAGAGCACACAAGGGTGAACTGAAAAGAGTCGCCAGCTAGGCATTTTTATCCCGAAGGAAAGGTAATGCTGCATAAACCTAGGAAGAGATGGATAGGACGGTCGCGAACCAGAGAAACTGAGAAAGGGGGTTAGTTATAACCTGGGAAGGTATTAGCACCCAGATTGTCTGTCGTACTCGACGGGATCCACGCTTGAAATATTTTTGTTTAAAGGGGTAGTGTCAGTGTTATTTTGTGTGCAAAAGCTGGAAAAGAATACAAGTGTCAGTGCAAAAGAAGTGTAAAGTGAAGAGAATGAGTGTCAGTTTAAGGAAAGAGTGTAATGCTCAAGACAACGAGGCTTAAAGAATAATGTTGGAAGATGGGGAAATATACAGAGACTTTTGTTCGATAATAGTTAAGTTTTTCCTACGTATCCTCTCGTGCAATGAGGAAGTCATAACACCGTAGTTCGACTCAAAGAGACTGAAAGATAAATTGACTGATGAACTGCTTGCTTGTCTATGCTCAAGTGTAGGACTCATCTGGCTCGAGTGCTAACTGTCTTGCATTAGACGGAAGAAGCAAGTCCTCGTTTGTGAATGAGTGTGATGATAAGAGAATCCCGAAGGAGAAGATTATTGTTTGTTTTAGATGTTTTCAATCTTTTATTGCTTTTTGTGTTTGTCATAAGTTAATGAGCTTAAGCCTAAACCAAGGGTTAGTAAACTCATCACATCCTCCCTCTGATTAGGGGTAATGAGAATACCTTAAGTATGAAGTAAACATCTCACACTTAATCACCATGATGTAGGATTAAGATCATTAACCTACTTGTGATTATTTAGATGTTTTTGGTTTTTTTTTAGTGTTAAGTAATGAGTTTAAGCAATAATCAAGGATTTAAGGGTCCCATTACACCATCCTAATAGAAGGATAATAGATGAGAGCATTTAAGCTGAGGAAGATACCCAACTTAACCCATGATTAGGGATTAACCTCATGACAAAACAAATCCTTTATTAAAGTGGATTTTAGTTAATGGTAAGATTAAGAAGTTGATTTTATGATTTGTAAGACAACTTGAGGGGGACTTGTCCATTAACACTAGGGTTAGTCCTTCTTAACCAATTAAGGAAGAATTAGAACCCAAATGCAAGGCCCAAGTTACAAGTTATTGTCTTATTGATTATTAAGATGAATTGATAAAGGGATTTAAACACATTAAAGGCTTAACACTTAGGATTAAAGGTATACACTCCATCCTAATAGAAGGATGCAGGCATAACCTTAATCACAAAGCCTTAAAACCTTAAAGGTTTAGTCTCTGATTATGAGATGAGAAAAGAGACACAAAAGAAGACACAAAGGTAAAACTAAAAGGGACTAATTAACCCTAATTGTGATCATGCTTGGGTGTTCCTAGGATTTATGAGGCTTGCAAGAGATCTTCAAGGAAAATCCACCAAGGAAGAAGAAAGATGGAAGGAAGAGAAGCAGGAAGAAGCAAGTCAACTTACTTCACTTAAGAAGATAAGTTTCTTGAAGAAAGAAGGTGAAGAAGGAGCATGAATGAGCAAGCTCACTCTAATACAAAGATAAAATGCAGCAATGATGCATAAGAGAGATGAGAAGAGATTGTGAGAAGTGAAGGCAAATTCACTTCCCAAACACTTACCACCTGAAAAGTTAGCAAAAGGAAATGAAATGAAATGAGAATGAAATGAATGCAATGAGGCAAACCAAAACCAGAAGCATGTTCATGATGCTAATGATGCAAAGAGAAGATGCAAATGTATGTGATGAGATATGAATGATCATACAAGTGATGAAGATGCAAATGGAGCATATAAGAAGCATGAAAGTTCATGAATGCATATGGAATGTAATGAAAGCATAACATGGAAAATGGATGATTCAATGATCAATCATGGTTCTAATGTGTCCTAAGATGTCTTATATGTCATGTGAATGCACAAAATTTCATGGCAAGTTCATGGATGCAAGCATATGCAAGATGAATGCAAATGAAGATGCAAAATTAGGGTTATATGAACATGTGAGATGCAAAACTCAAAAACAGAAGCAAATCATAAGATAAAAAATTGAAAATGGACTTAAGGGAACCTTAAACCTATACTAGTTCACCATCCAAAGGGGGAGGTCAGAAGCTAAACCTAAAGGAAGTTATGAATTTCCTATGTTTTTAGGGTTTTAAGGGTGATCCTCAAGGTAAAATGCCAAACAAATTGAAAATGAAAGATAAAAATGAAACAAAAAGAATGCAAAAAGAACAATTCACAAACTCAACTTGGTTTAAAAGTTATGAAATTTTGAAGTTAGGGTTAGAAATGTACAAATTTAAGAACCCTAATTCATTGAAAAAATGTCAAAGTGTGATCAAAATCAAAAATAAATTTGTGTGGTGAGTTTGAAAATGCTTCTAAATGTTCAAAGATGTTCTCTGATTTTTTTTTTGCAATTTTTAAATACTTATTTGTATTTTTAATTAATTAAAATCAATTAACTAATTAAAAATAACATTTAAATGATTTAAAAATATTTTTTAAAGCAAAAAATAAAAATAAAAATATTTTTGGGTTCTGAAAATTAATAAAAGGTTTGATAAAAAATTTCAGAATTTTTTGACTATTTTTACTATTTTTTAAAAATTCGTACAAATTAAATAAGAAAATAATGAAATAAAATTAAATAAATGAAAGTATGCAGAATGGAGAGTCAGGATGAAATCTAGGTTTAAAATGTTTGATTGGGCGCGCATCTGAACGACCCAAATTGAAACTTCATTAAACTGATTTAATTAATTATTAATCCTAAAATTAAAACTAATGATTCAATCTGATCCACACACTGCACGGGGGAAAGAAGGATCTAACGGCCCACATTTAAAATATGCTCTAACCCTAATTAATTAGGTTAATGACTTTCAGGTGGCCGGAAATGACCTCTGGTCATCTTCTCCGGCCACACTCTCCCCTGAAAATCCTCAAATCACTCCCTAGGCCATAACAAACTCCCCAAATCTCCATAAATGATCTCCAAACCCCATAGAACAAGAATCCAGCACCATAATTCATTTATCTTGCATCAAAATCATGATTCGAACAAAAACATAAAAATGTACAAAATTTCAGAACATGCATACACAGTCAATACTCAACCATTCTTCAAAAATAAATGCTCATTGTAATCAGGAGAACAAACTCTACCATCTCATAACTAAAGAAACGATTTCTGGAAAAATGTTTCAAAAGGATACCTGAGATGAAGCTTTGCTAATGGAGATGCCTGTGCCTTCTTCTTGATGCAAACACTCTCATATGATCACCCTTGAGCTTCTTTGATGCTTTGCTGAAGTGTTTGTGACTTCTCTTTGAAGTTCAGTGAAGTTCAGTTGAAAAGGGGAAAAATCGTATTTGGTGTATGGTGTTTTGTAGGGCAAAATGAAGGGTGGTTTATGATCAGTGATGGATTTGAAGATGAATGGTGGAAGAATTTTTAAGTTTTGATGTTTGTGCTGAGTGTTTCGAATGAAAATGCAAAGTGTAGACACCTCAAATTTGCCCTTTGGTTTTCTATCTTTGTCAGCTTCTCGTTTCGCATTCATACGCATTTTGCATACCATTTGCATAAGTTCCTAAGGCATGGGATCACATTTTCTGAAGAATTTGGGTTTCATGTTTTTATCTGTGGATTATCAGAGAATTCAGAGTTTCAACTATACAACCATCAGTGGCATCATCCTCTCATTACTCATGTTACAGAATTAGGGTTTATTTCCCTGATTATTTGGTTCTCGAGGATTTCACATTTGTAAGGTTTCTTCTCCTATGCATTTGGCTCGTCACCATGGATTTCTGCTTCATCAGGATATTTCTTCAAGATCAAGTGTTGATGGTGAATTGTTCAGTGGTAGCTGCATTATTATTAATAATCATTGATTTTCGTGGAAGCAGTGCAAGTTTGGTTTCAAGATGAGAACCGAGGTTGTGTGGTTATGCGCATATTGCTGGTGGTCGTTCCATTCCACAAAGGATTAATTCATTCCAAGATTTTATTTTATTATCATTTCATTTATTCCCATATCCATAAATCCATATTGTTTTACCTATCCATTTTTATTAGCCATTTTTATCCAATCCTTAAATCAATATTCATAATTCATTTCCAATCCAATTTCCTTTCTCAAATACAAAAGCCCATTTATTGTTTCTCACAATCCAAAATAACTTACCTATTTTAATCCACATTTCTTTCCTTTTTATCAATTTTCATAATATCCTTTTTCTTTCTCATTTTTGTCCATAATCCATTAATCTTATCCAAATTAATTGCAAGACCATTAGACAATTTTACCTTTTTTTTTTAGTTCATATATTTTCAAGTCTTTTGTTATTTATTTCTTTTCTAGCCCATTGCAATTCGTCCAAAAGTGCATAGCCCATATAATGTCATGAGAAGCCCATTAGAAATAAGCTTGAGTTTGTTTGACCTAGATATAAAAGATAGGAACATTGATCCCAAGAGGGGGAGAAGGCAGCGCCTCTTTTTCTCATTCTTTCTCTTTTTTTTCACAAACTTTTTCTTAACTCTTCAACAAAACATTCTAGCATTTTTTTTCTTCAATACTCACACACAATACATTCACAAAGAGCATAACACATCATTTTTTTTAAAAAAAAAACTTCCCATTTTTCCTTCATCACTCTCAGCGCATTTTCAGTTCTCACAGCAAAGCAATCTCCAACATTTTTCTGACTCTCTCTCAACACAGCACCCTGCATTTCGCAACAAACCGTAACCTCAATAAAACTCCTCCTGCATTTTTCATCAACATTAAACTCAACCCAATCCTCACAAAAATCCGTTCAACCCTCACTGTAAATTGACTTCACACCGCAAAAAAGAAACCTAAAACAACTAACAACAACAATCACAGACTGAACAAACCGTCACAACAAAATCACTCATCTTCACCATTCACCCTCTTCGATTTTCATCAACCTCATAACCTTCATCCTCAAAATATCAACACCAACCGGCCTTCTTCAAACACACAACAACAGCCACGACCTCCATTCAACACCAACCACCTTTCTCAATCATACAGAATCAACAGCACACACAAAAACACAGCCATAACCACCTCAAACACCTTCGGCCTTTCATTACCCTGTTCCACCAATGCACATCAAAATCGCTTCCGCCATTCTCGCTTAAAACCGCACAACACACAAAACTCTTTCGATTTCGTTCTTCAGCCCTCAACCTCAATCATTAACCATAAACATTTCTCACTCCTAATTTTAAACCAAATCTGAATCAAACATTAACAACGTATCTCCTTCATCATTTCATCAACAATAACTGAACAACAATGACCACAACACCGGTCCATTTTCTTCTTAAACCATAATTTCAAACATCAACAACAACAGAAACAGAAACAGATCTAGAGAAGAGATGAAGAGTTAAAGACAAAAATAAGAGTGAAATAGGGAAAGCGTTGAAGAACAAGAATATAGAACCACCGAGAGTTGAAAAAGAGCAAGTTCGTTGGTTGAGTTTTGCGGAAATAAAATTTTGAGAGCTTCCGCACCGATGTTTGAAAAGACGAAGATCGTTGTTGTGACGGTGAGATCGGAAAGATCTCGTTGGCTTCTTCTTCATTAAACGAAAGTGACGGAGAGTCATCGACGGCCAACGGCGTAAATGAGAAGACGACGACGAGTTCGTAGGCAACGAAGATCAGAGGGTTTGTCCTCCGCCGGCGAAAGAAGTTGGAGAAGCTTTCGATGAATAATGGCTGATGGTGTTTTGAGAAGAGGGGGATTTCATTTCGTCATGCGCGTGCCTCCCTGAAACATTTTTCTTTGACTTTGTCTCTTTTATTTATTTGAGTTTATAATGACTATTTTCTTTTAATTTTGATTTTGATTTTGTTTTGTCATTTGAACCAAAGCTTATTTGAACTTTTAAGTCCCACCTCCTGAATCCATGAGAATAGGCATCGGGCCTATGAGTTGTGAAGCCCATCTGGAGTTTCCGTTCCCCACCGTCTCTTTCCCAGCAACATAAACCTCTTTTGTTTTTTTTTATATAAACTAATTTCTCAACTATTTTATTTAGGCATCTTAATTAGTTTTTATTTATTTATTTGTTCATTAAAACTAATAGAAGTTTTAGTTTAGAGTTTTATTTCAATTTTGTTTATTGTGATTTCAATATAGTTTTTCTCTTTGATTTTTGTTTTAGGGAAGCTCCCTTTGTTACTAATGGGCTAGGGCCCATCGAACCTCCCGCCTCCACACCCCTGTCTTTATTTTACTTATTTTTGTGATATTGTTTAGAACCTAGGTGTTAAGTTTGCTGGATTTGATTAATATGTGTTAAAGTTTAGCTTAAGATTTTGTTAGGATTTCATTATAGTTTTGTTCACTAATTTTAATACGGTTAGTTTTGATTAATTTAGTTCATTTGAATCAGATTGCATTTAATCTTGGATCTAGCTTTGGTTTATAATTTGTAGGCTTATTGCTTGATTGCGAGGATGGCGGATTTGACTTGGTGATAGCTTTATGTTTGATTGTTCGTTCGTGGATTGTTGATTTGTTGTTGTTCGTGGAATTCTTGATACGACTTATGACGCTTAATGGATTATTCCCTGGACACGTTCTTCTGGCGCTTATTGAAGAGGCAACGGACCTTCTCCGTTAGGTACAGCTGAGGCCCGGTCTTATTTGCATACCGTTGCATCTGGAAGCCCTACTGGTTTAAGTTCTGTTTGCGCATTGCTCATCTCATCTTTATCGCATTCTCATCTTCTTATCTTATTTCTTATTCATCTTAATTCTTCTTTCTCATCTTTTCTATTCATTCTCAACTTGAGGTGTGCTTAGGCCACCACGGAGCTTCTCCTTTCGCCTTTCTCTTCTTTTTTCTTTCTTCTTTAGGATAGTGAGCCTCACTAACCTAGGGCCATCCGAGCATGTGAATATTTAGGATATAGTCCCCCACTTAGTTTTTACCTTTGTGTCTCTCTTTGAGTCTTCTTCTCTCATCTCATAATCAGGGACTAAACCCTAAAGGCCTTAAGACTTTGTGATTAAGCTTATGCCTGCATCCTTCTCTTAGGATGGAGTGTATAACTTTAATCCTAAGTATTAAACCCTTAATGTGTTTAAATCTCTTAATTATCCACCTAATAATCACCAAGACATCACACTTGTAACTTGGGCCTTGCATTAGGGTTCTAATTCTTCCTTAAGTGGTTAAGAAGGACTAACCCTAGTGTTAATGGACAAGTCCCCCTCAAGTTGTCTTACAAATCATAAAATTCACTTCATCATCATATCATTAAATAAAATCCACTTAATCAAAGGCTTGTTTTGTCATGGGTTTAATCCCTAATCATGGATTAAGTTGAGGAGCTTTCCTCAGCTTAAACTTTCTCATCTATTATCCTTCTATTAGGATGGTGTAATGAGTCTGTTTAATCCTTTGATTATGGCTTAACCTCATTACTCAACACTAAACAAAAACACCAAAAACATCTAAATAATCACAAGTAGGTTAATGATCTTAACCCTACATCAAAGGTGGTTAAGTGTGAGAATCTGACTTCACACTTAAGGTATTCTCATTACCCCTAATCAGAGGGAAGATGTGATGAGTTTACTAAATCCATTGGTTTAGGCTTAAGCTCATTATCTTATGAAAAACTTTCAAAAGCAATAAAAGACTGAAAACTCAAAAACAAACAATAATCGTCTCCTCCGGGATTCTTCTCTCATCACCTTCACTCACAATCGAGAACCTGCTTCTTTCGTCTAATGCAAGACAGTTAGCACCTGAGCCAGACAGGTCATACACTTGAGCATTGACAAGCAAGCAGTTCACAAGTCAATTCATCTTTCAGTCTCTTTGGGTCGAACTACGGTGTTCTGACTTCCTCATTGCACGAGAGGATACGTAGGCATAACTTAACAGTTATCGAACAAAAGTATCTGTACATTCCCTCTCCTTCCAGCTTCATTCTTTAAGCCTCATGATCTTGAGCATTTCACTCTTTCCTTACACTGACACTGTATATATCACACTTCACATTCCTTTTGCACTGACACCTGTACATCTTTTCCAGCTCTTTTACACAGATTGCACTGACACTACCCCTTTAAAACACAAATCTTTTAAGCATGGATCCCGTCGAGTACGGCGGACAATCTGGGTGCTAATACCTTCCCAGGTTGTAACCAACCCCCTTTCTCAGTCTCTCTGGTTCGCAAACCGTCTTATCCATCTTTTCTAGGCCTATGCAGCATTGCCTTTCCTCCGGGATAAAAATGCCTAGCTGGCGACTCTATTCATTCTCCAGTGAGTTCACGGCTGTGTGTTCTCACTGTTCCCTTCGCCGACCGTTCGCGTCTGTACCCTTATCTGACCCTGTGTCACTTATCGGGAGCGACAGCTTGGCGACTCTGCTGGGGAACCTTATACTGCAACCAGGGCTTCTGGTTCTTTTTGTGGGTTCCTCCTAGCGCTTGATTGATTTGTGTTTACTGGGGTGTTATGTGCTTGTTTGTGCTTGTATTTATTTTTGTTTATTGATTTATGTACAGTTTGCTTTACTGTTTTCTTTATTGCATTTGTATATATCATACTGTCTTTATTGCTGGCTGGATCTGGTTGTTTGCTTTGGTGGGTGGGTGATTCATTGAGAGTTAAGGTCCTATACCTGGGACCTGAGTGACACCTAGGCTAGAGTGAATCATATTCTTTCCCATTCCATTTCGGTCTGGTGCGGGAATATGAAACACGGTTCAGATATGGGTTTCTTCTTGAGAACTCTGTGTTGCAGATTTCCTGCAATGCTAGGGCTATCTGGGAAGCCTGCTAAGTCTGGATGACCTTTACTATGACCTTCAGAAACTGAGGAGAATTAGAGGAGGATTTTTTATGGTTATTGTAAACACTGTACCTCCGGGTTGGAAGTGTTTACACTTCCCATAACTGATCCAAGTCTGAGGATCCTTGTTTTAGAACACCGCCTGTGAGGGGGTTGGGCTGTTTACAGGTTTGCAGGTACCCTTGACCTCAACATACCCTCATTACCAGTACAATTGATTGATCCGGTCACTATGATCCTGGAGTTCTTCAACCTCTGATTTTCAGTTACTATTTCGGGTTACTATACAGAGATCTTGTGGTTACAGACACTCGATTCTTGGTTCAGTATCCCAGATTCCAGGCAGTTTCCAGCTGTGATCCCATGTCTTTGCATCTTTTGCATCATCATATTGCATTTTGCATTTGCATCTGCATTGCATTTTCCTCCTCCAGAGAGCTTATCCTTCCTCTTTTGTCCATGACCAGCCAGCTGATTTCCCGGTACTTAGTTTGAACAAGTGGTAACAGTTAGAAGACGACAGAGTGTGTGAAGCTAGATTGAGCAGTGTCAAGAGTTAAAAAGGGTCAGATTGGAAGCCGTCAGTAGCTATGTCAGAGAACAACCGTCAGAACGTTGAGTTTCCACCTGGTTTCACTTCAATGACCAATCCTCTGTATGGTCTTTCTCCTGACGAAGATCTTCCACAAGTGAACAATCTTGCTCAAGCTCAGCCTGCACAGACCCCGATCGTGAATCAGAATATATCTGAACCATCTGCTGTCCGAGGTGGACCTTCATCTTCGGCTGATACTGCGAATTATCAGAGTTTTGCTTTCCCTATGCCAGACTTCCAAGGGGCAATCCCTCTTGTGAAAACCAAGGATCCCCAAGTTATTGATCCTGCTGAAAGATTTCGTGTGTTGGACGAGCGACTCAAAGCCTTAGCGGATCCTGATGCCTTTGGTCTTGATGCTCTAAACATGTGTTTGGTGCCTGGTCTTGTCATTCCTCCAGATTTCAAAACTCCGAAGTTTGAGAAATACACTGGTGTCAGTTGCCCGAAGCGTCATTTGGTGATGTTCTGTAGAAAAATGATTTCTCATGCCTGTAATGATAAGTTGATGATTCACTGTTTTCAGGACAGTTTAAGTGGGGCATCTTTAAGCTGGTACATGGATTTGGAAAGCAGTCATATCCGATCTTGGAATGATTTATCCAGAGCTTTCGTAAAGCAATACCAGTACAATATGGACGTGGCGCCCAATCGCACGCACTTGCAGAGCCTATCCCAGAGGAGTGGTGAATCTTTCAGAGAATATGCACAGCGGTGGAGAGAATTGGCAGCCCAAGTGCAACCACCACTTTCAGACAGAGAATTAATTGACCTGTTCGTGGGCACCTTGCAGGGTCCATACTTGGAAAGAATGAGTAGCTTTGGGACGACAAGCTTCTCTGATTTGATGATAGTTGGAGTACGCATTGAGAGCCTGCTCAAAAGTGGAAAGATCCAGGACTTTTCGAATATCCCAGCTAGTGAAGGTGAGTCTGTTGTTAGCTCCCAAGAGGAAGAATGGTATGATACCAATGCAGTCATGGCAAATATCAAATATTCAAGACCAACATCTTCCCAGAGATCATCTACTCCTGTGTCTGGTTACTCTTACGGGGATTCGGCAATATTCAGAGCACCGTGTCAGAAGTCCTGGACTCCGCCTCGTCCAAATCTGCAAGCTCATGGTCAAAGACCTCAGAATCAACTTCAGAGCCAGCCTAGGCCTCGTAACAATCTGGAAAGGAGGATTGCTCCTCTTCATCCAGTTCCCATGGCGTACAGTGAACTTTTGCCACATCTAATTCAGAGCTCTTTGGTGGTTCCTAAGCCTCTCAAGCCGTTGCCAGAGCCATACCCTCCAGGGTACAATCCTCATGAGCAGTGTGGATATCATGGTGGATCAATCGGGCATTCAACTGAAGATTGCAAAGCTTTTCAAGCCAAAGTACAACAATTGATCGACAAGGGCTGCATCTCCTTTCCAGAAGGAAGCTTGGTTGTGCACGTCAACCTCTCACCTGATTGAGTTCAAAGACTTCGAAGGAGCATCTCTTGATTTCAGTGGCTCAGACAACAGTATGTCATCAGAGTTGGTGATCATTGTATCCTTTTATCATTTGCATTGTAGTTTCTTTCCTGTTAGCAGCTACTTGTCTTTTAAGCATTGTTATTTTAAATGGTAATGTTAATGTAGTAATCTTGCACTTTTGAATCAATTATGTCGCATTCGCTCATTTTTCTTTACTTGCATTGAAAAAAGAAAAAAACAAAAATTGCATCCATATGCCTCCCATGTATTTCACTGTTGTTTAGCAGGTTTGAGGGAGGATGACGACAACTGAATACTCATAATTGTTGAAGGTATGCTTTCAGAGTAGAACCTGCTGACAATGTACAGACATTGCTTCAATTCCCAAACACCGGAGATATAAGGGAGATAAACCCTCGTCAACCCCTTTGAGCCTTGAAGTAGGAGTTTCTTTTCTGAACGAAAAAACCCTCACATTCAACCCAGGGCAGGGTAGTTATCAGTTAATTTGACCGAGCGTTCAAATTTCCAAAGGGGTGTGCATCCGGGGATCCATTACCTTTATTCATTACACCTCAAAAGGTCAAGGGACGTGAAAACACAATGGTTATCCCTCACCAACAAAGGAATGAGGCAGTCAACCCTTTCAGCAAGTCATGACAAGCCAGTGTCACACGATTTGTTCAACAAAAATCAAAGAAAAAAAAAGAAATAAAGCCCGCTAAGTCGAAAAAATGTGAAAACCAATGACTTAGGCAAAAGTTAGGGCATCCCGCTGGACTTCAAAATCAAAAAATTTCAAAAAAAATCAGTCCAGGCAAAAGTTAAGGAATAAAAAATCTGAAGAAAAATATATTCCATAAGAACAAAGTCGTGTGACCAGACACAAAGTCAGAAGGGGTGACTGTTACTCCAAGAAACCTCATTGGTGCGTAAACCATCAACGTCATTGGTTCCTCAATCATTACAGAACCTTTGTGAGAAGCGAGCGCTTAAGTCGAATTAGCTGAACATAGGACTGAAGAACATCAGGGAGAATGGGTGGGCACAGATAAACTTTGAGCCATAAATCCTTCCTTCTAAAACCGTGAACCAGACCACGTCATAACCCTTGAAAGTCCTAATTGAATCAGGTTCAATTCTGAAAGCATACTACGACAAGGTTGCGTAAACTGACTCCTAACGATTTGCTAACTCATCACTACGTTTGGACTAATCGTCCATTCGTCACACACTGTCACAGCATCAAAATAAATAAATTTTCAAAAAACTTGCATGTGTACTGCATTAAAATTACCATTTGTGAATGAACAGTTTTAATTGCAAGTCAGTTTGTGACACCAGGGAAGTTCCTACAAAGAGCAATCGCGAGGGAACTTGATCATTCGGCAATGATGACCAGAATCAAAAGTATCTTGTTGGCCTATGAATCAGGGGCATGTTATCCAGTGGTTTTGTTGACCAAGGCATCCGTCAGGGTAAAGAGAGTTCCCAAGCATCAGTTGACTGAGGGACGTCATTCAAGAGCCAGTTGATCAGAGCTGAATCTGCCAAACAGGGGCAGGCCACCCGAAATTTCTGTTGTCCAAGGATGAAATCTTCCAATGCTCAGTCAGAGTGAGTCAGGTCGCTTCCACGCTCATACCTGGGGCAGAATACTTCCAGAGATCGCTAAGTGCAACTCTTCACGAGGGGACATCCAGGCCTGCCGTCCCAGAAATTGGATATTCAGTGATAGTCTGTTCAGAGACTCACCCAACAGGGGCAAATTTTAGCTACACAGAGCAATTTGTATCAGTGATCTTCGAGTTCAAGACGAGTGTCGGGAAATCATGCTACCCACCGTCGCCTTTGTCACCCTTCTCAACCAGAAGCCTTGTCACCTATGACTTTTTTTCCCATCCTCGGGAGTTCTTATAGCTTTTCATAAGCATTGCATAAATCATTCGCATACGTTATTCATGTCGCATCTCTAGAGCATACGCATCATAAGTGCATTGGGCATCATAACTCCCCACAAACATCAATCTCACACCCAGGGCCCCGTAACCCTAACTTATCAACCTTTCAAAGTCCAGTTCTCGTCTGGCAAGCCTTTTCAAAGCCCAGTTCCCGTCTGGCAAACTTTCCAAAGTCCATTTCTCGTCTGGCAAACCAACTTCAAATACCAGTTCTCGTCTGGTGGGCGAATCTTTTAACCAGTTCCCGTCTGGTCACCTTTTCATTTAGCCCGTTGAACGCCAGTTCCCGTCTGGTAGTCATTCTTTTTCAGAGTCAATTCTCGTTTGACAATGAACCCAAGGAGTCAGTTCTCGTCTGACGACTTATTCTTTGCCCATCAGTTCTCGTCTGTTGGCCTACCTTTAATAAACCAGTTCTCGTCTGGTAATTCACCTTCAAAAGTCCAATTTGCTTGGCAACCGAAAAACAAAAATATGTATATATCAACCTGGCCCTAGCGCCCAACCATCCTTGTTTCATATCTTTGGTTATGAGCGTACGTCTGCATCTTGCATCATTTGCATTGCATTTTCATACCGCATGGTTTCTGTTTTAGCTCTGATGTGGGGCAAGAATCATTACAAGACGTAATCTGGGGCAATTATCTCAAGACTGGTTGAATTTCTGCGTGAGTTTGAAGACACTGGGGCAATTCTGGATGCCAAGTCTTCTGTAAAATCCTCTGAAGACGATCTTTTTTATGGATGATGCAGTATGGTGTAATTGAGGAGTTAAAGGAATGATAGGTCACTCTGGATGATCAGTAATGCTTTTGTTGAGCTCGGAAGTCTGAAGCACTGTGTTAATTCTCAGGGAATGTCTGGTATTTATTTTACCAGCAAGGCATTGGAAGTTTATTTCTTCCCCGAGCGTAAAGATCTTCTTTCAGCCGACAAGATTCCCTCATGAGGAGTTGGATACTCGCATTCAGTCAAAGCCAGTTTTCATTGGCATATCTTCCCAACACAGCTGTTATGCTATACTTGGGGCATATTTTGATTCTCCAGCAAAGTCTCTCCTCAGCAGAGCATTGCCAAATCTTTTCTCAACCATGAAGGTTGACTCATCCCCAGCTGAGTTAGAGCAGACGATATCCCCAACAGAACTTCAAGGCTAATTGGATCGTTCTCGTCCCCAAGCGGACTTAGCTTTCCACAGTGAAGTTTTCCCAACAGGAAGCTGAAGGCCCTGCTTCCCCACAAAGTTAGAATTATCAGAATTCCCTCCTCAACGGGATTGTGTGATCAAGCATCTTCCCTAGCCAAGTCTAAAGATGATCTTTCCCCATTAAAGTCATCGGGATTCTCATTTCCAAGGGATTTCCTCAGCAGAGCAAGGAGAAATTCTCTCCAGTGGAGTCAGAGCGGGATGATCAGATCCTCAGCAGATGTTCAAAGCAGTTGAACGAAGTATACCTCACGCAGAGTCGTCTTTCCTCCAGTGAAAACCTCTCCAACAAGCATCAGGTTGCCAACACTTCGTTCCCATCAGAGCTAAAAGCTTTCAACCCGTCAACAGTATACAGAATGCTCCCCAGATTCCCCAGCGGAGAGTTAAAGCTAAAACAGTTGCCTCACATTCCCAGACATCAGTATATACTCCTTGTGGCACCCGTCCGTGTCATATCCCCAGCAGAAAGCCAAAGTACCCCTTTTGCACTCACAGATACTCATATATATACCATTCCTTGACATCCGTCCATGTCACTTTCCCCAGCACAGTAATATAAACACTTTGTACATCAGATACTCAGTTCATACTATACACTTCTCCTTTCGACACTCGTCCGTGTCACTCTCCCCAACAGTTAAACACTCATCTATACATTACTCATACTCACTACTCATGTTATACTTATACAGATACTCGTCCGTATCTTGTATACACCATCTAAATCCCCGCAGATTCGACACTAGTCCTTGTTCTTTGTTAACTCGTTGGTACCCGTCCGTACCATCATCTCAGAATATGCGTCAAGTGTTTGTTTCTACATGATGCTCGTCCGTATCATAGTCTTAAGGATGCTCGTCCGCATCTTTAATCCATACACCGTGTCATTTACTCTTGAATATAGATACTCGCCTGTGTCTGCTATTCCCCAGAGTCCCCTCAGATTCAACACTCGTCCGTGTTCTTTGTTAACCAGTTGATACTCGTCCGTATCATCATCTCTGAGCATGTGTCAGTTTGCTTCTACATGATACTCGTCCGTATCATAGTCTTAAGGATGCTCGTCCGCATCTTTAATCTATACCACTAACACCTAAACACTTATACCTTTTGTTTCTTGAATGTAGATACTCGTCCGTATTTACTCTCCCCAGTAGATCGCCAGCAAAGCAAATTTTCCTTTTTTATCTAACACTCGTCCTGTGTTATGATAACCCTGAGAGCAGCCGTACCCTGCTAAGTGGTCGTCCTCCACTTCTTGATGGTCGTCCTCCATCATGCTCATCCGATGGCCGTCCCCATCGTTGATTTTTAGCAGCCGTCCCCTGCTAGGTGGTCGTTCTCCACCTTTTGATGATCGTCCTTCATCATTTTATCCAATGGCCGTCCCCATTGTTGATTTTGGTTATCTGACATTCGTCATATGTCAAGACAAACCTTGAGAGCAGCCGTACCCTGCTGAGTGGTCGTCCTCCACTTCTTGATGGTCGTCCTCCATCATGCTCGTTCCGATGGCCGTCTCCATCGTTGACCTTTTTATCCGGCATTCGTCCTATGTCGCGATATTTTCGGCAGCCGTACCCTGCCAGGTGGTCGTCCTCCACCTTTGATGGCCGTCCCCATCATACTTCTTTTATTCCCAACAGAGCAGCCGTCCCCTGCTAGGTGATCGTCCTTCACCTTTGATGGCCGTACCCCATCATCTGTTTATTTCATTTATTCTTTAACCCGATGGCCGTCCCCATCGTGGTCCCTTTTCCTTTTAGCCCGATGGCCGTCCCCATCGTTGATTACTTTGCTTTGTGAACTTGATGGCCGTCCCCGTCATGTTTCATTAATTCCCAGAGAATTTTACAGCTTTATCTTGATGGCCGCCCCCATCATGATTTTATTTTCCCCAGCTAGTCGGCCGTCCCCGTCTTGGCTTTACCTTTTATCCCCAGCATGTCGGCCGTCCCCGTCATTGCTCTTTACCCAGCAGTCGTCCTCTGCTTGACGGTCGTCCTCCGTCTCCCACACTTTACAATATACTTTATTTTCTTTTACAATCTATATCCCGTTTCTTCTTCATTCTGTGAGTGCAAATTTCAGGGTCTTTTTGGTATTCAATCACTGTTTATCTTGAACGTCTAATAGTCGTTGCTCTCATCCTTTTCAGATTAACAGTTGCTTGAATAGGGGCAGCTGTAGACACCTCAAATTTGCCCTTTGGTTTTCTATCTTTGTCAGCTTCTCGTTTCGCATTCATACGCATTTTGCATACCATTTGCATAAGTTCCTAAGGCATGGGATCACATTTTCTGAAGAATTTGGGTTTCATGTTTTTATCTGTGGATTATCAGAGAATTCAGAGTTTCAACTATACAACCATCAGTGGCATCATCCTCTCATTACTCATGTTACAGAATTAGGGTTTATTTCCCTGATTATTTGGTTCTCGAGGATTTCACATTTGTAAGGTTTCTTCTCCTATGCATTTGGCTCGTCACCATGGATTTCTGCTTCATCAGGATATTTCTTCAAGATCAAGTGTTGATGGTGAATTGTTCAGTGGTAGCTGCATTATTATTAATAATCATTGATTTTCGTGGAAGCAGTGCAAGTTTGGTTTCAAGATGAGAACCGAGGTTGTGTGGTTATGCGCATATTGCTGGTGGTCGTTCCATTCCACAAAGGATTAATTCATTCCAAGATTTTATTTTATTATCATTTCATTTATTCCCATATCCATAAATCCATATTGTTTTACCTATCCATTTTTATTAGCCATTTTTATCCAATCCTTAAATCAATATTCATAATTCATTTCCAATCCAATTTCCTTTCTCAAATACAAAAGCCCATTTATTGTTTCTCACAATCCAAAATAACTTACCTATTTTAATCCACATTTCTTTCCTTTTTATCAATTTTCATAATATCCTTTTTCTTTCTCATTTTTGTCCATAATCCATTAATCTTATCCAAATTAATTGCAAGACCATTAGACAATTTTACCTTTTTTTTTTAGTTCATATATTTTCAAGTCTTTTGTTATTTATTTCTTTTCTAGCCCATTGCAATTCGTCCAAAAGTGCATAGCCCATATAATGTCATGAGAAGCCCATTAGAAATAAGCTTGAGTTTGTTTGACCTAGATATAAAAGATAGGAACATTGATCCCAAGAGGGGGAGAAGGCAGCGCCTCTTTTTCTCATTCTTTCTCTTTTTTTTCACAAACTTTTTCTTAACTCTTCAACAAAACATTCTAGCATTTTTTTTCTTCAATACTCACACACAATACATTCACAAAGAGCATAACACATCATTTTTTTTAAAAAAAAACCTTCCCATTTTTCCTTCATCACTCTCAGCGCATTTTCAGTTCTCACAGCAAAGCAATCTCCAACATTTTTCTGACTCTCTCTCAACACAGCACCCTGCATTTCGCAACAAACCGTAACCTCAATAAAACTCCTCCTGCATTTTTCATCAACATTAAACTCAACCCAATCCTCACAAAAATCCGTTCAACCCTCACTGTAAATTGACTTCACACCGCAAAAAAGAAACCTAAAACAACTAACAACAACAATCACAGACTGAACAAACCGTCACAACAAAATCACTCATCTTCACCATTCACCCTCTTCGATTTTCATCAACCTCATAACCTTCATCCTCAAAATATCAACACCAACCGGCCTTCTTCAAACACACAACAACAGCCACGACCTCCATTCAACACCAACCACCTTTCTCAATCATACAGAATCAACAGCACACACAAAAACACAGCCATAACCACCTCAAACACCTTCGGCCTTTCATTACCCTGTTCCACCAATGCACATCAAAATCGCTTCCGCCATTCTCGCTTAAAACCGCACAACACACAAAACTCTTTCGATTTCGTTCTTCAGCCCTCAACCTCAATCATTAACCATAAACATTTCTCACTCCTAATTTTAAACCAAATCTGAATCAAACATTAACAACGTATCTCCTTCATCATTTCATCAACAATAACTGAACAACAATGACCACAACACCGGTCCATTTTCTTCTTAAACCATAATTTCAAACATCAACAACAACAGAAACAGAAACAGATCTAGAGAAGAGATGAAGAGTTAAAGACAAAAATAAGAGTGAAATAGGGAAAGCGTTGAAGAACAAGAATATAGAACCACCGAGAGTTGAAAAAGAGCAAGTTCGTTGGTTGAGTTTTGCGGAAATAAAATTTTGAGAGCTTCCGCACCGATGTTTGAAAAGACGAAGATCGTTGTTGTGACGGTGAGATCGGAAAGATCTCGTTGGCTTCTTCTTCATTAAACGAAAGTGACGGAGAGTCATCGACGGCCAACGGCGTAAATGAGAAGACGACGACGAGTTCGTAGGCAACGAAGATCAGAGGGTTTGTCCTCCGCCGGCGAAAGAAGTTGGAGAAGATTTCGATGAATAATGGCTGATGGTGTTTTGAGAAGAGGGGGATTTCATTTCGTCATGCGCGTGCCTCCCTGAAACATTATTCTTTGACTTTGTCTCTTTTATTTATTTGAGTTTATAATGACTATTTTCTTTTAATTTTGATTTTGATTTTGTTTTGTCATTTGAACCAAAGCTTATTTGAACTTTTAAGTCCCACCTCCTGAATCCATGAGAATAGGCATCGGGCCTATGAGTTGTGAAGCCCATCTGGAGTTTCCGTTCCCCACCGTCTCTTTCCCAGCAACATAAACCTCTTTTGTTTTTTTTTTATATAAACTAATTTCTCAACTATTTTATTTAGGCATCTTAATTAGTTTTTATTTATTTATTTGTTCATTAAAACTAATAGAAGTTTTAGTTTAGAGTTTTATTTCAATTTTGTTTATTGTGATTTCAATATAGTTTTTCTCTTTGATTTTTGTTTTAGGGAAGCTCCCTTTGTTACTAATGGGCTAGGGCCCATCGAACCTCCCGCCTCCACACCCCTGTCTTTATTTTACTTATTTTTGTGATATTGTTTAGAACCTAGGTGTTAAGTTTGCTGGATTTGATTAATATGTGTTAAAGTTTAGCTTAAGATTTTGTTAGGATTTCATTATAGTTTTGTTCACTAATTTTAATACGGTTAGTTTTGATTAATTTAGTTCATTTGAATCAGATTGCATTTAATCTTGGATCTAGCTTTGGTTTATAATTTGTAGGCTTATTGCTTGATTGCGAGGATGGCGGATTTGACTTGGTGATAGCTTTATGTTTGATTGTTCGTTCGTGGATTGTTGATTTGTTGTTGTTCGTGGAATTCTTGATACGACTTATGACGCTTAATGGATTATTCCCTGGACACGTTCTTCTGGCGCTTATTGAAGAGGCAACGGACCTTCTCCGTTAGGTACAGCTGAGGCCCGGTCTTATTTGCATACCGTTGCATCTGGAAGCCCTACTGGTTTAAGTTCTGTTTGCGCATTGCTCATCTCATCTTTATCGCATTCTCATCTTCTTATCTTATTTCTTATTCATCTTAATTCTTCTTTCTCATCCTTTCTATTCATTCTCAACTTGAGGTGTGCTTAGGCCACCACGGAGCTTCTCCTTTCGCCTTTCTCTTCTTTTTTCTTTCTTCTTTAGGATAGTGAGCCTCACTAACCTAGGGCCATCCGAGCATGTGAATATTTAGGATATAGTCCCCCACTTAGTTTTTACCTTTGTGTCTCTCTTTGAGTCTTCTTCTCTCATCTCATAATCAGGGACTAAACCCTAAAGGCCTTAAGACTTTGTGATTAAGCTTATGCCTGCATCCTTCTCTTAGGATGGAGTGTATAACTTTAATCCTAAGTATTAAACCCTTAATGTGTTTAAATCTCTTAATTAATCCACCTAATAATCACCAAGACATCACACTTGTAACTTGGGCCTTGCATTAGGGTTCTAATTCTTCCTTAAGTGGTTAAGAAGGACTAACCCTAGTGTTAATGGACAAGTCCCCCTCAAGTTGTCTTACAAATCATAAAATTCACTTCATCATCATATCATTAAATAAAATCCACTTAATCAAAGGCTTGTTTTGTCATGGGTTTAATCCCTAATCATGGATTAAGTTGAGGAGCTTTCCTCAGCTTAAACTTTCTCATCTATTATCCTTCTATTAGGATGGTGTAATGAGTCTGTTTAATCCTTTGATTATGGCTTAACCTCATTACTCAACACTAAACAAAAACACCAAAAACATCTAAATAATCACAAGTAGGTTAATGATCTTAACCCTACATCAAAGGTGGTTAAGTGTGAGAATCTGACTTCACACTTAAGGTATTCTCATTACCCCTAATCAGAGGGAAGATGTGATGAGTTTACTAAATCCATTGGTTTAGGCTTAAGCTCATTATCTTATGAAAAACTTTCAAAAGCAATAAAAGACTGAAAACTCAAAAACAAACAATAATCGTCTCCTCCGGGATTCTTCTCTCATCACCTTCACTCACAATCGAGAACCTGCTTCTTTCGTCTAATGCAAGACAGTTAGCACCTGAGCCAGACAGGTCATACACTTGAGCATTGACAAGCAAGCAGTTCACAAGTCAATTCATCTTTCAGTCTCTTTGGGTCGAACTACGGTGTTCTGACTTCCTCATTGCACGAGAGGATACGTAGGCATAACTTAACAGTTATCGAACAAAAGTCTCTGTACATTCCCTCTCCTTCCAGCTTCATTCTTTAAGCCTCATGATCTTGAGCATTTCACTCTTTCCTTACACTGACACTGTATATATCACACTTCACATTCCTTTTGCACTGACACCTGTACATCTTTTCCAGCTCTTTTACACAGATTGCACTGACACTACCCCTTTAAAACACAAATCTTTTAAGCGTGGATCCCGTCGAGTACGACGGACAATCTGGGTGCTAATACCTTCCCAGGTTGTAACCAACCCCCTTTCTCAGTCTCTCTGGTTCGCAAACCGTCTTATCCATCTTTTCTAGGCCTATGCAGCATTGCCTTTCCTCCGGGATAAAAATGCCTAGCTGGCGACTCTATTCATTCTCCAGTGAGTTCACGGCTGTGTGTTCTCACTGTTCCCTTCGCCGACCGTTCGCGTCTGTACCCTTATCTGACCCTGTGTCACTTATCGGGAGCGACACAAAGGAGGTGATTTTTTGTAACTATGGCAATGTTGTGGTTTCAGGCTTGCTTCTTGTGTGTTATGAATTTAATTTTGTCCACATTTCAAGCTGTGATAGGTCTGTGGAGTTGGTGTGGGCTATACTGATTGGTATGGCCTTCTTGCAAAAAAGTCCACAAAGTTGTACTTTGAGGTATGGGATGGTTCAGGCCAAGGACAAAGGGGTGTATGGTGCAGCTGATATTGAGGATGTCCATGGAAACCATTTTGAGGCAAATCAACAAGTTTGTGAAAGGTTATGGAGGTTTTGCAATTTTGTGAACCTTTGGCCCTTTTGAGATTTCTTTATGTACAAGTCATGAAATTCGGAAATTCTTGGGCCAATTATGAGTTTTAGGCAATGTGTTATGTTTGTATGATGATTAGAAGTCAATTTGAAGTCACAAAATAGATTGACAAGAGGTTTTGCAACATTCCCTCTTTGGCATTAAACATGAAATTATGTGATTTTTGCCAACTTTGGAAAGCCATAACTTGAGTTCCAAAATGAATTAGGACTTGTTATTGTACTTTTTGAAAAGGGAATGATCCAATCTACAACTTTCATGACCAACAATTTTTCATTTGAAGCATTTTTGGTTAAGAAAGAGGAGGTTGAAAAACTTTCCCAAAATGGAAAGTTTACATTACAAGTCATTTCCATTTTTGGCAAATTTTGGTTTAGCCCACTTTTATTCAAATTTGTGAACTTCAAAGCACTTAAATGATAAAATAAAGATCATATAACTTCAATTTGATGAAAAATCCACTTTGGTTCCCATGTTGGGGGCCTCAGATGCCCTGATTTGGCTCTGACTTGCTCAAGAAGTTACCCAGTGATCAGATGACTTCCACAATGAATTTCTTCATCAAACTTGGTATGTATGATCCATATAACATATTGAGACCAATAGAAACAAGAATGACCAAAAAAATTGGAGTTATGGCCTCTGAAACCAAAACCCTAATTTTAGGTCATCTGTGCAGTTAAACCCTAACTCTGCTTCCATGCTTTGCCAGTTCTTGTGATTCTTTGACTTCCTTGTCTTTGGGGGGATATAATATGATGTTTGAACATACATGGACCCTCTTGAGATGATTTAAGATCTTTGGAGTGGCTCAGATGGCTCATGGATTGCTCAGATCACAAACCCTAGATGCAGATGACTTTGAACCAATACAGTGAAGCAAAAATGCCATATGAGATAATATGATTGAACTAATGCAAATGTAAAGATCACAAGACATGGTGTGAACTTAGTGAGGACAAATTTGGGGTGTTTACATCGTGTACAAGAATATCAGAAGACCCAGGCTAGGATAGAACAGCTGGAGGCTAGTGAGAAGAAGAGTTAGGAGGCCTTGTTAGCAGCACAGAAGGAAATCTCCGAATTGAGACTCTGGGCGGGGTTGAAAAGATCAAAAGACCAGAGCAAGTACCAGAAGATGACAAGTGCCATTACAACTTGGAACCTTCTTATCAGGACCATCACAAAGCATCGAGATGGACCAGTGACTGATGCTCTCTTGAAGGAAGTCAAAGAGGATGACTTTGGGCTGGATGTTTGATTTCTTTGTACTTGCATTTTATTTTGGTTGTAATTTGATTGTACTTCGTGACTTTTCTGTTTTTTGACCCACCATGGGAACTTGTTGTAATCATAAACTATGTATCTTTTGCATTTGAAATGTATGGTTTATGTATTACTTGGATTTTTTCCTTTGGGCTTCATTTCACTTCAACATCATCATTCCTCGAGGTATGGAAGGTAAAAACCAAAGAACCAAACCGGATACCCTTGGAAGACAAATAGACATACTGCATTGTATACTAACTTCATTCTTTGTTTTGCAGGTGTTTTTGTTTTTTGTTTCTCACTTTGTTGTGTGTTTCAGGAAACATTGCTCGTAGAAGGGTTTTTCCCATCAATAGAGTCCCCCGGTATCCAACCAGAAACAACCTTCCGAGCTTACAGATGGATCAATTTCAACAAGATTTGATTGATGTGAGAACCCAGATGGCTAATGAAAGAGTTAGGATGAGAAATCAGATGAACCAATTCATGGCAGTGATAACTGGATTAGCTCAGAGTCAAGAAAGATTAAGAGAGTTAGTCGAGCAGCAAACTCCTAAAGAGAATCATCCAGGTATGGGAGGTACTAGCAACAATGATCACGGGAAGCAACGAACAGATGCGCCAGAGTTTGGGCCTAGCAACAATGATCACCCAAGGTGTAGAAGCATACTTCAAGCTCTTTGTTTTGATGACGTCAACATTGAAATTCTGTGATCAGGTATGAGATGTCATATGAGATGTTCCAACACTTGACAGATTTAACCAAAACTTAAAGTGCAAGAAAATTAAACAACACAGTAGTTTGTTAACTCAGTTCAGTGTATAACCACACTTACATCTGGAGGCTACCAAGCTAGGAGGAAATCCACTATAAGTAATATTAATTCTAGACTTAAACCACCCAGTTTAATCTTTCACTTAATATCTACCCAATGCAATTTCTACCTAAGACACAACTTAGATATGAGTACCAACTCACTCCCCCTCAATCACACAGTGATCTTGTTTACAAGTTTAATAAAATTGAAGTCATCCTTCAAACAAAACAGCTTGATCTTACTTCACAGTTTCAATCAAGTCACAAATACACTTTTGCTTAAAAGCTCATAAAGTGATACAATAAAAACAACCTGCTATTAAAACACACAACACCCTATTTTGTCTTATGAAATTCGTACTCAATTCTGAGATATTCTGTTGCTTAAATAGGTGTTTGTATTTTGGGCTTTCTGTAGGTTAATCCAGTCCTAAAACGCATGCAGCTTCCACCCTGAATTAGGGTTTGTTACTTCCTAGATTCTAGGTGATTTAGTTCTTCTGATTATGCTGAAGCCTCATAATAACACTCCCTACAGATGCGCCTTATTCTGTTTTTGTCCATCCATAATTAATTCCAGATAACTCTCCTTAAATTTCTCAGATCAGTTAGTCATTAATTAATTCTGGTAGCAGGTTTGAGATGTCTCAACATCTGTTGGGACATCCTGAAAAACTGAACTTAAATCATTTACACAATGTCCCAACATCTGGTGTGACATCCTGAATTAAGTTCTTATACTCTGTTTGATAATGTCTCAACATCTGATAGGACATTTTGAACTGAATTCAATATTTCTTGTTGGTCAAAAATTATGCCAATTCTAAACATCTACAAACTCCCCCTTTGGCTAATTTTTGGCTAACATTCTTTTCTGATTTTCAGAGTGCAGTAGAAGTTCTTTTATCAGAGTATAGCATTTATTTTCTGTTGAATCATGTGTGAGATTACTCCCCCTCAAACATACATGTATTCAGTCTTGTCGCAACAGAAATATTTTACAGATTTAGTTCAGAAGCAAACAGAGATTTTTCATTCATAATCAAACAGCATTATACATTGTTGTTGTTGTTGTTGTTGTTCTCCCCCTTGTTAGACATAAATTTGGGACCAAAGATACTAATTCAAAATTACAATGCAGAAGCTGTCATTACATAATCCTCACATACAATTTTCACTCAGATTCCTCACAGTCAGTTTCTTCATCTTCCTCAGTCTCCTCATCAGAAGAAGCAGCTTTCTGAGCACTTTCAATCTCCAGCCTTTGGATAATCTCCTCAAGCTTCTGCTTCCTTGCTTCCAGTTCTTTGCAAGTGCTCTTCAGTTCAGCAATCAATGCAGCTTTGGAGATTGGAGACTTTGCATTTGAAGGACCAGCAGATGTCCCAGAGGGTGCTTCAACATCAGCTGCATGATGACTCAGGAATAACTTGTAGTGGAAGGCCAGAGGGATTTCTCTTTTTCACATTGTGTCCTTTTCAGTGAGGATCCCAGGGTACTGACTCAGCACTATTCCACATAGCAAGGAAGGGAAGGCAATTGGCAACTTTGTTGCAGATGATCCAGCATGCTTCAATGTCTGATCAAAGATGTAAGCTCCATAATCCAGCTTTGTTTGTGTGCCTACAGCATATATGAACCTGCCCAGACCAGTGGATATTGAGGATGTATGATTGGTAGGTACCCAGTTTGCTGTACCAATCCTGTTCAGCATGGCATATTTCCTTGTCAGCATGCTCACTGAGAGCTTTCCTTTAACTGGCCAAGCCTTGACCTGGTTAGCAGTGATAACCTTGCAGACCTGGTTATCAGTCTTCCCTAACTCATTTGGACCATCAGATTCTCTTCCAAGGTATTGATTGATGACCTGAGGAGAGAATTCTACACACCTGCCTCTAACAAATACTTTTCTAAAGTCAGCAGACTTACCATTGGCACAATCTTCTTGAAGGTTGACTATGAATTCCTTGACAAGCAGCTCATAGCAGGGAGAGAAGTTGGAGACAGTTTTGAATAGGCCAGCAGAAGAGATGAGATCAATTAACTCTGTGCACTCAAGTGCATTACTGCTCAGCTCTCTTTCAAGTGCTACCCTTCTTTGATAAACAAACTTCCATCTATTCACACTTGAAACATGATGAAAGGAGATGTTGTCCAAGGGTGCTTCTGGAACAGCAGTTGATGACCTTGAGGGTGCTGATTTCTTCTTTGGAGGAGATGTTGGGACATCTGCTTCAACATCTGAATCTGAAGGAGTGACAGCTTTCCTCTTTTGTGTTTGCACCTTGCTCCATTGTTTTGTAGGACCAAAGACAACTTTATCTTTGTCCTTCTTTGGGGTAGCTTGCTTCTTCTCAGGAATTGCATGTCCTGCATGCATCTTTTCTTTCCTAGTCCTGAGCCTTTTGGCTATGCTAGGTTTTACAGAGGCAATGATTTCTGTATCAGAATCATGCTCTAGGTTCACAACAGGAGGAGATTGAGCAGTCTCCTCTTCAGCTGGTGGATCAACAGAGATGTGCTCTTCAGTTGAGGCCTTGTGGTGGTCCTCAGATGCTTCTTCATCACTATCATTGGAGGCCTTTTTCTGGTCCTCAGATGTTTCAACAACAGCATCAGATGAGGCCTTTTGCTGGTCCTCAGATGTTTCAACATCTATTGGGACATCCTGTTGAGCAGGAGTGTCCTTTGCAGCCTGAGTTTGTTGATCTTCTTGTGGGGCTGGCATAGTGTTCAGAGGGATAGATATGCCACTTACCACTCCTTGCTCAGATAGGATCTTGGTTACCAACTCCTTTATGGAATCATCCACGTATTCAGAAGCTTTTGGAGTGTTGTACAATGGTGAAGGTATGCCTTTGGTCTTGCTGAAAAATTGATCTTTTGTTCTTTTTGGAGTTCTTGGCTTTTTAGCATGAGGAACACTTCCTCTGATTTCGTCCATTGGGGTTGAATCCATGGGTACCACAGAAATGGGGGTTGCATGCACCACATCTTCCTTGTTGAGGATTTCTTCAGAACTGTTAGGGTTTTGAGACATTTTCGAAGGAAGTGGATGAAGAGTTTTAGGGTTGATGAGTTCTGAAAAACAGTTAGAGAATGCAATTCGTTTTTGAGAGAATGATGAGAATATGGATAGCTGAAAGCAAGCTGATATTTTATAAGTAGCCGTTACTTTGAGACTTTTTAGGAATGGAATACCCAAGGTGCTTGACCAGACTGGTGTTGCCATCTGGTGCTTATGCCACACAATGTCATATGACATGTTGGCACATCTCCATAACTGCTAAATTTCACATAGGCAGATTCCCAATTTACCCCTTAAATTTTCAAATTGAGTAGCATCCAAGGCTTTTGTAAATATATCAGCCAACTGCAGATTTGTAGCTACATGTTCCAATGAAATAACTTTCTCTTCTACAAGATCTCTGATGAAATGATGTCTGATATCAATATGCTTGGTCCTGCTATGTTGGATAGGATTCTTTGATATGTTAATTGCACTTAAGTTGTCACAGTACAATGTCATGACATCTTGTGGGACATTGAACTCAGTGAGCATTTGCTTCATCCAAACCAACTGTGAACAACTGCTTCCAGCTGCTATATATTCAGCTTCAACTGTAGATAAGGATACACAATTTTGTTTCTTACTGAACCAAGAAATCAAATTGTTTCCTAGAAAGAAGCATCCTCCTGAAGTGCTTTTTCTGTCATCAGCACTTCCAGCCCAATCAGCATCACAGAAGCCAGTGAGAATTGGTTTGCATCCATGAAAGTACATTATGCCATAGTCACAAGTACCATTAACATATTTCAGAATTCTCTTGACTTGGTTAAGATGACTAACTTTTGGTTCAGCTTGATATCTTGCACATACACCTACTGCAAATGCTATGTCTGGTCTGCTAGCAGTCAGATATAACAAGCTTCCAATCATACTTCTGTATAGGCTTTGATCTACATTCTCACCCTTGTCATCTTTAGTTAGCTTTAAATGTGTGGGGGCAGGAGTTCTCTTATGAGTAGCACTGTCCATTCCAAATTTCTTGATTATGTTCTTAGCATACTTGCTTTGGGAAATGAACATGGAGTCCTCCATTTGCTTTATTTGTAGTCCAAGAAAGTAGGTTAATTCTCCTACTAGGCTCATTTCAAATTCAGATTCCATCTGGTTGACAAAATGTTTGACCATCCTGTCTGACATCCCACCAAAGACAATGTCATCTACATATATTTGAGCAATCATGACATTTCCTTCTTCATCTTTAACAAACAAGGTTTTGTCAATTCCACCATTCCTGTACCCTTGCTTGATAAGAAAAGTAGTCAGCCTTTCATACCATGCTCTTGAAGCTTGCTTCAAACCATAAAGAGCCTTCTTCAGTTTGTATACATGATTTGGACAGCTTGGATCAACAAATCCTTTAGGTTGTTCTACATATACCTCTTCATTAAGATAACCATTTAAAAAGGCACTTTTCACATCCATTTGAAATAGCTTGAACTTTAAGATACAAGCAATTCCCAAAAGTATTCTGATTGATTCAAGCCTTGCTACTGGTGCAAAGGTTTCATCAAAGTCTACTCCTTCAATTTGTATGTATCCTTGAGCTACAAGTCTAGCTTTGTTCTTTGTAACAACTCCTTGCTCATTTGACTTGTTCTTATACACCCATTTAGTTCCAATCACATTTATGTCATCAGGTCTAGGAACAAGGTTCCACACTTCATTCCTTGTGAATTGACCTAATTCCTCTTGCATAGCACAAATCCAGTATTCATCAGTAAGAGCTTCCTTGATGTTTTTAGGTTCTATTTTAGAAACAAAACAGGACCCTGAAATCACTTCTCTTGATCTAGTGCTTACACCTCTGTTGGGATCACCAATTTTCAAATCTTTGAGATGATCCTTCTGGATTCTGATGGAGGGAGGTTTGTTGGATTGTTCTGTCCTTGCATCAGTTTGAGTGAAGTCATAATGATCACTCTTTTCTTCAGCTTCAGTCTTGATATCAGCAGATGTTCCAACATCTTCTGGGACATCTGTAGGAGCATCATCAATTATCACATTTATGGACTCCATGATAACCTTGGTTCTAGAATTAAATACTCTATATGCTCTGCTGTTTATAGAGTATCCAAGAAAAATCCCTTCATCACTTTTAGGATCCATTTTTCTTCTTTGCTCCCTATCTGCCAGAATATAACAGTTACTTCCAAACACATGGAAGTACTTAACTGTGGGTTTTCTGCCCTTCCAGACTTCATAGATTGTGGACAAAGTTCCTTTCCTTAGAGTAACTCTGTTATGGATGTAACAAGTTGTGTTCATAGCTTCAGCCGAGAAGTACAAAGGTAACTTTTTAGCATGGATCATAGCTCTTGCTGATTCTTGAATAGTTCTATTCTTCCTCTCAACAATCCCATTCTGTTGAGGAGTGATTGGTGAAGAATATTCATGATTGATTCCTTCTGAAGAACAGAAATCTAAGAATTTTTGGTTCTCAAATTCTTTTCCATGATCACTTCTTATTCTGATCACACAACTGGCTTTTTCCCTTTGTATTCTTTGGCATAAGTCTTTGAATACATCAAATACATCAGACTTTTCTTTGATGAAATTTATCCATGTATACCTTGAAAAGTCATCAACCACCACATAGGCATACCTCTTACCACCAAGGCTCTCAACCTGCATAGGTCCCATAAGATCCATATGCAATAGTTCCAAAACTTTGGAAGTTGTCAGATGTTGGAGCTTTGGATGGGACATCTTGGTTTGCTTGCCTATTTGACATTCACCACATATTTTGCCATCATCAATCTTCAGTTTAGGAATACCTCTTACAACATCCATAGATATGATCTTATTTATGCCTCTGAAATGAAGATGACCTAGTCTTTGGTGCCATAGTTTCACTTATTCTTCTTTAGCTAAAGAGCAAGTTGAAGTGAGACTGAAGTCTTGAGGTTCCCACATGTAACAGTTGTCTTTAGATCTGGCTCCTCTCATGACAACCTCTTGTTCTTTGTTAGACACTATGCATTCAGTTTTGGTAAAGTTTACACTGTACCCTTGATCACATAATTGACTTATGCTGATCAGGTTAGCAGTTAAACCTTTAACCAGTAGCACATCATTTAGTCTTGGTACATCTTGACAGTCCAAGGTCCCAACTCCCTTGATTTCTCCTTTAGCTCCATCTCCAAAGGTTACATATTTGGATGAATGTGAGTTTAAGTCTACTTGCAGATTCTTCAATCCAGTCATGTGTCTTGAACATCCACCGTCAAAGTACCAGTCTTCTTTGGCTGATACTCTTAGTGATGTATGTGTTATATATGCAACACCTTTCTTTGACCATTTGAGTTGAGATTTCTTTTGATACCTCTGCCCTGTGTATTGTTCATCAGTAGAGCTCCAAGGTTTTTTGTTGATCTTGTTCTTGGGTATGTAGCTTTGATCAGCATGAAGACTAGCTTTTGGTCTCCATACCTTCTTGATGACCTCTGTCTTCTGCTTAGGAGGTTGCTGATCTCTTTGATGTCTATGCAGCACTTTCTTGGTAACTTCTATCTTCTGCTTAGGAGGTTGCTGATACATCTGTTTTGGATATCCATGTAACTTATAGCAATGATGTTTGATATGTCCAAATCTTCCACAATGATGACATCTCCATCTTTGATATTTCTTCTTCATTTTGTTCTTTTCAGAATGCTGAGACATCTGTTGGAACATTATGTTTGACTTTGTGTTCTTTTCATGATGTTGAAGCATCTGTTGGGACATCTTGTTTGACTGTATGGACTTTGAAGTAGTTTTGCTTGAGCTAGCTTCATCCTTATGAACTCTGTTAAATCCCAGTCCACTTTTATCCCCTGAATGCTTATTGTTGTTGAGAATAACATCCAGTGTACTTGAGCTACTGTTCAGCATTCTAACAGATTTGGACATGTGTTCCAACTTGGAGTTGAGAAGACTTACTTCACTTTTCAAGGTGTCAATGATATCTTGATCACTTGCTTTTTCATTCTTTAGTGCCTCATTCTGCTTCTTTAGCTTTATAATCTCACTGCATATTCCAGTGCTTCTTTTGAATAATTCTTTGTATGCTTGCTCAAGTTCTTCAAAAGTAAGTTCCCCATCACTGGATTCACTTTCAGATTCACATAATCTAGCTAGAGCAGTGATATGCTTAGCTGATTCTTCTTCTGAATCACCTCTTGAGTCTTCATCAGAACAGGTTACAGAGAGTCCTTTCTTTTGCCTTTTTAAGTAGGTAGGACATTCATTCCTGATGTGTCCATATCCTTCACATCCATGGCATTTAATTCCTTTTTCTTGACTGGTTTTTTCATCATAATTTGACCTTCTATTAGTATCATAAGGTCTTTTGTTCTCAGAGAATTTTGTGTATCTTCCACTGGGTTTGGATTTGTCTTCCATCTTTCTGAGAATCTGTTTGAATTGTCTTCCAAGAATAGCAATGTTGTCTGATAAGCTTTCACCAGTTTCTGCTTCATCATTTTCTTCTTCTTCATCAGTATTTGTCACCAAGGCTATGCTTTTGTTCTTCTTTACATTTGTGTCATTCATTCCCATCTCAAATGTTTGAAGGGAACCAATGAGCTCTTCAACTTTCATTGTGCATATGTCTTGAGCTTCTTCTATTACTGTGACTTTCATGCCAAATCTTTTTGGCAAAGATCTGAGAATCTTTCTTACAAGCTTTTCATCAATCATCTTTTCTCCCAAGGCTCCAGAAGTATTGGCTATTTCTAAGATGTTCATGTAGAATTCATGAATTGTCTCATCTTCCTTCATTCTCAAGTTTTCAAACCTGGTGGTGAGAAGTTGAAGTCTTGACATCTTTACCTTTGATGTTCCTTGATGAGTTGTTTTGAGAGTGTCCCAAACATCTTTGGCTAACTCACAGTGATGCACAATTCTAAAGATGTTCCTATCAATGCCATTGAATAAAGCATTTAAGGCCTTGGAGTTGCCTAGTGCTGAATCTTCTTCCTCCTTACTCCATTCTTCTTCAGGTTTCAACACTTTTGATCCATCTTTGGTGTCTTGGACAGGATGTTCCCATCCAATGTTGACTGCTCTCCATGCCCTATTGTCAAGTGATCTTAAGAATGCAATCATTCTTGGTTTCCAGTAGTCATAATTAGATCCATCCAGTATAGGTGGTCTATTAACTGATCCTATATCTCTGTCCATGTTTCCAGAATTTGTATTCCCTAGATCTCACCTAGTATAAACAGGCAGGGTGCCTGCTCTGATGCCAATTGAAATTCTGTGATTAGGTATGAGATGTCCTATGAGATGTTCCAACACTTGACAGATTTAACCAAAACTTAAAGTGCAAGAAAATTAAACAACACAGTAGTTTGTTAACCCAGTTCAGTGTATAACCACACTTACATCTGGAGGCTACCAAGCCAGGAGGAAATCCACTATAAGTAATATTAATTCTAGACTTAAACCACCCAGTTTAATCTTTCACTTAATATCTACCCAATGCAATTTCTACCTAAGACACAACTTAGATATGAGTACCAACTCACTCCCCCTCAATCACACAGTGATCTTGTTTACAAGTTTAATAAAATTGAAGTCATCCTTCAAACAAAACAGCTTGATCTTACTTCACAGTTTCAATCAAGTCACAAATACACTTTTGCTTAAAAGCTCATAAAGTGATACAATAAAAACAACCTGCTATTAAAACACACAACACCCTATTTTGTCTTATGAAATTCGTACTCAATTCTGAGATATTCTGTTGCTTAAATAGGTGTTTGTATTTTGGGCTTTCTGTAGGTTAATCTAGTCCTAAAACGCATGCAGCTTCCACCTTGAATTAGGGTTTGTTACTTCCTAGATTCTAGGTGATTTAGTTCTTTTGATTATGCTGAAGCCTCATAATAACACTCCCTACAGATGCGCCTTATTCTGTTTTTGTCCATCCATAATTAATTCCAGATAACTCTCCTTAAATTTCTCAGATCAAATAGTCATTAATTAATTCTGGTAGCAGGTTTGAGATGTCTCAACATCTGTTGGGACATCCTGAAAAACTGAACTTAAATCATTTACACAATGTCCCAACATCTGGTGTGACATCCTGAATTAAGTTCTTATACTCTGTTTGATAATGTCTCAACATCTGATAGGACATTCTGAACTGAATTCAATATTTCTTGTTGGTCAAAAATTCTGCCAATTCTAAACATCTACAAACATTATCCAAGCTCATTCCAGATTGCAAAAAGTCGAGATGACAACAAACGATCAAGACCATGGCTATGCATCATCAATGGAATGTTTCCGATCGATTCAAGATTTTGTGCTACACTTTCAAGACTTGTCTCAAGGCTTAGGTATATCAATAATTACCTCTGAAATATGATATACAAGTGTTCAACATAATCTTCATAATTTTATTGCATGTGCATATTTTTTTGAAAAAGAAATTGGAACTGGTTTAACATTTTTAACAGAAATATTTTTCTGTATTTTAACAGTGTTAACCAGTTAAGCATATGGGTTAACCGGTTAACGGCAACAATTTTTCAATTTTGTGGTAACGTTCATAGGTGTTAACCGATTAACCTATTTGGTTAACCGGTTAACACTGAAGAAATGTTGAAAAATTGTTTCTTTTCAAATTCAAATATTTTGTTAAAGTTATACCTCTTCATGATTTTATTTCATAAAGTTTTATACCTTTTCAAAAGAAATTCTTTTCAAATTTTCATACCTTTTTGAATAGGTGTTTCAACTATTATAAATTCTACAAATTTCAAATTCATAAACACCTCCTAGAAAAATTAAAAATATTTTCATACAATCAAATTTACTTTATTCAAATTATCTTCATTTTTCAAAAGTGTTCATAAGTTCATAATTTTCATATTTTGTCTTGAACACTTGTGTTGAATATTTATAGTGAATTCTTGATTATAGGAGAAGATCAATTTTATTGATATCATTTCATTGTACTCTCACTCAAACAATATTATAGAAAGTGTCTTTCTATTTTGTGACTTGTGTTCCAAGGATTGTTTGGACATAAGGGTAAGTGTGGCAAGAGGATTGTTCTTGCACACTTGTTTGTATAGTTTGCTAGAAAGTAGGCCTCACCATTGAAGGTGTGATAGGTTGTACTGTTCTAAAGAAAACTAGTAGAAATCTCTTTCGTGTTGAAAGGGGACTGGATGTACCTTCGGATTGTGAAGGGAACCAGGATAAACCTCTGTGTGTTCTTTACTTTTCTGCTTTACAATTTTTGTTCTTTAACCTTAAAAGCAAAATCCATCCATCTAAGAAAAAGAATCGACAAAATTGTGATAACACCTAATTCACCCCCCCCCCCTCTTAGGCGCATTCTGATTCTACAATTGGCATCATATAACCTGTTCCTACAAGATCCTATGGCTTCCGCAAACTCGAATCCCATTTTCAAAGATGGTAGAAGTAGCAACAAGCCTCCGCTCTTCTCCGGCGAATACTTCGATTTCTGGAAAAGCAGAATGAGGGCACATCTTAAAGCCCAAGGAGAAGGCATATGGGAAGAAATCGAAGAAGGTCCGCATAATCCCGTCAATGTAATCAACGGTGTTGGAACGGTGAAGTTGAAAAATATGTATGATGAAGATGATAAAAGAAAGATCCTAAATGAGAAGAAAGCAATCAACATACTTCAAAGTGCTCTTAGTATGGACGAATTCTTTCGTGTATCACAATGCAAATCGGTGAAGGAGATTTGGGATACTTTGGTAGAAACACATGAAGGAACAACAGAAGTTAAAAGATCAAGGCTTAACACGTTAAGTCAAGAATACGAAATGTTCCGCATGCAGCCCGGAGAATCTATTGTGGATTTACAAAAAAGATTTGTTCATCTAACCAACCATTTGATTGCACTTGGAAAGACCTTCACCAACGACGATCTCAACTTGAAAGTTCTAAGGTCTTTGACAAGGGAATGGCAACCGAAGGTGACCGCGATTTCGGAGAAGAAGAGTCTCTCAACAATGACATCCGCATCTCTATTCGGCAAACTTCAAGAGCACGAATTGGAACTTGGAAGGCTCGAGAAGCATGAAAGTCAAGAGAAAAAGTCCAAAGGAATTGCTTTGAAGATTGACACGAAGGATGACAAAGATGACGAGATCTCCGAAGATGAGAACTTCATGCTTCTTGTTAAGAAGCTTGGTAAGTTTTTTAACAAAAATAATAATTCTTCTTTTCCTAAAAAGAATAAACATTTCAGGAAGAAGGATGCATCCACATCAAATCAATAAGTTACATGCTATGAATGTGGAAAGCAAGGTCACATACAATCGGATTGTCCAAGACTTGCGAAGAAAGGAGGATTCAAAGGCAAGAAGGACTTCAAGAATAAAAAGGCTTATGTCGCGTGGGATGACAATGAAGTTAGTTCCTCATCGGAATCGGAAAGCGAGGAATGTACAAATATGGCGTTAATTGCGTCACATCACTCCGATGAAGAAAATGACGAGGTTAGTAGTAACTTTTCAATTTATGAAAATGATGCACAAGAAGTCATAGATGAACTTCTAAAGGAATGTAAGACTTTGTACAAAAGTATTTCATCCCAAAAGAAGAAAATATTATCCTTAGAAGAACAAAATAAATCTTTTGAAAAATACATTGAAGATGAAAAACAAAAGATAAATGATGAAAAACAAAGCCTTACATGTAAACATTGTGAGTCATTGTCCTTTCAAATTGTTCAACTCAAAAGAGTTTTAGAAAGATATGGAAAAGGTCAAATTGGCTTGGAGGAAATTCATAGGCACCAAAGATATCCAAATGATAAAAGTGGCCTAGGATATTCTAAGTTTTCCAAACCAAGCACAAGTGAAACCGTTTTTGTAAAAGCTAGTGAACAAATTGTTAAGGAAAAGACTAACAATACTAAAACTATTTATCAAATTCATAAAAAGAAAAGGATTATTAAGAAACAAAAATATGTTCCGAGATTTAAAAGTCAATTTCAACCTATTTGCTTTTATTGTGGAATCAAAGGCCATACACCTAATGCTTGCTATGTGCGCAACAATTGTGTTGCCAAAGGGCATTATGTGTGGGTTGAAAAGGGTACTAACTATCAAGGACCCAAAGCAATTTGGGTACCTAACAAAACTTGACGTTGTTTTGTAGGTATGCTTGAAAACAACTTCTACGCAATGTGTCGCTCCCACCAAATGACACCCAGGTCAGAAGGGGTACAGACGCGAACGGTCGGCGAAAAGAGAAAGAAATGAATAGAGTCGCCAGCTAGGCATTTTTATCCCGAAGGAAAGGTAATGCTGCATAAACCTAGAAAATATATGGATAAGACGGTTGCGAACCAGAGAGACTGAGAAAGGGGGTTGGTTACAACCTGGGAAGGTATTAGCACCCAGATTGTCCGCCATACTCGACGGGATCCACGCTTAAAAGATTTGTGTTTTAAAGGGGTAGTGTCAGTGCAATTTGTGTATCAAAGCTGAAAAAGAATGCAAGTGTCAGTGTAAAAAAGAAGTGTGAAGTGTATAAGTGAAGTGTCAGTGTAAGAACAAGAGTATGAAGCTCAAGATTATGAGGCTTAAAGACTAAGGCTAGAAAGAGGGGGAATATACAGAGACTTTTGATCGATAATAGTTAAGTTATGCCTACGTATCCTCTCGTGCAATGAGGAAGACAGAACATCGTAGTTCGACTCAAAGAGACTGAAAGATAAATTAACTTGTGAACTGCCTACTTGTCTATGCTCAAGTGTATGACCTGTCTGGCTCAGTTGCAAACTGTCTTGCATTAGACGGAAGAAGCAAGTTCTCGGTTATGAGTGAATGAGATGAGAAAAGAATCCCGGAGGAGACGATTATTGTTCGTTTTTGATGTTTTCAATCTTTTATTGCTTTTGGAAGTTTGTCATAAGTTAATGAGCTTAAGCCTAAACCAAGGGTTAGTAAACTCATCACATCCTCCCTCTGATTAGGGGTAATGAGAATACCTTAAGTATGAAGTAAACACCTCACACTTTAATCACCATGATGTAGGATTAAGATCATTAACCTACTTGTAATTATTTAGATGTTTTTTGTTGATTTTGTTTAGTGCTATGTAATGAGTTTAAGCCATAATCAGGGATTTAATGGACTCATTACACCATCCTAATAGAAGGATAATAGATGAGAGCATTTAAGCTGAGGAAGACTCCACAACTTAATCCATGATTAGGGATTAACCTCATGACAAAACAAAGCCTTTATTAAGTGGATTTTAGTTAATGATAAGATGAAGAAGTGATTTTTATGATTTGTAAGACAATTTGAGGGGGACTTGTCCATTAACATTAGGGTTAGTCCTTCTTAACCAATTAAGGAAGAATTAGAACCCTAATGCAAGGCCCAAGTTACAAGTTTGATGTCTTGATGATTACTAGATGAGTTGATTAAAGGATTTAAACACATTAAGGGTTTAAAACTTAGGATTAAAGTTATACACTCCATCCTAATAGAAGGATGCAGGCATAAGCTTAATCACAAAGCCTTAAAGCCTTTAGGGTTTAGTCCTTGATTATGAGGTGAGAAGAGAAGACTCAAAGATGACACAAAGGTAAAAGCTAAATGGGGGACTAATCAAAACCTAATTGTTATCATACTTGGTTATTCCTAGGGTTAATGAGGTTTGCAAGAAGATCTTAAGAGAAACCACCAGGAAGGAAGCAGATGAAAGGAGCAAGAAGCAAAGAGAAGCAAAATAACTTGCTTCACTTAAGAAGACAAGTTGCTTGAAGAAATAAAGTAAGGGATGAACATGAATGAGCAAGCTCAATCCAATACACATACAAAATGAAGCAAGGGAAGTATGAAAGAGATGAAAAGAGAATGTGAGAAGTGAAGGCAAATTCACTTCTCAAACAACTTACCACCTGAAATGTTAGCATGAGAAATGAAATGCAATGCAAATGAGATGAAATGTAATGATGAAAACCAAAACCAGGAGCATAAACATGATGTTAATGATGCTAAGAGATGATACAATCATGAGGCAAGGCATGAGAATGATCAAACAAACATATGGATGCAAAAGAAACATGCTTTGAACCATGGATGTTCATGAAAAGGTATGAAATGCAATGGACATATAACATGGCAAATGAAAGATGCAATGATCAAACATGGTTCTAATATGTCCTAAGATGTATTATGAATCATGTGGATGCACAAAATGCCATGGCAAGTCAATGGATACAAGCAAATGGAAGAAGGATGCAAAGGAAGGCACAAATTAGGGTTACATGTATCACACAAAGCAAAAATCCAAAACCAGAAGCAAATGACATAATAAAAAATTGAAAATGCAATCAAAGATAATCTAAACCTATACAAACTCACTGCCCAAAGGAGAGGATCCAACCCTTAACCTATTGAAAGTTGTGAATTTCCTAAGATTGCTAGGGTTTTAAGGTACCTTGTCAAGAAAAATGCAAAACAAATTGAAAATGCAAGATCAATTCAAATAAAATTTATCCTATAAACTACATGCTATGAAGAGTGCAATGCAAAAAGAATCATCATTCAACTCTCAAAGGTTAGGCAGAAAGAAATTTTTGAAGTTTGGAAAAAAATATTGCCTTGAAATGAAATTAAATCCAATGAAAATGATCAAAAGGCATCAAGGACAAAACAGAAATTTGGTTTGAGAGTTGGATAATGTTTCTAAATGTTCCTAAATGCAATGTGAATGTTTTGGTGATTTTTAGAAACTTAAATGTATTTTTAATTAATTAAAAGACTTTAATTAATTAAAAATAACATTTAAATATTTTAAAAATACTTTTTTAATGCAAAAAATAAAATAAAAATATTTTTGTGTTCTGAAAATTCATGAAACCTTTGACAAAAAATTTTATAATTTTTAGATGATTTTAGCTATATTTAAAAATTCGTACAAATTAAATATAAAACAAATGAAAATAAAATGAATTTAAATGAAAAAGTCAAATTCCAGGGGGCGGGAGTTGACTGCGCGCGCTAATGGACGGCCAGAATTCAAACTCACGTAATTATGATTAAGCCCTAATCCAAAACCCTAATTACTTTCAGATGACCGGAACAGTGTTCCGGTCATCTTCTCCGGCAAGCCTCTCACTCAATCTCCCTCAATACACCATGAAACTCCACTAAACTCTCCAGAATCAAACATTAGACAACTCTAAACAAGAATCCAGCAATCAAAATCATTTATTTCCACTCAAAATCAAGAATCAAACCAAAAAGCATTTCACGGGCAAAGTTTCAGAACAAGCATACATGGTCATTTTTCACTCATTATCAAAACAAATCACATCATGATAATCAGTGAATCATAAGGAAGCATTTAGAAACTAAAAATGGAAGTTCTGGAAAAATAAATGCCATGGCTACCTGAGCTTTGAGCTTTCGAAACAGGGACTTTCTGGCTGCTTCTTTGGTCCAAACAAGCTCCAGTGATCCTCCTTAGAAGCTTTTGACACTTAGCTAGAGTTTATATGGCCTCCAGAGAGAGTTGGCAGAAGCTCAGGTCAAGGGAGTGTGGAAATCGTATTTTTGATGTGGGAGGTTTCAGGCCAAAACAATGGTTGGGAATGATCAGTGGATCATGGTGAGTAATTTGGTGAAGTTTGTTTTGATGTTTGAAGGCTGTGTTGTGTGATTCGAAGCAAAATGCATAAGGGGAGGTTTTTGGGAATGCTGGCTTGTGGGAGAGATCAGGATGAGTTGTGTGTTGTGTTCAACCTCTTTTGGTCCACTTATCACTCTTGGATAGGTCATAGGAGTTGGTGTGGCCTAGCTTGATTGGTATGGGTCTTTTTGCAAAAAGTCAAGTTTTGTGTAAGAGAGGTATGGGTCAAGGGCAGGCCAAGGACAATAGGGGTGTCCTGTGCAACAAGGAATGAGGAGAGTCATGGGATCAGTCTTGAAGCCAATTAGCAAGTGGATTAGGGTTTGTATGATGTTTTGCAACTTTGTTCAATTTTGGCCCCTTTGAAGTTTCTTGATCCATAAGTCATGAAAATGGGCAAACTTTTGGTGCATTCTGAATTTTAGGCAATGGTTTATGTTTGTGCCAAGATTAGAAAAGGGAATGATCCATTCTACAACTTTCATGACCAAAGTTTTCTCATTTGAGGCATTTTTGAATCAAAAAGAAAGGTTTGAAAAAGTTTCCCAAAATGGCATGTTTCCATTACAAGTCATTTTCCCAAAAAGGCAACTTTGCAAATGGCTTGAAATTCTTCAATTTTGTGAACTTCTAACATCTTCTATGATCAAATAAAGATCATACACAATCAAAATGATGAAGAACACCCCTTGGTTGGGTCACTGGGGGCCTCAGATGCCCTGATTTTACACTGACTTGCTCAAGAAGTCAACTCTTGGTTAGATGCCTTCCCCATGGAATTTCTTCATGAAAATTGATATGAATGATCCCTATACCATATAGAGACCAATAGAAACAAGATTGACCAAAATTTTTGGAGTTATGGCCTTTGAAACCAAAACCCTAATTCTAGGTCATTTGTGCAGTTAAACCTGGCTCTGCTTCCATGCCATTCTCAATTCTTGTGATTTTTTGACTTTCTTGACTTTGTGAGGATACAATATGATGTTTGAACACACATGGACCCCTTTGAAGTGATTGATGACCTTTGGAGTGGCTCAAATGGCTCTTGGATTGCTCAGATCACAAATCCTAGATGCAGATGACTTTGAACCAATGCAGTGAAGCAAATATGCAATATGAGATGCTATGATTGAACTTATGCATATGAAAAGATCACAAGCCATGGTGTGATTGGGTGAGGGCAAATTTGGGGTGTTTACAGATGCCCCTATTCAAACATGAGTTAGTTGTGTAGAATGTAAGCAACGGCTTAACAGGCAAACAAGATAACTTGTGGTTGAATACCAAAGACAGTCCAAAGTTTGCACTCACAGAATGAAGAAGAAAAGGGATATAGATTGTAAAAGAAAATAAAGTATAATTATAAAGTGCGGGCGACGGAGGACGACCGTCGAGCAGAGGACGACTGCTGGGGATAAAGCAATGACGGGGACGGCCGACATGCTGGGGATATAAGAGATTATGATGGGGATGGCCATCAAATAAAGTAACAAAGATTCTTTGGGGATAAAAGGTGATAGTGAATGATGGGGACGACCATCAAGTTCAAAGCATAAATGAATTAACTGATGAGGTACGGTCATCAAAGGTGAAGGACGATCACCTAGCAGTGGACGGCTGCTCTGTTGGGGGATAAGATGAGGGACGGTCATCTAAGGTGAAGGACGATCACCTGGCAAGGTACGGTTGCCAAAAGTATCGCGACATAGGACGAATGCCGGATAAAAAAGGTCGACGATGGGGACGGCCATCGGATAAGCATGATGAAGGACGATCATCAAGAGGTGAAGGACGATCACCTAGCAGGGTACGGCTGCTCTCAAGGTTTATCATGACATAGGACGAATGTCAGATGACAAGATCAACAATGGGGATGACCATCAGATAAAATGATGAAGGACGATCATTAGAAGGTGAAGGACGATCACCTAGCAGGGGACGGCTGCTAAATATCACGACATAGGACGAATGCCGGATAGAAAAGGGTTCCAATAATGTAGACTCCGCTGGGGAAAGGATGAGGGACGGTCATCCAAAGGTGAAGGACGATCACCTGGCAGGGTACGACTGCCGAAAGGGTATCATGACATAGGACGAATGTCAGATAGAAAGGAAATAGTTCACGGGGATTTGCTGGGACAAGTAAACACGGACGAGTGTCTATATCCAAGAAATGAGAGGTATCAGTGTTTGGGTACGGTGTATAGATTAAAGATGCGGACGAGCATCCATAAGACCATGATACGGACGAGTATCGGTAGAAACAAACGCCTGACGCACGTTCAGAGACGATGATACGGACGAGTATCAACTAAATAACAAGGAACACGGACGAGTGTTGATTCTGTGGGGACTCTTCCGGGGAATAGTAGACACAGACGAGTATCTAAATTCAAGAAGACATAAGTGTTTGACATTGTGTATGGATTAAAGATACGAACGAGCATCCTTAAAACTATGATACGGACGAGTATCAGGTAGAAACCAACGCTTGACGCATGCTCTGAGATGATGGTACGGACGAGTACCAACTGGTTAACAAAGAACACGGACAAGTGTCAAATCTGAAGGGATATAAGCGGAGTATAAAAGATACGGACGGGTATCCGTACGGGTGAAACAGGAGTAATAAGTATGAGTGAAACACCGACAAGTGTCTAACTTGCTGGGGAGAGTATGACACGGACGAGTGTCAAAAAGAGAAAAGTGTAATATAAACAAGTGTATGGTTTGCAAAAATGTTTCAGGTATCTATGTTGGGGAAGGTGACACAGACGGGTGTCAGGGAGTTTGTATAGATATATGTATTTGTGAGTGCAAAGAGGACGCTTTGGCTTTCTATTGAGGATATGACACGGACGGGTGTCAGGAAGTATCAGTTTCTTTAGGTAAGGTGATTTGGCTCTCTGCCAGGGAATCTGGGGAGTTCTCTGTATATTGCTGACGGATTGCTAGTATTCACAAGTGTTTGATTCAGAACCTGGCTTATGATTATGCAATATGTTTGATTTTTTCCGTAATGCTCTGTATTAGACGGAATGCTATGCTCTGCGGGGAGAATATGATGCGAATGCTATGATTATGCAAAGACACCGATCCGGGATTCGGATCCCGTTGCAACGAAGATCTCTGGCTGATCTGCTTGGAATGGACATCCCAGCTGGGGATGAGATCATTGGTAGATCTGACATATGGGACTCTGCTTGGGGATATAGGTCACTGATAGACCTATTTTGGTAATGAGGGACCCAGCTGGGGTTTGTAGAAGCTTTCGTCACTCTGTTGTGAGATCTTCAGGCATTGCTTCTCTGGATAGAGGCTGAGACTCTGTGGGGAGATGGTTCCCTGGCTTTTGTACTTGGCTGAGGAGGAAATAACAAATGGCAACTCAGCTGTGGAGAAAGCACCTCCGGTGTTAAGACTGAGTAGATAATGATTTGCCAGCTTGCTGGGGTGAAGCTTTCATGCCCCATGCTGTGCTTTGAATACATGCATTCCTGCAAAGTGAGAGAAACGCACAAGTAATCCCGAGGTATCCTTTACCAGATTCCATCATAAGAGTTTAGGCACTCCTGGGAGTGAGTATATTTCCTGCAAGCACGTAGAAGAGAAGCATCTGTATTTATGCAATCAGTATCTTAAAGACATCGGACATTCTTGCAAATGAAAATAAAATGTACAAAACGAAACTTGACTGAAAATCTAATTTTATTAATTCATGTGCCCTGAATCGGCAAGATGCAGTCAAAGAAACTGTTCTGGACTGGGCCATGACATTATGCACGGCACGGCCCAACGCTCGTCAGGCCCATGTCCAAGCGACCAAGCACGAGGATACGTCGAGCGAAGGACCGTTCACTCGAGGAACGTCTCCACGACTTCTAAATACGTGTCGGGCAAAGAGCGTGTTGCCCGTCCCACGGCCTCCGTCCACATATCATCAACCCACATCGCGGGCACCTAGGTTATGTCGGGCAGACCATAACAGCACGTCACTTACCACGTCACCCAACTCCCCTATATTATCTCCTCAGGGATAGGGGCAGTTGGACCAGGGAGCAGACCTTGGACTAGGTCTTCACGCTTCTTACGCGTCCCCTGGCAGCTCCTCCTTGGGCCTAGCTAATCCAGCCCAATAGGAGCCTTGGCCCAGCGCTGGGGGCTCAATATAAATACCCCTTTCATGGCGAAGGGACAGGTATTCTAACTTACTCTCTAATAACCTCACTTAGTACCTCTTCTGACTTAAGCATTGGAGCACCTTGCAGGTACACCCCCCTCCTCATTTCATTCTCTGGCCCATTCATCAAGACCTTGGAAGGCCCTCCTGATCAGGTCAGATCAGTGGCGCCATCTGTGGGAATCTAGCTATCCCCATCTTCATCAAAAGAGGATCAAAGCTCATTTATTTCTGTCCTTCAACCATGGCCGGAGAACAACCCAGCGAGCGCAGCCGTCCCCTCGTCGACTACACTATGGACGACGGCCCACCATCCCATGAAACAGACGCCCGAGACGGTCGTCCAGCCACCCCGTCTCCAGAGCCCCAAAATAACGGGGATGCCTCTCACGCTCACAACTTAGGGGCAGAGACATTTCATCCCATCCCCGTTCCCGTTGAAGGAGACGCCACAATGATTGCCATGGTGAATGCCCTCAATCAGGCCGGTTCTATGCTCTATCAGCAGCACGAACGAATCATGGCCCTCGAAGCCGAGCGTCAAGAGGCCCGACCCCAGCCGGAGAGGAGGACACAACAACGTTCGGAACCAACGAAGAAGCGAGGACGTCGCTCTCCAGAACCTCACGTCAGCAGGGCACGCGCCCGTCGTGACAGTGGTCGAGCAGGAACATCACCAAGGTGCGGGCGCAGCCCCGACAACAACGAACTGTCTCCCTTAAGGAGCGACGAGGAAGACTTGCACTGTCCCCTATCTCAGGCAATAATGGAAGCCCCGCTCCCCAAAGGCATGGAGAAACCACCCAATCTAGCTGTATACGACGGGACTACAGATCCCGACGACCACGTCGACAACGTCAATGCGATGCTCGACTACCGCAATGATATAACCGGGCATCTCAAATGCCGACTGTTTTCAACGACCCTCAGGAAAGGGGCCATGGCTTGGTACAAAAGCTTGGCCCCCGAATCCATTACATCATGGAGAGTCATGAGGTCCATGTTCACCAGGCACTTTACAGCTTCCCGTCGTCACCCCAAGACTGAGGCGACCCTTGAGGCCATAGTGCAAAAGAAGAATGAAACGCTGCGCTCATACATCGAGCGATTCAACCAGGAAGCTGTCGAGGTGGATACCACCGAACACATGAAGAAGTATCTCCTCGAAAGAGGACTCTTGCCCGGCAGTGAGCTTAGCAGAGCCGTCGGGATCGAGCCTCCCCGCACCTTGAACGAACTCCTGCATAAGGCCCAGGCCTACATCAGATACGAGGAAAAACAGGTGGCACACAATGCCCGCAGCGGACGTAATGCTGGGGATACCGAGCACTCCAAACGCGAGGACCCGAGCATCCCCCGTCGCAACGGGGACAAGCGAAGAGAAGAAAGACCTCGCGAGCTCCGAGAAGGAAGGGGACCCGCGGGCAGATATAGCGAGTACACCCTACTGGCAGCTCCTCGAGAGCGTATCCTTGCAGAGTGCGTCAACTCTGAATTTAAACAGGGCAGGGTCAGGTTCCCAAAACCATCTGCGCCAAAGCCCCACACCGACAAATCCAAGTACTGCCGGTTCCACAGAAGTCACGGGCATGTGACCGAAGAATGCGTCCACCTAAAGGATGCAATAGAGATTTTAATCCAAGAGGGGCACCTAAAGCAGTATACGAGGAAGAACGAAGCCCCCAGACATGACGAGCCAGAAAAGAAGAGACCCCGGGAAGAAACACCCCCTGACAACTCTCCTTACCAAGTGGCCCTCTGCGTGTCACGCCCGAAAGATTTCTTCCTCCCCGAACCACTGCCCGAAGGCAGAATCGCTGCCCTCAGCCCCTGGGAAGACTTCCCAACCACACTGGTGATATCAGGAGGGGGAATTAACGGGGAAGCCGCTGCCCTCTCAGTCAAACGCAAGTTCGACGAACTCCTATTGACTGCCCCTGAGCAGAAAGCGACATTGACAAAATACCGGGGGAAATCCAACCCAATATCCTTCTTCCTAGAGGAACTCCCGGGCGGATCCCCGAACTCGGGCATCCCACTATTGATAAGGGCAAAGATGGCCCAGTTCGACGTCCGACGCATCCTGGTCGACCAGGGCAGCTCAGTGGATATCATGTACGTCCATCTCTTCAACGGAGCAACAACCAGGCCGTGGGGATATGTCGAGCTCCTCGTCACTTTCGGCGAACAGGAAACGGCCAGGGAAGTCAAAATCCAATTCCTGGTCGTAGATTGTCCGTCCCTCTACAATTGCATCTTTGGACGCCCGACACTAGCCGAACTCACCGCGGTTCCATCCACCGTCCACCTGAAGATGAAATACTACACCAAACTGGGACGCGTGGTCACCATCCACGGTGACATCGAAGCAGCCCGGCGATGCTACGACGCCGCAGTAAAAGGACAGGCCGTGGTCAGCACAAAGAGCAACTGCAACAACAAAAAACTCAGGACCGAGGACCCTCCCCGGGGAGTTAACGCCATCGACCTCGACTGTCGCATCGGGCTGGATGAAACCGAAGAGGGGAAGTTCGCCAAGGAACGATCTCTCGAGCACCCAGTTCGACCAATCCCCGACGGCGAGTTCGAGCTCATTCCTCTCGGGGACGATCCAGAAAGGACGGTGAAGATAGGTAAGGGACTGCCCGAGGAAACAAGAGAAAAACTCGTGGCATGCCTCAAGGAGAACTCTGACCTCTTCGCGTGGAATGCCGCAGAAATGCCCGGGCTAGACCCCGAGATCGCGTGTCACAAGCTAGCTTTAGATCGGGCAGCCAAGCCCATAGCACAGCGTAGGCGCAAACAGTCGCCCGAAAAGGCAGAGGCTGCCGAGCGAGCTGTAAAAGACCTCTTAGAGGCAAATTTTATTTCTGAAGCCCAGTACACAACCTGGCTCTCTAATGTAGTCCTCGTTAAGAAAAATAATGGAAAATGGCGTATGTGTGTTGATTATACTGATCTTAATAGGGCTTGCCCGAAAGATGCTTTCCCCCTCCCTAATATAGATATGCTCGTCGACAATTCTGCAGGTTTTAAACTCTTGTCCTTCATGGACGCATATAGTGGATATAACCAGATCCCTATGTCGCCCACAGACAAGAAACACACGGCGTTCATGACCCCAACGGGCAATTACTATTACAACGTGATGCCGTTCGGGCTCAAGAACGCTGGCGCTACGTACCAACGCATGATGAACAAAGTCTTCAAGGATGAAATAGGGGACATGCTCTAAGTGTACATGGACGACATGATCGTCAAATCACACGAGGAGGTTACCCATGCTCGACATCTAACCAAAGTGTTCGAGCAGGCGAGACAGTGTAAAATGCGGTTCAATCCCGAAAAGTGCACGTTCGGCGTACGGGCAGGAAAGTTCCTCGGTTTCTATCTCACCGAAAGAGGAATAGAGGCCAACCCCGACAAATGCCGGGCATTCTCGGAATTCCCGACCCCGAGGACCAAGAAATCGATCCAGTCACTCAATGGAGTGCTCGCCTCACTCTCCCGTTTCATCGCCAAGTCCGCCCAGCACGCATTACCATTCTTCAGACTCCTTCGCAAAGAGGCTACCTTCGACTGGACCGATGAATGCGAGCAAGCATTACTCCACCTAAAGAGGGTTCTGTCCGAACCCCCGGTCTTATCACGACCATTAGAAAAGGAAACCCTATACCTATACATGTCCGTGGCAACCGAGGCCGTCAGCGCCGTTCTAATAAGAGAAACCGACGAGGGACAAAAGCCCATCTATTTTATGAGCAAAGCACTCCAAGGCCCCGAGCTCCGATATCAGCAAATCGAAAAAGTCGCCCTGGCCCTCATCAATACAGCTAGGAGACTACGATATTACTTCCTCGCACACACGATAAAGGTGAGGACCGACCAGCCAATCAAACAGCTGCTCGGGCGTCCGGATATGGCCGGGAGGATGCTCAAGTGGTCACTGGAACTCTCCGAATTCGACATACAATACGAAAGTAGGAAAGCCTTGAAAGCCCAGGCACTGGCCGACTTCGTCGCGGAAATGACCCACTGCCCGACACCAGCAGAGAGCGCCCACAAATGGACGATCTTCGTCGACGGCGCCTCCAGCACGTCAGGCAGCGGGGCCGGGATCATCCTCGAAAATGAAGAGGGGATCCTGATAGAGGTGTCATTAGCACTAGCGTTCCCGACATCGAACAACCAAGCCGAATACGAAGCTTTCCTCGCAGGCCTGAGGTTAGCCGAAGACCTGGGAGCAAAAGAGGTAAAAATATCCACAGACTCCTAGCTCGTGGCCTCACAAGTGCGAGGAGAGTACCAAACCAAGAACGACAACCTCCTCGAGTACTTGTCCCTTGTCAAAGAAAAACTTGATAAATTTGAAAAGTGGGAAGTTCAACACATACCCCGCGAGCACAACACACGGGCAGACGTTCTCTCGAAACTAGCCAGCACGAGGAAAAAGGGTGGGAATAAATCAGTAATTCAGGAAATCCTTCCTCGACCCAGCATCGACAAACTACCTCCTCCATTCGAGGTCAACGCTATCGGGGATGCTCACTGTTGGATGACACCCATCTACAATTACCTCACACGAGACGAGCTCCCAGCTGACCCGAAAGAGGCGACCACTGTCAAACGACGAGCATGCTCGTACGTACTCCTCGAAGGCAAACTCTACCGGAGAGGGTTCTCCATCCCGTTACTTAAATGCGTCGAGGAAGAGAAAGTCCCCGACATACTTGGAGAGATACACCGGGGAATTAACGCTCAACACCTCGGCGGGCGATCGCTCGCACGAAAGGCCCTTCGAGCAGGCTACTACTGGCCGACCATGCAAAGCGATTCAAAGGAGCACGTCAAAAGGTGTGACAAATGCCAACGACACGCCGACATGCACCTCGCGCCCCCGAGCGACCTAAAAACACTATCTTCCCCATGGCCCTTCGCGTGGTGGGGCATGGACATCCTCGGACCCTTCGTCACCGGATCATACCAGAACAAATACCTCATCGTCGGGGTGGATTACTTTACCAAATGGATCGAAGCGGAGGCACTGGCTAAAATAACCGCGCAGAACATCCTCCGGTTCTTTAAACGCAACATCCTCGCTCGGTTCGGCATACCCCAGGCACTTGTCACTGACAACGGGACACAGTTCACGGACGGAGGATTCCAGGACTTCGTCGCCGGCCTGGGCACCAAACAACATTTCACATCTTTCGAACATCCACAGACGAACGGGCAAGCAGAGGCGGCCAACAGAGTAATCTTACGTGGCCTCAAACGAAGGCTCGGCGACGCGAAAAGGGCATGGGTCGAGGAACTACATAGCGTCCTATGGGCTTACCGTACCACACCGCATTCTACCACCGGGGAAACCCCATTCCGACTGACTTACGGCACCGAAGCAGTCATCCCGGTGGAGATACGAGCACCAACGAGGAGGATAGAGGAACCCCTAGACGAGGAAATGAACGATGAAACCCTTAGGGTCGAACTCGACCTGGTCGAGGAGATTCGTTCCGAAGCAGCCCTCAGGGAAACGACCCTCAAACAAAAAATAGCACTACGCCACGATGCGAAAGTCATAAGAAGAGAGTTCCAGGTCGGCACCCTGGTCCTCAGAAGAAACCAGAAAAACCCAAGAGAGGGCAAACTGGCAGCCAACTGGGAAGGCCCCTACCGCGTCCGCGACAAGACGAGCAACGGAGCCTATTACCTAGAAAACCTACAAGGAGAAGAACTTGCTCGACCATGGAACGCAGAAAAACTTAGACAATATTACAGCTAAATATACCACGGGGAGACGTGGCCGGTACGACCACACTCTTCGTCTCCAAAACCCCAGGGAGGACCGCGAGACCCGGGAACGAGCCGGGGTCACATAGCGAACACAACCCTCCCCGACGATTGGGATCTTGACCAAGACTCAACGTCGAAGTACCATGACAGGCAGGGCACCCAGCTCGCGATGGGAAAGCCCAAGCCTCGAGTCCCGGGTTCGAACAACGGACCCGGGCTTCGATCCCAACGGGCGCAGAGCCCGACACTTCGTCGGTTCCCTAAACCGAGGAGATTGACTAGGTCGAGCAGAGTACGAATTCATAAAAGCAAATATTAAACGCAAACGAACACAATGATAAACGAAAACATCCATACATTAAAAACATAACAAACGGCCGAAGCCAAGTACGCCCGAAGGCCATATTACACGCCCGAAGGCCAAAATATATAACGGGCACGCAGGCCACATAATAGGGCACGCAGGCCATGACAATCAAAAAACCAGAAAAACGAATAAACTAAGACTCCGCTCGGAGCACCTCTTCTTCCTCCTCTTCTTCCTCACCCCCCAGCTCTTCCTCCGCTTTAAACGGGCAGACAATCTCACCATCCCTGACACAGTAGTTATGGGCCGACCCTGCTGTCACCAACTCAGGGTTCAGAAGCCCAAGTTGCTCGACAGCATTGTTGAAACCCTCTTTGAAAACGGCCACGAGATCTTGGTTGAGAGAGCGGATATGCCCCAGCAGCTCACCACGCGAACCAAGGGCGCGTTCCTCCTCGGTCTCGTCAGCCAGTGAACGGACCTTTTCCTCGAGAGACTCAATCTGAGCCCGCAGGCCAGCATTGTCCTCGGTCAGCTTCTGATGGTCGGCCACCTGCTCTTCCAAGCTCGCCTTAGCGGCCTTCAACTGGTCCCTCTCCTTCTCTGCCTCGTCCAGCTTCTGGCTCAGCCCTTCCTGCAGCTGATGCTCCTCTTTGTAGTCCGACAGGTCTTTAGACAGTTTGTCCTTCTCCGCCCGAACCTGAAAAAGGGCATCCTCCAGCGAGGCAGTGGAGACCGAAGTATCGGTCAAGACCATGGTCGTCTCCATCACCCGGATGACAGCGGCAATGTCCCTGGCCAGATCTTTTCTCCGGGCACCAGCATCCTGATCCAGAATAGCCTTGGCCTCGGGCGCAGGCACAGCAATCGCCTCCTCAGCCTTGAAGAACGACCGTTCCACGTAGCAAGGAGGTAGCAGATAGCTGCCCGGTCCATTCGGGCTTCCTAGTGACGACCTGGTAAGAGTCCCCGCCGGACGCTTCCGTTTGTGGAGGGGAGAAGCCGCTGGCGACGGACTGTCAGGAATGTCGATCGGGTTAGACCGAGGAGGAGAGGGAGGAATCACGCTCATCACGTGCGAAGGACCGGCCCCAGCATCACCAGCAGTCTCCAAGACACGGGCCACAGTTTTCTTCTTTTTCTTGGGCACCCGGTCAGGTGCGCCGACCTGATTCGCTAGCTTCAAAACCCGATCACGTGTACTAGGCATGGCACCTGCAAAATATTACACACAAACATTAGCGAGCGAAGACATAAACAAAAATAGAAACTAAACAAAGTCTGCCTACTCAATAATGCTAGAGCCTCCTCCTCGGTATCACACTCGAGCAGAGCCTTTGTATTGATGTAGCGCGTCTCGGTGATTAGCTCCCCGGCCTCATCCAGATAGGGCACGCCCTGTCGATTCGCCCAGAACCCCAGACTGAAGCTCTGCACATAATCAACCAGCTTCTTATATGCGAGCCTATCCTCCTGGCCGAGCATCGCATATTTGATCCGGTAATGGGCTGTGGAGAGGTCGAAATGATCACGCTGCCACCTCAGCGGTATCTTCGACATCAGTGTCTCCTCCCCGTCTGGTTTCCGTTGATAGTAGTACAGAGAGTGAAGGGCGGCACGGGTGATCGGCATCACCACGTACCATCGGCCTTTGAAGTGACGAGCAGAGTCCACGTACGTCTTGAACAGACGCACGGGCTGCTTGAAAGAAACCCAGCTGTGACGCCCACGAGAGCCGGACCGCTGGAGATGGAAGACGTGGAAGAAGAGGGCCCGGGTACAACCAATGCCGAGGAACTGGAAGACCAACTCAAATGCCCGCATAAAGGCGAGAGCATTGGGATGCAGCTGGGACGGCGCCAGCCGAAGCCATTTGAAGACCGACATCTGGAAGGAGTTGAAGGGCAGTCTAATCCCCGCCTCACGGAAAGAAAATTCATACATAGTGAACTGCTTCCCCGGGAAATGATGGCAGATACGATCTTCTTCCTTGGGGGCGCAACAATACCAGTTCGGTGGGTCTTCCCGGCTTATGTTCTCGACCACATCATAAGCGGAGATGGCCTCGTCGCAGAAATTTGATTCCTCCTCCAAAGGCTCATCCGCAACCCAGGAGAAGTCAGCCTGCCCGGAAGAGGAGGCGTGTTCGGTACCATCCCGGACACTCCCATCCCCGACAGGGAGACGAGCGATTGTCGCATCTTCGGTCGAGGACCCGGAATCTTCCCTCCTCGGTCGTAAACGCCCGGCAGCACCTGAAACGCAGACAGAAAGAGTGAATTCGACGTCATATCAAATGCACCCTTCCACCGCAGGTCAAGTGAAAGGGCGTGGCGGTGACGGACACTAACTGCTCAACTCAGGGACACGCGCATTCTATGGAGGCCGGGCAGAAACTTCATACAGCCTATGCAAATATCGCCCGGCATATGAAATTTATGCCCGGTACAGTATGATCCTAACCCTATTTTCTACCATCTACAATACATCTACAGTCCATTACACTACCCCTAAGTCAAACCTAACCACATTTCTACAGAGATAACATGCATTTGACGGAAAACAGCAAGGAAAATGGTGAATCACAGAGGGAAAATCATACCTGACATAGAGAAGTTGAAAAGGGGACGGTGGTGCACGGGCAGCAGACGGTGGTTCAGATAGGAGGACGGGCGGAGACGGCGGTTCAGACGGTTGAACGAGCAAACGAGAGAGAATGTGGAGAACTCCGGTGAACGTATGAGCGAAAAAGTAGAAATGAAGTTACTCAACCCCTTTTTATAATGCCTGGCGCGTGGACCAACGTGCTAGGTCATCATTACCTACCCTGCCTACGCCGTCTTTGCACACTAAACGAAGCGACGCCATTAAGTCTGAGACACGTCTCTCCAAAATAAGAAACTGAAACGACGCCGGGCACCTATCCGTCTCCCCGACTCATCAAGACGCTATATCCCCGCGTCATTCCCTCGTCTGTTACTAGGAAGGTGCAGACCAACCGATCACCTCCATCCCCGACATTTCCGATGAAAGGGGAAGTCATGAATAAATCTGTTACAACCTCACCCACTGAACGATCGCACTTCCCCGTCAGCTCGGGGAACCCCAAGTCGAAACATAAGTCATCGCTCTGGCTCAGAGACTCGACTTGGGGGGCTCCTGTTCTGGACTGGGCCATGACATTATGCACGGCACGGCCCAACGCTCGTCAGGCCCATGTCCAAGCGACCAAGCACGAGGATACGTCGAGCGAAGGACCGTTCACTCGAGGAACGTCTCCACGACTTCTAAATACGTGTCGGGCAAAGAGCGTGTTGCCCGTCCCACGGCCTCCGTCCACATATCATCAACCCACATCGCGGGCACCTAGGTTATGTCGGGCAGACCATAACAGCACGTCACTTACCACGTCACCCAACTCCCCTATATTATCTCCTCAGGGATAGGGGCAGTTGGACCAGGGAGCAGACCTTGGACTAGGTCTTCACGCTTCTTACGCGTCCCCTGGCAGCTCCTCCTTGGGCCTAGATAATCCAGCCCATTAGGAGCCTTGGCCCAGCGCTGGGGGCTCAATATAAATACCCCTTTCATGTCGAAGGGACAGGTATTCTAACTTACTCTCTAATAACCTCACTTAGTACCTCTTCTGACTTAAGCATTGGAGCACCTTGCAGGTACACCCCCCTCCTCATTTCATTCTCTGGCCCATTCATCAAGACCTTGGAAGGCCCTCCTGATCAGGTCAGATCAGAAACAAATCCCCTCAAATCAGGAGATTGTTACAAATTGAGAAACAAAAGATGTTGGCAATGTTGATGACGCTTCGAGGAGCTTCCCTCTGGCTATGACTCGTATGACATTTGACATTCTTCTCGTCTTGATTTCTGAAGAAGGTTGATTCTGAAAGAAGCTTAATCCTTTCGAAGCTTACCAAGTTGTAAGTAATACAGATGAATTCAGAGTACAGTTGTTCGCTCATTCCCTTATTTTGCATGGATCGCCCTTTCGGGTTTTCAATCCATCGGGATACCCTTTTTTGCCTGAGTTGTCCAATGCGGCTTTTCAACTCAGCGGGTGTACATTTTTATTTATTTATTTCCCTTATTTTTGCCCGAGTCTTTTATTCTGTTTTTGACTCGCCGGGATGCCCTATTTTTTCCTGGACTTACATTCTGTTTTTATGTCCAGCGGGTCGTTTTATGCGAAGTATTTTTTAACTGCATCTGAATTCACAGGGGACGGGAAGTCTTCACCATCTATAGTACTAAGCATGAGTGCTCCACCGGAGAAAACTTTCTTTACTACGAATGACCCTTCATAGTTCGGAGTCCATTTGCCCCTGTGGTCTGTATGAGGAGGAAGGAGTCTTTTCAGCACAAGATCTCCTACTTGGTACTCTCGGAGCCTGACTTTCTGATCGAAGGCTTTCTTCATTCTTTTCTGATATAATTGCCCATGACAAATTGCAGCTAATCTCTTTTCTTCGATCAGACTCATTTGTTCGTATCGGGATCGGACCCATTCTGCTTCACTCAGCTTAACATCCATTAACACCCGTAAGGAGGGTAATTCAACTTCAACAGGTAGGACTGCCTCCATACCATACACAAGCTGATACGGTGTTGCCCCAGTGGATGTTCTGATTGACGTACGGTATCCATGCAAGGCAAACGGTAGCATTTCATGCCAGTCTTTGTAGGTAACTACCATCTTCTGCACAATCTTCTTGATATTCTTATTAGCTGCCTCAACAGCGCCATTCATCTTTGGCCTGTAAGGAGAAGAATTGTGGTGTTGGATTTTGAAGTCCCGACATAGCTCTGCCATCATTTTGTTGTTCAAGTTGGAACCATTATCAGTAATGATTCGTTCGGGCACTCCATACCGACAGATGATATCTCTCTTCAGAAATCGGGCTACCACTTGCCTTGTAACATTTGCATAAGAAGCTGCTTCAACCCACTTGGTAAAGTAGTCAATATCAACCAGGATGAATCTGTGGTCGTTTGAAGCAGTCGGTTTGATCTTGCCAATCATATCAATGCCCCACATGGCGAAGGGCCATGGTGAAGACATCACATTCAGAGGATTAGGAGGCACATGTACTTTATCCGCATAAATCTGGCATTTATGACATTTTCTGGCATAAGCACAGCAGTCTGCATCCATTGTGATCCAGTAATAACCTGATCTTAACAATTTCTTAGCCATTGCATGCCCTCCTGCATGGGTACCAAAGGATCCTTCGTGCACCTCGTGCATCAACAAGTCTGCTTCTGTCCTATCAACACATCTGAGAAGTACCATATCAAAGTTTCTCTTGTACAGGGAACCGTTGGTATTCAAGAAGAAACTACCTGCTAGCCTTCTTAAAGTCTTCTTATCATTGGAAGAGGCCCCAGTGGGTATGTCTGATCCTCCAAGAAGCACTTAATGTCATGGAACCAAGGCTTATCATCTTTAACAATATCTGCTGAGAACACGTATGTTGGTCTGTCAAGTCTGGATACCAAGATTAGAGGCACAAAGTTGGCAGCTTGAACTTTGATCATGGATGAAATGGTGGCAAGGGCATCTGCAAATTGATTCTCGTCCTGAGGGATATACTCAAGCTTGACCGTTGTAAAGAAAGTCAATAACCTCCTTGTATAATCCCTGTAAGGTATCAGATGATCCTGGTGTGTGTACCATTTGTCGTTGGTTTGATTAATTACCAGAGTTGAATCTCCGAACACGGTCAAAGTTTTGATCCTGAGGTCAATGGCTTCCTCAAGACCCATAATGCAAGCTTCGTATTCAGCTTCGTTGTTAGTGCAGTTAAAGGTGAGCTTTGCCGAGAAAGGCATGTGAACCCCCTTAGGTGTAATGAGTACCGCACCAACACCACGACCATTCATATTAACAGCCCCGTCAAACATCATAGTCCATTCTTCTTCTGGGTCAGGCCCTTTTGTGTGAACGGGCTCTTCATGATCTTTTGCTTTTATGAACATGATGTCTTCATCAGGGAAGTCAAATCTCATAGGCTGGTAATCATCAATGGGTTGCTCAGCAAGATAATCGGACAATACACTGCCTTTGATGGCCTTCTGAGATGTGTACTGGATGTCATATTCTGTGAGAATCCTTTGCCATCTTGCAACCCGTCCGGTAAGTGCTGGCTTCTCAAAAATGTACTTAACTGGATCCATTTTTGAAATCAACAAGGTAGTGTGGGTCAACATATACTGCCTTAGTCGACGAGCAGCCCACGCTAAAGCACAACAAGTTTTCTCGAGCAGTGAATAACGTTGTTCATAGTCGGTAAACTTTTTGCTTAGGTAGTATATTGCATACTCTTTTCGACCAGACTCGTCATGCTGGCCCAACACACACCCCATTGACTCTTCTAATACTGTCAAGTACATGATTAGAGGTCTTCCTTCAAGTGGAGGCATAAGGATTGGAGGTTCTTGCAAGTACTCCTTGATTTTGTCAAAAGCCCTTTGGCAGTATTCGTTCCACCTGACCGTTTGTTCTTTTCTCAAAAACTTGAACAAGGATTCACAGGTTGCTGTAAGGTGAGATATGAACCTTGAGATGTAGTTAAACCTACCTAGGAACCCCCGAACTTCTTTTTCTGACTTTGGCGCAGGCATTTCTTGAATGGCTTTGACTTTATCAGGGTCAACTTCAATCCCTTTTTCACTTACAATAAATCCCAGCAGCTTACCAGATCGCACCCCGAATGTGCATTTGTTGGGGTTTAACTTCAGTTGGTACTTCCTCAGACGCTTGAATAGCTTCAACAAATTTACCAGGTGATCTTCTTCTGTGAGGGACTTGGCAATCATGTCATCCACATAACATTCAATTTCTTTATGGATCATGTCGTGGAATAATGTTACCATAGCCCGTTGATAAGTTGCACCAGCATTCTTTAGTCCGAATGGCATCACCTTGTAACAGAACGTGCCCCAGGGTGTGATGAAAGTTTTCTTCTCCTTGTCTTCAGGTGACATCTTGATCTGATTGTATCCTGAAAATCCGTCCATGAAGGAGAACACCGAGAACTGAGCCGTATTATCAACCAATACATCAATGTGAGGTAAAGGGAAGTCATCTTTCGGGCTGGCTCTGTTCAGGTCTCGGTAATCCACACACATCCTTACTTTATCGTCTTTCTTAGGCACAGGTACAATATTAGCAACCCACGGCGGATAGCTAGTCACAGCAAGGAAACCGGCGTCCCACTTCTTTTGTACCTCATCTTTAATCTTCATTTCCATATCTGGGCGAGTGCGGCGCAATTTCTGTTTAACCGGTGGGCAATCTTCTCTTAAAGGCAGCTTGTGCATGACAATATCAATGTCCAACCCTGGCATATCCTGATAAGACCAAGCAAACACATCCACATATTCACGAAGCATGTCAATCAGTTGTTCTTTCACTGAATCTTGCAGGCAGGCCCCGATCTTGACTTCTTTCACTTTTTCTTCTGTACCAAGATTAACCGTTTCGACCTCCTCCTGGTGAGGAGTGATAACCTTCTCCTCTTGTATCAGCAACCTAGCTAGCTCTTCAGGTAGCTCATAATCTTCTTCAACCCCTTCATCAGCTTGATTGATTGGATGGTCAAAGTCATACGAAGTCATAGCTGTGCTGTTGTCGGTGCAGTCTGAAAGGCATTCTCTGCAAGGGTTTAGATTGTTCATTTTAGTGATCGATTTTATTCTTGTTTAGAAAAAGTGAAAGGAAGTTATCATTTTGGAAAACATTGCCATTTTATTTTTGTACAAAAAGAAAAATGGAAAAACAGTGAGCGGAAAAGAAAAAGACTCATTTGCAAAAGATGTCTGATATTCACTGATTGATCTGTTTGCACAAAATTACAAGATGGCCCGATTACAAAATGAGTCTCGTCATCTTGGGCAAGATGCAAGACTTGATGTATGCTTAAAATATACAGGAAATAATAATTACTCTGCAGGAGTAACCCTTATAATTTCCTGGGAAGACCAGTTTGAGATATGGCTCCCCGGGGTCTTTGGACGTATCCAGCTCTCCAGGTTGCGCTCATCTTCCGATTCATCTTCCAAGTTGTTCACAGCATCCGGGGTGAGCATCCCCCCGCTGACAAAGTTGGGCTTCTTGGCAGCCTCTGATTGATCTTGTTGAGTTGGTTTGTAACCCAACCCAAATTTGTCTTCCTTCTTCTCCACAGGTAGCAGCTTGCCCCAGCCTTGGGCAGTACCCTCTTCAACAACCTTCCTGGCTTGTTGATAAGATGTCATGGAGGTTCCCAGTACAGCAGACGCTTCATTTATGTTTACGGCCTCAAACCCCTGGCTCATGGTTTCATGGATTTCTCCATCCATCTTAATGTATTTATACGTAGCCAGATGGCTAACAAAGATGTCTTCTTCCCCACAGATGGTGATGATCTGGCCTTCCCACTCGAATTTCAGCTTCTGGTGAAGGGTAGACGTAACAGCGCCAGCGGCATGGATCCAGGGTCTACCCAACAAACAACTGTAGGTCGGCTGAATGTCCATCACATAGAAGGTAATTTTAAAAGTCAGCGGGCCAATCATCACAGGAAGATCAATCTCCCCAAGCACTGATCTTTTAGAGCCATCGAAGGCTCTCACCACCAAATTACTCGGACGCAATGCCAAGCCATCATACTCCAGCTTCACCAAGGCTTTCTTTGGTAGAACATTGAGTGAAGACCCAGTGTCCACCAGTACATGAGATAGAACAACACCCTTGTATTCTAGAGTGATGTGTAAAGCCTTGTTGTGGTTACGTCCCTCAGTTGTTAAGTCAGCATTGGTAAAGCTCAGTCCATGACTGGTGTTGACATTTTCCACCACAGTTTCTAGCTGATTAACAGTGATCTCCTCTGGCACGTATGCTGCATGCAAGACTTTCAGTAATGCATTCATGTGAGCTTCAGAACACATCAGCAGGGATAATATGGAGATCTTTGAGGGAGTTTGGTGAAGCTGATCCACCACCTTATAGTCACTTCTCTTTATAATTCTCATAAACTCGTCTACATCTTGCTCAAAAGATGTCTTCTGAGTTTCTTTGATGATTGGTTCTTCAGGTACCACACTCTTCCCCTTTGCTTTGGCAGCAGCTTCTGCTTCGACATTAGGTCTTTGCAATTGTGAGTCAAAAAGGCGTCCGCTTCTGGTGAAGCCTCCGCCTCCCCCAATATTATCAATCTGTGGAGAAGAAGTTGAAGAGTCCAAGGTGATTTTCTCCCCGTTGCAGTAGAGGTCAGATCCATAATGCCAAGGTATGGCATTACTGCTTTCATATGGAACGGGTCCAGGCACCGTGATGGTAACTGGACTGACTGCTGCAGAGGAGGGTACTGAAATGGTGTGCGGATCGTAGTAAATGGTGACCGGTGATCTGGCAGGAGGTGCCACTGTTTGTTGTTGAAAGTTGTTGTTTGGAGGAACATTTGATGGATCATAGTGGATGGTGACTGCTGAGATATCTTCATTAATTTCTGTTGGCATTGTAGAAGATTCTGCTGAATAAATGGGTGCTGATGTTGTAGAAGAAAGGGTTGTTGACATCTGATTTGTTGAAGTGATGGGCGGAGCCATGGTTGATGATATTGATGAATTGGTTGGAATGATTGTTGTTGCAGTTGTAGAAGAGTCAGGGATTGTTGTCAAAGGGATTGCTGGATTTGTAGGCGCCGTTGTTGTGATCTGGAGTATACCACTTTTGATAAGACCATTTATACCGCTTCTCAAGTTATCACACCCGTTGAACGAAATGTTGCAGTAACCACAACCGAGCTCACACCCGGGGAACATATGGAATTCTAGGAGCTGAGCTTTAATCTCGATCAGAGGTGTCCGGATCTTCCCAACACTGGTGATTAAGAAAGATGGCTTGTCTTCCTCAATGGCATTAATTCTTGGCCCTCCATGATTAGGCATGGGATTCTTGTTGACATTTGGAGGGGGTGCAAAGTTGAGGGCTTTAGAATCCACCAGATCTTGAACCTTCATTTGTAAAGCCCTGCACTTCTCCGTATTGTGGCCAGGTGCATTGGAATGGAAAGCACATCTGGCGTTGACATCATAGTTTCTTGGAAAATTAGAGGGATCTGGTGGTGCCAATGTCCTTAATTCAACCAAGTTGAGTTTCAGGAGTTGTGGCAATAAGGCAGCATAAGGCTTAGGGATAGGGTCAATTAACCTACTTGCCTGTGATGGTCTTTGCTGAAAGGGTCTTTGTCGTTGATTGTTGTTGTTGTTGTTGTAAGATCTTTGTGGCGGATACTGAACTTGATGTTGATAAAGTGGTTGTTGTTGTGGCTGATATGCTGGTTGCTGAGGAATCGGAGCTGGAATTGTGACAGCTGCCACTGATCTGTGAACATACTGAGGTCTGCCCCTGCCAGCATGAATGGCATTTGTCTCACCGGTTCTTCTAGGACCCATAAAAGGCTTCCTGGGATTACTTGACGAACTTGCACCATTATCAGAAATCTTACCCATCTTCAGAAGGCTTTCAATTCTTTCTCCAGCTATAACTACGTCAGCAAAACTGGTGGAAGAAAAGGCAACTAGCCTATCAATATATGTTCCTTGCAGAGTATTCATGAACATGTCGGCCATCTCTCTTTCTGACATGGGTGGCTGGACAGCAGCATCAAGCTGTCTCCACCTTTGGGCATATTCCCTGAAGCTTTCCCTGGAGGATTGAGACATTCCCATCATAAGGGTTCTGTTAGGAGCCATGTCTAGATTGTATTGGTACTGCCTGATGAAAGCTTCAGCTAGGTCCTTCCAGCATCTGATAGTAGCTCTGGTCAAGTGAGAGTACCACTCTCTTGAAGCTCCAGTCAAACTATCTTCAAAGTAAAACATCCACAGTTTCTCATCCATTGTGTATGCTTTAAGTCTTCCCAGAAAAGACTGTAAGTGGGTTCGTGGATAGGAAGTTCCGTTGTACTTCTCGAAGCATGGGGGTTTAAACTTATGGGGAATCCTTACCCCATCCACTAACCCCATATCCATGACATCAAAACCTAGGGAATTTTGAGATTCCAGAGATCTCAACTTCTCAGCAATTTCATCAAACCTCCTATCATAGACTTCATCCCCAGCTCCCATTACAGTAAACTGCTCCTCTTGGGGGTCTTCTTGTAAGATCCTTACTCCAGTAGTATTTCCTGGTACATACCCGGGATGTTGACTTCCGGATGTAGATGAGGCCCATATACTGGTGGATTAACATGCGGCTGTCCCCTTTCATTGTTACTTGTTCCTCCAGTTCCCAGATGGGGTTCTTCTGGGGTTTGTCTTTCTACCAATGCCCTCAACCTTTCTTGACTTTGAGCCAAGCCATTCATTACTTCCATGAATTGGGTCATTTGGTTTCTCATCTCCATCCTTTCATTAGCCATCTGAGTTCTGACCTCTGTCAGATCTTGCTGTACTTGTTCCATTTGGATACCATGAAGGTTGTTGCGAGTAGGATACCTGTGCGGACGGTTGAGAGGGAACACCCGGCGGCGAGCAATAGTTCCTGAACCACAACAAAGTTAGAAACGAACAAACCAAAAACAAAAAAACCTACAAAACAAAACAAAAGTTAGTATGCAATGCAGTATGCTTATTTGTTTCCAAGGTATCCGGCTTGGTACTTGGTTTTGACCTTTCCAGACCCTGAGGAAGATGCTTTGATGTTGCTTGAGAAAAGAAACTTATTGGAACAAACCAACAAATATATTACAAATGGTGGATCATACATAATTTGTTTTTACGACATATGCCCCTGAAGGGTCAAAATACAATATAAAAGGAAAGTACATCAAATGGAAATAACAACAAGCAAAGAAGTCAGACATCTAAGCCAAACTCATCCTCTTTAACCTCCTTCCAAAGTGCTTCAGTTACAGGACCAGCCGGATGCTCTGTGATGTTCCTGATAAGAAGGTTTCTGGTGGCAATAGCAGTGGTCAGCTTCTTGTGCCTGTCCTGGTCCTTTGACCTCTTCACACCAGCCCTAAGCTTCAATTCTGAAACCTCCTTCTGGGCTGCCAGCAAAGCTTCCTGTTGCTTCTTCTCATTGGCCTCCAACTGCTCAATCCTGACTTGAGTTCTCTTATCTTCTTGAGTGCGAGCTTCAGTGATCCTGAAACTGGGCCTCTTTACAGGCATTCTTCAATATTTGCTCTCCAGCTCTTGATTTCTTGATGTAGTCTTCTGCTTTCTAAATCTTGGACAGATGTTCTACCTAAGCTTCTCCAACCTCTCAATGTCTAGACGACCATCACTCCTCTCCCAGAGGGTCTTCTTCAGAGCTTGAGACAGATTCTCATTCCTTTCCTTCAGCTTCTCAAATTCCTCCAGGCTGATAGTGGCTGGAGGTGGTACTGTGGATGGTCCAGGTGCATCCTCAATGGTGAAGGGCATCCCAGAAATCTGAGCCCTAGCATGAGACCATTCATAATACTGAGTTGAAGCCACATTATTGCATCTCCCAAGAATGGCCATCCCTTTGGTTTGGATGTTGTCCCAAGCCCAGGATGCTTGTTTGACAACAGCTAGATTAGGCTTTATCTCACAATACAGGGTTTCAGCCAAGTCTTGCACTCTAGGAGGGTGGACCAAAGCATAGCCCATTTGTCTCTTAAACAGCAAAGGATTGTAGTTGATGCAACCCTTCACTCCCACTAGAGGTACATTGGGGTACTGCCCACAGCTAGTGATTATGTCCCTACCCTTGGTGCTCTGGGTGCACCATCTGATGTCATCTGAAGTCAAAGCAATAAGTCTTTTAGCCCAATTCTTCTGTTGGTGGGGGTTCAGGAAGGCATCAGTCCTGGGCTAGTGTTTGAGTAACCATGTGTGAAATAGAGGAGCACAGCATCTCACCAACTTTCCTCTTTGTTTCTCATTTCTTTGGTGAACAGAATAATAGAAATCCCCCAGCAATGTGGGTACTGGGTTTCTCAAAAGGAAGAGATGAATAGCATTCTTGCTGATAAACTTGGGATCATCTGCAAATAGTATAACCCCATATATACTGAGGGCTAGCAATGCACAAACTGCCCTCCACTCTCCCAAGGAGGCCTTCAGGATGGCCTGAGAAGTCAGAAAGTCTAAGTGCAAACCAGGGATTCCAGCCTTTGTGGTCATGTTCTGCTCAATCAATATGGGCTCCAAGTATAGTGCCTTTGCTACTTCTCCATTGCTGGGAGAAGTCATCTCTGGGTTGAAGGGAATCCCACCCCTAACAGGTACTCCAATCAATGATGAGAACTCCTCCTGCAGAGGTCCTATCTGAAAGTTCTGGAAAGTGAAGCATCTCAAAGGAGGGTCATAAAACTATAGGAAAGTGTGGATCAAACTCCTCTGAGAAGGGTCCAGGTCCATAACCATATCAAGGATGCCTCCATAATGCTCTCTGAATAATGGGATGTGGTCTGGAGTGATAAGTGTCTGGACCTGCCTGATGCCAGCCAGCACAGGCTCAACGAAATGGTATGAAATGTTGCTCTTCTTGGATGCCATGACTGCTGATGAAACAAATGCTGATGATGAAGACTGGTACTGAAGATGAGCCACTGATAGGCTGAGGCTGGTGATAAAAGTAGCTGAAGCAGGCAACTGATGAAGATAGCTGAAGCAGATAACTGATGAACAGGGGTCTATGCAGATGAAGGGGTCAAAACCAAGCCAGATGTAATATGGATACCCTGAAAAACAAATAAACAAATGTTAAATGATGCAAATGATGAGTATGAAAATGATATGCAAGGGTTTGTGATCAAGCAGGATCTGATTATCTGTCTTGATATAAAAAGGCCCATGTATGTTTAAGAAGTCCAGATGGAGGTTTAGAAATCCAGTAACCAAGGTGGGGGACTCAAATAAAGAGTCACATGTCCAGGGTTAAATCACAAGAACTGTCCAAAGTGAAGCATTCTTAAACAAAACAAGTATCAGGGTATGATGTGGTCAAGGGTACCTGCAAACCTGTAAACAGCCCAACCCCCTCACAGGTAGTGTTCTAAAACAAGGATCCTCAGACTTGGATCAGTTATGAGAAGTGTAAACACTTCTAACCCGGAGGTACAGTGTTTACAATAACCATAAAAGATCCTCCTCTAATTCACCTCAGTTTCTGAAGGTCATAATAAAGGTCATCCAGACTTAGCAGGCTTCCCAGATAGCCCCAGCACTACAGGAAATCTGTAGCACGGAGTTCTCAAGAAGAAACCCACATCTGAACCGTGTTTCATATTCCCGCACCAGACCGAAATGGAATGGGAAAGAACATGAACCACTCTAGCCTAGGTGTCACTCAGGTCCCAGGTATAGGGCCTCAAACTCTCTGTGAAACCCCCACCCACCAAAACAAAAACCAGATCCAGCCAGATGACAATATGACAGTATGATATATAAAGCTGTAAAGAAAACAATAAATAACCGTAAATAAAGCAATAAACAAAGCAAATATATAAACACAATTAGCACATAACACACCAGTAAACACAAATCAAACAAGCGCTAAGAGGAACCCACAAAAAGAACCAGAAGCCCTGGTTACAGTATAAGGGTCCCCAACAGAGTCGCCAAGCTGTCGCTCCCACCAAATGACACCCAGGTCAGAAGGGGTACAGACGCGAACGGTCGGCGAAAAGAGATAGAAATGAATATAGTCGCCAGCTAGGCATTTTTATCTCGAAGGAAAGGTAATGCTGCATAAACCTAGAAAATATATGGATAAGACGGTTGCGAACCAGAGAGACTGAGAAAGGGGGTTGGTTACTACCTGGGAAGGTATTAGCACCCAGATTGTCCGCCGTACTCGACGGGATCCACGCTTAAAAGATTTGTGTTTTAAAGGGGTAGTGTCAGTGCAATTTGTGTATCAAAGCTGAAAAAGAATGCAAGTGTCAGTGTAAAAAAGAAGTGTGAAGTGTATAATTGAAGTGTCAATGTAAGAACAAGAGTATGAAGCTCAATATTATGAGGCTTAAAGAGTAAGGCTAGAAAGAGGGGGAATATACAGAGACTTTTGTTCGATAACAGTTAAGTTATGCCTACGTATCCTCTCGTGCAATGAGGAAGTCAGAACACCGTAGTTCGACTCAGGAGACTGAAAGATAAATTGACTTGTGAACTGCCTGCTTGTCTATGCTCAAGTGTATGACCTGTCTGGCTCAGGTGCAAACTGTCTTGCATTAGACGGAAGAAGCAAGTTCTCGGTTATGAGTGAATGAGATGAGAAAAGAATCCCGGAGGAGACGATTATTGTTCGTTTTTGATGTTTTCAATCTTTTATTGCTTTTGGAAGTTTGTCATAAGTTAATGAGCTTAAGCCTAAACCAAGGGTTAGTAAACTCATCACATCCTCCCTCTGATTAGGGGTAATGAGAATACCTTAAGTATGAAGTAAACACCTCACACTTTAATCACCATGATGTAGGATTAAGATCATTAACCTACTTGTAATTATTTAGATGTTTTTTGTTGTTTTTGTTTAGTGTTAAGTAATGAGTTTAAGCCATAATCAGGGATTTAATGGACTCATTAGACCATCCTAATAGAAGGATAATAGATGAGAGCATTTAAGTTGAGGAAGACTCCTCAACTTAATCCATGATTAGGGATTAACCTCATGACAAAAAAAAGCCTTTATTAAGTGGATTTTAGTTAATGATAAGATGAAGAAGTGATTTTTATGATTTGTAAGACAACTTGAGGGGGAGTTGTCCATTAACATTAGGGTTAGTCCTTCTTAACCAATTAAGGAAGAATTAGAACCCTAATGCAAGGCCCAAGTTACAAGTTTGATGTCTTGATGATTACTAGATGAGTTGATTAAAGGATTTAAACACATTAAGGTTTTAACACTTAGGATTAAAGTTATACACTCCATCCTAATAGAAGGATGCAGGCATAAGCTTAATCACAAAGCCTTAAAGCCTTTAGGGTTTAGTCCTTGATTATGAGGTGAGAAGAGAAGACTCAAAGATGACACAAAGGTAAAAGCTAAATGGGGGACTAATCAAACCCTAATTGTTATCATACTTGGTTATTCCTAGGGTTAATGAGGTTTGCAAGAAGATCTTCAGAGAAACCACCAGGAAGGAAGCAGATGAAAGGATCAAGAAGCAAAGAGAAGCAAAACAACTTGCTTCACTTAAGAAGACAAGTTGCTTGAAGAAAGAAAGTAAGGGATGAACATGAATGAGCAAGCTCAATCCAATACACATACAAAATTCAGCAAGGGAAGTATGAAAGAGATGAAAAGAGAATGTGAGAAGTGAAGGCAAATTCACTTCTCAAACAACTTACCACCTGAAATGTTAGCATGAGAAATGAAATGCAATGCAAATGAGATGAAATGTAATGATGCAAACCAAAACCAGGAGCATAAACATGATGTTAATGATGCTAAGAGATGATACAATCATGAGGCAAGGCATGAGAATGATCAAACAAACATATGGATGCAAAAGAAACATGCTTTGAACCATGGATGTTCATGAAAAGTTATGAAATGAAATGGACATATAACATGGCAAATGAAAGATGCAATGATCAAACATGGTTCTAATATGTCCTAAGATGTATTGTGAATCATGTGGATGCACAAAATGCCATGGCAAGTCAATGGATGCAAGCAAATGGAAGAAGGATGCAAAGGAAGGCACAAATTAGGGTTACATGTATCACACAAAGCAAAAATCCAAAACCAGAAGCAAATGACATAATAAAAAATTGAAAATTCAATCTAAGATAATCTAAACCTATACAAACTCACTGCCCAAAGGAGAGGATCCAACCCTTAACCTATTGAAAGTTGTGAATTTCCTAAGATTGCTAGGGTTTTAAGGTACCTTGTCAAGAAAAATGCAAAACAAATTGAAAATGCAAGATCAATTCAAATCAAATTTATCCTATAAACAACATGCTATGAAGAGTGCAATGCAAAAAGAATCATCATTCAACTCTCAAAGGTTAGGCAGAAAGAAATTTTTGAAGTTTGGAACAAAATATTGCCTTGAAATGAAATTAAATCCAATGAAAATGATCAAAAGGCATCAAGGACAAAAAATAAATTTGGTTTGAGAGTTGGACAATGTTTCTAAATGTTCCTAAATGCAATGTGAATTTTTTGGTGATTTTTAGAAACTTAAATGTATTTTTAATTAATTAAAAGACTTTAATTAATTAAAAATAACATTTAAATATTTTAAAAATACTTTTTTTAATGCAAAAAATAAAATAAAAATATTTTTGTGTTCTGATTTTAGCTATTTTTAAAAATTCGTACAAATTAAATATAAAAAAAATGAAAATAAAATGAATTTAAATGAAAAATGAGAAAGTCAAATGATCTGAAGGCCAGGATTCAAACTCCAGGGGGCGGGAGTTGACTGCGCGCGCTAATGGACGGCCAGAATTCAAATTCACGTAATTATGATTAAGCACTAATCCAAAACCCTAATTACTTTCAGATGACAGGAACAGTGTTCCGGTCACCTTCTCCGGCAAGCCTCTCACTCAATCTCCCTCAATACGCCATGAAACTCCACTAAACTCTCCAGAATCAAACATTAGACAACTCTAAACAAGAATCCATCAATCAAAATCATTTATTTCCACTCAAAATCAAGAATCAAACTAAAAAGCATTTCACGGGCAAAGTTTCAGAACAAGCATACATGGTCATTTTTCACTCATTTTCAAAATAAATCACATCATGATAATCAGTGAAGCATAAGGAAGCATTTAGAAACTAAAAATGGAAGTTCTGGAAAAATAAATGCCATGGCTACCTGAGCTTTGAGCTTTTGAAACAGGGACTTTCTGGCTGCTTCTTTGGTCCAAACAAGCTCCAGTGATCCTCCTTAGAAGCTTTTGACACTTAGCAAGAGTTTATATGGCCTCCAGAGAGAGTTGGCAGAAGCTCAGGTCAAGGGAGTGTGGAAATCGTATTTTTGATGTGGGAGGTTTCAGGCCAAAACAATGGTTGGGAAATGATCAGTGGATCATGGTGAGTAATTTGGTGAAGTTTGTTTTGATGTTTGAAGGCTGTGTTGTGTGATTCGAAGCAAAATGCATAAGGGGAGGTTTTTGGGAATGCTGGCTTATGGAAGAGATCAGGATGAGTTGTGTGTTGTGTTCAACCTCTTTTGGTCCACTTATCACTCTTGGATAGGTCAGAGGAGTTGGTGTGGCCTAGCTTGATTGGTATGGGTCTTTTTGCAAAAAGTCAAGTTTTGTGTAAGAGAGGTATGGGTCAAGGGCAGGCCAAGGACAATAGGGGTGTCCTGCGCAGCAAGGAATGAGGAGAGCCATGGGATCAGTCTTGAAGCCAATTAGCAAGTGGATTAGGGTTTGTATGATGTTTTGCAACTTTGTTCAATTTTGGCCCCTTTGAAGTTTCTTGATCCATAAGTCATGCAAATGGGCAAACTTTTGGTGCATTCTGAATTTTAGGCAATGGTTTATGTTTGTGCCAAGATTAGAAGTCACTTTGAGGTCTCATTTCACTTTGGCAAGGGATTTTGCAACTTTGCCTCTTTGGTACATAACTTGAAATTATGTGATTTTTCCCAACTTTGACAAGCCATAACTTTTGATCCAAAATGAATTAGAATGAGTTCTTGTACTTTTTGAAAAGGGAATGATCCATTCTACAACTTTCATGACCAAAGTTTTCTCATTTGAGGCATTTTTGAATCAAAAAGAAAGGTTTGAAAAAGTTTCCTAAAATGGCAAGTTTCCATTACAAGTCATTTTCCCAAAAAGGCAACTTTGCAAATGGCTTGAAATTATTCAATTTTTTGAACTTATAACATCTTCTATGATCAAATAAAGATCATACACAATAAAAATGATGAATAACACCCCTTGGTTGGGTCACTGGGGGCCTCAGATGCCCTGATTTTACACTGACTTGCTCAAGAAGTCAACTCTTGGTTAGATGCCTTCCCCATGGAATTTCTTCATGAAAATTGATATGCATGATCCCTATACCATATAGAGACCAATAGAAACAATAATGACCAAAAAATTTGGAGTTATGGCCTTTGAAACCAAAACCCTAATTCTAGGTCATCTGTGCAGTTACACCTGGCTCTGCTTCCATGCCATTCTCAGTTCTTGTGATTTTTTGACTTTCTTGACTTTGTGAGGATACAATATGATGTTTGAACACACATGGACCCCTTTGAAGTGATTGATGACCTTTGGAGTGGCTCAAATGGCTCTTGGATTTCTCAGATCACAAACCCTAGATGCAGATGACTTTGAACCAATGCAGTGAAGCAAATATGCAATATGAGATGCTATGATTGAACTTATGCATATGAAAAGATCACAAGCCATGGTGTGAATGGGTGAGGGCAAATTTGGCGTGTTTACACAATGGTATCTCAATAGCGGTTGTTCAAAGCATATGACGGGCGACATCAACAAATTTTCAAGTCTAACACTTAAGGCCAAAGGATACGTTACTTACGGTGATGATAACAAAGGAAGAATTCTTGGAGTTGGAACCATTGGTGCATCTCCTCATACAATCATCGAAGATGTCCTTTATGTGGAAGGCCTTAAACACAACCTTCTTAGCATAAGTCAATTGTGTGACAAAGGATTCCAAATCAACTTCACAAAGGAGGAATGTTTGATAGAACACGAAGTCACTCATAAATCTTGCTAAAAGGTAAACGATTTAATAACATTTTTGTAGATGTCTTGAATTGGCAGAATTTTTGACCAACAAGAAATATTGAATTCAGTTCAGAATGTCCTATCAAATGTTGGGACATTATCAAACAGAGTATATGAATTTATTTCAGGATGTCTCACCAGATGTTGGGACATTGTGTTAATGATTTAAGTTCAGTTTTTCAGGATGTCCCAACAGATGTTGAGACATCTCAAACCTGCTACCAGAATTAATTATTGACTAACTGATCAGAGATATTTAAGGAGAGTTATCTGGAATTAATTAATGATGGATAAAAACAGAACAAGGCGCATCTGTAGGGAGTTTTATATTGAGGATTCAGATTAAAACAGAAGGCCTAAATCACCTAGAATCTAGGAAGTAACAAACCCTAAATTCAAGGTGGAAGCTGCATGCGCATTAGGGCTGGATCATCCTACAGAAAGCCCAAATTATAGATACCTATTTAATCAACAGAAACTCATAGAATTGAGTACGAATTTCAGACGACCAAATAGAGTGTCTAGTGTTTTAATAGCAGGTTGTTTTAATTGTACCACTTTATGAGCTTTTAATCAAAAGTGCATTTGTGACTTGATTAAAATTGTGAAGTAAGATCAAGCTGTATTGTTTGAAGAATGTCTTCAATTTTATTAAACTTGTAAACTTGATCACTGTGTGATTGAGGGGGAGTGAGTAGGGTACTCTTATCTAAGTTGTGTCTTAGGTAGAAATTGCATTGGGTAGTTATTAAGTGATAGATTAAATAGGGTGGTTTAAGTCTAGAATTAATATTACTTATAGTGGATTTCCTCCTGGCTTGGTAGCCTCCAGATGTAAGTGTGGTTATACAATGAACTGGGTTAACAAACTTCTGTGTTGTTTACTTTTCTTCCTATTTAAGTTTTGGTTAAATCTGTCAAGTGTTGGGACATCTCTTAGGACATCTCATACCTGATCACAGAATTTCAATTGGCATCAGAGCAGGCACCCTGCCTGTTTATACTGGGTGAGATCTAGGGAATACAAATTCTGTAACATGGACAGAGATATAGGGTCAGTAAATAGACCACCTATACTGGATGGATCTAATTATGACTACTGGAAGCCAAGAATGATTGCATTCTTAAGATCACTTGACAACAGGGCATGGAGAGCAGTCAACATTGGATGGGATTATCCTGTCCAAGATACCAAAGATGGATCAAAAGTGCTGAAACCTAAAGAAGAATGGAGTAAGGAGGAAGAAGATTCAGCACTAGGAAACTCAAAGGCCTTAAATGCTTTATTCAATGGCATTGATAGGAACATCTTCAGACGTGTACATCATTGTGAGCTAGCCAAAGATGTGTGGGATACTCTCAAAACAACTCATGAAGGAACATCAAAGGTAAAGATGTCAAGACTTCAACTTCTCACCACCAAGTTTGAAAACTTGAGAATGAAGGAAGATGAGACAGTTCATGAATTCTACATGAACATCTTAGAAGTAGCTAATACTTCTGGAGCTTTGGGAGAAAAGATGACTGATGAAAAGCTTGTAAGAAAAATCCTCAGATCTTTGCCAATATGATTTGACATGAAAGTCACAGCAATAGAAGAAGCTCAAGACATATGCTCTATGAAAGTTGAAGAACTCATTGGTTCCCTTCAAACCTTTGAGATGGGAATGAATGACACAAATGTTAAAAAGAACAAAAGCATAGCCTTGGTGACAAATACTGATGAAGAAGAAGATGATGAATCAGAAAATGATAAAAGCTTATCAGACAACCTTGCTATGCTTGGAAGACAATTCAAAAAGATTCTCAGAGGAATGGAAGGCAAATCCAATCCCAGTGGAAGATACACAAACTCTTCTGAGAACAAGAGACCTTATGATGCTAACAGAAGGTCAAATTTTGCTGAAAATACCAGTCAAGAAAAAGGAATCAAATGCCATGGATGTGAAGGTTATGGACACATCAAGAATGAATGTCCTACCTACTTAAAAAGAACAAAGAAAGGACTATCTGTAACCTGGTCTGATGAAGACTCAGGAGGAGACTCAGAAGAAGAATCAGCTAAGCATATCACTGCTTTAGCTGGATTATGTGAGTCTGAAAGTGAATCCAATGATGGAGAGTGTACTTATGAAGAACTTGAGCAAGCATTCAAAGATTTATACAAAAGAAGCACTGAAATATGCAGTGAGGTTATAAAGCTAAAGAAGCAGAATGAGGCATTAGAAGATGAAAAAGCAAGTGATCAAGAGATCATTGACACCTTGAAAAATGAAGTAAGTCTTCTCAACTCCAAGTTGGAACATATGTCCAAATCTGTTAGAATGTTGAACAGCAGCTCAAATACACTGGATGTTATTCTCAACAACAATAAGCACTCAGGGGATAAAAGTGGACTGGGATTTAACAGAGTACATAAAGATGAATCTAGCTCTAGAAAAACAACTTCAAAATCCATACAGTCAAACAAGATGTCCCAACAGATGCTTCAACATCAGGAAAAGAACACAAAGTCAAACATAATGTTCCAACAGATGTCTCAACATTCTGGAAAGAACAAAATAAAGAATAAGTATCAAAGATGGAAATGCCATCACTGTGGAAGATTTGGACATATCAAACCTCATTGTTATAAGCTACATGGATATCCAAATCAGATGTGTCAGCAACCTTCTAAGCAGAAAATAGAAGCTAACAAGAAAGTGCTGCATAGACATCAAAGAAATCAGCAACCTCCTAAGCAGAAGATAGAAGTCATCAAGAAGGTATGGAGACCAAAAACTAGCATTCAGGCTGATCAAAGCTACATACCCAAGAACAAGATCAACAATCAATCTTGGAGATCTGCTGGTGAACAACACACAGGGCAAAGACATCAAAAGAAATCTCAACTCAAATGGTCAAAGAAAAGTGTTGCATATATAGCACATACATCACTAAGAGTATCAGCTAAGGAAGACTGATATTTTGATAGTGGATGTTCAAGACACATGACTGGATTGAAGAACCTGCTAGTAAACTTAAAGTCACATTCATCCAGGTATGTAACCTTTGGAGATGGAGCTAAAGGAGAAATCAAGGGAGTTGGGACCTTGGACTGTCAAGATGTTCCAAGACTAGATGATGTGCTGTTAGTTAAAGGTTTAACTGCTAACCAGATCAGTATAAGTCAATTATGTGATCAAGGGTACAGTGTAAACTTTACCAAAACTGAATGTATAGTGACTAACAAAGAACAAGAGGTGGTCATGAGAGGAGCCAGATCTAAAGACAACTGTTACATGTGGGAATCTCAAAACCTCAGTCTCACTTCAACTTGTTCTTTAGCTAAAGAAGAAGAAGTGAAACTATGGCACCCAAGGCTAGGTCATCTTCATTTCAGAGGCATAAAGAAGATAATATCTATGGATGTTGTAAGAGGTATTCCTAAACTGAAGATTGATGATGGCAAAATATGTGGTGAATGTCAAATAGGCAAGCAAACCAAGATGTCCCATCCAAAGCTCCAACATCTGACAACTTCCAAAGTTTTGGAACTATTACATATGGATCTTATGGGACCTATGCAGGTTGAAAGTCTTGGTGGCAAGAGGTATGCCTATGTGGTGGTTGATGACTTTTCAAGATATACATGGATAAATTTCATTAAAGAAAAGTCTGATGTATTTGATGTATTCAAAGAATTATGCCAAAGATTACAAAGGGAGAAATCCAGCTGTGTGATCAGAATAAGAAGTGATCATGGAAAAGAATTTGAGAACCAAAAGTTCTTTGATTTCTGCTCTTCAGAAGGAATCAATCATGAATATTCTTCACCTATCACTCCTCAACAGAATGGGATTGTTGAGAGGAAGAATAGAACTATTCAATAATCAGCAAGAGCTATGATCCATGCTAAAAAGTTACCTTTGTACTTCTGGGCTGAAGCTATGAACACTTCTTGTTACATCCATAATAGAGTTACTTTAAGGAAAGGAACTCTGTCCATAATATATGAAGTCTGGAAGGGCAGAAAACCCACAGTTAAGTACTTTCATGTGTTTGGAAGTAACTGTTACATTCTGGCAGATAGGGAGCAAAGAAGAAAAATGGATCCTAAAAGTGATGAAGGGATTTTCCTTGGATATTCTATAAACAGCAGAGCATATAGAGTATTTAATTCTAGAACCAAGGTAATCATGGATTCCATAAATGTGATAATTGATGATGCTCCTACAGATGTCCCAAAAGATGTTGGAACATCTGCTGATATCAAGATTGAAGCTGAAGAAAAAAATGATCATTATAACTTCACTCAAACTGATACAAGGACAGAAGAATCCAGCAAACCTCCCTCCATCAGAATACAGAAAGATCATCCCAAAGATTTGATAATTAGTGATCCCAACAGAGGTGTGAGCACTAGATCAAGAGAAGTAATTTCAGGTTCTTGTTTTGTTTCTAAAATAGAACCTAAAAACATCAAGGAAGCTCTTACTGATGAATACTGGATTAGTGCTATGCAAGAGGAATTAGGTCAATTCACAAGGAATGAAGTATGGAATCTTGTTCCTAGACCTGATGACATAAATGTGATTGGAACAAAATGGGTGTATAAGAACAAGTCAAATGAACAAGGAGTTGTTACAAAGAACAAAGCTAGACTTGTAGCTCAAGGATACACTCAAATTGAAGGAGTAGACTTTGATGAAACCTTTGCACCAGTAGCAAGGCTTGAATCAATTAGACTACTTTTGGGAATTGCTTGTATCTTAAAGTTCAAGCTATTTCAAATGGATGTGAAAACTGCCTTTTTAAATGGTTATCTCAATGAAGAGGTATATGTAGAACAGCCTAAAGGATTTGTTGATCCAAGCTGTCCAAATCATGTATACAAACTAAAGAAGGCACTTTATGGTCTGAAGCAAGCTCCAAGGGCATGGTATGAAAGACTGACTACATTTCTTATCAAGCAAGGGTACAGAAAAGGTGGAATTGAAAAAACCTTGTTTGTTAAAGATGAAGAAGGAAATATCATAATTGCTCAAATATATGTTGATGATATTGTCTTTGGTGGGATGTCTGACAGGATGGTCAAACATTTTGTCAAGCAGATGGAATCTGAATTTGAAACGAGCCTAGTAGGAGAGTTAACCTACTTTCTTGGTCTGCAAATAAAGCAAATGGAAGATTCAATGTTCATTTCCCAAAGCAAGTATACCAAGAACATAGTCAAGAAATTTGGAATGGAAAATGCAACTCATAAGAGAACTCCTGCCCCCACACATTTAAAGCTGACTAAAGATGAAAAGGGTGAGAATGTAGATCAAAGCTTATACAGAAGCATGATTGGAAGCTTGTTATACTTGACTGCTAGCAGACCTGACATAGCATTTGCAGTAGGTGTATGTGCAAGATATCAAGCTGATCCAAAAGTCAGTCATCTCAATCAAGTCAAGAGAATTCTTAAATATGTTAATGGTACTTGTGACTATGGCATAATGTACTTTCATGGATGTAAACCAATTCTCACTGGCTTCTGTGATGCTGATTGGGCTGGAAGTGCTGATGACAGAAAAAGAACTTCAGGAGGATGCTTCTTTCTAGGAAACAATTTGATTTCTTGGTTCAGTAAGAAACAAAATTGTGTATCCTTATCTACAGCTGAAGCTGAATATATAGCAATTGGAAGCAGTTGTTCTCAGTTGGTTTGGATGAAGCAAATGCTCACTGAGTACAATGTCCCACAGGATGTCATGACATTGTACTGTGACAACTTAAGTGCAATCAACATATCAAAGAATCCTATCCAACATAGCAGGACCAAGCATATTGATATCAGACATCATTTCATCAGAGATCTTGTAGAAGAAAAGGTGATTTCATTGGAACATGTAGCTACAAATCTGCAGTTGGCTGATATCTTTACAAAAGCATTGGATGCTACACAATTTGAGAACTTAAGGGGCAAACTGGGAATCTGTTTATGTGAGATTTAGCAGTTAATGAGATGTGCCAACATGTCATATGACATTGTATGGCATAAGTTCCAGATGGCAACACCAGTCTGGACAAGAACCTTGGGTATTCCATTCCTAATCATTTTCAATATAACGGCTACTTATTTAGTAACAGATTATAATCAGCTATCAATTTTCTCATCACACCATCAAAAGCGAATCATATTATCAAGCTGTTATTCAGAAATCATAAACCCTAAAACTCTTCATCCATCTTCTTTGACAATGTCTCAAAACCCTAACATTCCTAAAGAAATTCTCAACAAAGAAGACGTTGTTCATGCAACTCCTATTTCTGTAGTTCCCATGGAGTCTACCCCACTGGACGAAATAAGAGGAAGTGTTCCTCATGCTAAGAAGCCAAGAACTCCAAAAAGAGCTAAAGATCAAGTCTGCAGCAAGTCCAAAGGCACTCCTTCTCCAGCAAACATGCCTCAAAAATCTTCTGAATATGTGGATGCTTCAATGAAGGAGTTAGTTACCAAGATCCTATCTGAACAAAGAGTGGTTAGTGGGATTTCTATTCCTCTGAACACCATGCCTGCCCCTCAAGAAGATCAAACTCATGCTGCAAAGGACACTCCTGCTCAACAGGATGTCCCAACAGATGTTGAAACATCTGGGGATTAACAAAAAGGTTCATCTGATGCTGCCGCAGAAGAATCTGAGGACCAGAAAAAGGCCTCAAATGAAAGTGATGAAGAAGAATCTGAGGATCAGACCAGAGCCTCAACTGAAGGTCATAGCCCTGCTGATCAACCAGCTGAAGAGGAGACTGCTCAATCTCCTCCTGTGGTGAACCTGGAGCAGGATTCTGATACAGAGATCATAGCCTCTGTAAGACCTAGCATAGCCAAAAGGCTCAGGTCTAGGAAAGGAAAGATGCAAGCAGAACATGCTGTCCCTGAGAAGAAGCAAGCCACTCCAAAGAAAGACAAAGCCAAAACTGCCTTTGGTCCAACAAAACAATGGAGTAAAGTCCAAACTCAGAAAAGGAAAGCTGTCACCCCATCAGACTCAGATGTTGAATCAGATGTCCCAACATCTCCTCCCAAGAAGAAACCAGCACCATCTAGGGCTTCATCTGCTGTACCAGAAGCCCCCTTGGACAACATTTCATTCCATCATGTCTCTAGTGTTAACAGATGGAATTTTGTGTACCAAAGAAGGGTTGCCCTAGAAAGAGAGCTGAGCAGTAATGCACTTGAGTGCACTGAACTGATTGACCTCATCTCTGCTGCAGGCCTCTTCAAAACAGTCTCAAATCTCTCTCCCTGCTATGAACTTCTTGTCAAAGAATTCATTGTCAATCTTCAGGAAGACTGTGCAAATGGTAAGTCCTCTGAATTTAGAAAAGTCTTTGTTAGAGGTAGGTGTGTAGAGTTCTCTCCTCAGATCATCAACCAATACCTAGGAAGAGAAACAGATGGACCAAATGAGCTAGGTAAGACAGATAACCAAGTCTGCAAGGTTATCACTGCAAACCAGGTCAAGGCATGGCCAGTTAAAGGAAAGCTCTCAGTGAGCATGCTAACAAGAAAATATGTCATGCTAAACAGGATTGGTACAGCAAACTGGGTGCCTACCAACCACACATCTTCAATATCAACTGGCCTGGCCAGGTTTATCTATGTTGTGGGAACTCAGACTAAGCTGGACTATGGTGCTTACATATTTGATCAGACCTTGAAGCATGCCAGCTCTTCTGCAACAAAGCTGCCAATAGCTTTTCCCTCCTTGCTGTGTGGTATAGTGCTCAATCAATACCCTGGAATCCTCACTGAAAAGGACACAGTCTGCAAAAGAGAAAGCCCCCTGGCTTTTCACTACAAATTGTTCCTCAGTCATCATGCAGCAGATGTTGAAGCACCTTCTGGGACATCTGCAGGTCCTTCAACTGCTAAGACTCCAATCTCCAAGACTGCATTGATTGCTGAACTAAAAAGCACCTGCAAAGAACTTGAAGCAAGGAAGCTGAAACTTGAAGAAATCATCCAAAGGCTGGAGAGTGAAGGAGATCAGAAAGCTGCCTCTGATGAAGAAACTGAAGCTGAAGAAGAAACTGAAGTTGATGAAGAAACTGAAAGTGATGAGTCTGAGTGATCATTGTATGTGAGGACAAATGTAATGACAGCTGCATTGTAATTTAGATTTAGTCTCTTTGGCCCCAAAATTTGTGTCTAACAAGGGGGAGAACAACACCAACAATCTAATGCTGTTTGATTATGAATGAAAATTCTGTTTGCTTCTGAACTGAATAAGTTTTTTTTCTGTTGCAACAAGACTGGACACATGTATGTTTGAGGGGGAGTAATCTCAAATATGAATCAACAGAAAAGTAGGATTATACTCTGATAAAAGAACTTCTGCTGGACTCTGAAAACTAGAAAAGATGTTAGCCAAAAATTAGCAAAAAGGGGGAGTTTGTAGATGTCTTGAATTGGCAGAATTTTTGACCAACAAGAAATATTGAATTCAGTTCAGAATGTCCTATCAAATGTTGGGACATTATCAAACAGAGTATATGAATTTATTTCAGGATGCCTCACCAGATGTTGGGACATTGTGTTAATGATTTAAGTTCAGTTTTTCAGGATGTCCCAACAGATGTTGAGACATCTCAAACCTGCTACCAGAATTAATTATTGACTAACTGATCAGAGATATTTAAGGAGAGTTATCTGGAATTAATTAATGATGGATAAAAACAGAACAAGGCGCATCTGTAGGGAGTTTTATATTGAGGATTCAGATTAAAATAGAAGGCCTAAATCACCTAGAATCTAGGAAGTAACAAACCCTAAATTCAAGGTGGAAGCTGCATGCGCATTAGGGCTGGATCATCCTACAGAAAGCCCAAATTACAGATACCTATTTAATCAACAGAAACTCATAGAATTGAGTACGAATTTCAGAAGACCAAATAGAGTGTCTAGTGTTTTAATAGCAGGTTGTTTTAATTGTACCACTTTATGAGCTTTTAAGCAAAAGTGCATTTGTGACTTGATTAAAACTGTGAAGTAAGATCAAGCTGTATTGTTTGAAGAATGTCTTCAATTTTATTAAACTTGTAAACTTGATCACTGTGTGATTGAGGGGGAGTGAGTAGGGTACTCTTATCTAAGTTGTGTCTTAGGTAGAAATTGCATTGGGTAGTTATTAAGTGATAGATTAAACAGGGTGGTTTAAGTCTAGAATTAATATTACTTATAGTGGATTTCCTCCTGGCTTGGTAGCCTCCAGATGTAAGTGTGGTTATACACTGAACTGGGTTAACAAACTTCTGTGTTGTTTACTTTTCTTCCTATTTAAGTTTTGGTTAAATCTGTCAAGTGTTGGGACATCTCTTAGGACATCTCATACCTGATCACAGAATTTCAATTTTTATGATTTGTTTTGATGACTCTCTCTTGAAGGTGAAGTGCATAATGGCAAACAACAACGATGCATGGCGTTGGCATAAGAGGATTGCTCATATTCACATGGAGCATTTGAATAAATTATTAAAGCATGATCTAGTTGTTGGTCTTCCAAAGATGAAGTTTATCAAGGATAAGCTTTGTGACGCATGTCAAAAAGGGAAGCAAACCAAAACATCCTTCAAGACCAAGAAAGTGATATCTACTACAAGACCACTCAAATTGTTACATATGGATCTTTTCGGTCCTTCTAGAACAAAAAGCTTCGGAGGTAACGTTTTTGCACTAGTTATTGTTGATGATTTCTCTAGATATACTTGGACTTTAGTTTTAGTGCAGAAAAGTGATGCCTTTAAAGCATTCAAGAAGTATGCTAAGCAAATTCAAAATGAGAAGTCACTCTCAATTGTTTCCATAAGAAGCGACCATGGTGGCGAATTTCAAAATTCATCATTTGAAGATTTTTGTGAAGAGCATGGAATCTCTCACAACTTTTCTGCACCTAGGATTCCTCAACAAAACGGTGTCGTAGAAAAGTAGAATAGGGCACTAGTGGAACTTGCAAGGACAATGCTTAGCGACTCAAATCTTCCTAAATATTTTTGGGCGAATGCGGTTAGCACGGCTTGTTTTGTAAGTAATCGTGTCAATATTCGATCTATTCTAAAGAAGACCCCTTATGAGTTGTTCAAGGGAAGGAAACCCAACATATCTTTCTTCCACATATTCGGATGCAAGTGCTTCGTTCTCAACAACGGTAAGGACAACCTTGGTAAGTTTGATGAGAAATCCGATGAAGGTATTTTTCTTGGATATTCTCTATCAAGTAAAGCTTTTAGAATTTTCAATAAACGTACTCTTACCATTGAAGAATCCATACATGTTTCGTTTGATGAGACTAACCCCTCGAAAGAGGATAATATTATTGTGGATGATGATGATGATGTAGATCTATCACAACAACAAAAGGAGATATCTAAAGATCAAGCAATATCACAAGAAGATAAGTCACCAACCATTGAAGAACATCAAAATCTTCCAAAAGAATGGAGAACTCATAGAGATCACCCGATAGATAAAGTGATTGGTGATATTAGCCAAGGCGTTGCAACTCGACTCAATCTCAAGGATGCTTGCCTCAACATGGCGTTCGTGTCTCAAATTGAACCAACAAAAATCGATGAAGCCTTAGACGACGATCAATGGATAATAGCTATGCAAGAAGAACTCAACCAATTCGAAAGGAACCAAGTTTGGACTCTTGTACAAAGACCGGACAACAAACATATCATAGGTACAAGATGGGTGTTCAAGAACAAACTTGACGAGAATGGGATCATAGTTCGTAACAAAGCAAGATTGGTCGCACAAGGCTACAACCCAGAAGAAGGAATCGACTTTGATGAAACATTCGCTCTGGTAGCAAGGATGTAAAACCGATAGAAAGAGTACAAGTGGTACTTGTCACATTCTCGGGAATGCATTAGTGTCGTGGGCATGCAAGAAGCAAGCATGCGTTGCACTTAGCACGGCCGAAGCGGAGTACATTGCAACAGGAAGTTGTTGTGCTCAAATATTGTGGCTTAAGCAACAACTTCTCGATTTCGTTATAGATCTCGGTTGTATCCCTCTCTGGTGTGACAACACAAGTGCCATCAATATCACGAAGAACCCGGTCATGCATTCAAGAACAAATCACATTGATATCCGGCACCACTTCCTTCGAGATCATGTTCTAAATGGAGATGTCGATGTTACGTTCGTGGATACACACAATCAACTCGCCGATATATTCACAAAACCGTTGGCTAAAGAGAAATTATACAGGATTCGACGAGAACTTGGTATTCTCAATGAAGGTGACATCTAACCTTTACTTTAAAATTGCTTATTGTATGTCTTTATTGCATTTTATGTATGTTTGTTCACTTTTTAGTCATAAAAGGCTAGCATTCCCATTTCGCTGTTTTTTCGTTTTTTTCACTTTCGTATACCCGAAAATAATCGGTTTCAAAAACTTTTTTGATCGAATGTTGCGTTTTGATGAGTGCTAACACTTTATGAAATTTGTTTTATGAAAAAGTGATTATTTTTAGGCTAAAACATGCTGCTGGATTTTTCAAAAAATTCAAATTTTTTAACCGTTAACCGGTTAACACATCCAAAACATGGATTTCCAGCGCAGGTTTCAGCTTCTATCTGTTTGAATTGTTTTTTGTTTTATTTGTTTTACTATGTTTTATTATATTATTCGAGTACACATATTGCATGTTTGGTTCATTCTCTTCCACATGTTTTAAACTTTTAAACTCTTTGACTACCAAAAACACTATTTATCATCCTCTTCTAACTTCCAACCTTCAACAATTTAAACCCTCATTTAAAACCCACTATCTCTACATCTTTATAACACCCTTCAAACTAAATAAAACTCACCAAATATTATCTCCTCCATAAACACTAACTCCATCATTGTTCATGGCACCCCAAAGGAAAGGAAAGGAACCGGCTTTTGTGTCAGAAGAAGCTTCAGTTGTAGAAACAATGGAGTCTACCAAGAAGAGGAGGTTGGATTTCAAAGTCAGAGTCAGACCACTGCTTAAGGGTAAATATGTTCTTTTGAAAACCTTCAAACCTCCAACATTTAAATTTCCTACATTGCTAAAATTTCAAGGGATGCTTGATTTTGTTGCTGACAATGGGAGAATTTATCCAGATTTGGTCCAATCCTTTATGCATAACTTTTATCTCAACATGGATAGGCATGGTAAACATAAGTTGCATACTCTTGTTAGGAATTGTGAAATTAAGGAAGATTTAGGTGCTTTGGCTGCATCCTTGAACATTCCTTTTTCCGGTGTGTTTCTCCGCAAAGGTGTGAATCACATGGATGACATTTGGTCTGGCTACAATAAAATGGAGTATTATTACTCAATCTGCCGTTTTCCAAAGGATGTTGTGACATCGGGACAGCGCACTTCAAGAACTCTATGTTATGCGAAGAATTTGACCGTTGATGATCGGTTGTTACACTATATCATTTGCTATGTGCTGCTGCCTGTCGCTCCCGATAAATGGGACTGGCCCAGATAAAGGTACAGACGTGAACGGTCGGCGAGAGGGACAATGAGAACACACAGGAGTGAACTCACTGGAAAAGAAAAGAGTCGCCAGCTAGGCATTTTTATCCCGGAGGAAAGGCAATGCTGCATAGACCTAGGAAAAGATGGATAAGACGGTCGCGAACCAGAGAGACTGAGAAAGGGGGTTGGTTACAACCTGGGAAGGTATTAGCACCCAGATTGTCCATCGTACTCGACGGGATCCACGCTTAAAAGATTTGTGTTTTAAAGGGGTAGTGTCAGTGCAATCTGTGTATACCATAGCTGGAAAAAGATGTACAGGTGTCAGTGTAAAAGAAAGTGAGATGTGATAAATATACAGTGTCAGTGTAAGAATGAGAATGAATTGCTCATGATAATGAGGCTAAAAGAAAGATGCTGGAAAGAGGAGGAATATACAGAGACTTTTGTTCGATAACTGTTAAGTTATGCCTACGTATCCTCTCGTGCAATGAGGAAGTAAGAACACCGTAGTTCGACCCAAAGAGACTGAAAGATGAATTGACTTGTGAACTGCTTACTTGCCTATGCTCAAGTGTATGACCTGTCTGGCTCAGGTGCTAACTGTCTTGCATTAGACGGAAGAAGCGAGTTCTCGTTTGTAAGTGAAGATGAGAAAAGAATCCCGAAGGAGACGATTATTGTTTGTTTTTGAGTTTTCAGTCTTTTATTGCTTTTGAAAGTTTGTCATAAGTTAATGAGCTTAAGCCTAAACCAATGGATTTAGTAAACTCATCACATCTTCCCTCTGATTAGGGGTAATGAGAATACCTTAAGTGTGAAGTCAGATTCTCACACTTAATCACCTTTGATGCAGGATTAAGATCATTGACCTACTTGTGATTATTTAGATGTTTTTGGTGTTTTTGTTTAGTGTTGAGTAATGAGGTTAAGCCATAATCAGGGATTAAACAGACTCATTACACCATCCTAATAGAAGGATAATAGATGAGAATGTTTAAGCTGAGGAATGCTCCTCAACTTAATCCATGATTAGGGATTAAACTCATGACAAAACAAGCCCTTGATTAAGTGGATTTTACTTAATGATATGATGAAGAAGTGATTTTTATGGTTTGTAAGACAACTTGAGGGGGACTTGTCCATTAACACTAGGGTTAGTCCTTCTTAACCAATTAAGGAAGAAATAGAACCCTAATGCAAGGCCCAAGTTACAAGTGTGATGTCTTGATGATTATTAAGTGAATTGATTAAGAGATTTAAACACATTAAGGGTTTAACACTTAGGATTAAAGTTATACACTCCATCCTAATAGAAGGATGCAGGCATAAGCTTAATCACAAAGCCTTAAAGCCTTTAGGGTTTAGTCCCTGATTATGAGATGAGAAGAGAAGACTCAAAAGAGACACAAAGGTAAAACTGAAAGGGGAGACTAATCAAAACCCTAATCATTGTCATGCTTGGTTGTTCCTAAGGTTTGTGAGGTTTTCAAGAGAAATCTTCAATGGAACCACCAGGAAGCAGATGAAAGGATCAAGAGAAGCAAAGTGACTTGCTTCATTCAAGAAGTCAAGTCACTTGAAGAAAGAAAGTGGGAAGAAGAAGAATGAGCAAGCTCAAACTCAAACACATATAGAAATGCAGCATGGATGCAAGAGAGATGAAAAGAAAAGTTATGAGAAGTGAAGGCAAATTCACTTCTCAAAGTCACTTACCACCTGAAAGGTTAGAAAAGAAATGCAATGCAATGCAAAATGGGATGAGATGACATGATGAGAAACAAAACCAGAAGCATTTACATGATGCTAATGATGCTATGTGATGCTACAAACATGAGGCAACACATGGAAATGATCATACAAGCTCATGAATGCAAATGGAGCAAGCTAAGGAGCATGAACATACATGAGAAGTTATGAAGTGCACATGGCATACAACATGACAAATACATGATGCAATGATCAAACATGCTTTCAATATGTCTTATGATGTCAAATGAATCAAATTGATGCTTGAAATGTCATGGCAAGTCATGTTATGCAAGACAATGCAAGATGGATGCATATGGAAGCCCAAATTAGGGTTTATGAACAATACATCAATCAAAAACCAAAATCAGAAGCAAACCCTAAGATAAAAAATTGAAAATGCCACTCAAAGGACCCCTAATCCTATACTAACCTAATGCCCAAAGGAGAAGTTTCAACTCCTAACCAAGTTCAAGTTATGGTTTTTACAAGTTTGCTAGGGTTTTAGGGTCCCTAAACAAGAAAATTACCAAACAAATTGAAAATGAAAGATCAAATCATGGCCATTTAATCTCACAAACTACATGCTAAACACAATGCAATGCAAAAAGAATCAATGTCCAACTCTTCATGAATAGGCAGAAATGATTTTTGGAACTTTGGATCAAAATAATGCATAAAAATGATCTTTAATCAATGAAAAATTCTCAAAATGCATCAAGATCAAAAAAGAAATTTGGTTTGAAGGTTGGACAATGTTTCTAAATGTCTTAGAACATTTCATGAATTTTTTGGTGATTTTTAAATACCTAAAAGTATTTTTAATAAATTAATTTTCATTAATCAATTAAAAATAAACTTTTAAATATTTAAAAATACTTTTTTAATGCTAAAAATAAAAATAAAAATATTTTTGTGTTTTAAAAATTAATAAAACTCTTGACAAAAAGTTTCATAATTTTTAAACAGATTTTGCTATTTTAAATAAATTGTACAAAATAAAACAAAAGAAAAGAATTAAAAATGAAATAAAGGAGAAGTATGCGCAAGGAGAGGCTGAGATTGAATCTGGGTTTGGAAGCATTGACTGCACGCCAGATCTAACGGATCACATTCAAACCTAACTAATTGAATTATTAAACCTAATTAATCCTGATTAATTGAAAATGACATGATCTCAGCCATTGGATGCGCGCGGGAAAAGACTCAGTCAACTCATCCAACGCCTGAAATTCAAACTGGAAGCCCTAACCCTAATTACATATTAATGACCTTCAGGCGGCCGGAGAAGACTTCCGGTCGTCTTCTCCGGCCAGCACCCTCCCTGAAAATGGCTAACTCTCACCCTAGCTCACTAAAACCTAATTTCTCTACCCAGAATCCATCCCCAAACATCATGGAGTAAGAATCAACAGCCAAAACACATTTATTTTACATAATAAGGCTGAATCGAAGCAAAAGGGGTTTAGGTCAAAAAAAAATTTCAGGAACACCATACATGCTCAAAACTCAATGATTTTCGAAACCAAACATATCATCATGATCAGTGGAACATAGAGAACCATTTAAGAACTTAAAAACGAGCTCCTGGAAAAAAAGTTCATGAAGCTCACCTGAACTGGAGCTTTGATCTCTGGCACTTTCTGGCTAGTTCTTTGGCTCAAATAGGTCCCAATGATCCCCCTTTGAAGCTTTGGATACTTGGTTGGAGTTTAAACAGCCTCTTGAGTGAGTTTGCAGAAGCTCTGACCAAGGGAGTGTGAAAATCGTGTTTGTGATATGGAGGGTCTCAGGCCAAAACAATGGTTGGTTTCTGGTCAGTGAAGCAAGGTGAGTTGATAGGTGGAATTTGTTTGAGTGTTTATGGCTTGTGGAAACAGATTCGAAGGCTTTTGCTTTAGGGAGTGAAAATGTGAATGTCTTGCTATGGCTTGTTTCAGGCTGGCTTCATGTATGAAATGGCTTGCAAATGGATAGTATAAACAATTCCAAATGGTCAGAGGATGTGACTTGGCCTGCTGTGATAGGTATGCTACCTTTTGCAAAAAGTCCACATTTGTGTAAGAGAGGCATGGGCTGTGCTCTAGGCTGGTACAAGTGTGTGGGCTGGCGCAGCATGGTGAGGTGAGAGGCTAGGGCTGGTTCAATGGCCAATGCAGCAAGTGGGTGAAGTGTGATCATGAGTTTTGCAACTTGCTTGCCTTTGCCTTTTCATGAAAATGTCTTGCTCCAAAGGCATGAAACATGAGGAAATCTTGGTTCAATCTGAACTTTGTGACTTACATGATGCTTGCATATTGGTTTGATGTCAATTAGAAGTCGCAAGAATGTTTGGTACATGAAATTGCAAGTTTTCCTTTTAGTGCATAACTTGAAAATTAGTGATTTTTGCCAACTTTAACACACCATAACTTTTGATCCAAGAAGAATTAGATCATGTTATTGTACTTTTTGAAAAGGGAAAGATCTAATCTACAACTTTCATGACCAAAGTTTTTTCATTTGAAGCATTGTTGGATCAAAAAGCAAGGCTTGAAAAGTGGCATAAAATGACATATTCCTTAAAAGTCAACCATGTCCTAAAAAGTCAACTTTGCAAAATCTTGTAATTCTTGAATTTTGTGAACTTCAACCTTCTTCTATGATCAAATAAAGATCATATGCACCCAAAATGATGAAGATCACCCCTTGGTTGGGTCATTGGGGGCCTCAGATGCCCTGATTTTGCACTGACTTGTCCAGAAAGTCAACTCTTGATCAGATGACTTCCCCATGGAATTTCTTCATGAAAATTGATATGCATACTCCCTATACCATATAGAGACCAATGGAAACAAGAATGACCAAAAAATTTGGAGTTATGGCCTCTGAAACCAAAACCCTAATTTTAGGTTATCTGTGCAGTTAAACCTGGCTCTGCATCCATACCAATCCCAGTTCTTGTGATTATTTGGCATTATTGACTTTGAGAGGATGTAATATGATGCTTGAACACATGTAGACCCCTTTGAAGTGATTGATGCCCTTTGGAGTGGCTCAAGAAGCTCTTGGATTGCTCAGATCACAAACCCTAGGTGCAGATGACTTTGAATCTATGCAGTGAATCAAAAATATAATATGAGATGGTATGATTGTGTTTATGCATATGAAATGATCACAAGCCATGGTGTGAATGGGTGAGGGCAAATTTGGGGTGTTTACAGCTTCCCCTATTCAAACATGAGTTAGCTCTGCAGGATGTAAGCAACGACTTAACAGGCAAACAAGATAACTTGTGGTTGAATATCAAAGACAGTCCAAAATTTGAACTCACAGAATGAAGAAGAAAAGGGATATAGATTGTAAAGGAAAATAAAGTATACTATAAAGTGTGGGCGACGGAGGACGACCGTCGAGCAGAGGACGACTGCTGGGTAAAGAGCGATGACGGGGACGGCCGACATGCTGGGAAAAGTGTGAAGCCAAGACGGGGACGGCCGACTAGCTGGGGAAAAAAAAAGATATTACGATGGGGGACGACCATCAAGATAAAGTTGTAAGATTCTCTGGAAATCAATGAAACATGACGGGGACGGCCATCAAGTTCATAAAGCAAAGTAACCGACGATGGGGACAGCCATCGGGCTAAAAGAAAGGGACCACGACGGGGACGGCCATCGGGTTAAAGAATAAATGAAATAAACAGATGATGAGGTACGGTCATCAAAGGTGAAGGACGATCACCTAGCAGGGGACGGCTGCTCTGTCGGGTTAAGATGAGGGACGATCATCTAAGGTGGAGGACGACCACCCGGCAGGGTACGGCTGCCGAAAATATCGCGACACAGGATGAATGCCGGATAAAAGGGTCAACGATGGGGACGGCCATCGGACGAGCATGATGGAGGACGACCATCAAGAGGTGGAGGACGAACACCTAGCAGGGGACGGCTGCTCTCAAGGTTTCTCATGACATAGGACGAATGTCAGATAACCAAAAATCAACAATGGGGACGGCCATTGGATAAAGTGATGAAGGACGATCATCAAGAGGTGGAGGACGACCACCTAGCAGGGGACGGCTGCTAAATATCAACGATGGGGACGGCCATCGGATGAGCATGATGGAGGACGACCATCAAGAGGTGGAGGACGACCACCTAGCAGGGTACGGCTGCTCTCAGGGCTTATCATGACACAGGACGAGTGTCAGATAAAAAGGAAAATTCGTTTTGTTGGCGATCTACTAGGGAATAGTAAACACAGACGAGCGTTTACATCCAAGAAAGGAAAGGGTATAAGTGTTTAGATGTTGTGTATAGATTAAAGATGCGGATGAGCATCCTTAAGACTACGATACGGATGAGTATCAGGTAGAAACAAAAACTGACACGTGTTCAGAGATGATGATACGGACGAGTATCAACGGGTTAACAGAGAACACGGATGAGTGTTGAATCTGAAGGGACTCTTCTGGGGAATGGTAGACACAGACGAGTATCTATATTGAAGGAGACAAAAGTGTTTGACACAGTGTATGGATTAAAGATGCGGACGAGCATCCTTAAGACTAAGATACGGACGAGTATCTTGTAGAAACAAACGCTTGACGCATGTTCTGAGATGATGGTACGGATGAGTACCAACTGGTTAACAAAGAACATGGACTAGTGTTGAATCTGTGGGGGTGTAGATGGTGTATACCAGATACGGACGAGTATCTGTATAAGTGTAACATGAGTAGTATGAGTGGTGTATAAATGAATGTTTATCTATTGGGGAGGGTGACACGGACAAGTGTCACAAGGAGAAGAGTATAGTATAAACAAGTATATAGGTATAAATGTGTAGGCGACTGCGCTGGGGATATGACACGGACGGGTGTCAAGAAATGTATATACAAGTATAGGTGAGTGCAAAGATGATGTCTTTGGCTTTCTGCTGGGAGTATGACACGGATGGGTGTCAGGAAGTATCTGTAATACGGGGGTTTTGTTTGTAAAGTGTGTTCAGGCGACTTTACTGGGGAGTGATGACACGGATGGATGTCCAAAGGAGTATATACTGGTGTTTGTGATTCGTGAGGCAACTGCTTTTGCTGGGGACTCTGGTGGGGATTTTGGGGAAAGTATTCTGCATTCTGATGAATGGTTATTATTCACAAGTGTTCGATTCACAACATGACTTATGATTATGCTATGTATTTGATTTTTTGCCGTAATGCTCCACATTAGACGGAATGCTACGCTTTGGGGGTGAATATGATGCAAATGTCATGATTATGCAAAGATACCAAACCGGGATTCGGATCCCGTTGCTGTGAAGATCTCTGGTCGATCTGTTGAAATGGACATCCCAGCTGGGGATGAGATCATTGGTAGATCTGGCGAGATGCATCTGCTTGGGGATATAGGTCACTGATTGACATATCCTTGTAATATAGGACCCAGCTGGGGTTTGCAGAAGCCTTCTGTACTCTGTTGTGACTCCTTCATGCATTGCTCTTCTGAATAGAGGCTGAAACTCTGTGGGGAGATGATTCCCTGACTTTGTATCCTGTTGAGGAAGAATGCTTGACATCTTGACTGGGAGGGGTGACAAGTGGCAAACTAGCTGGGGAAAGTTGTTGGCAACTCAGCTGGGGAGAAAACACCTGGGTGCTAAGACTGAGCGAGCATTGATTTGTCAGTTTGCTGAGGTGAAACTTTCATGCCCCAAGCTGTGCTTCGGAGACCTGCAATCCTGAAAAGACAGAGAAACGCACAAGTATTCCCGAGGTATCCCTTACCGGATTCCGTCATAGGAGTTTAGACACTTTTGAGAGTAAGTATATTCCCTGCAAGCACGTGTTTTTATTTTTTAGAGAAAAACACCTGTACTCGTGCAATTCGTTTTTTAGAGACATCAGACATTCTTTGCAAATAAAAATGTATAAGACGAGACATGACTAAAAAATCTGATTTTATTAATTCAAATGCCCTGAATTGGCGAGATACAGTCAAAGAAACATATCTCCTAAAATGAGGAGGCCGTTACAAATTGAGAAACAAAGTGCTGGCGATGTTGACGATGCTTTCAAAGGAGCTTCCTCTTTCGCCATGACTCGTATGACTTTCGACGTTCTTCTCGTCTTGCTTTCTGAAGGAGGCTGATTCTGATTGAAGCTTGATCCTTTCGAGGTTTGCTAAGTTATAGGCGATACAGACGAATTCAGAATGCAGTTGTTCGCTTATTCCCTTATTTTGCATGGATCGCCCTTTCGGGTTTTCAATCCATCGGGATACCCATTTTTGCCTGAGCTGTCCAATGCGGCTTTTCAACTCAGCGGGTGTACATTTTTGTTTATTTTCCCTTATTTTTGCCCGAGTCTTTTATTCTGTTTTTCACTCGCCGGGATGCCCTATTTTTGCCTGGACTTACATTCTGTTTTTGTGTCCAGCGGGTCATTTTTATGCGAAGTATCTTTTAACTGCATCTGAATTCACAGGGGACGGGAAATCTTCACCATCCATGGTGCTGAGCATCAGTGCTCCACCAGAGAAAACTTTCTTTACCACAAACGGTCCTTCATAATTCGGAGTCCACTTGCCCCTGTGGTCTGTATGAGGAGGGAGGATTCTCTTCAGCACAAGATCTCCTACTTGGTACCCTCGGTGCCTGACTTTCTGATCGAAGGCTCTCTTCATCCTCTTCTGATATAACTGCCCATGACAGATTGCAGCCAATCTTTTCTCTTCGATCAGACTCAGTTGTTCGTATCGGGCCCGAACCCACTCTGCTTCGTTCAGCTTAACATCCATCAGTACCCGTAGTGAGGGTAATTCAACTTCAACAGGCAGGACTGCTTCCATACCATACACAAGTTGATACGGTGTTGCCCCAGTGGATGTTCTGATTGACGTGCGGTACCCATGCAAGGCAAACGGTAGCATTTCATGCCAGTCTTTGTAAGTGACTACCATCTTCTGCACAATCTTCTTGATATTTTTGTTTGCTGCCTCAACAGCGCCATTCATCTTTGGCCTGTAAGGAGAAGAGTTGTGATGTTGGATCTTGAAGTCCCGGCACAGCTCTGCCATCATTTTGTTATTTAAGTTGGAACCATTATCAGTAATGATTCGCTCGGGAACTCCATATCGACAGATGATATCTCTCTTCAGAAATCTGGCTACTACCTGCCTTGTAACATTTGCATATGAGGCTGCTTCGACCCACTTAGTGAAATAATCAATGGCGACCAAGATGAATCTGTGGCCATTTGAAGCAGTTGGCTCAATCTTGCCAATCATATCAATGCCCCACATAGCAAAGGGCCATGGTGAAGACATGATGTTCAAAGGATTGGGAGGCACATGCACCTTATCTGCGTAGATCTGGCATTTGTGGCATTTTCTGGCGTAGGCACAACAGTCGGCATCCATTGTGGTCCAGTAATAACCCGATCTTAACAACTTCTTAGCCATGGCATGTCCTCCTGCATGGGTACCAAAAGATCCTTCGTGCACTTCATGCATTAACAAGTCTGCTTCTGTTCTATCAACGCATCTGAGGAGTACCATATCAAAGTTCCTTTTGTATAAAGACCCATCAGTGTTCAGAAAGAAACTACCAGCAAGCCTTCTCAAAGTCTTCTTATCATTGGAAGATGCCCCAGGTGGGTATGCTTGATCCTCCAAGAAGCATTTAATGTCATGGAACCAAGGCTTATCATCTTTGACAACTTCTGCTGCGAACACATATGCTGGTCTATCAAGTCTGGACACTGAAATCTGAGGTACAAAGTTAGCAGCTTGAACTTTGATCATGGATGAAATGGTAGCAAGAGCATCTGCAAACTGATTCTCGTCCCGAGGGATATACTCAAGCTTGACTGTTGTGAAGAAAGTCAATAACCTCCTTGTATAATCCCTGTAAGGTATCAGATGATCCTGGTGGGTGTACCATTTTCCGTTGGTTTGATTAACTACCAGAGCTGAATCTCCGAATACAGTCAATGTCTTGATCCTGAGGTCAATGGCTTCCTCAAGACCCATAATGCAAGCTTCGTATTCAGCTTCGTTGTTAGTGCAGTTGAAAGTGAGTTTTGCCGAGAAAGGCATGTGAACTCCTTTAGGTGTAATGAGTACTGCACCAACACCCCGACCATTCATATTAACAGCCCCATCAAACATCATAGTCCACTCTTCTTCCGGGTCAGGCCCTTCAGTGTGAATAGGCTCTTCATGATCTTTTGATTTTATGAACATGATGTCTTCATCAGGGAAGTCAAATCTCATAGGCTGGTAGTCATCAATGGGTTGCTCGGCAAGATATTCAGATAGTACACTGCCCTTGATGGCTTTCAGAGAGGTGTACTGGATGTCATATTCCGTGAGAATCATTTGCCATCTTGCAACCCGTCCGGTAAGTGCTGGCTTCTCGAAAATGTACTTGACTGGGTCCATTTTTGATATCAATAAGGTAGTGTGGGTCAACATGTACTGTCTCAGTCGGCGAGCAGCCCACGCTAAAGCACAGCAAGTTTTCTCGAGCAGTGAATAACGCTGTTCACAGTCGGCAAACTTTTTGCTCAGGTAGTATATTGCATACTCTTTTCGACCAGACTCGTCATGCTGGCCCAACACACACCCCATTGACTCTTCTAAAACTGTCAAGTACATTATCAGAGGTCTTCCTTCAATTGGAGGCATAAGGATTGGAGGTTCTTGCAAATACTCTTTGATCTTGTCAAAAGCCTTCTGGCAGTCTTCATTCCATCTGACCGTCTGTTCTTTCCTCAACAGTTTGAACAAAGGCTCACAGGTTGCTGTAAGGTGAGATATGAACCGTGAAATGTAGTTCAATCGACCTAAGAACCCTCGAACTTCTTTTTCAGTTTTCGGTGCAGGCATCTCTTGAATAGCTTTGACCTTATCAGGGTCAACTTCAATCCCCTTCTCGCTTACAATAAAGCCCAGCAGCTTACCAGATCTCACCCCGAATGTGCATTTGTTGGGGTTCAGCTTTAGTTGGTATTTCCTCAGACGCTTGAATAACTTGAGCAGATTTACCAGGTGATCTTCCTCTGTAAGGGACTTGGCAATCATATCATCCACATAACACTCGATTTCCTTATGGATCATATCGTGGAATAATGTCACCATAGCCCGTTGATATGTTGCACCAGCATTCTTCAATCCGAATGGCATCACCTTGTAACAGAACGTGCCCCAAGGTGTGATGAAGGTTGTCTTCTCCATGTCTTCAGGTGACATCTTGATCTGATTGTATCCTGAAAATCCGTCCATGAAGGAGAATACCGAGAACTGAGCCGTGTTATCAACCAATACATCGATGTGAGGTAAAGGGAAATCATCTTTCGGGCTAGCTCTGTTCAGATCCCGGTAGTCAACACACATCCTTACTTTGCCGTCTTTCTTAGACACGGGTACTATATTAGCAACCCACGGTGGATAGCTAGTTACAGCAAGGAACCCGGCGTCCCATTGCTTTTGTACCTCTTCTTTGATCTTCATTGCCATGTCTGGGGGAGTACGGCGCAGTTTCTGTTTAACCGGCGGGCATTCTTCTCTTAAAGGCAGCTTGTGCACAACAATGTCGGTGTCCAACCCTGGCATATCTTGATAAGACCAAGCAAACACATCCACATATTCCTGAAGCAGGTCAATCAGTTGTCTCTTTACTGAGTCTTGTAAGCAGGCCCCGATTTTGACTTCTTTCACGTCTTCATCTGTACCAAGATTAATTACTTCAACCTCCTCCTGGTGAGGAGTGATAACCTTTTCCTCTTGTCTCAACGACCTGGCTAGCTCTTCAGGAAGCTCATATTCTTCTTCAACCCCTTCATCAGCTTGATTGATTGGATTGTCAAAGTCATACGAAGTCATAGCCGTGCTGTTGTCGGTGCTATCTGGAAGGCACTCTCTGCAAGGGTTCAGTTTGTTCATTTTAGTGATTGATTTTAATCTTGCTTAGAAAAGTGAAATAAAGTTATCATTTTGAAAACATCGCCATTTATTTTTGTACAAAAAGAAAAATGGAAAAACAGTGAGCAGAAAAGAAAAAGACTCATTTGCAAAAGATGTCTGATATTTCATTGATTAATCTGTTTGCACAAAAAGTACAGATGGCCCGATTACAAAATGAGTCTTGTCATCTTGGGCAAGATGCAAGACTTTGATGCATGCTATAAAAATACAGGAAATAATAATTACTCTGCATGAGTAACTCTTATAATTTCCTGGGAAGACCAGTTTGAGATACTGCTCCCCGGGATCTTCGGACGAATCCAATTCTCCAGATTGCGTTCTTCCTCCAGCTCGTCTTCCAAATTGTTGATAGCATCAGGGTTGAGCATCCCCCCACTGACAAAACCGGGCTTCCCAGCAGCCTCTGCTTGATTTTGTTGAGTTGGTCTGTAACCCAACCCAAATTTGTCTTTCTTCTCCTCCACAGATAAAATCTTGCCCCAGCCTTGGGCAGTTCCTTCTTCAACAACCTTCCGGGCTTGTTGATAAGATGACATGGAGATTCCAGATACAGCAGATGCTTCATTAACATTCAGGGCCTCAAACCCTTGGCTCATTGTTTCATGGATCTCCCCATCCATCTCAATATACTTATAAGTAGCCAGATGGCTAACAAATATATCCTCCTCCCCACAAATAGTAACGACTTGGCCTTCCCACTCAAATTTTAACTTCTGGTGAAGGGTAGATGTTACTGCGCCAGCGGCGTGAATCCAAGGTCTACCCAACAAACAACTGTAGGCAGGCTGAATGTCCATCACATAGAAGATCGTTTTAAAGGTTTGTGGGCCAATCGTCACAGGCAGCTCAATCTCTCCCAGAACCGATCTCTTAGAACCATCAAAGGCTCTTACTACCAGGTTACTGGGACGCAATGCTAATCCTTCATACTCTAGCTTCACCAGGGCCTTTTTGGGTAAGACATTAAGGGATGATCCTGTGTCTACCAGCACATGGGAAAGGACTGCACCTTTACATTCCATGGTGATGTGCAAGGCCTTGTTATGGTTGCGGCCCTCCATTGTCAAGTCAGTATTGGTAAACCCTAGCCCATTGCTAGCTGTAACATTTCCAACCACGGTTTCCAACTGATTGACAGTGATCTCTTCAGGCACGTAAGCTGCGTGCAAGACTTTGAGTAGTGCATTCCGATGGGCTTCGGAGCACATGAGCAATGATAGGATAGAGATCTTGGATGGCGTCTGGTGAAGCTGATCCACTATTTTGTAATCACTCTTTTTGATGATTCTCATGAACTCATCAACTTCTTGATCGAATGGTGTTTTCAAAGCTTCCTTAACAGCTTGATCTTCCTGCACCGGGCTCTTTCCTTTTGCCTTGGCAGCAGCTTCTGCTTCGGCAGTGGGTCTTTGAATTTGTGGAGCAAAGAGACGTCCGCTTCGAGTGAAGCCTCCGCCTCCTCCCACATTGTCTATCTGTGGTGCAGGTGTTGATGGTTCAAGGGTGATTTTCTTTCCTTCGCAGTATACGTCAGAGCCGTAGTGCCAAGGGATGGCCTTACTGCTTTCATAAGGTACTGGTCCAGGCACCGTGACAGTGACTGGACTGATGGCAGCTGCAGAAGGAACTGTGATAGTTTGTGGATCATAATAAATTGTGACTGGTGCTCTGATGGGAGCAGCACTTTCTGAGTTGTAGGCAGAGTTGTTTTCAGGATCATAAAATATTGTGACAGTAGAGACATCTTCATGATTTGTTGCTGGTGTTGTAGGAGACATTGTCGGAAGGATGGGTGTTGTTGTAGGAGATTCAAAATGGAGTGATGCTGAAGTTGTAGCAGGAACATTTGTTGATAACTGATCAGTTGAGATGATAGATGAAGTACTTGTTGATGAAGCCGAAGAATTGTCAGGAACAATGGTTGCTGCAGTTGTAGGAGATACCGGAACTGTTGCTGATGAGATTGCTGGATTTGTTGGAAATGATGTGGTGATCTGAAGTTGGCCACTCTGAATGAGACCATCTATACCATTCCTCAGGTTATCGCACCCGTTTACTGAAATATTGCAGTAAGCACACCCTAACTCACACCCCGGGAACATGTGACATTCGAGGAGCTGAGCCTTAATTTCTACCAACGGTGTCCGAATCTGACCCACACTGGTTATTAAATAAGACGGCTTGTCTTCTTCAATAGCGTTGATTCTGGGACCCCCATGGTTTGGCATGGGGTTCTTATTGACATTGGGTGGTGGTGCGAAATTCAGAGCCTTAGAGTCTACCAGGTCTTGCACCTTCATGTGCAAGGCTCTGCACTTTTCTGTACTGTGGCCAGGTGCGTTTGAATGGAAGGCACATCTGGCGTTGGAGTCGTAATTCATGGGTAGACTGTTGGGATCTGGAGGTGCCAACGTCCTTAGCTCAACTAGGTTGAGTTTCAGGAGTTGTGGCAGCAATGTAGCATATGGCATAGGGATCGGATCGATCACCCTATTGGCTTGTGATGGCCTCTGCTGGAATGGCCTTTGCTGATTATTGTTGTTGGTGTTGCTGTTGTTATAATTTCTCGGAGGATACTGATTTTGTTGATGGTATTGAGGTTGTTGGTGATAGTTTTGCTGCGGAGGTTGATAAGCTGGTTGTGGATGAGCTGGAGCGGGGATGGTGACTGCTGCCACAGATCTATGAACATATTGGGGCCTGCCCCTGTTGGTGTGGATGGCATTGGTCTCACCAGTCCTTCTTGGGCCCGCAAAAGGCTTTCTTGCATTACTGGATGAGCTTGCACCGTTGTCTGAGATCTTACCCATCTTCAATAGGCTATCAATGTAAGTCCCCTGAAGGGTATTCATGAACATATCAGCCATCTCCCTTTCTGACATAGGTGGCTGGACAGCAGCAGCAAGCTGTCTCCATCTTTGAGCATATTCTCAGAAGCTCTCTCTAGATGACTGCGACATTCCCATTAGGAGGGTCCTGTTGGGTGCCATATCCAGATTATACTGATACTGTCTGATGAAGGCCTCTGCCAGGTCCTTCCAGCATCTAATAGTTGCTCTTGTCAGATGGGAATACCATTCCCTCGAAGCCCCAGTCAAGCTATCCTCAAAATAGAACATCCACAGCTTCTCGTCCATGGTATAGGCCTTTAGCCTTCCGAGAAAAGATTGTAGATGGGTTCGGGGACAGGAAGTCCCATTATAAAGCATGGCGGCTTAAACTTGTGGGGAATCCTGACCCCGTCTACCAAGCCCATATCCATAACATCAAAACCCAAAGAGTTTTGAGACTCTAAGGATCTTAATTTCTCAGCTATCTCATCCATCCTTCTATCATAAGCCTCCTCCCCAGCTCCCATTACTGTGAACTGATCCTCCTGGGGGTCTTCTTGCAGTACCCTCCCTGCTGTGGCAGGCCCTTGTATATTGACAGGAATGTTGGCCTCTGGATGGAGGTGGGGGCCAAAGACTGGGGGATTAGCATGTGGTTGGACTCTTTCATTGTTGCTGGTCCCAGCAGTCCCTGGCTGATGATCTTCCTGATTTCTCCCTTCCACCAGTGCTCTGAGCCTCTCCTGGCTTTGAGCCATGTTGTTCATTACCTCCATAAACTGTGTCATTTGGTTCCTCATTTCCAACCTTTCGTTGGTCATTTGGTTCCTGACCTCTGTAAGGTCCTGCTGCATCTGATCCATCTGTGTGCCCGGAAGATTGTTACGGGTGGGGTATCTGTGTGGTCGATTGAGGGGAAATACCCGGCGCCGAGCAATAGTTCCTGAACATCACAACAGAGTTAGCAACAATAAAACAAAAAACCTACAAAACAAACAAAGGGTTAGCATGCAATACAGTATGCTTATTTGTTTTCAAGGTATCCGGCTTGGCATTCAGTTTTGACCCTTCCAGACCCTTGAAGATGCTGTTGATGTTGCTTTTGAAGTAAACTCGGATGGAACAAACTAATACATATATTACAAAAGGTCAATGGTACACAGTTTGTTTACAAATACAAGCCCTCTGAGGGGTCAAAATACATTACAAGAAAATAAAAGTACATGGAATGAAAGCAACAACAAGCAAATGGTCAAACATCAAGACCAAACTCATCCTCCCGAACTTCTTTGAGAAGTGCTTCGGTCACAGGATCAGCCGGACGCTCCGTGAGGTTCCTGATAAGGAGGTTCCGGGTAGTAACAGCTGCAGTTAGCTTCTTGTGTTGACTTTGGTCCTTTGACCTCTTCACTCCAGCTCTGATCTTCAGCTCTGATATCTCCCTCTGGGCTGCTGCCAGGGCTTCCTGCTGCTCTTTTGCACTAGCTTCCAGTTGCTCTATCTTGTCTTGGACCCTCTTGTCCTCCAGAGTACGAGCCTCGGTGATCCTGACCCACCTAGCCTGACTCTCCTTCAGATACAAGTCTGTCCTGGCTTTCTGGAATTGGGCTTCCTTGCAAGCATTCTTCAAAATCTGTTCTCCAGCCCTAGACTTCTTAATGTAATCTTCAGACTTATCAATTCTAGCCAGATGCTCCACCTTCAACTTCTCCAACCTCTCAATATCCAGTCTGCCATCACTCCTCTCCCAGAGGGTCTTCTGTAGGGCCTGAGTCAGCTTCTCATTCCTCTCTTTCAATTTTTCAAACTCCTCTAAGCTGACAGTTGCTGGAGGTGGTGTTGTGGAAGGCCCAGGCATATCTTCTATAGTAAAGGGCATCCCAGAGAATTGAGCCCTGGCATGGGACCAATCATAGTATTGTGCTGATGCCACATTGTTACACTTCCCCGGGATGGTTACCCCCTTAGTCTGCACATTGTCCCAGGCCCAGGCTGCTTGCCTAACAACAGCCAGGTTAAGCTTGTTTTCACAATAAAGAGTCTCAACCAAGTCTTGTGCCTTAGGAGTGTGGACCAGTGCATAGCCCAGTTGTCTTTTGAACAGCAGAGGGTTATAATTAATACTACCCTTAACTCCTATTAGGGGTACATTGGGAAAATGCCCACAGCTGGTGATGATATCCCTGCCTTTTGTACTTTGAGTGCACCATCTGATATCAGCTGAAGTTAGAGTAGTAAGTCTTCCAGCCCAGTTTCTCTGCTGATGAGGGTTCAAAAATGCATCTGTCCTGGGCAAATGCCTGAGAAGCCAAGTATGGAACAAAGGAGCACAGCACCTCACTAATCTTCCCCTCTGCTTTTCATTCCTCTGATGCACTGAATAGTAGAGATCCCCCAACAAAGTTGGCACTGGGTTCTTCAGGATGAAAAGATGGATTGCATTCTTGCTAACAAATCGAGGCTCATCTGCAAATAATATGATCCCATATATGCTCAAAGCCAACAAAGCACAGACTGCTTTCCATTCTCCTAAAGAAGCTTTCAGGGTAGCTTGAGAGATCAAGAAATCCAGATGGAGGCCAGGGATTCCAGCCTTAGAAGTCATATGCTGCCCAATCAGGACTGGTTCCAGATGCAATGCCTTTGCTACCTCTTCATTACCAGGAAAGACCATCTCAGGGTTGAAAGGGACTCCACCCCTGATAGGTATACCAACTAATGCTGAGTATTCTTCCAATAAGGGCCCCAGCTGAAAGTCTTGGAAAGTGAAACATCTCAGCGGGGGATCATAAAACTGAAGGCAAGTGTGGATCAGGCTTCTCTGTGAGGGGTCCAGATCCATAACCATATCAAGTATATCTCCATGGTGTTTCCTGAACAGTGGTATATGGTCTGGAGTGATCAGGGTCTGAATCCTCCTGATGTCTGCTAACTCTGGCTGAAAGAAGTGGTAGGTGATGTTGCTCTTTTTAGGTGCCATGATGTTGTGACTGAGTAGAGACAAGTGCTGATGATGATACTGAAGAATGGGCCACTGATTGGCTAGTGCAGGTGACTGAAGTAGATAGCTGATAGCTGAAGCAGGTGCTGATGAAGATAGGTCAATACTAAAGATGGGGCCAAAACCAAAACCAAATGAAGATGGATACCCTGAAACACAAATAAGCAAATGTCAATTATGATGCAATGATTATGTATGCAAATGATATGCAAGGGTTTATGACTGAGCTGGATCTGATCAAGTGCTCTGATATAAGTCCATGTGTGTTCAAGAAAACCAGATGGAGGTCTATAAGTCCAGTAACCAAGGTGGGGGGCTCAAATAAAGAGCCACATGTCCAGGGTTTTAGAATCACAAGAACTGTTCCAAGATGGAGTACTCTTAATCAAACAAAGTAACAGGGTATTCTGAGGTTAAGTGTACCTGCAAACCTGTAAACAGCCCAACCCCCTCACAGGTGATGTTCTAAAACAAGGATCCTCAGACTTGGATCAGTTATGAGAAGTGTAAACACTTCTTACCCGGAGGTACAGTGTTTACAATAACCATAAAAGTTACTCCTCTAATTCACCTCAGTTTCTGAAGGTCAATACTAAAAGGTCATCCAGACTTAGCAGGCTTCCCAGATAGCCCTAGCATTGCAGGAAATCTGCAACACAGAGTTCTCAAGAAGAAACCCATATCTGAACCGTGTTTCATATTCCCGCACCAGACCGAGATGGAATGGGAAAGAATATGATTCACTCTAGCCTAGGTGTCACTCAGGTCCCAGGTATAGGACCTTAACTCTCAATGAATCACCCACCCACCAAAACAAAAACCAGATCCAGCCAGCAGTATGACAGTATGATATGTACAAAAGCAATAAAGAAAGCAGTAAAGCAACTGTACATAAAGCAGTAAAAATAAAACAAGTATACAAACACAAGTAGCACATAACACCCCAGTAAACACAAATCAATCAAGCGCTAGGAGGAACCCACAAAAAGAACCAGAAGCCCTGGTTGCAGTATAAGGTTCCCGGCAGAGTTGCCAAGCTGTCGCTCCCGATAAATGGGACTGGCCCAGATAAAGGTACAGACGCGAACGGTCGGCGAGAGGGACAATGAGAACACACAGGAGTGAACTCACTGGAAAAAAAAAGAGTCGCCAGCTAGGCATTTTTATCCCGGAGGAAAGGCAATGCTGCATAGACATAGGAAAAGATGGATAAGACGGTCGCGAACCAGAGAGACTGAGAAAGGGGGTTGGTTACAACCTGGGAAGGTATTAGCACCCAGATTGTCCGTCGTACTCGACGGGATCCATGCTTAAAAGATTTGTGTTTTAAAGGGGTAGTGTCAGTGCAATCTGTGTATACCATAGCTGGAAAAAGATGTACAGGTGTCAGTGTAAAAGAAAGTGAGATGTGATAAATATATAGTGTCAGTGTAAGAATGAGAATGAATTGCTCATGATAATGAGGCTAAAAGAAAGATGCTGGAAAGAGGAGGAATATACAGAGACTTTTGTTCGATAACTGTTAAGTTATGCCTATGTATCCTCTCGTGCAATGAGGAAGTCAGAACACCGTAGTTCGACCCAAAGAGACTGAAAGATGAATTGACTTGTGAACTGCTTACTTGCCTATGCTCAAGTGTATGACCTGTCTGGCTCAGGTGCTAACTGTCTTGCATTAGACGGAAGAAGCGAGTTCTCGTTTGTAAGAGGAAGATGAGAAAAGAATCCCGAAGGAGACGATTATTGTTTGTTTTTGAGTTTTCAGTCTTTTATTGCTTTTGAAAGTTTGTCATAAGTTAATGAGCTTAAGCCTAAACCAATGGATTTAGTAAACTCATCACATCTTCCCTCTGATTAGGGGTAATGAGAATACCTTAAGTGTGAAGTCAGATTCTCACACTTAATCACCTTTGATGCAGGATTAAGATCATTGACCTACTTGTGATTATTTAGATGTTTTTGGTGTTTTTGTTTAGTGTTGAGTAATGAGGTTAAGCCATAATCAGGGATTAAACAGACTCATTACACCATCCTAATAGAAGGATAATAGATGAGAATGTTTAAGCTGAGGAATGCTCCTCAACTTAATCCATGATTAGGGATTAAACTCATGACAAAACAAGCCCTTGATTAAGTGGATTTTACTTAATGATATGATGAAGAAGTGATTTTTATGGTTTGTAAGACAACTTGAGGGGGACTTGTCCATTAACACTAGGGTTAGTCCTTCTTAACCAATTAAGGAAGAAATAGAACCATAATGCAAGGCCCAAGTTACAAGTGTGATGTCTTGATGATTATTAAGTGAATTGATTAAGAGATTTAAACACATTAAGGGTTTAACACTTAGGATTAAAGTTATACACTCCATCCTAATAGAAGGATGCAGGCATAAGCTTAATCACAAAGCCTTAAAGCCTTTAGGGTTTAGTCCCTGATTATGAGATGAGAAGAGAAGACTCAAAAGAGACACAAAGGTAAAACTGAAAGGGGAGACTAATCAAAACCCTAATCATTGTCATGCTTGGTTGTTCCTAAGGTTTGTGAGGTTTTCAAGAGAAATCTTCAATGGAACCACCAGGAAGCAGATGAAAGGATCAAGAGAAGCAAAGTGACTTGCTTCATTCAAGAAGTCAAGTCACTTGAAGAAAGAAAGTGGGCAGAAGAAGAATGAGCAAGCTCAAACTCAAACACATATAGAAATGCAGCATGGATGCAAGAGAGATGAAAAGAAAAGTTATGAGAAGTGAAGGCAAATTCACTTCTCAAAGTCACTTACCACCTGAAAGGTTAGAAAAGAAATGCAATGCAATGCAAAATGGGATGAGATGACATGATGAGAAACAAAACCAGAAGCATTTACATGATGCTAATGATGCTATGTGATGCTACAAACATGAGGCAACACATGGAAATGATCATACAAGCTCATGAATGCAAATGGAGCAAGCTAAGGAGCATGAACATACATGAGAAGTTATGAAGTGCACATGGCATACAACATGACAAATACATGATGCAATGATCAAACATGCTTTCAATATGTCTTATGATGTCAAATGAATCAAATGGATGCTTGAAATGTCATGGCAAGTCATGTTATGCAAGACAATGCAAGATGGATGCATATGGAAGCCCAAATTAGGGTTTATGAACAATACATCAATCAAAAACCAAAATCAGAAGCAAACCCTAAGATAAAAAATTGAAAATGCCACTCAAAGGACCCCTAATCCTATACTAACCTAATGCCCAAAGGAGAAGTTTCAACTCCTAACCAAGTTCAAGTTATGGTTTTTACAAGTTTGCTAGGGTTTTAGGGTCCCTAAACAAGAAAATTACCAAACAAATTGAAAATGAAAGATCAAATCATGGCCATTTAATCTCACAAACTACATGCTAAACACAATGCAATGCAAAAATAATCAATGTCCAACTCTTCATGAATAGGCAGAAATGATTTTTGGAACTTTGGATCAAAATAATGCATAAAAATGATCTTTAATCAATGAAAAATTCTCAAAATGCATCAAGATCAAAAAAGAAATTTGGTTTGAAGGTTGGACAATGTTTCTAAATGTCTTAGAACATTTCATGAATTTTTTGGTGATTTTTAAATACCTAAAAGTATTTTTAATAAATTAATTTTCATTAATCAATTAAAAATAAACTTTTAAATATTTAAAAATACTTTTTTAATGCTAAAAATAAAAATAAAAATATTTTTGTGTTTTAAAAATTAATAAAACTCTTGACAAAAAGTTTCATAATTTTTAAACAGATTTTGCTATTTTAAATAAATTGTACAAAATAAAACAAAAGAAAAGAATTAAAAATGAAATAAAGGAGAAGTATGCGCAAGGAGAGGCTGAGATTGAATCTGGGTTTGGAAGCATTGACTGCACGCCAGATCTAACGGATCACATTCAAACCTAACTAATTGAATTATTAAACCTAATTAATCCTGATTAATTGAAAATGACATGATCTCAGCCATTGGATGCGCACGGGAAAAGACTCAGTCAACTCATCCAACGCCTGAAATTCAAACTGGAAGCCCTAACCCTAATTACATATTAATGACCTTCAGGCGGCCGGAGAAGACTTCCGGTCGTCTTCTCCGGCCAGCACCCTCCCTGAAAATGGCTAACTCTCACCCTAGCTCACTAAAACCTAATTTCTCTACCCAGAATCCATCCCCAAACATCATGGAGTAAGAATCAACAGCCAAAACACATTTATTTTACATAATAAGGCTGAATCGAAGCAAAAGGGGTTTAGGTCAAAAAAAAATTTCAGGAACACCATACATGCTCAAAACTCAATGATTTTCGAAACCAAACATATCATCATGATCAGTGGAACATAGAGAACCATTTAAGAACTTAAAAACGAGCTCCTGGAAAAAAAGTTCATGAAGCTCACCTGAACTGGAGCTTTGATCTCTGGCACTTTCTGGCTAGTTCTTTGGCTCAAACAGGTCCCAATGATCCCCCTTTGAAGCTTTGGATACTTGGTTGGAGTTTAAACAGCCTCTTGAGTGAGTTTGCAGAAGCTCTGACCAAGGGAGTGTGAAAATCGTGTTTGTGATATGGAGGGTCTCAGGCCAAAACAATGGTTGGTTTCTGGTCAGTGAAGCAAGGTGAGTTGATATGTGGAATTTGTTTGAGTGTTTATGGCTTGTGGAAACAGATTCGAAGGCTTTTGCTTTAGGGAGTGAAAATGTGAATGTCTTGCTATGGCTTGTTTCAGGCTGGCTTCATGTATGAAATGGCTTGCAAATGGATAGTATAAACAATTCCAAATGGTCAGAGGATGTGACTTGGCCTGCTGTGATAGGTATGCTACCTTTTGCAAAAAGTCCACATTTGTGTAAGAGAGGCATGGGCTGTGCTCTAGGCTGGTACAAGTGTGTGGGCTGGCGCAGCATGGTGAGGTGAGAGGCTAGGGCTGGTTCAATGGCCAATGCAGCAAGTGGGTGAAGTGTGATCATGAGTTTTGCAACTTGCTTGCCTTTGCCTTTTCATGAAAATGTCTTGCTCCAAAGGCATGAAACATGAGGAAATCTTGGTTCTATCTGAACTTTGTGACTTACATGATGCTTGCATATTGGTTTGATGTCAATTAGAAGTCACAAGAATGTTTGGTACATGAAATTGCAAGTTTTCCTTTTAGTGCATAACTTGAAAATTAGTGATTTTTGCCAACTTTAACACACCATAACTTTTGATCCAAGAAGAATTAGATCATGTTCTTGTACTTTTTGAAAATGGAAAGATCTAATATACAACTTTCATGACCAAATTTTTTTCATTTGAAGCATTGTTGGATCAAAAAGCAAGGCTTGAAAAGTGGCATAAAATGACATATTCCTTAAAAGTCAACCATGCCCTAAAAAGTCAACTTTGCAAAATCTTGTAATTCTTGAATTTTGTGAACTTCAACCTTCTTCTATGATCAAATAAAGATCATATGCACCCAAAATGATGAAGATCACCCCTTGGTTGGGTCATTGGGGGCCTCAGATGCCCTGATTTTGCACTGACTTGTCCAGAAAGTCAACTCTTGATCAGATGACTTCCCCATGGAATTTCTTCATGAAAATTGATATGCATACTCCCTATACCATATAGAGACCAATGGAAACAAGAATGACCAAAAAATTTGGATTTATGGCCTCTGAAACCAAAACCCTAATTTTAGGTTATCTGTGCAGTTAAACCTGGCTCTGCATCCATACCAATCCCAGTTCTTGTGATTCTTTGGCATTATTGACTTTGAGAGGATGTAATATGATGCTTGAACACATGTAGACCCCTTTGAAGTGATTGATGCCCTTTGGAGTGGCTCAAGAAGCTCTTGGATTGCTCAGATCACAAACCCTAGGTGCAGATGACTTTGAATCTATGCAGTGAATCAAAAATATAATATGAGATGGTATGATTGTGTTTATGCATATGAAATGATCACAAGCCATGGTGTGAATGGGTGAGGGCAAATTTGGGGTGTTTACACTGCCCAAGGATTCAAACCACTCTCAAATCAACGACTCTGAGATGCAAGTTCTATTTGCTATCAAGAAAAGGGTAAAGATTAATTGGATGCTTACTATGATGTATCACTTGAAGCAACAACTCTCTTTGAAGACAAGACTTCCGTATGCTAGGCTCATTTCTTGGATCATTGAGCAAACCGACTTGGTTATTGGTAGGCAACCTTTTATCGCCATGAAGGCTACGGCGAATGAAATCAATGAGATTACTATTGTGAAGAATACCGGAATTGTGTTACGCAACGATGGTTCTTATGAATATGCCGATGGTTCTTCCGCTCCATCCTTTCCTATTCCCGAAGGTGGCATAACCAATGACTTCCTTTACACCACCATCATGACACACCACCTAGAAGCTCAACAAAACCACCGTGAAACCCAACACACTCTCAAAAGTCTTCGGAAATTGATTATCAGTTCTCACAACCAAACCGAAGAGGAAGATGAAAGTGAAGCCGGTAGTGAAGATGCTGAAGATGGTGAAGATGAAAGTGATGATATGTCGGAAGAGGAATGACCGTGCATGTCTTGTTGTTTTTATTGTTTTAGTTTTAAAAATTATATTATAAGTCATACGTTTGTTATGCAATTTTGATTTCATTTCGGTTATGTTTTCGTACTCTTATCCGTTTCAATCCAATTATGTTTTTGTTATATGTGTGTGTTCATATATGCTTTCATACTAAGTTGCATCATGATGGATTTTATGCTGTATTTTTTCATATTTATGCTTGATCCTCTCTTCCTTTTTATTAATGACAAAAGGGGAGAAGAGATTTGGTTTCTAATATCTCTCTGTGCATATTTTTGCCTCTGTTTTAGATATGGGGAGCTGCTTTATATAGGGGGAGAAGCAAGTCTAGAACATGATTGATCGATCAAAGCTTGTACACAAATTCGCTTGGTTGTCATCATCAAAAAGGGGGAGAATGTAGAAGCATACTTCAAGCTCTTTGTTTTGATGATGTCAACATTATCCAAGCTCATTCCAGATTGCAAAAAGTCGAGATGACAACAAACGATCAAGACCATGGCTATGCATCATCAATGGAATGTTTCCGATCGATTCAAGATTTTGTGCTACACTTTCAAGACTTGTCTCAAGGCTTAGGTATATCAATAATTACCTCTTAAATATGATATACAAGTGTTCAACATAATCTTCATAATTTTATTGCATGTGCATATTTTTTTGAAAAAGAAATTGGAACTGGTTTAACACTTTTAACAGAAATATTTTTCTGTATTTTAACAGTGTTAACCGGTTAACGGCAGCAATTTTTCAATTTCGTGGTAACGTTCATAGGCGTTAACCGATTAACCTATTTGGTTAACCGGTTAACACTGAAGAAATGTTGAAAAAAAATTTCTTTTCAAATTCAAATATTTTGTTAAAGTTATACCTCTTCATGATTTTATTTCATAAAGTTTTATACCTTTTCAAAAGAAATTCTTTTCAAATTTGCATACCTTTTTGAATAGGTATTTCAACTATTATAAATTCTAACAATTTCAAATTCATAAACACCTCCTAGAAAAATTAAAAATATTTTCATACAATCAAATTCACTTTATTCAAATTATCTTCATCTTTCAAAAGTGTTCATAAGTTCATAATTTTCATATTTTGTCTTGAACACTTGTGTTGAATATTTATAGTGAATTCTTGATTATAGGAGAAGATCCATTTTATTGATATCATTTCATTGTACTCACTCAAACAATATTATAGAAAGTGTCTTTCTATTTTGTGACTTGTGTTCCAAGGATTGTTTGGACATAAGGGTAAGTGTGGCAAGAGGATTGTTCTTGCACACTTGTTTGTATAGTTTGCTAGAAAGTAGGCCTCACCATTGAAGGTGTGATAGGTTGTACTGTTCTAAAGAAAACTAGTGGAAATCTCTTTCGTGTTGAAAGGGGACTGGATGTACCTTCGGATTGTGAAGGGAACCAGGATAAACCTCTGTGTGTTCTTTACTTTTCTTCTTTACAATTTTTGTTCTTTAACCGTAAAAGCAAAATCCATCCATCTAAGAAAAAGAATCGATAAAATTGTGATAACACCTAATTCACCCCCCTCTTAGGCGCATTCTGATTCTATACAAGGAAACACTGGAGGTCGTGTTCTGCAAGAAGACCCTCAAGAGGAACAATTTACAGTAATTGGTGTTGGGGATGAAGTCTATGATCGTCGTCTGGAAGAAATAGCAGAAAAGCTGAGATCTTTGGAGTCTCAAAACTCACTAGGATTTGATGTTATGGATATGGGACTGGTGGAAGGAGTCAGGATTCCTCACAAATTCAATCCTCCTTGCTTTGAGAGATATAATGGTACCTCTTGTCCACGTACTCACCTTCAATATTTTCTGGGAAGACTGAAAGCATATACCATGGATGAAAAATTGTGGATGTTCTACTTTGAGGACAGTCTAACCTGGGCATCCCGTGAATGGTATTCTCACCTATTCAGGGCTACAATCAGGAATTGGAAGGACTTAGCTGAAGCTTTCATAAGCCCGTATCAGTATAACCTGGATATCGCTCCCAACAGGACCCTCCTAATGGGTATGTCTCAATCTTCGAGAGAAAGCTTCCGTGAATATTCCAAAAGATGGAGACAGCTTGCTACTGCTGTCCAACCTCCAATGTCTGAAAGAGAAATGGCCGACATGTTTATGAACACCCTACAGGGGACTTACATTGACAGACTTGCTTCTTTCACATCCACCGGCTTTGCAGATGTAGTCATAGTTGGTTAGAGAATTGAGAGTCTGCTGAAGATGGGCAAAATCTCTAATAACGGTGCCAGTTCCAGCAATACAAGGAAACCTTTCACAGGACCTCGTAGGACAAGTGAGACTAGCTCAGTACATATGGGCAGCGGTAAGCCTCAATACATGCCAAGATCAGTAGTTGTTATCACCATTCCAGCACCAGCACCTCAACAACAGTATCCTCAACAACCACAACACTTTCCACCGCAACAACAATTTCCACAGCAAAGATCTTACAATAACAACAATCAGCAACAACGTCCATTTCAGCCAAGAACTTCACAAATCAATAAGGTTATTGATCCTATTCCAATGCCCTATGCTGCCTTACTTCCACAACTTTTGAAACTCAATTTGGTTGAATTGAGGACTCTGGCTCCACCAGATCCCCAAAATCACCCTAGAAACTATGATGTCAATGCCAGATGTGCTTTCCACTCCAATGCACCTGGCCACAAAACAGAGAAATGCATAGCCTTGCACATGAAGGTTCAAGACTTAGTTGATTCCAAGGCTTTGAACTTTGCACCTCCTCCTAATGTCACAAAGAATCCTATGCCTATCCATGGTGGGCCTAGGATAAATGCTATTGAGAAGGATCAACCAATGAACCTAATTGACAATGTTGCAAGCATTCGGACACCTCTGGCCGAGGTTAAAGCCCAACTTTTAAAATGCCAAGTGTTTCTAGGTTGTGAGGCCTGTTGTGAAGCTTGTAAGACTTCCATCAACGGTTGTGCAAATTTGAAGACCGGTATCAACAATCTTATCAAGGAAGGCACATTACAGATCACTTCAACAGTTCTAGCTCCTACAACATCAGCAACCAATCCTTCTACAACTCCAGCAAATATGACTTCATCAGATACAACAGACATTTCTCCTACAACATCAACAGCAATCATTCCAACAGATTCTTCTACAACATCAACAACCATCGCCTCTTCAACTTCAACATATATCATTGCAACACCTCCTTCTACAACAACAACAACCATTAATGAAGACATCTCCACAATTACTATTTACTATGATCCGACAACAATCCACATTCCAAATTCTTTCAACAATCAACATCATTAACTTTCATCACTTTCACCATCTCCCATCAGATCTCCTGTCACAATCTATTATGAACCACAAACTATTACAACTCCTTCTTCCGCATAAATCAGTCCAGTCACTACCACAATGCATGGGCCAGTTCCATATGACAGTAGTAGTGCTATACCTTGGCACTATGGCTCAGATCTGTATTGCAATGGAGAGAAAGTCACTCTTGATGCTTCTACACCACATATTGATAAAGTGGGGGGAAGGCGGAGGCTTCACTCGAAGCAGACGTCTCTTTCCTCACAATTCCCAAGGACTAATGCTGAAGCAGAAGCTGCTGCCAAGGCTAAAGGCAAGAGTGTGGTGCCTGAAGAACCAGTTGTCAAAGAAACTCAGAAGACATCCTTTGACCAGGATGTAGACGAGTTCATGAGAATAATCAAGAGGATTGACTATAAAGTTGTGGACCAGCTCCATCAAACACCCTCCAAAATCTCTATTCTATCACTGCTCATGTGTTCCGAAGCTCACAGGAATGCATTACTCAAAGTCTTGCATGCAGCTTACGTGCCAGAAGAGATTACAATTAATCAGCTAGAAACGGAGGTTTCAAATGTCAACACTAGTCATGGACTAGGCTTCACCAATGCTGATTTAACTACGGAGGGTCGTAACCATAACAAGGCTTTACATATCACCTTAGAATGTAAAGGTGATGTACTGTCTCATGTATTGGTTGACACTAGGTCATCCCTCAATGTCCTTCCAAAGAAAGCTTTGGTCAAAATGGAATATGATGGTCTTGCACTTCGTCCAAGTATCCTAGTTGTGAGAGCCTTTGACGGTTCTAAGAGATCGGTTCTTGGGGAAATTGAGCTGCCTGTGGTAATTGGCCCACAAATTTTCAAAACTATCTTCTATGTGATGGACATTCAGCCTGCCTATAGCTGTTTGTTGGGTCGACCCTAGATTCATGCCGCTGGCACTGTAACATCGACCATTCACCAGAAGTTAAAATATGAGTGGGAAGGCCAAATTATCACAATCTGTGGGGAGGATGACATCTTCGTTAGTCATCTAGATACTTACAAGTATATTAAGATGGATGGAGAGATCCATGAGACAATGAGCCAAGGGTTTGAGGCCCTCAATGTTAATGAAGCAATAGCTGAAGTATCTGATACTTCAATCTCCTCTTACAAACAAGCTTGGAAGGTTGTTGAAGACGGGAATGCCCAGGGCTAGGGCAAGCTGCTGCAAGTTCAGATCAAGGAAGACAAATTCGGGTTGGGTTACAAACCATCCCGAAGGGTCCAAGAGGAGGTTCCTGAAGCTCCCAAGTTTATCAGTGGGGGGATGTTGACCCCGGATGTTGTCAACAATGTGGAAGACGAGGCTGAAAACGACTTCAACCTGGAAAGTTGGATTCGTCCAAGGGTCCCAGGCCATCAAGTCCTCAACTGGTCTTCCTAGGAAATTATAAGGGTTACTGCTGTAGAGTAATTATTATTTCCTGTTTAAGCATGCATCAAGTCCTGCATCTTGCCCAAGGTGTCAGGACTCATTTTATAATAGGGCCATATATGTATTTTGTGCAAATGAATGATTAATAAACAATGAAAATCTTTTGCAAATGTTCTTTTTTGCTCACTGTCTTTTCATTTTTGTTATTTTTCGCACAAAACAAATAAATGGCAATGTTTTTTTTTAGTAAACTTCATTCACTTTTTCTAAATAAGATAAAACCAATCACTAAAATGAACAAATCTCAACCCTTGCAGAGATAATCCTCCAGATTGCATCGACAACAACATTGCCATGACTTTGTATGACTTCGACAATCCGATTAATCAAGCAGATGAAAGGGATGATGAAGACTATGATTTACCTGAAGAGTTGGCCAGGTTGTTGAGATAAGAGGAAAAAGTGATTGCTCCTCATCAGAAGGAGGTTGAGACTATCAATCCTGGTACCAAAGAAGATGTGAAAGAAGTGAAGATCGGGGCCATTCTGCAAGCTCCAGTGAAAGAACAACTCATCAGTATGCTTCGGGAATACGTCGACGTGTTCTCTTGGTCTTATAAGATATGCCAGGTTTGGATACAGACATCGTCATGCACAGGTTTCCATTGAAAGAAGATTGTCCACCAGTTAAACAGAAGTTGTGTCGTACTCGCCCGGATATGGCCATGAAAATCAAGGAGGAAGTACAAAAGCAGTGGGACGCCGGTTTTCTTGTTGTAACTAGTTACCCGTCGTGGGTTGCTAACATTGTACCCGTACCTAAGAAGGATGGCAAGGTACGTATGTGTGTGGATTACCGGGATTTGAACAGAGCTAGCCTGAAAGATGATTTCCCATTACCTCACATTGATGTATTGGTAGATAACACGGCTCAATTCTCGGTATTTTCTTTTATGGATGGATTTTCTGGATACAATCAGATTAAGATGTCGCCTGAAGACATGGAAAAGACAACCTTCATCACACCCTGGGGCACGTTCTGCTACAAGGTAATGCCATTTGGTCTGAAGAACGCCGGTGCAACATATCAATGGGCTATGGTAACATTATTCCACGACATGATCCACAAAGAAATTGAGTGTTATGTGGATGATATGATTGCCAAGTCTCTTACAGAGGAAGAGCATATGGTGAATCTGCTGAAATTATTCAAGCATCTGAGGAAGTATCAATTGAGATTAAACCCCAACAAGTGCATAATTGGGGTACATTCTGGTAAGCTGTTGGGTTTTATTGTAAGTGAAAAGGGAATTAAAGTTGATCCCGATAAAGTCAAAGCTATTCAGGAAATGCCTGCACCTAAGACTAAGAAAGAAGTTCGAGGGTTCTTAGGTAGATTAAACTACATCTCAAGGTTCATATCTCATATCACTGCAACCTGCGAACCCTTGTTCAAACTGTTAAGAAAAGAGAAAACAGTCAGGTGGAACAGTGACTGTCAGAGAGCTTTTGACATGATCAAAGAGTATTTTCAAGAACCTCCAATTTGCATGCCTCCAGTTGAAGGAAGACTTCTAATCATGTACCTGACAGTTTTAGAAGAGTCAACGGGGTGTGTGTTGGGCCATCATGACGAGTCTGGTCGAAAAGAGTATGCAATATACTACCTAAGCAAGAAGTTTACCGACTGTGAACAACGTTATTCACTGCTCGAGAAATCTTGTTGTGCTTAAGCGTGGGTTGCTCGCCGACTAAGACAGTATATATTGACTCACACTACCTTATTGATCTCAAAGATGGATCCAGTCATATACATATTTGAGAAGCCAACACTTACCGGGAGGGTTGCAAGATGGAAAATGATTCTAACAGAATATGACATTCAATACACCTCTCAGAAAGCCATCAAGGGCAGTGTATTGTCTGATATCTAGCTGAGCAACCCATTAATGATTACCAGCCTATAAGATTTGACTTCCCTGATGAAGACATCATGTTTTTGAAAGGAAAAGATTATCAAGAACTTGTTCACACTGAAGGGCCTGACCCAGAAGAAGCATGGACTATGATGTTTGACGGGGCAGTTAATTGCAATGGTCATGGAGTTGGTGCGGTGCTCATCACACTTAAAGGGGTTCACATGCATTTCTCAGCAAAGCTCACCTTTACATGCACTAACAACGAAGCATAATACGAATCTTGTATCATGGGTCTTGAGGAAGCCATTGACCTCAGGATCAAAACCTTGAATGTATTCAGAGATTCGGCTTTGGTAATCAACCAGACCAACGACAAGTGGTACACTCATCAGGTGAATCTGATTCCCTACCGTGACTATACGAGGAGATTGTTGACCTTATTCACAACGGTTTAGCTTGAATACATCCCTCGAGATGAGAATCAGTTTGCAGACGCCTTAGCCACTATTTCATCTATGATCAAAGTACAGACTGTCAACTATGTACCTCAGATTTTGGTATCTAGACTGGACAGACCGACATATGTATTATCTGCAGACATTGTCACTGACGACATGCCTTGGTACCATGACATCAAATGCTTCTTGGAAACTCAGACATACCCACATGGGGCATTGTCAAATGATAAGAAGACATTAAGGAGGCTAGCCGGTAGTTTCTTCCTTAATACTGATTGTTCTTTGTAAAAGCGAAACTTTGATATGGTCTTGCTCAGATGTGTTGACAAGAAGGAAGCAGACCTACTGATGCACGAAGTACATGAAGGTTCTTTTGGTACCCATGCCGGAGGACATACAATGAAAAAGAAGTTATTAAGATCGGATTACTACTGGATCACAATGGATGCAGACTGTTGTGCCTATGCCATACAATGCCACAAATGCCAGATCTATGTAGATAAAGTGCATGTGCCTCCGAATCCTTTGAATGTAATGTCTTCACCTTTTCCCTTCGCCATGTGGGGCATTGATATGATTGGAAAGATTGAACTGAATGCTTCAAATGGTCACAGATTCATCCTGGTAGCCATTGATTACTTCACCAAATGGGTTGAAGTGACTTCGTATGCAAACTTTACCAAACAAGTGGTAGCTAGATTTATAAAATGGATATCATCTGTCGATATGGAGTTCCCGAGCGAATCATTACTGATAATGGTTCCAATTTTATTAACAAGATGATGGCTGAACTTTGCTGGGACTTCAAAATTCAACATCACAACTCTTCTCCTTACAGGCCAAAGATGAATGGCGTTGTTGAGGCCGCTAACAAGAATATAGAGAAGATTGTGCAGAAGATGGTAATCACCTATAAAGACTGGCACAAAATGCTACCATGTTCCTTGCATGGGTACCAAACCTCTATCAGAACATCTACTGTGGCAACACCGTATCAACTTGTGTATGGTATGGAAGTTGTCCTACCTGTTGAAGTTGAACTACCCTCCTTACGGGTAATGATGGATGTGAAACTGGATGAAGCAGAATGGGTCCGATCTCGATACAACAAACTGAATCTGATTGAAGAGAAAAGATTAGCAGCCATCTATCATGGGAAGTTGTATTAGAAGCGAATGAAGAAAGCATTTGATCAGAATGTCAGACCTCGGGAATACCAAGTGGGAGAGCTTGTTCTGAAAAGACTCCTTCATCCTCATTCATACCACATGGGCAAATGGACGCCAAACTACGAAGGCCCATTCATAGTAAAGAAAGTATTCTCTGGTGGAGCACTGATGCTCACTACTATGGATGGCGAGGATTTCTTATCTCCTGTGAATTCAGATGCAGTTAAGAAATACTTCATATAAAAGACCCGATGGACATAAAAACATAATGTAAGTCTAGGCAAAAATAGGGCATCCCGGCGAGTCAAAAACAGAATAAAGGACTCGTGAAAAAATAAGGGAAAAATTGAAAAAAAAAATGTACACCCGCTGAGTTGAAAAGCCACATCGGACAACTATGGAAAAAATGGGTATCCCGGTGGATTGAAAACCCGAAAGGGCGATTGTCGCTCCCACCAAAATGACACCTGGTCAAATGGGTACAGACGCGAACGGTCCGTGAAAAGAAGGAGAACGAAAAGAGTCGCCAGCTAGGCATTTTTATCCCGAAGGAAAGGTAATGCTGCATAAACCTGAGAAAAGATGGATAAGACGATTGCGAACAATAGAAACTGAGAAAGGGGGTTGGTTACAACCTGGGAAGGTATTAGCACCCAGATTGTTCGTCGTACTCGACGAGATCCACGCTTGGAAGGTTTGTGTTTTAAAGGGGTAGTGTCAGTGCTATCTGTGTGCAAAAGCTGGAAAATAATGCAAGTGTGAGTGTAAGAAAAATGTGAAGTGAATAAAAGAAGTGTCAGTGTAAGAACATGAGTGGAATGCTCAAGAATATGAGGCTTAGAGAATAATGCTAGAAGAGGGGGGAATATACAGAGACTTTTGTTCGATAACCATTAGGTTATGCCTACGTATCCTCTCGTGCAATGAGGAAGTCAGAACACCGTAGTTCGACTCAAAGAGACTGAAAGATGAATTGACTTGTGAACTGCCTATTTGTCTATGCTCAAGTGTATGACCTGTCTGGCTCAGGTGCAAACTGTCTTGCATTATATGGAAGAAGCAAGTTCTCGTTTGTGAGTGAATGAGATGAGAAAAGAATCCCGGAGGAGACGATTATTGTTTGTTTTTGAGTTTTCAGTCTTTTATTGCTTTTTGAGGTTTGTCATAAGTTAATGAGCTTAAGCCTGAACCAAGGGTTAGTAAACTCATCACATCCTCCCTCTGATTAGGGGTAATGAGAATACCTTAAGCATGAAGTAAGCACCTCACACTTAATCACCATGATGTAGGATTAAGATCATTAACCTACTTGTGATTATTAAGATGTTTTTGGTATTTTTGTTTAGTGTTAAGTAATGAGTTTAAGCCATAATCAGGGATTTAATGGACTCATTACACCATCCTAATAGAAGGATAATAGATGAGAACATTTAAACTGAGGAAGGCTCCTCAACTTAATCAATGATTAGGGTTTAACCCCATGACAAAACAAAGCCTTTATTAAATGGATTTTAAGTAACGGTAAGGTTAAGAAATGGTTTTTATGGTTTGTAAGACAACTTGAGAGGGACTTGTCCATTAACACTAGGGTTAGTCCTTCTTAACCAATTAAGGAAGAATTAGAACCCTAATGCAAGGCCCAAGTTACAAGCTTGATGTCTTAGTGATTATTAGGTGAATTGATTAAAGGAGTTAAACACATTAAGGGTTTAACACTTAGGATTAAAGTTATTCACTCCATCCTAATAGAAGGATGCAGGCATAAGCTTAATCACAAAGCCTTAAGACCTTTAGGGTTTAGTCCTTGATTATGAGGTGAGAAGAGAAGACTCAAATATGACACAAAGGTAAAACTATTTGGGGGACTAATCAAAACCTAATTGTGATCATGCTTGGTTGTTCCTAGGGTTAATGAGGCTTGCAAAAGATCTTCAAGAGAGAAGCCACCAGAAGAGAAGCAGATGAAAGGAGAAAGAAACAGAGAGAAGCAAGACAACTTGCTTCACTTAAGAAGACAAGTTTCTTGAAGAAAGAGAGCGGGAAAGAGCATGAATGAGCAAGCTCACTCTAATACACAAGATAAAATGCAGCAATGATGCATAAGAGAGATGAAAAGAGATTGTGAGAAGTGAAGGCAAATTCACTTCTCAAAACAACTTACCACCTGAAAAGTTAGCAAAAGAAATGAAATGCAATGCAAGTGAGATGAAATGCCATGGTGCAAACCAAAGCCAGAAGCACAAACATGATTTTAATGATGCTAAGAGATGATGCAAACACATGATAAGAGATGAGAGTGATCAAACAAGGATGAGGATGCAAATGAAGCATGCTTTGAACCATGGAAGTTCATGAGAGTTTATGAAGTGGAATGGACATATAACATGGCAAATGAAAGATGAAATGGTCAAACATGATTCTAATATGTCCTAAGATTTATTATGAATCATGTGGATGCACAAAATATTATGGCAAGTTCTTAAATGCAAGCAAATGAGAGATGGATGCAAAGGATGGCACAAATTAGGGTTTACATACAACATGCAATGCAAAAATTCAAAACCAGAAGCAAATGATGTGATAAAAAATTTAAAATGGGAACAAGGGAACCCTAACCCTACACAAGTTCACTGCCCAAAGGAGGGGACCTAACTCTTAACATAGTGAAAGTTATGATTTTCTCAAGTTGGCTAGGGTTTTAAGGCACTTCACAATGAAAAATGAAAAACAAATTGAAAATGAAGAACAAATTCAAATCAATTTAAACCTATAAACTACATGCTATACAAGATGCAATGCAAGAAGATTCATCATCAAACTCTTCATGGTTAGGAAGAATGGATTCTTCCAAGTTTGAACAAAAATATGGCCTTTAAAAGAATTTAATTCCATTGAAAAAGGTCAAAGTAGGTCAAGAACCAAATATAAATTTGTTTTGAGAGTTTGATAATGTTTCTAAATGTTTTAACATGCAATGTGAATTTTTTTGTGATTTTTAAATACCTAAATGCATTTTTTATTAATTAATTTTCATTAACTAATTAAAAATAAACATTTTAATGATTTAAAAATTATTTTTAATGCAAAAAATAAAAATAAAAATATTTTTGGGTTCTGAAAATTAATGAAATGCTTGACAAAAATTTTCAGAATTTTTAAATGTTTTTTACTATTTTAAATAATTCATAAAAGATAAAACAAATAAAATGAAATAAAAAATGAATTAAAGGGAAAGTCAACAGATCATGAGGCTGAGGTTTAAACTGGTTTTGGAGGGAGTTGACCCGCGCCAGATCCAATGGCTGCAATTCAAACTGACCAAATTAAATATAAAACCCAATTAATTATGTTAATGACGTGGATTAGGGCTTAATGGAGTGATCTGAGCCACACAAACGCGCGGGAGTCAACACTGGTCAACTGAATCCATGGTCCACATTCAAACTGAACCCTAAACGTGATTAATGAATTAATGACTTTCAGGTGGCCGGAAATGACCTCCGGTCATCTTCTCCGGCCACAACCCTCCCTGAAAATTGCTAACTTCTTCCCTAGGCTTCTAAAATCCAATCTCTCTGCCCAGAAATGATCCCCATACATCATACATCAAGAATCAACAAACAAACAACATTTAAAACACATCAAAAGTGAGAATCGAATCAAAACAGTTCTAGGTCAAAAAATTTCAGAACACGAATACATACTCATTTCTCAACCATTTTCAAAACAAAACACATCAACATGATCAGTGAAGCATAAAGAATCATTTAGTAACTTAAAAACAAGTTTCTGGAAAAATTGTTCTTGAACTCACCTGAAATGGAGCTTTCAATCCAGGAGCTTTCTGACTGCTTCTTTGCTTCAAAATGGCTCCAATGAACCCCCTGAGAAGCTTGCAATGCTTGGTTGGAGTTTAATGTGGCTGGTTTAAGAGTTGGATGAAGTTCTGTTCAAGGGAAGTGAAAAATCGTGTTTCTGTTTGTGGGCTTTTCAGGGCAAATTGGTGGTTGGGAAATGATCAGAGGATCATATTGAGTGATCCTATGAAATTTGTTTTGAGGTTTGAAGCTTGTATGGAGAGATTCGAATGAAAATGCATAAGAGGTGAGTTTTGAGGATGCTGACTTATGGGAGAGATTAGGCTGTGTTGTGTTATGTGTTGAGTTCCTTTTGGTACATGTATCAAGTTTGGATAGGTCAGAGAGTTGTTGTTGGCCTAGCTTGATTGGTATGGGCCATTTTGCATAAAGTCAACTTTTGTGTAAGAAGAGGTATGGGCTGGTTCAGTCAAGGTACAAGGGCATGGCTTGGCTCAGCTGTGATCAAGGAGAACCATGGAAATGGATTTGAGGCAATGCAGCAAGTGGATTAGAGTTTATGTGTGGTTTTGCAATTTTGTGCTCTTTTGGCCCTTTTGAAGTTTCTTAATGCACAAGTCATGAAATTTGGAGATACTTTGGTGCATTCTGATTTTTAGGTCATGGTTCATGTTTTTGTAATGCATAGAAGTCCATTTGAAGTCACATTTTGCCTTGGCATGAGGTTTTGCTACTTTGCCTATTTGGTGTAAAACTTGAAATTATGTGATTTTGTCCAACTTTGACAAGCCATAACTTTTGATCCAAAATGAATTAGAATGAGTTCTTGTACTTTTTGAAAAGGGAATGATCCATTCTACAACTTTCATGACCAAAGTTTTCTCATTTGAAGCATTTTTGAATCAAAAAGAGGAGGTTGAAAAACTTTCCCAAAATGGCAAGTTTTCATTATAAGTCACTTTCCCAAAAAGGCAACTTTGCAAATGGATTGAAATTCTTCAATTTTGTGAACTTCTAACACCTTATATGATCAAATAAAGATCATACACAATCAAAATAATGGAGAACACCCTTTGGTTGGGTCCTTGGGGGCCTCAGATGCCCTGATTTTGCATTGACTTGCTCAAGAAGTCATCCCTTGATCAGATGCCTTCCCCATTGAATTTCTTTATGAAAATCGATATGCATGATCCTCATAACATATAGAGACCTAATAGAAACAATAATGGCCAAAAAATTTGGAGTAATGGCCTCTGAAACCAAAACCCTAATTTTAGGTCATCTGTGCAGTTAAACCTAGCTCTGCTTCCATGCCTTTCCCAGTTCTTGTGATTCTTTGACTTCTTTGATATTGAGAGGATATAATGTGATGCTATAACACACATGGACCCTCTTGAGATGATTGAATACCTTTGGAGTGGCTCAAATTGCTCTTGGATTGCTCAGATCACAAACCCTAGATGCAGATGACTTTGAAACAATGCAGTGAAGCAAAAATGCAATATGAGATGCTATGATTTGAACTTATGCACATGAAAAGATCACATGCCATGGTGTGAATGGGTGAGGGCAAATTTGGGGTGTTTACAGCGATCCACATAAAATCAAGGAATAAGAGAACAATTGCATCCTGAATTCGTTTGTATCACTCACAATATGGCAAGCTTCGAAAGGATAAAGTGTTGGTCAGAATCAACCGTCTTCAGAAAGCAAGATAAGAAGAGCGTCAGGGTCATACGGGTCATAGTAAAGGAAGCTCACCAGAGTGTCAACTTCAAACATTGCCAGCACTATTATTTTTTCAATTTACAGCAATCTCCTCCTTTTAGGGGATTCGCTTCTTTGATTGTACTTGCCTATTCAGGGCCCACAAAATCAATAAAATCAAAATTTTCAGTCACACTCTGTTTTGTACATTTTTGTTTCATTTGCAAAATGTCCAAAGTTCATAATACAACACTTGCATGAAAACTTATAAGCCATTTCTAATAAATGCTTGCAGGAAATAATGTTGCACTCTTGAGTAAATCTAACTCCTATGAAGAAATTCGGTTGAGGATGCCTCAGGACACTCGTGCGTTTCCTTTGTCTTAACAGGTTGCAGGCACTCAAAGCAGACAATCTTTCACAACATGTGGCATATCAAGCAATATAATCCCCAGTATGTCGTCAGTAAGACTATCTCCAATGGAGTCACTCGGGATCAATCCTCCCCAACACGAGGCTTCCCCAAGCAGAAGTCTTCCCCAAGCAGGATTTTTTCCCACAGAGCTGTCATCCTTAGAGGATTTCCTAGAATCCCCAGCATGAGTCTCTTCAACAAAAGATTCCCCAGCAGGGATCCCCACAAGGTTCCATAGAAAGGTCGTTCGGTGATCCTTTCTCCCCACAGATTGACCGATGATCTCTTTTCCCAGTAGACAGATCACCGAGAGATCTTTTCTCCTTGCAGGATCCAGATCTCAGATCAGTTCCGACATTTTCATAATCATAGCATTCACATCATATTCACCAAAATAAGCATAGCATTCCGTCAAAAAATGGAGCATTACGACCAAAATCAAACATTTGCATGATCATAAGCTAGGTTCGAGCCCGTCACCTGCAAAAATCAAAATCACTTCGCCGAAAATATACAAAACTCTAATCCCCTGCAGATAAAAGCCAAAGCATCCCCTTTTGCACTCTCAAATACAAATGTCGGTTCATATTTATACATGCTCGTTTCAACACTCGTCCGTGTCATATTTCCCCAGTAAGGTTGCCATAAAACCTTCAGAATTCTCAAACATTTGTACATTTTCCTTTTTGACACTCACCCGTGTCATACTTCCCCAACAAGTCAAACACTCGTCCGTGTCCCTTGCTCAACCTTTTTACACTCGCCCGTGTCTTGCACATATTTCTCTAGCAGGTCAAGCACTTGTACATACTTATACACAATCCTTTGATTCTCGTCTGTATCTTGTATATTATCTCCCCGGAAGATCAAACACTCGTCTGTGTTCTTTGCTTAGCCGATTGATACTCGTATGTATCATCATCCTTAAACACGTGTCAGCACTTGTTTCTATCGATACGCGTATGTATATTTGGTCCTAAGGATGCTCGTCCGCATCTTTATTCTATACACACCGTCAAACATTTATACCTTTTATGATAAAAGCGTAAACATTCATTTGTGTTTACATCCCCACAGAGATAAAACAACTTTTTATCCGACATTCGTCCTATGTCGTGATATTTTTGGCAGCCGTCCCCTGCCAGGTGATCGTCTTTCACCTTTGGATGACCGTCCCTCATCCTTTCCCCAGTGGAATCCCCATTGTTGGAACTTTCTATCCAGCATTCATCATATGTCGCGATATCTTTTTAGCAGTCGTCCCCTGCTAGGTGATCGTCCTTCACCTCTTGATGACTGTCCCTCATCATTTATCTGATGGTCGTCCCCATCGTTGATCTTCGTTATCTGACATTCGTCATATGTCGAGATAATCCCCGGAGCAGCCATACTCTGCTAGGTGATCGTCCTTCATCTTGTTTATCTGATGGTCGTCCCCATCGTTGATCTTTTTTATCCGACATTCGTCTTATGTCGTGATATTTGTTCAGTAGTCGTACCCTGCTAGATGATCTTCCTTCTTCATGCTTATCTGATGGCCGTCCCCATCGTTGATCTTTTCTATCCGACATTCGTCCTATGTCGCGATATCGTTTCAGCAGTCGTCCCCTTCTAGGTGATCGTCCTTCACCTTTTGATGAATGTCCCTCATCATTATTTCATTTACCCTTCAACCTGATGGTCGTCCCCGTCAGTTATTTCCTTATTCTTCAATCCCTAGAGAGGTTTATTTCTCTACTCGATGGCCGTCCCCGTCATGGTCTCTTTATTTCCCAGCATGATTGTCGTCCCAGTCATTACTTTACTTACCGTTTTATCCCCAATATTTGTCCTCTGCTCAATGGTCGTCCTCCATCGCTTTCATTTTATAATCATATTATACAATCTTTTACAATTTATATCCCTTTTCTTCTTCTCCCCGGCGAGTGCAAATTTCAGATTGTCTTTGGTATTCAACCATAAGTTATCTTGTTTGTCTGATAAGCCAGGCGCTTACACCCTGCACAGCTAACTCATGCTTGAATAAGGGCAGCTGTAAACACCCCAAATTAGCCCTCACTTATTCTCACACCATGGCTTGTGGTCTTTCACTTTTGCATAAGCATATGCATACCATCTCATATTGCATATTTGTTTCACTACATAGTTCCATTTCATCTGCATCTAGGGTTTGTGATCTGAGCAATCCAAGAAGTCATCTGAGCCATCCCAAAGGCCTTGAAGCATGCCAAGAGGGTCCATGAGGGGTCTATGGTCTTATTTCATCCCCAAGAAGTCTTTGAAGTCACAAAATGTCAAAGGATTGCATAAAAGTCCAGGCAGAGCTAGGGTTTTCCTGCACAGATGACCTAAAATTAGGGTTTTGGTTTTAGTGGCCTTAATCCCAATTTTTTTTGTCATTCTTGTTTCTAATGGTCTTAATATGCTATAAGGATCATGATTACCAAATTTGATGAGGAAATTCACTGTGGAATTCATCTAATCATTGGGTAACTTCTTGAGCAAGTAAAGTCCAAATCAGGGCATCTGAGGCCTCCATAAAGGGTACCAAAGGGTCATCATAATCATTTTGAGTCTCTATGATCTTTATTTGATCATTGAAGTGGTTGGAAGTTCACAAAGTTGAAGAATTTTGAGCCAAATGCAAACTTGCTATTTTTGGAAATGACTTGTAATGGAAACTTTCCATTTTGGGAAAGATTTTCAACCTATTCTTTCATGACCAAAAATGCTTCAAATGAAAAATTCTTGGGCATGAAAGTTGTAGATTATGTATTCCCATTTTCAAAAAGTACAATAACATGTCTTGATTCATCCTAGAACTCAAGATACGGCCTTTCAAAGTTGGCAAAAATCCTATAATTTTCAAGTTCATGCCAAAGAGGGAATTTTGCAATTTCCCTTGCCAAGCCATTCCATGACCTCTAATCAACTTCTATGCACCATAACATGTCAAGGCAACTTCAAAAGATCAGAATGGGCCCAAGATTGCATAGTTTTCATGGCTTGGTTCACAAGAAATCTCAAAATGGTCAATTATGCATAACTTTGCAAAAGCCTCGGAAACTCTCCATCCACTTGAGCCAGCTGCATAAAATTGATCCTAGGGCCCTCCATGAATCAGGCTGAGGCCAGATACCCCTTGAAACAACTCCTTCCATGGCCTATGCTTGAAGTACAAAGTTGTTGACTTTTTTGCAACTTGCCCGTACCAATCACACTATGCCACCACCAACATTATGACCAATCAAGACCTCACATACAAGCAAGATGGACCGCATTTCATATGTTCTTGGAGCCTGAAACACAACACAAGTTAAATTGCACAAAAATTCCATAAACCTTCCCTTCTTCGATTCTCACTCCTTAGCCATCAAAACTCAAAATTTCTTTCACCATTCAACTACACACAACCTAAGGATCATTTCCCACCCTTTTCCATGGCCTGAAACAAGCCTAAACACAAACATGATTTCTGCATACTCAAAAGTGAAACACAAAAACCAGCCACCATAAACTTGTTCTAAGCATCACAGCATCCTCAGGGGGTCCATTGGAGTTGATTTGCACCAAGGAGAGGTCCAGAAAGCTTAGAATCAGAAAGCTCCATCTCAGGTAACCATCAAGAACTTTTTTTTCCAGAAACTATTTTTTAAGTTCTTGAATGATTCTATGTGTTCCCCTGAGCATGCTGATATGATTATTTTTGAAAATGGTTGAGAAACCAGGATGTATGCTTGTTCTGAAACTTTTTGACCTAAAAATTGTTTGCTTCGATTCATGATGTTCTTGAGTGATAAATGATTTTTGAGGTTTGATTCGTGTTTAGGGTTGTTATAGGTTCCATTCTGGAGATTTTGGTGAAGTTTCATGGCGTTTTGAGGGGTTCAGGGGAGGGGACTGGCCGAAGAAGATGACTGGAGCTTGCTCCGGTCACCTGAAAATGCTTAGGGTTTGTGATTAGGGCTAATCCTCCCAGTTTGAATGTAGGCCCTTGGATCTTGTCCTTCCCGCGCACGTGTGTGGCTCAGATTAGTTCATTAGATTTAATTTTAATTAATTAAATTAATCAGATACAGACTGGTCAAATTAATTTTTTTAACTGTTCCTAAAATCCGTCAACGAAAAAATGTCAAGTTTAAGTTTGCAAATATCGGTAACATTAATCTGCGGTTCACGTGGGTTAATTTGACATGCTACAAATTTTTTTACGACTGATTTTGGTCGTATGTTGATCAGTCTGAGCAGTTTAAACGGTCATAATTTTTATTTCAAAATCCGACCAAACGCTGTTTTTTTCCGAGTCATTTATTTCGCGCTGATCATTTTGACATATTCATTTTATTTTTTCGAGCACTTTGGCGCCCGACTTTTATTTTTTGGGTCTTTTTATTTTTATATTTGGTATAGAATAAATGAATAGAATTGTTAGTTTTTATTTTAAATTTTAACTATTTTAAATTATTAAACATTATTTTTTTATATTAATATTTTATTGGGTTCCAAAATAAATATTTAGGCCCATTTACATTAACCCTAATTAGTCCCTATATATACCTAATGTGTTGCTGCTATTAAGGGACCGAGAGAAAAGGAGAAACGTCGCATCTACGTTTCTCATTGTTCAGGTACTCACATTTTCATATTGCATCGTTAATATACACTTTATGCATATCACGGTTACTCGTATTACATATTATACTATGATGATGTTGGTGTTAACTTATATATTCACTTTTGCTAATATGTAATATATCTATACCATTGTTACTTACTGTTACTACATATTACATTATGATGATGTTGGTGTTAACTTATAAACTCACTTTTCTTAATATGTACGTGATTTTTTTTAATTGTTAAATATTAATATACAATATATATAATATATAATAATAATATAACTTTTTGTTAAATAAATTTTCTCATTCTGTTTTATGATTATTTAGATTATTCGGATCGGCTTGTGTCGATACGCTGCACATTTGTGTGTATAAGGCGTGACACTTATGTTGATCCGATCAAGTTGCGATGATCGCAATTTTTGCGTTAGCAACGTAGTTTTTTTTTAAATTCATATTATTATTTTTTATGTTATATATATTTAGATCTGTACAGATAACTAACTATGATTTTTTTCATAAACCCTATGTTTTCGCCACAAACTAAAAATTTCAAATCTATAACTTTAACCCTGATTTTTTTTCCTAAAACCTTAAATTTTTATACAACTCTGATTTTTTTCATAAACCCTAAGTTTTCGCCATAAAATAAAAATTTCAAATCTATAACTTTAACCCTGATTTTTTTTCCTAAAACCTTAAATTTTTTATACAAACCTTAATTATTTCTCTAAAACTGATTATATATTTTCTTTATGAATTTTTTCATGTAAACCTTAAAACTTTATTATAAACTTTAACCGTGTTATTTCCTCTAAACCATAAACCTTTTCTCCAACCTTAACAAACCTATTATTATTTCTTATTTTCGCTCATGTTTATGTTATTCATACACTGTAATTGCTTCGCCCTTGTAATATTGTAAGTTTTAACTTGTAATATTTTCAGTTTTATTTTTTGCCATTTTATTATGTAACTGTCCGAAGCCCTGTAATAGTGTAGGAGTTTTAATTTCTGCCTTTTAATTTCTGTCTTTTAAATTCTGTAAATATTTAAATTGCGTGGTTAGTAATTTAGGGCGTGGCAGGATTTAATTGAAATTAAAATGGACTTAGAAAATTAAAAATAAGATAAAATATTTGAATATAAACACTCACACACGTAAGTCGATCTAAGATCGCCGTCTGCACCTCCTAGGGTTACTCTCCTTAAAGTTTCCTTTATATGGTCAAGTCCCTCGAATATAGGGGTGCCTTAAGCAAAGTCCCTTCACGTATAAATCATCAAGTCCCTACAGATTTAAAATATCAAGTTCCTTCGAGGTTGCCTACGGAATAATGATCTTGTCCCTTCGAATAAATGATGATAGTCCATACGAATTACTAAAGACACCCTTTAAGTTGCTTTCATTGACCATATGATGACCCTACACCCGTCCCTTAACAAATCCAAGGTAATGACTACTTACTCCTTAATAGTAAGGACAATCTTACCCTTGAAAGGACATATAAGAACATGAATGACTTAGTCTAGGGTAGGTACCTCATAGTTACTTGCTCACACTTCAAAAAGAAATACTTCTCACACGTCACTATTTTCAAACATTTTCAAATAAGGCTTTGTATACATCCATACGAGGATCATTACAAAGTACTTAGAAAATTTATAATCACACACTACACCTTTCAAAAACAATTAAAGTGAGCTAAGTAACTAAGAGCCCATGGATAACCATGGATATAAAGGGTGCTAATACCTTCCCTTTATATAACCTACCCCCCGAACTCAAGTCTTTTAAAAATAGGTTTTTCCTGTTCTTTTATGTCCTTTCCACTTGGATAAAATAAAAGTTGATGGCGACTCTTGCTATCCGCAACATTTATAGAAAGTCAATTCTCCCACCGTATTACTGAACTGGAGACTCTGCTGGGGAGTTACTAAGTAAAAGAGGGGTACCCTTATGAATTAGATCACTTAATTGTTTGCTTTGTTTGCTTTATATTACTTGTTGGGCTTTTTGTGTGAAAGATCCTAACTCGGATCTAGTGTACCTTAGGTAAATGGAAATAGACCAAGGAAATTGTACGTCGTATACCGATATGGTTGATCTGGTGGCCATAGTTAGTGTGACTTCTTGGTTGGTGCTTATGTTCCTTAAGTATGTTGAGGATACTATGAGGCTGCCATACGTTGTCAATACACTAACTAGCCTTTAGAACCCTAGTTATCCCATCTTGGCCTTTAGAAAGTAGTGAGATAGCCTGCTTTGGAGAAGTCTAAAGTTGGTTGATACTCGATACTACGCTCATTGAGATCCTAAACTTTGAGGGTTTTGGTTAGCAAGTAAGTTGCCTACTGAACAACCACCCTTGTGAAGGATCAGTGATATTGAGATCCCTTAGAACTCGGTTAATTTTGTAGGACAGGATCAACCATCTAAACTTCAGGGGAGGGTACTTACCTTTAAAACTCATGCAAGCCTTCAACCCTAGGGCTATTGTGTGACTTGTTTGTGTGTGCCACATGTTTGTGATTGAGCATAGCATCATGACATCATGACATCATAAGCATAGCATTTTCAGTAACCATTGTCGCTCCCCCGAAATGACACCTGGTCAGATAGGGTGCTGATGCGAACGGTCGACGAAAGGAGAAAATGAAGGTGAAGTGAATAGAGTCGCCAGCTAGGCATTTTTATCCCGAAGGAAAGATAATGCTGCATAAACCTGGAAAAAAGATGGATAAGACGGTTGCGAACCAGAGAAACTGAGAAAGGGGGTTGGTTACAACCTGGGAAGGTATTAGCACCCAGATTGTTCGTCGTACTCGACGGGGTCCACGCTTACAAGATTGTGTTTAAAAGGGGTAAGTGGATGCGTTGTCTGTTTGCAAAGGCTGGAAGAGAATATACAAGATTCAGTGTAAAAGTTGAGTGCTCAGAAACTGAGGCTTAAAAAAGAATGCTGAAAGAGGGGGAAGACAAAGAGACTTTTGTTCGATAACAGTTAAGTTATGCCTACGTATCCTCTCGTGCAATGAGGAAGTCAGAACACCGTAGTTCGACTCAAAGAGACTGAAAAATAAATTGACTATGAACTGCTTTCTTGTTTATGCTCAAGTGTAAGACTTGTCTGGCTCAAGTGCTAACTGTCTTGCATTAGACGGAAGGAGCAAGTTCTCGTTTGTGAGTGAAGATGATAAGAAAAGAATCCCGAAGGAGACGATTATTGTTTGTTTTTGTGCTTTCAATCTTTTATTGCTTTTGGTGTTTGTCATAAGTTAATGAGCTTAAGCCTACATCAAAGGCTTGTAAACTCATTATATCCTCCCTGATTAGGGATAATGAGAATAATTTAAGTATGAGATAAACATCTCAACTTAATTACCATGATGATGTAGGATTAAGATCATTAACCTACTTGTGATTATTTAGATGTTTTTGGTTTTTGTTTAGTGTTAAGTAATGAGTTTAAGCTATAATCAAGGATTAGTGAACTCATTACACCATCCTAATAGAAGGATAATAGATGGGAGCACTTAAGCTGAGGAAGATACCTCAACTTAATCCATGATTAGGGATTAAATTCATGACAAAACAAAGCCTTTATTAAATGGATTTTAATTAATGGTGAGATTAAGAAATGGGTTTTATGGTTTGTAGGACAACTTGAGGGGAACTTGTCCATTAAACACTAGGGTTAGTCCTTCTTAACCAATAAAGGAATAATTAGAACCCTAATGTAAGGACCAAGTTAAAAGTTAATGTCTTAGTGATTATTAGATGGATTGATTAAGAGCTTTAAACAGATTAAAGGTTTAACACTTAGGATTAAAGTTATACACTCCATCCTAAGAGAAGGATGCAGGCACAATGCTAATTCCAAAGTCCTAAAACCTTAAAGGTTTAGTCTCTAATGATGAGATGAGAAGAGAGACACAAAGAAGACTCAAAGGTAAAAGCTAAGGGGGACTAATCACAACCCTAATCATTATCACACTTGGATGTTCCTATGGTTTGTAAGTCTTGAGAAAGATCTTCAAGGGATCCACCAATGGAAGAAGCAGGAGAAAGGAGGAAGAAGCAGAAGAAATAAGTTACTTACTTCATTGAAGAAGATAGGTAACTTAAAGAAAGAAAGTGAGAAAGAATGAATATAAGTGAGCAAGCCCACTCAAAGATAATAAAAAATGCAGCAAAGATGCATATGAAGAAGATGAAGAGAATTGAGAAGTGAAGGCAAATCCACTTCTCAAATTAACTTACCACCTGAAAATGTTAGCATAAGATGCATAAGGAAAGAAATGAAATGGAATGAAGCATATGAAAAGACAAATACCAAAACCAGAAGTATACACATGATGAAAATGATGCTATAACATGATGCAAATACATACCAAGTATACATGAATGATCATACAAAGAATGAATGCAAATGAAGCATGCTTTGAAGTTTGAAAGTTCATGAAAGTTAATGAATGGAAATGAATAAAAATCATGGCAAATGAATGAAGAAATTATCAAGCATGATTCTAACATGTCCTAAGATGTCTAAGATAACATATGAATACAAGAAATGTCATGTCAAGTTCATGTATTGATGCATATGCAAGATGAATGCAAGTGAAGATGCAAAATTAGGGTTATAAGGCAACATGAGATGCACACGATCAAAACAGAAGCAAATGACATGATAAGAAATTGAAATTACACTCAAAGGAACCCTAAACCTATACTAGGCTACCATCCAAAGGGGGAGGTTAGAAGCTAAACCTAGAGGGAGTTATGAATTTCCTAAGTTTCTAGGGTTTTTTGGGTGATCTTCAATGTAAAATGCTAAACAAATTGAAAATGAAAGATAAATTCATGCCAAAAATATCCTAGCAACTACATGATATGCACAAAACAAGGCAAAAAGAATCATCTTCAAACTCTTCTTGGTTAGGAAGAAAAGATTTTTTAAAGTTAGGGTTAGAAAAATATGATTTTAAGAACCCTAAATTCAAAGAAAATTGTGACAAAGTGATCAAAACCAAAAAGAAATTTGTATGAAGGGTTTGAAAATGTTTCTAAATGTGAAGGGATGATCCATGATTTTTTTTGTGATATTTAGAAACTTAAATGATATTTTAATTAATTAAATTCAATTAATTAATTAAAATAAACATTTAAATATTTTAAAAATACAATTTTTATGCAAAAATAAAAAATGAAAATATTTTTGGTTTCTGAAAAATAATTTAAGTCTTGACAAAAATTTCCAGAATTTTTAAATCATTTTAACTATTTTAAATAAATGAACAAAATAAAATAGAAAGAAATAAAAATAAAATAAAAAGTATGCAGAATGAGAGGCTGAGATTGCAAGTTGGATGAAGTGATCTGGGCCTTTGAAAACGCGCGCCAACACAAGATCCTAGGGTCAGAATTTAAACCCAGCTAATTACACGTCATTAGGGCAAAACAAATTCAGGTGACCGGAACAGTGTTCCGGTCATCTTCTCCGGCGAGCCAATCATGCCAACTCCTTCCCTAGGCTACCCCAGACCTCCTAAAGCTCCAGATTACATCATCTAACAACCTTTAACACGAATCAAGCATCAAAACACATTTATCAAGCATGAACAGCATGAATCGAATCAAACAAGTTTTAGGTCAAAAGTTTCAGAAGCTTCATACATACTCAATACTTAACCATTTGCAAAAATAAACATATCAGCATGATCAACACATCACATAGATTCATTTAGGAACTTAAAAACAAGTTTCTGGAAAAAATGTTCTTGAGGTTACCTGAGTTGAAGCTTTCGAAACTGGAGCTTTCTGGGCTCTTCTTTGGTGCTTTTCCACTCCCCTTGATCCCCTTATGCTTCTGGAATGCTTGAAAGGAGTTTATATGGAGTGTTTTGAAGGTTTCAGTTCAGAGGTTCAAGAAATCGTGTTTTGGTTTGAGAGGTTTTCAGGCCATTATGAATGGTGGTTTGTGTTCCTTGAGTGATTTTGAGATGAATGGTGAAGAGAGTTGTGAGTTTCTGTGCTTGTGTGATGAAATTCGAAGAGGTGAAGGTATGAGGTGATTTTTTTGCAATCTGAGCTATGGTTATGCTTCAGGCTTATGTGTTGTATGTTTTGTGTTGCTTTTGATTTGTATAAGGTATTGTGATTGGTTAGAAAGTTGGTAATGGCACAACTTGATTGGCATGGCTTGTTTTGCCAAAAAGTCAAAAGTTTGTACCATAAGCATGGGCTCGGGTCAGAGGAAATCTAAAGGGTGGATTGGCCTCAGCTGAGTTTGTGGAGGTCCCTTGGATCAAATTTCATGAGCTGTGATGATTGAATGGTGAGATTGAAGAGGTTTTGCAAATTTCCCTCTTTGGAATTTCTTGTGAATCAAGGCATGAAATGTTGTGATTCCTTGGGAAATTCTTAGCAAAATGAGCCATGTGATGTTGTTATGATGTTTAGAAGTCAATTAGAGGTCACTTAGAAGCTTGGCAAGTGAATTTGCAAAAAATCCCTCTTTGGCATGAATGTGAAAATTATGTGATTTTTGCCAACTTTGAAGGATCATAACTTGAGTTCCATAATGAATTAGAACATGTTCTTGTACTTTTTGAAAAGGGAAAGACCTAATCTACAACTTTCATGACCAACAATTTTTCATTTGAAGAATTTTTGGATGAGAAAGAGGAGGTTAAAGAACTTTCCCAAAATGGAAAGTTTCCATTACAAGTCATTTCCATTTTTGGCAACTTTTGGTTTAGCTAAAATTTATTCAATTTTGTGAACTTCCAAGCACTTCAATGATCAAATAAAGATCATATAACCTCAATTTGATGAAAATACCCCTTTGGTTCCACTGTTGGGGGCCTTAGATGCCCTGATTTTGCTCTAACTTGTTCAAGAAGTTACCTAATGATCAGATGACTTCCACAATGAATTTCTTCATCAAACTTGGTACATATGATCCTTATAACATCTTAAGAACATTAAAAATAAGAATTACCCAAAAATTTGGAGTTAAGGCCTCTGAAACCAAAACCCTAATTTTGGTCATCTGTGTAGTGAAAACCCTAGCTCTGCTTCCATGCTTTGCTAGTTCTTGTGATTTCTTGACTTCCTTGAACTTTGAGGGATATAATATGATGATTGTACACACATGGACCCTCTTGGAATGCTTGGAGACCTTTGGAGTGGCTCAGATGGATCCTTGGATTGCTCAAACCACAAACCCTAGATGTAGATGAACTTGAACTATGCAGTGAAACAAAAATCCAATATAAGATGGTATGCTTATGCTTATGAAAACATGAAAGATCACAAGCCATGGTGTGAAATTAGTGAGGGAAAATTTGGGGTGTTTAAAGCTGCCCCTATTCAAACATGAGTTAACTGTGCAAGATGTAAGCGTATGGCTTAACAGACAAACAAGATAACTTGTGATTGAATACCAAAGACAGTCCAAAATTTGCACTCACTTGGGAGAAGAAGAAAAGGGATATAAATTGTAAAAGAAAGTATAGTATCCTTATTAAAATGCGGGCGATGGAGGACGACCATCGAGTAGAGGACGATTGCTGGGGAAAAAGCAATGACGAGAACGACCGACATGTTGGGGAGGTAAAGGGATCATGATGGGGACGGCCATCAAGCAAAGAAACAAGATTCTCTGGGGATTAAAGTAAAGGCAACGATGGGGACGACCACCGGGTTCGAAAAGTAACGTAAACAATGATGGGGATGACCATCGGTTCAAAGAATAAATGAAATAAATGATGAGGGACGGTCATCAAAGGTGAATGACGATCACCTAGCAGGGGACGACTGCTCTTTATCACGATATAGGACGAATGTCGGATAGAAATGGGTCGACGATGGGGACGACCATTGGATAAGCATGATGAAGGAAGATCATCAAGAGGTGAAGGACGATCACCTAGCAGGGTACGGCTGTTCTCGGGGTTTATCACGACATAGGACGAATGGTCGGATAACAAGATCAACGATGGGGACGACCATCGGATAAAATGATGAAGGACGATCATCAAGAGGTGAAGAACAATCACCTAGCAGGGGACGGCTGCTCTTTATCACGACATATGACAAATGCCGGATAGAAAAAGGTTCCACTAATGGGGAATCCACTGGGGAAAGGGATGAGGGACGGTCATCCAAAGGTGAAGGTATATCACCTGGCAGGGGAAGGCTGCCGAAAGTATCACGAAATAGGACGAATGTCGGATAGAAGAAAAGTTGTTTTGTTGGTGACTTACTGGGGAATGGTAAACACGGATGAGGGCTTACGCTTAAAAAGGCATAAGTGTTTGACGTTGTTTATAGATTAAAGATGCGGACGAGTATATTTAGGACCATGATACGGACGAGTATCGGTAGAAACAAACGCTGACGCATGTTCAGAGATGATGATACAGACGAGTACCAACTGGTTAACCAAGAACAAGGATGAGCATCGAATCTGTGGGGATTGATAATATATATACAAGATACAGACGAGTATCAGAGACTTCTGTATAAGTATGAATGAGTATTGTGAAGTATGAGCAAGACACGAACGAGTGTTCAACTTGCTGGGGAAGGTATGACATGGACGAGTATCAAAAGAGAATGCATAGGTTATGAACAAACATTCATATGTGAGAGTTTAAAAGGTGTTCTGGCGACCTGTGGGGATAAGATGACACAGACGGGTGTCAAAAAGAGTATATTATAAATAAGTGTTTGGCAATTGTACTGGTGAAAGGTAACACAGACGGGTGTTAAAAAAGGTATGTACAGGTATTTTGTGTTGGAGAGTGCAAAGGGGACACTTTGGCTTTTACTTGCAAGGGATGTGGGTTTTTATATACATTGTTGATGAGATACTGATGGTATTTGCAGGTGACTGGCTCAAACCTGGCTTGTGATTATGCAAATGTTTAATTTTTTCCATAATGCTCCGTATTAGACGGAATGCTACGCTCTGTGGGAAAAATGATGCGAATGTTATGATTATGCAAAGGGAAATCGATACGGGATTTGGATCCCAATGAAGATTGGATCTCTGGCTGATCTGCTTGGAGGAATATCCCAGCTGGGGAAAATCGTTGGTCGATCTGTTTAGGAAATACAGCTCTGCCTGGGGAACTTGATCATTGGCAGATCTATCCTGTAAGGAGAAACCCAACTAGAGAGGAGGAAACCTCCGTCACTTCGTTGTGTGAGAGTTTCAGGCATTTCTCTTTTGGGGAGAGGCTGGAACTCTGCGGGGAGATAGTTCTTTTATCTTTGAGAGACCTGGCACTTTGTTCGGGGAAGAAAAGATCACTGAACGATCTTCCTAGAGAACTCTGTGGGGATCCCGGCTGGGGAAGCTCCTGTTGAATAGACTTATGTTGGGGATGAGGAGGTTTTGACAACCTTGTTGGGGAAAAGCATTTCAGATACTGCTTGGGGAGGCGGTAACTTCTGGAAATAGCATGTTGGGGATTCAATGCTTGCCATGCCCCATGCTGTGTATTGAATACCTGCAACCTGTTAAGACAAATGAAACGCACAATTATCCCGAGGTATCCCTTACCGGATTCCGTCATAGGAGTTAGGCTTTCCTGAAAGTAAATTTATTTCCTGCACTCATTTATCAAAGATGGCTCATTTGTTTTATGCAAGTGTTGTATCATGAATATTGGACATTTTGCAAACGAAACAAAAATGTACAAAATGAGGTGTAACTGGAAACTCTGATTTTATTAATCTGGGTGCCCTGAATTGGCAGATACAGTCAAAGAAACAGATCCCCTGGAATGAGGAGATTGTTACAAATTGAAAAAGTAAAAGTGCTGGCAATGTTGACGACGCTCCGGTGAGCTTCCTTTGCTATGAAATGTATGACCTTGACGTTCTTCTCATCTTGCTTTCTGAAGAAGGTTGATTCTGACCGATGCTTTATCCTTTCGAAGCTTGTCGTGTTGCGAGTAACATCGAGATGGGAACGTTTGAGAACTCTGAGTTTAATCGTTCATTTAATTCATATGTTATTTTAAAAGATTAACTGAATTGAACATGTTTGGGATGATTTGTGAAAACCTTTTTATTATAAAAGAATTATTTGAATTGTTTCGTAGTTCCGCTGCGTAATTATTAAATTATTTGATTTGTCATTCATGAGTTATAACTCGTGTTACGGGACATGACTGATATGATATTTATGAAGTTTGTTTATGAAGATGTGATACCCTTTTATAAGTTTACTATGATTAATTATATTAAATTCGTGATGGGGTAGAAAGGGTGTTACAAGTACTGGGCATACAATCGACAAAAAAGGAATGTTTGGCTTTGCCTTAGTCTATACGACACAACAAACAAATTGCTATATTGACTAAATCAGAGTCCCCAACAACGACGCGAAAAACTTGATCGCGACTTTCTAAGTCTTGGGGTACTAACTGCAAGTATACATCCTAACCGCGTAGTAATAAAAGATATTGATCCCACAAGGACTAGATAATCAAACTAATGCTTTCAGGTGTTACTATGTTTAGCTTAGGCGAGTGATGTTTTAGTTAAAATGGAACGGGGAATTAAGACCATGAACCCGGGGCATGCAGGCCAAACTAACCCTCCATTTTGTAGGCGCTATCAATTGTGTACATGCAGGTACAGGTGTTGCTAGCAAAGCCATTGCTCAGCATAAAACATTGAGAATGTCTTTCCTCATCGGATCATCGATCAAGATTCCTCAATACGTCTCACCAATACTTCCCTTCTCTAAAAAAGCAGTAGAGAAGGGTGCTTCCCGAACAAAAGGATGTCATTATATCTCACCCCCAGCATGAGACGTCTTACCCCTCATCCCCAGCAAGAGATGATCAAGACTCTTATCTCCCATAGAAAATGCCTCAAGTGGTGTTATCCCCAATAGAGTCGGAAATTGAACCTTCCTCTGCGAGTAGTAGAAGGATGGTGACTTCCTTAAGCAGAGAGTTTGCTTTAACGGAGGAGTATTCCCCACCATAGTCTTCGCTATCCCAACAGTACAGGAAGATTCATTATTCCCTAGCCGGGGTGAAAATACAGAAGAGCTCGGGAGTTCTCTTCCTTGCCCAACAGTGTTCGCAGTTTCCCTAGCGAAGTTGCCAAATAAAGTCCAATCATCATTGGCATCTATTCCCCAAGCAGAGTGTCTCCCCCAGCGAAAGAGATTTACATTTCTTGTCCCTAGTGGAATGATGATACTTAGCATCCTCAGCAGAGTTGAAACAAAATATTCCCCAACTGAGTCAGAATAGGCAGTGTTCCCTGCAAAACTTCAAGATCAGTTGAATAGTTCTTTTCCCAAGTGGAGTCTTCATTCCCAGAAAGCAGCCGAATGCAACTTTCTCCCCACAGAGTTAGAATTGTCAGAATTCTCTCCCTCGCTAGGTCTTGGCAGATTATTCCCCAGCCGAGTTGGAAGTTTGTCACTCCCCCGCAGAGTTGTGTGATTGGGATTCAGCCCAATGATTAAATATTCCCCAAGAGGTCGCCAATTTATTTTTTGTAGACATGACATATCAAAGCAATGCATGGCCAGATGCAGTTTTGTTTTTATCCCTCTCCAGCAGATTGTTATCTCCGAACAGAGTTTCTAGATGGTTACCTTATTTCCTCAGTACAATGTCTCCCAAGACATTGTTATCCCTAGCAGGATTCAGGGCATGGTTATCTCGGTTTCCTCAGTACAATGTCTCCCAAGACGTTGTTATCCCCAGCAGGATTCAGGAGATGGTTATCTCATTTCCTCAGCACAATGTCGCCCAGGATGTTTGTATCCCCAGCGGAGTTCTAGTAAGAATTCTCCCCAGCCAGAGTATATCTTTGTCTAGCCCAGTGGATAAATTCTTGAAGAAGTATGAATTCCAAGTCGGAGTTAAGACAACATACAAATTCTATTCAGAATTAAGACAGCGCATTGTTATACGAATTTTAACAGCGATCCAGCCCAGTGGATCTTTTATTGGACATGCCTCCTTGTTAGGATGGTTATATCGTATTCAAAATCAAGACAACATATTGTTATACGGATTTTGAAGATCAAAATCAAGATAGCGTATGGTTATACGGATTTTCAAGATCAGAATCAAGACAGCGTATTGTTACACAAATTCTAACAGCAGTTCAGCCCAGTGGATCTTTTATTCGAAATATATATCCTTGTTAGGGTGGTGATTTCGTAAACCAAAATCAAGACAGCGTATTGTTATACGGATTTTGAAGCAAAATCAAGACAACGTGTTGTTACACGGATTTTGAAGCTCGGAGTCAAGACAGTGTGTAGTTACACAGATTCTGAAAGAATGGTCAAGACAGTGCATGCCTGGTTGCAGATCCTGACAATGGGTTATTTTGTCGAAACAATGCAGAGAATCAAGACAGTGCGTTGTTACGTGGATTTTCGTAATTGCACAATTGTTAATGTATGCCTTTAGGTTATACGAAGAGAATCAAGACAACATATTATTATACGAATTCTAATCAAGATCAAGACAACATATTTGTTAATACGGATCTTGAAGTTGTACACGTCTATCCCATACACTGAACTGTACCAATTCCATCATCGTTATGGCAAGCCAGTAGTCTCCTGGTTCCCCAAAAGACACTTCCAAGTCCATCGTCACTATGGCAAGCCATTAGTCTCCTGGTTCCACAAAAGACATGTTCTCGTTTTCAACGTTTACTTCTGGTTACCTTCATCATCAGACAGTTGTTTTCTTTAGTTGGGTTTATTTCCTTATTTTTTTTCTCCATCAGAGTGCAAATTTCAGGGTATTTTTGGGTATTCAACCACAGTTCATCTCGAACGGCTGACAGCCGACGCTATCGTCCTTTTCAGATTAACAGATGCTTGAATAGGGGCAGCTGTAACACCCCAAAATTTGCCCTCTCATTTTCATATCGTATAGCATAGCATATTGCATTCATGTTTAAACATTTTGCATAAGAAAAATGAGGCATAACATCTATGGTTACTAGTATAGGGCATATGATCAGTTATCCAGCAATTTTATCCGCAAAGTCAATAAGAGCCAAGAGATTCTGCAAGGAGCTCAATTCCATCCACAAAGCCCTAGAAGGGATTAAAATTAAAATCAACTCAAAATGGACGGTGCAAATGTATTCATGGAGTTTCCCACAAGAAAAAGAAAAATTCAAGTTTTTTGGTCCATTAACCGGTTAACCTATAGCGTTAACCGGTTAACGCATGCGAAAATTGGGTAAAATATTTTAAAAAATTAGTTGTTTTCACTTTTCCCTCCACTTTTTCCTTCTATTTTTCCATTTAGCTTCAAACTTGCCTTACACTCCTTACACTCCATTTTTGCCTTTGAACCTTCTACCACATTCTAGATCTTTCCACACTCTTCCAAGGAATATTCTAGAACCCCAACTAACTTCAACTAAAACCCTAATTCCAATCCTCATTTCTCATGCCTAATGCATATGCTAGCTCCATGCCTAAGCTTCAATCCATGCCTAACCTCTATATAAATCCATTTCACTCCAAACCTCAAGACTTAATCCTCATTTTCACAATTTCAATTTCATTTCACTTCATCTCTCTCACTTTCTCTCAACTTTTCTTCACTTTTTACTAAATTCACCAAAGCTTCTTCATAGAAGTTCTTCAAGTTTTCCACTGAAACTTGAAGAACTTGAAGCTAAACCTTCATCAATCATCAATTTTGTGGCTTATTGAAGAATTGTTTCTCTTCTTTGGATTGATTTCGGCTTTTCGGAAGTGATTTCGCAAGTGTTCATCAAGATCGTCTTCCATTGCATTTATTTTGCATTCGCGGATCAAGGCTAAGCATCTCTGGTTTTCTTCTTCATTCTCATTTCGATTGGTATAGAAACAAACACCAAAGCAAGCCTCCGCTTTGTAGGTTGGTGATCTGAAATCTTCTTCGCTTTTAACTTATTTCACTTTATCTCGCCGTATGGCATTCTTTATCGTTTCTTTGTTATGCTTGCGTTTTGATCGTTCACATTTTGCTTACAATTTGCTTGCATTTTGATCATTTTTATTGTTAATAGCTAGAATTGTAGCTTATTCTAGATCCTAATAGGTGTTAGAATACCATCTCTAAGTAGAAAATTTGTGCTAACATGATCATGAGTGCATTAGGAGTTGTTAGAAGTGAGTTTGTGGCTAAAAGTGCTTATTTCTTGCTGAATTTTTGCATTTTGTTCAGTGTTAACCGGTTAACCCCAAGAGTTAACCGGTTAACACATTGAAATTCGCCCCTGGTTTTGAAACTTTGAGGGTGTTAACTGGTTAACCTATAGTGTTAACCGGTTAACGTTGTTCTAACTTTGAAAAATCCTTTTGTTTCATTGCATGTTTGCATTGCATTGTTTATTTATTGTTCATGTAGTGATAGATCATGATTTTAGATAATTGTTAGGATCATTTTAGGCGTATAATTCCATCGTTTCGAGTCGTTTCGACATGCGTATTCGTTAATTTTGCATATTTTTGTGTTAATTGTGGAATAATGCATAAAGTGATTTGTGTATGTTTGTTGCCATGTTCAAACTCTTTTGCTAGCATGCCTATAATTGTTTAGGTTCTGTTTTTGCTTCACTTTCATGATCCATGCATGTTTCGTTGATTTTAACGCATAATCGCATTGCATATTTGCATGTTGCATTTTCTTGATAACACATGATCACAAGTATGCACATTATTGCATTTTGTTTGCATCTTTGATCACAATTCTTTGATATCAATTCTGATTTTGGCATCGAGTTACATGTTCATTTTGTTGATCTTGGTTGATACATGCTCCTAATCCATAATGTTATGCTTATTTGTTCAAGACTAGAAAATGCATGCTTATTGCATATTTGTTCTTTTTATGCACTCTCTAACAAGCAAGTCCTTGTAGATAATCATTTTCATTAATCCAAGTTAATCTTTCATGTTGATGTTGCATTTGATCATGTGGTGTGATGTTTGTGCATTTTTGTCATTCATTGTGTGCATAAATAAAAACATCCAAATCTGTCTTGCATTCCATAGTTGTATTTTGATGCAGTAGCTATAAAATGTATGTTGATTGTTTCATTTTCACACTTTTTATACCTATTTTGCATACTGATTGTTAGTTATAAAAGTTGCTTGTATTTTGCATTGCATTTCATAGTTGTTTGGGCTTTAGGGGATGGAATAGGCTGCTGGATTTTTGCTTTGCATATTTTTAGGTCCTTTAGACTTAGGATTAAATATAGTTTAGGTTCTAGATCCCTTAGGAAATGTTTGGTATTTGTTTACCTTCATTCTTTTAGCGTATTTTATCATACTAGCCCTTGTTTTGTAAGGGGTGGAGGTAAGTTCACACAAACCACTTTCCTTTTTAAATCCTTTACGCTTTCAAAATGTATTTGTTTTAGCATTTTTGTGTTTAACTTTCACAACTTCATGCTAATTCCCCTTTAGGATCAACTTAGCTTCATTAGGAAGTAAGTTGTGTTCTACTTCCCTTTTCTTCTCCTTTTCGCATTAGGACTAGAAGACCACACTAACCTAGGTTCATCCATGCATGACAACACTTAGGATTATTAGTCCCCCTTAGACTTTTACCTTTGGTTCGCTTTTCTTTCTTTCTCATATCAAAGAAAATAATAAAAAGCACCTAATAAAGGTTGAGCTTCTCATACGCCGTGAGACTTTGCCGATGGTTACTTATGCACGTTCCATTTCGAGGCGAGGTGTAAGGCATCTACCATGATGTGTCGCTCCCGATAAGTGACACAGGGTCAGATAAGGGTACAGACGCGAACGGTCGGCGAAGGGTACAGTGAGAACACACAGCCGTGAACTCACTGGAGATGAATAGAGTCGCCAGCTAGGCATTTTTATCCCGGAGGAAAGGTAATGCTGCATAAACCTAGAAAGAGATGGATAAGACAGTATGCGAACCAGAGAGACTGAGAAAGGGGGTTGGTTACAACCTGGGAAGGTATTAGCACCCAGATTGTCCGCCGTACTCGACGGGATCCACGCTTAGAAGATTTGTGTTTTAAAGGGGTAGTGTCAGTGCAATCTGTGTGTACAATAGCTGGAAAAGAATGTACAGGTGTCAGTGTAAAAGGAGTGTGAAGTGTATAAATGTACAGTGTCAGTGTAAGAATGAGAATGAACTGCTCATGACCATGAGGCTAAGAGGAAGATGCTGGAAAGAGGGGGAATATACAGAGACTTTTGTTCGATAACTGTTAAGTTATGCCTACGTATCCTCTCGTGCAATGAGGAAGTCAGAACACCGTAGTTCGACCCAAAGAGACTGAAAGATGAATTGACTTGTGAACTGCTTGCTTGTCTATGCTCAAGTGTATGACCTGTCTGGCTCAGGTGCAAACTGTCTTGCATTAGACGGAAGAAGCAAGTTCCCGGTTATGAGTGAATGAGATGAGAAAAGAATCCCGGAGGAGACGATTATTGTTTGTTTTTTGTGTTTTCAGTCTTTTATTGCTTTTTGAAGTTTGTCATAAGTTAATGAGCTTAAGCCTAAACCAATGGGTTAGTAAACTCATCACATCCTCCCTCTGATTAGGGGTAATGAGAATTACCTTAAGTGTGAAGTCAGATTCTCACACTTAATCACCTTTGGTGTAGGATTAGGATCATTAACCTACTTGTGATTATTTAAGTGTTTTTGTTGTTTTTGTTTAGTGTTGAGTGATGAGGTTAAGCCATAATCAAAGATTAAACAGACTCATTACACCATCCTAATAGAAGGATAATAGATGAGAATGTTTAAGCTGAGGAAAACTCCTCAACTTAATCCATGATTAGGGATTAAACTCATGACAAAACAAGCCTTTGATTAAGTGGATTTTATTTAATGGTATGATGATGAAGTGTTTTTTATGATTTGTAAGACAACTTGAGGGGGACTTGTCCATTAACGCTAGGGTTAGTCCTTCTTAACCACTTAAGGAAGAATTAGAACCCTAATGCAAGGCCCAAGTTACAAGTGTGATGTCTTGATGATTATTAGATGGATTGGTTAAGAGATTTAAACACATTAAGGGTTCAAGACTTAGGATTAAAGTTATACACTCCATCCTAAGAGAAGGATGCAGGCATAAACTTAATCACAAAGTCTTAAAGCCTTTAGGGTTTAGTCTCTGATTATGAGATGAGAAGAGAAGACTCAAAGAGAGACACAAAGGTAAAAACTATGAGGGAGACTAATCAAAACCCTAATTCATTATCATGCTTGGTTGTTCCTAAGGTTTGTGAGGTTTTCAAGAACAATCTTCAAAGGAGCCACCAGGAAGCAGATGAACAAGATCAAGAGAAGCAAAGCGACTTGCTTCATTCAAGAAGTCAAGTCACTTGGAGAAAGAAAGTGGGAGGAAGAAGAATGAGCAAGCTCAAACTCATACACAAACAAAAATGCAGCAATGGATGCAAGGGAGATGAAAAGAAAAGGAATGAGAAGTGAAGGCAAATTCACTTCTCAAGTTTACTTACCACCTGAAATGTTAGAAAGAAATGCAATGCAATGCAAGATGAGATGAAATAGTATGATGCTAAGCAAAACCAGAAGCATGTTGATGATGATTATGATGTTATGAGGTGCTGCAAACATGAGGCAAGACATGGGGATGTTCATACAAGTTTGTGAATGCATATGGAGCAAGTTAAGGAGCATGGATGAACATGAAAAGTTATGAAGCATACAAGGCAAATGACATGGCAAATATGTGATGCAATGATCAAACATGCTTCCTACATGTCTTAAGATGTCAAATGAATCATAAGAATGCACAAGATGCAATGACAAGTCAAGTTATGCAAGAGAATGCAAGAAGGATGCAAGAGAAAGCCCAAATTAGGGTTTATGAATCAAACATCAAACCAAAACTCAAAACAGAGGCAAACCCTAAGATAAAAAATGGAAAATGGTACCCAAAGAAACCCTAAACCTATAATGACCCACTGCCCAAAGGGGAGCTCTCAACTCTCAACCAAACTCAAGATATGAATTTTCTAAGTTATTAGGGTTTTTTAGGGTTCTTAACAAAAGAAATGCCAATCAAATGGAAAATGAAGAAACAAATCAAGGCCATTTAACCCTAGAAACTACATGCCAAACATAAAACAATGCAAGAATAATCAATGTCTCAACCTTCTCCAATAGGCAGAAATGAATTTTTGAACTTGTGATCAAAATAATGCATAAAAAATGATTTAATTCAATGAAAAATTCTTAAAATGCATCAAGATCAAAAAAGAAATTTGGTTTGAAGGTTGGACAATGTTTCTAAATGTCTTAGAACATTTCATGAATTTTTTTGTAATTTTTAAATACCTAAAAGTATTTTTAATTAATTAATTCTCATTAATCAATTAAAATAATCTTTTAAATATTTAAAAATACTTTTTTAATGATGAAAAATAAAATAAAAATATTTTTGGGTCTTAAAAATTAATAAAACTTTAAGGAAAAAGTTTCATAATTTTTAGGAAATTTTTTGCTATTTTAAATTAATTATGCAAGTTAATTGAAATAAAATGAATTAAAAATCAAATAAAAAGAAAAGTAAACCAAATGGAAGGCTGAGATGGGCTCTGGGTTTAAATGTGTTGACTGGCGCGTGAATGGATGGTGGAGATTGCATCTGACTTAATTAATTTAATTACGAATTAATTAAAGCTAATGAGAGAGATTAGGGCAAATCAAACTGATCCTGGCCTTTCATTCGCGCGGGGAGTCAAAAATGTCAACGCATCCAGTGGCTCACATTCAAATGGTCATTAATTACACAGTTAGGGTTTAATCACATTCAGGCCGCCGGAGAAGACTTCCGGTCGTCTTCTCCGGCCAGCTCTCACCTGAGAAACCTCAAAACCCCTCAAAACGTAACAAAAACAAAATCTATGAATTGGGAAATGACCTCCAGCCTCTCACGAATCAAACCCCTCTCTCAAAACAAATTTATTCTTCCTAAACAAGCTGAATCGAAAGGAAGAAAAACTAGGGCACGCAAGCTTCAGAGACAAATTAAACTCTCAAATCAAAGCCATTTTCAAAACCAATGATACCAGGATGATCAGTGAAGCACATAGAACAAGTTTGTAACAAGAAAAACAATTTCTGGAAAAATAAATTTCAGGCTACCTGAGGTTTGAAGCTTTCAGTTTGAGGACTTTCTGGCCACCTCTCCTTGTGCAACCTACTCTACTTGATCCCCAGATGATGTTTGAATGCTCAATGAGAGTTTATGTTGGCTGGATAATGAGATTCGAAAGCTCCTGCTCAAGCTTGGTCAGAAATGGCAATGGAGTTTCTGGAGGTTTCAGGCCATTGTGAATGATGGTTTGTGATCCTGAGGATGAATGGAGAAGGTCTGTGGTGTTTGTTTGGATGTTTTCAAGCTGTGGTGAGAGTTTCGAAGAGAAATGCAGCTTGGGGTGAGAAATGGCTATGGAGTATTCTGGTTGTTTCAGGCTTGGATTCTTGGTGCTGGGTAGTCTATGGAGCAAGGTGAGTTGAATGGTGAAGATAGTTTGAGTGTTTGGTGGCTGTGCAAGCAGATTCGAAGCAAGTTGCAATGTGGTGTGTTTTTGTGAATGTGTGGAATGTGTATGTTTCAGGCTTGCTTGCTTAGTGTTATGGCTTGCCAAAGGATACAATAAACAAATGCAAGTGGCCAGAGGATGTGACATGGCCTGTGGTGATTGGGATGTTTGCTTTTGCATAAAGTCCACCTTTTGTGTAAGTGAGGCATGGCTTGACTCTAGGCAAGTACAAAGGCTAGGGCTGGCGCAGCATGGTGAGTGTGTGAGGCCAGCTTGATTCAAGGACCAATGCAGCAAGTTGGTGAAGCATGATCATGAGTTTTGCAACTTGGTTACTTTATGGTTCACATGATAAAAATGCCTTGTTACATGAACTAAACACATGTGATCTTGGTTCAAATCTGATTTTGTGGCTTAGAGAAAGTTTGTGTGCTGGTTTGAGATGAATTAGAAGTCACATAATGCATTGGTTCATGACTTTGCAAAATTTCCAAATGAGGCATGCCTTGAAAATTAATGATTTTAGCCAACTTTGCCTTGCCATAAATTTTGATCCAAGAAGAGTTTGATCATGTTCTTGTACTTTTTGAAAAGGGAAAGATGAGATCTACAACTTTCATGACCAAAGTTTTTCCATTTGAAGCCTTTTTGGATCAAGAATCAAGGCTTGAAAAATGACCTAAAATGATGCATTCTTGAAAAGTCAACTATGCCCAAAAAGTCAACATTTGCAAAAACCCTAAATTCTTGATTTTTATGAACTTCAAACTTCTTCCATGATCAAATAAAGATCATATACACGCAAAATGATGAAGATCACCCATTGGTTGGGTCATTGGGGGGCCTCAGATGCCCTGATTTTGCACTGACTTGTCTGAAAAGTCAACCCTTGATCAAATGACTTCCCCATGGAATTTCTTCATGAAAATTGATATGCACACTCCCTATACCATATAGAGATCAATGGAAACAAGAATGACCAAAAAATTTGGAGTTATGGCCTCTGAAACCAAAACCCTAATTTTCAGTCAACTGTGCAGTCAAACTTGGCTCTGCATCCATACCAAACCCAGTTCTTGTGATTATTTGGCATTCTTGACTTTGAGAGAATGTAATGTGATATAAGAACACACATGGATCCCTTTGAAGTGAATGGTGGCCTTTGGAATGGCTCAAGAAGCCCTTGGATTGCTCAGATCACAAACCCTAGGTGCAGATGACTTTGAATCTATGCAGTGAATAAAAAATGTAATGTGAGATGATGTTATTGTGTTTATGCATATGAGATGATCACAAGCTATGGTGAATGGGTGAGGGCAAATTTGGGGTGTTTACAGCTGCCCCTATTCAAACATGAGTTAGCTGTGCAGGATGTAAGCAACGGCTTAACAGGCAAACAAGGTAACTTGTGGTTGAATACCAAAGACAGTCCAAAATTTGCACTCACAAAATGAAGAAGAAAAGGGATATAGATTGTAAAGTAAATAAAGTATATTGTAAAGTGTGGACGACGGAAGACGACCGTCGAGCAGGGGACGACTGCTGGGTAAAGAGCAATGACGGGGACGGCCGACATGCTGGGAAAAGTGTGTAAAGTAAAGCGATGACGGGGACGGCCGACATGCTAGGGATAAAAAGTAAAGCTAAGGCGGGGACGGCCGACTAGCTGGGGAAAATAAAATCATGATGGGGACGGCCATCTGGGTAAAGCTGTAAAATTTTCTGAGGGTTTAATGAAACATGACGGGGACGGCCATCAAGTTCATAAAGGTAAAGTAACCAACGATGGGGACGGCCATCGGGCTAAAAAGGAAAAAGGGACCACGACGGGGACGGCCATCGGGTGAAAGAATAAATGAAATAAACAGATGATGGGGTACGGCCATCAAAGGTGAAGGACGATCACCTAGCAGGGGACGGCTGCTCTGTTGGGGATAAAAGAAATACGATGGGGACGGCCATCAAAGGTGGAGGACGACCACCTGGCAGGGTACGGCTGCCGACAATAGCGCGACATAGGACGAATGCCGGATAAAAGGTCAACGATGGGGACGGCCATCGGACGAGCATGATGGAGGACGACCATCAAGGAGTGGAGGACGACCACTTAGCAGGGTACGGATGCTCTCAAGGTTTATCATAACACAGGACGAGTGTCGAATAACCAAAATCAACAATGGGGACGGCCATTGGATAAAGTGATGAAGGACGATCATCAAAAGGTGGAGGACGACCACCTAGCAGGGGACGGCTGCTAAAAGGATCAACGATGGGGACGGCCATCGGATGAGCATGACGGAGGACGACCATCAAGAAGTGGAGGACGACCACTCAGCAGGGTACGGCTACTCTCAAGGTTATCATGACACAGGACGAGTGTCAGATAAAGGAAAATGCTTTGTTGGTGATCTACTGGGGAGATAGTGAACACGGACGAGCGTTCACACCCAAGAAAGGAAAGTATAAGTGTTTGGGTATTGTGTATAGATTAAAGATGCGAACGAGCATCCTTAGACTATGATACGGACGAGTATCATGTAGAAACAAATACTGACACGTGTTCGGAGATGATGATACGGACAAGTATCAACTGGTTAACAAAGAACACGGACGAGTGTTGCATCTGAAGGGACTCTTCTGGGGAATAATAAACACGGACGAGTGTCTATATTCAAGAAGACATAAGTGTTTGACACAGTGTATGGATTAAAGATGCGGACGAGCGTCCTTAAGACTATGATACGGACGAGTATCATGTAGAAACAAACACTAGACACAATGTTCTGAGATGATGGTACGGACTAGTACCAGCTGGTTAACAAAGAACAAGGACTACTGTCGAATCTGTGGGGATATAAATGATGTATACAAGATACGGACGAGTATCTGTATAAGTGCAACATGAGTAGTGAGTATATGTATATAGATGTTTATCTGCTGGGGAGAGTGACACGGACGAGTGTCAAGAGAGAAAAGAAATATTAACAAGTGTATGGGTTGTAAAAGTGTAGGCGACTGCGCTGGGGATATGACACGGACGGGTGTCAAGAAAACGTATGTATGAGCATATGTTAGTGCAAAGGGGGTGTCTTTGGCTTTTTGCTGGTGATTTGACACGGACGGGTGCCACAAAAAGTGTATACTGATGTTTGGGAGTGTAAGGCAACTGCTTTTGCTGGGACCCTGGTGGGGATTTTTGTATACTGCATCCTGTATACTGACGGATTGATTTTATTCACAAGTGTTTGATTCACGACAATGACTTGTGATTATGCTATGCATTTGATTTTTGCCGTAATGCTCCGTATTAGACGGAATGCTACGCTCTGAGGGGATAATATGATGCGAATGCTATGATTATGCATAGAGGTACTGATCCGGGATTCGGATCCCGTTGCTTGCGAAGATCTCTGGCTGATCTGCTTGAAGTGAACATCCCAGCTGGGGATGAGATCATTGGTAGATCTAATGATGTATCTGTTTAGGGATATAGGTCACTGATTGACATATCCTTATAATACGGGACCCAGCTGGGGTTTGTAGAAGCTTCCTCCCTCTCTGTTGTGACTTCTTCGTGCGTTGCTCTTCTGAATAGAGGCTTGAAGCTCTATGGGGAGATGATTCCCTGACTCTTGCATCTTGCTGAGGAAGGACAGTTGGTTCTTCAGCTGGGGAATGCTGTTGGTAACTCAGCTGGGGAGAGTAATGAAGGCAACTCGGCTGGGGAGAAAACATCTTGAGTGTTAAGCCTGTTCGTTGATTTGCCAGCTTGCTGGACTGTAACTTATATGCCCCAAGTTGCATTCTGGATACCTGCAATCCTGCAAAGATAAGGAAACGCGCAAATGGTCCCGAGGTATCCTTTACTGGATTCCGTCATAGGAAATAAGTACTTTCGAGAGTAAGTATATTCCCTGTAAGCATGTGCTTTTATTTTTAGAGAAAGGCATCTGTACTCATGCAATTGTATTTTTAGAGATATCAGACAATTCTTTGCAAAACATAAATGTAAAAACGAAACATGACTGAAAATCTGATTTTATTAATTCATGTGCCCTGAATTGGCAAGATACAGTCAAAGAAACATATCTCCTGGAATGAGGAGATTGTTACAAATTGAGAAATAAAGTGCTGGCAGTGTTGATGACGCTTTGAGGAGCTTCCTCTCCCGCTATGACTCGTATGACAATGACGTTCTTCTCGTCTTGCTTTCTGGAGAAAGTTGATTCTGATCGGAGCTTGATCCTTCCGAAGCTTACCAAGTTGCTGACAATACAGACGAATTCAGAATGCAGTTGTTCGCTTATTCCCTTGTTTTGCATGGATCGCCCTTTCGGGTTTTCAATCCATCGGGATACCCATTTTTGCCTGAGTTGTCCAATGCGGCTTTTCAACTCAGCGGGTGTACGTTTTTTTTTTATTTATTTCCCTTATTTTTGCCCGAGTCTTTTATTCTGTTTTTGACTCGCCAGGATGCCCTATTTTTGCCTGGACTTACATTCTGTTTTTGTGTCCAGCGGGTCATTTTATGCGAAGTATTTTTTAACTGCATCTGAATTCACAGGGGATGGGAAATCTTCACCATCCATGGTGCTGAGCATCAGTGCTCCACCAGAGAAAACTTTCTTCACCACGAATGGTCCTTCATAATTTGGAGTCCATTTGCCCCTGTGGTCTGTATGAGGAGGGAGGATTCTTTTCAGCACAAGATCTCCCACTTGGTACTCTCGATGTCTGACTTTCTGATCGAAGGCCTTCTTCATTCTCTTCTGATATAGCTGCCCATGACAGATTGCAGCCAATCTTTTCTCTTCGATCAGACTCAGTTGTTCGTATCGGGACCTGACCCATTCTGCTTCACTCAGCTTGACATCCATTAACACTCGTAGCGAGGGTAATTCAACTTCAACAGGTAGGACAGCTTCCATACCATATACAAGTTGATACGGCGTTGCCCCAGTGGATGTTCTGATTGATGTGCGGTACCCATGCAAGGCAAATGGTAGCATTTCGTGCCAGTCTTTGTAGGTGACTACAATCTTTTGCACAATCTTCTTGATATTCTTGTTAGCTGCCTCAACAGCGCCATTCATCTTTGGCCTGTAAGGAGAAGAATTGTGATGTTGGATCTTGAAGTCCCGGCATAATTCAGCCATCATTTTGTTGTTGAGATTGGAACCATTATCAGTAATGATCCGCTCGGGAACTCCATACCGACAGATGATATCTCTCTTCAGGAATCGGGCTACCACTTGCCTTGTAACATTTGCATATGAGGCTGCTTCAACCCACTTTGTAAAATAGTCGATGGCGACCAGGATGAATCTGTGGCCGTTCGAAGCAGTTGGCACAATTTTGCCAATCATATCAATGCCCCACATAGCGAAGGGCCAGGGTGAGGACATTATGTTCAAAGGGTTGGGAGGTATATGCACTTTATCTGCATAGATCTGGCATTTATGGCACTTTCTGGCATAAGCACAGCAGTCTGCATCCATCGTGATCCAGTAATAGCCTGACCTTAATAGCTTTTTAGCCATTGCATGTCCTCCGGCATGGGTACCAAAAGAGCCTTCATGCACTTCATGCATCAGTAAATCTGCTTCCGTCTTGTCAACACATCTGAGGAGTACCATGTCAAAGTTCCTCTTGTATAAAGACCCATCAGCGTTCAGAAAGAAACTACCAGCAAACCTTCTCAAAGTCTTCTTATCATTGGAAGATGCCCCAGGCGGGTATGTTTGATCCTCCAAGAAGCACTTAATGTCGTGGAACCAAGGCTTGTCATCCTTGACAACATCTGCTGCAAATACATATGCTGGTCTGTCAAGTCTCGATACCGAAATCCGAGGTACAAAATTAGCTGTTTGAACTTTGATCATGGACGAAATGGTAGCAAGAGCATCTGCAAACTGATTCTCGTCTCGAGGGATATACTCAAGTTTGACTGTTATGAAGAAAGTCAATAACCTCCTTGTATAATCCCTGTAAGGTAACAGATGATCTTGGTGTGTGTACCATTTTCCGTTGGTCTGATTGATTACCAAATCTGAATCTCCGAATACGGTTAATGTCTTGATCCTGAGGTCAATGGCTTCCTCAAGACCCATAATGCAAGCTTCGTATTCAGCTTCGTTGTTAGTGCAGTTGAAAGTGAGTTTTGCCGAGAAAGGCATGTGAACTCCTTTGGGTGTAATGAGTACTGCACCAACACCACGGCCATTCATGTTAACAGCCCCATCAAACATCATGATCCATTCTTCCTCTGGGTCAGGCCCTTCAGTGTGAATAGGCTCTTCGCGATCTTTTGCTTTAATGAACATGATGTCTTCATCAGGGAAGTCAAACCTCATAGGCTGGTAATCATCAATGGGTTGCTCAGCAAGATATTCAGATAGTACACTGCCCTTGATGGCTTTCTGAGAAGTGTATTGGATGTCATATTCTGTGAGAATCATCTGCCATCTTGCAACCCGTCCGGTAAGCGCTGGCTTCTCGAAAACGTATTTGACTGGGTCCATCTTTGAGATTAATAAGGTAGTGTGGGTCAACATATACTGCCTTAGTCGGCGAGCAGCCCACGCTAAAGCACAGCAAGTTTTCTCGAGCAGTGAATAACGTTGTTCACAGTCGGTAAACTTTTTGCTTAGGTAGTATATTGCATACTCTTTTCGACCAGACTCGTCATGCTGGCCCAACACACACCCCATTGACTCTTCCAATACTGTTAAATACATAATCAGAGGTCTTCCTTCAACTGGCGGCATGAGGATTGGAGGTTCTTGCAGATACTCTTTGATCTTGTCAAATGCCTTCTGGCAGTCTTCATTCCACCTGACCGTTTGCTCTTTCCTTAGCAGTTTGAACAAAGGTTCACAGGTCGCTGTAAGGTGAGATATGAACCTTGAAATGTAGTTCAATCGCCCTAAGAACCCTCGAACTTCCTTCTCTGTTTTCGGTGCAGGCATCTCTTGGATGGCTTTGACTTTATCAGGGTCAACTTCAATCCCTTTCTCGCTTACAATAAAGCCCAGCAGCTTACCGGATCGTACCCCGAATGTGCATTTGTTGGGGTTCAGCTTCAATTGATACTTCCTCAGACGCTTGAACAGCTTGAGCAGATTCACCAGATGGTCTTCTTCAGTAAGGGACTTGGCAATCATGTCATCCACGTAACACTCGATTTCCTTATGGATCATATCGTGGAATAATGTTACCATAGCCCGTTGATATGTTGCACCGGCATTCTTGAGCCCAAATGGCATTACCTTGTAGCAGAACGTGCCCCAGGGTGTGATGAATGTTGTCTTCTCCATGTCTTCAGGTGACATTTTAATCTGGTTGTATCCTGAAAATCCATCCATGAAAGAGAATACCGAGAACTGAGCCGTATTATCCACCAATACATCAATGTGAGGTAATGGGAAATCATCTTTCGGGCTAGCTCTATTCAGATCCCGGTAATCAACACACATTCTTACTTTGCCGTCCTTCTTAGGCACAGGTACTATGTTAGCAACCCACGGCGGGTAGCTTGTCACAGCAAGGAATCCGGCATCCCATTGCTTTTGTACCTCTTCCTTGATTTTCATAGCCATGTCTGGACGAGTACGGCGTAGCTTCTGTTTGACTGGAGGGCACTCTTCTCTCAAAGGCAACTTGTGTACAACAATGTCGGTATCCAACCCTGGCATGTCTTGATACGACCAAGCAAACACATCAACATACTCTTGAAGCAGATCTACCAGTTGCTTTTTCACTGAGTCTTGCAGGCAGGCCCCGATTTTAACTTCTTTCACGTCTTCGTCTGTACCAAGGTTAATCACTTCAACCTCCTCCTGGTGAGGGGTAATAACCTTTTCCTCTTGTCTTAACAACCTGGCTAGCTCTTCAGGAAGCTCATATTCTTCTTCAACCCCTTCATCAGCTTGATTGATCGGATTGTCAAAGTCATACGATGTCATAGCCGTGCTGTTGTCGGTGCTGTCAGGATGGCACTCTCTGCAAGGGTTTAATTGGTTTATTTTAGTGATCTGATTTTAGTCTTATTTAGAAAAGTGAAATGAAGTTGTCATTTTGAAAAACACTGCCATTTATTTTTGTACAAAAAAGAAAAATGGAAAAACAGTGAACAGAAAAGAAAAAGACTCGTTTGCAAAAAAGACGTCTGATATTTCATTAATTTAATCTTGTTTGCACAAAAGTACAGATGGCCCTGATTACAAAATGAGTCTTGTCATCTTGGGCAAGATGCAAGACTTTGATGCATGCTTATAAAATACAGGAAATAATAATTACTCTGATCGAGTAACTCTTATAATTTCCTGGGAAGACCAGTTCGAGACACTGCTCCCCGGGATCTTCGGACGAATCCAATTCTCCAGATTGCGCTCCTCTTCCAGCTCGTCTTCCAGACAGTTGATAGTATCGGGGGTAAGCATCCCCCCACTGACAAAACCAGGCTCTCCAGCAGCCCTTGCTTGATGTTGAGTTGGTCTGTAACCCAACCCAAATTTGTCTTTCTTCTCCTCCACAGCTAAAACCTTGCCCCAGCCTAGGGCAGTTCCTTCCTCAACAACCCTCCGGGCTTGTTGGTATGACGACATGGAGATACCAGATACAGCAGATGCTTCATTGACATTCAAGGCTTCGAAACCTTGGCTCATTGTTTCATGGATCTCCCCATCCATTTCGATATATTTATAAGTAGCCAGATGGCTAACAAATATATCCTCCTCCCCACAGATTGTGACAACTTGACCTTCCCACTCATATTTTAACTTTTGGTGAAGGGTAGACGTTATTGCGCCAGCGGCGTGAATCCAGGGTCTACCCAACAAACAGCTGTAGGCGGGCTGAATGTCCATCACATAAAAGATAGTTTTAAAGGTCTGCGGGCCAATTGTCACAGGCAGCTCAATCTCTCCCAGAACCGATCTCTTTGAACCATCAAAGGCTCGTACCACCAGGTTGCTGGGTCTCAATGCCAGTCCATCATATTCTAACTTCACCAGAGCCTTCTTTGGTAAGACATTCAGGGAAGAACCTGTGTCCACCAGCACATGAGAAAGGACAGCTCCTTTGCATTCCATGGTTATGTGCAGGGCTTTGTTGTGGTTGCGGCCATCCGCTGTCAAGTCAGTGTTGGTGAACCCTAGCCCATTGCTAGCAGTAACATTTCCAACCACGGTCTCCAACTGGTTGACAATAATCTCTTCAGGCACATAAGCTGCGTGCAAGACTTTAAGTAATGCATTCCGATGGGCTTCGGAGCACATAAGCAGTGAGAGGATAGAGATTTTGGATGGCGTTTGGTGAAGTTGATCCACAACTTTATAATCACTCTTTTTGATGATTCGCATAAACTCATCAACTTCCTGATCGAATGGAGTCTTCAGGGTTTCTTTGGCAGCTTGATCTTCCTGCACCGGACTCTTTCCCTTTGCCTTGGCAGCAGCTTCTGCTTCGGCAGTGGGTCTTTGAACTTGTGAGGCAAAGAGACGTCCGCTTCGAGTGAAGCCTCCGCCTCCCCCCACATTATCTATCTGTGGTGCAGGTGCTGATGTTTCGAGAGTGATTCTTTTTCCTTCACAGTACACGTCAGAGCCATAGTGCCAAGGGATGGCCCTATTGCTTTCATATGGTACAGGTCCAGGCACCGTGACGGTAACTGGACTGATTGATGCTGCGGAAGGGACTGTAATTGTTTGCGGATCATAAAAGATTGTAACTGGTGCTCTAGTGGGAGCAGCACCTTCTGAATGGTAGGCGGAGTTATTTTCAGGATCGTAGAATATGGTAACAGTGGAGACATCTTCATGATTGATTGCTGGTGTTGTAGGAGGTACTGTTGGAGAGACTGATGTTGTTGTTGATGGAGATTCGAAATGGAATGAAGCTGAAGTTGTAGCAGGAGAAACTGTTGAAAACTGATCATTTGGGAGGACAGATGAAGTGCTTGCTGATGTTGCTGATGAATTGTCGGGAACAATAGTTGCTGCAGTTGTAGGAGGTTCTGGAACCGTTGCTGATGAAGTTGTCGGATTTGTCGGAAATGATGTAGTGATCTGTAGCAGGCCACTCCGAATAAGGCTGTCAATGCCATTCCTCAAGTTCTCACACCCATTCCATGAAATATTGCAGTAGGGGCACCCCAGCTCACACCCCGGAAATATTTGGTTTTCACGGAGTTGAGCTTTGATTTCCACCAATGGTGTCCGGATCTGATCCACACTAGTTATCAAATAAGACGGTTGGTCTTCTTCAATAGCGTTAATTCGAGGACCACCATGGTTTGGCATTGGGTTTTTATTGACATTGGGCGGCGGTGCAAAATTCAGAGCCTTGGAGTCTACCATGTCTTGTACCTTCATATGCAGAGCCCTGCATTTTTCTGTACTGTGACCAGGTGCGTTCGAATGAAAAGCACACCTAGCATTGGAGTCATAGTTCCTTGGTAGACTGTTGGGATCCGGAGGTGCCAACGTTCTTAGCTCAACCAGGTTGAGTTTCAGAAGTTGTGGCAGCAAAGTAGCATATGGCATGGGGATCGGATCGATCACTCTGTTAGCTTGAGAAGGCCTTTGTTGGAATGGCCTTTGTTGACTGTTGTTGCTATTGTTGTTGTAATTTCTTGGAGGATACTGATTTTGCTGATGGTACTGAGGTTGTGGTTGATAATTTTGTTGAGGAGGTTGATAGACTGGTAAAGGATGAGCCGGAGTAGGGATGGTGACTGCTGCTATTGACCTTTGAGCATATTGGGGCCTGCCCCTGTTGGTGTGGATGGCATTGGTCTCGCCAGTTCTTCTCGGGCCTGCAAAAGGCTTTCTTGTACTACTGGACGAGCTGGCACCATTATCGGAAATCTTACCCATTTTTAACAGGCTTTCAATTCTCTCCCCAGCTATGACAACATCCGCAAAGCTAGTGGAAGAGAAAGCAGCTAACCTGTCAATATAGGTTCCCTGAAGGGTATTCATAAACATGTCTGCCATTTCTCTCTCAGACATTGGTGGTTGAACGGCAGCAGCCAATTGCCTCCATCTCTGGGCATATTCTCGGAAACTTTCCCTTGGAGACTGTGACATTCCCATCAGGAGGGTCCTGTTGGGTGCCATATCTAAGTTGTATTGATACTGTCTGATGAAGGCCTCTGCCAGGTCCTTCCAGCATCTCATAGTTGCCCTTGTCAAATGGGAATACCATTCCCTTGATGCTCCAGTCAAGCTGTCTTCAAAGTAGAACATCCAGAGCTTTTCATCCATTGTATAGGCCTTCAGCCTTCCCAGAAATGATTGTAGATGAGTCCGGGGGCATGAAGTCCCATTATACTTTTCAAAACAAGGAGGCTTGAACTTATGGGGGATCCTGACCCCGTCTACCAAACCCATGTCCATGACGTCGAAGCCCAAAGAATTTTGAGACTCCAGTGATCTCAACTTCTCAGCTATTTCATCCAATCGCCTATCATAGGCTTCTTCTCCAGCACCCATTACTGTGAATTGGTCCTCCTGAGGATCTTCTTGAAGTACTCTGGCTGCAGTGGCTGTTCCTTGAACATTTGCGGGAATGTTGATCTCAGGATGCAAATGTGGGCCAAACACAGGGGGATTAACATGTGGTTGCACCCTTTCATTGTTACTTGTGCCAGCAGTCCCCACATGGGGCTCCTCTTGATTCTGCCTTTCCACAATGGCCCTCAGTCTCTCCTGGCTCTGAGCCATGTTGTTCATAACTTCCATGAACTGCGTCATCTGTGTTCTCATCTCCAATCTTTCGTTCGCCATCTGATTTCTGACCTCTGCTAGGTCCTGCTGTACCTGATCCATTTGAATGCCCGGAAGGTTATTTCTAGTTGGGTACCTGTGTGGCCTGTTGAGAGGAAATACCCGGCGGCGAGCAATAATTCCTGAACATCACAACAAAGGTTAGTAACAATAAAAAAAACCTACAAAACAAACAAAAGGGGTTAGTATGCAATGCAGTCATGCTTATTTGCTCTCGAGGTATCCGGTTTGGTCTTCAGTTTTGACCCTTCCAGACCCTTGAAGATGATGCTGTTGAAGTTGCTTTTGGAGTGAACCCAGATGGAAACTAACACAAATATATTACAAAAGGTGAAATAACACAACTTGTTCATTTTACAACACAAGCCCTTAAAAGGGTCAAAATACATCACAAAAAGGCAAAAGTACATGGAATAGAAACAACAACAAGCAAATGATCAAACTCCAAGGCCAAACTCATCCTCACGAACTTCCTTGAGAAGTGCTTCGGTCACAGGATCAGCCGGATGCTCCGTAAGATTCCTGATGAGAAGGTTTCTTGTTGCAACAGCTGCAGTCAACCTCTTGTTCTGACCTTGGTCTTTAGACCTCTTCACTCCAGCTCTGATTCCTAGCTCCGATATTTCCTTCTGGGCTGCTGCCAGGGCTTTTTCCATCTGCTCCATCTTGTCCTGAACTCTCTTGTCTTCTAGAGTACGGGCCTCGGTGATTCGGACCCACCTGGTCTGACTCTCCTTCAAATACAAGTCTGTTCTTGCTCTCTGGAACTGGGCTTCCTTACAAGCATTCTTCAGAATCTGCTCACCAGCTTTAGACTTGTTGATATAATCTCCAGACTTCTCAATTTTAGTCAAGTGCTCCACTCTCAACTTCTCCAATCTCTCAATCTCCCTCACACCTTCACTCCTCTCCCGGAGGGTCTTCTGCAAAGCCTGGGTTAACTTCTCATTTCTTTCCTTCAAGCTCTCAAACTCCTCCAAACTGATAGTGGCAGGGGGTGGTGCTGAAGATGACTCAGGCATGTCTTCTATGGTGAAAGGCATTCCAGAGAATTGGGCCCTAGCACGGGACCACTCATAATATTGTGCTGATGCCACATTATTACACTTCCCCAGAACAGTGACTCCCTTGGTTTGAACATGATCCCAAGCCCAGGCAGCCTGCCTAACAGTTGCCAGACTAATCTTGTTCTCACAGTAGAGGGTCTCAACCAGGTCCTGTGCTTTAGGAGTATGGACCAGTGCATAGCCCAGTTGTCTCTTGAACAGCAGAGGGTTGTAATTGATACTTCCCTTAACTCCTATTAAGGGCACATTGGGAAAGTGCCCACAGCTGGTGAGGATATCTCTGCCCTTGGTGCTCTGAGTGCACCATCTGATGTCTGCTGAAGTGAGAGTAGTGAGCCTCTTAGCCCAGTTGCTCTGCTGATGAGGGTTTAGAAATGCATCTGTCCTGGGTAGATGCTTAAGAAACCAAGCATGGAATAGTGGAGCACAACACCTCACTAGCCTTCCCCTCTGCTTCTCATTCCTCTGATGTACTGAGTAATAAAGATCACCCAATAAGGTGGGCACTGGGTTCTTCAGGATGAACAAATGGATTGCATTCTTGCTGATGAATCGAGGCTCATCTGCAAACAACACAATTCCATAGACACTTAAGGCCAACAAAGCACAAACAGCTTTCCACTCCCCCAAGGAGGCCTTCAAACTAGCTTGAGAAATTAAGAAGTCCGGATGAAAACCAGGGATCCCAGCTTTAGAGGTCATATGTTGCTCAATCAAAACAGGTTCCAGGTGCAAAGCTTTTGCTACTTCTCCATTGCTTGGAAAGACCATCTCAGGATTGAAAGGGATTTCTCTCCTGATAGGCAAACCAACCAATGATGAGTATTCTTCTAATAAGGGCCCCAACTGGAAGTCTTGAAAGGTGAAGCATCTCAAAGGGGGATCATAAAACTGAATGCAAGTGTGGATGAGGCTCCTTTGTGAAGGGTCCAGATCCATAACCAAGTCAAGTATATCCTCATAGCTCCCTCTGAACAAAGATATGTGATCTGGAGTGATTTGGGTTTGAATCCTCCTAATGTCTGATAAGTCTGGTTGGAAGAAATGATAGGTGATGTTGCTTTTCTTTGGAGCCATGATGCTGAAGACTGAGTAGAATAAGTGCTGATGAAGATGCTGAGGAGTGGGCCACTGGATAGCTAGTGCAAGTAGCTGGAGTATATGGCTGACAAACTGAAGCAAGTGCTGGTGGAGATAGGTCAGTACTGTAGATGGGGTCAAAACCAAAACCAGATGAAAATGGATACCCTGAAATACAAATAAGCACATGTTAATATGATGCAATGAGTATGTATGCAAATGAAATGCAAGGGGTCTGTGACTGAGCTGGATCTGGCCAAGGTATTCTGATATAGGTCCAAGTGTGTTCAAGAATTCCAGTTGGAGGTCTATAAATCCAGTAACCAAGGTGGGGGACTCAAATAAAGAGCCACATGTCCAGGGTTTTAGAATCACAAGAACTATCCAACATGGAGTATTCTTAACAAAGTCAAAGTAACAGGGTATTCTGAGGTCAAGGTACCTGCAAACCTGTAAACAGCCCAACCCCCTCACAGGTGGTGTTCTAAAACAAGGATCCTCAGACTTGGATCAGTTATGAGAAGTGTAAACACTTCTAACCCGGAGGTACAGTGTTTACAATAACCATAACAATTCCTCCTCTAATTCACCTCAGTTTCTGAAGGTCAATACTAAAGGTCATCCAGACTTAGCAGGCTTCCCAGATAGCCCTAGCATTGCAGGAAATCTGCAACACAGAGTTCTCAAGAAGAAACCCATATCTGAACCGTGTTTCATATTCCCGCACCAGACCGAAATGGAATGGGAAAGAATATGATTCACTCTAGCCTAGGTGTCACTCAGGTCCCAGGTGTAGGACCTTAACTCTCAATAGAATGCCCACCCACCAAAAGAAAACCAGATCCAGCCAGCAGTACAGTTATGACAATATGATATATACAAATGCAATAAAGAAGGCAGTAAAGTAAACTGTACATAAAGCAATAAACAAAAATAAATACAAGCACAAATAAGCACATAACACCCCAGTAAACACAAATCAATCAAGCGCTAGGAGGAACCCACAAAAAGAACCAGAAGCCCTGGTTGCAATATAAGGGTCCCCAGCAGAGTCGCCAAGCTGTCGCTCCCGATAAGTGACACAGGGTCAGATAAGGGTACAGACGCGAACGGTCGGCGAAGGGGACAGTGAGAACACACAGCCGTGAACTCACTGGAGATGAATAGAGTCGCCAGCTAGGCATTTTTATCCTGGAGGAAAGGTAATGCTGCATAAACCTAGAAAGAGATGGATAAGACAGTATGCGAACCAGAGAGACTGAGAAAGGGGGTTGGTTACAACCTGGGAAGGTATTAGCACCCAGATTGTCCGCCGTACTCGACGGGATCCACGCTTAGAAGATTTGTGTTTTAAAGGGGTAGTGTCAGTGCAATCTGTGTGTACAATAGCTGGAAAAGAATGTACAGGTGTCAGTGTAAAAGGAGTGTGAAGTGTATAAATGTACAGTGTCAGTGTAAGAATGAGAATGAACTGCTCATGACCATGAGGCTAAGAGGAAGATGCTGGAAAGAGGGGGAATATACAGAGACTTTTGTTCGATAACTGTTAAGTTATGCCTACGTATCCTCTCGTGCAATGAGGAAGTCAGAACACCGTAGTTCGACCCAAAGAGACTGAAAGATGAATTGACTTGTGAACTGCTTGCTTGTCTATGCTCAAGTGTATGACCTGTCTGGCTCAGGTGCAAACTGTCTTGCATTAGACGGAAGAAGCAAGTTCCCGGTTATGAGTGAATGAGATGAGAAAAGAATCCCGGAGGAGACGATTATTGTTTGTTTTTTGTGTTTTCAGTCTTTTATTGCTTTATGAAGTTTGTCATAAGTTAATGAGCTTAAGCCTAAACCAATGGGTTAGTAAACTCATCACATCCTCCCTCTGATTAGGGGTAATGAGAATTACCTTAAGTGTGAAGTCAGATTCTCACACTTAATCACCTTTGGTGTAGGATTAGGATCATTAACCTACTTGTGATTATTTAAGTGTTTTTGTTGTTTTTGTTTAGTGTTGAGTGATGAGGTTAAGCCATAATCAAAGATTAAACAGACTCATTACACCATCCTAATAGAAGGATAATAGATGAGAATGTTTAAGCTGAGGAAAACTCCTCAACTTAATCCATGATTAGGGATTAAACTCATGACAAAACAAGCCTTTGATTAAGTGGATTTTATTTAATGGTATGATGATGAAGTGTTTTTTATGATTTGTAAGACAACTTGAGGGGGACTTGTCCATTAACACTAGGGTTAGTCCTTCTTAACCACTTAAGGAAGAATTAGAACCCTAATGCAAGGCCCAAGTTACAAGTGTGATGTCTTGATGATTATTAGATGGATTGGTTAAGAGATTTAAACACATTAAGGGTTCAAGACTTAGGATTAAAGTTATACACTCCATCCTAAGAGAAGGATGCAGGCATAAACTTAATCACAAAGTCTTAAAGCCTTTAGGGTTTAGTCTCTGATTATGAGATGAGAAGAGAAGACTCAAAGAGAGACACAAAGGTAAAAACTATGAGGGAGACTAATCAAAACCCTAATTCATTATCATGCTTGGTTGTTCCTAAGGTTTGTGAGGTTTTCAAGAACAATCTTCAAAGGAGCCACCAGGAAGCAGATGAACAAGATCAAGAGAAGCAAAGTGACTTGCTTCATTCAAGAAGTCAAGTCACTTGGAGAAAGAAAGTGGGAGGAAGAAGAATGAGCAAGCTCAAACTCATACACAAACAAAAATGCAGCAATGGATGCAAGGGAGATGAAAAGAAAAGGAATGAGAAGTGAAGGCAAATTCACTTCTCAAGTTTACTTACCACCTGAAATGTTAGAAAGAAATGCAATGCAATGCAAGATGAGATGAAATAGTATGATGCTAAGAAAAACCAGAAGCATGTTGATGATGATTATGATGTTATGAGGTGCTGCAAACATGAGGCAAGACATGGGGATGTTCATACAAGTTTGTGAATGCATATGGAGCAAGTTAAGGAGCATGGATGAACATGAAAAGTTATGAAGCATACAAGGCAAATGACATGGCAAATATGTGATGCAATGATCAAACATGCTTCCTACATGTCTTAAGATGTCAAATGAATCATAAGAATGCACAAGATGCAATGACAAGTCAAGTTATGCAAGAGAATGCAAGAAGGATGCAAGAGAAAGCCCAAATTAGGGTTTATGAATCAAACATCAAACCAAAACTCAAAACAGAGGCAAACCCTAAGATAAAAAATGGAAAATGGTACCCAAAGAAACCCTAAACCTATAATGAACCACTTCCCAAAGGGGAGCTCTCAACTCTCAACCAAACTCAAGATATGAATTTTCTAAGTTATTAGGGTTTTTTAGGGTTCTTAACAAAAGAAATGCCAATCAAATGGAAAATGAAGAAACAAATCAAGGCCATTTAACCCTAGAAACTACATGCCAAACATAAAACAATGCAAGAAGAATCAATGTCTCAACCTTCTCCAATAGGCAGAAATGAATTTTTGAACTTGTGATCAAAATAATGCATAAAAAATGATTTAATTCAATGAAAAATTCTTAAAATGCATCAAGATCAAAAAACAAATTTGGTTTGAAGGTTGGACAATGTTTCTAAATGTCTTAGAACATTTCATGAATTTTTTTGTAATTTTTAAATACCTAAAAGTATTTTTAATTAATTAATTCTCATTAATCAATTAAAAATAATCTTTAAAATATTTAAAAATACTTTTTTAATGATGAAAAATAAAATAAAAATATTTTTGGGTCTTAAAAATTAATAAAACTTTAAGGAAAAAGTTTCATAATTTTTAAGAATTTTTTGCTATTTTAAATTAATTATGCAAGTTAATTGAAATAAAATGAATTAAAAATCAAATAAAAAGAAAAGTAAACCAAATGGAAGGCTGAGATGGGCTCTGGGTTTAAATGTGTTGACTGGCGCGTGAATGGATGGTGGAGATTGCATCTGACTTAATTAATTTAATTACGAATTAATTAAAGCTAATGAGAGAGATTAGGGCAAATCAAACTGATCCTGGCCTTTCATTCGCGCGGGGAGTCAAAAATGTCAACGCATCCAGTGGCTCACATTCAAATGGTCATTAATTACACAGTTAGGGTTTAATCACATTCAGGCCGCCGGAGAAGACTTCCGGTCGTCTTCTCCGGCCAGCTCTCACCTGAGAAACCTCAAAACCCCTCAAAACGTAACAAAAACAAAATCTATGAATTGGGAAATGACCTCCAGCCTCTCACGAATCAAACCCCTCTCTCAAAACAAATTTATTCTTCCTAAACAAGCTGAATCGAAAGGAAGAAAAACTAGGGCACGCAAGCTTCAGAGACAAATTAAACTCTCAAATCAAAGCCATTTTCAAAACCAATGATACCAGGATGATCAGTGAAGCACATAGAACAAGTTTGTAACAAGAAAAACAATTTCTGGAAAAATAAATTTCAGGCTACCTGAGGTTTGAAGCTTTCAGTTTGAGGACTTTCTGGCCACCTCTCCTTGTGCAACCTACTCTACTTGATCCCCAGATGATGTTTGAATGCTCAATGAGAGTTTATGTTGGCTGGATAATGAGATTCGAAAGCTCCTGCTCAAGCTTGGTCAGAAATGGCAATGGAGTTTCTGGAGGTTTCAGGCCATTGTGAATGATGGTTTGTGATCCTGAGGATGAATGGAGAAGGTCTGTGGTGTTTGTTTGGATGTTTTCAAGCTGTGGTGAGAGTTTCGAAGAGAAATGCAGCTTGGGGTGAGAAATGGCTATGGAGTATTCTGGTTGTTTCAGGCTTGGATTCTTGGTGCTGGGTAGTCTATGGAGCAAGGTGAGTTGAATGGTGAAGATAGTTTGAGTGTTTGGTGGCTGTGCAAGCAGATTCGAAGCAAGTTGCAATGTGGTGTGTTTTTGTGAATGTGTGGAATGTGTATGTTTCAGGCTTGCTTGCTTAGTGTTATGGCTTGCCAAAGGATACAATAAACAAATGCAAGTGGCCAGAGGATGTGACATGGCCTGTGGTGATTGGGATGTTTGCTTTTGCATAAAGTCCACCTTTTGTGTAAGTGAGGCATGGCTTGACTCTAGGCAAGTACAAAGGCTAGGGATGGCACAGCATGGTGAGTGTGTGAGGCCAGCTTGATTCAAGGACCAATGCAGCAAGTTGGTGAAGCATGATCATGAGTTTTGCAACTTGGTTACTTTATGGTTCACATGATAAAAATGCCTTGTTACATGAACTAAACACATGTGATCTTGGTTCAAATCTGATTTTGTGGCTTAGAGAAAGTTTGTGTGCTGGTTTGAGATGAATTAGAAGTCACATAATGCATTGGTTCATGACTTTGCAAAATTTCCAAATGAGGCATGCCTTGAAAATTAATGATTTTAGCCAACTTTGCCTTGCCATAAATTTTGATCCAAGAAGAGTTTGATCATGTTCTTGTACTTTTTGAAAAGGGAAAGATGAGATCTACAACTTTCATGACCAAAGTTTTTCCATTTGAAGCCTTTTTGGATCAAGAATCAAGGCTTGAAAAATGACCTAAAATGATGCATTCTTGAAAAGTCAACTATGCCCAAAAAGTCAACATTTGCAAAAACCCTAAATTCTTGATTTTTATGAACTTCAAACTTCTTCCATGATCAAATAAAGATCATATACACGCAAAATGATGAAGATCACCCATTGGTTGGGTCATTGGGGGGCCTCAGATGCCCTGATTTTGCACTGACTTGTCTGAAAAGTCAACCCTTGATCAAATGACTTCCCCATGGAATTTCTTCATGAAAATTGATATGCACACTCCCTATACCATATAGAGATCAATGGAAACAAGAATGACCAAAAAATTTGGAGTTATGGCCTCTGAAACCAAAACCCTAATTTTCAGTCAACTGTGCAGTCAAACTTGGCTCTGCATCCATACCAAACCCAGTTCTTGTGATTCTTTGGCATTCTTGACTTTGAGAGAATGTAATGTGATATAAGAACACACATGGATCCCTTTGAAGTGAATGGTGGCCTTTGGAATGGCTCAAGAAGCCCTTGGATTGCTCAGATCACAAACCCTAGGTGCAGATGACTTTGAATCTATGCAGTGAATAAAAAATGTAATGTGAGATGATGTTATTGTGTTTATGCATATGAGATGATCACAAGCTATGGTGAATGTGTGAGGGCAAATTTGGGGTGTTTACACGATGAACAAGTCTTTGTGTGAGAATGTTTCACAAATAATAAACATAAAACTTTTCTTTAAAAGACAGTAAACAAGCAACACTTGTATTTTCCTTCGGGAATTCTTTCCTCATCTCACTCACTCTCAGTGCAAACTTGCGACTACTTGACTCATTTGCAAGAAGATAACTCACTCATACCAGACAAGCCTACAACACATGAGCATAGGCATACACATTTCTAGCTCATAAATAACAAACAAATAGTTTCCGCCTTAGTTAGGCGAACTATGTCGACTTTGATCCTCATATTCCTGATGAGGTACATAGGCAGTAGGGTAGGGCCCGTTCGAGAACATTCTTTATTTTCCCTACATTTTCCCCTTTCTTAGATCTCTTTTTCAGGTCCTTTCTCACTTTCATTTCAGTTAGCAGTTCTTTTGTTCAACAACATCTTATTTCTCACCCTTTGAAACAAACTAACAAGCGTGGATCTGTCGGGTATGGCGGATGATCTGGGTGCTAATACCTTCCCAAGTCGTAATTGACTCCCGAACCCAGATCTTTGGTTCACAGGACTTTGTCCTTTCCTTCTTCCTTAGGTTTGTGCAGCATTACCTTTCCCATTCCTTTGGGATAAAAATGTCTGGTTGACGACTCTACCTTTTCCGCGCCACTTTCGTGTTTGTATTAGGATGAAAATCCCGGGAGCGACAGTCGGGATACCCTTTTTGCATGGACTCTTTATTATGTTTTTTGTCCAGCGGGTCTTTTTATGCGAAGTATTTTTTAACTACGTTTGAATTAACAAGGTACTGGAAATCTTCGCCATCCATTGTAGTGAGCATCAGTGCTCCACCAGAGAAATTTTTATTTATTATGAATAGACCCTCATAATTCGGGGTCCACTTGCCCCTGTGATCTGAACCTGGAGGAATAATTCTCTTAAGTACAAGCTCACCAACTTGATACTCCCGAGTGTGTACTCGCTGATTAAATGCCCGCATTATTCTTCTCTGATAAAGTTGACCATGACATACAGCTGCTAATCTCTTTTCCTTAATTAAACATAACTGATTATATCAGGCACACACCCAATCAACCTCGTCAAGTTTGACATCCATCATTACTCGCAAAGAAGGAATCTCGACTTCAACAGGTAAGGCCGGCTCCATACCATACACCAGGGAAAAAGGAGTTGCCCCAGTAGACATCCTAACTGACGTTTGGTACCCATGCAAAGAAAACGGTAACATCTCATTCCAATATTTATAGGTGACGACCATTTTCTGCACAATCTTCTTGATATTCTTATTTGCCGCCTCGACCGCGCCATTCATTTTTGGCCGGTAGGGAGAAGAATTATGATATTGGATCTTGAAGTCCCGACATAGCTCAACCATCATTTTGTTATTCGGATTGGAACCATTATCAGTAATGATTCGCTCGGGAACTCCATATCTGTAGATAATGTCTTTCTTCAGAAATTTGGTCACCACCTGTCTGGTGACATTAGCATAAGACGCTTCTTCGACCCATTTGGTGAAGTAATCAATTGTGACCAATATGAAACGATGATCGTTCGAAGCAGTGGGCTCTATTTTTCCGATCATGTCAATGCCCCACATAGAAAAGGGCCAAGGATATGACATGACGTTGAGCGGGCTCGGAGGAACATGCACTTTGTCTGCATAAATCTGGAACTTGTGGCATTTCCGGGCGAATGAACAACAATCTGCATCCATTGTTAACCAGTAATACCCCGACCTCAATAACGTTTTTGCCATTGCATGTCCTCCTGCATGGGTACCAAATGATCCCTCGTGAAATTCTTGTATTAACATGTCTGCTTCATGTCTATCCATGCATTTGAGCAAGACCATGTCGAAGTTTTTCTTGTACAAAACGCCATCAGCATTTAAGAAGAAACTTGCAGCAAGTCACCTCAAAGTCTTATTGCCGTTGGAAGATGCCCCGACTGGGTATTCTTTACAATCCAGAAAGTGTTTAATGTCGTGATACCAAGGCTTATCATCAGACATTGCGTCAACAAAGAACACATAAGCAGGTATATCAAGCCTGGAGATGCCAATCCTGGGGACATAATTCCAACACATTACTTTGATAGACGAAGAGAGCATAGCCAATTGTAGACACCCCAAATTTGCCCTCACCCATTCACACCATGGCTTGTGATCATTCTCATATGCATAAACACAATCATATCACCTCACATCTCATTTTTGATTCACTGCATAGTTTCTAAGTCATCTGCACCTAGGGTTTGTGATCTGAGCAATCTCAAAGCTTCTTGAGCCACTCCAAAGGCTACCAATCACTTCAAAGGGATCCATATGTGTTCATATATCATATTACATCCTCTCAAAAGTCAAGATTTCAAAAGAATCACAAGAACTAGGGTTTGAAGGGATGCAGAGCCAGGATAGACTGCACAGTTGACCTAAAATTAGGGTTTTGGTTTCAGAGGCCATAACCCCAAATTTCTGGTCATTCTTGTTTCCATTGGTCTCTATATGGTATAGGGAGTATGCATATCAATTTTCATGAAGAAATTCCATGGGGAAGTCATCTGATCAAGGGTTGACTTTCTGGACAAGTCAGTGCAAAATCAGGGCATCTGAGGCCCCCAATGACCCAACCAATGGGTGATCTTCATCATTTTGAGTGTATATGATCTTTATTTGATCATGGAAGAAGGTTGAAGTTCACAAAAATCAAGAATTTAGGGTTTTTGCAAATGTTGACTTTTTGGGCATAGTTGACTTTTCAAGAATGCTTCATTTTAGGTCATTTTTCAAGCCTTGATTCTTGATCCAAAAATGCTTCAAATGAAAAAACTTTGGTCATGAAAGTTGTAGATCTCATTTTTCCCTTTTCAAAAAGTACAAGAACATGATCAAACTCTTCTTGGATCAAAAGTTATGGTGTGACAAAGTTGGCTAAAATCATTGATTTTCAAGGCATGCCTCAAATGAGAATTTTGCAAAATCATGAACCAATGCCTTTTGTAACCTCTAGTTCATTTCAAACCATGACACAAACATTCTATAAGTCATAAAAATCAGAATTGAACCAAGAATGCTCATGTATTATGGCTTGTGGGATAAGGAAATCACATGTGAACCATAAAGCAACAACTTGCAAAACTCATGATCACACTTCCTACAACTTGCAACCTTGGATGCTGACTTTGGCTAGCCTTTCCCCTCACCCTTGCTGCGCAGCCCATGCCTTGTACCAAGCCTAGAACCAAGCCATACTTCTCTTACACAAAAGGTGGACTTTGAGCAAAAGCAAACTTACCAATCACTATAGGCCATGTCAAATCATCTGACCTATAGGATTAAAATACAATATCCTTTGGCAAGCAAAACATATCAAGAGGCCAAGCTAAAACACTTCACACCATCACATACACAATCACACTCCCTTTTGCAAATTGCTTCGAATCTCTCTGCCCAGCCATCAAACATCTAAACCATTTTCACCAAACATCTCACCATGATTCATTGAGAAGAAGCCAGCCAAGAACCAGGCCTGAAACAAGCTGTAACCTCACTGCACCATTTTCACTCCAACTTGCAGTTTCTTTCGAAACTCTCTCCACAGCTCACAAACATCAAAACAAACTCCATAAACCTTCTCCACTCATCATCTGGATCACAAACAACCACCTACATTGGCCTGAAAATACCTGAATCACCATTGCCATTTCCAACTGAGCTTGAGCAGAAGCTTGTCAAACTCCTTATCCAGCCAGCATAAACTCTTCCTAAGCATTCAAGAATCATCTGGGGACCAAGTAGAGTGGATTGCACTGAAGGAAGTGGTCAGAAAGTGGCTGAAGTGAAAGCTTCGAATCTCAGGTAGCTCAAGAAATATTTTTCCAGAAATCATTTTTTGTGTTCTAAACTTGTTCTATATGTCTTCCTGATCATGAATGTGCCTTTGGTTTTGCAAATGGTGATGGATTGAGAGTTTAATTGCTCTCTGAAACTTTCGTGCCCTAGCTTTTGTTTGCTTCGATTCAGCCTTGTTAGGAAATATAAATGTGTTTTGATTAGGGGTTTTGGTTCGTGAGTGAGTGGGGATCATTTCCCAGCTTTTAGATTTCATTTTAGTTAGGTTTTTGGAGTTTTGGGGATTCTCAGGGGGGGTGCTGGCCGGAGAAGACGACCGGAAGTCTTCTCCGGCAGCCTGAAAGTGATTTGTGCCCTAATCCTGTAATTAACTCCCATTTGAATTTCGTGCGTTGGATGCCTTTGACCTGTTGACTACCCGCGCGCATGTGTGGCTTGGATCTTCCCAATTAACCCTAATCCATTTAATTAGATTTAATTAATTATAATTAATTTAATTAACTCAGAAGCAACCTGGACCCTTGGATAGCGCGCGTGGTCAATGACTTTCACCTCAGTTCAAATCTCATCCATTAGATCTGAATACTTCTCCTTTTATTTATTTTTATTTCATTTTATTTTCATTTAACTTGCATAATTAATTTAAAATAGTAAAAAATGTGTAAAAATTATGAAACTTTTTCTCATAAGTTTTATTAATTTTTATGACACAAAAATATTTTCATTTTTATTTTTATCATTTAAAAAGCATTTTTAAATATTTAAAGGATTATTTTTAATTGATTAATGGAAATTAATTTATTAAAAATACCTTTAGGTATTTAAAAATCACCAAAAAATTCATGAAATGTTCTAAGACATTTAGGAACATTGTCCAACCTTCAAACCAAATTTCTTTTGTGATCTTGATGCATTTTAAGAATTTTTCATTGAATTAAAACCATTTTTGTGCATTATTTTGATCCTAAGTTCAAAAAATCATTTCTGCCTATCTAGGAAGAGTTGGACATTGGTTCTTTTTGAATTGCATTGTATTTAGCATGTAGTTTTTGAGATAAAATGGCCATGATTTGATCTTGCATTTTTCAATTGTTTGGCATTTCTTTTGTTTAGGAGCCTTAAAAACCCTAATAACTTGTAAAAATCATAACTCAAGATTGGTTAAGAGTTGAGACCTCCCCTTTGGAAATTGGTTTAGTATAAGTTTAGGGTTTCTTTGGGTGGCATTTTCCATTTTTTATCTTGAGGTTTGCTTCTGTTTTTGGTTTTTGTTTGATGTTTGATCCATGAACCCTAATTTGGGCTTCCATTTGCATCCTTCTTGCATTCTCTTGCACAACATGACTTGCCATGACATTTCAAGCATCCATGTGATTCATTTGACATCTTAAGACATATAGAAAGCATGTTTTATCATTGCATCTTGCATTTGCCATGTTGTTTGCCATGTATGTTTCATAACTTTTCATGTAAGTTCAAGCTCCTTAACTTGCATCATATGCATCCATAAACTTGTATGAACATTTCCATGTGCTGCCTCATGCTTGTAGCATCTCATAGCATCATTATCATCATCAACATGCTTCTGGTTTGGTTTTGCATCATGTCATCTCATCCCATTTGGCATTGCATTGCATTTTCTTTTCTAACTTTTCAGGTGGTAAGTAACTTTGGGAAGTGAATTTGCCTTCACTTCTCATAACTTTTCTTTTCATCTCTCTTGCATCCATTGCTGCATTTTTATATGTGTTTGAGTTTGAGCTTGCTCACTCTTCTTCTTCCCTCTTTCTTTCTTCAAGTGACTTGACTTCTTGAATGAAGCAAGTCACTTTTGCTTCTCTTGATCTTGTTCATCTGCTTCCTGGTGGTTCCATTGAAGATTGTTCTTGCAAACCTCACAAACCTTAGGAACAACCAAGCATGACAATGATTAGGGTTTTGATTAGTCTCCCCACTTAGATTTCACCTTTGTGTCTCTTTGAGTCTTCTCTTCTCATCTCATAATCAGGGACTAAACCCTAAAGGCTTTAAGGCTTTGTGATTAAGCTTATGCCTGCATCCTTCTATTAGGATGGAGTGTATAACTTTAATCCTAAGTGTTAAACCCTTAATGTGTTTAAATCTCTTAATCGATCCACTTAATAACTATCAAGACATTACACTTGTAACTTGGGCCTTGCATTAGGGTTCTAATTCTTCCTTAATTGGTTAAGAAGGACTAACCCTAGTGTTAATGGACAAGTCCCCCTCAAGTTGTCTTACAAATCATAAAACTCACTTCATCATCATATCATTAAATAAAATCCATTTAATCAAAGGCTTGTTTTGTCATGAGTTTAATCCCTAATCATGGATTAAGTTGAGGAGTTTTCCTCAGCTTAAACATTCTCATCTATTATCCTTCTATTAGGATGGTGTAATGAGCCTGTTTAATCCTTGATTATGGCTTAACCTCATTACTCAACACTAAACAAAAACCACAAAAACACCTAAGTAATCACAAATAGGTTAATGATCTTAATCCTATACCAAAGGTGATTAAGTGTGAGAATCTGAATTCACACTTAAGGTATTCTTATTACCCCTAATCAGAGGGAGGATGTGATGAGTTTACTAACCCATTGGTTTAGGCTTAAGCTCATTTTCTTATGACAAACTTCAAAAAAAAGCAATAAAAGACTGAAAACACAAAAAAACAAACAATAATCGTCTCCTTCGGGATTCTTTTCTCATCTCATTCACTCATAAACGAGAACTTGCTTCTTCCGTCTAATGCAAGACAGTTTGCATCTGTGCCAGACAGATCATACACTTGAGCATAGGCAAGTAGGCAGTTCACAAGTCAATTCATCTTTCAGTCTCTTTGGGTCGAACTACGGTGTTCTGACTTCCTCATTGCACGAGAGGATACGTAGGCATAACTTAACAGTTATCGAACAAAAGTCTCTGTACATCCCCCCTCTTTCAGTATCATTCTTTGGCCTCATTATCATGAGCATTTCACTCTGTTCCTACACTGACACTTTCATACTTCATATCACTTATATACTATACACTGACACCTGTACATTCTTTCCAGCTATTTTATACACAAATTGCACTGACACTACCCCTTTAAAACACAAATCTTTTAAGCGTGGATCCCGTCGAGTACGACGAACAATCTGGGTGCTAATACCTTCCCAGGTTGTAACCAACCCCCTTTCTCAGTCTCTCTGGTTCGCAAACCGTCTTATCCATATCTTTCTAGGTCTATGCAGCATTTCCTTTCCTCCAGGATAAAAACGCCTAGCTGGCGACTCTTTTCATCTCCAGTGAGTTCACGGCTGTGTGTTCTCATTGTCCCTTTCGCCGACCGTTCGCGTCTGTACCTTTATCAGGGCTAGTCCCATTTATCGGGAGCGACAGCTTGGCGACTCTGCTGGGGAACCTTATACTGCAACCAGGGCTTCTGGTTCTTTTTGTGGGTTCCTCCTAGCGCTTGTTTGATTTGTGTTTACTGGGGTGATTATGTGCTTATTTGTGTTTGTATATTTGTATTTATTGTGCTTTATGTACAGTTGCTTTACTGCTTTCTTTATTGCTTTTGTATATATCATACTGTCATGTTGCTGGCTGGATCTGGTCTTTTGTTTTGATGGGTGGGTTGTTTCATTGAGAGTTAAGATCCTATACCTGGGATCTGAGTGACACCTAGGCTAGAGTGAATCATACTCTTTCCCACTCCATTTCGGTCTGGTGCGGGAATATGAAACACGGTTCAGATGTGGGTTTCTTTTTGAGAACTCTGTGTTGCAGATTTCCTGCAATGCTAGGGCTATCTGGGAAGCCTGCTAAGTCTGGATGACCTTTTAGTATTGACCTTCAGAAACTGAGGTGAATTAGAGGAGGAATTGTTATGGTTATTGTAAACACTGTACCTCCGGGTTAGAAGTGTTTATACTTCTCATAACTGATCCAAGTCTGAGGATCTTTGTTCTAGATCACCACCTGTGAGGGGGTTGGGCTGTTTACAGGTTTGCAGGTACCTTGACCTCAGAATACCCTGTTACTTTGATTGTTTAAGAATACTCCATTTTGGATCAGTTCTTGTGATTCTAAACCCTGGACATGTGGCTCTTTATTTGAGTCCCCCACCTTGGTTACTGGACTTATAGACCTCCATCTGGATTTCTTGCACACATGGACCTATATCAGAGCACTTGATCAGATCCAGCTCAGTCACAAACCCTTGCATATCATTTGCATACATAATCATTGCATCATATTGACATTTGTTTATTTGTATTTCAGGGTATCCATCTTCATCTGGTTTTGGTTTTGACCCCATCTTCAGTATTGACCTACCTTCATCAACACTTGTTACCAGCTACCTACTCCAGCCAATCAGTGGCCATTCTCTATCTTCATCAGCACTTATCTCTATTCAGACTCAACATCATGGCTCCAAAGAAAAGCAACATCACTTACCACTTCTTCCAGCCAGAGCTATCTGATATCAGGAGGATTCAAACCCTGATCACTCCAGATCATGTACCATTGTTTAGGGAACACCATGGAGATATACTTGATATGGTTATGGATCTGGACCCTTCACAGAGAAGCCTGATCCACACCTGCCTTCAGTTTTATGATCCCCCACTGAGATGTTTCACTTTCCAGGATTTTCAGATGGGGCCATTATTGGAAGAATACTCATCATTAGTTGGTATACCTATCAGGAGAGAAGTCCCTTTCAACCCTGAGATGGTTTTCCCAAGTAATGAGGAGGTAGCAAAGGCCTTGCATCTGGAACCAGTCTTGATTGGGCAGCATATGACCTGTAAAGCAGGAATCCCTGGCATGCATCTGGATTTCTTGATTTCTCAAGCTACTTTGAAGGCTTCTCTAGGAGAATGGAAAGCAGTATGTGCTTTATTGGCTTTGAGCATCTATGGGATTGTATTGTTTGCAGATGAGCCTCGATTCATCAGTAAGAATGCAATTCATCTGTTCATTCTGAAGAACCCAGTGCCAACTTTATTGGGTGATCTCTACTATTCAATGCATCATAGGAATGAAAAGCAGAGGGGGAGATTAGTGAGGTGTTGTGCTCCATTATTCCATACTTGGCTTCTCAGGCATCTACCCAGGACAGATGCATTTTTGAATCCACATAAGCAGAAGAACTGGGCTGGAAGGCTTACTACTCTTACTTCAGCTGACATCAGGTGGTGCACTCAAAGCACAAAAGGCAGGGATATCATCACCAGCTGTGGGCATTTTCCCAATGTGCCTCTAATAGGAGTTAAGGGGAGTATTAATTACAACCCTCTGCTGTTTAAAAGACAACTGGGCTATGCACTGGTCCACACTCCTAAGGCACAGGATTTGGTTGAGACTCTCTACTGTGAGAACAAGATTAGTTTGGCTATTGTTAGGCAGGCAGCCTGGGCCTGGGATAATGTTCAAACTAAGGGGATAACCATCTTGGGAAAATGTAACAATGTGGCATCAGCACAATACTATGATTGGTCCTATGCTAGGGCTCAATTCTCTGGGATGCCATTTACCATTGAAGATGTGCCTGGACCTTCCACAGCACCACCTCCAGCAACTGTCAGCTTAGAGGAGTTTGAAAAGTTGAAGGAAAGAAATGAGAAGTTGACTCAAGCCTTGCAGAAGACCCTCTATGAGAGGAATGATGGGAGATTAGATATTGAAAGATTGGAGAAGCTGAAGAAAGAGCATCTGGCTAAGATTGAGAAGTCTGAAGATTACATTAAGAAGTCTAGGGATGGAGAGCAAATCCTAAAGAATGCTTGCAAGGAAGCCCAATTCCAGAAAGCTAGGACAGACTTGTATCTGAAGGAGAGTCAGGCTAGGTGGGTCAGGATCACCGAGGCTCGTACTCTGGAGGACAAAAGGGTCCAAGACAAGATGGAGCAGATGGAAGCTAGTGCAAAAGAGCAGCAAGAAGCCCTGGCAGCAGCCCAGAGGGAGATATCAGAACTGAAGATCAGAGCTGGAGTAAAGAGGTCTAAGGACCAAAGTCAGAACAAGAAGTTGACTGCAGCTATGGCTACAAGGAACCTTCTTATTAGGAATCTTACGGAGCGTCCGGCTGATCCTGTGACCGAGGCACTTCTCAAGGAAGTTCGGGAGGATGAGTTTGGACTTGGTGTTTGACCATTTGCTTGTTGTTGTTTGCTTTCCATGTACTTTTATCTTCTTGTAATGTATTTTGACCCCATAGAGGGCTTGTGTTGTAAAATGAACAAATTGTATTATTTCCCCTTCTGTAATATATATTTGTGTTGGTTTGTTCCATCTGAGTTTTCTTCAAGAGCAACATCAACAGCATCTTCAAGGGTCTGGAAGGGTCAAAACTGAATGCCAAGCCAGGATACCTTGAGAACAAATAAGCATACTGCATTGCATGCTAACCCCTTTGTTTGTTTTGTAGGTTTTGTTTTTGTTGTTGCTAACTCTGTTGTGATGTTCAGGAATTATTGCTCGACGAAGGGGGTTCCCACTCAACAGGCCACACAGGTACCCAACTAGAAACAATCTTCCGGGCATCCAGATGGATCAGATGCAGCAGGACCTTACTGAGGTCAGAAACCAAATGGCCAACGAAAGGTTGGAGATGAGAACTCAGATAACACAGTTCATGGAAGTAATGAACAACTTAGCTCAAAGCCAGGAGAGGCTCAGGGCATTAGTGGAAGGAAGAAATCAGGAAGATCATCAGCCTGGAACTGCTGGGACTAGTAACAATGAAAGGGTCCAACCACATGTCAATCCCCCTGTCTTTGGTCCTCACCTCCATCCAGAGGCCAACATTCCTGTCAATATACCAGGAACTGCTACAGCCGGGAGAGTACTACAAGAAGATCCTCAAGAAGACCAGTTCACAGTAATGGGAGCCGGGGAAGAGGCTTATGATAGGAGATTGGATGAGATAGCTGAGAAGTTAAGGTCCTTAGAGTCTCAAAACTCTTTGGGGTTCGATGTCATGGATATGGGCTTGGTAGACGGGGTCAGGATTCCCCACAAGTTTAAGCCACCCTGCTTTGAAAAGTATAATGGGACTTCCTGTCCTCGGACTCATCTGCAATCTTTTCTCGGGAGATTAAAAGCTTATACCATGGACGAGAAACTGTGGATGTTCTACTTCGAAGATAGCTTGACTGGAGCCTCTAGGGAATAGTATTCCCATCTGACAAGAGCAACTGTAAGATGCTGGAAGGACCTGGCAGAGGCCTTCATCAGACAGTATCAGTATAATCTGGATATGGCACCCAATAGGACCCTCCTAATGGGAATGTCACAGTCATCTAGAGAGAGCTTCAGAGAATATGCTCAAAGATGGAGACAGCTTGCTGCTGCTGTCCAGCCACCTATGTCTGAACGGGAAATGGCTGATATGTTCATGAATACCCTTCAGGGAACCTACATTGATAGGCTAGCTGCCTTCTCATCCACCAGCTTTGCAGATGTTGTTATAGCAGGGGAGAGAATTGAAAGCCTGTTGAAAATGGGGAAGATTTCAGACAATGGTGCAAGCTCATCCAGTAATGCAAGAAAGCCTTTTGCAGGCCCGAGAAGGACTGGTGAGACTAATGCCATCCACACCAACAGGGGTAGGCCCCAATATGTTCACAGATCTGTGGCTGCAGTCACTATCCCTGCTCCAGCTCATCCACAACCTGTTTATCAACCTCCTCAGCAGAACTATCAGCCACAACCTCAGTACCATCAACAGAATCAGTATCCTCCAAGAAATTACAACAACAGCAACACCAACAACAATAATCAACAAAGGCCATTCCAGCAAAGGCCATCTCAAGCTAACAGAGTGATCGACCCGATCCCCATGCCATATGCTACATTACTGCCACAGCTCCTGAAACTCAACCTAGTTGAGCTAAGGACGTTGGCACCTCCAGATCCCAACAGTCTACCCAGGAACTACGACTCCAACGCTAGGTGTGCCTTTCATTCAAACGCACCTGGCCATAGTACGGAAAAGTGTAGAGCCCTGCACATGAAGGTACAAGACCTGGTGGACTCAAAAGCTCTGAATTTTGCACCGCCACCCAATGTCAACAAAACTCCTATGCCAAATCATGGTGGTCCACGAATTAACGCTATTGAAGAAGACAAACCGTCTTATTTAATAACCAGTGTGGGACAGATCAGGACACCATTGGTAGAAATCAAGGCTCAGCTCTTGGAATGCAACATGCTCCCAGGATGCGAGTTAGGGTGTGCTTACTGCAATATCTCAGTAAATGGGTGCGATAATCTGAGGAATGGCATAGATGGCCTTATTCGGAGTGGCCAACTCCAGATCACTACATCATTTCCAACAAATCCAGCAATCTCATCAGCAACAGTTTCAGAACCTCCTACAACTGCAACAACCATTGTTCCTGACAATTCTTCGGCTTCATCAACAAGTACTTCATATGTCTTCTCAAATGACCAGTTATCAACAATTTCCCCTGCTACAACTTCAGCTTCATTCCATTTTGAATCTCCTACAACAACAACATCCATACTTCCAACAATGACTCCTACAACTCCAGCAACCAATCATGAAGATGTCTCTACTGTCACCATATTCTATGATCCTGAAAACAACTCTGCCTACAATTCAGAAGGTGCTGCTCCCGTCAGAGCGCCAGTTACAATTTATTATGATCCACAAACAATCACAGTCCCTTCAACAGCTGCAATCAGTCCAGTCACTGTCACAGTGCCTGGACCAGTACCATATGAAAGCAATAGGGCCATCCCTTGGCACTATGGCTCTGACGTGTACTGCGAAGGAAAAAGAATCACTCTTGAAACATCAACACCTGCACCACAGATAGATAATGTGGGAGGGGGCGGAGGCTTCACCCGAAGCGGACGTCTCTTTGCTCCACCAATTCAAAGACCCACTGCCGAAGCAGAAGCTGCTGCCAAGGCAAAAGGAAAGAGCCCGGTGCAGGAAGATCAAGCTGTTAAAGAAGCTGGGAAGACACCATTCGATCAAGAAGTTGATGAGTTTATGAGGATCATCAAAAAGAGTGATTACAAAATTGTGGATCAGCTTCACCAGACGCCATCCAAGATCTCTATCCTCTCACTGCTTATGTGCTCCGAAGCCCATCGGAATGCACTACTCAAAGTCTTGCACGCAGCTTACGTGCCTGAAGAGATCACTGTCAATCAATTGGAAACCGTGGTTGGAAATGTTACTGCTAGCAATGGGCTAGGGTTCACCAATACTGACTTGACAACGGATGGCCGCAACCACAACAAAGCCTTGCACATCACCATGGAATGCAAAGGAGCAGACCTTTCCCATGTGCTGGTGGACACAGGGTCATCCCTGAATGTCTTACCAAAGGAGGCTCTGGTGAAGCTAGAGTATGAAGGATTAGCATTGAGACCCAGTAACCTGGTGGTAAGAGCCTTTGATGGTTCTAAGAGATCGGTTCTGGGAGAGATTGAGCTGCCTGTGACAATTGGCCCGCAGACCTTTACAACTATCTTCTATGTGATGGACATTCAGCCCGCCTATAGCTGTTTGTTGGGTAGACCCTGGATTCACGCCGCTGGCGCAGTAACGTCTACCCTTCACCAGAAGTTAAAATTTGAATGGGAAGGCCAAGTTGTCACAATCTGTGGGGAGGAGGATATATTTGTTAGCCATCTGGCTACTTATAAGTACATTGAGATGGATGGGGAGATCCATGAAACAATGAGCCAAGGTTTTGAGGCCTTGAATGTCAATGAAGCATCTGATGTATCTGGTATCTCCATGTCATCCTATCAACAAGCCCGGAAGGTTGTTGAGGAGGGAACTGCCCAAGGCTGGGGCAAGGTTGTATCTGTGGAAGAGAAGAAGGACAAGTTTGGGTTGGGTTACAGACCAACTCAACAGAATCAAGCGGAGGCTGCTGAAAAGCCTGGTTTTGTCAGTGGGGGGATGCTTACCCCCGATGCTATCAACAATTTGGAAGACGAGCTGGAAGAGGAGCGCAATCTGGAGAATTGGATTCGTCCGAAGATCCCGGGGAGTAGTGTCTCGAACTGGTCTTCCCAGGAAATTATAAGAGTTACTCATGCAGAGTAATTATTATTTCCTGTATTTTTATAGCATGCATCAAAGTCTTGCATCTTGCCCAAGATGACAAGACTCATTTTGTAATCAGGGCCATCTGTACTTTTGTGCAAACAAGATTAATTAATGAAATATCAGACATCTTTTTGCAAACGAGTCTTTTTCTTTTTCTGCTCACTGTTTTTCCATTTTTCTTTTTTGTACAAAAATAAATGGCGATGTTTTCAAAATGATAACTTCATTTCACTTTTTTCTAAGCAAGATTAAAATCAATCACTAAAATGAACAAACTGAACCCTTGCAGAGAGTGCCTTCCTGACAGCACCGACAACAGCACGGCTATGACATCATATGACTTTGACAATCCGATCAATCAAGCTGATGAAGGGGTTGAAGAAGAGTATGAGCTTCCTGAAGAGCTAGCCAGACTGTTAAGACAAGAGGAAAAGGTTATTACTCCTCATCAGGAGGAGGTTGAAGTGATTAATCTTGGTACAGACGAAGACGTGAAAGAGGTTAAAATTGGGGCCTGCCTGCAAGACTCAGTGAAGAGACAACTGATTGATCTGCTTCAAGAATATGTGGACGTGTTTGCTTGGTCGTATCAAGACATGCCAGGGTTGGATACCGACATTGTTGTGCACAAGCTGCCTCTGAGGGAAGAATGCCCACCAGTTAAACAGAAATTGCGCCGTACTCGCCCAGACATGGCTATGAAAATCAAAGAAGAGGTACAAAAGCAATGGGACGCCGGGTTCCTTGCTGTAACTAGCTATCCACCGTGGGTTGCTAACATAGTACCTGTGCCTAAGAAGGACGGCAAAGTAAGGATATGTGTTGACTACCGTGATCTGAACAGAGCCAGCCCGAAATATGACTTTCCATTACCTCACATTGACGTATTGGTAGATAATACGGCTCAGTTCTCGGTATTCTCCTTCATGGACGGATTTTCAGGATACAACCAGATCAAAATGTCACCTGAAGACATGGAGAAGAAAACATTCATCACACCTTGGGGCATATTCTGTTACAAAGTGATGCCATTCGGACTGAAGAATGCGGGTGCAACATATCAACGGGCTATGGTGACATTATTCCACGATATGATCCATAAAGAAATAGAATGTTATGTGGATGATATGATCGCCAAGTCCCTTACAGAGGAAGATCATCTGGTGAATCTGCTCAAGTTATTCAAGCGTCTGAGGAAGTATCAATTGAAGTTGAACCCCAACAAATGCACATTCGGGGTGCGATCCGGTAAGCTGCTGGGCTTTATTGTAAGCGAGAAAGGGATTAAAGTTGACCCTGATAAAGTCAAAGCTATTCAAGAGATGCCTGCACCGAAAACTGAGAAAGAAGTTCGAGGGTTCTTGGGTCGATTGAATTATATTTCACGGTTCATATCTCACCTTACAGCGACTTGTGAACCTTTGTTCAAGCTGTTAAGAAAAGAACAGACAGTCAGGTGGAACGAAGACTGCCAAAGGGCTTTTGACAAGATCAAGGAGTACTTACAAGAGCCTCCAATCCTTATGCCTCCAGTTGAAGGAAGACCTCTGATTATGTACTTGACAGTATTAGAAGAGTCGATGGGGTGTGTGTTGGGCCAGCATGACGAGTCTGGTCGAAAAGAGTATGCAATATACTACATAAGCAAAAAGTTTACCGACTGTGAACAACGTTATTCACTGCTCGAGAAAACTTGCTGTGCTTTAGCGTGGGCTGCTCGCCGACTGAGACAGTATATGTTGACCCACACTACTTTGTTGATCTCAAAAATGGACCCAGTTAAGTACATTTTCGAGAAGCCAGCTCTTACCGGACGGGTTGCAAGATGGCAAATGATTCTCACAGAATACGACATCCAGTACACCTCTCAGAAAGCCATCAAGGGCAGTGTGCTATCTGAATATCTTGCTGAGCAACCCATCGATGACTACCAGCCTATGAGATTTGACTTCCCTGATGAAGACATCATGTTCATTAAATCAAAAGATCATGAGGAGCCTGTTCACACTGAAGGGCCTGACCCGGAAGAAGAATGGACTATGATGTTTGATGGGGCTGTTAACATGAACGGTCGTGGTGTTGGTGCAGTACTCATTACACCAAAAGGAGTTCACATGCCTTTCTCGGCAAAGCTCACTTTCAACTGCACTAACAATGAAGCTGAATACGAAGCTTGCATTATGGGTCTTGAGGAAGCCATTGACCTCAGGATCAAGACATTGACTGTATTCGGAGATTCAGCTTTGGTAGTCAATCAAACCAACGGGAAATGGTACACCCATCAAGATCATTTGATACCTTACAGGGATTATACAAGAAGGTTATTGACTTTCTTCACAACAGTCAAGCTTGAGTATATCCCTCGGGACGAGAATCAGTTCGCAGATGCTCTTGCTACCATTTCATCCATGATCAAAGTTCAAGCTGCTAATTTTGTACCTCAAATCTCAGTTTCCAGACTTGATAGACCAGCATATGTGTTTGCAGCCGATGTTGTCAAAGATGATAAGCCTTGGTTCCACGACATTAAAAGCTTCTTGGAGGATCAAACATACCCACCTGGGGCATCTTCCAATGATAAGAAGACTTTGAGAAGGCTTGCTGGTAGTTTCTTTCTGAACACTGATGGGTCTTTATACAAAAGGAACTTTGACATGATACTCCTCAGATGTGTTGACAAGACAGAAGCAGATTTGTTGATGCATGAAGTGCACGAAGGATCCTTTGGTACCCATGCCGGAGGGCATGCCATGGCTAAAAAGTTGCTAAGGTCAGGTTATTACTGGATCACAATGGATGCAGACTGTTGTGCTTATGCCAGAAAATGTCACAAATGCCAGATCTATGCAGATAAGGTACATGTGCCTCCCAATCCTTTGAACATCATGTCTTCACCATGGCCCTTTGCCATGTGGGGCATTGATATGATTGGCAAGATTGAGCCAACTGCTTCAAATGGCCACAGATTCATCCTGGTCGCCATTGACTATTTCACCAAGTGGGTTGAAGCAGCCTCATATGCAAATGTTACAAGACAAGTGGTAGCCAGATTTCTGAAGAGAGATATCATCTGTCGATATGGAGTTCCCGAGCGAATCATTACTGATAATGGTTCCAATCTAAACAACAAAATGATGGCTGAATTATGCCGGGACTTCAAGATCCAACATCACAATTCTTCTCCTTACAGGCCAAAGATGAATGGCGCTGTTGAGGCAGCAAATAAAAATATCAAGAAGATTGTGCAGAAGATGGTAGTCACTTACAAAGACTGGCATGAAATGCTACCGTTTGCCTTGCATGGGTACCGCACGTCAATCAGGACATCCACTAGGGCAACACCGTATCAGCTTGTGTATGGTATGGAGGCAGTCCTACCTGTTGAAGTTGAATTACCCTCCCTCCGGGTATTGATGGATGTTAAGCTGAACGAAGCAGAATGGGTTCGGTCCCGATACGAACAACTGAGTCTGATTGAAGAGAAAAGATTGGCTGCGATCTGTCATGGACAGCTATATCAGAAAAGGATGAAGAGAGCCTTCGATCAGAAAGTCAGGCACCAAGGGTACCAAGTAGGAGATCTTGTGCTGAAGAGAATCCTCCCTCCTCATACAGACCACAGGGGCAAATGGACTCCAAATTACGAAGGACCATTTGTGGTAAAGAAAGTTTTCTCTGGTGGAGCACTGATGCTCAGCACCATGGATGGTGAAGATTTCCCGTCCCCTGTGAATTCAGATGCAGTTAAAAAATACTTCGCATAAAAATGACCCGCTGGACACAAAAACAAAATGTAAGTCCAGGCAAGAATAGGGCATCCCAGCGAGTCAAAAACAGAATAAAAGACTCGGGCAAAAATAAGGGAAAATAAACAAAAAAATGTACACCCGCTGAGTTGAAAAGCCGCATTGGACAGCTCAGGAAAAAATGGGTATCCCGATGGATTGAAAACCCGAAAGGGCGATCCATGCAAAATAAGGGAATAAGCGAACAACTGCATTCTGAATTCATCTATATCACCTGCAACTTGGCAAACCTCGAAAGGATCAAGCTTCAATCAGAATCAGCCTTCTCCAGAAAGCAAGACGAGAAGAATGTCATTGTCATACGAGTCATAGCAGAAGAGGAAGCTCCTTGGAAGCGTCGTCAACATCGTCAGCACTTTGTTTCTCAATTTGTAACAATCTCCTCCTTTCAGGAGATATGTTTCCTTGACTGTATCTTGCCAATTCAGGGCACATGAATTAATAAAATCAGAGTTTTCAGTCACGATTCGTCTTGTACATTTTTATTTGCAAAGAATGTCTGATGTCTCTAAAACTAATTGCATAAGTACAGATGTTTTTCACTAAAAATGGAAACACATGCTTGCAGGGAATATACTTACTCTCAAAAAGTGCTTGACTCCTATGACGGAATCCAGTAAAGGATACCTCGGGACCTTTTGTGCGTTTCCTTGTCTTTGCAGGATTGAAGGTATCCAGAACGCAACTTGGGGCATGTAAGCTACATCCCAGCAAGCTGGAAAATCAACAAACAGGCTTAGCACTCAAGGTGTTTTCTCCCCAGCTGAGTTGCCTCTCATTACTCCCCCCAGCTGAGTTGCCTCTCATTACTCCCCCCAGCTGAGTTACCAACAGCCTTCCCCAGCCGAAGTACCAATCATTCTTCCTCAGCAGAATGCAGAGATCCAGGGAATTATCACCCCACAGGATCCTCAGCCTCTATCCAGAAGAGCAATGCATGAAGGAGTCACAACAGAGTACAGAAGACTTCTACAAACCCCAGCTGGGTCCCTATATTACAAGAATATGTCAACCAGTGACATGTATCCCCAAGCAAATACATCTCATCAGATCTATCAATGATCTCATCCCCAGCTGGGATGTTCACTTCAAACAGATCAACTAGAGATCTTCGCAGCAACGGGATCCGAATCCCGGATCTTTGCCTCTTTGCATAATCATAGCATTCGCATCATATTATCCCCTCAGAGCGTAGCATTCCGTCTAATACGGAGCATTACGACAAAAATCAAACACATAGCATAATCATAAGTCATGCTGTGAATCGGACACTTGTGAATAATAAACAATCCGTCAATATACAGGATACAATATACAAAAATCCCCACCAGAGTTCCCAGCAAAAGCAGCTGCCTCTCAAATCACAAGCACCAGTACATACACATTTGGACACCCGTCCGTGTCAAATCACCAGCAGAAAGCCAAAGACATCAGCTTTGCACTCACATACTTGTATATACACTTCCTTGACACCCGTCCGTGTCGTATCCCCAGCGCAGTCGCTCACACTTTCATCACCCATATACTTGTTTAATATTATACTTTTCTCCTTTTGACACTCGTCCGTGTCACTCTCCCCAGCAGTTAAAGTATCCATCTATACATTACTCATACTTACTACTCATGTTACACTTATACAGATACTCGTCTGCATCTTGTATACACCATTTATATCCCCACAGATTCGACAGTAGTCCTTGTTCTTTGTTAACCAGTTGGTACTCGTCCGTACCATCATCTCAGAACATTGCGTCTAGTGTTTGTTTCTACGTGATACTCGTCCGTATCATAGTCTTAAGGATGCTCGTCCGCATCTTTAATCCATACACCGTGTCAAACACTCATGTCTTCTTGAATATAGATACTCGCCTGTGTCTACTATTCCCCAGAATAGCCCTTTCAGATTCAACGCTTGTCCGTGTTCTTTGTTAACCCGTTGATACTCGTCCGTATCATCATCTCTGAACATGTATCAGTTTGTTTCTACTTGATACTCGTCCGTATCATAGTCCTAAAGATGCTCGTCCACATCTTTAATCTATACACAAACGTTTAAACACTTATACCTTTTGTTTCTTGGATATAAACACTCGTTCGTGTTTACTTTTCCCCAGTAGATCGCCAACAAAGCAAATTTTCCTTTTATCTAACACTCGTCCTGTGTTATGATAACCCTGAGAGCAGCCGTACCCTGCTAAGTGGTCGTCCTCCACTTCTTGATGGTCGTCCTCCATCATGCTCATCCGATGGCCGTCCCCCATCGTTGATTTAGCAGCCGTCCCCTGCTAGGTGGTCGTCCTCCACCTTTTGATGATCGTCCTTCATCATTTTTATCCAATGGCCGTCCCCATTGTTGATTTTTGGTTATCTGGCATTCGTCCTATGTCATGTGAAACCTTGAGAGCAGCCGTCCCCTGCTAGGTGGTCGTCCTCCACCTCTTGATGGTCGTCCTCCATCATGCTCGTCCGATGGCCGTCCCCATCGTTGGCCTTTTATCCGGCATTCGTCCTATGTCGTGATATTTTCGGCAGCCGTACCCTGCCAGGTGGTCATCCTCCACCTTAGATGACCGTCCCTCATCTTAACCCAACAGAGCAGCCGTCCCCTGCTAGGTGATCGTCCTTCACCTTTGATGACCGTACCTCATCATCTGTTTATTTCATTTATTCTTTAACCCGATGGTCGTCCCCGTCGTGGTCCCTTTTCTTTTAGCCCGATGGCCGTCCCCATCGTTGCTTGCGTTACTTTATGAACTTGATGGCCGTCCCCATCATGTTTCATTCGATCCCCCGAGAATCTTGCAGTTTTACTTGATGGTCGTCCCCATCATGATATTTCATTTTTTCCCAGCTAGTCGGCCGTCCCCGTCTTGGCTTTACCTTTTATCCCCAGCATGTCGGCCGTCCCCGTCATCGCTATTTACCCAGCAGTCGTCCTCTTCTCGACGGTCGTCCTTCGTCGCCTACACTTCACAATATACTTTTCTTTTACAATCTATATCCCTTTTCTTCTTCATTCTGTGAGTGCAAATTTTGGACTGTCTTTGGTATTCAACCACAAGTTATCTTGTTTGCCTGTTAAGCCGCTGCTTACATCCTGCACAGCTAACTCATGTTTGAATAGGGGCAGCTGTAAAGACCCCAAATTTGCCCTCACCCATTCACACCATGGCTTGTGATCATTCTCATATGCATAAACACAATCATATCACCTCACATCTCATTTTTGATTCACTGCATAGTTTCTAAGTCATCTGCACCTAGGGTTTGTGATCTGAGCAATCTCAAAGCTTCTTGAGCCACTCCAAAGGCTACCAATCACTTCAAAGGGATCCATATGTGTTCATATATCATATTACATCCTCTCAAAAGTCAAGATTTCAAAAGAATCACAAGAACTAGGGTTTGAAGGGATGCAGAGCCAGGATAGACTGCACAGTTGACCTAAAATTAGGGTTTTGGTTTCAGAGGCCATAACCCCATATTTTTGGTCATTCTTGTTTCCATTGGTCTCTATATGGTATAGGGAGTATGCATATCAATTTTCATGAAGAAATTCCATGGGGAAGTCATCTGATCAAGGGTTGACTTTCTGGACAAGTCAGTGCAAAATCAGGGCATCTGAGGCCCCCAATGACCCAACCAATGGGTGATCTTCATCATTTTGAGTGTATATGATCTTTATTTGATCATGGAAGAAGGTTGAAGTTCACAAAAATCAAGAATTTAGGGTTTTTGCAAATGTTGACTTTTTGGGCATAGTTGACTTTTCTAGAATGCTTCATTTTAGGTCATTTTTCAAGCCTTGATTCTTGATCCAAAAATGCTTCAAATGAAAAAACTTTGGTCATGAAAGTTGTAGATCTCATTTTTCCCTTTTCAAAAAGTACAAGAACATGATCAAACTCTTCTTGGATCAAAAGTTATGGTGTGACAAAGTTGGCTAAAATCATTGATTTTCAAGGCATGCCTCAAATGAGAATTTTGCAAAATCATGAACCAATGCCTTTTGTAACCTCTAGTTCATTTCAAACCATGACACAAACATTCTATAAGTCATAAAAATCAGAATTGAACCAAGAATGCTCATGTATTATGGCTTGTGGGATAAGGAAATCACATGTGAACCATAAAGCAACAACTTGCAAAACTCATGATCACACTTCCTACAACTTGCAACCTTGGATGCTGACTTTGGCTAGCCTTTCCCCTCACCCTTGCTGCGCAGCCCATGCCTTGTACCAAGCCTAGAACCAAGCCATACTTCTCTTACACAAAAGGTGGACTTTGAGCAAAAGCAAACTTACCAATCACTATAGGCCATGTCAAATCATCTGACCTATAGGATTAAAATACAATATCCTTTGGCAAGCAAAACATATCAAGAGGCCAAGCTAAAACACTTCACACCATCACATACACAATCACACTCCCTTTTGCAAATTGCTTCGAATCTCTCTGCCCAGCCATCAAACATCTAAACCATTTTCACCAAACATCTCACCATGATTCATTGAGAAGAAGCCAGCCAAGAACCAGGCCTGAAACAAGCTGTAACCTCACTGCACCATTTTCACTCCAACTTGCAGTTTCTTTCGAAACTCTCTCCACAGCTCACAAACATCAAAACAAACTCCATAAACCTTCTCCACTCATCATCTGGATCACAAACAACCACCTACATTGGCCTGAAAATACCTGAATCACCATTGCCATTTCCAACTGAGCTTGAGCAGAAGCTTGTCAAACTCCTTATCCAGACAGCATAAACTCTTCCTAAGCATTCAAGAATCATCTGGGGACCAAGTAGAGTGGATTGCACTGAAGGAAGTGGTCAGAAAGTGGCTGAAGTGAAAGCTTCGAATCTCAGGTAGCTCAGGAAATATTTTTCCAGAAATCATTTTTTGTGTTCTAAACTTGTTCTATATGTCTTCCTGATCATGAATGTGCCTTTGGTTTTGCAAATGGTGATGGATTGAGAGTTTAATTGCTCTCTGAAACTTTCGTGCCCTAGCTTTTGTTTGCTTCGATTCAGCCTTGTTAGGAAATATAAATGTGTTTTGATTAGGGGTTTTGGTTCGTGAGTGAGTGGGGATCATTTCCCAGTTTTTAGATTTCATTTTAGTTAGGTTTTTGGAGTTTTGGGGATTCTCAGGGGGGGGGGTGCTGGCCGGAGAAGACGACCGGAAGTCTTCTCCGGCAGCCTGAAAGTGATTTGTGCCCTAATCCTATAATTAACTCCCATTTGAATTTCGTGCGTTGGATGCCTTTGACCTGTTGACTACCCGCGCGCATGTGTGGCTTGGATCTTCCCAATTAACCCTAATCCATTTAATTAGATTTAATTAATTATAATTAATTTAATTAACTCAGAAGCAACCTGGACCCTTGGATAGCGCGCGTGGTCAATGACTTTCACCTCAGTTCAAATCTCATCCATTAGATCTGAATACTTCTCCTTTTATTTATTTTTATTTCATTTTATTTTCATTTAACTTGCATAATTAATTTAAAATAGTAAAAAATGTGTAAAAATTATGAAACTTTTTCTCATAAGTTTTATTAATTTTTATGACACAAAAATATTTTCATTTTTATTTTTATCATTTAAAAAGCATTTTTAAATATTTAAAGGATTATTTTTAATTGATTAATGGAAATTAATTTATTAAAAATACCTTTAGGTATTTAAAAATCACCAAAAAATTCATGAAATGTTCTAAGACATTTAGGAACATTGTCCAACCTTCAAACCAAATTTCTTTTGTGATCTTGATGCATTTTAAGAATTTTTCATTGAATTAAAACCATTTTTGTGCATTATTTTGATCCTAAGTTCAAAAAATCATTTCTGCCTATCTAGGAAGAGTTGGACATTGGTTCTTTTTGCATTGCATTGTATTTAGCATGTAGTTTTTGAGATAAAATGGCCATGATTTGATCTTGCATTTTTCAATTGTTTGGCATTTCTTTTGTTTAGGAGCCTTAAAAACCCTAATAACTTGTAAAAATCATAACTCAAGATTGGTTAAGAGTTGAGACCTCCCCTTTGGACATTGGTTTAGTATAAGTTTAGGGTTTCTTTGGGTGGAATTTTCCATTTTTTATCTTGAGGTTTGCTTCTGTTTTTGGTTTTTGTTTGATGTTTGATCCATGAACCCTAATTTGGGCTTCCATTTGCATCCTTCTTGCATTCTCTTGCACAACATGACTTGCCATGACATTTCAAGCATCCATGTGATTCATTTGACATCTTAAGACATATAGAAAGCATGTTTGATCATTGCATCTTGCATTTGCCATGTTGTTTGCCATGTATGTTTCATAACTTTTCATGTAAGTTCATGCTCCTTAACTTGCATCATATGCATCCATAAACTTGTATGAACATTTCCATGTGCTGCCTCATGCTTGTAGCATCTCATAGCATCATTATCATCATCAACATGCTTCTGGTTTGGTTTTGCATCATGTCATCTCATCCCATTTGGCATTGCATTGCATTTTCTTTTCTAACTTTTCAGGTGGTAAGTAACTTTGGGAAGTGAATTTGCCTTCACTTCTCATAACTTTTCTTTTCATCTCTCTTGCATCCATTGCTGCATTTTTATATGTGTTTGAGTTTGAGCTTGCTCACTCTTCTTCTTCCCTCTTTCTTTCTTCAAGTGACTTGACTTCTTGAATGAAGCAAGTCACTTTTGCTTCTCTTGATCTTGTTCATCTGCTTCCTGGTGGTTCCATTGAAGATTGTTCTTGCAAACCTCACAAACCTTAGGAACAACCAAGCATGACAATGATTAGGGTTTTGATTAGTCTCCCCACTTAGATTTCACCTTTGTGTCTCTTTGAGTCTTCTCTTCTCATCTCATAATCAGGGACTAAACCCTAAAGGCTTTAAGGCTTTGTGATTAAGCTTATGCCTGCATCCTTCTATTAGGATGGAGTGTATAACTTTAATCCTAAGTGTTAAACCCTTAATGTGTTTAAATCTCTTAATCGATCCACTTAATAACTATCAAGACATTACACTTGTAACTTGGGCCTTGCATTAGGGTTCTAATTCTTCCTTAATTGGTTAAGAAGGACTAACCCTAGTGTTAATGGACAAGTCCCCCTCAAGTTGTCTTACAAATCATAAAACTCACTTCATCATCATATCATTAAATAAAATCCATTTAATCAAAGGCTTGTTTTGTCATGAGTTTAATCCCTAATCATGGATTAAGTTGAGGAGTTTTCCTCAGCTTAAACATTCTCATCTATTATCCTTCTATTAGGATGGTGTAATGAGCCTGTTTAATCCTTGATTATGGCTTAACCTCATTACTCAACACTAAACAAAAACCACAAAAACACCTAAATAATCACAAATAGGTTAATGATCTTAATCCTATACCAAAGGTGATTAAGTGTGAGAATCTGACTTCACACTTAAGGTATTCTTATTACCCCTAATCAGAGGGAGGATGTGATGAGTTTACTAACCCATTGGTTTAGGCTTAAGCTCATTTTCTTATGACAAACTTAAAAAAAAAGCAATAAAATACTGAAAACACAAAAAAACAAACAATAATCGTCTCCTTCGGGATTCTTTTCTCATCTCATTCACTCATAAACGAGAACTTGCTTCTTCCGTCTAATGCAAGACAGTTTGCATCTGTGTCAGACAGATCATACACTTGAGCATAGGCAAGTAGGCAGTTCACAAGTCAATTCATCTTTCAGTCTCTTTGGGTCGAACTACGGTGTTCTGACTTCCTCATTGCACGAGAGGATACGTAGGCATAACTTAACAGTTATCGAACAAAAGTCTCTGTACATCCCCCCTCTTTCAGTATCATTCTTTGGCCTCATTATCATGAGCATTTCACTCTGTTCCTACACTGACACTTTCATACTTCATATCACTTATATACTATACACTGACACCTGTACATTCTTTCCAGCTATTTTATACACAAATTGCACTGACACTACCCCTTTAAAACACAAATCTTTTAAGCGTGGATCCCGTCGAGTACGACGGACAATCTGGGTGCTAATACCTTCCCAGGTTGTAACCAACCCCCTTTCTCAGTCTCTCTGGTTCGCAAACCGTCTTATCCATATCTTTCTAGGTCTATGCAGCATTGCCTTTCCTCCGGGATAAAAATGCCTAGCTGGCGACTCTTTTCATCTCCAGTGAGTTCACGGCTGTGTGTTCTCATTGTCCCTTTCGCCGACCGTTCGCGTCTGTACCTTTATCAGGGCTAGTCCCATTTATCGGGAGCGACACCAATGCATCGGCAAACTGATTCTCATCACGTGGTATGTACTGAAGCTTTACTATTGTGAAGAACATCAACATCCTTCTAGCATAATCCCTATAAGGAATTAAGTGTTCTTGATGCGTATACCACTTGCCAGTAATCTGATTAATCACGAGAGCTGAGTCTCCGAATATATCGAGGGTCTTAATCCTGAGATTAATAGCCTCCTCTATTCCCATAATGCAAGCCTCGTACTCCGCTTCATTGTTGGTGCAACCAAAAGTGATTCTGGCAGAGAAAGGAAAATGTACACCTTCAGGAGTGATTAGAACAACACCAACTCCGCACCCATTGATATTGACATCCCCATCAAACATCAATCTCCATTTGGATTCAGGGTCTGGCCCCTCCTCCGGGAGTGGTTCCTCGTAGTCCTTAGCTTTGAGGTACATGATGTCCTCATCAGTAAAGTCAAACTTCATGGGTTGATAATCATCCTCAAGAGGTTGTTGTGCAAGATAGTCTGAGAGCACACTTCTTTTGATGGCTTTTTGTGAAGTGTATCGAGTATCTTACTCAGTCAGCACAATATACCAACGTGAAACCCTTCCAGTTAATGCTGGTTTCTCAAAAATGTATTTGACAGGATCCATCTTTGAAATTAACAAGGTAGTGTGGGTCAACATATACTGTTTCAGTCGGCGAGCAGCCTATGCCATAGCGCAATAAGTTTTCTTGACCAATGAGTATCTTGATTCACAATCGGTAAATGTTTTGCTGAGGTAGTATATTTCATGCTCTTTTCGACCAGACTCGTCATGTTGTCCTAGAACACACCCCATTAATCCTTCGAGCATAATCAAGTACATGATGAGCAGCCTCCCCGGAACTGGAGGCATCGGGATTGGAGATTCCTGCAAGTATTCTTTAATCTTTCCAAAAGCCCTTTGACAATCATCGTTCCATCTGAGTGTCTGCTCTTTTCTTAGCAATTTGAATATTGGTTCACATGTAGCTGTGAGGTGAGATATGAACCGTGCAATGTAGTTCAATATACCTAGGAAGCCACACACTTCTTTAGCTGTTCGCGATGCAGGCATATCTTGTATGGCTTTGACTTTAGCAGGATCTACCTCCATCCCTCTCTGGCTCACAATGAAACCCAACAATTTTCCAGAATGCACCCCAAAGGTTCACTTCTTAGGATTTAACCTCAGACGAAACTTTCTTAGTCGTTCAAACAACTTTTTGAGGTTTACTAGATGCTCTTCTTCATCTTGGGACTTGGCGATCATATCATCCACATAACATTCAATCTCTTTGTGGATCATATCATGAAACAGTGTCTCCATTGCCCGCTGATAAGTTGCCCCGACGTTCTTCAAACTGAAAGGCACGACCTTGTAGCAAAACATACCCCAAGGGGTAATGAACCTTGTTTTCTCCATGTTTTACAGCGCCATTTTGATCTGGTTATAACCAGAGAAGCCATCTATGAAGGAAAAGACCGAGAATTGAGTTGTATTATCAACCAATACATCGATGTGAGGTAATGGGAAATCAACTTTTGGGCTTGCTCTGTTTAAGTCCCGGTAGTCAACGTACATCCGGACCTTACCGTCCTTTTTTGGTACTAGCACAATGTTAGCTACCCAGAGTGGATTACTAGTCACGTCAAGTAACCCAACATCCTACTATTTCTGAACTTCTGCTTTAATTTTCATCGCCATGTCAGGACGAGTTCTACGAAGCTTTTGCTTAACAGGAGGGCAATCTTCCCTTAGTGGCAGCTTATGCATCACAATGTCTGTATCTAAACCTGGCATATCTTGATATGACTAAGCAAAGATGTCCACATATTCTCGAAGCATGCCAATCAATTCTTCTTTTACCCCGACATGCAGACTGGCACCTATCTGAATTTCCTTCTTTGCATCTTCTATTCTGATGTTGATGACTTTAATCTCTTCTTGGTGAGGCTGAATAACTCTTTCCTCCTATCTCAATAACCTGGCCAATTCTTCAGGGAGTTCACAGTCTTCCTCAATCCCTTCATTAGCTTGATAGATGGGATTATCAAAGTCATATTCGGTCATAGCAGGAGAGTTATCAAAGAAATCTGAATGATTGGTTCTGCACAATTGATGTGCTTATTTTAGAATCTGTTTTACAGAAAAGAAAGAAAAAACAAAAGAAAACATTTCCATTTTTATTGTTTTTTTTTGTGAAAAAGTTTAAAAGGAAAGAAAGGGAACATAGTTTTGAATGAAAAATGTCCATTATTCATGATAAAATAAACTACATAAAATGCAAGGAGGCCCTACAATGAATCCATACACCTTGGGTATAGAGAAGGATTTAACATGCGTATGATATTGAGAAAACAAAGAAAATTACTCTGGTCGGCAGGTAACTTAGACGAAGTCTTCTACGAACCAATTCTTTAGCTCTTCCCCTGGGACACACAGATGCACCCAGTTATCGAGATCGCAATCACTATTAGCATTATCTTCAACAACACAAACTTGATTAGGATCAATCACACCCCCACTGTAGAAACCGATTGCCCTGCTCTGAGACCCTGTTGCCTGCCCTGGGACATAGCCTATCCCAAACTTGTCTTCTTTTTTAAGAACCTCAACCAGCTTGCCCCAGCCATGGGCATTTCCAGACTGCACCACTTCCATGGCCTGCTTGTAAGATGAGATGGACGTGCCGACTCTCTCATTGCCCTCAACCCAGAGCTAAGAGAAACTTCATTGACATGAACAACTTCAAAAACCCGATAGAGTGTCCCATGGATCTCCCCATCCATTTCGACGTATTTGAACGTAGACAAGTGGCTAACAAATATGTCTTCTTCACCACAAATAGTAACGACTTGTCCATCAACGACATATTTCAATTTCTAGTGCAAGGTAGAGGTCACAACACCTGCAACATGGATCCATGGACATCCCAAAAGAAGCAGCTATTAGCTGGCTGTATATCCATGACATAAAAGGTACTCTTGAACACTTGCGATCCAATCTTAACCGGCAGCTCGACTTCACCAAAGACTGATCTCCTGGATCCATCAAATGCTTTTACCACTAAATCACTTGGCCTTAACACAATATCGTCAACATCCATCTTCATTAAAGCCTTTTTAGGAAGCGCATTCAAAGAAGATCCCGTGTCCACCAACACGTGGGATAATACAACTCATTTGCACTCCATCGTGATGTGCAAGGCTTTGTTTTGATTTCATCCTTCAGAAGTTAGATCCCTATCTGTGAATCCCAACCCATGACTGGCATTCACATTGGCCACCACTGTTTCCAACTGATTCACAGTGATTTCTTGAGGTACATAAGCCATTTGCAGCACTTTCAACAAAGCTTCCCGGTGCGCCTTGGAACACATCAATAGAGATAAAATAGAGATCTTTGAAGGTGTCTGGTTCAGCTGCTCGGCCAGCTTATAATCATTCTTTTTTATTATCCGCATAAATTCTTTGACTTCTTTCTCAAAGACATTCTGCTATGTAGCCGAAGTCACAACCTCTTCAGTAGCTACCTGTTTTCCCTTAGCTCTAGTAGCAACTTCAGCTTCCATATTTGTTCTGAGAGTTTGTGGAGCAAAAAGTCGTCCACTGCGAGTGAAACCCCCTACTCCTCCAACATTGCGAATACTAGAATCAATAGTCACAGGCTTCTCTTCAACTTTCTGGCCTTGAACATACACATCAGAGCCATAGTTCCAAGGAATTGCTCTTTCACTTTCATAAGGCATGGGTCCGGGAACAATGATAGTAACAAGACTAACTGTGACATGACTAACTTCTTGAGGCACATAGATGGTCACTGGTGCCGACCAGGGAGGCATCTCTTCAGGAGTAAAATATATTGTCACTGTAGAAACCACGTCTCTTTCGTTGTTCACCTTATCGAACTGTAGGGAACCCTCATTTATCAACATCTGTATACCAGCCCTGAGCTTGTCACAACCATTCTTGGAGGTCAAATAGTCTTCACAGTTTTCATCACAACTAGGGAACACCTGCCCCTTTAACAAACGCTATTTCACAACAGCTAGTGGTGTATGCACTTCGTTCACATCCAGAATAAAATTCAGAACTCTCCCACCTTCAATGGAATTAACCCTTACCCCTTCATGATTTGGCATGGTGTTGGTATTAACATTTGGTGGCGGAGAGAAATTAATAGCTTTTGAGTCAATGAGATCTTGAACTTTGTTTTGAAACGCTCTACATTTCTCAGTTGAGTGCCCTAGGGCACCTGAATGGAAAGCACATCTGGAATTAACATCATAACCCTGAGGAAGATCACCTATAGGTGGTGGAGCCAAAGTCCTCAGTTTTACCATGTTCAAATCTAATAGCCTCTGTAGAAGCGCTATGTACGTCATAGGAATAGCTTAGATAACATGACCAGTGGGACGAGGTTAGCGTTGTTAGTAGGATCTTTGTTGATTGTTGCATTGTTGTTGTTGTGGTTGTGGAGCAAGCGCTGTTGGGATAGTGATAGAAGCCCCTTGTTCATACTGATTTCTACGCCCAAGGCCCCTTCCTCTGCTGTATACAACGTTTGTCTCACCTTCTCGCCTCCTCTGAGGACCAGCAAAAGGCTTTCTTGCTCCGGACGAACTGCTTGCACCAGTATCATGTATCTTTCCCAATTTCAACAAAGTTTCAACCCTCTCTCATGTAATGACCAGATCTATGAACTTAGTAGCTGAGCAGGAAGCTAAGCAATCCATAAACACCCCTTGAAGAGTCCCAATGAATATGTCATCCATCTCATGTTCTAGCAAAGGAGGTTGAACTCTTACAGCCAATTGACGCCACCTCTGGGCGTATTCCTTAAAACTCTCCTTGGAATTTTGAGACATGTTTTGTAGATGGGTACGGTTAGGAGCCATATCCATGTTGTACTGGTAATGTTTGACAAAAGCTTCAGCCAATTCTTTCCAGTTTCTGATGGACGCCCTGCTAAGCTTCATATACCATTTCTGAGATGCCCCGATGAGGTTGTCTTGGAAATAGTACATCCACAACTTCTCGTCATCAGCGTGGGCAACAATTCTTCCAACATAAGCCTGCAGATGGGTCTTCGGGCAAGAAGAACCGTTATACTTATAAAAAAATTGGAGCTTTGAACTTGTGGGGAATCTTCACTCTAGGAACTATGCCTAAATCAGTTATGTCAAAACCTAAGGTGTTTTGAGATTGAATTGACCGAATTCGTTCTGCCATTTCCTCGAAACGACGATTCACATCAGCACCTTGTACTTCCATATCCTCAAGAATAGTAAACTGGTCCTCCTAACTATCCATCATAGGGATGCCAACAGGCTCATTAATAACAACATCAGGTTGAGGTCGAGGACCACCATTGCTACCACGAGCACCTGTACCATTGTTGCCATTTCCATCTTGATTTTTGTCTATCATATCACGAACATGCTCCTGATTCTAATTGATGCCAGTCACGAGAGTCATGAACTGGTCCATCCTGTTGCATAACTCTGCCAACTTGGTTTGCATCTAGTCCATATTTCTGCCTTTGTTCTCTTTGGTTGGATACATGTGCACTCTTCTCGCAGTAATAGTGCCCTGAAAATGGAAGACGTTAGAAACATGTGGATGTACCTGCAAAACAAGAAAGAGGGTGATATGTATGCAATGCAAGCTATTTGTGCTTTCATTGTCAGGCCTTTTTGCCCCAGTTTTGGTATCTGTTAAAGGAATCCAAATGACCTTTGAGAAAATTCTTTGAGAATACCCTTTTCAAAGTACCCACATTCAAACACCTTTACACAACCATTTTTCAAAGCACACGAAGCTCAAGAATGACAATTGCATAGAATAACCAACACCCGCAAGGCACGAGTAACATCCCCGTATGGTTACAAGTCTTACAAAAATATAAAGTGCAGGAAAATATACAAGATTCCTATAATAATCCTGTAGGTAATCTAAAATACAAGAAAAGAAAACAAACTAAAACTCTAGGCTGCAAGAAGACTCTGATCCTTCTCCTGTGAACCCCAACTCAATCCTGGCTCTCTTAACATCAGCTCTCCACCTAAGATCTTCCATCTCCATGAGTGCTTCATTCAACTGCTGGGAAGTCTCCTGTTGACTCTTATGGGTCAGCTCCAACTCTTCTTTCTGGGAAGCAATCTGCAGCTCGTACATCTCTTCCTTTTTCTTGTACTCTTCTTGATCTTGATTCCTCTGGTCTTGCACCCAAGTGATGGACTGTTTGGCTTCTCTAAGATATTTCCTGGTCTTCCTGAATTCTTCCTCTCTCTTAATGTCCATCAGACCTCTTCTCTAGAAGTAAGCTTCTCTTTCTGCAAACTCCTTCTCTTTGGCCTCCTGAGCTATCTGTATCTTATGCAACTTCTCTTTTAAAATTGTTTTAGAATGAGCCATTTGATGGTACAAGCCAGTCATCTCTGCATTTTCAACTCTCAACTCTTGTAGTTGGGCTTCCAACTTTTGGTAGTCTTCCATGGAAACAGTGGTCTGTACAGCAGCAGTCTGAGGTAACACATCTCTTGGATAGAGGGGAGGCTCCACTGAGAAAGGAAGTAGTGTAATTTCAACACGACTCTTCAACCAAGTGGCAAAGGAATCATACATATTTGGGTCCACTCTCCCAAATTCCTAATTTCCCTTCTATGTCTTTGCAGCCCAAGCTTGATATACTCTGATGACCATCTCTTTATTTCCTTCAATAGGGAGATACAAGGACTCAACAACTTCCTCTTCAGACGGAGAATCTCTCAAAGGATACCCAAATTGGCTTCTAGCCAACACTGGGTTGTAGTTAATCAATCCATTTATTCCCAACAAGGGGACATTAGGAAATCCATCACATCTAACAATCATCTTCTTTCCCAATACATCTCTATCGCAACCCCAGGCTATATCTTCTGCAGTTAACCCCATCAATCTTCGGGACCATTTCCATTCACCTTTCAATTCTTTAAACGATCCTGACTTTGGAAATTGCATGGCAAACCAATCAGCAAAAAGAGGAGCACAACAACTGACAAACCCTTCTCTTCTCTCGTTTCTATAAGGGACCCCATAATAAAAGTCACCCAGCAAAGTAGGAATAGGATTCCTTCTAAAGAAGATAGTCATTGCTTCCATGCTTACAAACCCTTTGTCACTTGGAAATAAGCTAGTACCATATACCAATAAAGCCAACAACACACTGAACTCTGCCCATTGACCTTCCTGAGCGTAAACTAAAGCTTCCTGAATGAGCACATCACATGGCAACCCATTTCCTTTGCTTCTATTCAACCCATGTCTTACCCTAGATAATGGAAAATGACACCTCCTGACAATTTCTTCATCTTTGAGTACCTTCCCTGAAGAAAAGTAAGGTTGTCTTTAAAAGGAATTTGTAGCATGCTGAAAATTTCTTCTAAAGTAGGTGCCAACACGTAGTCAGGAAACACGAAGCAACGCAACAGAGCATCATAGAACTATAGCAAGGTGTGGAGACTGTCCTTCTGATCTTCTGTAGGCTTATCCATGAACCAGAGAATCTGCCCAAACTTGGTCTTGAAATCACCCATAACCTTGTCATTCATCAGATTCTTCATCTTGGGCAAGTTCTTAACCTCCAGCTATGGAAAGGTGTAGTGTGCATTATTCTTCCGGGGAACAGTGATAACTTCTACCATCTGGATACAAACAGCTGATGGATACCAGAACCGTGTATAAACAGGAATGCAAACCTAAGAAATGAAAACACAAAAGATGTTAATGATGCTATGGTATGATGCAAATGCAATGTAAGGCACATATGATCAATCTGGAGCTATTTGGATACTGGATATCAGAGCCAAGTGATCAGAAACCCAAATCCTCTGGATAACAACCATAGATAAGAATTCAGATAATCACAGATAAACTCAGTTCAAGGATTCAGAACCAGATAAACCCAAGAACTCTAGGATCAAAGTAACCAGATCATAACATAAGACTTCACTAGTGACAGGGTATGATGAGGTCAAGGGTTCCTGCAAACCTGTAAACCCCTCCCAATCTCACGGGTGTGCTCCGGGTTAAACATCACGGACTTTCAAAGTCGAATATATATAATACATTCACCATTTCCGAGAAATGGCTCGTGACCAGATCAGGGAATCAGTTAAGCATTATGTACTACTCAGGGAGGTTTCAGCGTGAGTCTGGTAAAACAAGCATCCCTTATAAGTCACTAGCTTCCAGCGCTGAAATCGAGAAACATTAATACATTCAGCCCGTAGAATACAGTATTATCGTCATACAACCAAATGCTTTAACTGTATTCCTATAAGATAACCAGGCCATCCTATGCGAGTTCCAGGTGGGCCCTCGGGTGTGAATGGGTTTGCCACAAAATATGGTTTGCCACTGTCACCACTGGAGAGGGATGTTTCCAGAAGGTTCTCAATGATCGGTCCCCAGTCGCACATAACTATCAAGGTCGTGTAATGAAGTAGAGAAAAACCCTATATCAATACACTTCCAAGACGGTCACGAATCTGGGTGTGAACGCACTAATACCCCCATGACAAGATACCATGGGGCCATAGTGATAGCTCATGCTAAGTCCTAAGGTGCACTCAAGTCGGGTGCTTGGCTAACCAGTACAGCCAGACAATCTAGTATATATATATATATATATATATATATATATATATATATATATATATATATGATACATGAAAATAAATACTGAAAACTGTAAACAAAGCGGTAAATAAAATTGTAAATAAACAACAGTAAACTAAACAAGCAACAATAAACAATCAAACACACAAAGAAACAGAAACATGCAAGTTCTAGGAGAGACTCTCAAGAGGAACCAAAGATTTTGGGTTCGGTCCCCAGCAGAGTCACCAATTGTCGCTCCCTGGATTTCCATCTTGGTACAAACGCGAAAGTGGCGCAGAAAAGGTAGAGTTGCCGGCCAAGCATTTTTATCCCGCAGTAACGGGAATGGTAATGATGCACAAACTAGAGAAAGAAAGGAAAGGACAAGTTCATGCGAACCAAAGAACTGGGTTTGGGAGTCGGTTACGACCTAGGAAGGTATTAGCACCCAAGATCGTCCGTCGTACCCGACGAGATCCACGCTTGCAAAGAAATTATTTCAAAGGTTAAAAGAAAAGAAAGATGCTGCAAAAAGAAAGACTGAAACTGGATAAGAAAAGAAAAGAAAGGGGGAAATGTAGGGAAAATAAAAGAGTGCTCGAACGGACCCTACCCCGCTGCCTACGTACCTCATATGGACATGAGGATTAGAGTCGTCGTAGTTCCCCTAAATATGGGTGGAAGGATTGCTTGTGTGTTAAGGCTTGAACTGCTTATGTCAATGCTCAGGTGTTGCAGGCTCTTCTAGTACGAGTGTGTTACCTCTTGCAGAGAGACAAGTAGTAGCAAGTCCTTACAATTAGAATGAGGGTGATGAGAAAAAAAGTCTCGAAAGAGAGACGTTTATTCTTTGTTTTTGTTTTTTAGAAGTTTTTAGGAGTGTGGCACAAGGAAATGAATTCAAATCCTATTCTAAGGAATGTGTTCTTATTACCACATTCCTAGATAGAATGAGTAATAAATTCACCAAGAATGAAGAAGACCCTCAAACTTGTTTCCAAAGATTAGGGTTTGAATTCACTAACTTGTTTTTTGGAATTATTAAATGTTTTGTGAATTAAATGAAGAAGTGTTTTTTATGATTTTCTCTGTGAAGATAGGCTTATGATTGAACTTGTGCATCATGCTAGAAAAGCTTGTACCACCACCACGATGGGGTGAGTACAAGTGTCTTATGGAATAACGCCATGTATCAAAGACTACTTCAACTTTTTTATTAAAGTGTTTTTTAGTTTTTTGTATGAAGATGAGAAAGAGAAGAACCAAAAGAAACTCAAAAGGTAAAACCACTAAGGGGAAAGACTAATCCTAATGTTATCATGAAAAGATGGACCTAGGTTAGTATGGCTTTAATTCTATCCTAATGAAGAAGAAGGAAATAAGAAAAGAGGAGAAGAAGAAGAAAGTAGGTAGAAAATCAACTTACTTCTCTTAAAGAATTTAAGTTGTTCTCTAAAGGGAATGGAAAGAAGTTAAACAAGTGATGGCCTAGGCACATCTCAAAGACAAGTATGAAAGCAATAAAGAGAAGAGAAAGAGGTTTGAAATGTGGATTAGCCATCCATACTTCCCACTTACCATTGCACCTACAAGTGTTAGTAGAATTCACAAGAAATAAGCAAAGATCAACTAAGTTCAAATGAAATAAGAATAAGCAAAGGATCAATACAAATAATCACAACCAGAACTTAAGGGTCACACCAAAGTCTTAAATCAATCATACAACATCATACCAAGAATAAGGCAAGAAGTCATAAAAACACTTATCAAAGCGTCATGAAAGACACAAAGTGAAAATATGAGATTAGAAGTGTCAAACAAGATAAACATTAACCAAAATCATCAAAGTCAGAATCCTATCATGGTAAAGAAGTTCCTAAAAAGAAGATAGAAACATCACTTTAGGCATACAACTTCAAACTGGTTCAATTGGGAGAAGCATGGAGAAGTTAAGAGTGTGTGGAAGCATACTTGTGCAAGTGAAACTTAGTGATCACATAACATCAAAAAAGTCAAAGCAAAACTTCAATACAAAATCCAGGGGTCTAGCAACATATTATCAAACACATAAACAAACCTTAGGAGTTGGCACAAGTTCCCTCCTATTCTAACAAGCAAGCATTGATCACATAAGAGACACATTAGGGCATGCTAAGAACAAAATTCAAACAAATGGAAAGCATGTCTTAAAAATTCCACCATTAAGCAACAAGACACCTTAATCATGCATAGAAAACATACCAAGATCACATGGAAAAAATCATAAGCAAACCACATCAAACAATGGCTCAAATATCACTTAGGGTTTCACAAGCAATCAAAGTCAACAAGCACTCAAAGTCAATATATCAAAAGATCCAGAAACATGCGCATGATAACAGTGGTGTAATGGCATGCACAAGGATTAATTATGAAAATAAAAGGTCACGTGCAACACGCAATAATTTTAATGTGCTGTCACATTATTAGCCATCCAATTCAAATAATGGACGAGCAAGATTAAGTCCCTGGCCTCTAGCTTCCTTCACCTGCGTTCTCATGTTTTCCAGAATCCGGTGACCGGAGCTAGGGCTTCGGCACCGGAAAATGCATATGATGAACAAATAACAATAATAATCAACCAAAATCTCCAGATCACATCATTTCATCACACTGAACATGAATTTGCACTCCAAATCACCAAACAACAACAAATACGCACGGATCAAAATAAGGAAAATTCATCATCAAAACTTTATCTCATGCATACATACTCATTTCTCAAGCAATTTCAAAACTAAAAGCATCGGAGTGATCCGTTAAGCTCAACAAACACAATGCACACAATAAAACCAAGTTCTACATCTATGAATTCCAAGGTATACCTGAACTTTGAGAACTCGGAATAAGCTAAGAACTCCTTCCAAAAGCTGCAGATCCACTTGCTTGAACCTCCTCTTGCAAAATAAATGAAAGATGGAGCTTGAAATGGCTTGAATCTGAGAATCCGAAACCTTTTAATCTGAACTGAACCTCAAGAAATCTTCACTCAAAGCTCCAATTGATGGCTGATTAATGATCCTTATGACTTGAGGATGAAGAATATATGAAGATCTGAGGCAATGTGTTTGTATAGAGGGAGATTCGAAGAGCATTGCACTTGAGCAAGAAACTTTGAAGTTTGGAAATGAGAGAGTGGCTGATTGATTCTAGGGCACAATTCACTTATATATCATGTGTATAGACACCTGATTAGGGTTTTGTGAGGAATGGATGCAAGGAAAGTGTGTGAGAGATCTTTTTGATATTTTGCATGAACTTGCACATGGGATGATTTGTGCGTGCAACTTACCATTCATGTTCATATTCTGACTTATTTTGATGCCTTTACCACCCTTAGATCAATCTCTTGGCTTAGAAGCACTTGTACCATGCTTTATGAAGGGTTTTGCAAAAATAAGCTTAGTGTAATATCTCATGCATCATCCACGAATTCTTGTTATTTCTTGGGCAAATATTCTTGTCATGGATTGCATTTGAATATGGTAATTCACATTGGTCCATAAAATTCCTTGAAAACACATTACAAGTCATTTTGCAAAGTGGTGGAAACTTGAAAAATGTGGTAAAACCCTAAAAACAACCAAACTTCCAATGGTCATATCTTGAGTTCTACACATGATATTGTCGCTCCCGGGATTTTCATCCTAGTACAAACGCGAAAGTGGCGCGGAAAGGTTAGAGTCGCCAGCCAGACATTTTTATCCCAAAAGAATGGGAAAGGTAATGTTGCACAAACCTGAGGAAGAAGGAAAGGACAAGGCCTTGCGAACCAAAGATCTGAGTACGGGAGTCGGTTACGACCTGGGAAGGTATTAGCACCCCAGATCGTCCGTCGTACCCGACGGGATCCACGCTTGCTTGTTTTGTTTCAAAGGGTGAGAAAATATAATTGCTGCTGAATAAGACCGCTACTGGAATAAAGGGAATGGAAAATGAGAAAGGAACTGAAAGAGAATGGAAAGAAAGAATGGGGAAAATGTAGGGAAAATAAAGAATGTGCTCGAACGGGCCCTACCCCGCTGCCTACGTACCTCATCGGGATAATGAGGATCAGAGTCGACGTAGTTCGCCTAACCTAGGCGGGAACTGATTGGTTTGTGTTTTTTAGGATGACGTTGCCATAGCTCTAGCTCAGGTGTTACCGGCTCTGACACGAGGGTGTTTACCGTATCGCTGTTTGAACTGTCGAGACAAGTCATGAAAAGTATGAGATGAGAAAGAAGACGTGACTTCTTGGTTTGTTGTTTTTTAGAAGAAATGTTTTGAATTTGTTTGTGAACGGTCTTGTACTAAGACCTATCCATCGCGGGAAGTATTTACACCTCGCCCCGAAACAGGACGCGTATAAACACTCCGCAACAAAGTCTCGTGTCGTACAAGATTGTTCGGTTTTTCATTAAGTGTTTTATTGTTTTTCTTTTGAGATGAGAAAGAATGACTCAAATGGGAAAAGGGACAAAAACTAAGGGGAACTAAGACCAACCCTAAGTTATTTATTATGCACAAAAGGGAGATCCTAATGGTTAGTGAGGTTTCTAATCCTAAGGAGGAGAGGAAAGAGGAAGAGAAAAGGAAGAAGAACACAACTTACTTCCTAATGAAGTTAAGTTGGTTCCAAAAGGGGAAAACCTAACAAGCACAAACATTATATAAGGCAAATGGTGCAAATTAAATGCCTTAGAAATACCAAAGAGGATAGGGTTTTTAGACATACCTTGCCCTCCCTACAAAACAAAGGTTAGCATGGTAAACTTGATAAAAATAAGGTAAACAAAATTACCTAATTAATTCCTAAGGGAACTAGGACCTAAACTAGACTCAATCTATAGTTTAAAGGACCTAAAGCTAATGCAATGCAAAATTCAGCAACTTATTTACAACATTTAATGCACAAACAGCTATGAAATGCACTATGCAATGCAACAGCTTTTTACAGCACCTATATGTATGCAAAAACAGGTGTTAAAAGTCACAAACAGCATGCATTTACAACAAACAGCACACATTTTACAGCACCTATGCAAAACAACAGCTATGAAATGCAAAATCCAGAATTGCTCATTTTTATTTTTTATGCACAAACTCAATGAAAAATGCACTAATATCAACATATACATGCATTTGAACATGGATTAACATACATAAATGCAAGAACATGAACATTATTGAATGATTATACAAGCATGCATCACATGGCTTATGCAACAAGTAATGCCAAAATAAGGTACATGAACATGCATATGAACATGATGATGATTGATTATGAACATGCAATATGCTAGATCAAACATAATGTCAAACTCAATGCAAAATTCAGAATTGAATTTATGCAAATGCTATGATCAAGCATGCAACTAAATGCAACCAAATGCACATACATACATGTTTATGCAACATGCAACATACATCAACATAATGATACAATGAAATGCAAAATGATTTAATGCAATGCAAACATGTAAAAACAGAATGCAACATGATTATTACATACCTAATGATGTATGAACATAGCAACAAAATGCAAGAACTCAAGCCATACACAAAGAACACAAAAAACACATAATATGCGATATGAACGGAATCGTGTCGAAACGACTCGAAATGGGGGAATGAGCTACTGGAAATGGACTCAAAAATTCCCTAAAATCACTACCTAAACATGTATGAACATTAAAGGCATAGGAAATCAAGAATGAGCAATCAACTAAACCAAAAATCCAAAATTCGACAGCGTTAACCGGTTAACCATATGGGTTAACCGGTTAACGGACCTAAAACAGAAGCAATTTGGCCAAAAACGCCTGCGTTAACCGGTTAACCAAATGCGTTAACCGGTTAACACTGACCAGAATTGAAAAAACAGCTTTTAAAATAAGTGCTTTTGGCCGCAATCTTGCTTCTAATGATCCCTAACACCTAGGAACATGCTAACACTAATTTCTACTTATTTTGAGCTTATTTACACATGCTAGCACCTATATCTATTAACACCTTAAACTTTTAAATCAACAAAAATCACAAAATGCAAACAACACATAAAGAAAATGAAATCGATCGCAAGCAAAACAAAAAGCACTTAAAGAATGCCGAAATGGCGAGATGAAGAGAATAACTTAAAGAAGAAGTGATTAAGATCACCAACCTACGAAGCGGAGGAGTGCTTCGGTGATTGTTGCAAGTATCGGAGCTTGAATCGAAGAGAAAACCGAAAACCGAAAACCGCAAAATAAATGCGTTATTGAGCTTGAATCTTCGTGTGCTTCCGATAAGTCGATAATCCTCACAAAATTCAGTAGCTTCTTCTTCCACAATCCACAAAATCAATGGAGGTTGAGGCTTAAGCTTCAAGATCTTCAAGTTTCAATGTGAAACTTGAAGAGCTTATTTGAAAAAGCTTTGGTGAAAGGGAGAGGAAAAGTGAGAGAGAAAAAGTGATTATGAGAGAAGTGAAAAATTTGGAATTGTGGGAACCATTTGCATTGAAGTGATTAAGGGTTATATAGAGGCTAGGCTTGGAGCTAGGTTTGGAATGGAATGAGGTTTGGGGCCCAAAAAATAGGTTTGGGATCCAAAATTAGGTTTGGTAGTTAGTTAGGGTTAGGGTTGGACAAAGGGAATATTCCTTGGAATATTCCTTGGAATATTCCTTGGAACAATCTAGAAGATGGTGGAAGGTGGTGGAAGCTTCCAAGGGAAATGGAGTGGAATTGAAGTGGAAAAATGAGATGGAAAGAATGAAAGGAAGTGTGGAAAGAAAGTGGAAGGAAAAGCGGAAAGAAAAGGGGAGGAAAGTGGTGAATTCTTCCTTTTTAATGGGTTAGCTTGAAAGTGGTGTGGATTATTTTTGGTACATCATTTTCTCTTGAACTCCAATGTTTGCCAAGCCTCGATCGACCACACACCTCATGCAAAGGACGATGAATGACTCATTTATTTTTTTCAAATGCGATGCGATGATATGCGGAATGATGCAAGAATGAAGCGTGAATCGCTCGAGGTTGATGATAAATAAGAGGGCAAATTTTGGGGTGTTACAGCTGCCCCTATTCAATCACTGTAGACTTGAATGGATGATAGGAGTTGCTTTCAGACATTTGAAGTATGCAGGGATTGAATACTAGAAACAACCAGAAAATTTGCACTCGGTGGAAGAGAACAGGGAAATAAACCCAACCATCTAAACTCTGCTTGTGGAGAATTCGGACATGAAGAGTAGCGAATTGGTGAATGTTTTTGGAATATCATTGGGAGATTGTTGATTTGTCACGCTACGGGTGAACTTTGGAAATTGCCACGCTGCGGGTGGACTTGTGACATGATGCCACCCTGAGGATGGACTTTCGCCAATCTGCGGTTGGACTTCAAAATACATCGCCACACTGCGGGTGGACTTTGGATATGATGCCACCCTGAGGATGGACTTTCGCCAATCTGCGGTTGGACTTCAAAATACTTTGCCACACTGCGGGTGAACTTTGGGAAATTGCCACGCTACGGGTGGACTTTAAAATACATTGCCACACTGCGGGTGGACTTGGAAATTGCCACGCTGTGGGTGGACTTTAGAAATGATACCACCCTGAGGATGGACTTTGGCCAATCTGCGGTTGGACTTCAAAATACATTGCCACACTGCGGGTGGACCTTAAAGAGTTGCCACACTGCGGGTGGACTTTTGAGATTTGCCACCCGAAGATGGACTTTGGCCAGTCTGCGGCTGGACTTTTGCTCACTACGGGAGACTTTTGCTCACTACGGGAGACTTTTGCTCACTACGGGAGACTTTTGCTCACTACGGGAGACTTTTGCTCACTACGGGAGACTTTTGCCCACTGCGGGGGACTTTAGAGATTTGCCACACTGCGGGTGGACTTTTGCTCACTACGGGAGACTTTTGCCCACTACGGGGGACTTTTGCTCACTACGGGAGACTTTTGCCCACTACGGGGGACTTTTGCTCACTACGGGAGACCTTTGCTCACTACGGGAGACTTTTGCTCACTACGGGAGACTTTAGAGATTTGCCACACTGCGGGTGGACTTTTGCTCACTACGGGAGACTTTTGCCCACTACGGGGGACTTTTGCTCACTACGGGAGACTTTTGCCCACTACGGGGGACTTTTGCTCACTACGGGAGACTTTTGCTCACTACGGGAGACTTTTGCTCACTACGGGAGACTTTAGAGATTTGCCACCCGAAGATGGACTTTGGCCAGTCTGCGGCTGGACTTTGAAATTTGCCACCCGAAGATGGACTTTGGCCAGTCTGCGGCTGGACTTTGAAATTTGCCACCCGAAGATGGACTTTGGCCAGTCTACGGCTGGACTTTGCAATCTGTTGAATTGCACGGCATGTTGCCCCATGACACTGGGGATGTTATGTCTTGAGTATTGTTAATGGACTGGTGTGATTGTAAAAGAAATTCCTGACGCGGAAATGATAAGTCTCTGGTGACTCTGCGGGGAAACACAATGATCGCGAATTCGATATCAAGTGGTCCCGTGGGGATGACATCTCTGTTGGAGAAAAGCGTGAATAATTCATCTGTTTCGAATCATCACCTTTGCCAAAAATAAATTGGACTTTAGACTTGAGGGCCGTGCTCGGGGATACTCGGACTATTGAGGAATATCCACTCTTATGGATCTGCTGGGGATGACTAGAAACCGAGACACATCCTGCTGAGGAGGAAAGATTTCAAGTCGTCTCGTGCTGGGGATCAGTTGCTTCCGTATGGACTTTACCTCAAGAGGATTTTACAAAAAGACGTGGCGTCTTTAAACTCTTAGGTATTGTAACGACTGCATGAATCAATGTGATGACCTCGCTGAGGAGGTAACCATTGCCAATATGGATGAATTTGTATCTGTCAGAAGTGCTGAACGAGATAGTTGACTTGACAAGTAACCACGGTATTCTAGACTCCGGGTAAATGCTTCTGATCGTCTGTCTTCGGGAAAGAATGAATTCTCGTACTATTGGGGTGGCCTGCCCCAGGATGAGTACTTGAATAGTTTTGCTATTGACTGACTAATCTTCGCTCTTGGAGAGATTTGAATCTCGAGGTGATTGCCCCAGTTTGACTGAAATTTGAAGGGATTGCTCAACATAACTGCCCCAGATTGGCTCAGTACTTTAATTTTGAAGAGATTGCTCGATGTGACTGCCCCGGATTAGCTGGCTCTTACCATGACTAACTGGGAAAGTCTCTGCTCAATGAAGCTTTATTCGGATAAGTGCCCCTTGACGTGACAGTCTTTCAGAAGTTTTGGTCTCCTCAACCTGGCAAGCTTGAGCTTCTGGATTGAATTTCCGCATGTGAACCATTTATGATGCTCAACAAATGTATGCAAGTGAGAAAATGTTTATTTTTAGAACGAAAATCCTAATTCAACAAACATGTTAATCTTGAAGCTTTGAAAATGGATCGTTAACTTTTGTGAGCGAATCACTGGTTAAGATACGACCTTTATTTGAATGAAATTATGTACATGCAATACCAATAAATGTCTTTTAGCACAACTCATAGGAGTCAGGAACGCGGTCTCGTGATAGTACGCACTCAAATTAACCCTGTTTCAGTTAGGACTTTTAAGGGTTATATCGTGGCCTGGTTCCCGGTTATAGAAACAAAGGATATAGGCTCGAAATTTATTTGCGCCCACCCCCTCTTCGTGATGTTCTTCATTCCTACATTCAGCTAGTTTTCACAAGCATTCACCTTTCATAAGGGTTTCGTGTTGATTGAGGAACCATTGCTGCTATCCGTTCAAACACCAATCAAATTATTGTTGAGAATCAGTCACTCCTCTATCTTTTGTGTTTATGCCACACGAATTTGTTCTTATTTGAGGATCTTTCTTGTGTAATCCTTTCTGTCTTTCGCATTTGCATTATTTTGCTTATCCCTAACTTTTGCCTGGATTGATTCTTGTGAATCTTTGATTGTGAAGTCCAGCGGGATGCCCTAACTTTTGCCTAAGTCGCTTGTTTTCAAGTTTCGACTTAGCGGGCCTTTTCTTTTTTTTGTTTTGTTTTTTGCATTGTGAACAAGTCGCGTGACATTGTTTGTCTTGATTGCTTCACGAGGGTTGTGACTGCCTCATTTTGTGGTCGACGAAGGATAACCATTGTGGTTGTCGATCTTTGGACCTTTCAACTTGGATAACCGTTGTGGTTTCGGGTCTTTGGACCTCTTGATTAGCATAGTAGGATGCAATGGATCTTCAAATACACTTCTTTACGAAAGTCTGAATGCTTGGTCTGACTGGCTGACATCTACCCTGCCCCTGGGTTACATGTGAGGGTTTTTTATGTGAAAAGAAACTCCTACTTCCAGGCTCAAAGGGGTTAGCGAGGGTCTATCTTCCTTATATCTCCAGTGTTTAGGATTTGAAACAATGCCTGTACATCGTCAACAGGGTCTTACTTGAGAGCACACAAGTCAGAGATATTGCGTTTTTGTTTCGTCATTCTCCCTCATAGAATTTAAGCACGACAATTGGTATTGCGATATACATATGCAAAATTATAAGGGAATGCAAATTAATTTACTTCAAGAAAAACATGTGAGTTTTATTATTTCTAACATTCAAAAGCAAACAAATTTCATACATTGTAGACAAATGTTTAACACATAAAAGAAACTACAAATGGAAATGCAGTAAAGAAACTGAATATTGCCGTAGTTGAGGAGGCTTGGCTCCGTCTGGACCTGTCAGTCTTGGATACTTTCGACGATCAATAGCTCTTTTCACAGACTTGTAATCTTCAATTTGCAGTTGCATACCCAACCATGGCAGTAATGCTTCCTCTTCTAGCTATTCTGACTCTGACGCGAGACATCTGAAGGAAAGAGTGAAGCTGGGGAGTAAAGTTGCCCCAGAAGGTTGCTCGGAAAGACCTGACGATCTTCTGCCTACGTATCTCCATTGACCAGATGACCAATGAAGAATCAGAGCGACGTAGTTCCCCTCAATAGGGATGAAAAACGAACAATGAAGAAAGGCAATCACATAAATGCCATCACTGAGAGTATTTGAATACTGCTGGCTTTATTTGCTTCATGAATACCCTGGCGACCTGGGTGATCAGCTTGAAGACTTCAGCTTAACGTGAACCATCTGGTAGAGTAACCGTGACACCGGTTCCATTATGACTAGGCATCGGATTATGGAGTACATTTGGGAGAGGAGAGAAATTGATCGCCTTGGAGTCAACTAGGTCCTGTACCTTGTTCTGAAAGGCCCAACATTTCTCGATACTGTGCCCCTGGGCACCTGAATGGAATTCGCACCTGGCGTTAGCATCAAAATTCGGAGGTAGATTGTCAGGAGCGGGAGGTCTCATGGTACGAAGCTCGACCAAGTTCAACTTTAGTAGCTCTGGAAGCAATACAACATATGGGCATGGGACGGGGTCGAGTCTGCGGTTTCTCGCTCTTGTTCTTTCTTGAAACGGTCTTTGTACCTGTTGTTGTTGACCCTGTGGTCGTTGTTGTTGAACCTGTGGAGTAATAGTCACTGCAGCCGTTTGGTAGTAACCTTGAGAATAACTTCTGTCTCGGCCCCTATACACAGCATTCGTTTCGCCTTCTCTTCTTCTTTGACCGTTGCCAAAAGGTTTTCTCACACCAGAAGAACTAGCACTGCTTGCATCCTGGATCTTTCCCATTTTCAGAAAATTCTCTATCCTTTCTCCAGCAATGACGATATCAGAAAAACCAATGGACGGGCAGGCGGCCAGACGATCCAAGTAAACACCTTGCAAGGTGCCCATAAACATGTCTGCCATCTCCCGATCCAGCAAGGGAGGTTGAACCTGTGCGGCCAGCTCACGCCACCTCTGGGCATACTGCTTAAAACTCTCTTTAGGTCCTTGAGACAAGTTCTGCAACTGAGTGCGATTCGGAGCCATATCAATATTGTATTGATACTGCTTGAGGAATGCCTCTGCTAAATCTTTCCAACTTCGAATAGAGACCCGACTCAGCTTCATGTACCAGCTCAACGAAGCTCCAGATAAACTGTCCTGGAAGAAATGTATCCAAAGTTTCTCGTCATCAGTATGAGCCGAGATTTTTCCGAAGTACGCATGAATGTGAGTCCTAGGACACGTGCTGCCGTTGTACTTGTCAAACAATGGTGCTTTGAACTTTGGAGGGATTCTGACTCCTGGTACCAACCCGAGACTGGTTACATCGATACCCAAGGAATTCTGACATTCCATGGCCTTGATCTTCTCTGACAGCTCCTCATACCTGCGATTGTTGATCTCATTCATGTTACCCATATCAGCATCCAGTAGAGTGAACTGGTCCTCTTGATTGTCTTCTAAACCTGCATTACGTGTTGCGGTCCTATTTGGATGAGGCTCTCCGTTACGGGCAGCGTTAGCATCCACGTTCTCGGCTGGTGTTCCCGTATTAACATTCCCATGAGGTTGCTCAACCATCAACCGGAGACGTTCCTGGTTCTGGGCCATGCCAGTCATCATTTCCATGAACTGATCCATCCTCTGTCGGAACTCATTGAGCTCAGTCTGCACTCGATCAGCCATCCTTACTCGGTTTCTTTTGGTCGGATATCGGTGAATGCGTTGACCAGCTATATTGCCTACGATCAAATAAGTTAGACACCCTGGGTAACCTGCAAAAATACAAGAATATGGCATGCAGGAAATGAATGCTATGGCATGTTGATTCATTTTTAGGGCATCCCATCCCCTGATTCCAGTTTTGTGAGTTTGATGAAGACAGGAGCTCTTTTGTTGTAAATAACACTTCTTGGGTTCCATGCTCATAGATCAATACCCACAACCGGAATCAAGGATGTAATATGCAGCCCTGTAAATGAATAAACATGCGTTAGGAATGCAAGTATGCGGATGATGTGATGCAATGCAATGGTATGTGATCAATGATCTGATGTTGGTGTCGGTACATGGTCTCAAAATCCAGATATCACAATAATCATCCCTCTGATCCGGGGTCCATAACTTAAGAACAGAAATCCAGATCACAAAACTGAATCAAAGGCAAAGTGGGTATGCTGAAGGTACCAGGGTTCCTGCAAACCTGTAAACCCCTCCCAATCTCACGGGTGTGCTACTCGGGTCAACATCACGGACTCTCAAAGCCGAATAGCAATAATACGTTCACCATTTCCGAGAAATGGCTCATGACCAGATCAGGGAATCGGTTTGGCATTATGTACTACTCAGGGAGGTCTCAGTTGAGTCCGGAAAAACAAGCATCCCTCACAAGTTTCCAGCTTCAAGCACTGAATCGAGAAACAATAGTACATTCATCCCGAAGGGTACAATACTATCGTCATACGAACAGTTTTGCTTTAACTGAATTCCTATGAGAGAACCAGGCCATCCTATGCGAGTTCCCAGTGGGCCCTCGGATGCGAGTGGGTTTGCCAACAAATGTGGTCTGCCACTGTCATCACTGGAGAGGGTTGTTTCCACTAAGGTCCTCGAAGATCGGTCACCAGATGCACATAACTATCAGGGTCGTACCCTGAAGTGAGGTAATCCCCACACAGAATAGTTCCAAGACGGTCGCAATCCGGGTGTGGAACACATCGCCACCCATCATGGTGAGATACCATAAGAGTACAATGTCTGTCCACGCTAATCCTATGGTGCACTCAAGCCGGGTATTTGGCTTATCTCACAGTAACTCCCATCCCGCAGAAAAAATGAAAACCAGCACAGCCAGACGGTCCAGTATAATATGATGCATGGAAAATAAAATACTGAAAGCGGTAAATGAATGCGATAAAGTAAAGCTGTAAAATAAAACTGTAAATAAAACAGTAAAGCTAAACTAAAGCATTCAGCAACAAACACATATACACCCAAAGAACAAAACCAAACAGGCGCTAGGATTGACTCTACAAGGGAAACCGGAAGAATCAGGTTAATTCCCCAGCAGAGTCGCCAGCTGTCGCTCCCGGGATTTTCATCCTAGTACAAACGCGAAAGTGGCGCGGAAAGGTTAGAGTCGCCAGCCAGACATTTTTATCCCAAAAGAATGGGAAAGGTAATGTTGCACAAACCTGAGGAAGAAGGAAAGGACAAGGCCTTGCGAACCAAAGATCTGAGTACGGGAGTCGGTTACGACCTGGGAAGGTATTAGCACCCCAGATCGTCCGTCGTACCCGACGGGATCCACGCTTGCTTGTTTTGTTTCAAAGGGTGAGAAAATATAATTGCTGCTGAATAAGACCGCTACTGGAATAAAGGGAATGGAAAATGAGAAAGGAACTGAAAGAGAATGGAAAGAAAGAATGGGGAAAATGTAGGGAAAATAAAGAATGTGCTCGAACGGGCCCTACCCCGCTGCCTACGTACCTCATCGGGATAATGAGGATCAGAGTCGACGTAGTTCGCCTAACCTAGGCGGGAACTGATTGGTTTGTGTTTTTTAGGATGACGTTGCCATAGCTCTAGCTCAGGTGTTACCGGCTCTGACACGAGGGTGTTTACCGTATCGCTGTTTGAACTGTCGAGACAAGTCATGAAAAGTATGAGATGAGAAAGAAGACGTGACTTCTTGGTTTGTTGTTTTTTAGAAGAAATGTTTTGAATTTGTTTGTGAACGGTCTTGTACTAAGACCTATCCATCGCGGGAAGTATTTACACCTCGCCCCGAAACAGGACGCGTATAAACACTCCGCAACAAAGTCTCGTGTCGTACAAGATTGTTCGGTTTTTCATTAAGTGTTTTATTGTTTTTCTTTTGAGATGAGAAAGAATGACTCAAATGGGAAAAGGGACAAAAACTAAGGGGAACTAAGACCAACCCTAAGTTATTTATTATGCACAAAAGGGAGATCCTAATGGTTAGTGAGGTTTCTAATCCTAAGGAGGAGAGGAAAGAGGAAGAGAAAAGGAAGAAGAACACAACTTACTTCCTAATGAAGTTAAGTTGGTTCCAAAAGGGGAAAACCTAACAAGCACAAACATTATATAAGGCAAAATGGTGCAAATTAAATGCCTTAGAAATACCAAAGAGGATAGGGTTTTTAGACATACCTTGCCCTCCCTACAAAACAAAGGTTAGCATGGTAAACTTGATAAAAATAAGGTAAACAAAATTACCTAATTAATTCCTAAGGGAACTAGGACCTAAACTAGACTCAATCTATAGTTTAAAGGACCTAAAGCTAATGCAATGCAAAATTCAGCAACTTATTTACAACATTTAATGCACAAACAGCTATGAAATGCACTATGCAATGCAACAGCTTTTTACAGCACCTATATGTATGCAAAAACAGGTGTTAAAAGTCACAAACAGCATGCATTTACAACAAACAGCACACATTTTACAGCACCTATGCAAAACAACAGCTATGAAATGCAAAATCCAGAATTGCTCATTTTTATTTTTTATGCACAAACTCAATGAAAAATGCACTAATATCAACATATACATGCATTTGAACATGGATTAACATACATAAATGCAAGAACATGAACATTATTGAATGATTATACAAGCATGCATCACATGGCTTATGCAACAAGTAATGCCAAAATAAGGTACATGAACATGCATATGAACATGATGATGATTGATTATGAACATGCAATATGCTAGATCAAACATAATGTCAAACTCAATGCAAAATTCAGAATTGAATTTATGCAAATGCTATGATCAAGCATGCAACTAAATGCAACCAAATGCACATACATACATGTTTATGCAACATGCAACATACATCAACATAATGATACAATGAAATGCAAAATGATTTAATGCAATGCAAACATGTAAAAACAGAATGCAACATGATTATTACATACCTAATGATGTATGAACATAGCAACAAAATGCAAGAACTCAAGCCATACACAAAGAACACAAAAAACACATAATATGCGATATGAACGGAATCGTGTCGAAACGACTCGAAATGGGGGAATGAGCTACTGGAAATGGACTCAAAAATTCCCTAAAATCACTACCTAAACATGTATGAACATTAAAGGCATAGGAAATCAAGAATGAGCAATCAACTAAACCAAAAATCCAAAATTCGACAGCGTTAACCGGTTAACCATATGGGTTAACCGGTTAACGGACCTAAAACAGAAGCAATTTGGCCAAAAACGCCTGCGTTAACCGGTTAACCAAATGCGTTAACCGGTTAACACTGACCAGAATTGAAAAAACAGCTTTTAAAATAAGTGCTTTTGGCCGCAATCTTGCTTCTAATGATCCCTAACACCTAGGAACATGCTAACACTAATTTCTACTTATTTTGAGCTTATTTACACATGCTAGCACCTATATCTATTAACACCTTAAACTTTTAAATCAACAAAAATCACAAAATGCAAACAACACATAAAGAAAATGAAATCGATCGCAAGCAAAACAAAAAGCACTTAAAGAATGCCGAAATGGCGAGATGAAGAGAATAACTTAAAGAAGAAGTGATTAAGATCACCAACCTACGAAGCGGAGGAGTGCTTCGGTGATTGTTGCAAGTATCGGAGCTTGAATCGAAGAGAAAACCGAAAACCGAAAACCGCAAAATAAATGCGTTATTGAGCTTGAATCTTCGTGTGCTTCCGATAAGTCGATAATCCTCACAAAATTCAGTAGCTTCTTCTTCCACAATCCACAAAATCAATGGAGGTTGAGGCTTAAGCTTCAAGATCTTCAAGTTTCAATGTGAAACTTGAAGAGCTTATTTGAAAAAGCTTTGGTGAAAGGGAGAGGAAAAGTGAGAGAGAAAAAGTGATTATGAGAGAAGTGAAAAATTTGGAATTGTGGGAACCCTTTGCATTGAAGTGATTAAGGGTTATATAGAGGCTAGGCTTGGAGCTAGGTTTGGAATGGAATGAGGTTTGGGGCCCAAAAAATAGGTTTGGGATCCAAAATTAGGTTTGGTAGTTAGTTAGGGTTAGGGTTGGACAAAGGGAATATTCCTTGGAATATTCCTTGGAATATTCCTTGGAACAATCTAGAAGATGGTGGAAGGTGGTGGAAGCTTCCAAGGGAAATGGAGTGGAATTGAAGTGGAAAAATGAGATGGAAAGAATGAAAGGAAGTGTGGAAAGAAAGTGGAAGGAAAAGCGGAAAGAAAAGGGGAGGAAAGTGGTGAATTCTTCCTTTTTAATGGGTTAGCTTGAAAGTGGTGTGGATTATTTTTGGTACATCATTTTCTCTTGAACTCCAATGTTTGCCAAGCCTCGATCGACCACACACCTCATGCAAAGGACGATGAATGACTCATTTATTTTTTTCAAATGCGATGCGATGATATGCGGAATGATGCAAGAATGAAGCGTGAATCGCTCGAGGTTGATGATAAATAAGAGGGCAAATTTTGGGGTGTTACAGATATGAAAAAGTTCTTGGACTCTTTTGGAAAGAGGAGAGGATGCTCTACAAGTTTCATGTTTGAGGAAAATCCATTTGTAGTCATCTTGGACATGAAAGAATTGATTGAAAATTAGGGCAAAATTGACCCAAAATAGAGTGTTTCCATACAAACCACTTTCTAAATTTGGCAAATTCTTTCCAAACTCTTGATTCTTGATTCTTGTGATCACCAAATCCATTATTTGCCCTTAATAGGATCCATAAGCTTGAAAATCATGATTGGAGTCGTTGAAGACCCTTGGTTGACTTTTCTCCTGCGCAGTTAACCCCTTTCTTCATTTGCAAGTAACTGATCAAATGCCTGACTTCCTCAATGAATTTTTGCATCAAACTTCATACCTAGGCCTTATATGTCACATAGAAGCCTTTGACCACAAGAATTTGTCAAAGCTATGAGAATTCCTTGATATGAAGCAAAAACCTAATTAGGGTTTATCTGTGTAGGAGCATGTTGCACCATGAACTTCTGATGATATTTCACCTTTCTAGGGTTTTGTGGGTGACCTTGAGCTTGTATAAGATATGATAATACCTTGTGAGCTTCTTGCAAGGTCACTTGGCTCTTGACTTGACTTTGAAGAATCATGACTTTCCAGATGATTGATCATATGCCTTATGCTTGCAACATGCATGTTTATGCCTCATCTTTCTATTCCAAATGCTAGGGTATGCAAGCTACATGTGTTGCCTATGATATGCAAAATGAGATGAAACAAAGAGGGTAAATTTGGGGTGTTACAATAATGAATTATTATTTCTCACCCTGCCTACTTGGAAATGTTGCCTCTTATGTGGGTAACTTGCAGATGTTAAAAAGTAGCTCCACAGTGCTAGAAGATTCAGAGTCTTGGAGCATGTCTTTTACTATTTTTAGGAGTTGTGTTATAGTTTTGTCCTGCTATGTGTCATGTAGCACCGAGTTAGGAATTAGTTGTTAAACTTGTTTCTTTTTCATGTTATGTTGAAAGATCTTTTAAACTATAATGTTATTTTGGTTGAATAATTTTATTTCAAGAAGTGAAATGTAAATTTGAATTGTAAGTATGATTCCGCTGCGAAAATGCATATTTGATTATATTAATTGTGTAACCCGTGTTACGGGACAGGACAATGAATAAATTGATGTTTTGAATAATGTGTGACACCTTTCTAATTGTTGTACTCTGATAATATTTCTATATAAATTGTTTGTAGAGTAGAAGGGTGTTAGATAAAGCACTCCATCATAGATTCTAGCCTAGAATTGGTGGTTGTTTCAATGAAATCCTCCATTAATGTTTCGAGGTTGGAATTAATGGATTCTTGCGGTTCTTCAAAATATTGGGAGTGGTAATCATAGAGGAAATTTGGGTGCGGCTCCTCGAGATATTGGGAGTGAGCCAGTGTCGCATTGAAATCCTGCATTAATATTTCTAGGTTTGAATTGTGGGCGTCTTGAGACTCCTAAAAATGTTGGGATTGGTAGTTATAGAGGTAATTTGGGTGAGAATGAGTTAATGAAGCATTAAAATTCTCCATTTGTATTTCGAGGTTGGAATTATGGGATCCTTGCGATTCCTTGAAATATTGGGAGTGGTGATTGTAGAAATTTTTTGGGTGATACATAGTTATAGGGATAATGTCGCTCCCGCCTGATGACACAGGGCCAAGAGGGGTACAGACGCGAACGGTCGGCGAAAGGAGAGAAGGAATGAAAAGAGTCGCCAGCTAGGCATTTTTATCCCGAAGGAAGGGTAATGCTGCATAAACCTAAGAAAAGATGGATAAGACGGTTGCGAACCAGAAAAACTGAGAAAGGGGGTTGGTTACAACCTGGGAAGGTATTAGCACCCAGATTGTCCGTCGTACTCGACGGGATCCACGCTTAAAAGATTTGTGTTTAAACGGGGTAGTGTCAGTGCAATCTGTGTATCAAAGCTGGAAAAGAATGCAAGTGTCAGTGCAAAGGAAAGGTGAAGTGTATAAGAGATGTGTCAGTGCAAGGACAAGAGTGAAATGCTCAAGATTATGAGGCTCAAAGAATAATGCTGGAAGAAGGGGGAATATACAGAGACTTTTGTTCGATAACTTGTTAAGTTATGCCTACGTATCCTCTCGTGCAATGAGGAAGTCAGAACACCGTAGTTCGACTCAAAGAGACTGAAAGCTAAGTTGACTTGTGAATTGCTTGCTTGTCTATGCTCAAGTGTATGACCTGTCTGGCTCAGGTGCAAACTGTCTTGCATTAGACGGAAGAAGCAAGATCTCGTTTGTGAGTGAATGAGGTGAGAAAAGAATCCCAGAGGAGGCGATTATTGTTTGTTTTTGAGTTTTCAATCTTTTATTGCTTTTGGAATTTGTCATAAGAAAATGAGCTTAAGCCTAAACCAAGGGTTAGTAAACTCATCACATCTTCCCTATGATTAGGGGTAATGAGGATACCTTAAGTATGAAGTAAGCACCTCACACTTAATCACCATGGTGTAGGATTAAGATCATTAACCTACTTGTGATTATTTAGATGTTTTTGTTGTTTTAGTTTAGTGTTAGGTAATGAGTTTAAGCCATAATCAAGGATTTAATGGACCCATTACACCATCCTAATAGAAGGATAATAGATGAGAACATTTAAGCTGAGGAAGGCTCCTCAACTTAATCCATGATTAGGGATTAACCTCATGACAAAACAAAACCTTTATTAAAGTGGATTTTAGTTAATGATAAGATTAAGAAGTGAATTTTATGGTTTGTAAGACAACTTGAGGGGGGACTTGTCCATTAACACTAGGGTTAGTCCTTCTTAACCAATTAAGGGATAATTAGAACCCTAATGCAAGGCCCAAGTTACAAGCTTGATGTCTTAGGGTTTATTAGATGGATTTATTAAAGGTTTTAAACACATTAAGGATTTAACACTTAGGATTAAAGTTATGCACTCCATCCTAATAGAAGGATGCAGGTATAACCTTAATCACCTAGTCTTAAAGCCTTAAGGGTTTAGTCCTTGATTATGAGGTGAGAAGAGAAGACTCAAAAGATGACACAAAGGTAAAACTAATGGGGGACTAATCAAACCCTAATTGTTAACATGCTTGGGTGTTCCTAGGGTTTATGAGGCTTGCAAGAAGTATTCAAGGAAAAGCCACCAAGGAAGAAGCAGATGAAAGGAGGAAAAAGCAGAAGAAGCAAGACAACTTACTTCACTTAAGAAGATAAGTTGCTTGAAGAAAAGAGAAGAGGGAGCATGAATGAGCAAGCTCACTCTAGTACAAAAGTAAAATGCAGAAATGATGCATAAGAGAGATGAGAAAAGATTATGAGAAGTGAAGGCAAATCCACTTCTCAAAGGACTTACCACCTGAAAAGTTAGTAAAGAGAAATGAAATGGAGTGAAAATGAGATGAAATGCAATGATGCAAACCAAAGTCAGAAGCATAAACATGATGTTAATGATGCTAAGAGATGATGCAAACACATGTCAAGAGTTGTGGATGATCATACAAGGATGAGGATGCAAATGAAGCATGTTTTGAACCATGAAAGTTCATGAAAGTTTATGAAATGGAATGAATGCATAACATGACAAATGAATGATGCAATGATCAAACATGATTCTAATATGTCCTAAGATGTCTTATATGTCATGTTGATGCACAAAAAGTCATGTCAAGTTCATGAATGCAAGCATATGGAATATGAATGCAAATGCACACAAAAATTATGGTTTATGCACAAGACACAAAGCAAAATTCAAAATCAGAAGCCAATGACAAGATAAAAAATTGAAAATGGAATCAAAGGAAAACCTAACCCTACACAAGTTCACTGCCCAAAGGAGGGGACCTAACTCTTAACCTAATGGAAGTTATGATTTTCTTAAGTCAACTAGGGTTTCAAGGCACTTCAAAAGGAAAAATGCACATTAAATTGAAAATGAAAGATAAATTCAAACCAATTTTACCCTAGAAACTACATGATATGAAGAACGCAGTGCAAGAAGAACCATCATCAAACTCTCCATGGTTAGGCAGAATGAAATTTTCTAAGTTGGAACAAAAATATTGCCTTTTTAGAACTTTAATTCCAAATAAAAATGTCAAAATAGGTCAAGAACTAAAAAGAAATTTGTTTTGAGAGTTTGATAATGCTTCTAAATGTTCTAAAATGCAATGTGAATTTTTTTGGAATTTTTAAATACCTAAATGTATTTTTAATTAATTAATTCTCATTAACTAATTAAAAATAAGCATTTAAATGATTTAAAAATAATTTTTAATGCAAAAAATAAAAATAAAAATATTTTTGGGTTTTGAAAATTAATAAAATATTTGATAAAAAATATCAGAATTTTTTAATGCATTTTGCTATTTTTAAAAATTCGTGGAAATTAAATACAAAATAAATGAAATAAAAATGAAATAAATTAATAAATGAGAAAGTCAGCTGATCTAAAGGCCCAGATTCAAACCTAGGGGGCGGGAGTTGACCACGCGCGCTAATGGACGACTGAAATTCAAATCTCACTAATTATGATTAAACCCTAATTACTTTCAGATGACCGGAATAGTGTTCCGGCCATCCAATCCTTCAATCTCACTCAAAACGCAATCTTAAGCTCTCTAACTCTCCAGAATCAAACATCTAACAACCCTAAACATGAATCCAGCCCTAAAACTCATTTATTTTCACTCAAGATCAAGAATCAAAGCCAAACGGAAAAAAACGCATAAAGTGTCAGAGGTTCAATACATGCTTAATACTTGACCATTTTCAAAACTAAACATATCAGAATCATCAGTGAATCATGGAGAACCAATTAGCAACTTAAAAACACGTTTCTGGAAAAAATGTTCTTGATGATACCTGAACTGAAGTTTTCGAAAATGGTGCTTTCTGGCCAGTTCTTTGCTCCAAACAAACTCCAATGATCCTCCCCAAGTGTTTGTGATGTTTAGCTGGAGCTTATACGGCCTCAAAATGAAAATGGCAGAGGTTCAGTTTGTGAAATGTGGAAATCGTGTTTTTGATTCTAGGCTTTTTAGGGCAAAGTGATGGTTGGGAAATGATCAGTGGATCATGGTGAGTTGTTCTGTGAAGTTTATTTTGAGGTTTGAGGCTTGTATGATGAGATTCGAATGAAAATGCAAAGAGGGAGGTTTTTGTGAACTATGGTGATGCTCTGGTTTCAGGCTCCAAGATTGTGTGAAATGTGATCCTTGAGGCATGTATGTGAAGCTGTGATTGGTCAGAGTAGTTGGTGTGGCTCAGTTTGATTGGTATGGCTCAAGTTGCATAAAGTCAACATTTGTGTAAGTGAAGGTATGGGCTGGTTCAGTCATGGTACAAGGGCATGGTTCGAATCAGCTTGCTTCAAGGAGGTCCATGGAAGTCATATTTGGCAGCTGGCACAAGTGGATGAAGGGTTATGGAGCATTTTGCAATTTTGTCCAACTTTGGCCCCTTTTGAGATTCTTGAAGTTTAAGGCATGGAACTTAAGAAATTTTTGAGCCAATCTGAAGTTTAGGTCATATATGATGTTTATGTAATGCTTAGACAACAATTAGAGGTCACATTTTGCCTTGGTACAAGAATTTGCAAGTTTCCCTCTTTGGCACATAAGTGAATTTTTGTGATTTTGTCCAACTTTGACAAGCCATAACTTTTGTTATAAAAATGAATTAGAATGAGTTATTGTACTTTTTGAAAATGGGAGGATCCAATATACAACTTTCATGACCAAAGATTTTTCATTTGAAGCATTTTTTAATCAAAAAGAGGAGGTTGAAAAACTTTCCCAAAATGGCAAGTTTATATTACAAGTCACTTTCCCAAAATGGAAACTTTGCAAATGGCTTGAAATTCTTCAATTTTGTGAACTTCTAACATCTTATAAGATCAAATAAAGATCATACACTTCAAAATGATGGAGAATACCCTTTGGTTGTGTGATTGGGGGCCTCAGATGCCCTGATTTTGCACTAACTTCTTAAGAAGTCATCTTTTGATCAGATGCCTTCCCCATTGAATTTTCTTCATGAAAATTGGTATGAATGGTCCTCATATCATATAGAGACCAATAGAAACAAGAATGACCAAAAATTTTGGAGTTATGGCCTCTGAAACCAAAACCCTAATTTTAGGTCATCTGTGCAGTTTAAGCCTAGCTCTGCTTCCACACCCTCCTCATTTCTTGTGATTCTTTGACTTCCTTGATCTTGGGAGGATATAATATGATGCTTGAACATACATGGACCCTATTGAGATGATTGAAGACCCTTGGAGTGGCTTAAATGGCTCAGGGATTGCCCAGATCACAAACCCTAGATGCAAATGACTTAGAATCAATGCAGTGAAACAATAATGCAACATGTGATGCTATGGTTGAATCTATGCAAATGAAAGGAGTCACAAGCCATGGTATGAAAGAGTGAGGGCAAATTTGGGGTGTTTACATCTGCCCCTATTCAAGCATGAGTTAGCTGTGCAGGATGTAAGCAACGGCTTAACAGGCAAACAAGATAACTTGTGGTTGAATACCAAAGACAGTCCAAAATTTGCACTCACTGAATGAAAAAGAAAAGGGATATAGATTGTAAAAGGGAGTAAAGTATGTTTTATAAAGTGCGGGCGACGGAAGACGACCGTCGAGCAGAGGACGACTGCTGGGGATGAAGTAATGACGGGGACGGCCGACAAGCTGGGGAAATAGAGGGATCATGATGGGGATGGCCATCAGGTAAAGAAATAAGACTCTCTGGGGATTAAAGGTAAAGTTAATGATGGGGACGACCATCAGGTTGAAGAAATAAATGATGAGGAACGGTCATCAAAGGTGAAGGACGATCACCTAGCAGGGGACGGCTGCTCTGTTAGGGAGAAGGATGAGGGACGGTCATCCAAGGTGAAGGACGATCACCTGGCAGGGTACGGCTGCCAAAAATATCACAACATAGGACGAATGCCGGATAGGAAAAGGTCGACGATGGGGACGGCCATCAGATAAGCATGATGAAGGACGATCATCAAGAGGTGAAGGACGATCACCTAGCAGGGTATGACTGCTCTCGGGGTTTACCATGACATAGGAAGCATGTCAGATAACAAGATCAACGATGGGGACAGGCATCAGATAAAATGATGAAGGACGATCATCAAGAGGTGAAGGACGATCATCTAGCAGGGGACGATTGCTAAAAATATCACGACATAGGACGAATGTCGGATAGGAAGGGGTTCTTATGAATAGAGACTTCGCTGGGGATGATGAAGGACGATCATCAAAAAGGTGAAGGACGATCAGCTGGCAGGGTACGGATGCCGAAAGGTATCATGACATAGGACGAATGTCAGATAGAAAGGACATAGTTTATACGGGATTTGCCGGGGAATCTTCTGGGGAATAGTAGACACAGACGAGTGTCTAAATTCAAGAAGATATAAGTGTTTGATACTGTGTAGAGATGCGGACGAGCATCCTTAAGACTATGATACGGACGAGTATCAGTAGAAACAAACGCTGACGCATGTTCAGAGATGATGATACGGACGAGTATCAACTGGTTAACAAAGATCATGGACGAGTGTTGACTCTGAGGGGATTTAAGTGGTATACATGAGATACAGACGAGTATCTGAAATAAGTAAACATGGGTGAGACACAAACAATGTGTTCAACTTTCTAGGGAGAGCACGACACGGACGGGTGTCGGAAAAAGTGTATTATAAACAAGTATTTGGTTCCCAAAGTGTTTGTTTAGGCAACTATGTTGGGGAAGGTGACACAGACGGGTGTCAGGGAAGTGTGTAGATATATGTAAACATGTGTTTGTGAGTACAAAGGGGACACTTTGGCTTTCTGCTGGGGATATGACACAGACGAGTGTCAAGAAGCATCTGCCATGTATAAGCATTTGTTTGTAGAGAACGCTCGGGCGACTTTACTAGGGAATGATGACACAGACGTGTGCCAAAAGGAAAGTGTATTTGTATTTGTGAGTGTAAAGGAAATGCTTTTAATATTCTGCCGGGGAGTTTGAGAGGTATTTTGTATTTTGTTGATGGAATGTCAATATTTACAAGTGTTCATTTCGACACATGGCTTATGATTTATGTAATATGTTTGATTTTTGCCGTAATGCTCTGTATTAGACGGAATGCTACGCTCTAGGGGGAAAATATGATGTGAATGCTATGATTATGCAAAGATACCGATCCGAGATTCGGATCCCGTTGCTGTGGAGATCTCTGGCTAATCTGCTTGAAGTGGATATCCTAGCTGGGGATGAGATCATTGGTAGATCTGACATATATGACTCTGCTTGAGGAATAGGTCACTGATAGATCCATCCTAATGATGATGAGCCCAGCTAGGGTCCGTGGGAGCTTTCGTCACTCTGTTGTGAGATCTTCAGGCGTTGCTCTTCTGGATAGAGGCTGAAACTCTGTGGGGAAATGGTTCCCTGTTTAACACTTGGTTAAGGAGGAATGATGACTGGCAACTCTGCTGGGGATACAACATCTCTGGTGCTACTTTGGAAGACGTGTTGAGTAAGTAATGATTTGGCAGCTTGCTGGGGAGAAGCTTTCATGCCCCATGTTGCGCTTTGAATACCTGCAATCCTGTTATGACGAAAAAACACACAAGTACCCCGAGGTATCCCTTACTGGATTCCATCATAGGAGTTTAGACACTCCCGGGAGAAAATGTATTTCCTGTAAGCATGCAATTTAGAAAAGACGCATCTATATTTATGCAATCATTATATTAAGGATATCAGACATTTTTTTGCAAATAAAAATGTACGAGACAAAACATGACTGAAAATCTGATTTTATTAATTTGCGTGCCCTGAATTGGCAAGTACAGTCAAAGAAACAAATCCCCTGAAATGAGGAGATTGTTACAAATTGAGAAACAAAAAGATGCTGGCAATGTCGATGATGCTTCAGTGCTTCCTCTTGCTATGACTTGTATGACATTGACGTTCTTCTCATCCTGCTTTCTGAAGAAGGCTGATTCTGACCGACGTTTTATACTTTCGAAGCTTTCCATGTTGTAAGTGATACAGACGAATTCAGAGTGCAGTTGTTCACTTATTCCCTTTTTTGCGTGGATCGCCCTTTCGGGTTTTCAATCCACCGGGATACCCTTTTTTGCCTGAGTTGTCCGATGCGACTTTTCAACTCAGCGGGTGTACATTTTTTTATTTATTTTCCCTTATTTTTTCCCGAGTCTTTTATTCTGTTTTTGACTCGTCGGGATGCCCTATTTTTGCCTGGACTTACATTCTGTTTTTATGTCCAGCGGGTCATTTTTATGCGAAGTATTTTTTAACTGCATCTGAATTCACAGGGGACAGGAAGTCTTCACCATCCATAGTACTGAGCATCAGTGCTCCACCAGAGAAAACTTTCTTTACTATGAACGGACCATCGTAATTCGGAGTCCACTTGCCCCTGTGGTCTGTATGAGGAGGAAGGAGTCTTTTCAGCACAAGATCTCCTACCTGGTACTCTCGAAGCTTGACTTTCTGATCGAAGGCTTTCTTCATTCTTTTCTGATACAGCTGCCCATGACAAATTGCAGCCAATCTCTTTTCTTCAATCAGATGCAGTTGTTCGTACCGGGATCGGACCCATTCTACTTCGTTCAGTTTGACATCCATCAGTACCCGTAGGGAGGGTAATTCAACTTCAACAGGTAGGACTGCCTCCATACCGTATACAAGCTGATACGATGTTGCCCCAGTGGATGTTCTGATTGATGTACGGTACCCATGCAAGGCAAATGGTAGCATTTCATGCCAGTCTTTGTAGGTAACTACCATATTCTGCACAATCTTATTGATATTCTTGTTAGCTGCCTCAACAGCGCCATTCATCTTTGGCCTGTAAGGAGAAGAATTGTGGTGTTGGATCTTGAAGTCCCGGCACAGTTATCCCATCCTTTTGTTGTTCAAGTTGGAACCATTATCAGTAATGATTCGCTCGGGTACTCCATACCGACAGATGATGTCTCTTTTCAGGAATCGGGCTACCACTTGCCTGGTGACATTTGCATAAGAAGCTGCTTCAACCCACTTGGTGAAGTAATCAATGGCTACCAGGATGAATCTGATGCCATTTGAAGCAGTCGGTTCAATCTTGCCAATCATATCAATGCCCCACATGGAAAATGGCCAGGGTGAAGACTTCAACATTCAAAGGATTGGGAGGCACATGCACTTTATCTGCATAGATCCAGCATTTATGGCATTTTCTGGCATAGGCACAACAGTCTGCATCCATTTTGATCCAGTAATAGCCTGATCTTAGCAACTTGTTTGCCATTGCATGCCCTCCAGCATGGGTACCAAAAGACCCTTCGTGAACCTCGTGCATCAACAAGTTTGCTTCTGCCTTATCAACACATCTGAGGAGTACCATATCAAAGTTGTTCTTGTACATGGAACCATCAGCATTCAGGAAGAAACTACCAGCCAACCTTCTTAATGTCTTCTTGTCGTTGGAAGATGCCCCAGATGGGTATGTTTGATCCTCTAAGAAGCACTTAATGTCGTGGAACCAAGGCTTATTATCTTTGACAACATCTGCTGAAAACACGTATGCTGGTCTGTCAAGTCTGGATACTGAAATCCGAGGCACAAAGTTAGCAGCTTGAACTTTGATCATGGATGAAATGGTAGCCAGAGCATCTGCAAACTGATTTTCATCTCGAGGGATATACTCAAGCTTGACTGTTGTGAAGAAAGTCAATAACCTCCTTGTATAATCCCGATAAGGTATCAGATGATCTTGGTGGGTGTACCATTTGCCGTTGGTTTGATTAATTACTAGAGCTGAATCTCCGAATATAGTTAAAGTCTTGATCCTAAGGTCAATGGCTTCCTCAAGACCCATAATACAAGCTTCGTATTCAGCTTTGTTGTTAGTGCAGTTAAAAGTGAGTTTTGCCGAGAAAGGCATGTGAACTCCTTTAGGTGTAATGAGTACTGCACCAACACCACGACCATTCATATTAACAGCCCCATCAAACATCATAGTCCATTCTTCTTCCGGGTTCGGCCCTTCAGTGTGAATAGGCTCTTCATGATCTTTTGCTTTTATGAACATGATGTCTTCATCAGGGAAGTCAAATCTCATAGGCTGGTAATCATCAATGGGTTGCTCAGCAAGATAATCAGACAGCACACTGCCCTTGATGGCTTTCTGAGATGTGTACCGAATGTCATATTCTGTGAGAATCATTTTCCATCTTGCAACCCGTCCGGTAAGTGCTGGATTCTCAAAGATGTACTTGACTGGGTCCATTTTTGAAATTAACAAAGTAGTGTGGGTCAACATATACTGCCTTAGTCGGCGAGCAGCCCACGCTAAAGCACAACAAGTTTTCTCGAGCAGTGAATAACGTTGTTCACAGTCGGTAAACTTTTTTCTTAGGTAGTATATTGCATACTCTTTTTGACCAGACTCGTCATGTTGGCTCAACACACACCCCATTGATTTTTCTAATACTGTCAAGTACATGTGATCGGAAAATAGCAAGTGTACTATTTTTACCGATGTAGTAATAGAAGGGATTAACCCCAAATATCGATCACAAGGACTGCGTATTAAAATAAGTTCTTCGTGATTAATTTCAATTGGACAAAACTCATGGTTTGAGATGAAATTAAATAAATTGAACGGAATAAAACGTAAATTTAAAACAAATAATTTCACTTATATGAAAGTAATGCCAGGTATGGTGTATGATTCGCAATGCAATGACTCATAAGTTCCTTAATTTTAGAGATGTGCTTTAGAACGTGTCTTTCCTAAGTCTATAATGTTTTTCCAAAATTCCTTTAAAGAAAAACCTTTGGTATTCTTCATAGACCGCGATTCCTCAAAGGTCATAGAAGAATATCAAGCAATAATTCTGACATAAAAAAGGTTCTCATAAAAATATCCCAATTCCTCAGTAATATTTTTTACGATAAAATTATGCAACAAGGTTAGAATGGTTGGTCAGACCGAATCCTAACCACGATCAGTTATCTTATTTTCCAATACCGATAAAGCATTAAGGACGTTGCGATAAAATAAAGAAACAAAACTAAAAACATAATTCCAAATTGAAGAATTCAACAAGTCATTACAAAATGCAAATCAGGGACAGCCCCCTGGCATTGGGGGGGTTAGCCACTCATGTTCAAACAGGAAATAAAAACAGAGTAAGCAAATTTAGACATTACAATTAACGTTGGATTAGTCGGATCGTCAATTGCTTCCGCTCTTGATCAATCTTTCTTCTCCAGTGTTCGTTCTCTCCAAAAATCCCCCAATTCAAAAAGTGTCTCTTCACAATCATCATGGGCAAATATAAATCAGTCTTCAAACAGCACCGCGACATGTCCGGAATACCCTTGAAGCAGCAAAACACAAAATTCCCTCTGGTCTTCACAACACGGGCCGTGTTGTGCAACACGGGTGGCCGTGTTGTGCTTCTGGATCACTACCAAAAAACATTTTTTCCCAGCTGCCATGACACGGGCCGTGTTGTACAACACGGGTGCCCGTGTCACAACCCTGTCTTCTTCTTTTCTGAGCAGAATCTTTGTTTCTTCTGGTCTTTACAACACGGGCCGTGTTGTACAACACTGGCACCCGTGTTGTGTCTCTGAACTCTCATTTTCTATCAGTTTTTAAAAGCTTGGACCATCTTTCGGACGCCTCGAACAACCGATTACATATTTACCTGAAACACCACAAAGAAACAACTACATAACCCATTCCACTGATAAAAACAAAGTAAAAACGATAAACACTGACTTGCACGCAATAATGAGAAAACTAAGACAAAACATGAACGAGACACTACAAACAAAATAAAAATAGACTCAAAAGACGCTGAAAACCGGCTTGAATATTACCACTAAATATCACTGATCAAACTCCCCCAAACTTGAATTCTTGCTTGCCCTCAAGCAAAAATCCTGCATTTACACCTTCAAAACTAGCAATATGAATTATGATACTCATACGTGGATCCTTCATTCCAATTCACCCAATGAGTTCTTTTTGTACTTTTCTCTCAGTATAGATATCACACAAACACTACACCGTGGAAAACCACGGATCCGAATCTCCCTTTTCGGTAACCTCTCCGACTATGCTTCGTGCTTAGGTCTTATTTTTTTCGATTTTCAACCTTTTTCATTCGGACAATCACTTTTAAGGCTTTTAATGATTTTCACTATGTGTGCAAGATTGATTCCTCTTTTTATCGTTGGCACCGATTTTTCTGTCCCTTCGGGAAACATTTATGTTCAACCGCCGTTAGGTTGAATAACCTTGTGAGGGTTACCCAACTTAGAAGGATCGATCGTTCTAATGTTTTTATTCAATTTTTTTTCCGGTGCCTTGAAGCTTTTTTTTTCTCTTTTGGATCAACATTGCACACACAATTATTATAGATAAAGCCAGATATATTAATATAAACTACTTCGGGTTTACTTCTCAAATCAAAGCACCATGGCACGAATCTACATGTCGAACTCGTTCCTAATTCTGAAGACTCAGTGTGCTTATGTAGTGCCTATACATCAAAATTTTCCATATTTTCTCATCGAGATTCTTTTTCACTCGCATCCTATATACTTTCTCATAATTCACATGTAACACACAACAGGTTAACTTAGGGGTGTTTTTACAGATAACATAAAGCTATAATCTTCAAGCCGACACTACGATACTATTAAAATAAACAAAGATTAACATAAAACAAACGAAAACATAAAAACTAAACCCCCCCACACTTGAACTCAACAGTGTCCTCACTGTTGAAGAACCAATGTCGGAGGGGACTCACAACTATCACTCTTCGGGAGGAAATCCATGAAGCTTCATCTGCTGCATCCATGCATGCAGCTCATCGATTAAGTCCCCTTGCCGGGTCTGCTATCTGATCATTTCGTCCCACTGGTCCTTGGAAACATTCCACTGACCGGTTGCTTGGTTAGATGAACCACCATCAGTTTGCACCGGGACCTCTTCAGGTTGGTTCCCTGCATCCTCCTCATCTGAAAAATACTCATCAAACTGATCGGAACCACCCAGCATGGGGTCCTCATACAGCCAGTTAACTCTATTATCTATAGTAATCATATTAGGTGCAGGCAACGAAATCAAATGCTTGTTACGAGACATCACAACATAATAATTATGAGCAGTTTTAATCATACCTTGGTTGACCAATGGTCAAGATCAATTTTTGTCTTACCTGCCACTGCAGGCACTTCAAGCAACCTCTCATTATACCCCAGATGTTGAGCAATCTGTGTAATCATCCCTCCAACAGAAATCTCACCCGAGGCAGCATTGGCTACCCGCTTCAGGTGGTCTGCTGCGAAGGCCGCAACATTAATCAACTCATTGTTTGCCATTCCATACAGGAAGTATAACTCTCGCAGAGTTGTGACTCCTATGCTATCGCCTCGGCAGAAAAGGGTATAAGCTAACCCTTTTTGAGCGTACCGGAAGGACGGGTTATGGATGCATGAGGCTTTTGCAGCAGACGCGGCATACTCGGTGTTGCCGGTGATGTCCTTCCAGAATGATCCTGCGTCGAATGTACTCGGCGGTGCACCAGGCCCATAAACTGGGAGATCTAAAATCTTCCCCAGATCAGCCACCGACATCACATGATCATTGTCAAAAAGGCGGAACTTCAGAGTACCGAAATACTCAGTGTCGGATCCGGTCCAGGTATGCTTGAGCTGAAACTGTAAAGAACTCAAAAATTCCAAGGTTATGCGCTCAAAAGTTGGCGCTTCATATTGCATGAAATTTAACATCCCGATACTGTGAAACATTCTATGGACTTCAAATATGAGCCCTAGATTTTCAAGAGTTTCGTTGCACATGTACCGGGCCGGTATCAACTTACGCCTTACCAACTTTGCATACTTTGCTTGATGCTCCGGGTCCTCGAATAAAATCCCATGAGCATTCGGCATCCGGTGTGCTCTCTTGCGAGGACGAGAAGATTCAGCAACATTTTTACCGGTATCCCTTCTAGGAGGCATTTTTCCAACATGCACAAATGAAGCACACGAAAAAAAAAACTGAAAGATTAGAGGAATCAGTCACCGTAGAAGTGACAAGAAAGTGATGGGTAACAAATTTCGTGAATGGAGTAGTAGGTTTCGGTGAGTGGGTGCTTGAGAAAATGGAGGTTTTGTGAGGTATAACAATGGTGTTAGGGTTTTTAGAGAGAAATGAGGTTGGAGAAGATGAAAGAAAAGTGATAATTGCTAGGTTAATGAGCCTTTAATTAAAAATTATGAAATTAAACACGTGGGGCCCACAGGACAAAATTGGGAAACTAAAAAATTTTGAATTTTAAGATTCCCGCATGAGCAACACGGGCCGTGTTGCGCAACACGGGCACCCGTGTTGCACCCCTGGATGCTTCAATTTATCAGATCAAAAATTCATGTCAAACAGCACTTGCAACACGGGCCGTGTTGCACAACACGGGTGGCCGTGTTGCATCCCTGGGATCCCTCTCAAAATGACTGGAATCAAACAATCTCCATACATTGCAACACGGGCCATGTTGCACAACACGGGTGGCCGTGTTGCATCTCTGGAATCCATCAAAACTTCACAAAAACAAACATCTTTTTGCACCATGCAACACAGGCCGTGTTGCCCAACACGGGCACCCGTGTTGCACCTCTGATTTTCCGTTTTCTGGCTTTTCTGATCTTCCTACTATGACTTCAAACCTCATTCATTCCTTCTTAAAATCAGTGATAAACAAAACCTACAAAACAGAAACACACAAAAGTAAGACTGAAAAACTCGTGGGTTGCCTCCCATGTAGCGCTGCGTTTAATGTCGCATGGCTCGACGGTCCGTCGTACTACTGGGTAAGACGAGTGACATGCACATCACCAGTGGTCTAGCCTTTGAAATAATGCTTTAATCTCTGCCCGTTCACTTTGAAAATATCTCCGTTGGTCTGATTTTTAATCTCAACAGCTCCGTGAGGAAATACCTTGTGAACAACAAAAGGTCCAGACCATTTTGACCTTAATTTGCCTGGGAATAGCTTCAGCCTTGAATTGTACAGAAGGACCATTTGTCCTTCCCAAAACTCTTTTCTTTGAATCCTTTTATCATGCCATTTTTTCGTTTGCTCTTTGTATACCTTGGCATTCTCATACGCCCGATTCCTGAATTCTTCTAACTCATGAAGTTGAAGCATCCTCGAACTTCCAGCTTTTGACAAATCCATATTAAGATACTTAGATGCCCAAAAAGCTTTATGCTCAAGTTCCAAAGGTAAGTGACATGCCTTTCCGTAAACCAGTTGATAAGGTGACATACCGATAGGCGTTTTGAAAGCCGTCCGGTACGCCCATAAAGCGTCATCCAGCTTAAGAGACCAATCCTTCCTGGATGAATTCACTATCTTTTCCAAGATTTGTTTCAGTTGTCTATTGGATACCTCAACTTGACCGCTCGTTTGGGGGTGGTAAGGAGTAGCTATCCGGTGTTTAACATTGTACTTTTGCAGTAGCTTCTCCATAAGGTGATTCAAGAAATGTGTCCCTTCGTCGCTTATTAACGCTCTTGGGACACCGAACCTTGCGAATATGTTCTCTTTTAGGAATCTTACCACTACCTTAGAATCATTGGTGGGTAATGCAACAACTTCTACCCATTTGGACACATAATCCACAGCCACCAAAATATAGTTTTTTCCGAACGATGATGGAAACGGCCCCATGAAGTCTATCCCCCATACATCAAATAACTCAACCTCGAGCATAGAGTTTTGGGGCATCTGATTTCTTTTTGATATATTCCCAGTCCTCTGACATCTGTCACACTCTTTCACTACCTCTTGCGCATCCTTAAATAAAGATGGCCAATAAAGTCCTGATTGTAGGACTTTAGCAGCTGTTTGATCCCCACTGAAATGTCCCCCGTACTCAGAGTCGTGACATGCTTTCAGCACATCTTTTTGTTCTTCTTCAGGTACACATCTTCTCACAAGGCCGTCCACCCCTCTTTTGTAGAGAAACGGATCATCCCATAAATAAAACCTGCAATCATGAACAAACTTTTTTTTCTTGTTAGAATCAAAATCGTCGGGTATAATACCGCCAACGAGATAGTTTGCATAATCTGCAAACCAAGGCACCCCTATAACTGCTAGGATGTGTTCGTCAGCGAACTCATCCTTTATAGGGCATTGCTCTTCCGTCTCCTCAATTGGTGACATTCGAGAAAGATGATCTGCAACAGTGTTTTCACACCCTTTCTTGTCACGGATCTCCACATCAAATTCCTGGAGGAGTAAAATCCACCTCAACAACCTGGGCTTTGAATCCTGCTTAGCAAAAAGAAATTTCAAAGCAGCATGGTCAGTATAAACAATCACTTTTGAACCCAACAGATATTGCCTGAATTTATCGAAGGCATACACAACTGCTAACAACTCCTTCTCGGTAGTTGCATAGTTTATCTGTGCAGGGTTCAAAACATGACTAGCATAGTAAATCACATGAAGCAATTTTCCTCTCCGCTGTCCAAGAACAGCCCCCACCGCAATGTCACTAGCATCGCACATTATCTCAAAGGGTAGGGACCAATCAGGGGCGATAACAATAGGTGCAGACACTAATTCTTTTTTTAGTGTTTCAAAAGCGTCGCTGCATTCCTTATTGAAAACGAAAGCCTTATCTTTAACCAACAGAGTAGTTAAAGGTTTGGCTATCTTTGAGAAATCTCTTATGAACCTGCGGTAAAATCCCGCATTTCCCAAAAAACTTCTTATGCCCTTTTCGTTGATTGGCGGAGGTAACTTAGAGATCACTTCCACTTTGGCTTGATCAACTTCGATCCCTTTTTGTGAGATCTTGTGACCAAGAACAATGCCTTCTTTCACCATGAAATGGCATTTTTCCTAGTTCAATATTAAGTTGCTTTCTTGACATCACTGCAAAACAAGTGAAAGGTTAGATAAACAATGATCAAATGAGGATCCGAACACGGAAAAATCGTCCATGAACACCTCCATGTGTTTTTCCAGCATATCCGCAAAAATGGAAGTCATGCATCTTTGGAATGTAGCGGGGGCATTACATAGCCCAAATGGCATCCTTCTATAAGCAAAAATGCCATAGGGGCATGTAAACGCCGTTTTCTCTTGGTCTTCCGGTGCAACAGCGATTTGATTGTACCCGGAGTAGCCATCAAGAAAACAATAATACTCATGTCCCGCTAGTCTTTCCAGCATTTGGTCAATGAATGGCAACGGAAAATGGTCCTTTCTCGTAGCCAAATTCAATCTTCTATAATCGATGCACACTCTCCACCCAGTAACGGTTCTAGTAGGAATCAACTCATTTTTTTCATTTGTTATAACAGTTGTTCCCCCCTTTTTGGGCACCACATGCACCGGACTCACCCAAGCACTATCGGATATGGGGTAAATCAATCCCGCATCCAATAGCTTAACAACTTCTTTTCGCACTACTTCCTTCATCACCGGATTCAATCTCCTTTGTGGTTGCACAACCGGTTTGTGATCTTCTTCCATCAGTATTTTATGCATACACATTGTGGGACTTATACCCTTTAGGTCTTCAATCTTCCACCCAATAGCTCCCTTGAATTTTTTAATAACTTCAATTAACTTGCCTTCTTGCATGTATTTCAAATTAGCGCTAATAATAGCGGGACATTTTTCTTCCGTGTCAAGAAAGACATATTTGAGATTCTCGGGAAGTTGCTTCAATTCTGATATTTTTGGGTTGTCTTTGCCTTCATCAACTGTTGTAGGCTGTCGCAACTCTTCCCACCGGTGCATCCTAATTCTTTTAAAGATAGGTTGATTTTCAAGCATCGCAACCACTTCCATATCTTTATCTCCGACTTCCTTATCACCTTCAAAAATGCACATACTCAACACCTTCTCTAAAGGTAACTTGGACACACTTTCTAAATGCTCACTAGCTTCCATTTGGTCTAACACTTGTATGTTGCTACTAGTGCCCACATCATCTTTGTACTTTAAAGTGTTCCGAACATCAATTTTTAACTCTTCATCATACACCTTCATCGTTAGTGTTCCACCTTCCATGTCTATCATTACTCTCCCGGTTTCTAGGAAAGGTCTTCCCAAAATCAAGGGAATTTCTTCATCTTCTGGCATTTCAAGGATCACAAAGTCAACCGGGAACACAAATTTGTCCACTCTAACCAATACATCATGGACAACTCCATAAGGTCGCTTCACAGAATGGTCCGCGAATTGGAGAGTCATCCTAGTTTCTTGTACAACACCAATACCTAACTTTTTGTAGATAGATAAAGGCATTAAACTGATGCTCGCTCCCAAGTCGATGAGAGCTCTCTTGAACGATCGGTCACCAATAGTGCAAGGAATGGTGACAGCTCCTCTATCTTTTTTCTTCACCGGAATCTTTAATCCCTGCAAAATAGCACTACAAGTTTCGGTTAGAATAATAGGTTCAGCTCCCATAGTCCTCTTTTTAGCAATTATATCTTTCATGAACTTGGCATAAGTGGGCATTTGTTCAAGAGCTTCAAGCAATGGGATATTCAATTCCAGCTTTTTGAACAAGTCAAGAAATTTTTCAAAATTCTTCTCTTGCTGCCCTTTCTTCTTGTTTCTTGTAGGATACGGAAGTTTGACCACCGGTTTAGGTTCAACCGCTTTTTCTTTGATGACCGGTGTTTGGGTAACTTCTTTGTCGTTGTCAACTTCTTCATTTTCTTTGATTTCAAGCTCAACCTCAATCAATTGACTTTCAACTTCAGAATTTTCTTGAACCTCTTCACTAACTTTACCTCTTCGCGTTGTGACTGCATTTACTTTATGATTATCTCTAGGATTTGTTACAGTAGCACTAGGAAGAGTCCCAGGAGCGTTTGGGATAGCAAGGTGTTGAGCAATTTGGCTCATTTGCACCTCAAGATTCTTTATAGAGGCTCCAGTGTTCTTGAAATTACTTCTGGTTTCTTCTTGAAATTGACAATTGTGAGCTGCCATCTTTTCAATGGCAATCTCCCAATCAGCTTTTCTTGACACTGGAGGCTGATAAGGTTGTTGATGGGGTTGATACTGTTGTTGGCCTTGAACCGGTTTCTGGATGTTCCCTTGATGATCTTACCAAGAGAAACTTGGGTGATTTTTCCACCCCGAATTATATGTGTTGGCATAAGGATTGTTCTGCCTCAACATATTAATCTGCTCAACCTGCTCTTGAGTTGCCAAACAGTGCATGGCAAAGTGTGGACCACAACATATCTCGCAAATCACTGCTTGAACGGGTTCAACCTGAGCAACTGTGTGAGTTCCCAGATTCATCTTCTTTAACCTTCTTTCAACTTTTGCGGCAATTTGATCTTCCATTTTTACAACCTGTTCTGTTAGCTTAAGATCGATTTTCCCGTCTGGTTGACTCACGGTGCGATCATATAACTCAAGGTGTTCATTGGCAGCAATAGCTTCTATGATTCTTTTAATACCTGTGGCTGTTGAAAAGTTTGTTGAGCCACCTGCAGCAGTATCAATCAGTTGCTTTGTCTTGAGTCGCAACCCATTCACAAAGTTTTGCATTTGCTCTGTTGCGTCCATGTTATGAGTAGGACACGAAGTCAAACACCTTTTAAATCTTTTATAAGCATCTCCAAGTGATTCACCCTCTTTTTGTTTAAAATTGACTATATCATATCTTTTTCGGATGAACACTGAAGCAGGAAAGTATTCGTTTAGGAAGGCTGTTTCCATCTCTTGCCATGTTGTGATACTTGCTGCGGGAAGAGAATAGAACCACTCTTCAGCATCGTCAGTAAGAGTGAATGGAAACATCACCAGTCGTTTTGCCTCCTCTGAATGACCTTCGATCTTCAAAGAAGTGGTAGTAGTAAGAAATCTCTGAAGATGCTTATTTGCATCCTCATTAATTCCCCCGGAGAAAGGCTTGCTCTCTAACTGGCGGATAGTAGATGGATGCAACTGGAAGTGTGCTACATTCACCGGTTGATTAACAATCGTCATCCTGTTAGGTTGAGCATTTTCCCCTCCGTAATCACCTAAGAGCCTCTCTGCAGCAGGTTGATTTCCAGCCATGTCGTTGAATTCAGGGTCAGTTTCTCTGTTTGAATCAGAGTCACTGTGCTCCGAGTGAACGGAAATATAGTCCTCAGTTTCCTGATACGGGACACTTGAACCAGTCTTAGCCAGACTATCAATTCTTGCCTTGCAGCGTCTCTCGTGCAAAGCTCTTTCTGGTTCTGTGTCAAAAGAAAATTTAGCTGAGGCCTGACCTCGCATAAATAGTTAGACACGAGTTAGAAAACAAAATTTCAATAACAGTAAAATGATATACATAGAGTAAAGTAAAATTTTAGTCGCAGAGCAACAAAATTCCAATTGATATAACACAAACAACTTAATTCTTTGTCAGTCCCCGGCAACGGCGCCAAAAACTTGATCGGAAAATAGCAAGTGTACTATTTTTACCGATGTAGTAATAGAAGGGATTAACCCCAAATATCGATCACAAGGACTGCGTATTAAAATAAGTTCTTCGTGATTAATTTCAATTGGACAAAACTCATGGTTTGAGATGAAATTAAATAAATTGAACGGAATAAAACGTAAATTTAAAACAAATAATTTCACTTATATGAAAGTAATGCCAGGTATGGTGTATGATTCTCAATGCAATGACTCATAAGTTCCTTAATTTTAGAGATGTGCTTTAGAACGTTTCTTTCCTAAGTCTATAATGTTTTTCCAAAATTCCTTTAAAGAAAAACCTTTGGTATTCTTCATAGACCGCGATTCCTCAAAGGTCATAGAAGAATATCAAGCAATAATTTTGACATAAAAAAGGTTCTCATAAAAATATCCCAATTCCTCAGTAATATTTTTTACGATAAAATTATGCAACAAGGTTAGAATGGTTGGTCAGACCGAATCCTAACCACGATCAGTTATCTTATTTTCCAATACCGATAAAGCATTAAGGACGTTGCGATAAAATAAAGAAACGAAACTAAAAACATAATTCCAAATTGAAGAATTCAACAAGTCATTACAAAACGCAAATCAGGGACACCCCCCTGGCATTGGGGGGTTTAGCCACTCATGTTCAAACTGGAAATAAAAACAGAGTAAGCAAATTTAGACATTACAATTAACGTTGGATTAGTCGGATCGTCAATTGCTTCCGCTCTTGATCAATCTTTCTTCTCCAGTGTTCGTTCTCTCCAAAAATCCCCCAATTCAAAAAGTGTCTCTTCACAGTCATCATGGGCAAATATAAATCAGTCTTCAAACAGCACCGCGACATGTCCGGAATACCCTTGAAGCAGCAAAACACAAAATTCCCTCTGGTCTTCACAACACGGGCCGTGTTATGCAACACGGGTGGCCGTGTTGTGCTTTTGGATCACTACCAAAAAACATTTTTCCCAGCTGCCATGACACGGGCCGTGTTGTACAACACGGGTGCCCGTGTCACAACCCTGTCTTCTTCTTTTCTGAGCAGAATCTTTGTTTCTTCTGGTCTTTACAACACGGGCCGTGTTGTACAACACTGGCACCCGTGTTGTGTCTCTGAACTCTCATTTTCTATCAGTTTTTAAAAGCTTGGACCATCTTTCGGACGCCTCGAACAACCGATTACATATTTACCTGAAACACCACAAAGAAACAACCACATAACCCATTCCACTGATAAAAACAAAGTAAAAACGATAAACACTGACTTGCACGCAATAATGAGAAAACTAAGACAAAACATGAACGAGACACTACAAACAAAATAAAAATAGACTCAAAAGACGCTGAAAACCGGCTTGAATATTACCACTAAATATCACTGATCAAACTCCCCCAAACTTGAATTTTGCTCATTTTTAATAGACTTTCAATCCTTTCACCTGCTATAACCACATCTGCAAAGCAGGTAGAGGAGAAGGCAGCCAATCTATCAATATAGGTTCCTTGCAAAGTATTCATGAACATGTCAGCCATTTCTCTTTCTGACATGGGCGGTTGGACAGCAGCAGCAAGCTGTCTCCACCTGTGGGCATATTCACTGAAACTTTCTCTAGAAGATTGAGACATTCCCATTAGGAGGGTCCTGTTAGGAGCCATGTCCAGATTGTATTGATATTGCCTTAGAAGGCTTCAGCTAAGTCCTTCCAACATCTAATGGTAGCTCTGGTCAAGTGTGAATACCACTCTCTTGAATCCCCAGTCAGGTTGTCTTCAAAGTAGAACATCCACAGCTTTTCATCCATAGTATAAGCTTTAAGTCTTCCCAGGAAAGACTGCAGGTGAGTTCGTGGACAAGAGGTTCCATTGTATTTCTCAAAGCACGGGGGTTTGAATTTGTGGGGAATTCTCACCCCATCCACCAGCCCCATATCCATCACATCAAAGCCTAAGGAATTATGAGACTCCAAGGATCTCAACTTCTCAGCAATTTCATCCAATCTCCTGTCATAGACTTCATCCCCAGCTCCCATAACAGTAAACTGCTCTTCTTGGGGATCCTCTTGCAAGATTCTTCCCCCAGCAGTATTTCCTAGTACATTTCTCGGGATGTTGACTTCCGGATCCAGATGAGGTCCAAATACTGGTGGATTAATACGAGGTTGGCCTTGTTCATTGTTACTAGTCCCTCCAGTTCCAAGATGAGGTTTTTCGGGAGGTTGTCTTTCCACCAGCTCCCTTAATCTTTCTTGACTATGGGACAAGCCAGTCATTACTGCCATGAATTGAGTCATTTGATTTCTCATCTCCACTCTTTCATTAGACATCTGATTTCTGACCTCAGTCAGATCCTGCTGTACTTGTTCCATCTGAATACCTGGAAGGTTGTTGCGAGTAAGGTACCGGTGCGCGCGATTGACAGGGAATACTCGGCGACGAGCAATGTTTCCTGAGATCACAACAAAGTTAGAAACAAAGATAATAACACAACCTACAAAACAAGACAAAAATTAGTATGCAAATGCAGTATGCTTATTTGTTTTCCAAGGTATCCGGTTTGGTTCTTGGTTTTGACCTTTCCAGACCTCGAGGAAGATGATTTGATGTTGTTGAGAGAAAAGCCCAAATGGAAACAAGCTAAAATATATTACAAAAGGTGAACAATACATAGTTTGTTTTACAATACATGCCCCTGGAGGGTCAAAATACAACAAAAATAAAAGTACATCAAATGGAAATATCAACAAACAATCAATCAGACATCCAGTCCAAACTCATCTTCTCTGACCTCCTTCAGGAGTGCCTCAGTCACTGGACCAGTTGGGTGCTCTGTAATGGTCCTAATGAGGAGGTTCCTGGTGGCAATTGCAGTGGTCAGCTTTTTATGCCTGTCCTGGTCCTTTGATCTCTTCAATCCAGCTCTGAGCTTCAACTCTGAAATTTCCTTTTGTGCTGCCAACAAAGCTTCCTGCTGCTTCTTCTCATTGGCCTCTAGCTGTTCAATCTTAGCTTGAGTCCTTTGGTCCTCTTGTGTACGGGCTTCGGTGATCCTGACCCACCTAGCCTGACTCTCTTGCAGATAGAGCTCAGTCCTAGCCTTCTGAATCTTGGCTTCTTTACAGGCATTCTTCAATATTTGTTCCCCGGCCCTTGCTTTCCTGATGTAGTCCTCTGTCTTCTCAATTCAGGCAAGATGCTCCACCCTAAGCTTCTCCAACCTTTCAATGTCCAGACGACCATCACTCATTTCCCAAAGAGTCTTCTTCAAAGCTTGAGATAAGTTCTCATTCCTTTCCTTCAGTTTCTCAAATTCTTCTAGGTTGACAATTGCTGCAGGTTGTACCGTTGAGGGTCCAGGTATGTCCTCTAAGGTGAAAGGCTTTCCAGTAATCTGGGCTCTTGTACGGGACCAGTCATAGTACTGAGCTGAAGCAACATTATTACACCTCCCAAGTATAGCAATCCCTTTTGTCTGGATGTTGTCCCAAGCCCAGGATGCTTGCCTGACAACAGCTGAATTAGGTTTCACTTCACAATACAAGGTCTCAGTCAAATCCTGCACTCTAGGAGGGTGAACCAAAGCATAGCCCAGTTGTCTCTTAAACAACAAGGGATTATAGTTTATGCAACCCTTCACTCCTATTAGAGGTACATTTGGATATTATCCACAGCTGGTGATAATGTCCTTGCCCTTGGTGCTCTGGTGCACCATCTGATATCATCTGAAGTTAAGGCAATGAGCCTTTTAGCCCAATTCTTCTGTTGGTGAGGATTCAGGAAGGCATCTGACTTAGGCAGGTGTCTGAGCAGCCAGGAGTGAAACAAAGGAGCACAACATCTAACTAACTTCCCCCTCTGTTTCTCATTCCTCTGATGAATGGAGTAGTAAAAGTCTCCCAATAATGTGGGTACTGGGTTCTTCAGAAGAAACAGATGGATGGCATTCTTTCTGACAAATTTAGGCTCATCTGCAAACAGTATGGCCCCATATATGCTGAGGGCCAACAGTGCACAGACTGCCCTCCATTATCCCAAAGAGGCCTTCAAGATGGCCTGAGAAATCAAGAAATCCAAGTGCAAACCAGGGATCCCAGCTTTTGTTGTCATACTTTGCTCAATCAAAGCAGGCTCCAAGTACAGTGCTTTTGCTACTTCTCCATTGCTGGGAGCTGGCATTTCTGGATTGAAGGGAATGCTACCCCTGATAGGTACCCCAATTAATGAAGAAAACTCTTCCAGCAGGGGCCCTAGCTGAAAGTCTGGAAAGGTGAAGCATCTCAAAGGGGTCATAAAACTGCAAGCATGTGTGGATCATGCTCCTCTGAGAAGGGTCAAGGTCCATAACCATATCCATGATACCTCCATAGTGCTCCCTGAACAGTGGGATATGATCTGGTGTGATAAGTGACCGGACTTGCCTGATACCTGTCAACACAGGCTCAAAGAAATGGTAGGATATGTTGCTTTTCCTGGGAGTGGTCATGGATGCTGCTGAAGAAGTTGAGGATAAGTGATTGATGAAGATCAAGACTGATACTGGAGATGAGCCACTGATAGGCTGATGCTGGTGATAATGAAGATAGACGAAGCAGGCAACTGATGAAGACAACTGAAGCAGAGGTCTATGCAAAAGAAGGGGTCAAAACCAAACCAGATATGATGTGGATACCCTGAAAAAAAATAAACAAATGTTAAATGATGCAAATGATGAACATGCAAATGATATGCAAGGATTTGTGATCAAGCCGGATCTGATTATCTGTCTGGATATAGGTCCATGTATGTTCAAAAAGTCCAGATGAAGGCTTAGAAATCCAGTAACCAGGGTTGGGGGACTCAAAATAAAGAGTCACATGTCCAGGGTTAATCACAAGAACTGTCCAAAGTGAGGTACCCTTGGACAAAATAGTAACAGGGTATGATGTGGCCAAGGGTACCTGCAAACCTGCAAACAACCCAACCCCCTCACAGGTAATGTTCTAAAACAAGGATCCTCAGACTTGGATCAGTTATGAGAAGTGTAAACACTTCTAACCCGGAGGTACAGTGTTTACAATAACCATAAGAGATCCTCCTCTAACTCACCTCAGTTTCTGAAGGTCATAATAAAGGTCATCCAGACTTAGCAGGCTTCCCAGATAGCCCTAGCACTACAGGAAATCTGTAGCACAGAGTTCTCAAGAAGAAACCCACATCTGAACCGTGTTTCATATTCCCGCACCAGACCGAAATGGAATGGGAAAGAACATGAACCACTCTAGCCTAGGTGTCACTCAGGTCCCAGGTATAGGACCTTGAACTCTCAATGGAAACCCACCCACCAAAACAGAAGCCAGATCCAGCAATGACAGTATGACAGTATGATGTATAAAACTGTAAAGAATGCAATAAACAAGCCTGTACATAAAGCAATAAAATAAATACATAAACACATATAGCACATAACACCCCAGTAAACACAAATCAAACAAGCGCTAGGAGGAACCCACAAAAAGAACCAGAAGCCGTGGTTACAATATAAGGGTCCCCAGCAGAGTCGCCCAGCTGTCGCTCCCGCCTGATGACACAGGGCCAAGAGGGGTACAGACGCGAACGGTCGGCGAAAGGAGAGAAGGGATGAAAAGAGTCGCTAGCTAGGCATTTTTATCCCGAAGGAAGGGTAATTCTGCATAAACCTAAGAAAAGATGGATAAGACGGTTGCGAACTAGAGAAACTGAGAAAGGGGGTTGGTTACAACCTGGGAAGGTATTAGCACCCAGATTGTCCGTCGTACTCGACGGGATCCACGCTTAAAAGATTTGTTTTTAAACGGGGTAGTGTCAGTGAAATCTGTGTATCAAAGCTGGAAAAGAATGCAAGTGTCAGTGCAAAGGAAAGGTGAAGTGTATAAGAGAAGTGTCAGTGCAAGGACAAGAGTGAAATGCTCAATATTATGAGGCTCAAAGAATAATGCTGGAAGGAGGGGGAATATACAGAGACTTTTGTTCGATAACTTGTTAAGTTATGCCTACGTATCCTCTCGTGCAATGAGGAAGTCAGAACACCGTAGTTCGACTCAAAGAGACTGAAAGCTAAGTTGACTTGTGAACTGCTTGCTTGTCTATGCTCAAGTGTATGACCTGTCTGGCTCAGGTGCAAACTGTCTTGCATTAGACGGAAGAAGCAAGCTCTCGTTTGTAAGTGAATGAGGTGAGAAAAGAATCCCGGAGGAGACGATTATTGTTTGTTTTTGAGTTTTCAATCTTTTATTGCTTTTGGAGTTTGTCATAAGAAAATGAGCTTAAGCCTAAACCAAGGGTTAGTAAACTCATCACATCTTCCCTCTGATTAGGGGTAATGAGGATACCTTAAGTATGAAGTAAGCACCTCACACTTAATCACCATGGTGTAGGATTAAGATCATTAACCTACTTGTGATTATTTAGATGTTTTTGTTGTTTTAGTTTAGTATTAGGTAATGAGTTTAAGCCATAATCAAGGATTTAAGGGACCCATTACACCATCCTAATAGAAGGATAATAGATGAGAACATTTAAGTTGAGGAAGGCTCCTCAACTTAATCCATGATTAGGGATTAACCTCATGACAAAACAAAACCTTTATTAAAGTGGATTTTAGTTAATGATAAGATTAAGAAGTGAATTTTATGGTTTGTAAGACAACTTGAGGGGGGACATGTCCATTAACACTAGGGTTAGTCCTTCTTAACCAATTAAGGGAGAATTAGAACCCTAATGCAAGGCCCAAGTTACAAGCTTGATATCTTAGGGTTTATTAGATGGATTGATTAAAGGTTTTAAACACATTAAGTGTTTAACACTTGGGATTAAAGTTATGCACTCCATCCTAATAGAAGGATGCAGGTATAACCTTAATCACCTAGTCTTAAAGCCTTAAGGGTTTTGTTCTTGATTTTGAGGTGAGAAGAGAAGACTCAAAAGATGACACAAAGGTAGAACTAATGGGGGACCAATCAAACCCTAATTGTTAACATGCTTGGGTGTTCCTAGGGTTTATGAGGCTTGCAAGAAGTCTTCAAGGAAAAGCCACCAAGGAAGAAGCAGATGAAAGGAGGAAAAAGCAGAAGAAGCAAGACAACTTACTTCACTTAAGAAGATAAGTTGCTTGAAGGAAAGAGAAGAGGGAGTATGAATGAGCAAGCTCACTCTAATACAAAAGTAAAATTCAGCAATGATGCATAAGAGAGATGAGAAAAGATTATGAGAAGTGAAGGCAAATCCACTTCTCAAAGGACTTACCACCTGAAAAGTTAGTAAAGAGAAATGAAATGGAGTGAAAATGAGATGAAATGCAATGATGCAAACCAAAGTCAGAAGCATAAACATGATGTTAATGATGCTAAGAGATGATGCAAACACATGTCAAGAGTTGTTGATGATCATACAAGGATGAGGATGCAAATGAAGCCTGTATTGAACCATGAAAGTTCATGAAAGTTTATGAAATGGAATGAATGCATAACATGGCAAATGAATGATGCAATGATCAAACATGATTCTAATATGTCCTAAGATGTCTTATATGTCATGTTGATGCACAAAAAGTCATGGCAAGTTCATGAATGCAAGCATATGGAAGATGAGTGCAAATGCACACAAAAATTACGGTTTATGCACAAAACACAAAGCAAAATTCAAAATCAGAAGCCAATGACAAGATAAAAAATTGAAAATGGAATCAAAGGATAACCTAACCCTACACAAGTTCACTTACCAAAGGAGGGGACATAACTCTTAACCTAATGGAAGTTATGATTTTCTTAAGTCAACTAGGGTTTCAAGGCACTTCAAAAGGAAAAATGCACATTAAATTGAAAATGAAAGATATATTCAAACCAATTTTACCCTAGAAACTACATGATATGAAAAATGAAGTTCAAGAAGAACCATCATCAAACTCTTCATGGTTAGGCAGAATGAAATTTTCTAAGTTGGAACAAAAATATTGCCTTTTTAGAAATTTAATTCCAAAGAAAAATGTCACAATAGGTCAAGAACCAAAAAGAATTTGTTTTGAGAGTTTGATAATGCTTCTAAATGTTCTAAAATGCAATGTGAATTTTTTTGGAATTTTTAAATACCTAAATGTATTTTTAATTAATTAATTCTCATTAACTAATTAAAAATAAGCATTTAAATAATTTAAAAATACTTTTTAATGCAAAAAATAAAAATAAAAATATTTTTGGGTTTTGAAAATTAATAAAAGATTTGATAAAAATTTTCAGAATTTTTTAATGTATTTAGCTATTTTTAAAAATTCACGGAAATTAAATACAAAATAAATGAAATAAAAATGAAATAAATGAATAAATGAGAAAGTCAGCTGATCTAAAGGCCCAGATTCAAACCTAGGGGGCCGGGAGTTGACCACGTGCGCTAATGGACGGCTGAAATTCAAATCTCACTAATTATGATTAAACCCTAATCCTGAACCCTAATTACTTTCAGATGACCGGAACAATACATGCTAATAGTTGACCATTTTCAAAACTAAACATATCAGAATCATCAGTGAATCATGGAGAACCAATTAGCAACTTAAAAACACGTTTCTGGAAAAAATGTTCTTGATGATACCTGAACTGAAGCTTTCGAAAATGGTGCTTTCTGGCCAGTTCTTTGCTCCAAACAAACTCCAATGATCCTCCCCAAGTGTTTGTGATGTTTAGCTGGAGTTTATATGGACTCAAAATGAAAATGGCAGAGGTTCAGTTTGTGAAATGTGGAAATCGTGTTTTTGATTCTAGGCTTTTTAGGGCAAAGTGATGGTTGGGAAATGATCAGTGGATCATGGTGAGTTGTTCTGTGAAGTTTATTTTGAGGTTTAAGGCTTGTATGATGAGATTCGAATGAAAATGCAAAGAGGGAGGTTTTTGTGAACTATGGTGATGCTCTGGTTTCAGGCTCCAATATTGTGTGAAATGTGATCCTTGAGGCATGTATGTGAAGCTGTGATTGGTCAGAGTAGTTGGTGTGGCTCAGTTTGATTGGTATGACTCAAGTTGCATAAAGTCAACATTTGTGTAAGTGAAGGTATGGGATGGTTCAGTCATGGTACAAGGGCATGGTTCGAATCAGCTTGCTTCAAGGAGGTCCATGGAAGTCATATTTGGCAGCTGGCACAAGTGGATGAAGGGTTATGGAGCATTTTGCAATTTTGTCCAACTTTGGCCCCTTTTGAGATTCTTGAAGTTTAAGGCATGGAACTTAAGAAATTTTTGAGCCAATATGAAGTTTAGGTCATATATGATGTTTATGTAATGCTTAGACAACAATTAGAGGTCACATTTTGCCTTGGTACAAGAATTTGCAAGTTTCCCTCTTTGGCACATAAGTGAATTTTTGTGATTTTGTCCAACTTTGACAAACCATAACTTTTGTTCTAAAAATGAATTAGAATGAGTTCTTGTACTTTTTAAAAATGGGAGGATCCAATCTACAACTTTCATGACCAAAGATTTTTCATTTGAAGCATTTTTGAATCAAAAAGAGGAGGTTGAAAAACTTTCCCAAAATGGCAAGTTTATATTACAAGTTACTTTCCCAAAATGGCAACTTTGCAAATGGCTTGAAATTATTCAATTTTGTGAACTTATAACATCTTCTAAGATCAAATAAAGATCATACACATTCAAAATGATGGAGAATACCCTTTGGTTGTGTGATTGGGGGCCTCAGATGCCCTGATTTTGCACTGACTTGCTTAAGAAGTCATCTTTTGATCAGATGTCTTCCCCATTGATTTTTCTTCATGAAAATTGGTATGCATGGTCCTAATATCATATAGAGACCAATAGAAACAAGAATGACGAAAAAATTTGGAGTTATGGCCTCTGAAACCAAAACCCTAATTTTAGGTCATCTATGTAGTTTAAGCCTGGCTCTGCTTCCACACCCTCCTCAGTTCTTGTGATTCTTTGACTTCCTTGATCTTGGTATGATATAATATGATGCTTGAACATACATGGACCCTCTTGAGATGATTGAAGACCCTTGGAGTGGCTTAAATTGCTCAGGGATTGCCCAGATCACAAACCCTAGATGCAAATGACTTAGAATCAATGCAGTGAAACAATAATGCAACATGTGATGCTATGGTTGGATCTATGCAAATGAAAGGAGTCACAAGCCATAGTGTGAAAGAGTGAGGGCAAATTTGGGGTGTTTACACCATGTTGTAAGTGATACAGACGAATTCAGAGTGCAGTTGTTCGCTTATTCCCTTTTTTTGCGTGGATCGCCCTTTCGGGTTTTCAATCCACCGGGATACCCTTTTTTTCCTGAGTTGTCCGATGCGGCTTTTCAACTAAGTGGGTGTACATTTTTTTATTTATTTTCCCTTATTTTTGCCCGAGTCTTTTATTATGTTTTTGACTCGCCGGGATGCCCTATTTTTGCCTGAACTTACATTCTGTTTTTATGTCCACCGGGTCATTTTTATGCGAAGTATTTTTTAACTGCATCTGAATTCACAGGGGACAGGAAGTCTTCACCATCCATAGTACTGAGCATCAGTGCTCAACCAGAGAAAACTTTCTTTACTATGAACGGACCATCGTAATTCGGAGTCCACTTGCCCTTGTGGTCTGTATGAGGAGGAAAGAGTCTTTTCAGCACAAGATCTCCTACCTGGTACTCTCGAAGCCTGACTTTCTGATCGAAGGCTTTCTTCATTCTTTTCTGATACAACTGAAATTCTGGTATGACAGACTCAGATGTCGAATATGATGTTGAGACATCTTATCTGTTACTTATAAACATGGTAAGGCATACATATCAGTACTTAAATAATTCTGATATATCAGAGTCAAACATGCTTCAGGATGTTGGGACATCTGATAGGACATTCAGTTCAGGTACTGCATAAAACATAAAAGATATAAAGAACACAACAGAATTTGTTAACCCAGTTCAGTGTATAACCACACTTACATCTGGAGGCTACCAAGCCAGGAGGAAATCCACTATAAGTAATATTAATTCTAGACTTAAACCACCCTGTTTAATCTATCACTTAATAACTACCCAATGCAATTTCTACCTAAGACACAACTTAGATAAGAGTACCCTACTCACTCCCCCTCAATCACCCAGTGATCAAGTTTACAAGTTTAATAAAGTTGAAGACATTCTTCAAACAATACAGCTTGATCTTACTTCACAGTTTCAATCAAGTCACAAAACTTCTCTTGCTTACAAGCTTCGAGAATCACAAGTGAAACAGCCACAATAGAGTTACTTGTTATGCACGGCTGACACAAGGACACAACCCTAATAATGTTTACATTTTCAGTTGATTGGGTTCATTCTAAACTAGGTTACAAGGTTTCTTTTATAACCTATTCCCAACTGGATTTGGGCCTAAACAATCACAACAATAGCTGCTACAAATATGCAGAAATATCTGCTACAAATATTCCAAAAGATCTTCAACTCCTAAAATATCTCTAAATATAGAAACCTATATTTTTCAATATTTGTCTTCAATTTAAATTAAGTCTTTAAGATCTTCTAGATCAGCACCACATATGATTGCATAATATCTCCAGAATATTCTGCATAATTCAGATCTGATAAATCCAATGTCATCACCTTGAATTAGGGTTTGTTACTTCCTAGATTCTAGGTGATTTTGTTCTTCTGATTAATCTGAATCTTCATAACAAAACTCCCTGCAGATGCGCCTTGTTCTGTTTTTATCCATCCATAATTAATTCCAGATAACTCTCCTTAAATATCTCAGATCAGTTAGTTATTAATTAATTCTGGTAACAGGTCTGAGATGTCTCAACATCTGTTGGGACATCCTGAAAAACTGAACTTACTTCATTTACTGATATAATGTCCTAACATCTGGTGTGACATCCTGATATCTTGACTTAAGTTCATTAATTGTTACTCTGTTTGACAGTGTCACAACATTTGGTGTGACATCCTGAACTAAGTTCAACACTTCTTGTTTGATATCTATATGTAACATATGACAGTAATGTTGTCATGACAGTTGCAGATGTTTCAACATTCTCTTTGACATCTGTCATGACATTTGCAGATGTTTCAACATTCTCTTTGACATCTGTCATGACATTTGCATATGTTTCAACATCTTCTTTGACATCTGTCTGTAGCATATGACAGTAATTCTGTCATGACATTTGCAGATGTTTCAACATCTTCTTTGACATCTGTCTGTAACATATGACAGTAATTCTGTCATGACATTTGCAGATGTTTCAACATCTTCTTTGACATTTGACTGTAACATATGACAACATCTGTTGGGACATCCTGAATTAAGTTCTTCTACTCTGTTTGATAATGTCCCAACATCTGATAGGACATTCTGAACTGAATTCAACATCTTCTTTGACAACTTCCACATTTATGTCAGATGTCAACATCTGTTGGGACATCCTGAATTAAGTTCTTCTACTCTGTTTGATAATGTCCCAACATCTGATAGGACATTCTGAACTGAATTCAACATCTTCTTTGACAACTTCCGCATTTATCTGTGCCACCATGTCAGGACATCATGTTTGACATGTTCTTCCAGAGTCTATACTATGTTAATATGGAACTTCTTATTCAACATTTTCCAGCCATATTAGTTTTACCAAACATAATGCCAATCATAAAATAATAGCATTAACAATCTCCCCCTTTGGCTTATTTTGGCTAAAACTAATTTACATACAGGTGTAGTAGTGCCTTATGTAGAAGTTCCTTAACATCACATCTTCATATCAGACCTCACACTATTACTTCTCCCCCTTTTTAGCCATAAAAAGACAAAGGTACCATAAAAATAGAGGTATATAATCTCCATAAGCTTGAAACACACACAATTCCTCAAGAATCAAACATAAACTGCAGAGAGAAGCTTTATGTAATATAGCCTTCTAGACTCTTAGGATTCTCCTTATCTGGTTAAGGTATTACTCCCCCTTAACACCACAAAATCAAGTGCACATAATTGTAACACACTCCCCCTGTCTAGGATACTCCATGCTTCTCTGTACATTGATGAAAGGAAAACATAAGACGCATCTTCATGTCTTCAAGAGCTCACTCTCTGTTCAATTCCCAATCGAACACATTCACTTCTTGTACCAAAGCATACCTGATTCCTTTCTGGGTTTGTAGTTACCACAGACTACACAAGATGAACATCTTCTAGCACACAGGTTCTTGACACTAAGCCTTTACACACCAAAGGCCATACAATCCAGATAAAACACATCCAAACTAATTATGAAATTAGAATGAATGTCCACAAACAAACTTCCAAGCAATCAATACCTGATATACTTCTGGTGGATCAACAGAGATGTGCTATTCAGTTGAGGCCTTGTGCTGATCCTCAGATGCTTCTTCATCACAATTATTGAAGGCATTTTTCTGGTCCTCAGATGTTTCAACATCTATTGGGACATCCTGTTGAGCAGGAGTGTCCTTTGCAGCCTGAGTTTGTTGATCTTCTTGTGGGGCTGGCATAATGTTCAGAGGGATAGATATGCCACTTACCACTCTTTGCTCAGATAGGATTTTGGTTACCAACTCCTTTATGGAATCATCCACATATTCAGAAGCTTTTTGGAGTGTTGTACAATGGTGAAGGTATGCCTTTGGTCTTGCTGAAAACTTGATCTTTTTGGAGTTCTTGGCTTTTTAGCACGAGGAACACTTCCAGTCTCTTCTACATGTTTCTTCCAATATAGATCATCTACTTCATCATTCTCCCATATGATTAGGTAGTCTAATAATAGAAACCATGTAGATAAACACCCCAGATAATGTACTAACACTTAGTTAGAACATTTTTCATACACCAAGACCTTATCACCATGATCCTAGATGTGCTCCACCAACTGGACTTACTATAGCATAGTAATCCAAGAACTGAAAATCTTCAACTACACTGTGCCACCAGTTAGAATCAGAAATCCAGAAAGAGTGATAAACTCTCATCCACCTTCAAGAAGAATAAATCCTCTTGAGTCTTCAACTCATCACTCCTCTGCCCAAGAGCAATTTGTTCCAAGACAATCCTCAAGAACAACCTGCTGCCACACTCTGATTATCTTGATTCTTCGAATCTACTTTAAAGATCAACCAATTACCACATTTTGATAACCTTCTTTATGAATCCTCATATGAAAAAGCCAATTGCCACTTTTGTCTTCTTCACGTTTATAATAAATCTTCCAAAGATATCCTTATCAAAAAAGTTGATCTTCACCAATTAGACTCTGATGTTGAACTAAATGTTTAAACATTATTAGCCCACATTCATCTGTTAAATTCAGTTCCTTCTTCTGCCACTTGAAAGAACCTCCTTCCTTTATAGAACAAGAGTTCCATGCTCTCATAGACTTGATTTATCCATCAAGTTTGAGTAAACAACCTCCATTCTATTGGTTTTGCAGAAGTTCTTACCAATAACACATATTGATGAGAAACTTCCAATGTTTCTCCAAAGTCTTCAAACCTGCCACTGTCTGATTATTCAGAAGGAATAGTTAAGAACTACACCTCAAAACTATACCAAGGATGCCACCTTTCCTTGAGTAAGGCAGTCTAAACAAATTTATGATATCTCCACCTATCTTAACTCCATGATGAGCATTCTGGACTACACCTAGATCAGAAATAAACCAATCCAAGTAGTTACCAAGATTATGATATGTTCATGGTCTTTCATCTCCATCTTTAGCATCAACAATATCCAGACAAGTTCTTGCCAAGAAACTTTCCAGAATTACATAACTCCTGTCACACAAGACTGAAGCCAATGTTACAGCTTATGCAATACCTCTCCCATGATTCTGCACAAACTCTGATGATAAGATGTTCCAACATCTTTTTGAACATCACCAATCTTGAATCACAAGGATAATCAATCAAATATTTGTGAATTCCACAAACAACAATTGATCTTAAATCCTTGTATAATACCTTATCAGATAGTTCTACACAATCTGATCTTTTACTTTTGAAGGATTTTAAGGTTAGCTCCAGATAAGATTAGCAAGATCTCCTCATGTCATGGATAAACAATACTCCAGCTGAGCATGTACTTCACTAATTCTCAATTTCACACCCCTGATGAACATACAAAGAGCACAACTGATAAATATCCACACTTGATTTTATATTCCAAAACAGATGCTCTTAGTTTGCTTGCTACAAAGGGTTTATACTGCCACTATCCATGACTAGTAGTGGAAGAGACTACCAGTTCAACAACCATTCTGATCAGACTTCCCAATCTGACATTCTTCCCTTGCTTCTAGCAATTGTTGGTCACATTGCTAGCTTTAATCATGACCAAAGTCATGCATTTATCACCCACATTTGTAAATACATTTAGAAGCTTCTTCATCTTCAGATTCATCATTAGATTCATCAGTATTCTGAGCAACCTCTTCCAGCTCCAGCCTTTGAAATACTTCCTCAAGCTTTTTCTTCCTGGCATCCAGATTTTTGCAAGTGTTCTTCAGATCTGCAATCAAGGCAGCTTTGGATATGGGAGTCTTTGCTTTTGATGGTCCAGCAGATGTCCTAGTGGAAGCTTCAACATCAGCAGCATGATGGCTCAAGAAAAGTTTGTAATGGAAGGCTAGAGGACTTTTTCTTTTGCATACTGAATCCTTTTCAGTGAGGATACCTGGATACTGGCTTAGTATGATTCCATATAGCAGAGAGGGAAAAGCAATGGGAAGCTTTGTTGCAGATGTTCCAACATGCTTCAATGTCTGATAAAAAAAATATAAGCCCCAAAGTCCAGCTTTGCTTGGGTGCCCACAGCATATGTGAACCTGCTCAATTCAGTTGCTATTGAGGAGGTATGGTTGGTAGGGACCCAATTTGAAGTGTCAATCCTATGCAGCATTGCATACTTCCTTGTCAGCAAGCTAACAGAAAATTTCCCCTTGACTGGCCAAGCTTTGAATTGATTAGCAGTGATGACCTTGCACACATGGTTATTTATCTTTCCCAGCTCATTAGGTCCATCAGATTCTCTTCCTAGATAGTGGTTGATAACCCTAGAAGAGAATTCCACACATCTCCCTCTTACATACACCTTTCTGAAGTCATCTGATTTACCATCATCACAGTCCTCTTGTAGGTTGACAATGAATTCCTTGACTAGCAGCTCATAGCAAGGTGAAAAGTTTGATACTGTCTTGAATAAACCAGCAGAAGAAATTAGGTCAATTACCTCAGTGCACTCAAGTGCATTTCTGCCCAGCTCTCTTTCAAGTGCTACCCTTCTTTGGTATACAAATTTCCATCTGCTCACACTTGACACATGATGGAATGAAACATTGTCCAGATGAGCTTCTGGAACAGCAGAGGTGGACCTTGAGGGTGCTGGTTTCTTCTTTGGTTGGGATGTTGGGACATCCTCTTCAACATCTGAATCTGGTGGAGTTACAGCTTTCCTCTTTTGGGTATTCACCTTGCTCCATTGTTTAGTAGGACCAAGTATCACTTTGACCTTGTCTTTCTTTGGAGTAGGCTGCTTCTTTTCAGGAGTTGAATGTCCTGCAGTCTTCTTTTCCTTTCTAGCCCTAAGCCTTTTGGATATGCTAGGGTCCACAGAAGCAATGATCTCTGTGTCAGAGTCATTATCTAAGTCTTCAACATGTAGCATAGATGCCTCCTCTTCCAGGTTAGGAGTAGGTTCCAAACATATGTGATCATCACACATTTGTCTAGCACCCAAATCATCCATCATCACACCAGTTTCCTTCTTCTGGAACACAAAACTAAGCTTGGTTCATAAACTGTTGATGTGTAGTGTGGTGTCAAGCCATTAGGATTGACATATCAATTCAGCTTCTTTCTTGATGAAACTTCCTTCAGTTCATGATTTAGACAATCATAAACATGTATCTTCACAGGAGAGATTTTCTCCAGCTATACCTAAACAACATAGGACACCATAACCAGGAAGGATATCCTCATTAGGTCACCATAAATAAGCTTAAGAGATAACTTATCAAGATTTTCACTCCCGCATGAAAGATTTGATAATTATACTCTTTTGTTTTGGCTCCAACCTCTTCTTTCATCAAGAACCACAACATTCTGAACTAAGTGTTCTCCAGTTCTCACAGAAAACAAAATACAAGCCTCCTTCAAATATAGATTTCTCAGAACCAAGATGTCATGGCATTCTGTTTGACATCATAGCTACACAACAATTCACCAGCAAATTTCCAGCCCTGATAACACCAGACTGGTCCAATATACACCATATGATGAATAGTCCATCCTCCACTTCTAGGGACCATTCAAACACCAATATGAACCTCTCAAGTTCAAACAGCTTTTCATTATATCCTCCTTCTTCCTTTACCATGAACCAGAAAGTATCCCCCTTAGATCTCATCCAGAAACAGACCAGGATGCCTGCTCTGATACCAATTGAAATTCTGGTATGACAGACTCAGATGTCGAATATGATGTTGAGACATCTTATCTGTTACTTATAAACATGGTAAGGCATACATATCAGTACTTAAATAATTCTGATATATCAGAGTCAAACATGCTTCAGGATGTTGGGACATCTGATAGGACATTCAGTTCAGGTACTGCATAAAACATAAAAGATATAAGGAACACAACAGAATTTGTTAACCCAGTTCAGTGTATAACCACACTTACATCTGGAGGCTACCAAGCCAGGAGGAAATCCACTATAAGTAATATTAATTCTAGACTTAAACCACCCTGTTTAATCTATCACTTAATAACTACCCAATGCAATTTCTACCTAAGACACAACTTAGATAAGAGTACCCTACTCACTCCCCCTCAATCACCCAGTGATCAAGTTTACAAGTTTAATAAAGTTGAAGACATTCTTCAAACAATACAGCTTGATCTTACTTCACAGTTTCAATCAAGTCACAAAACTTCTCTTGCTTACAAGCTTCGAGAATCACAAGTGAAACAGCCACAATAGAGTTACTTGTTATGCACGGCTGACACAAGGACACAACCCTAATAATGTTTACATTTTCAGTTGATTGGGTTCATTCTAAACTAGGTTACAAGGTTTCTTTTATAACCTATTCCCAACTGGATTTGGGCCTAAACAATCACAACAATAGCTGCTACAAATATGCAGAAATATCTGCTACAAATATTCCAAAAGATCTTCAACTCCTAAAATATCTCTAAATATAGAAACCTATATTTTTCAATATTTGTCTTCAATTTAAATTGAGTCTTTAAGATCTTCTAGATCAGCACCACATATGATTGCATAATATCTCCAGAATATTCTGCATAATTCAGATCTGATAAATCCAATGTCATCACCTTGAATTAGGGTTTGTTACTTCCTAGATTCTAGGTGATTTTGTTCTTCTGATTAATCTGAATCTTCATAACAAAACTCCCTGCAGATGCGCCTTGTTCAGTTTTTATCCATCCATAATTAATTCCAGATAACTCTCCTTAAATATCTCAGATCAGTTAGTTATTAATTAATTCTGGTAACAGGTATGAGATGTCTCAACATCTGTTGGGACATCCTGAAAAACTGAACTTACTTCATTTACTGATACAATGTCCTAACATCTGGTGTGACATCCTGATATCTTGACTTAAGTTCATTAACTGTTACTCTGTTTGACAGTGTCACAACATTTGGTGTGACATCCTGAACTAAGTTCAACACTTCTTGTTTGATATCTATATGTAACATATGACAGTAATGTTGTCATGACAGTTGCAGATGTTTCAACATTCTCTTTGACATCTATCATGACATTTGCAGATGTTTCAACATTCTCTTTGACATCTGTCATGACATTTGCAGATGTTTCAACATCTTCTTTGACATCTGTCTGTAGCATATGACAGTAATTCTGTCATGACATTTGCAGATGTTTCAACATCTTCTTTGACATCTGTCTGTAACATATGACAGTAATTCTGTCATGACATTTGCAGATGTTTCAACATCTTCTTTGACATCTGACTGTAACATATGACAACATCTGTTGGGACATCCTGAATTAAGTTCTTCTACTCTGTTTGATAATGTCCCAACATCTGATAGGACATTCTGAACTGAATTCAACATCTTCTTTGACAACTTCCACATTTATGTCAGATGTCAACATCTGTTGGGACATCCTGAATTAAGTTCTTCTACTCTGTTTGATAATGTCCCAACATCTGATAGGACATTCTGAACTGAATTCAACATCTTCTTTGACAACTTCCACATTTATCTGTGCCACCATGTCAGGACATCATGTTTGACATGTTCTTCCAGAGTCTATACTATGTTAATATGGAACTTCTTATTCAACATTTTTCAGCCATATTAGTTTTACCAAAAATAATGCCAATCATAAAATAATAGCATTAACAACAACTGCCCATGACAAATTGCAGCCAATCTCTTTTCTTCAATCAGATTCAGTTGTTCGTATCGGGATCAGACCCATTTTGCTTCGTTCAATTTGACATCCATCAGTACCCGTAGGGAGGGTAATTCAACTTCAACAGGTAGGACTGCCTCCATACCGTATACAAGCTGATACAGTGTTGCCCCAGTGGATGTTCTGATTGATGTACGGTACCCATGCAAGGCAAATGGTAGCATTTCATGCCAGTCTTTGTAGGTAACTACCATCTTCTGCACAATCTTCTTGATATTCTTGTTAGCTGCCTCAACAACGCCATTCATCTTTGGCATGTAAGGAGAAGAATTGTGGTGTTGGATCTTGAAGTCCCGGCACAGTTCTGCCATCATTTTGTTGTTCAAGTTGGAACCATTATCAGTATTGATTCGCTTGGGTACTCCATACCGACAAATGATGTCTCTTTTCAGGAATCGGGCTACCACTTGCCTGGTGACATTTGCATAAGACGCTGCTTCAACCCACTTGGTGAAGTAATAAATAGCTACCAGGATGAATCTGTGGCCATGTGAAGCAATCGGTTCAATCTTGCCAATCATATCAATGCCCCACATGGCAAATGGCCAGGGTGAAGACATCACATTCAAAGGATTGGGAGGCACATGCACTTTATCTGCATAGATCTGGCATTTATGGCATTTTCTGGCATAGGCACAACAGTCTGCATCCATTGTGATCCACTAATAGCCTGATCTTAGCAACGTTTTAGCCATTGCATGCCCTCCAGCATGGGTACCAAAAGACCCTTCGTGAACCTCGTGCATCAACAAGTTTGCTTCTGCTTTATCAACACATCTAAGGAGTACCATATCAAAGTTTCTCTTGTACAGGGAACCATCAGCATTCAGGAAGAAACTACCAGCCAGCCTTCTTAATGTCTTCTTGCCGTTGGAAGATGCCCCAGATGGGTATGTTTGATCCTCTAAGAAGCACTTAATGTCGTGGAACCAAGGCTTATTATCTTTGACAACATCTGCTGAAAACACGTATGTTGGTCTGTCAAGTCTGGATACTGAAATCCGAGGCACAAAGTTGGCAACTTGAACTTTGATCATGGATGAAATGGTAGCCAGAGCATCTGCAAACTGATTTTCATCTCGAGGGATATACTCAAGCTTGACTGTTGTGAAGAAAGTCAATAACCTCCTTGTATAATCCCGATAAGGTATCAGATGATCTTGGTGGGTGTACCATTTGCCGTTGGTTTGATTAATTACCAGAGCTGAATCTCCGAATACAGTCAAAGTCTTGATCTTGAGGTCAATGGCTTCCTCAAGACCCATAATACAAGCTTCGTATTCAGCTTCGTTGTTAGTGCAGTTAAAAGTGAGTTTTGCCGAGAAAGGCATGTGAACTCCTTTAGGTGTAATGAGTACTGCACCAACACCACGACCATTCATATTAACAGCCCCATCAAACATCATAGTCCATTCTTCTTCCGGGTTCGGCCCTTCAGTGTGAATAGGCTCTTCATTTTCTTTTGCTTTTATGAACATGATGTCTTCATCAGGGAAGTCAAATATCATAGGCTGGTAATCATCAATGAGTTGCTCAGCAAGATAATCAGACAGCACACTGCCCTTGATGGCTTTCTGAGATGTGTACTGAATGTCATATTCTGTGAGAATCATTTTCCATCTTGCAACCCGTCCGGTAAGTGCTGGCTTCTCAAAGATGTACTTGACTGGGTCCATTTTTGAAATCAACAAAGTAGTGTGGGTCAACATATACTGCCTTAGTCGGCGAGCAGCCCACGCTAAAGCACAACAAGTTTTCTCGAGCAGTGAATAACGTTGTTCACAGTCGGTAAACTTTTTGCTTAGGTAGTATATTGCATACTCTTTTCGACCAGACTCGTCATGCTGGCCCAGCACACACCCCATTGATTTTTCTAATAATGTCAAGTACATGATTAGAGGTCTTCCTTCAACGGGAGGCATAAGGATTGGAGGCTCTTGTAGATATTCCTTGATTTTGTCAAAAGCCCTCTGGTAGTCTTCATTCCACCTGACCGTTTGTTCTTTCCTTAACAACTTGAACAAGGGCTCACAGGTTGCCGTAAGGTGAGATATGAACCGTGAAATGTAGTTCAATCTACCTAGAAACCCCCGAACTTCCTTCTCAGTCTTTGGTGCAGGCATTTCTTGAATGGCTTTAACTTTGTCAGGGTCAACTTCGATCCCTTTCTCACTTACAATAAATCCCAGCAGCTTACCAGATCGTACCCCGAATGTGCACTTGTTGGGGTTTAGCTTCAATTGGTACTTCCTCAGACGCTTGAATAACTTCAACAGATTTACCAGGTGGTCTTCTTCTGTGAGGTACTTGGCAATCATGTCATCCACATAACATTCAATTTCTTTGTGGATCATGTCATGGAATAATGTTACCATAGCCCGTTGATAAGTGGCACCAGCATTCTTCAGTACAAATGGCATCACCTTATAACAGAATGTGCCCCAGGGTGTGATGAAAGTTGTCTTCTCCATGTCTTCAGGTGACATTTTGATCTGATTATATCCTGAAAATCCATCCATGAAGGAGAACACCGAGAACTGAGCCGTATTGTCGTCCAATACATCATTGTGAGGTAAAGGGAAGTCATCTTTCGGACTGGCTCTGTTCAAGTCCCGGTATTCCACACACATCCTCACCTTGCCATCCTTCTTAGGAACGGGTAAAATATTAGCAACCCATGGCGGATAGCTAGTCACAGCAAGGAAACCGACGTCCCACTACTTTTGTACCTCTTCTTTAATCTTCATTGCCATATCTGGGCGAGTACGGCGCAGCTTCTGTTTTACTGGCGGGCAATCTTCCTTCAGTGGTAGCTTTTGCATGACAATGTCGGTGTCTAACCCTGGCATATCTTGATAAGACCAAGCAAAAACATCCACATACTCCCAAAGCATGTCGATCAGTTGCTCTTTTACTGAATCTTGCAGGCAGGCCCCGATCTTAACTTCTTTCACGTCTTCTTCCGTACCAAGATTAACCGTTTCAATCTCCTCCTGATGAGGAGTGATAACCTTCTCCTCTTGCCTTAACAACCTTGCTAGCTCTTCAGGTAGCTCATAATCTTCATCAACCCCTTCATCAGCTTGATTGATTGGATTGTCAAAGTCATACGAAGTCATAGCCGTGTTGTTGTCGGTGCAGTCTGAAAGGCATTTTCTGCAAGGTTTTAGATTGGTTTATTTTAGTGATCAGTTTTTTCTTATTTAGAATAAAAAAAGTGAAAATGAAGTTATTTATTCAGAAAAACATTGCCATTTTATTTTTGTACAAAAAGAAAAATGAAAAACAGTGAGCGGAAAAGAAAAGACTCATTTGCAAAAGATGTCCTGATATTCATTAATTGATCTTTGCACAAAATACAAGATGGCCCGATTACAAAATGAGTCCTGACATCTTGGGCAAGATGCATGACTTGATGCATGCTTTAAAATACAGGAAATAATAATTACTCTGCAGGAGTAACTCTTATAATTTCCTGGGAAGACCAGTTTGAGACATGGCTCCCCGGGATCCTTGGACGTATCCAGCTTTCTAGGTTGCGCTCGTCTTCCGACTCATCTTCCAAATTGTTCACAGCATCCGGGGTGAGCATTTCCCCGCTGACAAACTTGGGCTCCTTTGCAGCCTCTGGTTGATCTTGTTGAGTTGGTCTGTGTCGCTCCCCGGATTTCCATCCTGGTACAAACGCGAAAGTGGCGCGGAAAGAGAATAGAGTCGCCAGCCAGGCATTTTTATCCCGAAGAAAGGGAATGGTAATGCTTCACAAACCAGAAGAAAGAAAAGGAAGGACACAGGTCCTGCGAACCAGAGAGACTGAGCTCGGGAGTCGGTTATGACCTGGGAAGGTATTAGCACCCCAGATCATCCGCCGTACCCGACGGGATCCACGCTTGCAAAAGAAACTATTTCAAAGGGTGAGGGTATGAAAACTGCAGCAAAGAAATGAAAATGAAAAGAAACTGGAACTGGAAAAGAACTGAAATAAGAAAGCAAAAGGAAAAACGTAGGGAAAATAAAGATTGTGCTCGAACGGGCCCTACCCCGCTGCCTACGTACCTCATCAGGATAATGAGGATCAGAGACGCCGTAGTTCCCCTAACTAGGGGTACTAAAAGGAAATTGCTTGTGAATTAAGGCTTGAACTGCCTATGCCATTGCTCAGGTGTTGCAGGCTCGGACGACGAGTGCGTAACCGTCTTGCAAAGATGACAAGTAGGAGCAAGTTCGCGGACGGAGCGAATGAGGTGAGAAAAGAATTCCCGAAGGAAAGACGCTTATTGTTTGTTTGGTGTTTTTTAGAAGCTTTTATGAGTGAAAGTTTGCATAGGTGAGTGTACCTAAGTCTTACTCAATGGGATGTGTACATCTCACATCATCCCGAAATGGAATGCGCAAGAGGCACACCTATCGATGGAGGAAATCCCCAAAGCTAGTCCCACAAGTGAAGGCTTAAGCACACTAACCTATTATCATTATTAAGTGTTTTTGTGGTTTTATGGTTAAGAAGTGTTTTTTAGCTTTTCTTTGTGAGGTACTCATGCTAAGACCTATCCACCACGAGTGATGACTCACACCTCGCCCCGAAATGGAACGCATGTGAGCATCTCATAGCAAAATCTCATGTCACATGAGAGTACTCAACCTTTATTAGGTGAATTAGAATTAAGTTTGAAGATGAGAAGAGATAGAGCACCTAAAGGATCTCAAAGGCAAAATTCTAAAGGGGACTAAATAATCCTAAGTATTCACATGCATGGATGTCCTAAGGGTTAGTGAGGTTTCTATCCTAATGGAGAAGGATGAAGAAGATAGGAGAAGAGATGAGAAAGGCCTAAGCCCAACAACAAAAGGTTAGTAGCATAAACATGAGAGGAAGACGAGAATTGGAGATGTGGAACTCAATTCCCACATCTCACACTTACCACAGCCCCTGCAAGGTTAGTATGCACCAAAAATCCAGCAAAATGACCAACACAATCATGGAATTAATCATGCTCAAAGGTGCTTGTAAACAAGAAACAAACATCATGCCAACATTGCAAATGCACGACTTACGCGTCGAGAACATGAAAGCATACATCAACCAGCAAGCAAATCACCCTAAAACATCATGATTAATGATCATACAATGATTCATGGCAATTAGAACAAGCAAAGGGATCAAACAAACTCAAAACAGCACTAAAAAACCATTCTGCTTCAGGGTTAACCGGTTAACCCTATGCGTTAACCGGTTAACCAGCTCAAACCTGCACAAAATACGCAGAAAACAGGGGCGTTAACCGGTTAACCATATACGTTAACCGGTTAACACTGATGAAACAGCAACAAATCCTGCAGAAAACAGCACCTCAAAACAGCTTATTCAAATAAGCTTGCACCAGACCAGCAGTCAATTACACATGAAAAATAGATCAATTCACATTAATTCATAACATTATGCTCATGAACAATAACAATCGGATCCGGATACAAATCAACCAATCAATTCATGCAACACAATCAATTACACAAACACATGGTGGATCTAAAGCACAAGCATGCAAATAAGCTAAAAACAGAGCTAGATCTGAAATTAACCAACCTACAAAGCGGAGGTATGCTTTGGTAATTGTTGATTATGCTGAAAATGATAGATCTCGCGCGAAACTTTGAAGATCCGATGCTAATCTCCACACTCCATGCAAAATAAATGCAAGAACAAGCTCTTGATGCAGAATTTTGGATCCAAAAGCACTTCTAGATCTCAAACCAGATCTGAATCTTCAATAAAACCAGCAAAAAGATGCAAAGAAGATGTGGATGGAGGCTTAGTTCCAAGATCTACACACCTCAAGGCAAGGTTATGTGATCTTCAAAGAGGAACTTTGAGTAATTTGGAAAATTGGGAGAGAAAAGTGAGAGAATTGTGAGTGAGAGAGATGAAAGTTCAGAAATGAGAGTAAAAAAATGAGAGAGAGGTCCTTTGGTTTGGAGGGAAATGGAATAAATATGATTTAGGTTTGGGGCCCAAAAATTAGGGTTGGGATCCAAAATTATGGCTTGGGTAGTGTGATTAGGATGTAGCAATGGGATTAGGCTTGGATAAATGCTCTAGATCCTTCTCTCAAATTCAAATTTAATTCAAATGATAAAAATCAGAAAATTGAAAAATGGAGCCAAAACCCACATGCTGAAAATGCTGCTGGAAATTCAAATTTCGCAGCTGTTAACCGGTTAACCATATGCGTTAACCGGTTAACGCATGCAAAATTTGAATTTCCCGCCCTTTGGTGGGAACCCTCCAAAATAGCCTTGCATCAACCGTTTCAAGCTGATTTTGATCCCTCTGCTCTCTTTTTCCTTCTTTTAAGCCTTGAACATGATACAGAGCTTATGCAGAGTGATCCTGTGAGATTCTTGCCAGATCACCATGCTGCTAATTTTTATTTGCAGTGCTTCAAATCTTCCAGATGGTTGGCCATATGCCTTATGCTAGAACATGTGAGTGTTATGCCTCATTTTACTATGCAAAATGCTAAAAATATGATATGTTATGATGACTATGATGCAACATGATGCTTAAAATGAAGAGGGCAAATTTGGGGTGTTACAGCTGCCCCTATTCAATCAACTGTTAATCTGAAAAGGATGAGAGCAACGGCTATCAGACATTCGAGATAAACTGTGATTGAATACCAAGAAGACCAGAAATTTGCACTCTGACGAAGAATGCAACACCGGGAAATAAGCCCAACCAGATGACGCTCTGGGGACTGCAGGGGAGAAAGAAGCGGACGAGCCTCTTCCAAGTTGAAACTGATATCTGGAATACTATCATGTTGACAGACGAGTCTTTGAATGACCTATGACGCCAGGAGCTGGACATACGAGTCCTCAAAATACTGCAATACTACAATCTGAGACAGACGAGTCTTCTAACAACCCTGTGACGCCAGGTGTAAAGAGCGGACGAGCCCTTAAAGAACTTCAAAGTAGCCTGAGATAGACGAATCTCCTTCACTAATCCTCACGCAGATAAGTGGAATAAGACGGACGAGTCTTCTTCGGATAACCCTTACGCAGGCTCCGGTAATGCATATAAGTCTGTGGGATAGACATGCAATCAAGGTGGACGAACCTTCTTCATATATTATCCGCGGATATATGGTATAAGACAGACGAGTCTTCTGAGCAAACCTGTTACGCCAGGTGCAGCAACCATAATTGGTGCTTGAGACAGACGAGCCTCCTTCGGATTTACCTGTTACGCCAGGACCGGTAACCATTTTGACATTAATTCCCACTGTCAGGATTCGAAACCTCTTCAATACAGACGAGTATTGGATGATCATCAAGATAACACAGCCAAGTGCCCTAGGTCGATGATACAGACGAGTATCAGACGATGATCTGAGAAACACAGACGAGTGCTTCAGGCGATGATACAGACGAGTATCAGTCACTGGTATAGACGAATACCAGAAATTCAAACACAGACGAGCATTTGAAGTAGCCACAGAAATATCAGGGTAAGCAGCAAATCTTCACATATGGGTGCAAGCTAGCACAGACGAGTGCTGAGGACGATACAGACGAGTATCCAGGCAAAGCAGACGAGCTTCAAAACACAAACGACTTCTGGGGAATAAAAGCAGACGAGCTTCAAACAAACACAGACGAGTGCTGGGCAGTTGCAGACGAGCAACAACGGAGAATTCATGTCAAGGCACAGACGAGCGCTTAAGAGTTACAGACGAGCAACTATTATAACCAAACACAGACGAGTGCTGGACAGTTGCAGACGAGCAACAATAGAGAATACATGTCAAGGCACATACGAGTGCAGCAAAAGGTCCAATACCAAACACAGACGAGTGCTGGAAGGTTGCAGACGAGCAACAACAAATATCATAAGGACACGGACGAGTGCCGGGGAGTTGCGGACGAGCAATCTTCAAAGGAGTAACAAGCACATACGAGTACTAAGAGATGCGGTCGAGCATCAAATGAAGATGCGAGCACGGACGAGTACTGGCCACTTTCTGGGGGATACGCCTCAAATAAAGAGGAATCGAAAATAAAATGCACGGACGAGTGCTGCAGGGATGCGGACGAGCACCAAATGAAGATACGCGCGCAGACGAGTACAGGCAACTTCGCTGGGGAATACCTCAAATAAAGAGAAATCTGCTGAGGAAAAGGCACAGACGAGTGCTGTGAGGGGATGAGCCTCAAATAAAGATGCGAGCACCGACGAGTGCTAGCGGATAGACTCTACTGGGGAAAGCAAACGAGCAATACCACAGAGCTAACACAGACGAGTGTTAATAGATGCAGACGAGCAACAATAGAGCATGATTCATCACTGCTGGGGATAACTCTGCTTAGAGATAACACAGACGAGTGTTGAAGATTGCAGACGAGCAACAGACGCATGCCTGGTCGGCAACAAGAGATACAACTCTGCAGGGGAAGACAAGTCAAGAGGTCTGGACACTCCTCTCCGATTGAGGTGATGAATACCCGACTGTATCATCAAATACCCAAAGTATGGCACCTTGGCTGAGAAATATTTCACTGACGGCGGTGAAAATCAAATATGAACTCTGTGGGGACAGGAACATCTTCAGACTTGGCTGGGAAAGCTTCTTGGGCAAATACTCTGGCTGGGGAGAGCATCTGATGATTCAAGACTCTGCGGGGATATCAGGCTTTCAGGTACCTGATAGACAAGGACTCTTGCTGGGGATAGAATACTGTCAATTCCATCTTTGATGATGTCAGGCTTTCGGGCACCTGCTGGGTATACTCCGCTGGGGAAGAATGAACTGCTACTTCACTGGGGAAGAAAAGCTTGCTTGGGCTGCTGCCAAGGCTTGGTTGGAGGAAAATCTCTGCTGGAGATGCCAGGCTTCAGCGACCTGTGGGGAGAAGAAATCTCCGCTTAGGGGAAATACTCTACTGGGGAAGAGTAAGTTGTTTGATGTGACGCCATCCTGCAACCTGCAACAACAGAAAAACACACGTGTGTCCCGGGGATTTGCATGGAATGATCGGTTCATCCATCGTCACCCGATGCTCAAAGAGGGTTACAGCTTCCCTGCATGTCAGTTTTCTTTTCAAAATTATCACCATGTTTAGATGCAATGCTATTTTTGCCAAAAATTCAGGACATTTTTGCAAACAAAAATAAACACACACAGCTTTTTGACTGAATATTATTTTATCGAATGGCCTCTGAATAGGCAAAGATTTACATCAAGAAGCAACCACCTGGAAAGAGGTAGCCACTATAAAATTGAGAAAAGAAACTATCCTAATGGCAATGTACACGGCATTCCAAGGAGTTCCATTTCTGCTATGACCTGCACGTCTTCGAGACTCTCCATTCTGTTTCGGCCTTCTGAGAGGACAAGGGGACTGTTTCCTATCCTTCCGATGTTGTCAAACTGTACGAAATGATGACGTGGTTCAGATAACTCGGACCACAGTTGTTCGCTTATTCCCTCATTTTGCGTGGATCGCCCTCTCGGGTTTTCAATCCACCGGGATACCCTTTTTTGCCTGAGCTGTCCAATGTGGCTTTTCAACTCAGCGGGTGTACATTTTTTTATATTTATTTCCCTAATTTTTGCCCGAGCTTTTTATTCTGTTTTTAGCTCGCCGGGATGCCCTTTTCTTGCCTGGACTTACATTCTGTTTTTGTGTCCAGCGGGTCTCTTTATGCGAAGTATTTTTTAACTGCGTCCGAGTTAACAGGAGATGGGAAGTCTTCTCCATCCATAGTGGTGAGCATCAGCGCTCCTCCTGAGAAGACTTTCTTCACTATGAATGGTCCTTCGTAGTTTGGGGTCCACTTGCCCCTGTTGTCTGAACCTGGAGGAACGATTCTCTTCAACACAAGCTCTCCCACTTGATACCCTCGAGTACGTACTCGTTGATCGAATGCTCGCTTCATTCTCCTCTGATAAAGCTGACCATGACAGATAGCCGCTAACCTCTTTTCCTCAATTAGACATAGCTGATCGTAACGAGCACGCACCCATTCAGCCTCATCTAGTTTGACGTCCATCATCACGCGCAGTGAAGGAATCTCTACTTCAACAGGCAGGACTGCTTCCATGCCATACACTAGAGAGAAGGGGGTTGCCCCTGTCGATGTCCTGACCGACGTTCGGTACCCATGCAAAGCGAACGGTAACATCTCATGCCAATCCTTGTAGGTGACAACCATTTTCTGCACAATCTTCTTGATATTCTTATTAGCTGCCTCTACCGCACCATTCATCTTTGGTCGGTAAGGAGAAGAATTGTGATGCTGTATTTTGAAGTCCCGACATAAGTCTGCCATCATCTTGTTGTTGAGATTAGAACCATTATCAGTAATGATCCTTTCGGGCACTCCATATCTGCATAGGATATCTCTTTTCAGAAATCTTGCTACCACTTGACGAGTGACATTGGCATAAGACGCCGCTTCTACCCACTTGGTAAAGTAATCAATCGCGACCAGGATGAAGCGATGACCGTTTGAAGCAGTTGGCTCAATCTTCCCGATCATGTCAATGCCCCACATAGAGAAAGGCCAAGGAGATGACATGATGTTGAGTGGGTTAGGGGGAACATGCACTTTATCTGCATATATTTGGCACTTGTGGCATTTGCGAGCGAATGAACAACAGTCTGCATCCATTGTCATCCAGTAATACCCTGATCTCAGTAGTTTCTTTGCCATAGCGTGCCCTCCTGCATGGGTACCAAAAGATCCTTCATGGACTTCCTGCATCAACAGGCTTGCTTCGTGTCTATCCACGCATCTGAGCAAAACCATGTCGAAGTTCCTCTTGTACAAAACCCCGTCTGTGTTCAAGAAGAAACTAGCAGCAAGTCGTCTCAAGGTCTTTTTGTCTTTGGAAGATGCCCCTGTTGGGTACTCTTGCTTCTCCAGGAATAATTTGATATCAAAATACCAAGGTTTCTCATCAGACACGGCGTCTACAGAGAAAGCATAAGCGGGAGAGTCAAGCCTGGAGATGTCAATTCTGGGCACAAAGTTCCAACACATGACTTTAATCGACGAAGAGAGAGTGGCCAAAGCATCGGCAAATTGATTTTCGTCCCGTGGTATGTATTTGAGCTCAACTGTCGTGAAGAACGTCAACAGTTTTCTAGCATAATCCCTGTACGGAACTAGATGTTCTTGATGTGTATACCACTTGCCGGTAATTTGGTTAATGACGAGGGCTGAATCTCCGAATATATCGAGGTTCTTAATCCGAAGATCAATTGCCTCCTCTATTCCCATTATACACGCCTCGTATTCCGCTTCATTGTTGGTGCAGCCAAAAGTAATTCTGGCAGCGAAGGGTAAGTGGACACCTTCAGGATTAATGAGTACGGCACCAACTCCACGACCATTGATATTGACGGCCCCGTCAAACATCAACTTCCATTTGGATTCAGGGTCAGGCCCCTCCTCCGGAAGTGGTTCCTCATAATCATTTGTTTTGAGGTACATGATGTCCTCATCAGGGAAATCAAATTTCATCGGCTGATAGTCATCCTCAAGAGGTTGCTGGGCAAGGTATTCCGACAATACACTTCCTCTGATGGCTTTCTGAGAAGTGTACTGGATGTCGTATTCAGTTAAAATCATCTGCCATCTAGCAACCCTTCCGGTCAATGCTGGTTTCTCAAAGATGTACTTGACAGGATCCATCTTGGAAATGAGAAGTGTGGTGTGGGTCAACATGTACTGCCTCAGTCGGCGAGCAGCCCATACCAAAGCGCAGCAAGTTTTCTCGAGCAGTGAGTATCGGGAATCACAGTCGGTAAACTTTTTGCTAAGGTAATAAATGGCGTACTCTTTTCGACCAGACTCATCATGTTGGCCGAGCACACACCCCATCGACCCTTCTAGCACGGTCAAGTACATGATTAACGGTCTCCCCTCCACTGGAGGCATCAGAATTGGAGGTTCCTGCAAATATTCCTTTATTTTGTCAAAAGCTCTTTGGCAATCATCGTTCCACCTGACCGTCTGCTCTTTTCTTAGCAGTTTGAATATCGGTTCGCACGTGGCAGTTAGGTGAGATATGAACCGAGAAATGTAGTTCAATCTACCTAAGAACCCGCGCACTTCTTTTTCTGTCTTTGGTGCAGGCATATCTTGAATAGCTTTCACTTTAGCAGGATCTACCTCAATTCCCCTTTGACTTACAATGAAACCCAGCAATTTTCCGGAACGCACCCCGAAGGTGCACTTGTTCGGATTCAACCGCAGCTTATACTTGATCAATCTGTCGAACAACTTTTTCAAGTTAACCAAATGCTCCTCTTCGTCTTTGGACTTTGCAATCATATCATCCACATAACATTCGATCTCCTTGTGGATCATGTCATGGAACAATGTGACCATCGCCCGCTGATAAGTTGCCCCAGCATTCTTCAGACCAAAGGGCATGACCTTATAGCAGAATGTTCCCCATGGGGTAATGAACGTTGTCTTCTCCATGTCTTCCGGCGCCATTTTTATCTGATTATAACCGGAGAATCCATCCATGAAGGAGAACACTGAGAATTGAGCAGTATTGTCGACCAACACGTCGATGTGTGGCAACGGAAAATCATCCTTTGGGCTTGCTCTGTTCAAATCTCTATAGTCAACGCACATTCGGACCTTGCCGTCCTTCTTAGGCACTGGTACGATGTTAGCTACCCAAGGCGGGTAACTAGTCACGGCAAGGAATCCGGCATCCCACTGCTTTTGTACCTCCTCTTTAATCTTCATCGCCATATCCGGGCGAGTTCTTCTCAATTTTTGCTTTACAGGAGGACAATCTTCTCTCAGGGGTAGCTTATGCATCACGATGTCGGTATCTAAACCTGGCATATCTTGATATGACCAAGCAAAGATGTCCACATACTCTCTCAGCATACTGATCAGCTCTTGTTTGACGTCGGCCTGCAGATTGGCCCCTATCTTGATTTCTTTCTTTGCATCTTCACTGCCAATGTTGATGGTCTCAATCTCTTCTTGATGAGGCTGAATAACTCGTTCCTCTTGTTTCAACAATCTGACCAATTCTTCAGGGAGGTCACAGTCTTCCTCAACCCCTTCATCAGCTTGGTAGATTGGATTATCAAAGTCATGCATAGTCATAGCAGGAACGTTATCCGTGGAATCCGGATGATCGGCACTGCACAAATGATGTGCTTATTCAGAATCTGCTTATTTTGAAAAGAGACGCTAACACAAAGCAAAAAATGAAAAAACATTGCCATTTTTATATTATTTTTTGTGAAAAAGTTTAAAAACAAAGAAAGAGAGCACAATTTGTCTGAAAATGTCCTTTTATTTCATGGCAAAATAACAATGCGATACAAAACATGGTGGCCCAATACAATGGATCCAAGCATCTTGGGCAGAATGCTGGATTTGACAATGCAGTATGCTAATAAAAGGAAACAAACAATTACTTTGAGAGCCAGGTGACTTGAACAATGTCTTCAGCAGACCAATTTCCTAGCTCCTCGCCGGGTGCACACGGGCGGATCCAATTGTTGTCCCAGTCTTTGTCACTATCTCCGTCTTGACTTGCCATACAGATTTGGTCACGGTTGAGCAACCCAGCACTTGTGAATGAGACAGCTTTACCACCCATATTAGACCCTCCAGGTTGATACCCTAAGCCAAATTTGTCACCCTTCTTTTCCACCTCCAGTAGCTTGCCCCAGCCCTGAGCATTGCCTGATTGGACGACTTCCTTTGCTTCCCGGTAGGAATGAATTGACGTGCCTTCGTTGTTTTTCTTCACCGGAGTCAAGATACTGACGTCTGCCTCAAAAGCTTGGCACAAGGTCTCGTGAATTTCTCCGTCCATTTCTACGTATTTGAATGTCGACAAATGGCTGACGAATATATCTTCTTCCCCGCAAACTGTGATGACTTGGCCGTCCACCACATACTTAAGCTTCTGGTGTAGAGTTGAGGTGACAGCTCCGGCTGCATGTATCCATGGTCTGCCCAACAAGCAACTATACGCAGGCTGGATATCCATGACATAGAAGACACTCTTAAAGACTTGAGAGCCTATCTTAACAGGCAACTCCACCTCTCCGAAAACTGATCTTCGTGAACCATCGAAAGCTCTAACCACCAGATCACTCGGTGTCAAGATAACCCCATCAATATCAAGCTTCATCAACGCCTTTTTCGGGAGCACGTTCAAAGAAGAGCCTGTGTCCACAAGAACATGGGATAACACAGCGCCCCTGCATTCCATCGTGATATGCAGTGCTTTATTGTGATTTCTTCCCTCCAAAGTGAGATCTCTGTCAGTGAAGCCCAAGCCATGGCTAGCATTGACACTTCCAACAACAGCTTCAAGTTGATTGACCGTAATCTCTTGAGGAACGTAAGCCATTTGAAGTACTTTCAGCAAGGCTTCTCGGTGCGCGGGTGAGCACATCAACAGTGACAAAATAGAAATCTTTGAAGGCGTCTGATTCAGTTGGTCAACCACCTTGTAGTCACTCCTTTTAATGATCTTCATGAACTCCTCTACCTCTTTCTCAAACGTCTCCTGTCCAGCCACAGGAGTATTCGACTCATCATTCACAGTCTGTTTTCCTTTGTCTTTGGACGAAGTTTCGGCCTCGGGATCCTTTCTCAGTGCAGGGGGAGCAAATAAACGGCCACTTCGAGTAAAACCTCCAACACCTCCCACATTTTCAATAGTCAAGTCAGCAACAGGTCTACTCTCCATCTTCTGTCCCGCCACATAGACATCAGAACCATAATGCCACGGAATGGCTCTATCATCATTATACGGCACTGGCCCAGGTACAGTTATAGTCACAGGACTAATCTGAGGAGCGTAAACGGTAACCGGCCTTTGTCTGACGGGCATGTCAGCTTCATCATAGAAGATAGTAATGGTTGACACATCATCAGCCTTTTCATTACTAATCTTGCTAAATTGCAAAGACCCGTCATCAATCAACCCTTGCAGGCCCATCTTCAATTTCTTGCAGCCATTCACAGCACTTGCACAGTCTTCGCAATCGAGAGAACAACCAGGAAATACTTGACCTTGCAACAGTCTCTCTTTCACCACCTTCAACGGCGTCTTGACCTCATCAATACTCAGTACCAAACTCAACTTGTCATCACGCTCAACAGCATTAACTCTTGCCCCTCCATGATTAGGTATAGGGTTCGAGTTGATATTCGGTGGTGGTGCAAAGTTGATTGCCTTTGAATCCACGAGATCTTGAACTTTGTGATGTAACGCCCTGCACTTCTCGGTTGAGTGCCCGGGTGCCCCTGAATGAAAAGCGCATCGCGCGTTGACATCATAACCCGCTGGAAGCTCTCCAGGAGGTGGTGGTGCCAAAGTCCTCAATTGAATAAGGTTCAAGTCTAGTAGTCTCGGCAACAAGGCAGCATATGTCATCGGAATAGCTTCAATCACCCTGTTAGCTGAACGAGCCTGCCTTGGCTGATAAGGCCTTTGCTGGTAGTTGGCTCTAGGTTGCTGTTGTTGTTGTTGTGGTGGAGGTAGCATTTGTTGTACGGGAGCTGCAGGAATGGTGACAGCAGCCACATGCTCATAAGGTCTTCTGTAACCACGGCCCTGGCTTCGGCCGAATACAGCATTGGTCTCGCCTTCTCGCCTTCTCGGAGGTCCGCTAAAAGCTTTCCTCGCTCCACTTGAACTACTAGCACTGGGGTCTTGTATCTTCCCCATTTTCAACAGCGTTTCAACCCTTTCTCCCGCAATGACAATATCGTTGAACTTTGTAGCTGAACTTGACGCCAATCTTTCAAGAAATACCCCTTGGAGGGTACCCATAAACATATCGGCCATCTCATTCTCTAGCAGTGGTGGTTGCACCCTGGCAGCTAGCTGACGCCATCTCTGGGCGTATTCTTTGAAGCCTTCTTTTGCTGTCTGAGCCATATGTTGCAACTGGGTGCGATTTGGAGCCATGTCCATGTTATACTGGTACTGCTTCACAAAGGCTTCAGCAAGATCTTTCCAGCTCTTGACATTGACCCTGCTGAGCTTCATGTACCACTCAAGGGAAGCTCCCACCAAGCTGTCCTGAAAGTAATACATCCACAGTTTTTCATCGTCTGTATGCGCAGCAATTCTCCCCACATATGATTGCAGATGGGTCTTTGGGCAAGCAGTACCGTTATACTTCTCGAAAGTAGGAACTTTGAACTTGTACGGAATCCTGACTCCAGGAACCAAGCCCAAGTCTGTTATATCGAATCCCAAAGAACTCTGGGACTGAATAGCCTTGATCTGCTCGGCCATCTCTTCAAATCTCTTGTTCATTTCGACCCCTTGACCCTCGGTCTCATCAAGCAAAGTGAACTGGTCATCCTGGTGGTCCACATGAATGTTATGCATCCCGTCGTTGACTGTTGTCGTCCCTGGTTGTATAACCTGAGGTCCACCCTGACGTGCGCCCGCACCGGCATGATTATCAGCATTAGCAGCAGCAGCATTCCGATTCTGATTTTCAACCATCTCTCGCAAACGTTCTTGATTCTGCCCCATTCCGGCCATTAACGTCATGAAATTGTCCATCCTCTGCCTTAGATCTGCCAAATCTGCCTGCATTTGATCCATGGCTCGCTCTCGGTTAATCTTGGTTGGGTATCTGTGCACTGTTGGTTGATCTCGGACTTTGCGAGGAGCTATAGTGCCTGTTATCACAAAACACATTAGTATCTGATGCGACACCTGCAAAACAACAAACAAGTTATATGGATGCAATGCAGTTGTTTATGTTTCCAATCACAGGTCATTTATGCCCCGGTTCCGGTATTTAGCAGAGAAAACCAGATGGGCACTGATCCTCGACTTTCAGAAATCTTTGCGGGAAACCACATTCAAACCATAATAGCAAGAAAACCAAGAAATGGTGAGAACCATCATGACATAGATCAGCCCATTAGGCACAATAAAACAGAATTCCTCATAGAGTACGAGTTCTTACAAAGGATAAACAAACAGCTAAGACTCCTACAACATGCCTGTAGGTAATCCAAATACCAAGAAAACAAACTAAGAAGCACAACCATCGCCTGAGGATCCTGAAACTCCATCATCAGACCTGACCTTCTTGACTCCTGCCATCAACTTGAGGTCTTCAATCTCTTTGAGTGCTGCTTCGAGGGCTTGTTGACTGTCTGCGAGCTGTTGAGTCTTCTCTCTGCGAATCCTGTGGGCCTGCTCCACCTCTTCTTTCTTGTAAGCCATCTGAGTCTCAAAGAATTCTTCTTTTTCTTTATACTGCTTCAACTCTTGCTCTCTTTGTCCCTTCAACCAGACAATAGACTGACGAGCATCTCTAAGGGTCTTTGACTTCTTCTTACGCTCGACTTCTCTTTGGGCTTCCATCATCCCTAATCTGTGGAAATGTGCTTCTTTTCCTGCAAAGTCCTTCTCCTTAGCCTCCAAAGTCATCTGTACCTTCAGCAACTTCTCCTCAGCTTCCTTCTTGGCCCTGTTAGCTTGGTGATACAAGCTTACCATCTCGGTATTTTCAACTCTAACTGCATGTAGCTGAGCCTCTAACTTCTGGAATTCCTCTAAAGGCACAGCATCAATGGACTCAGCAACTGGGGGAACTGGTGCTGAAAAGGGTAACAAAACTCTTCTGGCTCTATCCTTCAACCAAGCTTCGTACTCTGGGAATGTCTGATTGTTACACTTCCCAAAACTAGCTATTCCTTCTCCTTTGATGCTCTTCCAAGCTCCAGCAACCTTCCTCACTAAGGGCGCATTATCTTTCACGGAAAAGTAGAAAATGGGGGTCAGCTTCAAATCTTCAGGCACATCTCTCAAAGCGTATCCTAACTGTCTTCTTAACAAGATGGGATTGTAATTAATCCCTCCAGCTATTCCCAACAAAGGCACACTATGATAACTTCCGCAGCTGGTGATAAAACGTGCCCCTTGCAGCCTTTGAGTAAACCATCTAACATCCTTGGCCAACAACTTTTCCAGCTTCTGAGCCCATATCAGACTATGGTCACTAAACACTCCCGTACTGGGCAAATGCCTCATGAACCACATGTGAAATAATGGAGCACAACATCGAACCAAACCTCCCCTCTTCTTCTCAGTCTTGTAATGAACCGAGTAATACAAATCCCCGAGTAAGGTAGGCACAGGATTCTTCAGCAAAAAGAGATGTATGGCGTTTATATCTATGAACTTCTCCATATCAGCAAACAAAATAATGCCATAGATAGAAAGAGCCAAGATAGCACACACAGCATCCCATTCCTCTTCAACTGCCAATTCTTCCGCCTTCTTTACCAGAACCTCCAAAGAAAACCCAGACACACCTCCTTTAATAATGGTCAAAGACTTCACAGTAGCAGGGCTCAAATAAAGAGCTTCAGCAATAGCTTCAGGTGCCGGCCTACTCATCTCAGAATTGAAAGGAACCTGATCTCGAACCGGCATACCCAAGATCAAAGCATACTCCTCCAGCATAGGGCCCAACTGGAAATCAGGAAAGGTGAAGCAACGGAGCTGAGGATCATAATACTGAAGCAATGTATGAATGGCACTCCTCTCTGAAGAATCTAACTCTATCACCACATCAAGAATACTCCCGTAAGCCTTTCTGAATCTATCTACCTGGTTAGGTGTAATCAGCTTTACCATCTTCTTCAACAAATCAACCTTGATATCAAAGAACTTGAAATGAATATTCTGCTTGCGAGGATCTTCCATCTTTGAAGAGAATACCGGAGCCGGAAGCAGAGATATGAACCTGTGAATGAAAACAGAAACAATGATGCAATGCAGATGCAAATGCAAAGACATATGGCCATCTGAGACTGTCTGGAATCTGGCCACTGACAAAGTCCCTCTGAATAACTGACAAACCAAAAGTCCACTGAGTCACATTCTCTGATAATCACAACCCTCTGAAGAAAATCTCAGGACCACAGTATCACGAATACCAGAACCAGAAAACCAGAACTTCGGAACCAAAGTAACTGTATCATAACATGAACTGCACTGATAACAAGGGTATGATGAGGCCAAGGGTTCCTGCAAACCTGTAAACCCATCCCCAATCTCACGGGTGTGCTCCGGGTCAAACATCACGGACTCTCAAAGCCGAATAGCAATAATACTTTCACCATTTCCGAGAAATGGCTCATGACCAAATCAGGGAATCGGTTAGGCATTATGTACTACGCAGGGAGGCCTCAGCTGAGTCCGGGAAAAACAAGCATCCCTTATAGGTTCCCAGCTTCAAGCGCTGAAATCGAGAAACAATAGTACATTCAGCCCGTAGGATACAGTACTAATGTCATACGACCAGATGCTTTGACTGAGTTCCTATAAGAGAACCAGGCCATCCTATGCGAGTTCCCAGTGGACCCTCGGGTGCGAATGGGTTTGCCAACAAATGTGGTCTGCCACTGTCACCACTGGAGAGGGTTGTTTCCACAAAGGTTCTCAATGATCGGTCCCCAGATGCACATAACTTATCAAGGTCCTATCCCGAAGTGGAGGAAATCCCCACACAAGATATTTCCAAGACAGTCGCAGTCTGGGCGTGAAACACATCGCCACTCATCATGCCACATGCGAGTACAATATGTCCACTTCTAATCCTAGGGTGCACTCAAGCCGGGTACTTGGCTTATCTCTCAGAAACAGTATCACCCAAACCCACCAAACAGAAAACCAGTCCAGACAGTCCAGTATGATATATGATGCGGAAAATAAATACTGAAAACCGTAAATAAAGCTGTAAATAAAGCTGTAAATAAACAACAATACCATACAACAAGCCACATCAAACAAACATCACCCAAAGAAACAGAAACAAACAAGCGCTAGGATAGACTCACAGGGGAACCAGAGATCATCTGGTGAGTTATCCCTAGCAGAGTCGCCAGCTGTCGCTCCCCGGATTTCCATCCTGGTACAAACGCGAAAGTGGCGCGGAAAGAGAATAGAGTCGCCAGCCAGGCATTTTTATCCCGAAGAAAGGGAATGGTAATGCTGCACAAACCAGAAGAAAGAAAAGGAAGGACACAGGTCCTGCGAACCAGAGAGACTGAGCTCGGGAGTCGGTTATGACCTGGGAAGGTATTAGCACCCCAGATCATCCGCCGTACCCGACGGGATCCACGCTTGCAAAAGAAACTATTTCAAAGGGTGAGGGTATGAAAACTGCAGCAAAGAAATGAAAATGAAAAGAAACTGGAACTGGAAAAGAACTGAAATAAGAAAGCAAAAGTAAAAACGTAGGGAAAATAAAGATTGTGCTCGAACGGGCCCTACCCCGCTGCCTACGTACCTCATCAGGATAATGAGGATCAGAGACGCCGTAGTTCCCCTAACTAGGGGTACTAAAAGGAAATTGCTTGTGAATTAAGGCTTGAACTGCCTATGCCATTGCTCAGGTGTTGCAGGCTCGGACGACGAGTGCGTAACCGTCTTGCAAAGATGACAAGTAGGAGCAAGTTCGCGGACGGAGCGAATGAGGTGAGAAAAGAATTCCCGAAGGAAAGACGCTTATTGTTTGTTTGGTGTTTTTTAGAAGCTTTTATGAGTGAAAGTTTGCATAGGTGAGTGTACCTAAGTCTTACTCAATGGGATGTGTACATCTCACATCATCCCGAAATGGAATGCGCAAGAGGCACACCTATCGATGGAGGAAATCCCCAAAGCTAGTCCCACAAGTGAAGGCTTAAGCACACTAACCTATTATCATTATTAAGTGTTTTTGTGGTTTTATGGTTAAGAAGTGTTTTTTAGCTTTTCTTTGTGAGGTACTCATGCTAAGACCTATCCACCACGAGTGATGACTCACACCTCGCCCCGAAATGGAACGCATGTGAGCATCTCATAGCAAAATCTCATGTCACATGAGAGTACTCAACCTTTATTAGGTGAATTAGAATTAAGTTTGAAGATGAGAAGAGATAGAGCACCTAAAGGATCTCAAAGGCAAAATTCTAAAGGGGACTAAATAATCCTAAGTATTCACATGCATGGATGTCCTAAGGGTTAGTGAGGTTTCTATCCTAATGGAGAAGGATGAAGAAGATAGGAGAAGAGATGAGAAAGGCCTAAGCCCAACAACAAAAGGTTAGTAGCATAAACATGAGAGGAAGACGAGAATTGGAGATGTGGAACTCAATTCCCACATCTCACACTTACCACAGCCCCTGCAAGGTTAGTATGCACCAAAAATCCAGCAAAATGACCAACACAATCATGGAATTAATCATGCTCAAAGGTGCTTGTAAACAAGAAACAAACATCATGCCAACATTGCAAATGCACGACTTACGCGTCGAGAACATGAAAGCATACATCAACCAGCAAGCAAATCACCCTAAAACATCATGATTAATGATCATACAATGATTCATGGCAATTAGAACAAGCAAAGGGATCAAACAAACTCAAAACAGCACTAAAAAACCATTCTGCTTCAGGGTTAACCGGTTAACCCTATGCGTTAACCGGTTAACCAGCTCAAACCTGCACAAAATACGCAGAAAACAGGGGCGTTAACCGGTTAACCATATACGTTAACCGGTTAACACTGATGAAACAGCAACAAATCCTGCAGAAAACAGCACCTCAAAACAGCTTATTCAAATAAGCTTGCACCAGACCAGCAGTCAATTTCACATGAAAAATAGATCAATTCACATTAATTCATAACATTATGCTCATGAACAATAACAATCGGATCCGGATACAAATCAACCAATCAATTCATGCAACACAATCAATTACACAAACACATGGTGGATCTAAAGCACAAGCATGCAAATAAGCTAAAAACAGAGCTAGATCTGAAATTAACCAACCTACAAAGCGGAGGTATGCTTTGGTAATTGTTGATTATGCTGAAAATGATAGATCTCGCGCGAAACTTTGAAGATCCGATGCTAATCTCCACACTCCATGCAAAATAAATGCAAGAACAAGCTCTTGATGCAGAATTTTGGATCCAAAAGCACTTCTAGATCTCAAACCAGATCTGAATCTTCAATAAAACCAGCAAAAAGATGCAAAGAAGATGTGGATGGAGGCTTAGTTCCAAGATCTACACACCTCAAGGCAAGGTTATGTGATCTTCAAAGAGGAACTTTGAGTAATTTGGAAAATTGGGAGAGAAAAGTGAGAGAATTGTGAGTGAGAGAGATGAAAGTTCAGAAATGAGAGTAAAAAAATGAGAGAGAGGTCCTTTGGTTTGGAGGGAAATGGAATAAATATGATTTAGGTTTGGGGCCCAAAAATTAGGGTTGGGATCCAAAATTATGGCTTGGGTAGTGTGATTAGGATGTAGCAATGGGATTAGGCTTGGATAAATGCTCTAGATCCTTCTCTCAAATTCAAATTTAATTCAAATGATAAAAATCAGAAAATTGAAAAATGGAGCCAAAACCCACATGCTGAAAATGCTGCTGGAAATTCAAATTTCGCAGCTGTTAACCGGTTAACCATATGCGTTAACCGGTTAACGCATGCAAAATTTGAATTTCCCGCCCTTTGGTGGGAACCCTCCAAAATAGCCTTGCATCAACCGTTTCAAGCTGATTTTGATCCCTCTGCTCTCTTTTTCCTTCTTTTAAGCCTTGAACATGATACAGAGCTTATGCAGAGTGATCCTGTGAGATTCTTGCCAGATCACCATGCTGCTAATTTTTATTTGCAGTGCTTCAAATCTTCCAGATGGTTGGCCATATGCCTTATGCTAGAACATGTGAGTGTTATGCCTCATTTTACTATGCAAAATGCTAAAAATATGATATGTTATGATGACTATGATGCAACATGATGCTTAAAATGAAGAGGGCAAATTTGGGGTGTTACAGTCTGTAACCCAACCCAAATCGGTCTTCTTTCTTTTCCACGGGCAGCAGCTTGCCCCATCCTTGGGCGGTACCTTCCTCAACAACCTTCCGGGCTTGCTGGTATGATGTTATGGAAGTTCCCAGTACAACAGATGCTTCATTAATGTTCAAGGCCTCGAACCCCTGACTCATGGTTTCATGGATCTCCCCATCCATCTCAATGTACTTATACGTAGCCAGCTGGCTAACAAAGATGTCCTCCTCCCCACAGATGGTGATGATCTGGCCTTCCCACTCAAATTTTAACTTCTGGTGAAGGGTAGACGTAACAGCGCCAGCGGTGTGGATCCAGGGTCTACCCAACAGACAGCTGTAGGCCGGCTGTATGTCCATCACAAAGAAGGTAGTTTTTAAAGTCTGCGGGCCAATCATCACAGGCAGATCAATCTCCCTAAGCACTGATCTTTTAGAGCCATCAAATGCTCTCACCACCAAATTACTCGGACGTAATGCCAAGCCATCATACTCCAGCTTCACTAAGGCTTTCTTTGGTAAAACATTTAGTGATGACCCAGTGTCCACCAGTACATGAGACAAAACGGCACCCTTGCATTCCAAGTTTATATGCAAAGCCTTGTTATGGTTGCGTCCCTCCGCTGTTAAATCAACATTGGTAAAGCCCAGTCCATGACTGGTGTTGACATTTGCAACCACAGTTTCTAGCTGATTAACAGTAATCTCCTCCGGCACGTATGCTGCGTGCAGGACTTTCAACAACGCGTTCTTGTGAGCCTCGAAACACATCAACAATGATAATATGGAGATTTTGGAGGGTGTTTGGTGAAGCTGGTCCACCACCTTGTAATCACTCCTTTTTATGATTCTCATGAACTCGTCTACATCTTGTTCAAAAGATGTCTTCTGAGTGTCTTTGACAGTTGGCTCTTCAGATATCACACTCTTTCCTTTTGCTTTGGCAACAGCTTCTGCTTCAACATTAGGTCTTTGTGTTTGTGAGGCGAAAAGGCGTCCGCTTCTGGTGAAGCCTCCGCCTCCCCCGACGTTATCAATTTGTGGAGAAGAGGTCGATGAATTCAGAGTGATTTTCTCCCCATTGCAGTAGAGATCAGAGCCATAATGCCAAGGTATGGCACTACTGCTTTCATAAGGAACTGGTCCAGGCACAGTAATGGTGACCGGACTGATTGCTGCAGAGGAGGGTACCGTAATGGTGTGCGGATCATAGTATATTGTGACTGGTGATCTGGCAGGAGGTGTCACGGTTTGTTGTCGGAAATTGCTGTTGGGAGGAACGTTTGATGGGTCATAGTAGATTGTAACTGTTGATACATCTTCATTAATTTTTGCTGGCGTTGTAGTAGATTCTTTTGATAAAGTGGGTGCTGATGTTGTAGAAGAAACAGTTGTTGAAATTTGACTTGTTGAAATGGTGGATGGAGTAATTGCTGGTGATGTTGATGAATCGGTAGGAATGATTGTTGTTGCTGTTGCAGGAGAAATTGTTGTTGAAGGAATGATTGTTGACGTTGTAGGAGTATCTGGGATTGTTGTTAAAGGAATTGCTGGATTTGTAGGCGCCGTTGTTGAAATATGAAGGATACCATCCTTAATAAGACCATCTATGCCGCCTCTCAACTTTTCACACCCATTGACTGCAATGTTGCAATACCCACAGCCGAGTTCACACCCGGGGAACACTTGGCACTCCAAAAGCTGAGCTTTAATTTCGACCAAAGGTGTTCGAATTTGTGCAACACTGGCGATTAAGGTGGATGGTTTTTCTTCCTCAATGGCATTAATCCTAGGCCCGCCATTATTAGGCATAGGATTTCTGTTGACGTTTAGAGGAGGTGCAAAGTTGAGGGCTTTAGAATCCACCAAATCTTGGACTTTCATTTGTAATGCTCTGCATTTCTCAGTATTGTGACCAGGAGCGTTGGAGTGAAAGGCACACCTGGCGTTGACATCATAGTTATTTGGGAGATTGAGAGGATCTGGTGGTGCCAACGTCCTTAACTCAACCAAGTTAAGCTTCAGGAGTTGTGGCAATAAGGCAACATAAGGCATAGGGATAGGGTCAATCACCCTATTTGCCTGAGATGGTCTCTGTTGGAAGGGACACTGTTGTTGGTTGTTATTGCTGTTGTTGTAGGTTCTTTGTTGCGGGTACTGAACTTGTTGTTGATACTGTGGTTGTTGTTGTTGAGGATATGCTGATTGCTGAGGAATTGGAGCTGGAATGGTGCCTGCTGCTACTGACTGGTGTACATACTGAGGTCTTCCCCTACTGGTATGAATGGAATTAGTTTCACCGGCTCTTCGGGGTCCCACAAAAGGCTTCTTGGGATTACTGGACGAACTTGCACCATTGTCATAAATTTTGCCCATTTTTAATAGACTTTCAATCCTTTCACCTGCTATAACCACATCTGCAAAGCTGGTAGAGGAGAAGGAAGCCAATCTATCAATATAGGTTCCTTGCAAAGTATTCATGAACATGTCAGCCATTTCTCTTTCTGACATGGGCGGTTGGACAGCAGCAGCAAGCTGTCTCCACCTTTGGGCATATTCCCTAAAACTTTCTCTGGAAGATTGAGACATTCCCATTAGGAGGGCCCTGTTAGGAGCCATGTCCAGATTGTATTGATATTGCCTGATGAAGGGTTCAGCTAAGTCCTTCCAGCATCTAATGGTAGCTCTGGTCAAGTGTGAATACCACTCTCTTGAAGCCTCAGTCAGGCTGTCTTCAAAGTAGAACATCCACAGCTTTTCATCCATAGTATAAGCTTTAAGTCTTCCTAAGAAAGACTGCAGGTGAGTTCGTGGACAAGAGGTTCCATTGTATTTCTCAAAGCACGGGGGTTTGAATTTGTGGGGAATTCTCACCCCATCCACCAACCCCATATCCATCACATCAAAGCCTAAGGAATTCTGAGACTCCAAGGATCTCAACTTCTCAGCAATTTCATCTAATTTCCTGTCATAGACTTCATCCCCAGCTCCCATAACAGTAAACTGCTCTTCTTGGGGATCCTCTTGCAAGATTCTTCCCCCAGCAGTATTGCCTTGTACATTTCTCGGGATGTTGACTTCCGGATCCAGATGAGGTCCAAATACTGGTGGATTAATACGAGGCTGGCCTTGTTCATTGTTACTAGTCCCTCCAGTTCCAAGATGAGGTTCCTCGGGAGTTTGTCTTTCCACCAGCTCCTTTAACATTTCTTGACTCTGGGCCAAGCCAGTCATTACTGCCATGAATTGAGTCATTTGATTTCTCATCTCCACTCTTTCATTAGCCATCTGATTTCTGACCTCAGTCAGATCCTGCTATACTTGTTCCATCTGAATACCTGGAAGGTTGTTGCGAGTAGGGTATCGGTGCACGCGATTGACAGGGAATACTCGGCGACGAGCAATGTTTCCTAAGATCAAAACAAAGTTAGAAACAAAGATAATAACACAACCTACAAAACAAGACAAAAGTTAGTATGCAAATGCAATATGCTTATTTGTTTTCCAAGGTATCCGGTTTGGTTCTTGGTTTTGACCTTTCCAGACCTCGAGGAAGATGCTTTGATGTTGTTGAGAGAAAAGCCCAAATGGAAACAAGCTAAAATATATTACAAAAGATTAACAATACATAGTTTGTTTTACAATACATGCCCCTGGAGGGTCAAAATACAACAAAAAGAAAAGTACATCAAATGGAAATATCAACAAACAATCAATAAGACATCCAGTCCAAACTCATCTTCTCTGACCTCCTTCAGGAGTGCCTCAGTCACTGGACCAGCTGGGTGCTCTGTAATGGTCCTAATGAGGAGGTTCCCGGTGGCAATGGTAGTGGTCAGCTTTTTATGCCTGTCCTGGTCCTTTGATCTCTTCAATCCAGCTCTGAGCTTCAACTCTGAAATTTCCTTTTGTGCTGCCAGCAAAGCTTCCTGCTGCTTCTTCTCATTGGCCTCTAGCTGTTCAATCTTAGCTTGAGTCCTTTGGTCCTCTTGTGTACGGGCTTCGGTGATCCTGACCCACCTAGCCTGACTTTCTTGCAGATAGAGCTCAATCCTAGCCTTCTGAATCTTGGCTTCTTTACAGGCATTCTTCAATATTTGTTCCCCGACCCTTGCTTTCCTGATGTAGTCCTCTGTCTTCTCAATTTTGGCAAGATGCTCCACCCTAAGCTTCTCCAACCTCTCAATGTCCAGACGACCATCACTCATTTCCCAAAGAGTCTTCTTCAAAGCTTGAGATAAGTTCTCATTCCTTTCCTTCAGTTTCTCAAATTCTTCTAGGCTGACAATTGTTGCAGGTTGTACCATTGAGGGTCTAGGTATGTCCTCTAAGGTGAAAGGAATTCCAGTAATCTGGGCTCTTGTACAAGACCAGTCATAGTACTGAGCTGAAGCAACATTATTACACCTCCCAATTATAGCCATCCCTTTTTTCTGGATGTTGTCCCAAGCCCAGGATGCTTGCCTGACAACAGCTGAATTAGGTTTCAGTTCACAATACAAGGTCTCAGTCAAATCCTACACTCTAGGAGGGTAAACCAAAGCATAGCCCAGTTGTCTCTTAAAAAGAAAGGGATTGTAGTTGATGCAACCCTTCACTCCTATTAGAGGTACATTTGGATATTGTCCACAGCTGGTGATAATGTCCTTGACCTTGGTGCTCTGGTGCACCATCTGATATCATCTGAAGTTAAGGCAATGAGCCTTTTAGCCCAATTCTTCTGTTGGTGAGGATTCAGGAGTAAAACAAAGGAGCACAACATCTAACTAACTTCCCCCTCTGTTTCTCATTCCTCTGATGAATGGAGTAGTAAAAGTCTCCCAATAATGTGGGTACTGGGTTCTTCAGAAGAAACAGATGGATGGCATTCTTGCTGACAAATTTAGGCTCATCTGCAAACAGTATGGCCCCATATATGCTGAGGGCCAACAGTGCACAGACTTCCCTCCATTATCCCAAAGAGGCCTTCAGGATGGCCTGAGAAATCAAGAAATCCAAGTGCAAACCAGGGATCCCAGCTTTTGTTGTCATACTTTGCTCAATCAAAGCAGGCTCCAAGTACAGTGCTTTTGCTTCTTCTCCATTGCTGGGAGCTGGCATTTCTGGATTGAAGGGAATGCTACCCCTGATAGGTACCCCAATTAATGAAGAAAAATCTTCCAGCAGGGGCCCTAGATGAAAGTCTGGAAAGGTGAAACATCTCAAAGGAGGGTCATAAAACTGCAAGCATGTGTGGATCATGCTCCTCTGAGAAGGGTCAAGGTCCATAACCATATCCATGATACCTCCATAGTGCTCCCTGAACAGTGGGATATGATCTGGTGTGATAAGTGACCGGACTTTCCTGATACCTGTCAACACAAGCTCAAAGAAATGGTAGGATATGTTGCTTTTCCTGGGAGTGGTCATGGATGCTACTGAAGAAGTTGAGGATAAGTGCTTGATGAAGATCAAGACTGATACTAGAGATGAGCCACTGATAGGCTGATGCTGGTGATAATGAAGATAGATGAAGCAGGCAACTGATGAAGACAACTGAAGCAGAGGTCTATGCAAAAGAAGGGGTCAAAACCAAACCAGATATGATGTGGATACCCTGAAAAACAAATAAACAAATGTTAAATGATGCAAATGATGAATATGCAAATGATATGCAAGGGTTTGTGATCAAGCCGGATCTGATTATCTGTCTGGATATAGGTCCATGTATGTTCAAAAAGTCCAGATGAAGGCTTAGAAATCCAGTAACCAGGGTGGGGGGACTCAAAATAAAGAGTCACATGTCCAGGGTTAATCACAAGAACTGTCCAAAGTGAGGTACCCTTAGACAAAATAGTAACAGGGTATGATGTGGCCAAGGGTACCTGCAAACCTGCAAACAGCCCAACCCCCTCACAGGTAATGTTCTAAAACAAGGATCCTCAGACTTGGATCAGTTATGAGAAGTGTAAACACTTCTAACCCGGAGGTACAATGTTTACAATAACCATAAGAGATCCTCCTCTAACTCACCTCAGTTTCTGAAGGTCATAATAAAGGTCATCCAGACTTAGCAGGCTTCCCAGATAGCCCTAGCACTACAGGAAATCTGTAGCACAGAGTTCTCAAGAAGAAACCCACATCTGAACCGTGTTTCATATTCCCGCACCAGACCGAAATGGAATGGGAAAGAACATGAACCACTCTAGCCTAGGTGTCACTCAGGTCCCAGGTATAGGACCTTGAACTCTCAATGGAACCCCACCCACCAAAACAGAAGCCAGATCCAGCAATGACAGTATTACAGTATGATGTATAAAACTGTAAAGAATGCAATAAACAAGATTGTACATAAAGCAATAAAATAAATACATAAACACATATAGCACATAACACCCCAGTAAATACAAATCAAACAAGCGCTAGGAGGAACCAACAAAAAGAACCAGAAGCCCCGGTTACAATATAAGGGTCCCCAGCAGAGTCGCCAAGCTGTCGCTCCCGCCTGATGACACAGGGCCAAGAGGGGTACAGACGCGAACGGTCGGCGAAAGGAGAGAAGGAATGAAAAGAGTCGCCAGCTAGGCATTTTTATCCCGAAGGAAGGGTAATGCTGCATAAACCTAAGAAAAGATGGATAAGACGGTTGCGAACCAGAGAAACTGAGAAAGGGGGTTGGTTACAACCTGGGAAGGTATTAGCACCCAGATTGTTCGTCGTACTCGACGGGATCCACGCTTAAAAGATTTGTGTTTAAACGGGGTAGTGTCAGTGCAATCTGTTTATCAAAGCTGGAAAAGAATGCAAGTGTCAGTGCAAAGGAAAGGTGAAGTGTATAAGAGAAGTGTTAGTGCAAGGACAAGAGTGAAATGCTCAAGATTATGAGGCTCAAAGAATAATGCTGGAAGGAGGGGGAATATACAGAGACTTTTGTTCGATAACTTGTTAAGTTATGCCTACGTATCCTCTCGTGCAATGAGGAAGTCAGAACACCGTAGTTCGACTCAAAGAGACTGAAAGCTAAGTTGACTTGTGAACTGCTTGCTTGTCTATGCTCAAGTGTATGACCTGTCTGGCTCAGGTGCAAACTGTCTTGCATTAGACGGAAGAAGCAAGCTCTCGTTTGTGAGTGAATGAGGTGAGAAAAGAATCCCGGAGGAGACGATTATTGTTTGTTTTTGAGTTTTCAATCTTTTATTGCTTTTGGAGTTTGTCATAAGAAAATGAGCTTAAGCCTAAACCAAGGGTTAGTAAACTCATCACATCTTCCCTCTGATTAGGGGTAATACCTTAAGTATAAAGTAAGCACCTCACACTTAATCAACATGGTGTAGGATTAAGATCATTAACCTACTTGTGATTATTTAGATGTTTTTGTTGTTTTAGTTTAGTGTTAGGTAATGAGTTTAAGCCATAATCAAGGATTTAATGGACCCATTACACCATCCTAATAGAAGGATAATAGATGAGAACATTTAAGCTGAGGAAGGCTCCTAAACTTAATCCATGATTAGGGATTAACCTCATGACAAAACAAAACCTTTATTAAAGTGGATTTTAGTTAATGATAAGATTAAGAGGTGAATTTTATGGTTTGTAAGACAACTTGAGGGGGGACTTGTCCATTAACACTAGGGTTAGTCCTTCTTAACCAATTAAGGGAGAATTAGAACCCTAATGCAAGGACCAAGTTACAAGCTTGATGTCTTAGGGTTTATTAGATGGATTGATTAAAGGTTTTAAACACATTAAGGGTTTAACACTTAGGATTAAATTTATGCACTCCATCCTAATAGAAGGATGCAGGTATAACCTTAATCACCTAGTCTTAAAGCCTTAAGGGTTTAGTCCTTGATTATGAGGTGAGAAGAGAAGACTCAAAAGATGACACAAAGGTAAAACTAATGGGGGACTAATCAAACCCTAATTGTTAACATGCTTGGGTGTTCCTAAGGTTTATGAGGCTTGCAAGAAGTCTTCAAGGAAAAGCCACCAAGGAAGAAGCAGATGAAAGGAGGAAAAAGCAGAAGAAGCAAGACAACTTACTTCACTTAAGAAGATAAGTTGCTTGAAGAAATGAGAAGAGGGAGCATGAATGAGCAAGCTCACTCTAATACAAAAGTAAAATGCAGCAATGATGCATAAGAGAGATGAGAAAAGATTATGAGAAGTGAAGGCAAATCCACTTCTCAAAGGACTTACCACCTGAAAAGTTAGTAATGAGAAATGAAATGGAGTGAAAATGAGATGAAATGCAATGATTCAAACCAAAGTCTGAAGCATAAACATGATGTTAATGATGCTAAGAGATGATGCAAACACATGTAAAGAGTTGTGGATGATCATACAAGGATGAGGATGCAAATGAAGCATGTTTTGAACCATGAAAGTTCATGAAAGTTTATGAAATGGAATGAATGCATAACATGGCAAATGAATGATGCAATGATCAAACATGATTCTAATATGTCCTAAGATGTCTTATACGTCATGTTGATGCACAAAAAGTCATGGCAAGTTCATGAATGCAAGCATATGGAAGATGAATGCAAATGCACACAAAAATTAGGGTTTATGTACAAGACACAAAGCAAAATTCAAAATCAAAGCCAATGACAAGATAAAAAATTGAAAATGGAATCATAGGAAAACCTAACCCTACACAAGTTCACTGCCCAAAGGAGGGGACCTAACTCTTAACCTAATGGAAGTTATGATTTTCTTAAGTCAACTAGGGTTTCAAGGCACTTCAAAAGGAAAAATGCACATTAAATTGAAAATGAAAGATAAATTCAAACCAATATTACCCTAGAAACTACATGATATGAAGAATGCAGTGCAAGAAGAACCATCATCAAACTCTTCATGGTTAGGCAGAATGAAATTTTCTAAGTTGGAACAAAAATATTGTCTTTTTAGAACTTTAATTCCAAAGAAAAATGTCAAAATAGGTCAAGAACCAAAAATAAATTTGTTTTGAGAGTTTGATAATGCTTCTAAATGTTCTAAAATGCAATGTGAATTTTTTTGGAATTTTTAAATACCTAAAGGTATTTTTAATTAATTAATTCTCATTAACTAATTAAAAATAAGCATTTAAATGATTTAAAAATAATTTTTAATGCAAAAAATAAAAATAAAAATATTTTTGGGTTCTGAAAATTAATAAAAGATTTGATAAAAATTTTCAGAATTTTTTAATGTATTTTGCTATTTTTAAAAATTCGTGGAAATTAAATACAAAATAAATGAAATAAAAATTAAATAAATGAATAAATGAGAAAGTCAGCTGATCTAAAGGCCCAGATTCAAACCTAGGGGGGCGGGAGTTGACCACGCGCGCTAATGGACGGCTGAAATTCAAATCTCACTAATTATGATTAAACCCTAACCCTGAACCCTAATTACTTTCAGATGACTGGAACAGTGTTTCGGTCATCTTCGCCGGCCATCCAATCCTTCAATCTCACTCAAAACGCAATCTTAAGCTCTCTAACTCTCCAGAATCAAACATCTAACAACCCTAAACATGAATCCAGCCCTAAAACTCATTTATTTTTACTCAAGATCAAGAATCAAAGCCAAACGGAAAAAAACGCAGAAAGTTCCAGAGGTTCAATACATGCTTAATACTTGACCATTTTCAACACTAAACATATCAGAATCATCAGTGAATCATGGAGAACCAATTAGCAACTTAAAAACACGTTTCTGGAAAAAATGTTCTTGATGATACCTGAACTAAAGCTTTCGAAAATGGTGCTTTCTGGCCAGTTCTTTGCTCCAAACAAACTCCAATGATCCTCCCCAAGTGTTTGTGATGTTTAGCTGGAGCTTATATGGCCTCAAAATGTAAATGGCAGAAGTTCAATTTGTGAAATGTGGAAATCGTGTTTTTGATTATAGGCTTTTTAGGGCAAAGTGATGGTTGGGAAATGATCAGTGGATCATGGTGAGTTGTTTTGTGAAGTTTATTTTGAGGTTTGAGGCTTGTATGATGAGATTCGAATGAAAATGCAAAGAGGGAGGTTTTTGTGAACTATGGTGATGCTCTGGTTTCAGACTCCAAGATTGTGTGAAATGTGATCCTTGAGGCATGTATGTGAAATTGTGATTGGTCAGAGTAGTTGGTGTGGCTCAGTTTGATTGGTATGGCTCAAGTTGCACAAAGTCAACATTTGTGTAAGTGAAGGTATGGGCTGTTTCAATCATGGTACAAGCGCATGGTTAGAATCAAATTGCTTCAAGGAGGTCCATGGAAGTCATATTTGGCAGCTGGCACAAGTGGATGAAGGGTTATGGAGCATTTTGCAATTTTGTCCAATTTTGGCCCCTTTTGAGATTCTTGAAGTTTAAGGCATGGAACTTAAGAAATTTTTGAGCCAATCTGAAGTTTAGGTCATATATGATGTTTATGTAATGCTTAGACAACAATTATAGGTCACATTTTGCCTTGGTACAAGAATTTGCAAGTTTCCCTCTTTGGCACATAAGTGAATTTTTGTGATTTTGTCCAACTTTGACAAGCCATAACTTTTGTTCTAAAATGAATTAGAATGAGTTCTTGTACTTTTTGAAAATGGTAGGATCCAATCTACAACTTTCATGACCAAAGATTTTTCATTTGAAGTATTTTTGAATCAAAAAGAGGAGGTTGAAAAACTTTCCCAAAATGGCAAGTTTATATTACAAGTCACTTTCCAAAAATGGCAACTTTGCAAATGGCTTGAAATTCTTCAATTTTGTAAACTTATAACATCTTCTAAGATCAAATAAAGATCATATACATTCAAAATGATGGAGAATACCCTTTGGTTGTGTGATTGGGGGCCTCAGATGCCCTGATTTTGCACTGACTTGCTTAAGAAGTCATCTTTTGATCAGATGCCTTCCCCATTGAATTTTCTTCATGAAAATTGGTATGCATGGTCCTCATATCATATAGAGACCAATAGAAACAAGAATGACCAAAAAATTTGGAGTTATGGCCTCTGAAACCAAAACCCTAATTTTAGGTCATCTGTGCAGTTTAAGCCTGACTCTGCTTCCACACCCTCCTCAGTTCTTGTGATTCTTTGACTTCTTTGATCTTGGGAGGATATAATATGATGCTTGAACATACATGGACCCTCTTGAGATGATTTAAGACCCTTGGAGTGGCTTAAATGGCTCAGGGATTGCCCAGATCACAAACCCTAGATGCAAATGACTTATAATCAATGCAGTGAAACAATAATGCAACATGTGATGCTATGGTTGAATTTATGCAAATGAAAGGAGTCACGAGCCATGGTGTGAAAGAGTGAGGGCAAATTTGGGGTGTTTACAGATAAGAGTGCCTTAGTTTATACAGTGCAACAACGCAAGTGCACGAAAATATCTAAGTAATATAAAAGATTGTTGAACCCATAGAGACCATTGTCAACCTACAGTAAGCTCGCACCTATTATTTTCTACCCAGTCCCGTCAATAACGAAGGTCCTCATACGCTAGACTCAAGCATATTTAGAAGACATAGGTAAGAAAACAAACACGCAGTTACAATAAATAAACGTAATACTAAACATGATCTAGCAAATAAAACAAGAAAGCAATAATAGTCAAATAAATGATAAACGGATCTAGAATTAAATAGATGCTCAATTGTAATACATATGAAGGCTTCAAATCAAAGTATAAAAATTCAATGCATAAATAAAATCCTAAGACTAATTCGTAATAGCCCCAAATAATGTGGAAGGCTATTACTTTTACATTTGATAGAAACTGCCTAAAAATAAAATAAATAAATTATGGCCAAGAAGAAGTCGACCCTTATAATGGAAAGCTTCAATTCAATTTATAGTGGACTTTGGATGCAGAAAAATAGCTTCAGTGGTGTGAGAATCGACTTCGTGGAGACTGGATTTCGTGGACTGAACATGCAAGAGAAACTGGGTTTTTGGAGAGAAAATAGGAGAATAAATCTCCTGGTGACTAGGTGGCTTGAGTTACCTCCCCTTTCTCACAACAAGTGGTTGACGCCACTTTGATTAGGTGGTGGGTGCCACCCCTTTATATTATTTTGAATTTTTTTCTTTTCTCTTATTCTTTCCTCATTTTTTCTTTCTTTATTTCTTCTTTCTTTCCTTATTTTAATTCTTTCTTTTAATTCTTCTTCAAATCTTCATTAATTCTTCATTAAATCTTCACTTTTAGATAAATTCCGATCCGAATCGAGTACTTGAAAAACATAAATAAATGTAGATAATCTAAAGCATAAATCAGGAAAAAGTGAATAAAACATAATAGAAATTCATTCAAGTCAAGTCAAATGCACGATATAATTTCACGTTGTCTCTCCCGGGATTTTCATCCTAGTACAAACGCGAAAATGGCGGGGAAAAGGTAGAGTCGCCAGCCAGACATTTTTATCCCGAATGAATGGGAAAGGTAATGTTGCATGAACTGAAGAGAAAAGGAAAGGACAAGGTCATGCGAACCAAAGATCTGGGTTCGGGAGTCGGTTACGAACTGGGAAGGTATTAGCACCCAAACCGTCAGTCGTACCCGACAGGATCCACGCTTGTTAGTTTGTTTCAAAGGGTGAGAAATAAGTTGCTGCTGAAAAAAACCGCTACTGGAACTGGAATTAGAAATGGAACTGGAAAAGAGATCGAAAAGTATGGAAAAAATGTAGGGAAAATAAAAAGTGTGCTTGAACGGGCCCTACCCCGCTGCCTACGTACCTCATTGGAAATATGAGGATCAATGTCAACGTAGTTCGCCTAACTAAGGCGAAGACTTGTTTGTGTTTTTTAGGATGACGTTTCTATAGCTCTAACTCAGGTGTTGCCGGTTCGCTGAATCGAGGGCGTTACCGTATTGTTGTTGAACTGTTGAGACAAGTCACAATCGTCCGCAAAGAATGGGAGATAAGAAGAGAAGACATGGTGTCTTTGTTTATTGTCTTTTAGAAGAAGTGTTTTGAGTTTGTTGTTTGTGAAATTAGTCTCATGATTATACTTGTATATCATGCTAGACAGGCTTGTACTATCACCAAGATGAGATGAATACAAGTGCCTCATGGAATAAGTCTTTGCATCTAAGACTACTTAAATATTTATTAAAGTGTTTTTTTGTTGTTTAACTTTGTGAGATGAGGAAGAGATACTCAAATGGAGAAAGGATAAAACTAAGGGAACTAAGACATCACCCTAAGTTGTTTATTGCATGCAAAAGGAGATCCTAATGGTTTGTGAAGTTTTCTAATCCTAAAAAGAAAAGAAAAAGAAGAGGAAACTAGAAATCAACTTACTTTCTAAGGAAGCTAAGTCGTATCTAACAAAGGGGAGAGCCTATACGAGCAAAGCACAAAGTGCTAAGGCAAAAACACTTAGAAAGCATAAAGAGACGAGGAAGAAGTCATATCAACAAGGCTTACCTCAACCTCCCTACAAAAAAAGATAAATTTCATAATGCATATTTGAAAGCATAAGCACAAATAAAATTCAAACTATCTAAGAATAGATATTAAAACTTCCCTAAGGTTAAGACCTAATGTAACGCCCCGATTCGATTATTCCATTTTTGTTGAGTCTTTTATTTGAATTAACTGATAATTGTTTTAATTATGAAATTGGTGTGTTTATGTGATATGTTGATATGTTATATTATTTTACCGTTTTGAGAATTTTCGGGTAAAATTAGATTGGAGGGTATTTTAGACATTTGCTAATTAATGTTAAGTTATAAATTATGTAGAATTATATTTTGTGAGAAAAATGATATTTGGTAGAAAAATAGAAATAGAAATAAATAAAAAGATATAAGAGTAGAAAGAAAAGAAAAAGAGAGATAGAAAGAAATAGAAAGGAAAGAAAATGAGAAGAAGAGAAAAGAGAAGGAAAATAGGGAAAGCTTGGAAATTCCTCAAGATAGCTCATAGGAATCGAAACAATCGGGTAAGGGTGTGAAATATTGTTATCTTATCATTGTGTATGATTATGTATGTGTTAGATTGATTGGGTTTTTGTTTTGGAGAAGTTTAGAGAATATGAGGTTTTAGGGTTTTTGATGAAAATCTAAGAAATTGGTAGATTAATCGATTGAAACTTGATATAATCGAAGTATGATAGTTAATACATGTTAATGATCATGTTTGTTGAGGTTTGGGGGGGTTTTGGAACCCTTTGGTATGACTGTTGCGCGACTGAGCTGCTGCTGAAATCGCAGTGCTCGCTCAGCGAGCTCTCCAGAAACATTTTCGCTCAGAGAGCACGCTCCTCGCTCAGCGAGACCTGGAAGTTGGACTTTTGTGTTTTAATTCATAACTTTTGATCCGAGTATTTTAAACTTTCCACATATCGATTCGAAGCTAAAAACATGTAGAAACTAATGAGGCTAAAAGATGTAATTTTTAGCCGACTTTTACCCGACTTTTTCGATAAAACGTAATTATGTTAGTTAAGGAATTGTGGGATTGATTGTGGTATAGTGGCCGTTTGGAGAATAAATGCATTTCGTGAAGTGAATATGAATGCATGTTGATAGTTGTAAACACTCCAAATTTGCCCTCACTCATTTCACCATGGCTTGTGATCTTTTCATGTGCATAAGTTCAATCATATCATCTCATATTGCATTTTGCTTCACTTCATTGTTTCAAAGCCATCTGCATCTAGGGTTTGTGATCTGAGCCATCCCTGAGCCATTTGAGCCACTCCAAAGGTCTTAAATCATCTCAATAGGGTCCATGTATGTTTCAAGTATCATATTATATCCTCACAAGGTCAATAAAATCAAAGAATCACAAGAACTAAGAAAGGCATGGAAGCAGAGCCAAGTTTAATTGCACATATGACCTAGAATTAGGGTTTTGGTTTCAGAGGCCATAACTCCAAATTTTTTGGTCATTCATGTTTCTATTGGTCTCTATATGTTATGAGGATCATGCATATCAAGTTTCATGAAGAAATTGAATGGGGAAGGCATCTGATCAAAAAGTGACTTCTTGAACAAGTCAGTGCAAAATCAGGGCATCTGGGGTCCCCAGTGACCCAACCAAAGGGGTTTCTCCATCATTTTGAATGTGTATGATCTTTATTTGATCATAGAAGATGTTATAAGTTCACAAAATTGAATAATTTCAAGCCATTTGCAAAGTTGCCTTTTTGGGAAAGTGACTTATAATGAAAACTTGCCATTTTGGGAAAGTTTTTCAACCTCCTCTTTTTGATTCAAAAATGCTTCAAATGTAAAAACTTTGGTCATGAAAGTTGTAGATTGGATCCTCCCATTTTCAAAAAGTACAAGAACTCATTCTAATTCATTTTAGATCAAAAGTTATGGCTTGTCAAAGTTGGGAAAAATCACTTATTTTTCACTTTTGCACCAAAGAGGGAAACTTGCAATTTCACATGCCAAGCATTCTCATGACTTCAAAATGACTTCTAATCATCACACAAACATAATCCATGGCTCATAATTCATATTTGCCCAAGAAATTTCTCACTTTCATGCCTTGAATTCCAAGAATCATAAGCCATTTTTCATGAAAATCACAAAGAGGGAAATCTTGCAAGAAGGGTTCCTTTGGTTTTGTTTGATCTTTAATCAATATCAAAGTGTCATTGCAACATTATATGGTGCATATTGCCCAAGGAATGAGACATGTCCATGACCAAAAATCACAAGATGCACAAAGTTGGAAATTGGCAAAACACATGCTATCTTGCAATCCAAGTGTTGCAGTCCATCATAAACCATCCAAGGGTCATCCTCAAACTCAGCTGAGGCAGATACACCCTTTAGATTTCTTCTTCCATGGCCCATGCTTGAAGTACACCTAACATTGACTTTTTGGCCAATTTCCCCATGCCATTCCCACAGTGCATGTCAAGTCTTCTGACTCATTCCAAAAACTTAGGATTTGTATAAGGATCAAAAAACACACCACACACAAGCCAGAAACCTCCCACAATCCAGCTTGCACAAAATCTGTCCAAAACTTCTCCTCTTCGAAACTCTTCACACAACCTTCAAACTTCCATTTTTCTTTCACCAACAAATCACAAATCATCCATAGAACCTAAATCCACCACTGAAACAGCTTGAAACCCCACATACACAAACCTCCATTTCTGCTATACCAGAACTAAAACATTCAAACCAGCCATTATCAAAGCTTTCTAAGCTTCATTTCATCATCATGGTGTTCAAAGAAGTGGGTTTGCGCAAAGGAAGAGTCCAGAAAGCTCAGAATCAGAGAGTCTTCATCTCAGGTAACATGAAGAACTTTTTTCCAGAATTTAGATTTTAAGTTCCTTTATGATTCTGTATGTTCCCCTGATCATGGGGATGTGTTTGCTTTTGAAAATGGTGAAGAAACCACCATGTATGAAGTCTCTGAACATTTGCCCGTGTTTCACATTTTGCTTCGATTCATGCTTGTGAGGAAAAATAAATGAGTTTTAAGTGAGGGGTTAGGTTTAGATTGGTGTGAGGATCATTTTTGTGAAAAGAATTTGAGGTTTGGTGACCTATAGAAGAAACTAGGGTTTTTGGTTCGTCGGAGAAGACGACCGGAACCACTGTTCCGGCCGTCTGAGTTTAATTTTCCCTAATTAGGTTTAGTTGTGTAATTAGTGGAGGTTTGAATGTAGGCCGTGCGATTGTTCTTTCCCGCGTGCATTGGATGGATGAGATCTGGTCATTAGCCCTAATCCAGATTTAATTAAATATTAATTAAGTGATTAATTAAGTTTAGGGAAGTTTGAACCTGGGTCGTCCAGATGAGCGCCAGGTCAAACTTCCCAAGCCCAAATTCAATCTGGACCCTCCCTTTGGCATACTTTCCATTTTATTTAATTTAATTTGTATTTTATTTACACGAATTTTTAAAAATAGCAAAACACATTAAAAAATTCTGAAATTTTTTGTCAAACCTTTTATTAATCTTCAGAACCCAAAAATATTTTTATTTTTATTTTTTGCATTAAAAATTATTTTTAAATCATTTAAATGTTTATTTTTAATTAGTTAATGGCAATTAATTAATTAAAAATACATTTAGGTATTTAAAAAATCACAAAAAAAATTCACATTGCATTTTAAAACATTTAGAAACATAATCAAACTCTCAAAACAAATTTATTTTTGGTCCTTGATGTATTTTGACATTTTTCATTAGAATAAAAGTTATTTAAAGGCAATATTTTGGTCTTAACTTGAAAATATTCATTCTGCCTAACCATGAAGAGTTTGATGATGGTTCTTTTTGCATTGCATTCCTCATGTCATGTAGTTTCTAAGATAAAGTTGGTTTGAATTTATCTTTCATTTTCAATTTGATGAGCATTTTCCCTTTTTAAGTGCCTTGAAACCCTAGTTAACTTGAGAAAATCATAACTTCCATTAGGTTAAGGTTTAGGTCTCCTCCTTTGGGCAGTGAACTTGTTTAGGGTTGGGGTTCCTTTGATCCCATTTTCAATTTTTTATCTTGTCATTTGCTTCTGATTTTGAATTTTGCATTGCATATTGTATGTAAACCCTAATTCTTGCTTTCATTTGCATCCATCTCTCATTTGCTTGCACACATGAACTTGCCATGACATTTTATGCATCAATATGACATACAAGACATCTTAGGACATATTAGAATCATGTTTGATCATTACATCATTCATTTTCCATGTTATATGTTCATTCCATTTCATAAACTTACATGAACTTCCATGGTTCAAAGCATGCTTCACTTTCATCCTCATCCTTGTATGATCATCCACAACTCTTGACATGTGTTTGCATCATCTCTTAGCATCATTAACATCATGTTTATGCTTCTGAATTTGTCTTGCATCATGGCATTTCATCTCATTTCCATTGCATTTCATTTCCTTTTGCTAACTTTTCAGGTGGTAAGTTGTTTTGAGAAGTGAATTTGCCTTCACTTCTCACAATCACTTCTCATCTCTTTTATGCACCATTGCTGCATTTTATTTTGTGTATAAGAGTGAGCTTGCTCATTCATGCTCTTCCCCACTTTCTTCCTTCAAGCAACTGGTCTTCTTAAGTAAAGCAAGTTGTCTTGTTTCTTCCTGCTTCTCCTTCTTCCATCTGCTTCTTCCTTGGTGGCTCTTCTTGAAGATATTTTGCAAGCCTCATAAACCCTAAGTACACCCAGGCATGATAACAATTAGGGTTTGATTAGTCCTCCCATTAGTTTTACCTTTGTGTCATCTTTGAGTCTTCTCTTCTCATCTCATAATCAAGGAGTAAACCCTAAAGGCTTTAAAGCTTTGTGATTAAGCTTATGCCTGCATCCTTCTATTAGGATGGAGTGTATAACTTTAATCCTAAGTGTTAAACCCTTAATGAGTTTAAATCCTTTAATCAATCCACTTAATAATCACTAAGACATCAAGCTTGTAACATGGGCCTTGCATTAGGGTTCTAATTCTTCCTTAATTGGTTAAGAAGAACTAACCCTAGTGTTAATGGACAAGTCCCCCTCAAGTTGTCTTACAAACCCTAAAATCAATTTCTTAACCTTATCATTAACTAAAATTCATTTAATAAAGGTTTTGTTTTGTCATGAGGTTAATCCCTAATCATGCATTAAGTTGAGGAGCCTTCCTCAGCTTAAATGTTCTCATCTATTATCCTTCTATTAGGATGGTGTAATGAGTCCATTAAATCCCTGATTATGGCTTAAACTCATTACTTAACACTAAACAAAACTCTAAAAACATCTAAATAAATACAAGTAGGTTAATGATCTTAACCCTACATCATGGTAATTAAGTGTGAGGTGTTTACTTCACACTTAAGGTATCCTCATTACTCCTAATCAGAGGGAGGATGTGATGAGTTTACTAACCCTTGGTTTAGGTTTAAGCTCATTTTCTTATGATAAACTTCAAAAAGAAATAAAAGATTGAAAACAAAAAAACAAACAATAATCGTCTCCTCCAGGATTCTTTTCTCACCTCATTCACTCACAAACGAGAACTCGCTTCTTCCGTCTAATGCAAGACAGTTTGCACCTGAGCCAGACAGGTCATACATTTGAGCATAGACAAGCAAGTAGTTCACAAGTCAATTCTCTTTCACCCTCCTTCCAGCATCATTCTTTAAGCCTCATAGTCTTGAGCATTTCATTCTTGTCCTCACACTGACACTTCTTTATTTTCATTTCACATATCTTTTACACTGACACTTGTATTCTTTCCAGCTTTGATACACAAAATAGCACAGACACTACCCCTTTAAAACAAAAATCTTCTAAGTGTGGATCCCGTCGAGTATGACGGACAATGTGGGTGCTAATACCTTCCCAGGTTGTAACCAACCCCCTTTCTCAGTTTCTCTGGTTCGCGACCGTCTTATCCATATTCTCCTAGGTTCATGCAGCATTACCTTTCCTTCGGGATAAAAATTCCTAGCTGGCGACTCTATTCATTCTCTCTCCTTTCGCCGACCGTTCGCGTCTGTACCCCTTCTGACCAGGTGTCATCTGGTGGGAGCGACAGCTTGGCGACTCTGCTGGGGAAACTTATACTATAACCAGGGCTTCTGGTTCTTTTTGTGGGTTCCTCCTAGCGCTTGTTTGATTTGTGTTTACTGGGGTGTTATGTGATAATTGTGTTTATTTATTTTCTTTATTTATTGCTTTATGTACAGCTTTATTTATTGCTTTCCTTTACAGTTTTTCATATTTCATACTGTCATTATCATTGCTGGATCTGGTTTTCTGTTTTGGTGGGTGGGGTTTCAGAGAGTTCAAGGTCCTATACCTGGGACCTGAGTGACACCTAGGCTAGAGTGGTTCATGTTCTTTCCCATTCCATTTCGGTCTGGTGCGGGAATATGAAACACGGTTCAGATGTGGGTTTCTTCTTGAGAACTCTGTGCTACAGATTTCTTGTAGTGCTAGGGCTATCTGGGAAGCCTGCTAAGTCTGGATGACCTTTATTATGACCTTCAGAAACTGAGGTGAGTTAGAGGAGGATCTTTTATGGTCATTGTAAACACTGCACCTCCGGGTTAGAAGTGTTTACACTTCTCATAACTAATCCAAGTCTGAGGATCCTTGTTCTAGAACATCACCTGTGAGGGGGTTGGGCTGTTTACAGGTTTGCAGGTACCCTTGGCCACATCATACCCTGTTACTAAGTGGTTTAAGAGTACCTCATTTTGGACAGTTCTTGTGATTAACCCTGGACATGTGACTCTTTATTTGAGTCCCCTACCTTGGTTACTGGATTTCTGAACCTCCATCTGGACTTCTTGAACATACATGGGCCTAATTTTAAGACAGTTAATCAGATCCAGCTAGATCACAAACCCTTGCATATCATTTGCATACTCATCATTTGCATCATTTAACATTTGTTTATTTGTTTTTCAGGGTATCCACATTATATCTGGTTTGGTTTTGATCCCTTTTTCTGCATAGACCTCTGCTTCAGTTGTCTTCATCAGTTGTCTACCTCAGCTATTCTCATCATCACCAGCATCATCCTATCAGTGGTTCATCTCCAGTGACAATCTTGATCTTCATCAGCACCTATCTTTATCACCTTCAGCAGCATTCATGACTACTCCCAGGAAGAGTAACATATCTTACCATTTCTTTGAGCCTGTGTTGACTGGTATCAGGCAGGTCCAGTCACTCATCACACCAGATCACATCCCTTTGTTTAGAGAGCATTATGGAGGTATCTTGGATATGGTTATGGACCTTGACCCTTCTCAGAGGAGCATGATCCACACCTGCCTACAGTTTTATGACCCTCCCTTGAGATGTTTCACCTTCCTAGACTTTCAGTTAGGGCCTCTATTGGAAGAGTTTTCCTCTTTGATTGGAGTACCTATTAGGGGTGGACTCCCTTTCAACCCAGAGATGACTTTTCCCAGCAATGGAGAAGTAGCAAAAGCACTGTACCTGGAGCCTGCCTTGATTGAGCAAAGCATGACAACAAAAGCTGGGATCCCTGGTTTGCACTTGGACTTCTTGATTTCTCAGGCCATCCTGAAGGCCTCCCTGGGAGAATGGAGGGCAGTCTGTGCACTTTTAGCCCTCAGCATATATGGGGTTATATTGTTTGCAGATGAGCCCAAATTTATCAGCAAGAATTCCATTCGTCTTTTCCTTCTGAAGAACCCAGTACCCACATTACTGAGAGATTTCTATAACTCCATCCATCAGAGGAATGAGAAACAAAGGGGGAAGTTGGTGATATGTTGTGCTCCTTTGTTTCACACCTGACTGCTCAGACACCTACCTAAGACAGATGCCTTCTTGAACCCCCACCAACAGAAGAATTGGGCCAAGAGGCTCATCGCTTTAACTTCAGATGATATTAGATGGTGCACCCAGAGCACCAAAGGCAAGGACATTATCACCAGCTATGGGCAATACCCAAATGTACCTCTGATAGGAATAAAGGGTTGCGTCAACTACAATCCTTTACTGTTTAAGAGACAACTGGGCTATGCTTTGGTTCACCCTCCAAGAGTGCAAGATTTAGCTAAGGCCCTGTATTGTGAAGTAAAACCTAATTCAGCTGTTGTCAGACAAGCATCTTGGGTTTGGTACAACATCCAGACAAAAGGGATGGCTATTCTTGGAAGGTGCAATAATGTTGCTTCAGCTCAGTACTATGACTGGTCCCGTACTAGAGCTCAAATTACTGGAATGCCTTTCACCATTGAGGATATACCTGGACCCTCTACAGTACAGCCAGCAGCCACTGTCAGCCTGGAAGAATTTGAGAAGCTGAAGGAAAGGAATGAGAATCTGTCTCAAGCTCTGAAGAAAACTCTTTGGGAAAGGAGTGATGGTCGTCTAGATATTGAGAGGTTGGAAAAGCTTAGGGTGGAGCATCTTGCCAAAATTGAGAAAACAGAGGACTATATCAGGAAAGCAAGAGCTGGGGAACAAATATTGAAGAATGCCTATAAGGAGGCCAAGATTCAGAAGGCTAGGGCTAAGCTCTATCTGCAAGAGAGTCAGGCTAGAGGGTTCAGGATCACTGAAGCCCGTACTCAGGAAGATCAAAGGACTCAAGCTAAGATTGAACAGTTAGAGGCCAATGAAAAGAAGCAGCAGGAAGCTTTGTTGGCAGCCCAGAAGGAGATTTCAGAGTTGAAGCTTAGAGCTGGACTGAAGAGATCAAAAGACCAGGACAGGCACAAGAAGCTGACCACTGCCATTGCCACCAGGAACCTCCTCATTAGGACCATTACAGAGCACCCAGCTGGTCTAGTGACTGAGGCACTTCTGAAGGAGGTTAAGGAGGATGAGTTTGGATTGGATGTTTGACTTCTTTGCTTGTTGTTCATTTCCATTTGATGTACTTTTCTTTTTGTTGTATTTCGACCCTCCAGGGGCATGTGCTGTAAAACAAACTATGTATTGTTCATCATTTGTAATATATTAGTTTAGTTTGATTTCATTGGGTTTCTTTTCTCAACAACATCAAAGCACCTTCCTCGAGGTCTGGAAAGGTCAAAACCAAGAACCAAGTCGGATACCTTGGAAAACAAATAAGCATACTGCATTGCATACTAACTTTTGTTTTGTTTTGTAGGTTTTGTTATTATCTTTGTTTCTAACTTTGTTGTGGCCTCAGGAAATATTACTCGTCGTCGAGTGTTCCCTGTCAACTGCATGCACCGGTACCCTACTCGCAACAACCTTCCTGGTATCCAAATGGAGCAAGTACAGCAGGATCTGACAGAGGTCAGAACTCAGATGGCTAATGAAAGAGTGGAGATGAGAAACCAAATGACTCAATTCATGGCTGTGATGACTGGCTTGGCCCAGAGTCAAGAAAGGTTAAGGGAACTAGTGGAAAGACAAACTCCCGAGGAACCTCATCTTGGAACTGGAGGAACTAGTAATAATGAGCGGGGCCAGCCTCATGTTAATCCACCAGTATTTGGACCTCATCAAGATCTGAAAGTCAACATCCCGAGAAATGTACAAGGAAATACTGTTGGGGGGAGAATCTTGCAAGAAGACCCCCAAGAATAGCAGTTTACTGTCATGGGAGCAGGAGATGAAGTCTATGATAGGAGGTTGGATGAAATTGCTGAGAAGTTGAGATCTTTGGAGTCTCAAAACTCCTTAGGTTTCGATGTAATGGATATGGGACTAGTGGACAGGGTGAGAATTCCCCACAAATTCAAACCCCTATGTTTTGGAAAGTACAATGGAACCTCTTGTCCACGAACTCACTTGCAGTCTTTTCTTGGAAGACTTAAAGCTTATACTATGGATGAGAAGCTGTGGATGTTCTACTTTGAGGACAGTCTGACTGGGGCTTCAAGAGAGTGGTATTCACACTTGACCAGGGCTACTATTAGATGCTGGAAGGACTTGGCTGAAGCCTTCATCAGGCAGTATTGTCGCTCCCACCAAATGAGGCTGGGTCAAATGGGGTACAAACGCGAACGATCGGTGAAAGGAGAGAGGACACACAAGGGTGAACTCAAAAGAAAAAGAGTCGCCAGCTAGGCATTTTTATCCCGAAGGAAAGGTAATGCTGCATAGACCTAGAAAGATTTGGATAAGACGGTTGCGAACCAGAGAGACTGAGAAAGGGGGTTGGTTACAACCTGGGAAGGTATTAGCACCCAGATTGTCCGCCGTACTCGACGGGATACACGCTTAAAATATTTGTGTTTTAAAGGGGTAGTGTCAGTGCAATTTGTGTGCAAAAGCTGGAAAAGAATGCAAGTGTCAGTGTAAATGAAATGTGAAGTGTATAAGAGAAGTGTCAGTGTGAGAACAAGAATGAAATGCTCAAGACTATGAGGCTTAAAGAATAATGCTTGAAGGAGGGGGAATATACAAAGACTTTTGTTCGATAACTGTTAAGTTATGCCTACGTATCCTCTCGTGCAATGAGGAAGTGATAACACCGTAGTTCGACTCAAAGAGACTGAAAGATAAGTTGACTTGTGAACTGCTTACTTGTCTATGCTCAAGTGTATGACCTGTCTGGCTCAGGTGCAAACTGTCTTGCATTAGACGGAAGAAGCAAGTTCTCCTTTGTGAGTGAATGAGGTGAGAAAAGAATCCCGGAGGAGACGATTATTGTTTGATTTTGTGTTTTCAGTCTTTTATTGCTTTTTGGTGTTTGTCATAAGTTAATGAGCTTAAGCCTAAACCAAGGGTTAGTAAACTCATCACATCTTCCCTCTGATTAGGGGTAATGAGAATACCTTAAGTATGAGATAAACACCTCACACTTAATCACCATGGTGTAGGATTAGGATTATTAACCTACTTGCATTTTATTTAGATGTTTTTGTTTAGTGTTAAGTAATGAGTTTAAGCCATAATCAGGGGCTTAATAGACTCATTACACCATCCTAATAGAAGGATAATAGATGAGAACACTTAAGCTGAGGAAGGCTCCTCAACTTAATCCATGATTAGGGATTAACCTCATGACAAAACAAAGCCTTTATTAAATGGATTTTAGTTAATGATAAGATGAAGAAGTAATTTTTACGGTTTGTAAGACAACTTGAGGGGGACTTGTCCATTAACACTAGGGTTAGTCCTTCATAACCAATTAAGGAAGAATTAGAACCCTAATGCAAGGCCCAAGTTACAAGCTTGATGTCTTGGTGATTTATTAGATGGATTGATTTAAAGGATTTAAACACATTAAGGGTTTAACACGTGGGATTAAAGTTATACACTCCATTCTAGTAGAAGGATGCAGGCATAAACTTAATCACAAAGCCTTAAAACCTTTAGGATTTAGTCCTTGATTAAGAGATGAGAAGAGAGACTCAAAGATGACACAAAGGTAAAACTAATGGGGAGACTAATCCAACCCTAATTGTGATCATGCTTGGGTGTTCCTTGGGTTTATGAGGCTTGCAAAAGATCTTCAGGAGAAAAGCCACCAGGAAAGAAGCAGATGTAAGGAGAAAGAAGCAGAGAGAAGCAAGACAACTTGCTTCACTTAAGAAGACAAGTTTCTTGAAGGAAGAAAGTGGGGAAGAGCATGAATGAGCATGAATGATCTCACTCCAATGGTGCATAAAAGAGATGAAAAGAGATTGTGAGAAGTGAAGGCAAATTCACTTCTCAAAACAACTTACCACCTGAAAAGTTAGCAAAGGAAATGAAATGTAATGAAGATGAGATGAAATGCCATGATGAAAACCAAAGTCAGAAGCATGAACATGATGTTAATCATGCTAAGAGATGATGCAAACACATGTCAAGAGTTGTGGATGATCATACAAGGATGAGGATGCAAATGAAGCAGGTTTTGAGCCATGAAAGTTCATGAAAGTTTATGGAATGGAATGAATGCATAACATGGCAAATGAATGATGCAATGATCAAACATGATTCTAATATTTCCTAAGATGTCTTATATGTCATATTGATGTACAAAATATCATGGAAAGTTCTTGAATGCAAGGAAATGAGAGATGGATGCAAATGAAGACAAGAATTAGGGTTTATGAAAAACATGCAACACAAAAATTCAAAATCAGAAGCAAATGACATGACAAAAAATTGGAAATGGGATCAAAGGAACCCTAACCCTACACAAGTTCAATGCCCAAAGGAGGAGACCTAAATCTAAACCTAATGGAATTTATGATTTTCTCAAGTCAACCAGGGTTTCAAGGTACCTTAAAAGGAAAAATGCTCATTAAATTGAAAATGAAAGATAAATTCAAACCAATTTTACCCTAGAAACTACATTCTATGAAGGATGTAATGCAAGAAGAATCATCATCAAACTCTTCATGGTTAGGCAGGATGAATTTTTCTAAGTTTGAACAAAAATATTGCCTTTAAACAAATTTTATTCCAATGAAAATTGTCAAAATACATCAAGGACCAAAAAGAAATTTGTTTTGAGAGTTTGATAATGTTTCTAAATGTTAAAGAATGCAATGTGATTTTTTTTGTGATTTTTAAATACCTAAATGCATTTTTAATTAATTAATTTCCATTAACTAATTAAAAATAAACATTTAAATGATTTAAAAATAATTTTTAATGCAAAAAATAAAAATAAAAATATTTTTGGGTTCTGAAAATTAATAAAAGGTTTGACAAAAAATTTCAGAATTTTTTAATATGTTTTACTATTTTTAAAAATTCCTAGAAATTAAACATAAAACAAATGAAATTAATGAGAAAATGAGAAAGTCAAACAATCCAAGGGCTGTGGTTCAAACTCAAGGGGGCGGGAATTGACTACGCGCGCGAACGAACGGCCAGAATTCAAACTTCTCTAATTATGATTAAACCCTAATCCTGAACCCTAATTACTTTCAGATGACCAGAACAATGTTTCGGTCATCTTCTCCGGCCAGCTCCTCACCCCATCTCCCTCAATACGCAACCCCAAGACCCCTAATGCTCCAGAAACGATCCTCTCCTCAACCCCAACAAGAATCAAACATCAAAACTCATTTATTCAACCTCAAAATCATGAATCGAAGCAAAACGGAAAGTATGGCAGAAATTTCAGAAGATCAGTACATGCTTAATACTTGACTATTTTCAAAACTAAACACATCAGCATCATTAGTGAATCTTGGAGAATCAATTAGTAACTTAAAAACACGTTTCTGGAAAAATTGTTCTTGATGATACCTGAACTGAAGCTTTCGAAAATGGTGCTTTCTGGCCAGTTCTTTGCTTCAAACAAGCTCCAATGATCCTCCCCAAACGTTTGTGATGCTTAGCTGAAGTTTTTGTGGCCTCAAGATGAAGATTGCAGAAGCTCAGTTTGTGCAAGGTGAAAATCGTATTTCTGATTGTGGGCTTTTCAGAGCAAATTGATGGTTGGGAAATGATCAGAGGGTTAGGGTGAGTTGTTCTGTGGAATTTGTTTTGAGGTTTGAAGCTTGTATATTGAGATTCGAAGAAAAATGAATCAAGAGGGATTTTGGAGAATGCTGTGTTATGGGAGGTTTCAGCTTCCAAGATTGTGTGAGAAATGATCCATGAGGCATGTATGTGAAGTTGTGATTGGTCAGAGTAGTTGGTGTGGCTCAGTTTGATTGGTATGGCTCAAGTTGCATAAAGTCAACTTTTGTCTAAGAGGAGGTATGGGCTAGTTCAGTCATGGTACAAGGGCATGGTTCGAATCAGCATGCTTCAAGGAGGTCCATGGAAGTCATTTTTGGCAGCTGGCACAAGTGGATGAGAAGCTTTGGGTCATTTTGCAAATTGGTACAACTTTGGCCCCTTTGAAGTTTCTTAATGATTAAGGCATGAAAGTGAGCAATTCTTTGGTGCATTCTGAATTTTATGTCATGACTTATGTTTTTGTAATGCTTAGAAGTTTATTTGAAGTCACAATTGGCCTTGGTATGAAGTTTTGCAACTTTCCTCTTTTGGTGCATAAGTGAAATTTCATGATTTTGTCCAACTTTGACTAGCCATAACTTTTTATCCAAAATGAATTAGAATGAGTTCTTGTACTTTTTGAAAAGGGAATGATCCAATCTACAACTTTCATGACCAAAGTTTTCTCATTTGAGGCATTTTTGAATCAAACAGAGGAGGTTGAAAAACTTTCCCAAAATGGCAAGTTTTCATTATAAGTCACTTTCCCAAAAAGGCAACTTTGCAAATGGCTTGAAATTCTTCAATTTTGTGAACTTCTAACATCTTCTATGATCAAATAAAGATCATACACAATCAAAATGATGGAGAAACCCCATTGGTTGGGTGATTAGGGGCCTTAGATGCCCTGATTTTGCACTGACTTGCTCAAGAAGTCATCTCTTGATCAGATGCCTTCCCCATTGAATTTCTTCATGAAAATTGATATGCATGGTCCTCATAACATATAGAGACCAATGTAAACACCCCAAATTTTCCCTCACCCATTAACACCATGGCTTGTGATCATTTCATATGCATGAACTCAATCATACCATCCCATATCACATTTTTGATTCACTGCATAGATTCAAAGTCATCTGCATCTAGGGTTTGTGATCTGAGCAATCCAAGAGCTTCTTGAGCCACTCCAAAGGCCATCAATCATTTCAAAGGGGTCCATATATGTTCAAGCATCATATTATATCCTCTCAAAGTCAAGAATGTCAAAAAATCACAAGAACTGAGAATGGTATGGAAGCAGAGCCAAGTTTGACTGCACAGATGACCTAAAATTAGGGTTTTGGTTTCAGAGGCCATAAATACAAATTTTTTGGTCATTCTTGTTTCTATTGGTCTCTATATGGTATAGGGAGTATGCATATCAATTTTCATGAAGAAATTCCATGGGGAAGTCATCTGATCAAGAGTTGACTTTTCAAGCAAGTCAGTGTAAAATCAGGGCATCTGAGGCCCCCAATGACCCAACCAAAGGGTGTTCTTCATCATTTTGATTGTATATGATCTTTATTTGATCATAGAAGAAGTGGGAAGTTCACAAAATTGAAGAATTTCAAGTCTTTTGCGAAGTTGACTTTTTGGGAAAGTTTGACTTTTAATGAAATTGCCATTTTGGGAAACTTTTTCAACCCTTGCTTTTTGATTCAAAAATGCTTCAAATGAAAAAAACTTTGGTCATGAAAGTTTTAGAATGGATCATTCCCTTTTCAAAAAGTACAAGAACATGACCTAATTCATTTTAATCAAAAGTTATGGTTTGTCAAAGTTGGCTAAAATCACAAAATTTCAAAGTTTCCACCAAAGAGGCAAAGTTGCAAATTCACTTCTCAAGGCAAATTAAGTTATCAAATGGACTTCTAAACTTCACAACATGATCATACAAGACCTAAAAGTCAGAATGGGCCAAGAAATCTCTCATTTTTATGGCTTATGGAGCAAGATATCTCATAAGAATCAAAAGTGAACCAACTTGCAAAACTCATCATAAGTTACAATCCACTTGCTTGCTGACTTGCCAAGCCATCCTAGGGTTCTCCCCACATCATGCTGCGCAGGACACACCTTTTTTCCTTGGCTAGAAAGTAGCCCATGCTTCTCTTACACAACTTTGACATTTTGGCAACTTGAGCCATACCTATCACAAAAGCACACATCACTTCTTCTGACCAATCCCAATTGTTTATACAAGCAAAAAGCAAGCCAAAGCAGCTACAACAGAAGCCTGAAACACTCTCAAACTCAGCATTCTCATTTTCACACCATCTTGCAAGAGCATTCGAAACGCATCACACAAGCCTGAAACTCATAAACTAACTTCACAAATCAACTCAACACACTTCCCTGATCACAAAGCACCCCTCACCATGGCCTGAAACTCAAAGAATCAAAAACACGATCACCACTTGCCATTGAACAGAACTTCTGCCATCTCTCAAACCATCCATTCTAAACTTCAAACAAGCATTGCAAGCTTCTTAGGAGGATCATTGGAGTGGATTTGAGCCAAAGAAACAGCCAGAAAGCTCCTGAATCGAAAGCTTCAGTTCAGGTAGTCATCTCAAAACTTTTTTCCAGAAACATGTTTTTAAGTTCTTAAAAGCTTCTATGCACTCCCCTGATCATGAATATGTGTTTACTTTTGAAAATGGTTGAGAAACCAGCATGTATGAACTGTCTGAAATTTTTTGCCCTAAGAATGTTTTAATTCGATTTGGCTGATTAATGAATGAAAAATGATGTTTGATTGAGGGGTTTGATCCGTTTTTGGATGGGGATGAGTTCTGGGCAGTTAGATTTTGTTTTCATTGCGTGTAGAGGGAGATAGCAATTTCACCTTGCCGGAGAAGATGACCGGAACCACTGTTCCGGTCATCTGAAAGTAATTAGGGCTGGATTAGGGTTTAATCTTTAATTAGCGAAATTTGAATATAGGCCGTCCAGATGCGCGCCAGGTCCACTCCCGCGCGTGTGAATTTGAATCTGGGCCCTTAGATGCACATACTTTCTCATTTTCAGATTAAATCCATTTTTATTTAGCATTTTATTTCATTTCTTTTCTCCAATTTATTTAAAATAGCAAAACAATTTTTAAAATTCTGAAAATTTTTGTACAAACTTTTATTAATTTTCAGAAACCAAAAACATTTTTATTTTTATTTTTTGCATTAAAAAATATTTTTAAATCATTTAAAAGTTTATTTTTAATTAATTAATGAGAATTAATTAATTAAAAATACTTTTAGGTATTTAAAAATCACCAAAAAATTCAAGAAAACTCTAAAATCATTTAGAAACATTTTCCAACTCTCAAACCAAATTATTTTGATCCAATCTTTGAAAATTCACTTCTGCCTAGTTTTTGAGAGTTGAACTTTGGTTCTTTTTGCATTGTGTCTTGCATATCATGTAGTTTGTGAGATTAAATTGGCATGATTTGATTTTTCATTTTCAATTTGTTTGACATTTTTCTTGACAAGGTACCTTGAAACCCTAGAAATCTTAGGAAATTCATAACCCTCATTAGGTTAAGAGTTAGAACCCCTCCTTTGGGAAGTGAGTTTGTATAGGTTTAGGGTTCCCTTGGATGCATTTTCAATTTTTTATCTTGATGTTTGCTTCTGGTTTTGGTTTTTGTTTGGTGCATTGATCATAAACCCTAATTTGGGCTTCCTTTTGCATTCATCTTGCATTTGCTTGCATACCATGACTTGCCATAGCATTTTGTGCATCCATTTGATTCATTTGACATCTTAAGACATATTAGAATCATGTTTGATCATTGCATCTTGTATTTGCCATGTTGTATGCCATTTGCACTTCATAACCTTTCATGTATGATCATGGTTCTTAACTTGCTTCATTTGCATCCATAAGTTTGTATGATCATCCCCATGCTTTGTTTCATGTTTGCATCATCTCATAGCATCATTAACATCATGTGTATGCTTCTGGTTTTGATTTGCATCATGTCATTTCATCTCATCTTGCATTGCATTGAATTCCTTTCATTAACTTTTCAGGTGGTAAGTAACCTTGAGAAGTGAATTTGCCTTCACTTCTCACAACTTCTTTTTATCTCTCTTATGCATCATTGCTGCATTTTATCTTGTGTTTGAGATTGAGCTTGCTCATTCTTCTTCTTATTACTTTCTTTCCTCAAGTGACTTGACTTCTTGAATGAAGCAAGTTACTTTGCTTTCTCTTTGCTCCTTTCATCTGCTTCCTGGTGGCTCTTCTGAAGATGTCTCTTGTAAACCTCACAAACATTAGGAACAACCAAGCATGGCAATAATTAGGGTTTTGATTATTCCCCCATTTAGATTTTACCTTTGTGTCTCATTGAGTCTTCTCTTCTCATCTCAGAATCAAGGACTAAACCCTAAAGGCTTTAAGGCTTTGTGATTAAGCTTATGCCTGCATCCTTCTATTGGGATTGAGTGTATAACTTTAATCCTAAGTGTTAAACCCTTCATGTGTTTAAATCCTTTAATCAATTCACTTAATAATCATCAAGACATCAAGCTTGTAACTTGGGCCTTGCATTAGGGTTCTAATTCTTCCTTAATTGGTTAAGAAGGACTAACCCTAGTGTTAATGGACAAGTCCCCCTCAAAGTTGTCTTACAAACCCTAAAAATCACTTCATCATCATATCACTAAATAAAATCCACTTAACAAAGGCTTTGTTTTGTCATGAGTTTAATCCCTAATCATGGATTAAGTTGAGGAGCTTTCCTCAGCTTAAACATTCTCATTTATTATCCTTCTATTAGGATGGTGTAATGAGTCTGTTTAATCCCTGATTATGGCTTAACCTCATTACTTAACACTAAACAAAAACACCAAAGACATCTAATTAATCACAAGTAGGTTAATGATCTTAAACCTACATCAAAGGTGTTTAAGTGTGAGAAACTGACTTCACACTTAAGGTATTCTCATTACCCCTAATCAGAGGGAAGATGTGATGAGTTTACTAGCCCATTGGTTTAGGCTTAAGCTCATTAACTTATGACAAGCTCCAAAAGCACTAAAAGATTGAAAACACAAAAACAAACAATAATCGTCTCCTCCGGGATTCATTTCTCATCTTATTCACTCACAAACGAGAACTCGCTTCTTCCGTCTAATGCAAGACACTTTGCACCTGAGCCAGACAGGTCATACACTTGAGCATAGACAAGTAAGCAGTTCACAAGTCAATTTATCTTTCAGTCTCTTTGGGTCGAACTACGGTGTTCTGACTTCCTCATTGCACGAGAGGATACGTAGGCATAACTTAATAGTTATCGAACAAAAGTCTCTGTATATTCCCCCTCTTTCCAGCATTATTCTTTTAGCCTCATGTCCTGAGCAGTTCCTTCTCATTCTTACACTGACACATCATTTATACACTTTACACTTCCTTTACACTGACACCTGTACATCCTTTTCTAGCTCTTTTATACACAAAATGCACTGACACTACCCCTTTAAAACACAAATCTTTTAAGCGTGGATCCCAGGTTGTAACCAACCCCCTTTCTCAGTCTCTCTGGTTCGCAACCGTCTTATCCATATCTTTTCTTAGGTTTATGCAGCATTACCTTTCCTTCGGTATAAAAATGCCTAGCTGGCGACTCTATTCATTCCCTATGAGTTCACTCCTGTGTGTTCTCACATCCTCCTCTCGCCGACCGTTCGCGTCTGTACCTTTATCTGGGCCATTTCCCATTTATCGGGAGCGACAACCAATAGAAACAAGAATGACCAAAACAATTTGGAGTTATGGCCTCTGAAACCAAAACCCTAATTCTAGGTCATCTGTGTAGTTAAGCCTCGCTCTGCTTCCATGCCTTTCTCAGTTCTTGTGATTCTTTGACTTCCTTGACCTTATGAGGATATAATATGATGCTTGAACATAAATGGACTCCTTTGAAGTGATTGATGACCTTTGGAGTGGCTCTAATAGCTCTGGGATTGCTCAGATCACAAACCCTAGATGCAGATGACTTAGAAACAATGCAGTGAAGCAGAAATGCAATATGCGATGCTATGGTTGAACTTATGCACATGAAAAGATCACAAGCCATGGTGAAATGAGTGAGGGCAAATTTGGGGTGTTTACTACTGCCCCTATTCAAACATGAGTTAGCTGTGCAGGATGTAAGCAACGGCTTAACAGGCAAACAAGATAACTTGTGGTTGAATACCAAAGACAGTCCAAAATTTGCACTCATTGAATGAAGAAGAAAAGGGATATAGATTGTAAAAGGGATTAAAGTATAATTATAAAGGTGCGGGCAATGGAGGGCGACCGTCGAGCAGAGGACGACTGTTGGGGATATGAAGCAATGACGGGGACGGCCGACATGCTGGGGAAAATGGAGGGAAATAAAGCAATGACGGGGATGGCTGACAAGCTAGGGATACAAGAGATGGGGACGACTATCAAGTAAAGAAATAAGACTTTATGGGGATTAAAGGTGAAGTGAATGATGGGGACGACGATCAAGTTCAAGGCATAAGTGAAATAAATGACGAAGTACGGTCATCAAAGGTGAAGGACGATCACCTTGCAGGGGACGGCTGCTTTGTTGGGGATAAAGATGAGGGACGATAATCTTAGGTGAAGGACGATCACCTGGCAAGGTACGGTTGCCAAAAGTATCACGACATAGGACGAATGTCGGATGAAAAGGTCGACGATGGGGACGGCCATCGGATAAGCATGATGAAGGACGATCATCAAGAGGTGAAGGACGATCGCCTAGCAGGGTACGGCTGCTCTCGGGATTTATCATGACATAGGACGAATGTCAGATAACAAAATCAACGATGGGGACGGCCATCAGATGAAATGATGAAGGACGATCATCAAGAGGTGAAGGACGCTCACCTAGCAGGGGACGGCTGCTAAAAATATCACGACATAGGACGAATGTCGGATATGAAGGTGTTCTAATGAATAGAGACTCCGCTGGGAATGATGAAGGATGATCATCAAAAAGGTGAAGGACGATCACTTGGCAGGGTACGGCTGCCGGAGATATCATGACATAGGACGAATGTCAGATAGAAAGGAAATAATTTATCAAAATTTGCCGGGAACTCTTCTGGGGAATAGTAGACACGGACGAATGTCCAAATTCAAGAAGATAAAGGCACAAGTGTGACACGGTGTATAGATAAAAATGCGGACGAGCATCCTTAAGACTATGATACGGACGAGTATCAGTAGAAACAGACGCTTGACGCATGTTCAGAGATGATGATACGGACGAGTATCAACTGGTTAACAAAGAACACGGACGAGTGTCGAATCTGAGGGGATTTAAGTGGTATATACAAGATACAGACGAGTATCTGAAATAAGTAAACATGGGTGAGACACATACGAATGTGCAACTTGCTAGGGAAAGCATGACACAGACGGGTGTCGGAAAAAGTGTATTATAAACAAGTATTTGGTTTACAAAGTGTTTAGGAAACTATGTTGGGGAAGGTGACACAGACGGGTGTCAGGGAAGTGCATAGATATGTAAATATGTGTTTGTGAATGCAAAAGGGGACGCTTTGGCTTTCTACTGGGGGTATGACACAGACGAGTGTCAAAAGGAGCATGTAACTGTATTTGTGAGTGTAAAGGAAATGCTTTAACATTCTGTCGGGGAGTTTGAGAGGTATTTTGTATATTGTTGATGGAATGTTGGTATTTACAAGCGTTCGACACATGGCTTATGATTATGCAATATGTTTGATTTTTGCCGTAATGCTCCGTATTGGACGGAATGCTACGCTCTGGGGGAAAATATGATGTGAATGCTATGATTACGCAAAGATACTGATCCGGGACTCGGATTCCGTTGCCGTGGAGATCTCTGGCTGATCTGCTGGAAGTGGATATCCTAGCTGGGAATGAGATCATTTAGTAGATCCGGCACATATGACTCTGCATGGGGAAATAGATCATTGATAGACCTATCTTGGTAATGAGGGACCCAGCTGGGGTTTGTAGAAGCTTTTGTCACTCTGTTGTGAGATCTTCAGGCGTTGCTCTTCTGGATAGAGGCTGAAACTCTGCGGGGAGATGGTTCCCTATTTTTTTTTTGCACTTGGCTGGGGAGGACTAATGACTGGCAGCTCGGCTGGGGAAAAAGAAAGATCACTGGAAGATCTTCCTAGAGATTTCTGTGGGGACCCTGCTGAGGATGATACTATCTGACAACTCAGCTGGGGAAATGAACAACCTCTGGTGCTGCTCTGAAGGAAAAGCTGGAGAAGTGATGCCTGGCAACTCTGATGGGGAGAGAGCATCTCTGGTGCTGTTTGGAAGGTGTGCTGAGGAAATAATGATATGGTAGCCTACTGGGGAGAGGCTATCATGCCCCATGTTGTTCTTTGAATACCTGCAATCCTGTTATAACAAAGAAACGTACAAGTATCCCGAGGTATCCCTTACTGGATTCCATCTTAGGAGTTTAGATACTCCTGGGAGTAAATATATTTACTGCAAGCATGGATTTTTAGAAGGGAAGCATCTGTATTTATGCAATCAATATCTTAAGGACATCGGACATTTTGCAAATGAAAATAAAATGTACGAGACGAAATACGACTGAAAATCTGATTTTATTAATTTGTGTGCCCTGAATTGGCAAGATACAGTCAAAGAAACGGATCCCCTGAAATGAGGAGATTGTTATAAATTGAGAAACAACAAGATACTGGCAATGTTGATGACGCTTCAAGGAGCTTCCCCTTTGCTATGACCTGTATGACATTGACGTTCTTCTCGTCTTGCTTTCTGAAGAAGGCTGATTCTGACCGATGCTTTAACCTTTCGAAGCTTGCCATGCTGTAAGCGATACAGACGAATTCAGAATGCAGTTGTTCGCTCATTCCCTTATTTTGCGTGGATCGCCCTTTCGGGTTTTCAATCCACTGGGATACCCATTTTTGCCTGAGTCGTCCAATGCGGCTTTTCAACTCAGCGGGTGTACATTTTTATTTATTTTCCCTTATTTTTGCTCGAGTCCTTATTCTGTTTTTGACTCGCCGGGATGCCCTATTTTTGCCTGGACTTACATTCTGTTTTTATGTCCAGCGGGTCATTTTATGCGAAGTATTTTTTAACTGCATCTGAATTCACAGGGGACAGAAAGTCTTCACCATCCATAGTACTGAGCATCAACGCTCCACCAGAGAAAACTTTCTTTACTATGAATGGCCCATCATAGTTCGGAGTCCACTTGCCCCTGTGATCTGTATGAGGAGGGAGGAGTCTTTTCAGCACAAGATCTCCTACTTGGTATTCTCGAAGCCTGACTTTCTGATCGAAGGCTTTCTTCATTCTCTTCTGATATAACTTCCCATGACAGATTGCATCCAATCTTTTTTCTTCAATCAGACTTAGTTGTTCGTATCGGGATCGGACCCATTCTGCTTCATTCAACTTAACATCCATCAGTACCCGCAAGGAGGGTAATTCGACTTCAACAGGTAGGACTGCCTCCATACCATACACAAGCTGATACGGTGTTGCCCCAGTGGATGTTCTGATTGACGTACGGTACCCATGCAAGGCAAACGGTAGCATTTCATGCCAGTCTCTATAGGTGACCACCATCTTTTGTACAATCTTCTTGATATTTTTGTTAGCTGCCTCAACAGCGCCATTCATCTTTGGCCGGTAAGGAGAAGAATTGTGGTGTTGGATCTTGAAGTCCCGGCATAGTTCTGCCATCATTTTGTTGTTTAAGTTGGAACCATTATCAATAATGATTTGCTCGGGCACTCCGTACCGACAGATGATGTCTCTCTTCAGAAATCGGGCTACCACTTGCCTTGTAACATTTGCATATGAAGCTGCTTCAACCCACTTGGTAAAATAGTCAATGGCTACCAGGATGAATCTGTGGCCATTTGAAGCAGTCGGTTCAATCTTGCTAATCATATCAATGCCCCACATGGCAAAGGGCCAGGGTGAAGACATTACATTCAGAGGATTCGGAGGCACATGCACTTTATCCGCATAAATCTGGCATTTATGGCACTTCCTAGCATAAGTACAACAGTCTGCATCCATTGTGATCCAGTAATAGCCTGATCTCAACAACTTTTTAGCCATGGCATGTCCTCCCGCATGGGTACCGAAGGATCCTTTGTGTAATTCGTGCATTAACAAGTCTGCTTCTGCCCTATCAACACATCTGAGAAGTACCATATCAAAGTTTCTCTTATACAGGGAACCATCAGCATTCAGGAAGAAACTGCCAGCCAGCCTTCTTAATGTCTTCTTGTCATTGGACGATGCCCCAGGTGGGTATGTCTGATCCTCCAAGAAGCACTTAATGTCATAGAACCAAGGCTTATCATCCTTAACAACATCCGCTGAGAACACGTATGCTGGTCTGTCAAGTCTGGACACTGAAATTCGAGGTACAAAGTTGGCAGCTTGTACTTTGATCATGGATGAAATGGTAGCCAGAGCATCTGCAAACTTATTTTCATCTCGAGGGATATACTCAAGCTTGACCATTGTGAAGAAAGTCAATAACCTCCTTGTATAATCCCGATAAGGTATCAGATGATCTTGGTGGGTGTACCATTTGTCGTTGGTCTGATTGATTACCAAAGCTGAATCTCCGAATACGGTCAACGTCTTGATCCTGAGGTCAATGGCTTCCTCAAGACCCATAATGCAAGCTTCGTATTCAGCTTCGTTGTTAGTGCAGTTGAAGGTGAGCTTTGCCGAGAAAGGCATGTGAACTCCCTTAGGTGTAATGAATACTGCACCAACACCACGACCATTCATATTAACAGCCCCATCAAACATCATAGTCCATTCTTCTTCCGGGTCAGGTCCTTCAGTGTGAACAGGATCTTCATGATCTTTTGCTTTTATGAACATGATGTCTTCATCAGGGAAGTCAAATATCATAGGCTGGTAATCATCAATGGGTTGCTCAGCAAGATAATCAGACAACACACTGCCCTTGATGGCTTTCTGAGATGTGTACTGAATGTCATATTCTGTGAGAATCATTTTCCATCTTGCAACCTGTCCGGTAAGTGTTGGCTTCTCAAAAATGTACTTGACTGGATCCATCTTTGAGATCAATAAAGTAGTGTGGGTCAACATATACTGCCTTAGTCGGCGAGCAGCCCACGCTAAAGCACAACAAGTTTTCTCGAGCAGTGAATAACGCTGTTCACAGTCGGTAAACGTTTTTCTTAGGTAGTATATCGCATACTCTTTTCGACCATACCCGTCATGCTGGCCCAACACACACCCCATTGACTCTTCTAATACTGCCAAGTACATGATTAGAGGTATTCCTTCAACTGGAGGCATAAGGATTGGAGGTTCTTGTAAGTACTCCTTAATTTTGTCAAAAGCCCTCTGGCAGTCCTCATTCCACCTGACCGTTTGTTCTTTTCTTAGCAGCTTGAACAAAGGCTCACAGGTTGCTGTAAGGTGAGATATGAACTGCAAAATGTAGTTCAATCTACCTAAAAACCCCCGAACTTCCTTTTCTGACTTCGGTGCAGGCATTTCTTGAATGGATTTGACTTTATCAGGGTCAACTTCAATCCCCTTTTCACTTACAATAAATCCTAGCAGCTTACCAGATCGCACCCCGAATGTGCACTTGTTGGGGTTTAACTTCAGTTGGTACTTCCTCATACGTTTGAATAGCTTCAACAAATTTACCAGGTGGTCTTCTTCTGTGAGGGACTTGGCAATCATGTCGTCCACATAACATTCAATTTCTTTGTGGATCATGTTATGGAATAATGTTACCATAGCCCGTTGATAAGTGGCACCAACATTCTTCAGTCCGAATGGCATCACCTTATAACAGAATGTGCCCCAGGCTGTGATGAAAGTTGTCTTCTCAATGTCTTCAGGTGACATCTTGATCTGATTATATCCTGAAAATCCGTCCATGAAGGAGAACACCGAGAACTGAGCCGTATTATCAACCAATACATCAATGTGAGGTAAAGGGAAGTCATCTTTCGGGCTGGCTCTGTTCAGATCCCGGTAATCCACACACATTCTCACCTTGCCATCTTTCATAGGCACAGGTACGATATTAGCAACCCACGGCGGATAGCTAGTTACAGCAAGGAAACCGGCGTCCCACTGTTTTTGTACCTCTTCCTTTATCTTCATTTCCATATCTGGGCGAGTACGGCGCAATTTCTGTTTTACTGGTGGGCAGTCTTCTTTCAGAGGCAGCTTGTGCATAACGATGTCGGTGTCCAACCCTGGCATATCTTGATAAGACCAAGCAAAAACATCCACATATTCCCGAAGCATGTCAATCAGTTGCTCTTTTACTGAATCTTGCAGGCAGGCCCCGATCTTGACCTCTTTCACGTCTCCTTCCGTACCAAGGTTAACCGTTTCAACCTCCTCTTGATGAGGAGTGATAACCTTCTCCTCTTGTCTCAACAACCTGGCTATCTCTTCAGGTAGCTCATAATCTTCTTCACCCCTTTCATCAGCTTGATTGATTGGATTGTCAAAGTCATATGAAGTTATAGCAGTGTTGTTTTCGGTGCAGTCTGGAGGGAACTTTCTGCAAGGGTTTAGATTGGTTCATTTTAGTGATCAATTTTAATCTTGTTTAGAAAAAGTGAAAATGAAGTTATTTATTTTGAAAACAATGCCATTTTATTGTTTTGTACAAAAGTGAAAAATGAAAAGACAGTGAGCAAAAAAGAGACTCGTTTGCAAAAGATGTCCGATATTCATTGATTAACCCATTTGCACAAAATTACAAGATGGCCCGATTACAAAATGAGTCTTGACATCTTGGGCAAGATGCAAGACTTAATGCATGCTTTAAAATACAGGAAATAATAATTACTCCGCAGGAGTAACCCTTATAATTTCCTGGGAAGACCAGTTAAGGACTTGGCTCCCCGGGATCCTTGGACGTATCCAGCTCTCCAGGTTGCGGTCGCTTTCCTTCTCGTCTTCCAAATTGTTCATAGCATCCGGGGTGAGCATTCCCCCGCTGACAAACTTGGGCTCTTTTGCAGCCTCTGATTGATCTTGTTGAGTTGGTTTGTAACCCAACCCAAATTTGTCTTCTTTGTTTTCCACGGGCAGCAGCTTGCCCCAGCCTTGGGCAGTACCCTCTTCAACAACCTTCCGGGCTTGCTGATATGACGTTATGGAGGTTCTCAGTACAGCAGATGCTTCATTAATGTTCAAGGCCTCGAACCCCTGACTCATGGTTTCATGGATCTCCCCGTCCATTTCAATGTACTTATACATAGCCAGATGGCTAACAAAGATGTCTTCTTCCCCACAGATGGTGATGATCTGGCCTTCCCACTAGAATTTCAGCTTCTGGTGAAGGGTAGACGTAACAGCGCCAGCGACGTGGATCCAGGGTCTACCCAACAAACAGCTGTAGGCCGGCTGAATGTCCATCACAAAGAAGGTAGTTTTGAAGGACTGCGGACCAATCATCACAGGAAGATCAATCTCCCCAAGCACTGATCTTTTAGAGCCATCAAATGCTCTCACCACCAAATTAATTGGGCGTAATGCCAAGCCATCATACTCCAGCTTCACTAAGGCTTTCTTTGGTAGAACATTGAGTGATGACCCAGTGTCCACCAGTACATGAGACAGAACAGCACCCTTGCATTCCAAGGTGATATGCAAAGCCTTATTATGGTTACGTCCCTCTATTGTTAAGTCAGCATTGGTAAAGCCAGGTCCATGACTGGTGTTGACATTTGCAACCACAGTTTCTAGCTGATTAACGGTAATCTCCTCTGGTACGTATGATGCGTGCAGGACCTTCAACAATGCATTCCGGTGAGCTTCAGAACACATTAACAGCGATAATATGGAGATTTTTGAGGGAGTTTGGTGAAGCTGATCCACCACCTTGTAATCACTTCTTTTTATGATTCTCATAAACTCGTCTACATCTTGTTCAAAAGATGTCTTCTGAGTTTCTTTGACAGTTGGCTCTTCAAGCACCACACTCTTTCCTTTTGCTTTGGCAGCAGCTTCTGCTTCAACATTAGGTCTTTGGGTTTGTGAGGCAAAGAGGCGTCCGCTTCTGGTGAAGCCTCCGCCTCCCCCAACATTATCAATTTGTGGAGAAGAGATTGATGAATCCAGAGTGATTTTCTCCTCGTTGAAGTAGATATCAGAGCCATAATGCCAAGGTATGGCATTACTGCTTTCATAAGGAACTGGTCCAGGCACCGTGATGGTGACTGGACTAATTGCTGCAGAGGAGGGTACTGTGACGGTGTGCGGATCAAAGTAAATTGTGACTGGTGATCTGGCAGGAGGTGCCACTGTTTGTTGTTGGAAATTGCTGCTGGGAGGAACTTTTGATGGGTCATAGTAGATTGTAACCGCTGAGACATCTTCATTAATTTTTGCTGGCGTTGTAGAAGATTCTGCTAATAATATGGATGCTGATGTTGTAGAAGAAAGGGTTGTTGACATTTGATTTGTTGAAGTGATGGACGGAGCCATTGCTGATGATATTGATGAATCGGTAGAAATGATTGTTGCTGCTGTTGTAGAAGAATCGGGAATTGTTGTTAAAGGGATTGCTGGATTTGTAGGCGCCGTTTTTGAAATCTGAAGGATACCATCCTTAATAAGACCATCTATGCCGCTTCTCAAATTTTCACACCTGTTGACTGCAATGTTACAATACCCACAACCGAGCTCACACCCGGGGAACACTTGGCACTCTAGAAGTTGGGCTTTAATTTCGACCAAAGGTGTTCGAATTTGTGCAACATTGGTGATCAGGGTAGATGGTTTGTCTTCCTAAATGGCATTAATCCTCGGCCCACCATGATTAGGCATAGGATTTCTGTTGACATTCGGAGGAGGTGCAAAGTTGAGGGCTTTAGAATCCACCAGATCTTGAACTTTCATTTGTAAAGCCCTGCATTTTTCAGTATTGTGACCAGGTGCATTGGAGTGGAAAGCACACCTGGCGTTGACATCATAATTCCTTGGGAGATTGAGAGGATCTGGTGGTGCCAACGTCCTTAACTCAACCAATTTAAGCTTCAGGAGTTGTGGCAATAAAGCGGCATAGGGCATAGGGATAGGGTCAATCACCCTGTTTTCCTGTGATGGTCTTTGTTGGAAGGGTCGTTGTTGTTGATTGCTATTGTTGTTGTTGTAGGTTCTCTGTTGCGGATACTGAACTTGCTGTTGATATTGTGGTGGTTGTTGTTGTTGATATGCTGATTGCTGAGGAATCGGAGCTGGAATAGTGACAGCTGCTACTGATCTGTGGACATACAGAGGTCTGCCCCTGTTTGCATGAATGGCATTTGTCTCACCGGCCCTTCGGGGTCCCACAAAAGGCTTCCTGGGGTTACTGGATGAACTTGCACCATTATCAGAAATCTTGCCCATTTTTAGGAGGCTTTCAATCCTTTCCCCAGCTATAACTATGTCAGCAAAACTAGTAGAAGAAAAGGAAGCCAGTCTATCAATATAGGTTCCTTGCAGAGTATTCATGAACATATCGGCCATTTCTCTTTCCGACATGGGTGGCTGGACAGCAGCAGCAAGCTGTCTCCACCTTTGGGCATATTCCCTAAAGCTTTCTCTAGAAGATTGAGACATTCCCATTAGGAGGGTCCTGTTAGGAGCCATGTCCAGATTGTATTGATATTGCCTGATGAAGGCTTCAGCTAAATCCTTCCAGCATCTAATAGTTGCTCTGGTCAAGTGTGAATACCAGTCTCTTGAAGCCCCAGTCAGACTGTCTTCAAAGTAGAACATCCACAGCTTCTCATCCATAGTATAAGCTTTAAGTCTTCCCAGAAAAGACTGCAAGTGAGTTCGTGGACAAGTGGTTCCATTGTATTTCTCAAAACATGGGGGTTTGAATTTGTGGGGAATTCTCACCCCATCCACTAGCCCTATATTCATTACATCGAAGCCCAAGGAATTTTGAGACTCCAAAGATCTCAACTTCTCAACAATTTCATCCAACCTCCTATCATAGACTTCATCTCCTGCTCCCATGAGAGTAAACTGCTCTTCTTGGGGGTCCTCTTGCAAGATCCTCCCCCCAGCAGCATTTCCTTGCACATTTCCCGGGATATTGATTTCCGGATCCAGATGAGGTCCAAATACAGGTGGATTAACATGAGGCTGACCCCTCTCATTATTACTAGTTCCCCCAGTTCCAAGATGAGGTTCCTCAGGAGTTTGTCTCTCCACTAGTTGCCTTAACCTTTCTTGGCTCTGGGCCAAGCCAGTCATTACAGCCATGAATTGAGTCATTTGGTTTCTCATATCCACTCTTTCATTAGCCATCTGAGTTCTGACCTCTATCAAGTCCTGCTGTACTTGCTCCATCTGAATGCCTGGAAGGTTATTGCGAGTAGGGTACCGGTGCGCACGGTTGACAGGGAACACCCGGCGGCGAGCAATATTTCCTAAGGCCTCAACAAAGTTAGAAACAAAGATAATAACAAAACCTACAAAACAAAACAAAAGTTAGTATGCAATGCAGTATGCTTATTTGTTTTCCAAGGTATCCGGCTTGGCTCTTGGTTTTGACCTTTCCAGACCTCGGGGAAGATACTTGATGTTGTTGAGAAAAGAAACCCAATGGAATCAAACTAATATATTACAAATGATGAACAATACATAGTTTGTTTTACAACACATGCCCCTGGAGGGTCAAAATACAACAAAAAGAAAAGTACATCAAATGAAAACAACAACAAGCAAAGAGTCAGACATCCAGCCCAAAATCATCATCCTTGACCTCCTTCAGGAGTGCCTCAATCACTGGACTAGCTGGGTGCTCTTAATGGTCCTAATGAGGAGGTTCCTGGTAGCAATGGCAGTGGTCAGCTTCTTATGCCTGTCCTGGTAGTTTGATCTCTTCAATCCAGCTCTGAGCTTCAACTCTGAAATCTCCTTTTGGGCTGCCAACAAAGCTTCCTATTGCTTCCTTTCATTGGCCTCTAACTGTTCAATCTCTGCTTGAGTTTTCTGATCTTCTTGAGTGTGGGCTTCAGTGATCCTGACCCACCTAGCCTGACTCTCTTGCAGATAGAGCTCAGTCATAGCCTTATGAATCTTGGCTTCCTTACAGGCATTCTTTCAATATTTGCTCCCCAGCTCTTGCTTTCCTGATATAGTCTTTTGTCTTCTCAATTTTGGCAAGATGCTCCACCCTAAGCTTTTCCAACCTTTCAATGTCCAGACGACCATCACTCCTTTCCCAAAGAGTCTTCTTCAAAGCTTGAGATATGTTTTCATTCCTTTCCTTCAGTTTCTCAAATTCCTCCAGGCTGACAGTTATTGCTGGTTGTGCTGTAGATGGTCCAGGTATGTCCTCCAAGGTGAAGGGCATTCCAGTAATCTGAGCTCTAGCATGGGACCAGTCATAGTACTGAGCTGAAGCAACATTATTACACCTTCCAAGAATAGTCATCCCTTTTGTCTGGATGTTGTCCCAAGCCCAGGATGCTTGTCTGACAACAGCTGAATTAGGTTTCACTTCACAATACAGGGTGTCAGCTAAATCTTGCACTCTGGGAGGGTGAACCAAAGCATAGCCCAGTTGTCTCTTAAACAGTAAAGGATTGTAGTTGATGCAACCTTTTACTCCTATCAGAGGTACATTTGGGTATTGCCCACAACTGGTGATAATGTCTTTGCCTTTGGTGCTCTGGGTGCACCATCTGATATCATCTGAAGTCAAAGCAATAAGCCTCTTAGCCCAATTCTTCTGTTGGTGAGGGTTCAAGAAGGCATCTGATTTAGGTAGGTGTCTGAGCAGCCAGGTGTGAAACAAAGGAGCACAACATCTCATAAACTTTCCCCTTTGTTTCTCATTCCTCTGATGGATGGAGTAATAGAAATCTCCCAGCAATGTGGGTACTGGGTTCTTCAGAAGGAACAAATGAATGGCATTCTTGCTGACAAATTTGGGCTCATCTGCAAACAGTATAACCCCATATATGCTGAGGGCTAACAGTGCACAGACTGCCCTCCATTCTCCCAAAGAGGCCTTCAGGATGGCCTGAGAAATCAAGAAGTCCAAGTGAAGACCAGGGATCCCAACTTTTGATGTCAGGCCTTGCTCAATCAAGGCAGGCTCTAGGTACAGTGCTTTTGCTACTTCTCCATTGCTGGGAAAAGTCATCTCTGGGTTGAAAGGGAGTCCATCCCTGATAGGTACTCCAATCAAAGAGGAAAACTCTTCCAGTAGAGGCCCTAACTGAAAGTCTGGGAAGGTGAAGCATCTCAAAGGAGGGTCATAAACCTGCAAGCATGTGTGGATCATGCTCCTCTGAGAAGGGTCAAGGTTCATAACCATATCCAGGATACCTCCATAATGTTCTCTAAACAAAGGGATGTGAACTAGTGTGATGAGTGACTGGACCTGCCTGATGCCAGTCAATATAGGCTCAAAGAAATGGTAGGAAATGTTGCTCTTCCTAGGAGTAGTCATGAATGCTGCTGAAGATGATGAAGATAGGTGCTGATGAAGATCAAGACTGATACTGGAAATGAACCACTGATAAGCTGATGCTGGTGATGATGAAGATAGATGAAGCAGACAACTGATGAAGCAGAGGTCTATGCAGAAGAAGGGGTCAAAACCAAGCCAAATATAATGTGGATACCCTGAAAAACAAATAAACAAATGTTAAATGATGCAAATGATGAGTATGCAAATGATATGCAAGGGTTTGTGATCAAGCTGGATCTGATTATCTGTCTTGATATAAAGCCCATGTATGTTCAAGAAGTCCAGATGGAGGTTCAAAAATCCAGTAACCAAGGTGGGGGACTCAAATAAAGAGTCACATATTCAGGGTTAATCACAAGAACTGTCCAAAATGAAGCATTCTTAAACACAAAAAGTAACAAGGTATGATGTGGCCAATGGTACCTGCAAACCTGTAAACAGCCCAACCCCCTCACAGGTAGTGTTCTAAAACAAGGATCCTCATACTTGGATTAGTTATGAGAAGTGTAAACACTTCTAACCGGAGGTACAGTGTTTACAATAACCATAAAAGATCCTCCTCTAATTCACCTTAGTTTCTGAAGGTTATAATAAAGGTCATCCATACTTAGCAGGCTTCCCAGATATCCCTAGCACTACAGGAAATCTGTAGCACAGAGTTCTCAAGAAGAAACCCACATCTGAACCGTGTTTCATATTCCCGCACCAGACCGAAATGGAATGGGAAAGAACATGAACCACTCTAGCCTAGGTGTCACTCAGGTCCCAGGTATAGGACCTTAAACTCTCAATGAAACCCCCACCCACCAACAGCAAACCAGATCCAGCAATGATAATGACAGTATGAAATATGAAAAATTGTAAAGGAAAGCAATAAATAAGGCTGTACATAAAGCAATAAATAAAGCAAATAAATAAACACAAATAGCACATAACACCCCAGTAAACACAAATCAAACAAGCGCTAGGAGGAACCCACAAAAAGAACCAGAAGCCCTGGTTACAGTATAAGGGTCCCCAGCAGAGTCGCCAAGCTGTCGCTCCCACCAAATGAGGCTGGGTCAAATGGGGTACAGATGCGAACGGTCGGCGAAAGGAGAGAGGACACACAAGGGTGAACTTAAAAGAAAAAGAGTCGCCAGCTAGGAATTTTTATCCCGAAGGAAAGGTAATGCTGCATAGACCTAGAAAGATATGCATAAGACGGTTGCGAACCAGAGAGACTAAGAAAGGGGGTTAGTTACAACCTGGGAAGGTTTTAGCACCCAGATTCTCCACCGTACTCGACGGGATCCACGCTTAAAAGATTTGTGTTTTAAAGGGGTAGTGTTAGTGAAATTTTTGTGCAAAAGCTGGAAAAGAATGCAAGTGTCAGTGTAAAAGAAATGTGAAGTGTATAAGAGAAGTGTCAGTGTGAGAACAAGAATGAAATGCTCAAGACTATGAGGCTTAAAGAATAATGCTGGAAGGAGGGGGAATATACAGAGACTTTTGTTTGATAACTGTTAAGTTATGCCTATGTATCCTCTCGTGCAATGAGGAAGTCAGAACACCGTAGTTCGACTCAAAGAGACTGAAAGATAAGTTGACTTGTGAACTGCTTACTTGTCTATGCTCAAGTGTATGACCTGTCTGGCTCAGGTGCAAACTGTCTTGCATTAGAGGGAAGAAGCAAGTTCTCGTTTGTGAGTGAATGAGATGAGAAAAGAATCCCGGAGGAGACGATTATTGTTTGTTTTTGTTTTTTCAGTCTTTTATTGCTTTTTGGTGTTTTTCATAAGTTAATGAGCTTAAGCCTAAACCAAGGGTTAGTAAACTCATCACATCTTCCCTCTGATTAGGGGTAATGAGAATACCTTAAGTATGAGATAAACACCTCACACTTAGTCACCATGGTGTAGGATTAAGATTATTAACCTACTTGCATTTTATTTAGATGTTTTTGTTGTTTTTGTTTAGTGTTAAGTAATGAGTTTAAGCAATAATCAGGGGCTTAATGGACTCATTACACCATCCTAATAGAAGGATAATAGATGAAAACACTTAAGCTGAGGAAGGCTCCTCAACTTAATCCATGATTAGGGATTAACCTCATGACAAAATAAAGCCTTTATTAAATGGATTTTAGTTAATGATAAGATGAAGAAGTAATTTTTACGGTTTGTAAGAAAACTTGAGGGGGACTTGTCCATTAACACTAGGGTTAGTCCTTCTTAACCAATTAAGGAAGAATTAGAACCCTAATGCAAGGCCCAAGTTACAAGCTTGATGTCTTGGTGATTTATTAGATGGATTGATTTAAAGGATTTAAACACATTAAGGGTTTAACACTTAGGATTAAAGTTATACACTCCATCCTAATAGAAGGATGCAGGCATAAACTTAATCACAAAGCCTTAAAACCTTTAGGGTTTAGTCCTTGATTAAGAGATGAGAAGAGAGACTCAAAGATGACACAAAGGTAAAACTAATGGGGAGACTAATTCAACCCTAATTGTGATCATGCTTGGGTGTTCCTAGGGTTTATGAGGCTTGCAAAAGATCTTCAGCAGAAAAGCCACCAGGAAAGAAGCAGATGAAAAGAGAAAGAAGCAGAGAGAAGAAAGACAACTTGCTTCACTTAAGAAGACAAGTTGCTTGAAGGAAGAAAGTGGGGAAGAGCATGAATGAGCAAGCTCACTCCAATACACAAGATAAAATGCAGCAATGGTGCATAAAAGAGATGAAAAGAGATTGTGAGAAGTGAAGGCAAATTCACTTCTCAAAACAACTTACCACCTGAAAAGTTAGCAAAGAAAATGAAATGTAATGAAGATGAGATGAAATGCCATGATGCAAACCAAAGTCAGAAGCATGAACATGATGTTAATCATGCTAAGAGATGATGCAAACACATGTCAAGAGTTGTGGATGATCATACAAGGATGAGGATGCAAATGAAGCAGGTTTTGAGCCATGAAAGTTCATGAAAGTTTATGGAATGGAATGAATGCATAACATGGAAAATGAATGATGAAATGATCAAACATGATTCTCGTATGTCCTAAGATGTCTTATATGTCATATTGATGCACAAAATATCATGGAAAGTTCTTGAATGCAAGCAAATGAGAGATGGATGCAAATGATGACAAGAATTAGGGTTTATGAATAACATGCAACACAAAAATTCAAAATCAGAAGCAAATGACATGACAAAAAATTGAAAATGGGATCAAAGGAACCCTAACCCTACACAAGTTCAATGCCCAAAGGAGGAGACCTAAATCTAAACCTAATGCAATTTATGATTTTCTCAATTCAACTAGGGTTTCAAGGTACCTTAAAAGGAAAAATTCTCATTAAATTGAAAATGAAAGATAAATTCAAACCAATTTTACCCTAGAAACTACATGCTATGAAGGATGTAATGCAAGAAGAATCATCATCAAACTCTTCATGGTTAGGCATGATGAATTTTTCTAAGTTTGAACAAAAATATTGCCTTTAAACAAATTTTATTCCAATGAAAATTGTCAAAATACATCAAGGACCAAAATGAAATTTGTTTTGAGAGTTTGATAATGTTTATAAATGTTAAAGAATGCAATGTGAATTTTTTTGTGATTTTTAAATACCTAAATGCATTTTTAATTAATTAATTTCCATTAACTAATTAAAAATAAACATTTAAATGATTTAAAAATAATTTTTAATGCAAAAAATAAAAATAAAACATAAAACAAATGAAATTAATGAGAAAATGAGAAAGTCAAACAATCCAAGGGATGTGGTTCAAACTCAAAGGGGCGGGAATTGACTACGCGCGCGAACGAACGGCCAGAATTCAAACTTCCCTAATTATGATTAAACCCTAATCCTGAACCCTAATTACTTTCAGATGACCGGAACAGTGTTCCGGTCATCTTCTCCGGCCATCTCCTCACCCCATCTCCCTCAATACGCAACCCCAAGACCCCTAAAGCTCCAGAAATGATCCTCTCCTCAACCCCAGCAAGAATCAAACATCAAAACTCATTTATTCAACCTCAAAATCATGAATCGAAGCAAAACGGAAAGTATGGCAGAAATTTCAGAAGATCAGTACATGCTTAATACTTGACTATTTTCAAAACTAAACACATCAGCATCATCAGTGAATCATGGAGAATCAATTAGTAACTTAAAAACACATTTCTGGAAAAATTATTCTTGATGATACCTGAACTGAAGCTTTCGAAAATGGTGCTTTCTGGCCAGTTCTTTGCTTCAAACAAGCTCCAATGATCCTCCCCAAACGTTTGTGATGCTTAGCTGAAGTTTTTGTGGCCTCAAGATGAAGATTGCAGAAGCTCAGTTTATGCAAGGTGAAAATCGTATTTCTTATTGTGGGCTTTTCAGAGCAAATTGATGGTTGGGAAATGATCAGAGGGTTAGGGTGAGTTGTTCTGTGGAATTTGTTTTGAGGTTTGAAGGTTGTATATTGAGATTCGAAGAAAAATGCATCAAGAGGGATTTTGGAGAATGCTGTGTTATGGGAGGTTTCAGCTTCCAAGATTGTGTGAGAAAGGATCCATGAGGCATGTATGTGAAGTTGTGATTGGTCAGAGTAGTTGGTGTGGCTTAGTTTGATTGGTATGGATCAAGTTGCATAAAGTCAACTTTTGTGTAAGAGGAGGTATGGGCTAGTTCAGTCATGGTACAAGGGCATGGTTCGAATCAGCATGCTTCAAGGAGGTCCATGGAAGTCATTTTTGGCAGCTGGCACAAGTGGATGAGAAGCTTTGGGTCATTTTGCAAATTGGTACAACTTTGGCCCCTTTGAAGTTTCTTAATGATCAAGGCATGAAAGTGAGCAATTCTTTGGTGCATTCTGAATTTTAGGTCATGCCTTATGTTTGTGTAATGCTTAGAAGTTGATTTGAAGTCACAATTGGCCTTGGTATGAAGTTTTGCAACTTTCCTCTTTTGGTGCATAAGTGAAATTTCATGATTTTGTCCAACTTTGACAAGCCATAACTTTTGATCCAAAATGAATTAGAATGAGTTCTTGTACTTTTTGAAAAGGTAATGATCCAATCTACAACTTTCATGACCAAAGTTTTCTCATTTGAGGCATTTTTGAATCAAACAGAGGAGGTTGAAAAACTTTCACAAAATGGCATGTTTTCATTATAAGTCACTTTCCCAAAAAGGCAACTTTGCATATGGCTTGAAATTATTCAATTTTGTGAACTTATAACATCTTCTATGATCAAATAAAGATCATAAACAATCAAAATGATGGAGAAACCCCTTTGGTTGGGTGATTGGGGGCCTCAGATGCCCTGATTTTGCACTGACTTGCTCAAGAAGTCATCTCTTGATCAGATGCCTTCCCCATTGAATTTATTCATGAAAATTGATATGCATGATCCTCATTACATATAGAGACCAATAGAAACAATAATGACCAAAAAAATTTGGAGTTATGGCCTCTGAAACCAAAACCCTAATTCTAGGTCATTCGTGCAGTTAAGCCTGGCTCTGCTTCCATGCCTTTCTCAGTTCTTGTGATTCTTTGACTTCCTTGACCTTATGAGGATATAATATGATGCTTGAACATACATGGACCCCTTTGAAGTGATTGATGACCTTTGGAGTGGCTCTAATAGCTCTGGGATTGCTCAGATCACAAACCCTAGATGCAGATGACTTAGAAATAATGCAGTGAAGCAGAAATGCAATATGAGATGCTATGGTTGAACTTATGCACATGAAAAGATCACAAGCCATGGTGAAATGAGTGACGGAAAATTTGGGGTGTTTACAGCTGCCCCTATTCAAACATGAGTTAGCTGTGCAGGATGTAAGCAACGACTTAACAGGCAAACAAGATAAAAAGTGGTTGAATACCAAAGACAGTCCAAAATTTGCACTCATTGAATGAAGAAGAAAAGGGATATAGATTGTAAAAGGGAGTAAAGTATAATTATAAAGGTGCGGGCGACGAAGGGCGACCATCGAGCAGAGGACGACTGCTGGGGATATGAAGCAATGACATGGACGACCGACATGCTGGGGAAAATGGATGGAAATAAAGCAATGACGGGGACGGTTGACAAGCTAGGGATACAAGAGATGGGGACGGCCATCAAGTAAAGAAATAAGACTTTCTGGGGATTAAAGGTGAAGTGAATGATGGGGACGGCCATCAAGTTCAAGGCATAAATGAAATAAATGATGAAGTACGGTCATCAAAGGTGAAGGACGATCACCTAGCAGGGGACGGCTGCTCTGTTGGGGATAAAGATGAGGGACAGTCATCTTAGGTGAAGGACGATCACCTGGCAAGGTACGGTTGCCAAAAGTATCACGACATAGGACGAATGTCGAATGAAAAGGTCGACGATGGGGACGGCCATCGTATAAGAATGATAAAGGACGATCATCAAGAGGTGAAGGACGATCGCCTAGCAGGGTACGGCTGCTCTCGGGGTTTATCATGACATAGGACGAATGTCAGATAACAAAATCAACGATGGGGACGGCCATCGGATGAAATGATGAAGGACGATCATCAAGAGGTGAAGGACGATCACCTAGCAAGGGACGACTGCTAAAAATATCACGACATAGGACGAATGTCGGATATGAAGGCGTTCTAATGAATAGAGACTCCACTGGGAATGATGAAGGACGATCATCAAAAAGGTGAAGGACGATCACCTGGCAGGGTACGGTTGCCGGAGATATCATGACATAGGACGAATGTCAGATAGAAAGGAAATAATTTATCAAAATTTGCCGGGAACTCTTCTGGGGAATAGTAGACACGGACGAATGTCCAAATTCAAGAAGATAAAGGCACAAGTGTGACACGGTGTATAGATAAAAATGCGGACGAGCATCCTTAAGACTATGATACGGACGAGTATCAGTAGAAACAGACGCTTGACGCATGTTCAGAGATGATGATACGGACGAGTATCAACTGGTTAACAAAGAACACGGACGAGTGTCGAATCTGAGGGGATTTAAGTGGTATATACAAGATACAGACGAGTATCTGAAATAAGTAAACATGGGTGAGACACATACGAATGTGCAACTTTCTAGGGAAAGCATGACACGGACGGGTGTCGGAAAAAGTGTATTATAAACAAGTATTTGGTTTACAAAGTGTTTAGGCAACTATCTTGGGGAAGGTGACACGGACGGGTGTCAGGGAAGTGCATAGATATGTAAATATGTGTTTGTGAATGCAAAAGGGGACGCTTTGGCTTTCTGCTGGGGGTATGACACAGACGAGTGTCAAAAGGAGCATGTAACTGTATTTGTGAGTGTAAAGGAAATGCTTTAACATTCTGTCGGGGAGTTTGAGAGGTATTTTGTATATTGTTGATGGAATCTTGGTATTTACAAGCGTTCGACACATGGCTTATGATTATGCAATATGTTTGATTTTTGCCTTAATTCTCCGTATTGGACGGAATGCTACGCTCTGGGGGAAAATATGATGCGAATGATATGATTACGCAAAGATACTGATCCGGGACTCGGATCCCGTTGTCGTGGAGATCTCTGGCTGATCTGCTTGAAGTGGATATCCCAGCTGGGAATGAGATCATTTAGTAGATCCGGCACATATGAATCTGCATGGGGAAATAGATCACTGATAGACCTATCTTGGTAATGAGGGACCCAGCTGGGGTTTGTAGAAGTTTTCATCACTCTGTTGTGAGATCTTCAGGTGTTGCTCTTCTGGATAGAGGCTGAAACTCTGCGGGGAGATGGTTCCCTGTTTTTTTTTTGCACTTGGCTGGGGAGGACTGATGACTGGCAGCTCGGCTGGGGAAAAAGAAAGATCACTGGAAGATCTTCCTAGAGATTTCTGTGGGGACCCTGCTGAGGATGATACTATCTGACAACTCAGCTGGGGAAATGAACAACCTCTGGTGCTGCTCTGAAGGAAAAGCTGGATAAGTGATGCCTGGCAACTCTGATGGGGAGAGAGCATCTCAGGTGCTGTTTGGAAGGTGTGCTGAGGAAATGATGATATGGTAGCCTACTGGGGAGAGGCTCTCATGCCCCATGTTGTGCTTTTAATACCTGCAATCCTGTTATAACAAAGAAACGTACAAGTATCCCGAGGTATCCCTTACTGGATTCCATCATAGGAGTTTAGATACTCCCGGGAGTAAATATATTTGTTGCAAGCATGGATTTTTAGAAGGGAAGCATCTGTATTTATGCAATCAATATCTTAAGGACATCGGACATTTTTCAAATGAAAATAAAATGTACGAGACGAAATATGACTGAAAATCTGATTTTATTAATTTGTATGACCTGAATTGGCAAGATACAATCAAAGAAACGGATCCCCTGAAATGAGGAGATTGTTATAAATTGAGAAACAACAAGATACTGGCAATATTGATGATTCTTCAAGGAGCTTCCCCTTTGCTATGACCTGTATGACATTGACGTTCTTCTCGTCTTGCTTTCTGAAGAAGGCTGATTCTGACCGATGCTTTAACCTTTCGAAGCTTGCCATGCTGTAAGCGATACAGACGAATTCAGAATGCAGTTGTTCGCTCATTCCCTTATTTTGCGTGGATCGCCCTTTCGGGTTTTCAATCCACCGGGATACCCATTTTTTCCTGAGACATCCAATGCGGCTTTTCAACTCAGCGGGTGTACATTTTTATTTATTTTCCCTTATTTTTGCCCGAGTCCCTTATTCTGTTTTTGACTCGCCGGGATGCCCTATTTTTGCCTGGACTTACATTCTGTTTTTATGTCCAGCGGGTCATTTTATGCGAAGTATTTTTTAACTGCATCTGAATTCACGGGGGACAGGAAGTCTTCACCATCCATAGTACTGAGCATCAGCGCTCCACTAGAGAAAACTTTCTTTACTATGAATGGCCCATCATAGTTCGGAGTCCACTTGCCCCTGTGATCTGTATGAGGAGGGAGGAGTCTTTTCAGCACAAGATCTCCTACTTGGTATTCTCGAAGCCTGACTTTCTGATCGAAGGCTTTCTTCATTCTCTTCTGATATAACTGCCCATGACAGATTGCAGCCAATCTTTTTTCTTCAATCAGACTTAGTTGTTCGTATCGGGATCGGACCCATTCTGCTTCATTCAGCTTAACATCCATCAGTACCCGCAAGGAGGGTAATTCGACTTCAACAGGTAGGACTGCCTCCATACCATACACAAGCTGATAAGGTGTTGCCCCAGTGGATGTTCTGATTGACATACGGTACCCATGCAAGGCAAACGGTAGCATTTCATGCCAGTCTCTGGTATGGCTCAAGTTGCATAAAGTCAACTTTTGTGTAAGAGGAGGTATGGGCTATTTCAGTCATGGTACAAGGGCATGGTTCGAAACAGCATGCTTCAAGGAGGTCCATGGAAGTCATTTTTTGTAGCTGGCACAAGTGGATGAGAAGCTTTGGGTCATTTTGCAAATTGGTACAACTTTGGCCCCTTTGAAGTTTCTTAATGATCAAGGCATGAAAGTGAGCAATTCTTTGGTGCATTCTGAATTTTAGGTCATGACTTATATTTGTGTAATGCTTAGAAGTTGATTTGAAGTCACAATTGGCCTTGGTATGAAGTTTTGCAACTTTCCTCTTTTGGTGCATAAGTGAAATTTCATGATTTTGTCCAACTTTGACAAGCCATAACTTTTGATACAAAATGAATTAGAATGAGTTCTTGTACTTTTTGAAAAGGGAATGATCCAATCTACAACTTTCATGACCAAAGTTTTCTCATTTGAGGCATTTTTGAATCAAACAGAGGAGGTTGAAAAACTTTCCCAAAATGGCATGTTTTCATTATAAGTCACTTTCCCAAAAAGGCAACTTTGCAAATGGCTTGAAATTCTTCAATTTTGTGAACTTATAAAATCTTCTATGATCAAATAAAGATCATACACAATAAAAATGATGGAGAAACCCCTTTGGTTGGGTGATTGGGGGCCTCAGATGCCTTGATTTTGCACTGACTTGCTCAAGAAGTCATCTCTTGATCAGATGCCTTCCCCATTGAATTTCTTCATGAAAATTGATATGCATGATCCTCATAACATATAGAGACCAATAGAAACAATAATGACCAAAAAAATTTGGAGTTATGGCCTCTGAAACCAAAACCCTAATTCTAGGTCATCTGTGCAGTTAAGCCTGGCTCTGCTTCCATGCCTTTCTCAGTTCTTGTGATTCTTTGACTTCCTTGACCTTACGAGGATATAATATGATGCTTTAACATACATGTACCCCTTTGAAGTGATTGATGACCTTTGGAGTGGCTCTAATAGCTCTGGGATTGCTCAGATCACAAACCCTAGATGCAGATGACTTAGAAACAATGTAGTGAAGCAGAAATGCAATATGAGATGCTATGGTTGAACTTATGCACATGAAAAGATCACAAGACATGGTGAAATAAGTGAGGGAAAATTTGGGGTGTTTACAAGTATCAATACAATCTGGACATGGCTCCTAACAGGACCCTCCTGATGGGAATGTCCCAGTCTTCCAGAGAAAGCTTCAGGGAATATGCCCAAAGGTGGAGACAGCTTGCTGCTGCTGTCCAACCACCCATGTCGGAAAGAGAAATGGCTGACATGTTCATGAATACTTTGCAAGGAACATATATTGATAGACTGGCTGCCTTTTCTTCCACCAGCTTTGCTGATGTCGTCATAGCCGGTGAAAGGATTGAAAGTTTGTTAAAAATGGGCAAAATTTCTGATAGTGGCGCAAGTTCATCCAGTAATCCCAGGAAGCCTTTTGTGGGACCCCGAAGAACCGGTGAGACCAACTCCGTTCATGCAAGCAGGGGCAGACTTCAGTATGTCCACAGGTCAGTAGCAGCTGTCACTATTCCAACTCCGATTCCTCAGCAATCAGCATATCAACAACAACAGCAACCACATTATCAACAACAAGTTCAGTACCCGCCACAGAGAACCTACAACAACAACAATAACAATCAACAACAGCGACCCTTTCAACAAAGACCATCACAGGCAAACAGGGTGATTGACCCCATCCCTATGCCTTATGCTGCTTTATTGCCACAACTCCTGAAGCTTAACTTTGTTGAGTTAAGGACGTTGGCGCCACCAGATCCCCTCAATCTTCCAAGGAATTATGATATCAACGCCAGGTGTGCTTTCCACTCCAATGCACCTGGTCACAATACGGAAAAATGCAGGGCCTTACAAATGAAAGTCCAAGATCTGGTGGATTCTAAAGCCCTCAACTTTTCACCTCCTCCGAATGTCAACAAAAATCCTATGCCTAATCATGGCGGGCCAAGGATTAATGCCATTGAGGAAGATAAACCAGCTACCTTGATCACCAGTGTTGCACAAATTTGAACACCTTTGGTCGAAATTAAAGCTCAACTTCTAGAGTGCCAAGTGTTCCCCGGGTGTGGGCTCGGTTGTGGGTATTGCAACATTGCAGTCAATGGGTGTGAAAATTTGAGAAGCGGCATAGATGGTCTTATTAAGGATGGTATCCCTCAGATTTCAACAACGGCGCCTACAAATCCAGCAATTCCTTTAACAACAATTCCCGATTCTTCTACAACAGCAACAACAATCATTCCTACCGATTCATCAATATCATCAGCAATGGCTCCGTCCATCACTTCAACAAATCAGATTTCAACAACCATTTCTTCTACAACATCAGCATCCATTTTATTAGCAGGATCTTCTACAACGCCAGCAAAAATTAATGAAGATGTCTCAGCAGTTACGATCTACTATGATCCATCAAACGTTCCTCCCAACAGCAATTTCCAACAACAAACAGTGGCACCTCCTGCCACGTCACCAGTCACAATTTACTATGATCCGCACACCATCACAATAATTTCCTCTGCAGCAATCAGTCCGGTCACCATTACGGTGCCTGGACCCGTTCCTTATGAAAGCAGTAATGCCATACCTTGGCATTATGGCTCTGATCTCTACTGCAACGGGGAGAAAATCACTCTGGATTCTTCAACCTCTTCTCCACAAATTGATAATGTTGGGGGAGGCGGAGGCTTCACCAGAAGCGGACGCCTTTTTGCCTCACAAACACAAATACCTAATGTTGAAGCAGAAGCTGCTGCCAAAGCAAAAGGAAAGAGTGTGGCATCTGAAGAGCCAACTGCCAAGGAAACTCAGAAGACATCTTTTGAACAAGATGTAGATGAGTTCATGAGAATCATAAAAAGGAGTGATTACAAAGTGGTGGATCAGCTTCACCAAACTCCCTCAAAAATCTCCATATTATCACTGTTGATGTGTTCTGAAGCTCACAGGAACGCATTGTTAAAGGTCCTGCACGCAGCATACGTGCCAGAGGAGATTACTGTTAATCAGCTAGAAACTGTGGTGGCAAATGTCAATACCAGTCATGGACTGGGCTTTACCAATGCTGACTTAACAACAGAGGGACGCAACCATAATAAGGCTTTGCATATCACCTTGGAATGCAAGGGTGCTGTTCTGTCTCATGTACTGGTGGACACTGGGTCATCACTCAATGTTCTACCAAAGAAAGCCTTAGTGAAGCTGGAGAATGATGGCTTGGCATTGCGTCCGAGTAATTTGGTGGTGAGAGCATTTGATGGCTCTAAAAGATCAGTGCTTGGAGAGATTGATCTGCCTGTGATGATTGGCCCGCAGACCTTCAAAACTACCTTCTTTGTGATGGACATTCAGCCGGCCTACAGCTGTCTGTTGGGTAGACCCTGGATCCACGCCACTGGCGCTGTTACGTCTACCCTTCACCAGAAGTTGAAATTCGAGTGGGAAGGCCATATCATCACCATCTGTGGGGAAGAAGACATCTTTGTTAGCCATCTGGCTACGTATAAGTACATAGAAATGGATGGAGAAATCCATGAAACCATGAGCCAAGGGTTCTAAGCCTTGAACATTAATGAAGCATCTACTGTACTAGGAACCTCCATAACATCGTACCAGCAAGCCCGGAAGGTTGTTGAGGAGGGTACCGCCCAAGGCTGGGGCAAGCTGCTGCCCGTGGAAAAGAAAGAAGACAGATTTGGTTTGGGTTACAGACCAACTCAGCAAGATCAATCAGAGGCTGCAAAAGAGCCCAGTTTTGTAAGCGAGGGAATGCTCACCCCGGATGCTGTGAACAATTTGGAAGACGAGGAGGAAAGCAACCGCAACCTGGAGAGCTGGATACGTCCAAGGATCCCGAGGAGCCAAGTCCTTAACTGGTCTTCCCAGGAAATTATAAGGGTTACTCCTGCAGAGTAATTATTATTTCCTGTATTTTAAAGCATGCATCAAGTCTTGAATGTTGCCCAAGATGTCAAGACTCATTTTGTAATCGGGCCATCTTGTATTTTGTGCAAAGATCAATCAATGAATATCAGGACATCTTTTGCAAATGAGTCTTTTCTTTTTCGCTCACTGTTTTTCATTTTTCTTTTTGTACAAAAATAAAATGGCAATGTTTTTCAAAATAAAATAACTTCATTTTCACTTTTTCTAAACAAGATAAAATTGATCACTAAAATGAACAAATCTAAACCCTTGCAGAAAGTGCCCTCCAGACTGCACCGACAACAGCACTGCTATGACTTCGTATGACTTTGACAATCCAATCAATCAAGCTGATGAAGGGGTTGAAGAAGATTACGAGCTACCTGAAGAGCTAGCCAGGTTGTTAAGGCAAGAGGAGAAGGTTATCACTCCTCATCAGGAGGAGATTGAAATGATTAATCTTGGTAGGGAAGAAGACGTGAAAGAAGTCAAGATCGGGGCCTGCCTGCAAGATTCAGTGAAAGAGCAACTGATTGATATGCTTCAGGAGTATGTGGATGTTTTCGCTTGGTCTTATCAGGATATGCCAGGGTTGGACACCGATATTGTCATGCACAAGCTACCTCTGAAAGAAGACTATCCCCCAGTAAAACAGAAATTGCGCCGTACTCGCCCAGATATGGTAATGAAGATCAAGGAAGAGGTACAAAAACAGTGGGACGCCGGTTTCCTTGCTGTGACTAGCTATCCACCGTGGGTTGCTAACATTGTACCTGTGCCTAAGAAAGATGGCAAGGTGAGGATGTGTGTGGATTACCGGGATCTGAACAGAGCCAGCCCGAAAGATGACTTCCCTTTACCTCACATTGATGTATTGGTTGACAATACGGCTCAGTTCTCGGTATTCTCCTTCATGGACGGATTTTCAGGATATAATCAGATCAAAATGTCACCTGAAGACATGGAGAAGACAACTTTCATCACTCCTTGGGGCACGTTCTGTTATAAGGTGATGCCATTCGGACTGAAGAATGCGGGTGCCACTTATCAACGGGCTATGGTAACATTATTCCATGACATGATCCACAAAGAAATTGAATGTTATGTGGATGACATGATTGCCAAGTCCCTCACAGAAGAAGACCACCTGGTAAATCTGTTAAAGCTATTTGAGCGTTTGAGGAAGTATCAATTGAAGTTAAACCCCAACAAATGCACATTCGGGGTGCGGTCCGCTAAGCTGCTGGGATTTATTGTAAGTGAAAAAGGGATTGAAGTTGACCCTGATAAAGTCAAAGCCATTCAAGAAATGCCTGCACCGAAGTCAGAAAAAGAAGTTCGGGGGTTTCTAGGTAGATTGAATTACATTTCACGGTTCATATCTCACCTTACTGCAACCTGTGATCCTTTGTTCAAGTTGTTAAGAAAAGAACAAACGGTCAGGTGGAACGAAGACTGCCAAAGGGCTTTTGACAAAATTAAGGAATACTTACAAAAGCCTCCGATCCTTATGCCTCCAGTTGAAGGAAGACCTCTAATCATGTACTTGACAGTATTAGAAGAGTCAATGGGGTGTGTGTTGGGCCAGCATGACGAGTCTGGTCAAAAAGAGTATGCAATATACTACCTAAGCAAAAAGTTTACCGACTGTGAACAGCGTTATTCACTACTCGAGAAAACTTGATGTGCTTTAGCGTGGGCTGATCGCCGACTAAGGCAGTATATGTTGACCCACACTACTTTATTGATCTCCAAAATGGACCCAGTTAAGTACATTTTTGAGAAGCCAGCACTTACTGGACGGGTTGCAAGATGGCAAATGATTCTCACAGAATACGACATTCAGTACACATCTCAGAAAGCCATCAAGGGCAGTGTATTGTCTGATTACCTTGTTGAGCAACCCATTGATGATTACCAGCCTATGAGATTTGACTTCCCTGATGAAGACATCATGTTTACAAAAGCAAAAGATCATGAAGAGCCTATTCACACTGAAGGGCCTGACCCAGAAGAAGAATGGACTATGATGTTCGATGGGGCTGTTAATATGAATGGTCGTGGTGTTGGTGCAGTACTCATTACACCTAAGGGAGTTCACATGCCTTTCTCGGCAAAGCTCACCTTCAACTGCACTAACAACGAAGCTGAATACAAAGCTTGTATTATGGGTCTTGAGGAAGCCATTGACCTCAGGATCAAGACTTTAACTGTATTTGGAGATTCAGCTCTGGTAATCAATCAAACCAACGGCAAATGGTACACCCACCAAGATCATCTGATACCTTACCGGGATTATACAAGGTGGTTATTGACTTTCTTCACAACAGTCAAGCTTGAATATATTCCTCGAGATGAGAATCAGTTTGCAGACGCTCTGGCTACCACCTCATCCATGTTCAAAGTACAAGCTGCCAACTTTGTACCTCGAATTTCAGTGTCCAGACTCGACAGACCAGCATACGTGTTCTCAGCGGATGTTGCCAAAGATGATAAGCCTTGGTTCCATGATATCAAATGCTTCTTGGAGGATCAAACATACCCACCTGGGGCATCTTCCAATGATAAGAACACCTTAAGAAGGCTGGATGGTAGTTTCTTCCTGAATGCTGATGGTTCCCTGTACAAAAGAAACTTTGATATGGTGCTTCTCAGATGCATTGATAGGACAGAAGCAGACTTGTTGATGCACGAGGTGCACGAAGGATCTTTTGGTACCCATGTTGGAGGGCATGCTATGGCTAAAAAGTTGCTAAGATCAGGCTATTACCGGATCACGATGGATGCAGACTGTTGTGCTTACGCCAGAAAATGCCATAAATGTTAGATTTATGCGGATAAAGTGCATGTGCCTCCAAATCCTTTGAATGCGATGTCTTCACCCTGGCCCTTCGCCATGTGGGGCATTGATATGATTGGCAAGATTGAACCGACTGCTTCAAATGGCCACAGATTCATCCTGGTTGCCATTGACTATTTTACCAAGTGGGTTGAAGCAGCTTCTTATGCAAATGTTACAAGGCAAGTGGTAGCCCGATTTCTGAAAAGAGACATCATCTGTTGGTATGGAGTGCCCGAGCGAATCATTACTGATAATGGTTCCAACTTGAACAATAAAATGATGGCAGAACTATGTCGGGACTTCAAGATCCAACACCACAATTCTTCTCCCTACAGGCCAAAGATGAACGGCGCTGTTGAGGCAGCTAACAAGAATATCAAGAAGATTGTACAGAAGATGGTGGTCACCTACAGAGACTGGCATGAAATGCTACCATTTGCCTTACATGGGTACCGAACGTCAATCAGAACCTCCACTAGGGCAACACCGTATCAGCTTGTTAATGGTATGAAGGCAGTCCTACCTGTTGAAGTTGAATTACCCTCCTTGCGGGTACTAATGGATGTTAAGCTAAATGAAGCAGAATGGGTCCGATCCCGATACGAACAACTAAGTCTGATTGAAGAAAAGAGATTGGCTGCAATCGGTCATGGGCAGCTGTATCAGAAAAGAATGAAGAAAGCCTTCGATCAGAAAGTCAGGCTTCGAGAATACCAAGTAGGAGATCTCGTGCTGAAAAGACTCCTTCCTCCTCATACAGACCACAGGGGCAAATGGACTCCGAATTATGATGGCCCGTTCATAGTAAAGAATGTTTTCTCCAGTGGGGCACTGATGCTCAGTACTATGGATGGTGAAGACGTCCCGTCCCCTGTGAATTCAGATGCAGTTAAAAAATACTTCGCATAAAAATGACCCGCTGGACACAAAAAAACAGAATGAAAGTCCAGGCAAAAATAGGGCATCCCGGCAAGTCAAAAACAGAATAAAAGACTCGGGCAAAAATAAGGGAAAATAAATAAAAAATGTACACCCGCTGAGTTGAAAATCCGCATTGGACGACTCAGGCAAAAATGGGTATCCCGGTGGATTGAAAACCCGAAAGGGAAGTCCACGCAAAATAAGGGAATAAGCGAACAACTGCATTCTGAATTTGTCTGTATCACTTACAACACGGCAAGCTTCGAAAGGTTTGAGCATCGGTCAGAATCAACACTTCTTCAGGAAGCAGGATGAGAAGAACGTCAATGTCATACGAGTCATAGCAAAAGGGAAGCTCCTTGAAGCGTCATCAACATTGCCAACACCTTTTGTTTCTCAATTTGTAACGATCTCCTCATTTCAGGGGATCCGTTTCTTTGACTATATCTTGCCAATTCTGGGCACGCAAATTAATAAAATCAGATTTTTCAGTCACATTCCGTCTCGTATATTTTATTTTCGTTTGCAAAATGTCCGATGTCCTTAAGATATTGACTGCATAAATACAGATGCCCCCCTTCTAAAAAAAAATAATAAATACGTGCTTACAGGAAATATACTTACTCCCGGGAGTGTCTAAACTACTATGATGGGATCCAGTAAGGGATACCCTGGGATACTTGTATGTTTCTTTGTCATGATAGGATTGCAGGTATTCAAAGCACAACATGGGGCATGAAAGTTCCTCCTCAGCAGGCTGTCAAATCACCATTTCCACAGCACATATTCCAAACAGCACCAGAGATGCTTCCTCCCCATCAGAGTAGCCAGGCATCACCTCTCCAGCATTTCCTTAAAAGCAGCACCAGAAGGTGTTCATTCTCCCCAGCTGAGTTGCCAGTCATCATTCCTCCTCAGCCAAGTGTCAGACAGGGAACTATCTCCCCGCAGAGTTTCAGCCTCTGTCCAGAAGAGCAATACCTGAAGAACTCACAACAGAGTGACAAAAGCTCCCACAAACCCCAGCTGGGTCCCTCATCACCAAGAATAGGTCTATCAGTGATCTATTTCCCCAAGCAGAAGTCACACATCAGATCTACCAATGATCTCATCCCCAGCTGGGATATCCACTTCAAGTAGATCAGCCAGAGATCTCCTCAGCAACGGGATCCGAATCCCGGATCGATATCTTTGCATAATCATAGCATTCGCATCATATTTTCCCCCAGAGCGTAGCATTCCGTCTAATATGGGGCATTAAGGCAAAAAATCAAACATATTTCATAATCATAAGCCATGTGTCGAACTGAATACTGACGTTCCATCAACAATATACAAAATACCTCTCAAACTCCCCGGCAGATTATTAAAGCATTCCCTTTACACCCACAAATACAGTTACATGCTCCTTTTGGCACTCGTCCCTGTCATCATTCCCCAGTAAATTGCCCGAGCAAACAGATGCTTATACATTACAGATGTTTCTTGACACTCGTCTGTGTCATATCCCAGCAGAAAGCCAAAGCGTCCCCTTTGCAATCACTAACACAGATACATATACATACAATTCCCTGACACCCGTCCGTGTCGCCTTCCCCAGCACAGTTGCCTAAACACTTTGTAAATCAAATACTTGTATATAGTACACTTTTTCCGACACTCGTCCGTGTCGTGCTCTCCCAACAAGTTGAACACTCGTCTATGTCTCACTCATCACTTTTCACTCATACTGATACTCGTTCGTATCTTGTATATACCACTTAAATCCCCTAAGAATCAACACTCGTCCGTGTTCTTTGTTAACTAGTTGGTACTCGTCTGTATCATCATCTCTGAACATGTGTCAGCGTTTGTTTCTACCGATACTCGTCCGTATCATCGTCTTAAGGATGCTCGTCCGCATCTTTAATCTATACACCGTGTCAAACACGTATATTTTCTTGAATATAGACACTCGTCTGTGTCTATCATTCCCCAGAAGAATTCCCGACAAATCTTGATAAACTATTTCCTTTCTATCTGACATTCGTCCTATGTCATGATATTTCCGGTAGCCGTACCCTGCCAGGTGATCGTCCTTCACCTTTTTGATGATCGTCCTTCATCATTCCCAGCGGAGTCTCTATCCATTAGAACCCCTTCTTATCCGACATTCGTCCTATGTCGTGATATTGTTAGCATCCATCCCCTGCTAGGTGATCGTCCTTCACCTCTTGATGATCGTCCTTCATCATTTTATCCGATGGCCGTCCCCATCGTTGATCTTTATCTGACATTCGTCCCATGTCATGATAAACCCTAAGAGCAGCCGTACCCTGCTAGGTGATCGTCCTTCACCTCTTGATGATCGTCCTTCATCAGGCTTATCCGATGGCCGTCCCCATCGTCAACCTTTTCATCCGACATTCATCCTATGTCGTGATACTTTTGGCAACCGTACCTTGCCAGGTGATCGTTCTTCACCTAAGATGACTGTCCCTCATCTTTATCCCCAACAGAGCAGCCGTCCCCTTCTAGGTGATCGTCATTCACCTTTGATGACCGTACTTCATCATTTATTTCATTTATTCTTTGAACTTGATGGTAGTCCCCATCATTCACTTCACCTTTAATCCCCAGAAAGTCTTATTTCTTTACTTGATGGCCGTCCCCATCTTTTACATCCCCAGCTTGTCAGTCGTCCCCGTCATTGCTTTATTTCCCGCATTTTCCCCAGCATGTCGGTCGTTCCCCTCATTGCTTTATCCCCAGTAGTCGTCCTCTGCTCGACGGTCGTCCTCTGTCGCCCGCACTTTATAACCATACCTTATTTTCTTTTACAATCTATATCCCTTTTCTTCTTCATTCTGTGAGTGCAAATTTTGAACTGTCTTTGGTATTCAACCACAAGTTATCTTGTTTGCCTGTTAAGCTGTCGCTTACATCCTACACAGCTAACTCATGCTTGAATAGGGGAAGCTGTAAACACCCCAAATTTGCCCTCACTCATTTCACCATGGCTTGTGATCTTTTCATGTGCATAAGTTCAATCATATCATCTCATATTGCATTTTGCTTCACTTCATTGTTTCAAAGCCATCTGCATCTAGGGTTTGTGATCTGAGCCATCCCTGAGCCATTTGAGCCACTCCAAAGGTCTTCAATCACCTCAAGAGGGTCCATGTATGTTTCAAGTATCATATTATATCCTCACAAGGTCAAGAAAATCAAAGAATCACAAGATCTAAGAAAGGCATGGAAGCAGAGCCAAGTTTAACTGCACAGATGACTTAGAACTAGGGTTTTGGTTTCAGAGGCCATAACTCCAAATTTTTTGGTCACTCTTGTTTCTATTGGTCTCTATATGTTATTAGGATCATGCATATCAAGTTTCATGAAGAAATTCAGTGGGTAAGGCATCTGATCAAAAGGTGACTTCTTGAACAAGTCAGTGCAAAATCAGGGCATCTGGGGTCCCCAGTGACCCAACCAAAGGGGTTTCTCCATCATTTTGAATGTGTATGATCTTTATTTAATCATAGAAGATGTTATAAGTTCACAAAATTGAAGAATTTCAAGCCATTTTCAAAGTTGCCTTTTTGGGAAAGTGACTTATAATGAAAACTTGCCATTTTGGGAAAGTTTTTCAACCTCCTCTTTTTGATTCAAAAATGCTTCAAATGGAAAAACTTTGGTCATGAAAGTTGTAGATTGGATCCTCCCATTTTCAAAAAGTACAAGAACTCATTCTAATTCATTTTAGATCAAAAGTTATGGCTTGTCAAAGTTGGGAAAAATCAATTATTTTTCACTTTTGCACCAAAGAGGGAAACTTGCAATTTCACATGCCAAGCATTCTCATGACTTCAAAATGACTTCTAATCATCACACAAACATAATCCATGGCTTATAATTCAGATTTTCCCAAGAAATTTCTCACTTTCATGCCTTGAATTCTAAGAATCATATGCCATTTTTCATGAAAATCACAAAGAGGGAAATCTTGCAAGAAGGGTTCCTTTGGTTTTGTTTGATCTCTAATCAATATCAAAGTGTCATAGCAACATTATATGGTGCATTTTGCTGCATATTGCCCAAGGAATGAGACATGTCCACGACCAAAAATCACAAGATGCACAAAGTTGGAAATTGGCAAAACACATGCTATCTTGCAATCCAAGTGTTGCAGTCCATCATAAACCATCCAAGGGTCATCCTCAAACTTAGCTGAGGCAGATACACCCTTTAGATTTCTTCTGCCATGGCCCATGCTTGAAGTACACCTAACATTGATTTTTTGGCCAATTGCCCCATGCCATTCCCACAGTGCATGTCAAGTCTTCTAACTCATTCCAAAAACTTAGGATTTGTATAAGGATCATAAAACACACCACACACAAGCCAGAAACCTCCCACAATCCAGCTTGCACAAAATCTGTCCAAAACTTCTCCTCTTCGAAACTCTTCACAAAGCCTTCAAACTTCCATTTTTCTTTCACCAACAAATCACAAATCATCCACAGAACCTAAATCCACCACTGAAACAGCTTGAATCCCCACATACACAAACCTCCATTTCTGCTATACCAGAACTAAAACATTCAAACCAGCCATTATCAAAGCTTTCTAAGCTTCATTTCATCATCAGGGTGTTCAAAGAAGTGGGTTTGCGCAAAGGAAGAGTCCAGAAAGCTCAGAATCAGAGAGTCTTCATCTCAGGTAACATGAAGAACTTTTTTTCCAGAATTTAGTTTTTAAGTTCCTTTATGATTCTGTATGTTCCCCTGATCATGGGGATGTGTTTGCTTTTGAAAATGGTGAAGAAACCACCATGTATGAAGTCTCTGAACATTTGCCCATGTTTCACATTTTGCTTCGATTCATGCTTGTGAGGAAAAATAAATGAGTTTTAAGTGAGGGTTTAGGTTTAGATTGGTGTGAGAATCATTTTTGTGAAAGAAATTTGAGGTTTGGTGACCTATAGAAGAAACTAGGGTTTTTGGTTCGTCGGAGAAGACGACCGGAACCACTGTTCCGGCCTTCTGAGTTTAATTTTCCCTAATTAGGTTTAGTTGTGTAATTAGTGGAGGTTTGAATGTAGGCCGTGCGATTGTTCTTTCCCGCGTGCATTGGATGGATGAGATCTGGTCATTAGCCCTAATCCATATTTAATTAAATATTAATTAAGTGATTAATTAAGTTTAGGGAAGTTTGAACCTGGACTGTCCAGATGCGCGCCAGGTCAGACTTCCCAAGCCCAGATTCAATCTGGACCCTCCCTTTGGCATACTTTCCATTTTATTTCATTTTATTTGTATTTTATTTACACGAATTTTTAAAAATAGCAAAACACATTAAAAAATTCTGAAATTTTTTGTCAAACCTTTTATTAATTTTCAGAACCCAAAAATATTTTTATTTTTATTTTTTGCATTAAAAATTATTTTTAAATCATTTAAATGTTTATTTTTAATTAGTTAATGGCAATTAATTAATTAAAAATACATTTAGGTATTTTAAAAATCACAAAAAAAATTCACATTGTATTTTAAAACATTTAGAAACATTATCAAACTCTCAAAACAAATTTCTTTTTGGTCCTTGATGTATTTTGACATTTTTCATTAGAATAAAAGTTATTTAAAGGCAATAATTTGGTCTTAACTTGAAAAAATTCATTCTGCCTAACCATGAAGATTTTGATGATGGTTCTTTTTGCATTGCATTCCTCATGTCATGTAGTTTCTAAGATAAAGTTGGTTTGAATTTATCTTTTATTTTCAATTTGATGAGCATTTTCCATTTTGAAGTGCCTTGAAACCCTAGTTAACTTGAGAAAATCATAACTTCCATTAGGTTAAGGTTTTGGTCTCCTCCTTTGGGAAGTGAACTTGTGTAGGGTTGGGGTTCCTTTGATCCCATTTTCAATTTTTTATCTTGTCATTTGCTTCTGATTTTGAATTTTGCATTGCATATTGTATGTAAACCCTAATTCTTGCTTTCATTTGCATCCATCTCTCATTTGCTTGCACACATGAACTTGCCATGACATTTTATGCATCAATATGACATATAAGACATCTTAGGACATATTAGAATTGTGTTTGATCATTGCATCATTCATTTGCCATGTTATATGTTCATTCCATTTCATAAACTTACATGAACTTCCATGGTTCAAAGCATGCTTCACTTGCATCCTCATCCTTGTATGATCATCCACAACTCTTGACATGTGTTTGCATCATCTCTTAGCATCATTAACATCATGTTTATGCTTCTGATTTTGTCTTGCATCATGGAATTTCATCTCATTTCCATTGTATTTCATTTCCTTTTGCTAACTTTTCAGGTGGTAAGTTGTTTTGAGAAGTGAATTTGCCTTCACTTCTCACAATCTCTTCTCATCTCTTTTATGCACCATTGCTGAATTTTATTTTGTGTGTTAATGCTATTATTTTATGATTGGCATTATGTTTGGTAAAACTAATATGGCTGGAAAATGTTGAATAAGAAGTTCCATATGTTAAATTAACATGGTATAGATTCTGGAAGAACAAGTCAAGACATGATGTCCTGACATGGTGGCACAGATAAATGTGGAAGTTGTCAAAGAAGATGTTGAATTTAGTTCAGAATGTCCTATCAGATGTTGGGACATTATCAAACAGAGTATGAGAACTTAATTCAGGATGTCCCAACAGATGTTGTCATATGTTACAGTCAGATGTCAAAGAAGATGTTGAAACATCTGCAAATGTCATGACAGAATTACTGTCATATGTTACAGACAGATGTCAAAGAAGATGTTGAAACATCTGCAAATGTCATGACAGAATTACTGTCATATGTTACAGACAGATGTCAAAGAAGATGTTGAAACATCTGCAAATGTCATGACAGATGTCAAAGAAAATGTTGAAACATCTGCAACTGTCATGACAACATTACTGTTATATGTTACATATAGATATCAAACAAGAAGTGTTGAACTTAGTTCAGGATGTCACACCAGATGTTGTGACACTGTCAAACAGAGTAACAGTTAATGAACTTAAGTCAAGATATCAGGATGTCACACCAGATGTTGTGACATTGTATCAGTAAATGAAGTAAGTTCAGTTTTTCAGGATGTCCCAACAGATGTTGTGACATCTCAGACCTGCTACCAGAATTAATTAATGACTAACAGAACTGAGTAAATTCAGGGGAATCTATCTGGAATTAATTGGAAAGAGATAAGCAATACAAGGCGCATCTTTAGGGAGATTAGTTATCTGATTTCAGTAAAACAGAATAACTAATTCACCTTGAATTAAGGAGGTAGCAAACTAACTAACCCTAATTCAAGGTGATGACAGTGGGATTTATCAGATCTGAATTATGCAGAATATTCTGGAGATATTATGAAATCATATGTGGCGCTGATTTAAAGGGTGTTGATTTAGAAGATCTTAAAGACTCAATTTAAATTGAAGACAAATATTGAAAAATATAGGTTTCTATATTTAGAGATATTTTAGGAGTTTTTAGATTTGAAGATTTTTTCTGCATATTTGTAGCAACTATTGTTGTGATTGTTTAGGCCCAAATCCAGTTGGGAATAGGTTATAAAAGAAACCTTGTAACCTAGTTTAGAGGAACCCAATCAACCGAAAATGTAAACATTATTAGGGTTGTGTTCTTGTGGCAGCCGTGCATAACAAGGAACTCTATTGTGGCTGTTTCACTTGTGATTCTCGAAGCTTGTAAGCAAGAGAAGTATTGTGTCTTGATTGAAACTTTTAAGTAAGATCAAGCTGTTGTGTTTGAAGTGTGACTTCAATTTTATTAATCATTGTAAAAGATCACTGTGTGATTGAGGGGGAGTGAGTTGGTACTCATATCTAAGTTGTGTCTTAGGTAGAAATTGCATTGGGTAGATATTAAGTGAAAGATTAAACTGGGTGGTTTAAGTCTAGAATTAATATTACTTATAGTGGATTTCCTCCTGGCTTGGTAGCCCCCAGATGTAAGTGTGGAGATACACTGAACTGGGTTAACAATTCTGTTGTGTTCTTTATATCTTTTATGTTTTATGCAGTACCTGAACTGAATGTCCTATCAGATGTCCCAACATCCTGAAGCATGTTTGACTCTGATATATCAGAATTATTTAAGTACTGATATGTATGCCTTACCATGTTTATAAGTAACAGATAAGATGTCTCAACATCATATTCGACATCTGAGTCTATCATACCAGAATTTCAATTGGTATCAGAGCAGGCATCCTGGTCTGTTTCTGGATGAGATCTAAGGGGGATACTTTCTGGTTCATGGTAAAGGAAGAAGGATGATATAATGAAAAGCTGTTGGAACTTGAGAGGTTCATATTGGCGTTTGAATGGTCCCTAGAAGTGGAGGATGGACTATTCATCATATGGTGTATATTGGACCAGTCTGGTGTTATCAGGGCTGGAAATTTGCTGGTGAATTGTTGTGTAGCTATGATGTCAAACAGAATGTCCTGACATCTTGGTTCAGAGAATTATATATTTGAAGGAGGCTTGTATTTTGTTTTCTATGAGAACTGGAGAACACTTAGTTCAAAATGTTGTGGTTCTTGATGAAAGAAGAGGTTGGAGCCAAAACAAAAGAGTATAATTATCAAATCTTTCATGCGGGAGTGAAAATCTTGATAAGTTATCTCTTAAGCTTATTTAAGGTGACCTAATGAGGATATTATTCCTGGTTATGGTGTCCTATGTTATTTAGGTATAGCTGGAGAAAATCTCTCTTGTGAAGATACATGTTTATGATTGTCTAAATCATGAACTGAAGGAAGTTTCATCAAGAAAGAAGCTGAATTGATATGTCAATCCTAATGGCTTGACACCACATTACACATCAACAGTTTATGGTAAATGTTGAATCAAAGACCTAAAAGATTGTTTTTTTTTGGATTTCTGAAGCTATGAAGCTGAATACTCCTTGAGATGCTACTGTCTATTGTATGTGTGCAAAGTATCTTTCATAATGTTATAGCACTTCAGTTGGAGCTGATTGAAGAAAAGATAGTAATCTTGAAAGCAATAATGTTTCAGAACCAAGCTTAGTTTTGTGATCCAGAAGAAGGAAACTGGTGTGATATCCTGCTAACATGATGGATGCTTTGGGTGCTAGACAAATGTGTGATGATCACATATGTTTGGAACCTACTCCTAACCTGGAAGAGGAGGCATCTATGCTACATGTTGAAGACTTAGATAATGACTCTGACACAGAGATCATTGCTTCTGTGAACCCTAGCATAGCCAAAAGGCTTAGGGCTAGAAAGGAAAAGAAGACTGCAGGACATTCAACTCCTGAAAAGAAGCAGCCTACTCCAAAGAAAGACAAGGCCAAAGTGGTATTTGGTCCTACTAAACAATGGAGCAAGGTGAATACCCAAAAGAGGAAAGCTGTAACTCCACCAGATTCAGATGTTGAAGAGGATGTTCCAACATCCCAACCAAAGAAGAAACCAGCACCCTCAAGGTCCACCTCTGCTGTTCCAGAAGCTCCTCTGGACAATGTTTCATTTCATCATGTGTCAAGTGTGAGCAGATGGAAATTTGTATACCAAAGAAGGGTAGTACTTGAAAGAGAGCTGGGCAGCAATGCACTTGAGTGCACTGAGGTAATTGACCTAATTTCTTCTGCTGGTTTATTCAAAATAGTATCAAACTTTTCACCTTTCTATGAGCTGCTAGTCAAGGAATTCAGTGTCAACCTTCAAGAGGACTGTGCTGAAGGTAAATCAGATGAATTCAGAAAAGTCTATGTAAGAGGGAGATGTGTGGAATTCTCTCCTAGGGTTATCAACCATTATCTAGGGAAAGAATCTGATGGATCTAATGAGCTGGGCAAGACAGATAACCAGGTGTTCAAGGTCATTACTGCCAATCAAGTCAAAGCTTGGCCAGTCAAGGGCAAACTTTCTGTTAGCTTGCTAACAAGGAAGTATGCAATGCTGCATAGGATTGGCACTTTAAACAGGGTCCCTACCAACCATACTTCTTCAATAGCAATTGGATTGGGCAGATTCATATATGTTGTGGGCACCCAAACAAAGCTGGACTTTGGGGCTTACATCTTTGATCAAACCCTAAAGCATGCAGGAACATCAACAACAAATCTTCCCATTGCTTTTCCCTCTCTGCTATGTGGAATCATACTAAGCCAGTATCCAGGTATCCTCACTGAGAAGGATTCAGTCTGCAAAAGAAAAAGTCCTTTGGCCTTCCATTACAAACTTTTCTTGAGCCATCATGTTGCTGATGTTGAAGCTTCCACTAGGACATCTGCTGGACCTTCAAAAGCAAAGACTCCCATATCCAAAGATGCCTTGATTGCAGATCTGAACAACACTTGCAAAAAGCTGGATGCCAGGAAGAAAAAGCTTGAGGAAGTAATTCAAAGGCTGGAGCTGGAAGAGGTTGCTCAGAATACTGATGAATCTGATGATGAATCTGAAGATGAAAAAGCTTCTAAATGTATCTACAAATGTGGGTGATAAATGCATGACTTTGGTCATGATTAAAGCTAGCAATGTGACCAACAATTGCTAGAAGCAAGGGAAGAATGTCAGATTGGAAAGTCTGATCAAAATGGTTGTTGAACTGGTAGTCTCTTCCACTACTAGTCATGGATAGTGGCAGTATGAACCCTTTGTAGCAAGCAAACTAAGAGCATTTGTTTTGGAATATAAAATCAAGTGTGGATATTCATCAGTTGTGCTCTTTATATGTTCATCAGGGGTGTGAAATTGAGAATTAGTGGAGTTTATGCTCAGCTGGAGTATTGTTTATCCATGACATGAGGAGATCTTGCTAATCTTATCTGGAGCTAACCTTAAAATCCTTCAAAATTAAAAGATCAGATTGTGTAGAACTATCTGATAAGGTATTATACAAGGATTTAAGATCAATTGTTGTTTGTGGAGTTCACAAATATTTGATTGATTATCCTTGTGATTCAAGATTGGTGATGTTCAAAAGGATGTTGGAACATCTTATCATCAGAGTTTGTGCAGAATCATGGGATAGGTATTGCATAAGCTGTAGCATTGGCTTCAGTCTTGTGTGACAGGAGTTATGTATTTCTGGAAAGTTTCTTGGCAAGAACTGGTCTGGATATTGTTGATTCTGAAGATGGAGATGAAAGACCATGAACATATCATAATCTTGATGACTACTTGGATTGGTTTATTTCTGATCTAGGTGTAATCCAGAATGCTCATCATGGAGTTAAGATAGGTGGCGATATCATAAATTTGTTTAGACTGCCTTACTCAAGGAAAGGTGGCATCCTTGATATAGTTATGAGGTGTAGTTCTTAACTATTCCTTCTGAATAATCAGACAGTGGCAGGTTTGAAGACTTTGGAGAAACATTGGAAGTTTCTCATCAATATGTGTTATTGGTAGGAACTTCTGCAAAACCAATAGAATGGAGGTTGTTTACTCAAACTTGATGGATAAATCAAGTCTATGAGAGCTTGTAACTCTTGTTCTATAAAGGAAGGAGGTTCTTTCAAGTGGCAGAAGAAGGACCTGAATTTAACAGATGGATGTGGGCTAATAATGTTTAAACATCTAGTTCAACATCAGAGTCTAATTGGTGAAGTGACACATAAATCAAGATAATCAGAGTGTGGCAGCTGGTTGTTCTTGAGGATTGTCTTGGAACAAATTGCTCTTGGGCAGAGGAGTGATGAGTTGAAGACTCAAGAGGATTTATTCTTCTTGAAGGTGAATGAGAGTTTATCATTCTTTCTGGAATTCTGATTCTAACTGGTGGCACAGTGTAGTTAAAGATTTTCAGTTCTTGGATTACTATGCTATAGTAAGTCCAGTTGGTGGAGCACATCTAGGATCATGGTGATAAGGTCTTGGTGTATGAAAAATGTTCTAACTAAGTGTTAGTACATTATCTGGGGTGTTTATCTACATGGTTTCTATTATTAGACTACCTAATCATATGGGAGAATGATGAAGTAGATGATCTATATTGGAAGAAACATGTAGAAGAGACTGAAGTATATCAGGTATTGATTGCTTGGAAGTTTGTTTGTGGACATTCATTCTAATGTCATAATTAGTTTGGATGTGTTTTATCTGGATTGTATGGCCTTTGGTGTGTAAAGGCTTAATGTCAAGAACCTGTGTGCTAGAAGATGTTCATCTTGTGTAGTCTGTGGCAACTACAAACCCAGAAAGGAATCAGGTATGCTTTGGTACAAGAAGTGAATGTGTTCAATTGGGAATTGAACAGAGGGGGAGCTCTTGAATACATGAAGATGCGTCTTATGTTTTCCTTTCATCAATGTACAGAGAAGCATGGAGTATCCTAGATAGGGGGAGTGTGTTACAAGTATGTGCACCTGATTTTGTGGTGTTAAGGGGGAGTAATACCTTAACCAGATAAGGAGTATCCTAAGAGTCTAGAAGGCTATATTATATAAAGCTGCTATCTGCAGCTTATGTTTGATTCTTGAGGAATTGTGAAGCTTGTGTGTGTTTCAAGCTTCTGGAGATTATATACCTCCATGTTTATTATGGTACCTTTGTCTTTTTATGGCTAAAAAGGGGGAGAAGTAATAGTGTGAGGTCTGATATGAAGATGTGATGTTAAGGAACTTCTACATAAGGTACTACTACACCTGTATGTAAATTAGTTTTAGCCAAAATAAGCCAAAGGGGGAGATTGTTAATGCTATTATTTTATGATTGGCATTATGTTTGGTAAAACTAATATGGATGGAAAATGTTGAATAAGAAGTTCCATATGTTAAATTAACATGGTATAGATTCTGGAAGAACAAGTCAAGACATGATGTCCTGACATGGTGGCACAGATAAATGTGGAAGTTGTCAAAGAAGATGTTGAATTCAGTTCAGTATGTCCTATCAGATGTTGGGACATTATCAAACAGAGTATGAGAACTTAATTCAGGATGTCCCAACAGATGTTGTCATATGTTACAGTCATGTTGTCATATGTTACAGTCAGATGTCAAAGAAGATGTTGAAACATCTGCAAATGTCATGACAGAATTACTGTCATATGTTACAGACAGATGTCAAAGAAGATGTTGAAACATCTGCAAATGTCATGACAGAATTACTGTCATATGTTACAGACAGATGTCAAAGAAGATGTTGAAACATCTGCAAATGTCATGACAGATGTCAAAGAAAATGTTGAAACATCTGCAACTGTCATGACAACATTACTGTTATATGTTACATATAGATATCAAACAAGAAGTGTTGAACTTAGTTCGGGATGTCACACCAGATGTTGTGACACTGTCAAACAGAGTAACAGTTAATGAACTTAAGTCAAGATATCAGGATGTCACACCAGATGTTGTGACATTGTATCAGTAAATGAAGTAAGTTCAGTTTTTCAGGATGTCCCAACAGATGTTGTGACATCTCAGACCTGCTACCAGAATTAATTAATGACTAACAGAACTGAGTAAATTCAGGGGAATCTATCTGGAATTAATTGGAAAGAGATAAGCAATACAAGGCGCATCTTTAGGGAGATTAGTTATCTGATTTCAGTAAAACAGAATAACTAATTCACCTTGAATTAAGGAGGTAGCAAACTAACTAACCATAATTCAAGGTGATGACAGTGGGATTTATCAGATCTGAATTATGCAGAATATTCTGGAGATATTATGAAATCATATGTGGCGCTGATTTAAAGGGTGTTGATTTAGAAGATCTTAAAGACTCAATTTAAATTGAAGACAAATATTGAAAAATATAGGTTTCTATATTTAGAGATATTTTAGGAGTTTTTAGATTTGAAGATTTTTTCTGCATATTTGTAGCAACTATTGTTGTGATTGTTTAGGCCCAAATCCAGTTGGGAATAGGTTATAAAAGAAACCTTGTAACCTAGTTTAGAGGAACCCAATCAACCGAAAATGTAAACATTATTAGGGTTGTGTTCTTGTGGCAGCCGTGCATAACAAGGAACTCTATTGTGGCTGTTTCACTTGTGATTCTCGAAGCTTGTAAGCAAGAGAAGTATTGTGTCTTGATTGAAACTTTTAAGTAAGATCAAGCTGTTGTGTTTGAAGTGTGACTTCAATTTTATTAATCATTGTAAAAGATCACTGTGTGATTGAGGGGGAGTGAGTTGGTACTCATATCTAAGTTGTGTCTTAGGTAGAAATTGCATTGGGTAGATATTAAGTGAAAGATTAAACTGGGTGGTTTAAGTCTAGAATTAATATTACTTATAGTGGATTTCCTCCTGGCTTGGTAGCCCCCAGATGTAAGTGTGGAGATACACTGAACTGGATTAACAATTCTGTTGTGTTCTTTATATCTTTTATGTTTTATGCAGTACCTGAACTGAATGTCCTATCAGATGTCCCAACATCCTGAAGCATGTTTGACTCTGATATATCAGAATTATTTAAGTACTTATATGTATGCCTTACCATGTTTATAAGTAACATATAAGATGTCTCAACATCATATTCGACATCTGAGTCTGTCATACCAGAATTTCATTGTGTATTAGAGTGAGCTTGCTCATTCATGCTCTTCCCCACTTTCTTCCTTCAAGCAACTGGTCTTCTTAAGTAAAGCAAGTTGTCTTGTTTCTTCCTGCTTCTCCTTCTTCCATCTGCTTCTTCCTTGGTGGCTCTTCTTGAAGATCTTTTGCAAGCCTCATAAACCCTAGGAACACCCATGCATGATAACAATTAGGGTTTGATTAGTCCTCCCATTATTTTTACCTTTGTGTCATCTTTTAGTTTTCTCTTCTCATCTCATAATCAAGGACTAAACCCTAAAGGCTTTAAAGCTTTGTGATTAAGCTTATGCCTGCATCCTTCTATTAGGATGGAGTGTATAACTTTAATCCTAAGTGTTAAACCCTTAATGAGTTTAAATCCTTTAATCAATCCACTTAATAATCACTAAGACATCAAGCTTGTAACTTGGGCCTTGCATTAGGGTTCTAATTCTTCCTTAATTGGTTAAGAAGGACTAACCCTAGTGTTAATGGACAAGTCCCCCTCAAGTTGTCTTACAAACCCTAAAATCCATTTCTTAACCTTATCATTAACTAAAATTCATTTAATAAAGGTTTTGTTTTGTCATGAGGTTAATCCCTAATCATGGATTAAGTTGAGGAGCCTTCCTCAGCTTAAATGTTCTCATCTATTATCCTTCTATTAGGATGGTGTAATGAGTCCATTAAATCCCTGATTATGGCTTAAACTCATTACTTAACACTAAACAAAAACTCCAAAAACATCTAAATAAATACAAGTAGGTTAATGATCTTAACCCTACATCATGGTAATTAAGTGTGAGGTGTTTACTTCACACTTAAGGTATCCTTATTACTCCTAATCAGAGGGAGGATGTGATGAGTTTACTAACCCTTGGTTTAGGCTTAAGCTCATTTTCTTATGACAAACTTCAAAAAGAAATAAAAGATTGAAAACAAAAAAACAAACAATAATCGTCTCCTCCGGGATTCTTTTCTCACCTCATTCACTCACAAACGAGAACTCGCTTCTTCCGTCTAATGCAAGACAGTTTGCACCTGAGCCAGACAGGTCATACACTTGAGCATAGACAAGCAAGCAGTTCACAAGTCAATTCTCTTTCAGTCTCTTTGAGTCGAACTACGGTGTTCTGACTTCCTCATTGCACAAGAGGATACGTAAGCATAACTTAACAGTTATCGAACAAAAGTCTTTGTACATTCCCCCTCCTTCCAGCATCATTCTTTAAGCCTCATAGTCTTGAGCATTTCATTCTTGTCCTCACACTGACACTTCTTTATTTTCATTTCACATATCTTTTACACTGACACTTGTATTCTTTCCAGCTTTGATACACAAAATAGCACAGACACTACCCCTTTAAAACACAAGTCTTTTAAGCGTGGATCCCGTCGAGTACGGCGGACAATCTGGGTGCTAATACCTTCCCAGGTTGTAACCAACCCCCTTTCTCAGTTTCTCTGGTTCGCGACCGTCTTATCCATATTCTCCTACGTTCATGCAGCATTACCTTTCCTTCGGGATAAAAATGCCTAGCTGGCGACTCTATTCATTCTCTCTCCTTTCGCCGACCGTTCGCGTCTGTACCCCTTCTGACCAGGTGTCATTTGGTGGGAGCGACAATAGTGAAAGAGTTTGTTACCGTTTGGCGTAATTGATGCGAATGTGTATAGTTTATTTGTGACTGTTGTCGCTCTCGAAAGACTTACGTCCCGGTGCAGACGCGAAAGGACGAGTCGAAAGAGAAGGTTGAGGTTGAATAGAGTCGCCAGCTAGGCATTTTTATCCCGAAGGAAAGGTAATGCTGCATAAACCTGGAAAGAGATGGATAAGACGGTTGCGAACCAGAGAGACTAAGTAAGGGGGTTGGTTACAACCTGGGAAGGTATTAGCACCCAGATTGTCCGTCGTACTCGACGGGATCCACACTTTAAAGATTGTGTTTAAAAGGGGTAGTGTATGTGCTGACTGTGTATGAAAAGCTAGGAATGAATGTACAGGGTGTCAGTGCAAAAGAAAAGGTGAGTGGGAGTTCTCAAGATTAAGGCTTAAAAAGAAAACTAAAAGAGGAGGAAGACAAAGAGACTTTTGTTCAATAACTGTTAAGTTATGCCTACGTATCCTCTCGTGCAATGAGGAAGTCAGAACACTGTAGTTCGACTCAAAGAGACTGGGTGCTTTTGTTGTGAACTGCTTGCTTGTCTATGCTCAAGTGTATGACTCGTCTGGATCGAGTGCTAACTGTCTTGCATTAGACGGAAGAAGCGAGTTCTCGTTTTTGAATGAGTGTGATGAGAAAAGAATCCCGGAGGAGCCGTTTATTGTTTGTTTTTGTGTTTTCAGTTTTTTATTGTTTTTGGTGTTTTGCATAAGATAATGAGCTTAAGCCTTAATCAAGGGTTTGTAAACTCATTATATCACCCCTGATTAGGGATAATGAGCCTACTTAATTGTGAGATAAGCATCTCAACTTAATTACCATGATGATATAGGATTAAGATCATTAACCTACTTGGTAATTATAAAGTGTTTTTGTTTTTTTTGTTTAGTGTTAAGTAATGAGTTTAATCTCTAATCATGGATTAGTGAACTCATTACACCATCCTAAGAGAAGGATGATAGATGGGAACACTTAAGCTGAAGAAGATACCTCAACTTAATCCATGGTTAGGGATTAAATTCATTATATAACAAGCCTTTATTAAAGTGGATTTTAATTAAAGGGTGAGATTAATAAGTGAGTTTTATGTTTGTAAGATAACTTGAGGGGGACTTGTCCATTAAACACTAGGGTTAGTCCCTCTAACCAAAAGGAAGAGATGTAACCCTAATATAAGGCCCAAGTTACAAGCTTAAGTATTGATCATTATTAGGTGTTTTGATTAGAAGGTGTAAACAAATTAAAGGTTTAACACTAAGGATTAAAGTTATACACTCCATCCTAAGATAAGGATGTAGGCATAACCCTAATTCAAAGTTCTAAAGCTTTAAGTGTTTAGCCTCTGATTATGAGATGAGAAGTGTAGATGTCTAGAATTGGCAGAATTTTTGACCAACAAGAAATATTGAATTCAGTTCAGAATGTCCTATCAAATGTTGGGACATTATCAAACAGAGTATAAGAACTTATTTCAGGATGTCTCACTAGATGTTGGGACATTGTGTAAATGACTTAAGTTCAGTTTTTCAGGATGTCCCAACAGATGTTGAGACATCTCAAACCTGCTACCAGAATTAATTAATGACTAACTGATCTGAGATATTTAAGGAGAGTTATCTGGAATTAATTATGGATGGATAAAAACAGAACAAGGCGCATCTGTAGGGAGTTTTATTATGAGGATTCAGATTAATCAGAAGAACTAAATCAACTAGAATATAGGAAGTAACAAACCCTAAATTCAAGGTGGAAGCTGAATGCTTTTAGGACTGGATTAACCTACAGAAAGCCCAAATTACAAACACCTATTTAATCAACAGAAACTCATAGAATTGAGTACGAATTTCAGAAGACCAAATAGGGTGTTTATTGTTTTAATAGCAGGCTGTTTTTATTGTACCACTTTATGAGCTTTTAAGCAAAAGTGCATTTGTGACTTGATTGAAACTGTGAAGTAAGATCAAGCTGTATTGTTTGAAGAATGTCTTCAATTTTATTAAATTTGTAAACTTGATCACTGTGTGATTGAGGGGGAGTGAGTAGGGTACTCTTATCTAAGTTGTGTCTTAGGTAGAAATTGCATTGGGTAGTTATTAAGTGATAGATTAAACAGGGTGGTTTAAGTCTAGAATTAATATTACTTATAGTGGATTTCCTCCTGGCTTGGTAGCCTCCAGATGTAAGTGTGGTTATACACTAAACTGGGTTAACAAACTTCTGTGTTGTTTATATTTCTTGTTATTTAAGTTTTGGTTAAATCTGTCAAGTGTTGGGACATCTCTTAGGACATCTCATACCTGATCACAGAATTTCAATTGGCATCAGAGCAGGCACCCTGCCTGTTTATACTGGGTGAGATCTAGGGAATACAAATTCTGGATACATGGACAGAGATATAGGATCAGTAAATAGACCACCTATTCTGGATGGATCTAATTATGACTACTGGAAACCAAGAATGATTGCATTCTTAAGATCACTTGACAACAGGGCCTGGAGAGCAGTCAACATTGGATGGGAACATCCTATCCAAGACACCAAAGATGGATCAAAAGTGTTGAAAGCTGAAGAAGAATGGAGTAAGGAAGAAGAAGATTCAGCACTAGGCAACTCCAAGGCCTTAAATGCTCTATTCAATGGCATTGATAGGAACATCTTTAGACTTGTGCATCACTGTGAGCTAGCCAAAGATGTGTGGGATACTCTCAAAACAACTCATGAAGGAACATCAAAGGTAAAGATGTCAAGACTTCAACTTCTCACCACCAAGTTTGAAAACTTGAGAATGAAGGAAGATGAGACAGTTCATGAATTCTACATGAACATCTTAGAAATAGCTAATACTTCTGGAGCTTTGGGAGAAAAGATGACTGATGAAAAACTTGTAAGAAAAATCCTCAGATCTTTGCCAAAAAGATTTGACATGAAAGTCACAGCAATAGAAGAAGCTCAAGACATATGCACTATGAAAATTGAAGAACTCATTGGTTCCCTTCAAACATTTGAGATGGGAATGAATGACACAAATGTTAAGAAGAACAAAAGCATAGCCTTGGTGACAAATACTGATGAAGAAGAAGATGATGAATCAGAAACTGGTAAAAGCCTATCAGACAACATTGTTATGCTTGGAAGACAATTCAAAAAGATTCTCAGAGGGATGGAAGGCAAATCCAATCCCAGTGGAAGATACACAAACTCTTCTGAGAACAAGAGACCTTATGATGCTAATAGAAGGTCAAATTATGCTGAAAAGACCAGTCAAGAAAAAGGAGTCAAATGCCATGGATGTGAAGGATATGGACACATCAGGAATGAATGTCCTACCTACTTAAAAAGGCAAAAGAAAGGACTCTCTGTGACCTGGTCTGATGAAGACTCAGGAGGTGATTCAGAAGAAGAATCAGCTAAGCATATCACTGCTTTAGCTGGACTATGTGAATCTGAAAGTGATTCCAGTGATGGGGAGCTTACTGTTGAAGAACTTGAGCAAGCCTACAAAGATCTGTACAAAAGAAGTACTGAAATATGCAGTGAGGTTATAAAGCTAAAGAAGCTGAATGAGGCACTAGAAGATGAAAAAGCAAGTGATCAAGAGATCATTGACACCTTGAAAAGTGAAGTAAGTCTTCTCAACTCCAAATTGGAACACATGTCCAAATCTGTTAGAATGTTGAACAGCAGCTCAAATACACTGGATGTTATTCTCAACAACAATAAGCATTCAGGGGATAAAAGTGGACTGGATTTAACAGAGTACATAAAGATGAAGCCAGCTCTAGCAAAACTACTTCAAAATCCATACAGTCAAACAAGATGACCCAACAGATGCTTCAACATCAGGAAAAGAACACAAAGTCAAACATAATGTTCCAACAGATGTCTCAACATTCTGGAAAGTTACCTTTGTACTTCTGGGCTGAAGCTATGAACACAGCTTGTTACATCCACAACAGAGTTACTCTAAGAAAAGGAACTTTGTCCATAATCTATGAAGTCTGGAAGGGTAGAAAACCCACAGTTAAGTACTTCCATGTGTTTGGAAGTAACTGTTATATTCTGGCAGATAGGGAGCAAAGAAGAAAAATGGATCCTAAAAGTGATGAAGGGATTTTTCTTGGATACTCTATAAACAGCAGAGCATATAGAGTATTTAATTCTAGAACCAAGGTTATCATGGAGTCTATAAATGTGATAATTGATGATGCTCCTACAGATGTCCCAGAAGATGTTGGAACATCTGCTGATATCAAGATTGAAGCTGAAGAAAAGAGTGATCATTATGACTTCACTCAAACTGATGCAAGGACAGAACAATCCAGCAAACCTCCCTCCATCAGAATACAGAAGGATCATCCCAAAGATTTGATAATTGGTGATCCCAATAGAGGTGTGAGCACTAGATCAAGAGAAGTGATTTCAAGTTCTTGTTTTGTTTCTAAAATAGAACCTAAAAACATCAAGGAAGCTCTTACTGATGAATACTGGATTTGTGCTATGCAAGAGGAATTAGGTCAATTCACAAGGAATGAAGTGTGGAATCTTGTTCCTAGACCTGATGACATAAATGTGATTGGAACAAAATGGGTGTATAAGAACAAGTCAAATGAACAAGGAGTTGTTACAAAGAACAAAGCTAGACTTGTAGCTCAAGGATACACTCAAATTGAAGGAGTAGACTTTGATGAAACCTTTGCACCAGTAGCAAGGCTTGAATCAATCAGACTACTTTTGGGATTTGCTTGTATCTTAAAGTTCAAGCTATTTCAAATGGATGTGAAAGGTACCTTTTTAAATGGCTATCTTAATGAAGAAGTATATGTAGAACAACCTAAAGGATTTGTTGATCCAAGCTGTCTCAATCATGTATACAAACTAAAGAAGGCTCTTTATGGTCTGAAGCAAGCTCCAAGGGCATGGTATGAAAGATTAACTACTTTTCTTATCAAGCAAGGGTACAGGAAAGGTGGAATTGACAAAACTTTGTTTGTTAAAGATGAAGAAGGAAATGTCATGATTGCTCAAATATATGTTGATGACATTGTCTTTGGTGGGATGTCTGACAGGATGGTCAAACATTTTGTCAAGCAGATGGAATCTGAATTTGAAATGAGCCTAGTAGGAGAGTTAACCTACTTTCTTGGTCTGCAAATAAAGCAAATGGAAGACTCAATGTTCATTTCCCAAAGCAAGTATACCAAGAACATAGTCAAGAAATTTGGAATGGAAAATGCTACTCATAAGAGAACTCCTGCTCCCACACATTTAAAGCTGACTAAAGATGAAAAGGGTGAGAATGTAGATAAAAGCTTATAAAGAAGCATGATTGGAAGCTTGTTATACTTGACTACTAGCAGACCAGACATAGCATTTGCAGTAGGTGTATGTGCAAGATATCAAGCTGATCCAAAAGTCAGTCATCTCAATCAAGTCAAGAGAATTCTTAAATATGTTAATGGTACTTGTGACTATGGCATAATGTACTTTCATGGATGCAAACCAATTCTCACTGGCTTCTGTGATGCTGATTGGGCTGGAAGTGCTGATGACAGAAAAAGCACTTCAGGAGGATGATTCTTTCTAGGAAACAATTTGATTTCTTGGTTCAGTAAGAAACAAAATTGTGTATCCTTATCTACAGTTGAAGCTGAATATATAGCAGCTGGAAGCAGTTGTTCTCAGTTGGTTTGGATGAAGCAAATGCTCACTGAGTACAATGTCCCACAGGATGTCATGACATTGTACTGTGACAACTTAAGTGCAATCAACATATCAAAGAATCATATCCAACATAGCAGGACCAAGCATATTGATATCAGACATCATTTCATCAGAGATCTTGTAGAAGAAAAGGTGATTTCATTGGAACATGTAGCTACAAATCTGCAGTTGGCTGATATCTTTACCAAAGCATTGGATGCTACACAATTTGAGAACTTAAGGGGCAAACTGGGAATCTGTTTATGTGAGATTTAGCAGTTAATGAAATGTGCCAACATGTCATATGACATTGTATGGCATAAGTTCCAGATGGCAACACCAGTCTGGTCAAGAACCTTGGGTATTCCATTCCTAATAATTTGCAATGTAACGGCTACTTATTTAGTAACAGCTTATAATCAGCTATCAAGATTCTCATCATACTATCAAAAGCGAATCACATTATCTAGCTGTTCTTCTGAAATCATCAACCCTAAAACTCTTCATCCATCTTCTTTGACAATCCTGAAGAAGTTCTCAACAAAGAAGATGTAGTTCATGCAACTCCCATCTCTGTGGTACCAATGAAATCAACCCCATTGGACGAAATCAGAGGAAGTGCTCCTCATGCTAAAAAGCCAAGAACTCCAAAAAGAGCAAAAGATCAAGTCTGCAGCAAATCCAAAGGCATTCCTTCACCAGCTAACATGCCTCCAAAATCTTCTGAATATGTGGATGCTTCCATCAAGGAGATAGTTAACAAGATTCTTTTTGAACAGAGAGTGGTTAGTGGGATTTCAATTCCTCTGAACACCATACTGTAAACACCCCAAATTTGCCCTCACCCATTCACACCATGGCTTGTGATCATTCTCATATGCATAAACACAATCATATCACCTCATATCTCATTTTGGTTCACTGGATAGTTTCTAAGTCATCTGCACCTAGGGTTTGTGATCTGAGCAATCCAAGAGCTTCTTGAGCCACTCCAAAGGTCACCAATCAATTCAAAGGGGTCCATGTGTGTTCAAACATCATTTTATATCCCCACAAAGTCAAGATTTCAAAAAGAATCACAAGAACTAGGGTTTGAAGGGATGCAGAGCCAGGTTTGACTGCACAGTTGACTGAAAATTAGGGTTTTGGTTTCAGAGGCCATAACTCCAAATTTTTTGGTCATTCTTGTTTCCATTGGTCTCTATATGGTATAGGGAGTATGCATATCAATTTTCATGAAGAAATTCCATGGGGAAGTCATCTGATCAAGGGTTGACTTTCTGGACAAGTCAGTGTAAAATCAGGGCATCTGAGACCCCCAATGACCCAACCAATGGGTGATCTTCATCATTTTGAGTGTATATGATCTTTATTTGATCATGGAAGAAGATTGAAGTTCATAAAAATCAAGAATTTAGGGTTTTTGCAAATGTTGACTTTTTGGGCAAAGTTGACTTTTCAAGAATGCATCATTTTAGGTCATTTTTCAAGCCTTGATTCTTGATCCAAAAATGCTTCAAATGGAAAAACTTTGGTCATGAAAGTTGTAGATATCATCTTTCCCTTTTCAAAAAGTACAAGAACATGATCAAACTCTTTTTGGATCAAAAGTTATAGCAAGACAAAGTTGGCAAAAATCATTGATTTTCAAGGCATGCTTCAAATGGGAATTTTGCAAAATCATGAACCAAGGCCAATTGCAACCTCTAATTCATTTCAAACCAGTATGCAAACATTCTCTAAGTCATAAAATTCAGATTTGAACCAAGAATGCCCATGGTTATGGTTCATGTAACAAGACTTTCTTTCATGAAGTACAAAAAGGCAACAACTTGCAAAAACACTCATGACACTTCTACCACTTGATGCATTGGCTGCTGAACCAAGCTAGCCTCACACACACACCATGCTGCACCAGAACCAGCCTTGTACTAGCCTAGATCATGAGCCATACCTTCCTTACACAAAATTTGACTTTTTGCAAAAGGTGACTTACCAATCAATAAAGCACATGTCCAATCATCTGACCAATGAGAGAGGTTTATGTGGACAAAGTGCAAGCCATTCCATACATCTAGCAAGGCTGAAACCATTCACACCAAGACATTCACAAAAACACCTCATCTTGCAAATTGCTTCGAATCTGCCTCCACAGCATACAAACACAAAAACCATCTTCATCATTCATCTCACCACACTTCATAGACCTAAAACCACCAAAGCTCAAGCCTGAAACCAGCCTGAACTGAGCTTCACCATTCCTCCCTTCCAAAACCAGAACTCTTCGAATCTCACTATCCAGCCAACAAACACTCCATTTTTCTTCACCAACAAGTCAAGCATATCACAAGGAGTCAAAACCACCCTTTACTTTGAGTTGAAGCAGCCTGTACACAAAGCTCATTTCCTGCTACACCAGAACTGGTTCTCACAAATCAGCCATCCACAAGAGCTTTGAGGCCTTCCATTAGCATCAAGGGACACAAGGGAGTCCATTTGCACGCAAGGAAAGCTCTGGAAGCTCAGTTTTGAAGCTTTCCAGCTCAGGTATGATCATGGAAACTTTTCTCTCAAAGCTTGATTTTTGAGTTACAAATTGATTATACATGTCTTGCTGGTCATGGGGTTGGTTTCAGAATCAAAAATGAGTGAATATTGAGCTTGTATGGTCCCTCTGAAATTTTGCCCGTGAATTTCATTCTCTTAGATTTGCATGATTCTTGGGGTTTAAATGTTGTTTGAAGGTGGATTCATGACTTAGGTAGTTAGAGGATCATTTAGGTGTGCTTGATTTGTAGAATAGGTACCTGAATCGTGTTCTAGGGTTTTTGTGCAGCCGGAGAAGATGACCGGAGCTTCTCTCCGGTCACCTGAGGGTGATTAACCCTAAACTCAGGTCATTATGGCCATTTGAATGTGGAGCGTAGATCCTCTTTGACCTGTTGACTTCCCTCCAGTTTGGATGGCCCAGATCTCTTTGTTTGCCCTAATCCTCTTAATTAGGTTAATTAATCATTAATTAAATAAATTAACTCAGAAAGAACCACAGCCACTGGATCTGGCGCCAGTCAACCAATTCAAATCCAGATCCAATCTCATCCCTCCATTCTGTTGACTTTCATTTTATTTAGTTTTAATTTTATTTTATTTCATTTAACTTGCATAATTATTTTAAAATAGTAAAAAATTCTTAAAAATTATGAAACTTTTTCCTAAGAGTTCTAATAATTTTTATGACACAAAAATATTTTCATTTTTATTTTTTATCATTAAAAAAGTATTTTTAAATATTTAAAAGATTATTTTTAATTGATTAATGGAAATTAATTAATTAAAAATACTTTTAGGTATTTAAAAATCACAAAAAAATTCATGAAATGTTCTAAGACATTTAGAAACATTGTCCAACCTTCAAACCAAATTTCTTTTTTGATCTTGATGCATTTTAAGAATTTTTCATTGAATTAAATCATATTTTGTGCATTATTTTGATCATAAGTTCAAAAAATCATTTCTGCCTATTGGAGAAGAGTTGGACATTGATTCTTTTTGCTTTGTTTTGTGTTTAGCATGTAGTTTCTAGGATTAAATGGCCATGATTTGATCTTGCATTTTCCAATTGTTTGGCATTTCTTTTGTTTAGGAGCCCTAAAAACCCTAATAACTTGCAAAAATCATAACTTGAGATTGGTTAAGAGTTGAGACCTCCCCTTTGGACATTGGTTTAGTATAGGGTTAGGGTTTCTTTGGGTGGCATTTTCCATTTTTTACCTTAGGGTTTGCTTCTGTTTTGGGTTTTGGTTTGATGTTTGATCCATGAACCCTAATTTGGGCTTCCTCTTGCATCCTTCTTGCATTCTCTTGCATAACATGACTTGTCTTAGCATTTCAAGCATTCTTGTGATTCATCTGACATCTTAAGACATATAGGAAGCATGTTTGATCATTGCATCACATATTTGCCATGTCATTTGCCTTGTATGCTTCATAACTTTTCATGCTTGTTCATGCTCCTTAACTTGCTCCATTTGCATTCATGATCTTGTATGAGCATCTCCATGCCTTGCCTCATGTTTGCAGCACCTCATAACATCATAATCATCATCAACATGCTTCTGGTTTTGTTTAGCATCATGTCATTTCATCCCATCTTGCATTGCATTGCATTTCTTTCTAACATTTCAGGTGGTGAGTAAACTTGAGAAGTGAATTTGCCTTCACTTCTCATAACTTTTCTTTTCATCTCTCTTGCATCCATTGCTGCATTTCTATATGTGCTTGAGTTTGAGCTTGCTCATTCTTCTTCCTCCCACTTTCTTTCTTCAAGTGACTTGACTTCTTTAATGAAGCAAGTCACTTTGCTTCTCTTGATCTTGTTCATCTGCTTCCTGGTGGCTCCTTTGAAGATTGTTCTTGCAAACCTCACAAACCTTAGGACCAACCAAGCATGATAATGAATTAGGGTTTTGATTAGCCCCCCTCATAGTTTTACCTTTGTGTCTCTCTTTGAGTCCTCTCTTCTCATCTCATAATCAGGGACTAAACCCTAAAGGCTTTAAGACTTTGTGATTAAGCTTATGCATGCATCCTTCTATTAGGATGGAGTGTATAACTTTAATCCTAAGTGTTAAACCCTTAATGTGTTTAACTCCTTCAATCAATCCACCTAATAATCATCAAGACATCACACTTGTAACTTGGGCCTTGCATTAGGGTTCTAATTCTTCCTTAATTGGTTAAGAAGGACTAACCCTAGTGTTAATGGACAAGTCCCCCTCAAGTTGTCTTACAAATCATAAAATCCACTTCATCATCATACCATTAAATAAAATGCACTTAATCAAAGGCTTGTTTTGTCATGAGTTTAATCCCTAATCATGGATTAAGTTGAGGAGTTTTCCTCAGCTTAAACATTCTCATCTATTATCCTTCTATTAGGATGGTGTAATGAGTCTGTTTAATCCTTGATTATGGCTTAACCTCATTACATAACACTAAACAAAAATACCAAAAACATCTAAATAATCACAAGTAGGTTAATGATCTTAATCCTACACCAAAGGTGATTAAGTGTGAGAATCTGACTTCACACTTAAGGTACTCTCATTACCCCTAATCAGAGGGAAGATGTGATGAGTTTACTAACCCATTGGTTTAGGCTTAAGCTCATTAATCTATGACAAACTTTCAAAAGCAATAAAAGACTGAAAACACAAAAACAAACAATAATCGTCTCCTCCGGGATTCTTTTCTCATCACCTTCACTCATAAACGGGAACTTGCTTCTTCCGTCTAATGCAAGACAGTCAGCATCTGTGCCAGACAGATCATACACTTGAGCATAAGCAAGTAAGCAGTTCACAAAGTCAATTCACCTTTCAGTCTCTTTGGGTCGAACTACGGTGTTCTGACTTCCTCATTGCACGATAGGATACGTAGGCATAACTTAACAGTTATCGAACAAAAGTCTCTGTACATTCCCTCTCTTTCTAGCTTTATTCTTTAGCCTCATGATCTTGAGCATTTCACTCTGTTCTTACACTGACACTTTCATACTTCACATCACTTATACACTTTACACTGACACCTGTACATCCTTTTCCAGCTATTTCATACACAGATTGCACTGACACTACCCCTTTAAAACACAAATCTTTTAAGCGTGGATCCCGTCGAGTACGGCGGACAATCTGGGTGCTAATACCTTCCCAGGTTGTAACCAACCCCCTTTCTCAGTCTCTCTGGTTCGCAAACCGTCTTATCCATCTTTTTCTAGGTCTATGCAGCATTGCCTTTCCTCCGGGATAAAAATGCCTAGCTGGCGACTCTTTTCATCTCCAGTGAGTTCACGGCTGTGTGTTCTCACTGTTCCCTTCGCCGACCGTTCGCGTCTGTACCCTTATTTGACCCAGCTTCATTTATCGGGAGCGACAGCTTGGCGACTCTGCTGGGGACCTTATACTGCAACCAGGGCTTCTGGTTCTTTTTGTGGGTTCCTCCTAGAGTTTGTTTGATTTGTGTTTACTGGGGTGTTATTTGCTTGTTTGTGCTTGTATTTATTTTGTTTATTGATTTGTGTACAGTTTGCTTTACTGCTTTCTTTATTGCATTTGTATATATCATACTGTCATTGTTGCTGGCTGGATCTGTTGTTTGCTTTGGTGGGTGGGTGATTCATTGAGAGTTAAGGTCCTATACCTGGGATCTGAGTGACACCTAGGCTAGAGTGAATCATATTCTTTCCCATTCCATTTCGGTCTGGTGCGGGAATATGAAACACGGTTCAGATGTGGGTTTCTTCTTGAGAACTCTGTGTTGCAGATTTCCTGCAATGCTAGGGCTATCTGGGAATCCTGCTAAGTCTGGATGACCTTTTAGTATTGACCTTCAGAAACTGAGGTGAATTAGAGGAGGAATTGTTATGGTTATTGTAAACACTGTACCTCCGGGTTAGAAGTGTTTACACTTCTCATAACTGATCCAAGTCTTAGGATCCTTGTTTTAGAACACCACCAGTGAGAGGGTTGGGCTGTTTACAGGTTTGCAGGTACCTTGACCTCAGAATACCCTGTTACTTTGACTTTGTTAAGAATACTCCATGTTGGATAGTTCTTGTGATTCTAAAACCCTGGACATGTGGCTCTTTATTTGAGTCCCCCACCTTGGTTACTGGATTTATAGACCTCCATCTGGAATTCTTGAACACACATGGACTTATATCAGGGCATTTTGATCAGATCCAGCTCAGTCACGAACCCTTTGCATATCATTTGCACACATAACCATTGCATCATATTAACATTTGCTTATTTGTGTTTCAGGGTATCCATCTTCATCTGGTTTTGGTTTTGACCCCATCTTCAGTTTTGACCTGCCTTCATCAGCACTTGTTACCAGCTATCTATTCCAGCCAATCAGTGGCCCTCCTCTTCAGTATCTTCATCAACACTTGTCATCATGGCTCCAAAGAAAAGCAACATCACCTATCACTTCTTCCAGCCAGACCTATCAGACATCAGGAGGATCCAAACCCTGATCACTCCAGATCACATACCTTTGTTCAGGGAGCATTATGGGGATATACTCGACTTGGTTATGGATCTGGACCCATCACAGAGAAGTTTGATCCACACCTGCATTCAATTTTATGATCCCCCATTGAGATGTTTCACCTTTCAAGACTTTCAGTTGGGCCCTCTATTAGAAGAATACTCATCTTTGGTTGGTCTACCTATCAGGAGAGAAATCCCTTTCAATCCTGAGATGGCTTTCCCAAGTAATGAGGAGGTAGCAAAGGCTTTGCATCTGGAGCCTGTCCTGATTGAGCAACATATGACCTCTAAAGCTGGGATCCCTGGTTTTCATCTGGACTTCTTAATTTCTCAAGCTAGTCTGAAGGCTTCCCTGGGGGAGTGGAAAGCTGTTTGTGCTTTGTTGGCCTTAAGTATATATGGAGTTGTGTTGTTTGCAGATGAGCCTCGATTCATTAGCAAGAGTGCAATCCATCTGTTCATCCTGAAGAACCCAGTGCCAACTTTATTGGGTGATCTCTATTACTCGGTACATTAGAGGAATGAGAAGCAGAGGGGAAGGCTAGTGAGGTGTTGTGCTCCATTATTCCATGCTTGGCTTCTCAGGCATCTACCCAGGACGGATGCATTTCTAAATCCTCATCAGCAAAGCAACTGGGCTAAGAGACTCACTGCCCTAACTTCAGCAGATATCAGATGGTGTACTCAAAGCACCAAGGGCAGAGATATCCTCACCAGCTGTGGGCACTTTCCCAATGTGCCCTTAATAGGAGTTAAGGGTAGTATTAACTACAACCCTCTGCTGTTTAAAAGACAACTGGGCTATGCACTGGTCCACACTCCTAAGGCACAAGACCTGGTGGAGACCCTTTACTGTGAGAACAAGATTAGTTTGGCAACTGTTAGGCAGGCAGCCTGGGCCTGGGATAATGTTCAAACCAAGGGAATCACCATTCTGGGGAAGTGCAATAATGTGGCATCGGCACAATATTATGAGTGGTCCCATGCCAGGGCCCAATTCTCTGGAATGCCCTTCACCATAGAAGACATGCCTGAGTCATCTTCAGCACCACCCCCTGCCACTATCAGTTTGGAGGAGTTTGAGAGCTTGAAGGAAAGAAATGAGAGGTTGACTCAAGCCTTGCAGAAGACCCTCTATGAGAGGAAGGATGGAAGACTGGATATTGAGAGGCTGGAGAAGTTGAAGAAAGAGCATCTGGCTAAGATTGAGAAGTCTGAAGATTATATTAAGAAGTCTAGGGCCGGAGAACAAATTCTGAAGAATGCTTGCAAAGAAGCCCAGTTCCAGAGAGCAAGGACAGACTTGTATTTGAAGGAGAGTCAGGCCAGGTGGGTCCGGATCACTGAGGCCCGTACTCTAGAAGACAAGAGAGTTCAAGACAAGATGGAGCAGATGGAAGAAGCCCTGGCAGCAGCCCAAAGGGAGATATCAGAGCTAAAAATCAGAGCTGGAGTGAGAAGTCTAAGGACCAAAGTCAGAACAAGAAGTTGACCACAGCTGTTGCTACCCGGAACCTCCTTATCCGGAATCTCACGGAGCGTCCAGCTGAGCCTGTGACCGAAGCACTTCTTAAGGAAGTTCGTGAGGATGAGTTTGGCCTTGGAGTTTGATCATTTGCTTGTTGTTGTTCCTATTCCATGTACTTTTACTTTTTTGTGATGTATTTTGACCCCTTTAAGGGCTTGTGTTGTAAAATGAACAAGTTGTATTATTTCACCTTCTGTAATATATTTGTGTTAGTTTCCATCTGGTTTTACTTCGAAAGCAACTTCAACAGCATCATCTTCAAGGGTCTGGAAGGGTCAAAACTGAAGGCCAAACCGGATACCTTGAGAGCAAATAAGCATAACTGCATTGCATGCTAACCCTTTGTTTGTTTTGTAGGTTTTTGTTTTGTTGTTGCTAACCTCTGTTGTGATATTCAGGAATTATTGCTCGTCGCCGGGTATTTCCCCTCAACAGGCCACACAGGTACCCAACTAGAAACAACCTTCCGGGCATCCAGATGGACCAAATGCAGCAGGACCTTACGGAGGTCAGAAACCAGATGGCCACCGAAAGGTTGGAGATGAGAACTCAGATAACACAGTTCATGGAAGTGATGAACAACTTAGCTCAAAGCCAGGAGAGGCTCAGGGCTTTGGTAGAAGGGAGGAATCAAGAGGAGCCCCATGTGGGGACTGCTGGCACAAGTAACAATGAAAGGGTACAACCACATGTTAACCCTCCTGTGTTTGGTCCCCATCTCCATCCTGAAATCAATATTCCCGCAAACATTCAAGGGACCGCCACTGCAGCCAGGGTACTTCAAGAAGATCCTCAGGAGGACCAATTCACAGTAATGGGTGCTGGGGAAGAGGCTTACGATAGACGATTGGAAGAGATAGCTGAGAAGTTGAGGTCCTTAGAATCTCAAAATTCTTTGGGTTTCGACGTCATGGACATGGGTTTGGTAGACGGGGTCAGGATCCCCCATAAGTTCAAGCCTCCTTGTTTCGAAAAGTATAATGGGACTTCATGCCCCCGGACTCATTTGCAATCATTTCTGGGAAGGCTGAAGGCCTATACAATGGATGAGAAGCTCTGGATGTTCTACTTCGAAGACAGCTTGACTGGAGCATCAAGGGAATGGTATTCCCATTTGACAAGAGCAACTGTGAGATGCTGGAAGGACCTGGCAGAGGCCTTCATCAGACAGTATCAATACAACTTAGATATGGCACCCAACAGGACCCTCCTGATGGGCATGTCACAGTCGTCAAGGGAAAGTTTCCGAGAATATGCCCAGAGATGGAGGCAATTGGCTGCTGCCGTTCAACCCCCTATGTCTGAAAGAGAAATGGCAGACATGTTTATGAACACTCTTCAGGGGACGTATATTGACAGGTTGGCTGCTTTCTCTTCCACTAGCTTCGCAGATGTTGTCATAGCTGGGGAGAGAATTGAAAGCCTGTTAAAAATGGGTAAGATTTCCGATAATGGTGCCAGCTCGTCCAGCAGTACAAGAAAGCCTTTCGCAGGCCCGAGAAGAACTGGCGAGACCAATGCCATCCACACCAATAGGGGTAGGCCCCAATATGTTCAAAGGTCAATAGCAGCAGTCACTATCCCTGCTCCAGCTCATCCTCAGCCAGTCTATCAACCTCCGCAACAAAACTATCAACCACAACCTCAGTATCATCAGCAGAATCAGTATCCTCCAAGAAACTTCAACAACAGCAACACCAACAACAACCATCAACAAAGGCCATTCCAACAAAGGCCATCTCAAGCTAACAGAGTGATCGACCCGATCCCAATGCCGTATGCTGCCTTGCTGCCACAACTTCTGAAACTCAACCTAGTTGAGCTAAGAACGTTGGCACCTCCGGATCCCAACAGTCTACCAAGGAACTATGACTCCAATGCTAGGTGTGCTTTTCATTCAAACGCACCTGGTCACAGTACAGAAAAATGCAGGGCTCTGCATATGAAGGTACAAGACTTGGTAGACTCCAAGGCTCTGAATTTTGCACCGCCGCCCAATGTCAATAAAAACCCTATGCCAAATCACGGTGGTCCCCGAATTAACGCTATTGAAGAAGACAGACCGTCTTATTTAATAACCAGTGTGGATCAGATCCGAACACCGTTGGTGGAAATCAAAGCTCAACTCTGTGAAAGCCAAATATTTCCGGGGTGTGAACTAGGGTGTGCCTACTGCAATATTTCATGGAATGGGTGTGAGGACCTGAGGAATGGCATTGACAGCCTTATTCAGAGTGGCCTGCTACAGATCACTACATCATTTCCGACAAACCCAGTAACTTCATCAGCAACGGTTTCAGAACCTCCTACAACTGCAGCAACTATTGTCCCCGACAATTCATCAGCAACATCAACAAGTACTTCATCTGTCCTCTCAAATGATCAGTTTTCAACAGTTTCTCCTGCTACAACTTCAGCTTCACTCCAATCTGAATCTCCAGCAACAACAACATCAGTCCTTCCAACAATACCTCCTACAACTCCAGCAATCAATCATGAAGATGTCTCTACTGTTACCATATTCTATGATCCTAAAAATAACTCCGCCTACCATTCAGAAGGTGCTGCTCCCACCAGAGCACCAGTTACAATCTTTTATGATCCACAAACAATTACAGTCCCTTCAGCAGCAGCAATCAGTCCAGTCACTGTCACGGTGCCTGGACCAGTACCATATGAAAGCAATAGGGCCATCCCTTGGCACTATGGCTCTGACGTGTACTGTGAAGGGAAAAGAATCACTCTTGAAACATCAACACCTGCACCACAAGTAGATAATGTGGGGGGAGGCGGAGGCTTCACTCGAAGCGGACGTCTCTTTGCTTCACAAGTTCAAAGACCCACTGCCGAAGCAGAAGCTGCTGCCAAGGCAAAGGGAAAGAGCCCGGTGCAGGAAGATCAAGCTGCCAAAGAAACCTTGAAGACTCCATTCGATCAGGAAGTTGATGAGTTTATAAGGATCATCAAAAAGAGTGATTATAAAATTGTGGATCAGCTTCATCAGACGCCATCCAAGATCTCTATCTTATCTCTGCTTATGTGCTCCGAAGCCTATCGGAATGCACTACTTAAAGTCTTGCACGCAGCTTACGTGCCTGAAGAGATTACTGTCAACCAGTTGGAAACCGTGGTTGGAAATGTTACTGCTAGCAATGGGCTAGGGTTCACCAACACTGACTTGACAGCGGATGGCCGCAACCATAACAAAGCCTTGCACATAACCATGGAATGCAAAGGAGCTGTCCTTTCTCATGTGCTGGTGGACACAGGTTCTTCCCTGAATGTCTTACCAAAGAAGGCTCTGGTGAAGTTAGAATATGATGGATTGGCATTGAGACCCAGCAACCTGGTGGTAAGAGCCTTTGATGGTTCGAAGAGATCGGTTCTGGGAGAGATTGAGCTGCCCGTGACAATTGGCCCACAGACTTTTAAAACTATCTTTTATGTGATGGACATTCAGCCCGCCTACAGCTGTTTGTTGGGTAGACCCTGGATTCACGCCGCCGGCGCAATAACGTCTACCCTTCACCAAAAGTTAAAATTTGAGTGGGAAGGCCAAGTTGTCACAATCTGCGGGGAGGAGGATATATTCGTTAGCCATCTGGCTACTTATAAGTACATTGAGATGGATGGGGAGATCCATGAAATAATGAGCCAAGGTTTTGAAGCCTTGAATGTCAATGAAGCATCTGCTGTATCGGGGATCTCCATGTCATCTTACCAACAAGCCCGGAAGGTTGTTGAGGAAGGAACTGCCCTAGGCTGGGGCAAGGTCTTAGCTGTGGAGGAGAAGAAGGACAAATTTGGGTTGGGTTACAGACCAACTCAACATCAAGCAAAGGCTACTGAGAAGCCAGGTTTTGTCAGTGGGGGGATGCTCACCCCCGATGCTATCAACTGTCTGGAAGACAAGCTGGAAGAGGGGCGCAATCTGGAGAATTGGATTCGTCCAAAGATCCCGGGGAGCAGTGTCTCGAACTGGTCTTCCCAGGAAATCATAAGAGTTACTCATGCAGAGTAATTATTACTTCCTGTATTTTTATAGCATGCATCAAAGTCTTGCATCTTGCCCAAGATGACAAGACTCATTTTGTAATCAGGGCCATCTGTACTTTTGTGCAAACAAGATTAAATTAATGAAATATCAGACATCTTTTTGCAAACGAGTCTTTTTCTTTTCTGCTCACTGTTTTTCCATTTTTCTTTTTGTACAAAAATAAATGGCGGTGTTTTCAAAATGATAACTTCATTTCAATTTTTTCTAAAGCAAGATTAAAATCAATCACTAAAATGAACAAACTTAACCCTTGCAGAGAGTGCCTTCCTGACAGCACCGACAACAGCACTGCTATGACATCGTATGACTTTGACAATCCAATCAATCAAGCCGATGAAGGGGTTGAAGAAGAATATGAGCTTCCTGAAGAGCTAGCCAGGTTGTTGAGACAGGAGGAAAAGGTTATTACTCCTCACCAGGAGGAGGTTGAAGTGATTAATCTTGGTACGGACGAAGACGTGAAAGAAGTTAAAATCGGGGCCTGCCTGCAAGACTCAGTGAAGAGACAACTGATAGATCTGCTTCAAGAATATGTTGATGTGTTTGCTTGGTCGTATCAAGACATGCCAGGGTTGGATACCGACATTGTTGTGCACAAGCTGCCTTTGAGGGAAGAATGCCCACCGGTTAAACAGAAGCTGCGCCGAACTCGCCCAGACATGGCTATGAAGATCAAGGAAGAGGTACAAAAGCAATGGGACGCCGGGTTCCTTGCTGTGACTAGCTACCCGCCGTGGGTTGCTAATATAGTACCTGTGCCTAAGAAAGATGGCAAAGTAAGAATGTGTGTTGACTACCGGGATCTGAACAGAGCCAGCCCGAAAGATGACTTCCCATTACCTCACATTGATGTATTGGTGGATAACACGGCTCAGTTCTCGGTATTCTCCTTCATGGATGGATTTTCAGGATATAATCAGATCAAGATGTCACCTGAAGACATAGAGAAGACAACATTCATCACACCTTGGGGCACGTTCTGTTACAAAGTGATGCCATTCGGACTGAAGAATGCTGGTGCCACATATCAACGGGCTATGGTGACACTATTCCACGATATGATCCATAAAGAAATCGAGTGTTATGTGGATGATATGATCGCCAAGTCCCTTACAGAGGAAGACCACCTGGTAAATCTGCTCAAATTATTCAAGCGTCTGAGGAAGTACCAATTGAAGCTGAACCCCAACAAATGCACATTCGGGGTGCGATCCGGTAAGCTGCTAGGCTTTATTGTAAGCGAGAAAGGGATTGAAGTGGACCCTGATAAAGTCAAAGCTATTCAAGAGATGCCTGCACCGAGAACTGAGAAAGAGGTTCGAGGGTTCTTAGGTCGATTGAACTACATTTCACGGTTCATATCTCACCTTACGGCAACCTGTGAACCTTTGTTCAAGCTGTTAAGAAAGGAACAAACGGTCAGGTGGAACGAAGATTGCCAGAAGGCTTTTGACAAGATCAAGGAATATCTACAAGAACCTCCAATCCTCATGCCTCCAGTTGAAGGAAGACCTCTGATAATGTACTTGACGGTATTAGAAGAGTCAATGGGGTGTGTGCTGGGCCAGCATGACGAGTCTGGTCGAAAAGAGTATGCAATATACTACCTAAGCAAAAAGTTTACCGACTGTGAACAACGTTATTCACTGCTCGAGAAAACTTGCTGTGCTTTAGCGTGGGCTGCTCGCCGACTGAGACAGTATATGTTGACCCACACTACCTTACTAATCTCAAAAATGGATCCAGTTAAGTACATTTTCGAGAAGCCAGCTCTTACCGGACGGGTTGCAAGATGGCAAATGATCCTCACAGAATACGACATACAGTACACATCTCAGAAAGCCATCAAGGGCAGTGTACTATCTGAATATCTTGCTGAGCAACCCATTGATGACTACCAGCCTATGAGATTTGACTTCCCTGATGAAGACATCATGTTCATTAAAGCAAAAGATCACGAAGAGCCTATTCACACTGAAGGGCCCGACCCGGAGGAAGAATGGACTATGATGTTTGATGGGGCTGTTAACATGAATGGCCGTGGTGTTGGTGCAGTACTCATTACACCTAAAGGAGTTCATATGCCTTTCTCGGCAAAACTCACTTTCAACTGCACTAACAACGAAGCTGAATACGAAGCTTGCATTATGGGTCTTGAGGAAGCCATTGACCTCAGGATCAAGACCTTAACCGTATTCGGAGATTCAGCTCTGGTAGTTAATCAAACCAACGGAAAATGGTACACCCACCAGGATCATCTGATACCTTACAGGGATTATACGAGAAGGTTAATGACTTTCTTTACAACGGTCAAACTTGAGTATATCCCTCGGGACGAGAATCAGTTTGCAGATGCTCTGGCTACCATTTCATCCATGATCAAAGTTCAAACGGCCAACTTTGTACCTCAGATATCAGTGTCCAGACTTGACAGACCAGCATATGTGTTTGCAGCAGATGTAGTCAAAGATGATAAGCCTTGGTTCCACGACATTAAGTGCTTCTTGGAAGATCAAACATACCCACCTGGGGCATCTTCCATTGATAAGAAGACTTTGAGAAGGCTTGCTGGAAGTTTCTTTCTGAACACTGATGGGTCTTTATACAAAAGGAACTTTGATATGGTACTCCTCAGATGTGTTGACAAGACGGAAGCAGATTTGTTGATGCATGAAGTGCACGAAGGATCTTTTGGTACCCATGCCGGAGGGCATGCCATGGCTAAAAAATTGTTAAGATCAGGTTATTACTGGATCACGATGGATGCAGACTGTTGTGCCTACGCCAGAAAATGCCATAAATGCCAGATCTACGCAGATAAGGTGCATGTGCCTCCCAATCCTTTGAACATCATGTCTTCACCATGGCCCTTTTCCATGTGGGGAATTGATATGATTGGCAAGATTGAGCCAACTGCTTCGAATGGTCACAGATTCATCCTGGTCGCCATTGATTATTTCACCAAGTGGGTTGAGGCAGCCTCATATGCAAACGTCACAAGGCAAGTGGTAGCCCGATTCCTGAAGAGAGATATCATCTGTCGATATGGAGTTCCCGAGCGAATCATTACTGATAATGGTTCCAACTTGAACAACAAAATGATGGCAGAGCTGTGCCGGGACTTCAAGATCCAACATCACAATTCTTCTCCTTACAGGCCAAAGATGAACGGCGCTGTTGAGGCAGCAAATAAGAATATTAAGAAGATTGTGCAGAAGATGGTAATCACATACAAAGACTGGCATGAAATGCTACCGTTTGCCTTGCATGGGTACCGCACATCAATCAGAACATCCACTGGGGCAACGCCGTATCAACTTGTGTATGGTATGGAAGCAGTCCTACCTGTTGAAGTCGAATTGCCTTCTCTACGGGTACTAATGGATGTCAAACTGAGTGAAGCAGAATGGGTTCGGTCCCGATTCGAACAACTGAGTCTGGTCGAAGAGAAAAGGTTGGCTGCAATCTGCCATGGGCAGTTATATCAGAAGAGAATGAAGAAGGCCTTCGATCAGAAAGTCAGGCACCGAGGGTACCAAGTAGGAGATCTTGTGCTGAAGAGAATCCTCCCTCCTCATACAGACCACAGGGGCAAATGGACTCCAAATTACGAAGGACCATTCGTTGTAAAGAAAGTTTTCTCTGGTGGAGCACTGATGCTCAGCACCATGGATGGTGAAGATTTCCCATCCCCTGTGAATTCAGATGCAGTTAAAAAATACTTCGCATGAAAAATGACCCGCTGGACATAAAAACAGAATGTAGGTCCAGGCAAAAATAGGGCATCCCGGCGAGTCAAAAACAGAATAAAAGACTCGGGCAAAAATAAGGGAAATAAATATAAAGAAATGTACACCCGCTGAGTTGAAAAGCCACATTGGACAGCTCAGGCAAAAATGGGTATCCCGATGGATTGAAAACCCGAAAGGGCGATCCATGCAAAATAAGGGAATAAGCGAACAACTGCATTCTGAATTCGTCTGTATTATCTACAATTTGGGAAGCCCCAAAGGATCAAGCTTCAATCAGAATCAACTCTCTCCAGAAAGCAAGACGAGAAGAAAGTCATTGTCATACGAGTCATAGTGAAAGAGGAAGCTCCTTCAAAGCGTCGTCAACATCGCCAGCACTTTGTTTCTCAATTTGTGACAGTCTCTTCATTTTAGGAGATTTGTTTCCTTGACTGTATCTTGCCAATTCAGGGCATTTGAATTAATAAAATCAGATTTTTCAGTCATGCTTCGTTTTTACGTTTATTAGTTTGCAAAGAATGTCTGATGTCGCTAAAAAACCAATTGCATAAGTACAGATGTTTTTCTCTAAAAAAATAAAACACATGCTTGCAGGGAATATGATTACTCTCGAAAGTGATTAAACTCCTATGATGGAATCCAGTAAAGGATACCTCGGGACCTGTTGTGCGTTTCCTTATCTTCGCAGGATTGCAGGTATACAAGACGCAACTTGGGGCATACAAGCTGGCAGACCAACAAATAATTTCAGCACCCGAAATGCTCTATCCCCAGCTGAGTTGCCTCTCATTACCCTCCCCAGCTGAGTTACCAACAGCATTCCCCAGCTGTAGTACCAACCATTCTTCCTCAGCAGAATGCAGAAATCAGGGAATCATCTCCCCACAGAGCTTCAAGCCTCTATCCAGAAGAGCAACGCACGAAGAAGTCACAACAGAGTACAGAAAGCTTCTACAAACCCCAGCTGGGTCCCATATTATAAGGATATGTCAATCGGTGACCTATATCCCCAAGCAGATACATCATTAGATCTACCAATGATCTCATCCCCAGTTGGGAGGTCCATTTCAAGCAGATCAGCCTGAGATCTTCACAGCAGCGGGATCCGAATCCCGGATCTGTGCCTCTTTGCATAATCATAGCATTCGCATCATACTATCCCCCAGAGCGTAGCATTCCGTCTAATACGGAGCATTACGGCAAAAATCAAACGCATAGCATAATCATAAGCCATGTTCTGAAGTAATACTTGTGAATAATAAACCGTTCATCATCATTATACAAGAATCCCCACCAAAGTTCCAGCAAAAGCAGTTGCCTCACAAATCACAAACACCAGTATATATTTCCTTTTTGACACCCGTCCGTGTCATCACTTCCCCAAACAGGTTGCCTGAATACACTTTACAAACAAAATCACCCGCACTACAGATACTTCCTGACACCCGTCCGTGTCAAATCACCAGCAGAAAGCCAAAGACATCCTCTTTGCACTCACATATACTTATATACACTTTCGTGACACCCGTCCGTGTCATATCCCCAGCGCAGTCGCTTACATTTCCACAGCCCATATACTTGTTGATAATGATATACTTATCTCTCTTGACACTCGTCCGTGTCACTCTCCCCAGCAGATAAACACTCATCTATATATATTTACTACTCACGTTACGCTTATACAGATACTCGTCCGTATCTTATGTACACCATCTATATCCCCACAGATTCGACAGTAGTCCTTGTTCTTTGTTAACCAGTTGGTACTCGTCCGTACCATCATCTCAGAACATTGCGTCTAGTGTTTGTTTCTACATGATACTCGTCCGTATCATAGTCTTAAGGATGCTCGTCCGCATATTTAATCCATGCACCGTGTCAAACACTTATGTCTTCTTGAATATAGATACTCGCCTGTGTCTACTATTCCCCAGAAGAGTCCTTTCAGATGCAACACTCGTCCGTGTTCTTTGTTAACCAGTTGATACTCGTCCGTATCATCATCTCTGAGCATGTGTCAGTTTGTTTCTACATGATACTCGTCCGTATCATAGTCTTAGGGATGCTCGTCCGCATCTTTAATTTATACACAATACCAAACACTTATACCTTTTGTTTCTTGGATGTGAACGCTCGTCCGTGTTTACTATATCCCCAGTAGATCGCCAACAAATTTTCTTTTTATCTAACACTCGTCCTGTGTTATGATAACCCTGAGAGCAGCCGTACCCTGCTAAATGGTCGTCCTCCACTTCTTGATGGTCGTCCTCCATCATGCTCATCCGATGGCCGTCCCCATCGTTGATTTTAGCAGCCGTCCCCTGCTAGGTGGTCGTCCTCCACCTTTTGATGATCGTCCTTCATCACTTTATCCAATGGCCGTCCCCATTGTTGATTTTGGTTATCTGGCATTCGTCCTATGTCATGAGAAACCTTGAGAGCAGCCGTACCCTGCTGAGTGGTCGTCCTCCACTTCTTGATGGTCGTCCTCCATCATGCTCGTCCGATGGCCGTCCCCATCGTTGACCTTTTCTATCCGGCATTCGTCCTATGTCGCGATATTTTCGGCAGCCGTACCCTGCCAGGTGGTCGTCCTCCACCTTTTGATGGCCGTCCCCATCATATTTCTTTTATTCCCCAACAGAGCAGCCGTCCCCTGCTAGGTGATCGTCCTTCACTTTTGATGGCCGTACCCCATCATCTGTTTATTTCATTTATTCTTTAACCCGATGGCCGTCCCCGTCGTGGTCCCTTTTCCTTTTTTAGCCCGATGGCCGTCCCCATCGTTGGTTACTTTGCTTTATGAACTTGACGGTCGTCCCCGTCATGTTTCATCAACCCCCAGAGAATTTTACAGCTTTGTCTTGATGGCCGTCCCCCATCATGATATCCCATTCTCCCCAGCTAGTCGGCCGTCCCCGTCTTGGCTTTACTTTTTTATCCCCAGCATGTCGGCCGTCCCCGTCATCGCTTTACACACTTTTCCCAGCATGTCGGCCGTCCCCGTCATCGCTATTTACCCAGCAGTCGTCCTCTGCTCGACGGTCGTTCTCCGTCGCCTACACTTTACAATATACTTTATTTGCTTTTACAATCTATATCCCTTTTCTTCTTCATTTCTGTGAGTGCAAATTTTGGACTGTCTTTGGTATTCAACCACAAGTTATCTTGTTTGCCTGTTAAGCCGCTGCTTACATCCTGCACAGCTAACTCATGTTTGAATAGGGGCAGCTGTAAACACCCCAAATTTGCCCTCACCCATTCACACCATGGCTTGTGATCATTCTCATATGCATAAACACAATCATATCACCTCATATCTCATTTTGGTTCACTGGATAGTTTCTAAGTCATCTGCACCTAGGGTTTGTGATCTGAGCAATCCAAGAGCTTCTTGAGCCACTCCAAAGGTCACCAATCAATTCAAAGGGGTCCATGTGTGTTCAAACATCATTTTATATCCCCACAAAGTCAAGATTTCAAAAAGAATCACAAGAACTAGGGTTTGAAGGGATGCAGAGCCAGGTTTGACTGCACAGTTGACTGAAAATTAGGGTTTTGGTTTCAGAGGCCATAACTCCAAATTTTTTGGTCATTCTTGTTTCCATTGGTCTCTATATGGTATAGGGAGTATGCATATCAATTTTCATGAAGAAATTCCATGGGGAAGTCATCTGATCAAGGGTTGACTTTCTGGACAAGTCAGTGTAAAATCAGGGCATCTGAGACCCCCAATGACCCAACCAATGGGTGATCTTCATCATTTTGAGTGTATATGATCTTTATTTGATCATGGAAGAAGATTTAAGTTCATAAAAATCAAGAATTTAGGGTTTTTGCAAATGTTGACTTTTTGGGCAAAGTTGACTTTTCAAGAATGCATCATTTTAGGTCATTTTTCAAGCCTTGATTCTTGATCCAAAAATGCTTCAAATGGAAAAACTTTGGTCATGAAAGTTGTAGATCTCATCTTTCCCTTTTCAAAAAGTACAAGAACATGATCAAACTCTTTTTGGATCAAAAGTTATAGCAAGACAAAGTTGGCAAAAATCATTGATTTTCAAGGCATGCTTCAAATGGGAATTTTGCAAAATCATGAACCAAGGCCAATTGCAACCTCTAATTCATTTCAAACCAGTATGCAAAAATTCTCTAAGTCATAAAATTCAGATTTGAACCAAGAATGCCCATGGTTATGGTTCATGTAACAAGACTTTCTTTCATGAAGTACAAAAAGGCAACAACTTGCAAAAACACTCATGACACTTCTACCACTTGATGCATTGGCTGCTGAACCAAGCTAGCCTCACACACACACCATGCTGCACCAGAACCAGCCTTGTACTAGCCTAGATCATGAGCCATACCTTCCTTACACAAAATTTGACTTTTTGCAAAAGGTGACTTACCAATCAATAAAGCACATGTCCTATCATCTGACCAATGAGAGAGGTTTATGTGGACAAAGTGCAAGCCATTCCATACATCTAGCAAGGCTGAAACCATTCACACCAAGACATTCACAAAAACACCTCATCTTGCAAATTGCTTCGAATCTGCCTCCACAGCATACAAACACAAAAACCATCTTCATCATTCATCTCACCACACTTCATAGACCTAAAACCACCAAAGCTCAAGCCTGAAACCAGCCTGAACTGAGCTTCACCATTCCTCCCTTCCAAAACCAGAACTCTTCGAATCTCACTATCCAGCCAACAAACACTCTATTTTTCTTCACCAACAAGTCAAGCATATCACAAGGAGTCAAAACCACCCTTTACTTTGAGTTGAAGCAGCCTGTACACAAAGCTCATTTCCTGCTACACCAGAACTGGTTCTCACAAATCAGCCATCCACAAGAGCTTTGAGGCCTTCCATTAGCATCAAGGGACACAAGGGAGTCCATTTGCACGCAAGGAAAGCTCTGGAAGCTCAGTTTTGAAGCTTTCCAGCTCAGGTATGATCATGGAAACTTTTCTCTCAAAGCTTGATTTTTGAGTTACAAATTGATTATTCATGTCTTGCTGGTCATGGGGTTGGTTTCAGAATCAAAAATGAGTGAATATTGAGCTTGTATGGTCCCTCTGAAATTTTGCCCGTGAATTTCATTCTCTTCGATTTGCATGATTCTTGGGGTTTAAATGTTGTTTGAAGGTGGATTCATGACTTAGGTAGTTAGAGGATCATTTAGGTGTGCTTGATTTGTAGAATAGGTACCTGAATCGTGTTCTAGGGTTTTTGTGCAGCCGGAGAAGATGACCGGAGCTTCTCTCCGGTCACCTGAGGGTGATTAACCCTAAACTCAGGTCATTATGGCCATTTGAATGTGGAGCGTAGATCCCCTTTGACCTGTTGACTTCCCTCCAGTTTGGATGGCCCAGATCTCTTTGTTTGCCCTAATCCTCTTAATTAGGTTAATTAATCATTAATTAAATAAATTAACTCAGAAAGAACCACAGCCACTGGATCTGGCGCCAGTCAACCAATTCAAATCCAGATCCAATCTCATCCCTCCATTCTGTTGACTTTCATTTTATTTAGTTTTAATTTTATTTTATTTCATTTAACTTGCATAATTATTTTAAAATAGTAAAAAATTCTTAAAAATTATGAAACTTTTTCCTAAGAGTTCTAATAATTTTTATGACACAAAAATATTTTCATTTTTATTTTTTATCATTAAAAAAGTATTTTTAAATATTTAAAAGATTATTTTTAATTGATTAATGGAAATTAATTAATTAAAAATACTTTTAGGTATTTAAAAATCACAAAAAAATTCATGAAATGTTCTAAGACATTTAGAAACATTGTCCAACCTTCAAACCAAATTTCTTTTTTGATCTTGATGCATTTTAAGAATTTTTCATTGAATTAAATCATATTTTGTGCATTATTTTGATCATAAGTTCAAAAAATCATTTCTGCCTATTGGAGAAGAGTTGGACATTGATTCTTTTTGCTTTGTTTTGTGTTTAGCATGTAGTTTCTAGGATTAAATGGCCATGATTTGATCTTGCATTTTCCAATTGTTTGGCATTTCTTTTGTTTAGGAGCCCTAAAAACCCTAATAACTTGCAAAAATCATAACTTGAGATTGGTTAAGAGTTGAGACCTCCCCTTTGGACATTGGTTTAGTATAGGGTTAGGGTTTCTTTGGGTGGCATTTTCCATTTTTTACCTTAGGGTTTGCTTCTGTTTTGGGTTTTGGTTTGATGTTTGATCCATGAACCCTAATTTGGGCTTCCTCTTGCATCCTTCTTGCATTCTCTTGCATAACATGACTTGTCTTAGCATTTCAAGCATTCTTGTGATTCATCTGACATCTTAAGACATATAGGAAGCATGTTTGATCATTGCATCACATATTTGCCATGTCATTTGCCTTGTATGCTTCATAACTTTTCATGCTTGTTCATGCTCCTTAACTTGCTCCATTTGCATTCATGATCTTGTATGAGCATCTCCATGCCTTGCCTCATGTTTGCAGCACCTCATAACATCATAATCATCATCAACATGCTTCTGGTTTTGTTTAGCATCATGTCATTTCATCCCATCTTGCATTGCATTGCATTTCTTTCTAACATTTCAGGTGGTGAGTAAACTTGAGAAGTGAATTTGCCTTCACTTCTCATAACTTTTCTTTTCATCTCTCTTGCATCCATTGCTGCATTTCTATATGTGCTTGAGTTTGAGCTTGCTCATTCTTCTTCCTCCCACTTTCTTTCTTCAAGTGACTTGACTTCTTTAATGAAGCAAGTCACTTTGCTTCTCTTGATCTTGTTCATCTGCTTCCTGGTGGCTCCTTTGAAGATTGTTCTTGCAAACCTCACAAACCTTAGGACCAACCAAGCATGATAATGAATTAGGGTTTTGATTAGCCCCCCTCATAGTTTTACCTTTGTGTCTCTCTTTGAGTCCTCTCTTCTCATCTCATAATCAGGGACTAAACCCTAAAGGCTTTAAGACTTTGTGATTAAGCTTATGCATGCATCCTTCTATTAGGATGGAGTGTATAACTTTAATCCTAAGTGTTAAACCCTTAATGTGTTTAACTCCTTCAATCAATCCACCTAATAATCATCAAGACATCACACTTGTAACTTGGGCCTTGCATTAGGGTTCTAATTCTTCCTTAATTGGTTAAGAAGGACTAACCCTAGTGTTAATGGACAAGTCCCCCTCAAGTTGTCTTACAAATCATAAAATCCACTTCATCATCATACCATTAAATAAAATGCACTTAATCAAAGGCTTGTTTTGTCATGAGTTTAATCCCTAATCATGGATTAAGTTGAGGAGTTTTCCTCAGCTTAAACATTCTCATCTATTATCCTTATATTAGGATGGTGTAATGAGTCTGTTTAATCCTTGATTATGGCTTAACCTCATTACATAACACTAAACAAAAATACCAAAAACATCTAAATAATCACAAGTAGGTTAATGATCTTAATCCTACACCAAAGGTGATTAAGTGTGAGAATCTGACTTCACACTTAAGGTACTCTCATTACCCCTAATCAGAGGGAAGATGTGATGAGTTTACTAACCCATTGGTTTAGGCTTAAGCTCATTAATCTATGACAAACTTTCAAAAGCAATAAAAGACTGAAAACACAAAAACAAACAATAATCGTCTCCTCCGGGATTCTTTTCTCATCACCTTCACTCATAAACGGGAACTTGCTTCTTCCGTCTAATGCAAGACAGTCAGCATCTGTGCCAGACAGATCATACACTTGAGCATAAGCAAGTAAGCAGTTCACAAAGTCAATTCACCTTTTAGTCTCTTTGGGTCGAACTACGGTGTTCTGACTTCCTCATTGCACGAGAGGATACGTAGGCATAACTTAACAGTTATCGAACAAAAGTCTCTGTACATTCCCCCTCTTTCTAGCTTTATTCTTTAGCCTCATGATCTTGAGCATTTCACTCTGTTCTTACACTGACACTTTCATACTTCACATCACTTATACACTTTACACTGACACCTGTACATCCTTTTCCAGCTATTTCATACACAGATTGCACTGACACTACCCCTTTAAAACACAAATCTTTTAAGCGTGGATCCCGTCGAGTACGGCGGACAATCTGGGTGCTAATACCTTCCCAGGTTGTAACCAACCCCCTTTCTCAGTCTCTCTGGTTCGCAAACCGTCTTATCCATCTTTTTCTAGGTCTATGCAGCATTGCCTTTCCTCCGGGATAAAAATGCCTAGCTGGCGACTCTTTTCATCTCCAGTGAGTTCACGGCTGTGTGTTCTCACTGTTCCCTTCGCCGACCGTTCGCGTCTGTACCCTTATTTGACCCAGCTTCATTTATCGGGAGCGACACATACCTGCCCCTCAAGAAGAACAAACTCAAGCTGCAAAGGACACTCCTGCTCAACAGGATGTCCCAATAGATGTTGGAACATCTAAGGATGAGAAAAAGACCTCATCTGATGCTGATATTGAACCAACTGAGGACCAGAAAAAGGCCTCAAATGAAAGTGATGAAGAAGAATCTGAGGATCAGACCAAAGCCTCAACTGAAGAGCATATCTCTGCTGATCATCCAGCTGAAGAGGAGACTGTTCAATCCCCTCCTGTGGTGAACCTAGAGCAGGATTCTGATACAGAGATCATTGCCTCTATAAGACCTAGCATAGCCAAAAGGCTCAGGTCTAGGAAAGGAAAGATGCAAGCAGATCTTGAAATTCCTGAGAAGAAGAAAGCTACCCCAAAGAAAGACAAAGCTAAAGCTGTCTTTGGTCCAACAAAACAATGGAGTAAAGTCCAAACCCAGAAGAGGAAAGATGTCACTCCTCCAGACTCAGATGTTGAAACAGATGTTCCAACATCTCCTCCAAAGAAGAAAACAGCACCCTCTAGGGCTTCAACTGCTGTTCCAGAAGCTCCTTTGGACAATATCTCATTCCATCATGTCTAAAGTGTTAACAGATGGAAGTTTGTGTACCAAAGAAGGGTTGCCCTTGAAAGAGAGCTGAGCAGTAATGCACTTGAGTGCACTGAACTGATTGATCTCATCTCTGCTGTAGGCCTCTTCAAAACAGTCTCCAATCTCTCTCCCTGCTATGAACTTCTTGTCAAAGAATTCATTGTCAATCTTCAGGAAGATTGTGCCAATGGTAAGTCTTCTGAATTTAGAAAAGTCTTTGTTATAGGTAGGTGTGTAGAGTTCTCTCCTCAGATCATCAACCAATACCTTGGAAGAGAAACAGATGGACCAAATGAGCTAGGAAAGACTGATAACCAAGTCTGCAAGGTTATCACTGCAAACCAGGTCAAGGCATGGCCAGTTAAAGGAAAGCTCTCAGTGAGCATGCTGACAAGAAAATATGCCATGCTGAACAGGATTGGTACAGCAAACTGGGTGCCTACCAATCACACATCTTCAATATCCACTGGCTTGGGCAGGTTTATTTATGCTGTGGGGACTCAGACTAAGCTGGATTATGGTGCCTACATATTTGATCAGACCTTGAAGCATGCTAGCTCTTCTGCAACAAAGCTGCCAATAGCTTTTCCCTCCTTGCTGTGTGGTATAGTGCTAAGTCAATACCATGGAATCCTCACTGAGAAGGACACAGTCTGCAAAAGAGAAAGCCCTCTGGCATTTCACTACAAACTGTTCCTCAGTCATCATGCAGCAGATGTTGAAGCACCCTCTGGGACATCTGCAGGTCCTTCAACTGCCAAGACTCCAATCTCCAAGGCTGCATTGATTGCTGAACTAAAGAGCACTTGCAAATAACTTGAAGCAAGGAAGCTGAAACTAGAAGAAATCATCCAAAGGCTGGAAAGTGAAGGTGATCAGAAAGCTGCTTCTGATGAAGAAACTGAGGAAGATGAAGAAACTGAATATGATGAATCTGAGTGATCATTGTATGTGAGGCAAATGTAATGACAGCACTGCATTGTAATTCTGGATTAGTGTCTTTGGCCCCAAAATTTGTGTCTAACAAGGGGGAGAACAACAACAACAAAATGTATTGCTGTTTAATTATGAATGAAATATCTGTTTGTTGTTGTTTCTGAACTGAATCGGTGTGTTTTGATAAATATTTATGTTGTAACAAGACTGGATACATGTATGTTTGAGGGGGAGTAATCTCAAATATGAATCAACAGAAAAATAATGTTATACTCTGATAAAAGAAGTTCTGCTGCACTCTGAAAACCAGAAAAGATGTTAGCCAAAAATTAGCCAAAGGGGGAGTTTGTAGATGTCTAGAATTGGCAGAATTTTTGACCAACAAGAAATATTGAATTCAGTTCAGAATGTCCTATCAAATGTTGGGACATTATCAAACAGAGTATAAGAACATATTTCAGGATGTCTCACCAGATGTTGGGACATTGTGTAAATGACTTAAGTTCAGTTTTTCAGGATGTCCCAACAGATGTTGAGACATCTCAAACCTGCTACCAGAATTAATTAATGACTAACTGATCTGAGATATTTAAGGAGAGTTATCTGGAATTAATTATGGATGGATAAAAACAGAACAAGGCGCATCTGTAGGGAGTTTTATTATGAGGATTCAGATTAATCAGAAGAACTAAATCAACTAGAATATAGGAAGTAACAAACCCTAAATTCAAGGTGGAAGCTGCATGCTTTTAGGACTGGATTAACCTACAGAAAGCCCAAATTACAAACACCTATTTAATCAACAGAAACTCATAGAATTGAGTACGAATTTTAGAAGACCAAATAGGGTGTTTATTGTTTTAATAGCAGGTTGTTTTTAGTGTACCACTTTATGAGCTTTTAAGCAAAAGTGCATTTGTGACTTGATTGAAACTGTGAAGTAAGATCAAGCTGTATTGTTTGAAGAATGTCTTCAATTTTATTAAATTTGTAAACATGATCACTGTGTGATTGAGGGGGAGTGAGTAGGGTACTCTTATCTAAGTTGTGTCTTAGGTAGAAATTGCATTGGGTAGTTATTAAGTGATAGATTAAACAGGGTGGTTTAAGTCTAGAATTAATATTACTTATAGTGGATTTCCTCCTGGCTTGGGCCTCCAGATGTAAGTGTGGTTATACACTGAACTGGGTTAACAAACTTCTGTGTTGTTTATTTTTCTTGTTATTTAAGTTTTGGTTAAATCTGTCAAGTGTTGGGACATCTCTTAGGACATCTCATACCTGATCACAGAATTTCAAGAAGAGAGACTCAAGGAGACTCAAAGGTAAAAATCTAGGGGGACTATATATAACCTTAAAGATTATCATGCTTGGATGTTCCTATGGTTTGTGAGGCTTAAAGAGAAGTCTTCAGGAGGCCACCAAGGAAGAGAAGCAGATGAAAAGAGAAGGAGAAGGAAGAATAGGTTACTTACTTCCTGAAGAAGATAAGTAACCTAAGAGAAAGAGAAGGAGCAAGATAGCACAAGTGAAGCAAGTTCACTTCAAAGACAAATAGAATATGCAAATTAAGAGATGGGAAGAGGTAGGATGTGAAGGCAAATCCACATCACATACAACTTACCATAAGCCCCTGAAATGTTAGTGTGAATATGTAAGATGCAAAGCAAAAGGAAATAAAGAAAATGAAGATGCAATGAAAAAAAACAGAAGTGAATACATGATGCTAATGTGTTATGGAATGATGCAAAGTCATACATGATGCATATGAATGATCATACAAGAGATGGAATGCAAAGATGGCATGTTAGAAGCTTGAAAACACATGGATGTACATGAAATGTAATGAATGCAAAGCTTACCAAATGAATCAAGAAATGATCAAGCAATGTTAAAGCATGTCTTAAGATGTCTAATATGACATACAAATGTTTGGAATGTCATGGCAAGTTCATGTGATTGAGATGTGCAAAGATGAATGCAAATGAACATGGGAAATTAGGGTTTTATGAATGTATGAGATGCACATGACCAAACCAGAAGCATACATCATGATAAAAAAAAATTGAAATTTAACTCAAACAAACCCTAAACACATACAAGATCACCACCCAAAGATAAAAGTCATAAGCTAAACCTAATGAAAGTTATGAATTTCCTAAGTTAACTAGGGTTTTTGGGTACTTCTAAAGGGAAAATGTAAAACAAAATGGAAATGCAATGAAAAATAATGAGATAAATAACCTAGATACTAGATGCAATGTATGAAAGAATGCAAAAATAATCAAGTTCAAACTCATCATGGTTAGGCAGAAGTGATTTTTCCAAGTTAGGGTTAAAAAATAGGAATTTTATGAACCCTAATTCAAAGATAATTGTGAAAATGTGATCAAACCTAAAAATAAATTTGTGTGATGAGTTTGTAAATGATTCTAAATGTATGAGAATAATTCATGAATTATTTGGTGATTTTTAGAAACCTAAATGTATTTTTAATTAATTATAATTAATTAATTAATTAAATAAAACATTTAAATGATTTAAAAATTCTTTTTTAATGCAAAAATTAAAAATAAAATTATTTTTGGGCTTAGAAAAATATTTGAAGTAAAAATGAAGAAAATGGGATTTTCAAACATATTTTTGCTATTTTTAATAAATATGTAAAAAATGCAAATAAAATGAAACTAAAATAAAAGAAAATGAAAGTAAGCATGATCAATGGCTGAGGTTCAAACCTGGGGAGACTGCGCACGCTATCCTATGGTCCAGATTAATCCTGACTAATTAAACTTAATTAATTTAATTAATTATGTTTAGGGTTTAATGATCTAATCCTAGCCATTCACACGCGCGGTCAAAACAGATCCAAGGCCCACCATTCAAACTGACACTTAAACCCTAATTAAAACCCTAATCACTCTCAGGTGATCGGAGAAAGCTTCGGTCATCTTCTCCGACCACCCTTTCACCCTATCTTCCTCCCTAGGCTACCCCAAACCCTCTAAAGCTCCAGAATCAACCATTAAGCATCATAGAACAAGAATACAGCCATGAAAAACATTTATATTTCATCAAACTCATGAATTGAAGCAAAACGGAAAAACGTGTAAAAATTTCAGAAGTTGAATACATCCTACATACTCAACCATTTTTAGTGATTCAAAGTGCATAATGATCAGGGAAACATGCTTTATCACATTGTAACTTAAAATCAAAGCTCTGAGAAAAATGTTCTTGAGCTATACCTGAGCTGAAGTTGAGCAAATGTGGACCTCCAAAGCCTGCCTCTTATGCAAGACACCTCATTTGATCACCCTAATGCTATTGAGAAGATTTGCAAGAGTTTAAATGGCCTCCTTTGTGAGTTTTAGTTCTGAGAGGTGAGAAATTGTGTCTGAGTTTGAGTGACTTTTAGGGCAAAGTGAAGGGTGGTTTATGGTCCTTAGGTTGTATGGAGATGAATGGTGCAAAGAGTTTTTATTTTTGTGGCTTGTGTGATGGAATTCTAAGAGATGAAGGTATGAGGTGATTTTTGGCAATCTGAGTGTATGAGTCCTTGCAGGCTTCAATGTTGTGTGTTTTGAGGTCCATGATGTTTGTATAGAGAGTTGTGATTGGTTCAGAGAGTTGGTGTGGCATAGTTTGATTGGTATGGGGAAATTGCAACAAAGTCAAAAAAATTTATACCACAAGCATGGGCCATGTTCAGAAGTGTTTCTATGGCTTGTCCTGCCTCAGTTTTATTCATGGAAGGCCCTTAGATGGTTTATGGTGAGCTGTAACACTTGGATCAAGAGATTACAAGACTTTTGCATTTTTCCCTCTTTGAGAATTTTTTGAAAATGAGGCATGGTTTCTTGTGATCCAAGGCACAATTATGATCTTGCAATGTTGCATTATCATGTAATGAAGCTTAGAAGTGGATTAGAGGTCATAAGAGGTCTTGAAACTTGATTTTGCAAAAATCCCTCTTTGGCACATACTTGAAAATTACAAGATTTTTCCCAATTTGAAACATAATATCTTGAGTTCTAGGATGAATCAAGAGGGTTTCTTGTACTTTTTGAAAATGGGAATATCCAATCTACAACTTTCATGTTTAAGGATTTTTCATTTGAAGCATTTTTGATCAAGAAAGAGGAGGTTGAAAATCTTTCCCAAAACGGAAAGTTTTCATTACAAGTCATGTCCAAAAATGGAAAGTTTGCAAGTGGCTTGAAATTCTTAAATCTTGTGAACTTATAACCACTTCTAAGATAAAATAAAGATCATAGAACCTCAAATTGATGAAAATGACCCTTTGGTTCCATTGTTGGGGGCCTCAGATGCCCTGATTCTGACTTTTCTTGCACAACAAGTTACGAGTTGATCAGATGACTTCCACAATGAATTTCTTCATCAAATTTGGTACACATGATCCTTATAACATATTAAGACCATTAGAATCAAGAATGACCAAAAAATTTGAGGTTAAGGGCCTCAAAGCTAAAACCCTAATTTTAGGTCATTTGTGCAGAAAACCCTAGCCTGCCTGGACCTTTGTGCAATCCTTTGAGACTTTGTGACTTCAAAGAAATCTTGGAGATGTAAAATGATCATAGAACAACCATGGACCCTCTTGTCATGCTTCAAGACCATTGGGATATCTCAGATCACTTCTTGGATTCTCCTGATCACAAACCCTAGCTATGAAACTTATGCAGATGAAATGAACTATGCAGTGAGAGATGATATGATTATGCAATGCTATATGAAAGATCATAAGCCATGGCATGAATTCCCTATTCAAGCATGAGTTATTTGTGCAGGATGTAAGTGCCTAGCTTAACAGACAAATAAGATAACTTGTGGTTGAATACCAAAGACAGTCCAAAATTTGCACTCACTGGGGAAAAACGAAAAGGGATATAAATTGTAAAATACAGTATAGTATGAGTATCAAGTAAAAGCGATAGAGGACGACCATCGAGCAGAGGACGACTGCTGGGCATAAAACGGTAAGTAAAGCAATGATGGGGACGACCATCATGCTCGAAATAAAGAATTCACGATGGGGACGGCCATCTAGTAAACTGATGAAGGACGATCATCAGGATAAAGGAAAAGACCACGACGGGGATGACCATCGGGTAAAGATACAAAAATTTCTGGGGATTAAAGAAATGAGGAAAGCACTAACGGGGATGGCCATCAGGTTAAAAGGTAAATAAACCGCGATGGGGACGGCCATCGGGTAAAAGAATAAATGAAATAATGATGAGGGACGGTCATCAAAAGGTGAAGGACGATCACCTAACAGGGGACGACTGCTGAAAAGATATCGCGACATAGGACGAATGCTGGATAGAAAAGATCAATGATGGGGATGACCATCGGATAAACATGATGAAGGACGATCATCAAGAGGTGAAGGACGATCACCTAGCAGGGGAAGGCTGCTCTTGGGGATTATCTCGACATAGGACTAATGTCGGATAAAAGGATCAACGATGGGGATGGCCATCAGATAAATGATGAAGGACGGTCATCATAAGGTGAAAGACGATCACCTGGCAGGGGACGGCTGCCGAAAATATCACGACATAGGACGAATGCTGGATAGAAAGTTCCGATCAATGGGGACTCCACTGGGGAAAGGATGAGGGACGGTCATCCAAAGGTGAAGGACGATCACCTTGCAGGGGGCGGTTGCCTCAAATATCACGATATAGGACAAATGTCGGATAAGACGATCAACGATGGGGACGGCCATCGGATAAAATGATGAGGGACGGTCATCGAAAGGTGAAGGACGATCACCTGGCAAGGGACGGTTGCCGAAAATATCACGACATAGGACGAATGTCGGATAGAAAAGTTGCTTTGTTGGCGACTTACTGGGGGATGGTAAACACAGACGAGTGCTTTTGCTTTGAAATAAAATGTATAAGTGTTCGACAGTATGTATAGACCAAAGATGCGGACGAGCATCCTTAGGACCATGATACAGACGAGTATCGATAGAAACAAACGTCGACGCGTGTTTGAGGATGATGATACGGACGAGTATCAATCGGTTAAGCAAGGAACACAGACGAGTGTTGATCTATTGAGGAGTGATTGTCGCTCCCCGGATTTTCATCCTGGTACAAATGCAAAAGTGGCGCGGAAAAAGAATAGAGTCGCCAGCCAGGCATTTTTATCCCATGATAATGCTGCACAAACCAGAAGAAAGAAGAGGAAGGACACGGGTCCTGCGAACCAAAGAGACTGAGTTCGGGAGTCGGTTACGACCTGGGAAGGTATTAGCACCCAGATCGTCCGCCGTACCCGACGGGATCCACGCTTGCGAAGATAACTATTTCAAAGGGTGAGGGTGTGAAAACTGCTGCAAAGAAAAGAAAATGAAAAGAAACTGGAACTGGAAAAGAAACTGAGAAAATGAACTGAATGAGAAGATAAGGAAAAAAATGTAGGGAAAATAAAGATTGTACTCGAACGGGCCCTACCCCGCTGTCTACGTACCTCATCAGGATAATGAGGATCAGAGACGTCGTAGTTCCCCTAACTAGGGGTAACAAGGAAATTTCTTGTGAATTAAGGTTTGAACTGCCTATGCCATTGCTCAGGTATTGCAGACTCGGACGACGAGTGCATAACCGTCTTGCAAAATGACAAGTAGGAGCAAGTTCGCGTACGGAGCGAATGAGATGAGAAAAGAATTACCGAAGGAAAGATGCTTATTGTTTGTTTGTGTTTTTTTAGAAGCTTTTAGGAGTGTGTCACAAGGAAGTGAACTCGAGCTCCTTTCCATGGAATGTGCATTTGTCACTACATTCCAAGATGGAATAATAGAACAAGCACACTCAAGTAAGGAGAAGATCCCCAAAACTTGAACCCAAAGATTAGGGCCTAAGCTCACTAACTTGTTAAATTATTAAGTGTTTTTGGTATTTACAGATGAAGAAGTGTTTTTTATGCCTTTCTTGGTGAAGAATATACCTTGATCAGACTTGTGCATCACAAGGTAAACTTGTACTATCCCAAGATGGGAAGACTACAAGCACACCTCATGGGATAAGGCTATTGCTCAAGGCATCACTTCAAACTTATTAAGATGTTTTTTATGGTTATGAGATAAGAAGAGAAGAAGAACCAAAAGGATCACAAAGGCAAAATTCTAAAAAGGGACTAAAGAATCCTAAGTGTTGTCATGCATGGATATCCTAGGTTAGTGTGGTTTTCTATCCTAATGAAGAAGGAAAGAAGAAGATAAGAAGAAGAAGAAGAAGAAGAGATGAGAAATGCCTAAGCCCAACAAGCAAAGGTTAGTCACAATAAAGAAAGAAGAAGAGATGAGATTTGGAGATGTGGAACTCAACTTCCACACCTCACACTTACCCTAGCCCTTGCAAGGTTAGTAACATGCATACAAGTGAAATGAAATGGACAAGATAACATGCCATCATCATACAAACAGAAGTGAAATGATATGTACACATGCTCAATGCAAATGCAACTCACAAGAATGAGAGATGAAGCTTACAAGTTAATTATGAAGCAACATGAAACAAATGCAAACTTATGCAACCTTAAGAAAGATGCAAGGCAAAGATGCACAAACATGCACTCAATGCACAAGATCAGAACCAACACAAATCAAGGAGGAGCTTAAGAATCTAGCAAGATGAAGAGAATGGACACATAATACCAAACAATCACAAAATGGGAGTAAAAGAAGTAAGGAAGTGAGATGAAAACACTTAAGAAATGAAAGAACTTAAAGGTAAGAAAGACACTAAAATTTCAAAGACACAAACCCTATCCTAAGATCAGAATGGAACCCATACCCCAAAGGAACCCCAAATGAGAAGAAGAAGTTGGCACAAGTGCCCTTCTAAGCTTATAAGAGAGCTAATGGACCAAAAGAAGCAAAATGGGACAAGGTTCAAGACAAAATTCAAATTAAATCAACCAAGCATCTAAAAATTCCACAACTCAAGTCAAATGATCTTCAAACATGGTAAATCAATGATTCAAAATGATTTGGAAGAATTCAGAAGAAAACTAGGTCAAATGGAGGCTTAAACACAAGCTAGGGTTAATAACTCCCAACACAAGTCAAAGGACCAAGACCCAAGGAATAAATTTCTAAAGATCAAGGGAAAAATCACACATGAACTAAATCATCTTAAGAATCCAGAGTAAAAAGAATGAAAACAAAATTCAAAATAATGAACTCTATAGAAAATAGACAAGGCAGTGTACTCAAGAAAGGATTTAAAATGAAGTAATTGAAATGGGGAATTTATTGCCACGTGGAAATTAAGAAAAATGGCAAATAAACAATATAGAAAAATAAAAGAAACTTAAAAGAAGACTCAAGAATTTTTTGGGAATTTTTTAATGATCAGAACTATTTTTAATAATTAGAAACTAAAATGAATAAAAGAAAAGAAAGAAAATAAAATAAAATATGAAGAATTGGGCTAGGGGTGTTGGTAGTAAGAACTTGCGTTGGAATTGTTTTGGCTTAAGAAAACTGGGGGTGTGAAGAGCAACCCAGGGCCCAAAAGTTGGCGCAGACTATAAAACTTATGGTGAATATTCAGTGGAAAATAAGGAAATAACATGAGACGTTGGATTGATCAGACGCGTGTGGTAGACCATTCATTAATTGACGTGGCTTAAAGGAGAGATGTGAGTGGAGAGAACACAGGACTTACGGTGTGGTGCGCAGCAACATGAATTAAAATGAAATAAATAATTCACGTGAGAAGGAGGCTGTGGCTAGGGCAACGTGGAAACATCCTGGACGCACAAGGGCCAGATCTAAGGGCTGTGGACTCATCTCCTACCTCACGCAAACCCTAACTTCATTTTGTAGTTTCGGGTGACCGAAGCTAGGGCTCCGGCACCGGAATTCACAACAGATGAGCAAAGCACCATAAAAATGAAAGACAAGCTCCATATCCAATAATTAGGGCACGCTGAACATGAATATGGACATGAAAACTTCTAGAAATCAATGAATCAAAGGGATCGAACAAAAACAGGTTGCACCATGAAAAAAGAAACTCAAATATCTCGCTCATTTATGCACCATTTTCAAAACTACAAGTTGCAGCATACTCAGTGAACATCACAGATCACAAAACACATAATCAATTTCATTTTTAGAGCTTGAGATTTTGAAGCATACCTGAGTTGCAGATCTAGAAATAATGAGATAGAAGACCAAATGATACGTGCAAATCACTCTACACTTACTCTAGATGAAAAATAAATGCCTCTAAAGCTTTGAAGGTAGCTGGATTTGAAGCCTTGCTCACACCTGCCCTGAAATGGCAATGTTGTTGAACCTGAGAAATTGCTTGCAAGAGTGGGTGATTAATGATCCTTAGCTTGCCTAGAACAAGAATCCACAATTTGTTTTGAGATTGATCAAGTGTGTGAGGAGAAATGAGAGAAAATGCAATTGATGCAAGAACTTGGAAATGAGAGAATGAAAGATAGGTTTCCAATTTTGAAACCCTATCTGCTTAAGTATGCTCTCCCAATCCCATGCTGAAAGAATGCAAAAGTTTGCACGTGTAGATGGTGAGAAATTTGTGAATTTGCAAATTTTGCAAATTGTGAGGGAAGCATGCACTCCTCATGCTTTTCTTGGCCTTTCCGCACATGGACAATCCTTTTCCAACCCTTGATCATAATACAACAAGTCCTGGCCCTTAGATCAAGCCATCACACTTTTCTCATGATTTTTCAAAATATCCAATTTGTAAGCAACAAATTTGTAATGCACGAAAATGGGAGTTTCCTTGGAGAAAAATGATCCAAATGCAATGTATTTTATCATTGGAAATAAATTTGAACCATACCAAGTCTTGAAATTAAGTTTTGAACACTTTTGCTTTTAGTACATGCATGAACTTTTGAATTTGCCCTAATTTCATCCAATTTTTCGAAGAGCATAAGGAGCAAACCATGAATCCCATGAAAATGTACTTGTACTTTTTGAAAATGGGAGCCCTTAATCTCCAACTTTCATGTTTGACTTTGGTCCATTTGAAGAATTTTTGATCATGTTAAGGTCATTTGAAAATTAGGGCAAAAGTTGCCAAATTTGGAAATTTCTCAAAACCAAGTTTGTACCAATTTTGCAAAAAGCCTCAAATCTCTATGATTCTTGATATTTAAGCACCCCAAACCTCTTATAACATTTTAAGGACACCCCTTGGCCAAAAAAGTTGGGTTAGACCCCTTTAAATTACACAGTTGACTTTTTAAGGGCACAGTTGACCAATTACTTCATCTGCAAGCAACTGAAACATTCTCTGACTTCCACATGGAATTTTCTCATGAAAATTGACACCTAGGATCCTATTGACATATAGAAGACTTTTACCAAATGAAATGGCCAAAGTTGTGAGGTTTTGATGCTTGAATCTCAAACCCTAGTTTAGGTGCCTTGTGTAGAAGCTTTGCCTTGTCCTGGATTCTCTGATGATCATGCAACCTTCTGAGCTTTTGAAAATGAACTTGAGCTTGTAAATGGAGTGTAGACCCCTCATAAGACTTGTACAAAACCATTGGGACCCTTTTCATAGCTTGTGATGCTCAAGAACCTCCACAGATGATCATATGCCTAATGCTAGGACATGAAGAATGTTATGCCTCATCTTTCCATGCTAGGATGCTAAGAATATGGTATGTTCATGATGAATATCATATGATATGATGCTTAAAATGAAGAGGGCAAATTTGGGGTGTTATAGCTGTCCCTATTCAAACAACCGTTAATCTGAAAAGGACGGTAGCACGGGCTATCGACCGTTCAAGATAAATTGTGGTTGAATACCAAGAAGACCGGAAATTTGCACTCTGACGAAGAATGCAAGACATTGGGAAATAAACCCAACCTAATGACGCTTTGGTGACTGAAGGGGAGAAAAAGCAGACGAGCTTCTTCCAAGTTTGAAACTGATATCTGGAATAAGAGTACGTTGACAGACGAGTCTTCTTCGAACAATCCTGTTACGCCAGGAGCTAGACATACGAGTCCTCAAACACTGCAAGAACACATGACTTGAGACAGACGAATATCCTTCGGGTATACGTGTGTCGCTCCCGATAAATGGGAAATGGCCCAAATAAGGGTACAGACGCGAACGGTCGGCGAAAGAGGGTGTGAGAAGACACAGGAGTGAACTCACAGGGAATGAATAGAGTCGCCAGCTAGGCATTTTTATCCCGGAGGAAAGGCAATGCTGCATAGACCTAGAAAGATATGGATAAGACGGTTGCGAACCAGAGAGACTGAGAAAGGGGGTTGGTTACAACCTGGGAAGGTATTAGTACCCAGATTGTCCGTCGTACTCGACGGGATCCACGCTTAAAAGATTTTTGTTTTAAAGGGGTAGTGTCAGTGCAATTTGTGCATAAAATAACTGGAAAAGGATGTACAGGTGTCGGTGTATAGTGTATAAGTGATATGAAGTATGAAAGTGTCAGTGTAAGAGTGAAATGCTCATGATAATGAGGCTAAAAGAATAAAGCTGGAAAGAGGGGGAATATACAGAGACTTTTGTTCGATAACTGTTAAGTTATGCCTACGTATCCTCTCGTGCAATGAGGAAGTCAGAACACCGTAGTTCGACCCAAAGAGACTGAAAGATAAATTGACTGATGAACTGCTTACTTGTCTATGCTCAAGTGTATGACCTGTCTGGCTCAGGTGCAAACTGTCTTGCATTAGACGGAAGAAGCAAATTCTCGTTTATGAGTGAATGAGATGAGAAAAGAATCCCGAAGGAGACGATTATTGTTTGTTTTTGAGTTTTCAGTCTTTTATTGCTTTTGAAAGTTTGTCATAGATTAATGAGCTTAAGCCTAAACCAATGGATTTAGTAAACTCATCACATCTTCCCTCTGATTAGGGGTAATGAGAATACCTTAAGTGTGAAGTCAGCTTCTCACACTTAATCACCTTTGGTGTAGGATTAAGATCATTAACCTACTTGTGATTATTTAGATGTTTTTGGTGTTTTTTGTTTAGTGTTAAGTAATGAGATTAAGCCATAATCAGGGATTAAACAGACTCATTACACCATCCTAATAGAAGGATAATAGATGAGAATGTTTAAGCTGAGGAAAGCTCCTCAACTTAATCCATGATTAGGGATTAAACTCATGACATAACAAGCCTTTGATTAAGTGGATTTTATTTAATGGTATGATGATGAAGTGATTTTTAGGGTTTGTAAGACAACTTGAGGGGGACTTGTCCATTAACACTAGGGTTAGTCCTTCTTAACCAATTAAGGAAGAATTAGAACCTTAATGTAAGGCCCAAGTTACAAGCTTGATGTCTTGATGATTATTAAGTGAATTGATTAAAGGATTTAAACACATTAAGGGTTTAACACTTAGGATTAAAGTTATACACTCCATCCTAATAGAAGGATGCAGGCATAAACTTAATCACAAAGCCTTAAAGCCTTTAGGGTTTAGTCCCTGATTATGAGGTGAGAAGAGAAAACTCAAAGAGACACAAAGGTAAAACTAAGTGGGGGACTAATCAAAACCCTAATCATTGTCATGCTTGGTTGTTCCTAAGGTTTGTGAAGTTTGCAAGAGAAGTATTCAATGGAACCACCAGGAAGCAGATGAAAGGATCAGGAGAAAGCAAAGTAACTTGCTTCATTGAAGAAGACAAGTCACTTGAGGAAAGAAAGTAAGAAGAAGAAGAAAGAGCAAGCTCAATCTCAAACACAAGACAAAATGCAGCAATGATGCATAAGAGGGATGAAAAGAGATTGTGAGAAGTGAAGGCAAATTCACTTCTCAAAGTTACTTACCACCTGAAAAGTTAGTGAAAGGAATGCAATGCAATGTAAAATGAAATGAAATGGCATGATGTAAATCAAAACCAGAAGCTCATACATGATGTTAATGATGCTATGAGATGATGCAAACATGAAACAAAGTATGGGGATGATCATACAAACTTATGGATGCAAATGAAGCAAGTTAAGAACCATGATCATACATGAAATGTTATGAAATGCATATGGCATACAACATGGCAAATGCAAGATGCAATGATCAAACATGCTTTCAATATGTCTTAAGATGTCAAATGAATCAAATGGATGCACAAAGTTTTATGGCAAGTCAAGGTATGAATGCAAATGCAAGATGGATGAATATGGAAGCTCAAATTAGGGTTTATGATTAGTGCCTCAAACAAAAACCAAAATCAGAAGCAAACATCAAGATAAAAATTTGAAAATGCATTCAAAGGATCTCTAACCCTACACAAACTCACTGCCCAAAGGAGAGGTTCCAACTCTTAACCTAATTAGAGTTATGAATTTCCTAAGTTTCCTAGGGTTTTTGGGGTTCCTTAACAAGAAAAATGCCAAACAAATGGAAAATGAAAGATCAAATCAAACCAATTTAACCTTACAAACTACATGATATGCTAAACACAATGCAAAAAGAATCAAAGTCCAACTCTCAATGGTTAGGCAGAAATGATTTTTGGAAGTTTGGATCAAAATAATGCTTTGAAAATGAATTAATTCCATGGAAAATCATCAAAATGCATCAAGATCAAAAAAGAAATTTGGTTGGAGGGTTGGAAAATGTTTCTAAATGTTTTTAAATGTTTCATGAATTTTTTGGTGATTTTTAAATACCTAAAAGTATTTTTAATTAATTAATTCTCATTAATTAATTAAAAATAAACTTTTAAATGATTTAAAAATATTTTTTAATGCAAAAAATAAAAATAAAAATGTTTTTGGTTTCTGAAATTAAATAGAAGTTTGTACAAAAAATTTCAGAATTTTTAAAATGATTTTGCTATTTTAAAATAAATGGACAAAGGAAATACAAAATAAATGAATTAAAATTAAAATAAAAGAAAGTAAACGCATTGGACGGATCAGATTGAAACTGGGGGGGAGGCTGTTGACTGCGCGCGCAATCCTAAGGTCCACATTCAAACTGAGTTAATTCCTATTTATGAATTAATTAATCCAGATTAATAAAGTCAACTAGGATTAGGGCAAAATAGAGTGATCCTGGGCGTCCAAATGCGCGCGAGTCAACACATCCAAGGGACCAAATTCAAACTTCATTAAACACAGGGATTAGCCCTAATTATTTTCAGGTGGCCGGAGAAGACCTCCGGTCGTCTTCTCCGGTGGGAACCCCACCTGAAAATCTCTAAAATCTTCAAAACTTCACTAAAATAAAAACTAACAACCCAGAAATCATTCCCACACCTCACTGAATCAAAACCCCCACTCAAATCTCATTTTTTACTCATCAATCAGCTGAGTCGAAACAAAACATTTTTTAGGGCAAAAGTTTCAGACAGAGATTAAATGCTTATTTCTCAACTATTTTCGAAACTAAGAACATCAGAGTGATCAGCAAATCATGAAGAACAACCTAGAAACTTAAAAATCCATTTCTGGAAAAAAAAAAGTTCTTGGATGATACCTGAAATGGAGCTTTCGATTCCAGAGCTTTCAGGCTACTTCTTTGGCTCAAATCTACTCCACTGATCCTCCTAAGAAACTTGCAAGGTTTGTTTGAAGTTTGCAATGGCTAGTTTGGGAGTTTGAACAAGTTCTGTTCAGTGGAGTGAGGGAATCGTGTTTCTGATTCTGGGGGTTTAAGACAATGGTGATGAGTGCTTTGTGATCAGGAAGGTGTGTTGAGTTGGTTTATGAAGTTTGTTTGTGTGTTTGTGGCCTGTGTGATAAGTTTCGAATGCTTTTTGCTCAAGAGGGTGAAAATGAGAATGCTGACTTATGGGAGCTTTCAGGCTTGCTTCTTGTTATGTTTGGCTTGCATTTGATTAACATAAACAATTGCCATTGGTCAGATGAAGTGACATGTGCTTTATTGATTGGTATGGGTGCTTTTGCAAAAATGTCAAGTTTGTGTAAGAGAAGCATGGGCCACTTGCTAGCCTAGTACAATAAGTGTGTCCTGCGTAGCATGATGAGGGAAAAGGCCTAGGGTGGTTCAGAAAGCTAGCCAGCAAGTGGATGAGAAGCTATGATGGATTTTGCAACTTGGCTTGCCTTTGATCTTTATGAAAAAGTCTTGCTCCATAGGCCATAAAACATGTGATCCCTTGGCCCATTCTGATTTTTGAATGTTGTGTGATCATGTTGTGTGGATTAGAAGTGCATTTGATAGCCTTAGAACACTTGATCAAGTCATTTTGCAAAATACCTCTTTGGTAGAAACTTTGAAATTTTGTGATTTTTGCCAACTTTGACAAGCCATAACTTTTGATCCAAAATGAATTAGGTCATGTTCTTGTACTTTTTGAAAAGGGAATGATCCATTCTACAACTTTCATGACCAAAGTTTTTCCATTTGAAGCTTTTTTGAATCAAAAAGTAAAGGTTGAAAAAGTTGCCTAAAATGACATTTTCATTAAAAGTCAAACTTGCCCAAAAAGTCAACTTTGCAAAAGACTTGGAATTCTTCAATTTTGTGAACTTCCAATGTCTTCCATGATCAAATAAAGATCATATACAATCAAAATGATGAAGAACACCCTTTGGTTGGGTCATTGGGGGCCTCAGATGCCCTGATTTTACACTGACTTGCTTGAAAAGTCAACTCTTGATCAGATGACTTCCCCATGGAATTTCTTCATGAAAGTTGATATGCATACTCCCTATACCATATAGAGACCAATAGAAACAAGAATGACCAAAAAATTTGGAGTTATGGCCTCTGAAACCAAAACCCTAATTTTAGGTCATCTGTGCAGTCAAGCCTGGCTCTGCTTCCACACCAATCCCAGTTCTTGTGATTCTTTGACATTCTTGACTTTGAGAGGATATAATATGATGCTTGAACATACATGGACCCCTTTGAAGTGATTGATGACCTTTGGAGTGGCTCAAGAAGCTCCTGGATTGCTCAGATCACAAACCCTAGATGCAGATGACTTAGAACCAATGCAGTGAATCAAAATTGTGGTATGAGATGCTATGATTGTGTTTATGCATATGAAATGATCACAAGCCATGGTGTGAATGGGTGAGGGCAAATTTGGGGTGTTTACAACGTGTTACGCCAAGACCGGGATGCACTAAAGTCTGTGGGATAGACATGCATAAACAAGGTAGATGAACCTTCTTCATATATTATCCGTGGATATATGGTATAAGACAGATGAGTCTTCTTCGAGCAAAGTTGTGACGCCAGGGGCAACAATAACAATTGGTGTTTAAGACAGACGAGCCTCCTTCGGATTTACCTATTACGCCAGGACCGGTAACCATTTTGACATTTATTCCCACCGTCAGGATTTTAAACCTCTTCAATACAGACGAGTATTGGATGATCATCAAGATAACACAGACGAGTGCCAAAGGTCAATGATACAGACGAGTATCAGGCGATGATCTATGAAACACAGACGAGCGCTTCAGGCAATGATACAAACGAGCATCAGCCACTGGTACGGACGAATACCAGAAATTCAAACACAGACAAGCATTTGGAGCAGCAATACAGAAGAATACCAGGATAAACAGCAAATCCTCACATACAGATATAATCTAACACAGACGAGTGTTGAGGATGATACAGACGAGTATCCAATCAATGCGGACGAGCTTCAAACAGATAATAAACACGAACGAGTGTCGGAGAGTGCAGACGAGCAATCAAGTCAATATCCAATATCAAACACAGACGAATGTCGGAAATTGCAGAAAAGCAACTGCCAGAGATCAAACACAGACGAGTGTTGGAAATTGCAGACGAGCAACAACAAAGTAATCAAATACCAACCACTGACGAGTGTTGGAAATTGCAGACGAGCAACAACCAAAGTTATAACACAGACGAGTGTTGGAAATCGAAGACGAGCAATAACAATAATCATGGATCACTGCTGGGAAAGGCAAACGAGCGAACCGGAGTGATAACACGGACGAGTGTTGAAAGATGCAGACGGGCAACAATCAAAGTTATAACACAGACGAGTGCTTGAAATTGCAAACAAGCAACAAAATGCGAACACAGACGAGTGTTGAGAAGCGCAAACAATCAACAGTAAAGTAATAATATGTCACTACTGGGGAACACTCTTCTTAGGGATAACACAGACGAGTGTTGAAAAACGCAGACGAGCGACACGCAAGTATCGAATATCAAACACAGAAGAGTGTTGAAAATTGCAGACGAGCAATCAGTAAAGTATGAACACAGACGAGTGCTGGAGAGATGCAGACGAGCAATAAAATGTGAACACAGACGAGTGTTGAAAGGTTGCAGACGAGCAAATAACACTGCATGATTGGCCACAAGAGTTACAACTCTGCAGGGGAGGACCAGTCAATAGGCCTTGACACCTAACTCTGACTGGGGTGATGAATACCTGACTGTATCATCAAACTGACCAAAAGAATGGCAGCTCCGCTGGGGAATATCTCACTGACGGAAGTGAAAATCAAATATGAACCTTTATGGGGAAGATCATCTTCAGACTTGGATGGGAAAGATGCTTCAACAATACTCTGGCTGGAGAGATCATTTGTTGGTTCAAGCTCTGGCTGTGACCCTTGCTGGGGATAGAATTCTAGCAATTCTAATTCTGAGGGGATATCAGGCATTCAACCTGTTGGGAATACTTCACTGTGGAAAGATAACTCCTCTTGGGGATAAGAACTGCTCAACTAGCCTTGAAGCTCTGCTGGGCATATCAGGCATTCAGCTTCCTGTTGGGTATGCTCTACTGGGGAAGAATAAACTGCTTGAGCCACCTGCGGAGAATAATTGCTGCTTGGGAGAATGTGACGCCATCCTGCAGCCTGCAACAACAGAAAACACAAGTGTGCCCGGGGGACTTGCATGGTATGATCTGTTCATCCATCGTCACCCGACACTCAAAGAGGATTTACAGTGTTTCCCTGCATGTCACTTTATTTCAAATTATCACCATGTTTAAATGCCATGTTATTTTTGCCGAAAATTCAGGACATTTTGCAAACAAAAATAAACACACACAGCTTTATTGACCGAATATTCTTTTTATTGAAAGGCCTCTAAATAGGCAAAGATTTACATCATGAAGCAACCACCTGGAAAGATGTAGCCACCATAAATTGAGAAAAGAAACTATCCTAATGGCAATGGACACGGCATTCCAATGAGTTCCATTTCATCTATGACCAGCACGTCTTCAAGACTTTCCATTCTGCTTTTGCTTTCTAAGAGGATAAGGGGACTGATTCCTATCCTTCTGATATTGTCAAGCTGTACAAAACGATGACGTGGTTCAGATTACTTGAATCGCAGTTGTTCGCTTATTCCCTTGTTTTGCGTGGATCGCCCTTTCGGGTTTTCAATCCACCGGGATACCCTTTTTCGCCTGAGTTGTCCAATGCGGCTTTTCAACTCAGCGGGTGTACATTTTTTTTTATTTCCCTAACTTTTTCCCGAGCTTTTTATTCTGTTTTTAGCTCGCCGGGATGCCTTTTTTTCCTGGACTTTAATTCTGTTTTTGTGTCCAGCGGGTCTCTTTATGCGAAGTATTTTTTAACTGCGTCCGAGTTAACAGGGGATTGGAAGTCCTCTCCATCCATAGTAGTGAGCATCAGTGCTCCTCCTGAGAAGACTTTCTTCACTATGAATGGTCCTTCGTAGTTTGGGGTCCACTTGCCCCTGTGATCTGAACCTGGAGGAATGATCCTTTTCAGCATAAGCTCTCCCACTTAATACTCCCGAGTACGTACTCGTTGGTCAAATGCTCGCTTCATTCTCCTCTGATAAAGCTGACCATGACAGATAGCCGCTAATCTCTTTTCCTCAATTAGACATAGCTGATTGTAACGAGCACGCACCCATTCAGCCTCATCAAGCTTCACGTCCATCATCACGCGCAATGAAGGAATCTCTACTTCAACAGGCAGGACTACTTCCATACCATATACCAAAGAGAAGGGAGTTGCCCCAGTTGATGTCCTGATTGATGTTCGGTACCCATGCAACGCAAACGGTAACATTTCATGCCAATCTTTGTAAGTGACAACCATTTTTTGCACAATCTTCTTGATATTCTTGTTGGCTGCCTCTACCGCACCATTCATCTTTGGTCGGTAAGGAGAAGAATTGTGATGCTGGATCTTGAAGTCCCGACACAACTCTGCCATCATCTTGTTGTTGAGATTAGAACCATTTTCAGTAATGATCCTTTCGGGCACTCCGTATCTGCATATGATATCTCTTTTCAGAAATCTTGCCACCACTTGACGAGTGACGTTGGCATAAGATGTTGCTTCAACCCATTTTGTGAAGTAATCAATCGCGACCAAGATGAAGCGATGACCATTTGAAGCAGTTGGCTATATCTTCCCTATCATGTCAATGCCCCACATAGAAAAGGGCCAAGGAGACGACATGACGTTGAGCGGGCTTGGAGGAACATGCACTTTGTCTGCATATATCTGGAACTTGTGGCACTTACGAGCGAATGAACAACAGTCTGCATCCATTGTCATCCAGTAATACCCTGATCTCAGCAATTTCTTAGCCATAGCATGCCCTTCTGCATGGGTACCAAAAGATCCCTCGTGGACTTCCTGCATCAACAGGCTTGCTTCGTGTCTATCCACGCATATGAGCAAGACCATGTCAAAGTTTCTCTTGTACAACACCCCGCCTGTGTTCAAGAAGAATCTAGCAGCAAGTCGCCTCAAGGTCTTCTTGTCATTGGAAGATGCCTCAGCTGGGTATTCTTGCTTTTCAAGGAATAGCTTGATATCAAAATACCAAGGTTTCTCGTCAGACACGGCTTCTATAGAGAAGGCATGAGCTGGAGCGTCAAGCCTGGATATGTCAATTCTGGGCACATAGTTCCAACATAAGACTTTGATAGACAAAGAAAGAGTGGCCAATGCGTCGGCAAACTGATTTTCATCACGTGGTATGTATTGAAGCTTAACTGTTGTGAAGAACGTCAACAATTTTCTAGCATAATCCCTGTATGGAATTAGATGCTCTTGATGTGTATACCACTTGCCGGTAACTTGATTAATGACGAGGGCTGAATCTCTGAATATATCGAGGTTCTTAATACGAAGATTAATTGCCTCCTCTATTTTCATTATGCATGCCTCGTACTCCGCTTCATTGTTGGTGCAGCCAAAAGTGATTCTGGCAGCGAAGGGAAAGTGAACACCTTCGGGAGTGACAAGAACGGCACCAACTCCACATCCATTGATATTGACTGCCCCATCAAACATCAACTTCCATTTGGATTCAGGGTCTGGCCCCTCCTCCGGAAGGGGTTTCTCACAATCGTTTGCTTTGAGGTACATGATGTCCTCATCAGGGAAATCAAACTTCATTGGTTGATATCATCTTCAAGAGGTTGCTGTGCAAGGTAATCCGACAATACACTTCCCTTGATGGCTTTCTAAGAAGTATATTGGATGTCATATTCAGTTAAAATCATCTGCCACCTAGCAACCCTTTCGGTTAACGCTGGTTTCTCGAAGATGTACTTGACAGGATCCATTTTGGAAATGAGCAGTGTGGTATGAGTCAACATGTACTGCCTCAGTCGGCGAGCAGCCCATACCAAAGCGCAACAAGTTTTCTCGAGCAGTGAGTAACGGGATTCACAGTCGGTAAACTTTTTGCTAAGGTAATAAATAGCGTACTCTTTTCGACCAGACTATTCATGTTGGCCTAAAACACACCCCATTGACCCTTCTAGCACGGTCAAGTACATGATTAGAGGTCTTCCTTCCACTGGAGGCATTAGAATTGGAGGCTCCTGCAAATATTCTTTTATTTTGTCAAAAGCTCTTTGGCAGTCATCGTTCCACCTGACCGTTTGCTCTTTTCTTAGCAATTTGAATATTGGTTCGTACGTGGCAGTTAGATGAGATATGAACCGAGAAATGTAGTTCAACCTCCCTAAAAACCCGCGCACTTCTTTTTTTGTTCTCGGTGCAGGCATATCTTGAATAGCTTTTACTTTCGCAGGATCTACCTCAATTCCTCTCTGACTAACAATGAAATCCAGCAGTTTCCCGGAACGCACTCCGAAAGTGCACTTGTTTGGATTCAACCTCAGCTTGTACTTGATTAGTCTATCAAACAGCTTCTTAAGATTGACCAGATGCTCTTCTTCGTCTCGGGACTTAGCAATCATATCATCCACATAACACTCAATCTCCTTGTGTATCATGTCATGGAACAATGTGACCATCGCCCGCTGATAAGTTGCCCCGGCGTTCTTCAAACCAAAGGGCATGACCTTATAGCAAAATGTACCCCACAGGGTAATGAACGTTGTTTTCTCCATGTCTTCCGGCACCATCTTAATCTGATTATATCCGGAGAAGCCATCCATGAAGGAAAATACCGAGAATTGAGCAGTATTATCTACCAACACGTCAATGTGTGGCAACGGAAAGTCATCTTTTGGGCTGGCTCTATTCAAATCCCGGTAGTCAACGCACATCCGCACCTTGCCGTCCTTCTTTGGTACAGGTACAATGTTAGCTACCCAAGGTGGGTAACTAGTCACAGCAAGGAAACCGACATCCCATTGCTTCTGAACCTCCTCTTTGATCTTCATCGCCATGTCAGGACGAGTTCTTCTCAATTTCTGTTTCACAGGAGGACAGTCCTCTCTCAAAGGTAACTTATGCACAACGATATCAGTATCCAACCCTGGCATATCTTGATATGACCAAGCAAAGATATCCACATACTCTCTCAGCATACTGATCAGCTCTTTCTTGACGTCGGCCTACAGACTGGCCCCAATCTTGATCTCTTTCTTCACATCTTCACTGCCAATGTTGATGATCTCAATTTCTTCTTGATGAGGCTGAATAACCTGTTCCTCTTGTTTCAACAATCTGACCAATTCTTCAGGGAGTTCACAATCTTCCTCAACCCCTTCATCATCTTGGTAGACTGGATTGTCAAAGTCATGCATGGTCATAGCAGGAATGTTATCAATGGAATCCGGATGATCAACATTGCACAGATGATGTGCTTATTCAGAATCTGCTTATTTTGAAAAGAGACGCTAACACAAAAACAAAAAGGAAAAACACATCGCCATTTTTATATTTTTTGTGAAAAGTTTTAAAAACAAAGAAAGAGAACACAATTTGTCTGAAAATGTCCTTTTATTTCATGATAAAAATAAGATGCATACAAAACATGGTGGCCCAATACAATGGATCCTAACATCTTGGGCAGAATGTTGGATTTGACAATGCAGTATGATAATAAAAGGAAACAAATAAATTACTCTTAGTGCCAGGTAACTTGAACAATGTCTTTAGCAGACCAGTTCCTTAGCTCCTCCCCGAGCGTGCACGGATGTATCCAGTTGTCCCAGTCACCGTCACTGTCCCCATCTTCAGTAGTTGCACAAATATGGTTGCGGTCGAGCATCCCAGCACTTGTAAAGGTGATAGCCTTACCACTTGGAGTAGATCCACCAGGCTGATATCCCAAACCAAACTTGTCGTCTTTCTTTTCTAGCTCCAGCAATTTGCCCCAGCCTTGGGCGCATCCTAACTGAACTACCTCCTTTGCCTGCTTGTAGAAATGGATGGAGGTACCTTCTTTCTCACTGCTCTTCTCTACAGGAGTTAGAATGCTGACGTTGACTGCTTCGAAAGCTTGGCAAAGAGTCTCATGGATCTCCCCATCCATCTCCACATACTTGAATGTTGACAAGTGGCTTACGAAGATGTCTTCCTCTCCACATACTGTGATTACCTGGCCGTCAACCACATATTTGAGCTTCTGATGCAGGGTTGAAGAAACAGCTCCAGCAGCATGAATCCATGGGCGTCCCAACAAACAGCTGTACGCAGGATGGATGTCCATGACGTAGAAGATACTTTTGAAGACTTGAGAACCTATTTTGACGGGCAACTCAACCTCTCCGAAAACTGATCTTCTAGACCCATCGAAAGCTTTGACAATCAAATCACTTGGTCTCAGGACTATACCATCAATATTGAGCTTCATTAACGCCTTCTTCGGAAGCACATTAAGAGAGGAGTCCGTGTCTACAAGAACATGCGACAATACAGCACCCTTGCACTCCATAGTGATATGTAGTGCTTTGTTGTGGTTTCGGCCCTCTGACGTGAGGTCTCGATCTGTGAAGCCCAGCCTGTGGCTCACATTCACGCTGCCTACGACAGCTTCAAGTTGATTGACGGTGATCTCTTGAGGAACATAGGCCATCTGCAGCACTTTCAATAAGGCCTCTCTGTGTGTAGGAGAGCACATCAGCAAAGATAGAATGGATATCTTGGAAGGTGTCTGGTTCAGTTTTTCGACCACCTTATAATCACTCTTTTTGATAATGCGCATAAATTCCTCGACCTCTTTTTCAAATGTACCCTGCCCATCAACAGGAGTTGTTGATTCATCAGTCACAGCTTGCTTTCCTTTGGCTTTTGACGAAGCCTCAGCCTCAAGATCCCCTCTCAGCACAGGGGGAGCAAATAAATGACCACTTCTTGTAAAGCCTCCAACACCTCCGACGTTCTCTACAGTCGGGTCAACAGCAACAGACTTGCTCTCAACTTTCTGTCTAGCCACATATACATCGGAGTCGTAATGCCATGGAATGGCTTTATCTTCTGTGTAAGGAACAGGCCCAGGCACGGTGATAGTCACAGGACTAATCTCAGGAGCATAAATGGTAACAGGCTCTCTTCTGGTAGGCATCTCTGCTTCCTCATAGAAAATGGTAATGGTTGACACATCATCAGCTTCAGTACCAACTTTGTTAAACTACAAAGATCCATCATCAATCAAACTCTGCAATCCTCTCTTCAGATTCTCACATCCATTCTCAGCAATCAGACACTTCTCACAGTCAGCACTGCATCCAGGAAACACTTGGCCATTCAACAACCTCTCTTTCACTACCATCAAAGGAGTCTTCACTTCTTCAATATTCAGCAATAGACTTAACTTGTCACCACCCTCAACAGCGTGGATTCTAGCCCCTCCATGATTCAGAATAGGGTTTGAATTAACATTTGGCGGTGGTGCGAAGTTAATCGCCTTGGAGTCTATCAGATCTTAAACCTTGTGTTGTAGTGCCCTGCACTTCTCAGTTGAGTGCCCGGGTGCTCCTGAGTGGAAAGCGCATCTTGCATTGACATCGTAACCCACTGGAAGCTCTCCGGGTGGTGGTGGTGCCAAAGTTCTCAATTGAATCAGATTCAAGTCCAGCAGTCTTGGTAGCAAAGCAACATACGTCATGGGGATTTCCTCAAGCACCCTATTAGCCGGGCGAGTCTGCCTTGGCTGATAAGGTCTTTGCTGATAGTTGGTACGTTGTGGCTGCTGTTGTTGTTGTTGTTGTTGGGGTGGTGCCTGTTGCACAGGACTAGAAGGAATTGTGACTGCTGCCACATGTTCATACGGTCTTCTATACCCTTGGCCCCGTCCTCTGCTGAACACAACATTTGTCTCACCCTCTCTTCTTCTAGGAGGTCCACTGAAAGCTTTTCTTGCACCATTCGAGTTGCTTGCACTTGTATCTTGGATCTTTCCCATCTTCAACAAGGTCTCAACCCTCTCTCCAGCAATTACAATGTCGTTGAATTTGGTGGCAGAACTGGACGCCAATTTTTCAAGAAACACACCCTGCAAAGTCCCCATAAACATGTCAGCCATTTCGTTCTCAAGCAGGGGTGGTTGCACTCTAGCAGCGAGCTAACGCCACCTTTGAGCATATTCTTTGAAGCCCTCCTTAGTAGTCTGAGACATATGTTGCAATTGAGTGCGATTTGGAGCCATGTCCAAATTATACTGGTATTGTCTCACAAAAGCTTCTGCCAGGTCTTTCCAGCTTTTGATGTTGACTCTGCTAAGCTTCATATACCATTCCAGAGAAGCTCCAACCAAGCTGTCTTGGAAATAGTACATCCATAGTTTTTCATCATCGGTGTGAGCAGCGATCCTCCCTACGAAGGACTGAAGATAGGTCTTCAGGCATGCAGTGCCATTGTATTTCTCAAAAGTTGGAAATTTGAACTTGTAAGGGATTCTAACCCCTGGAACTAAGCCCAAGTCTGTAATGTCAAATCCCAAAGAACTCTGGGATTGAATAGCCTTGATTTGTTCTGCCATTTCCTCAAACTTCCTGTTCATCTCAGCCCCCTGACTAATTTTGCAAAAAGCCTCAAATCTCCATGATTCTTGATCTTTAAGCACCCTAAACCTCTTATAACATTGTAAGGACACCCCTTGGCCAAAAAAGTTGGGTTAGACCCCTTGAAATTACACAGTTGACTTTTTAAGGGCACAGTTGACCAATTACTTCATCTGCAAGCAACTGAAGCATTCTCTGACTTCCACGTGGAATTTTCTCATGAAAATTGACACCTAGGATCCTCTTGACATATAGAAGACTTTGCCCAAATGAAATGGCCAAAGTTGTGAGGTTTTGATGCTTGAATCTCAAACCCTAGTTTAGGTGCCTTGTGTAGAAGCTTTGCCTTGTCCTGGATTCTCTGATGATCATGCAACCTTCTGAGCTTTTGCAAATGAACTTGAGCTTGTAAATGGAGTGTAGATCCCTAATAAGACTTGTACAAAACCATTGGGACCCTTGTCATAGCTTGTGATGCTCAAGAACCTCTACAGATGATCATATGCCTAATGCTAGGACATGAAGAATGTTATGCCTCATCTTTCCATGCTAGGATGCTAAGAATATGGTATGTTCATGATGAATATGATATAATATGATGCTTAAAATGAAGAGGTAAAATTTGGGGTGTTACAGTGATATATACAAGATACGGGCGGGTATCAGAGGATTGTGTATAAGTATGTACAAGTGTTTGACCTGTTGGGGAAATATATGCAAGACACAGACGAGTGTCAAAGAGATTGAGCAAGGGACACGGACGAGTGTTTGACTTGCTGGGAAGTACGACACAGACGAGCGTCAAAAAGAATATGAACAAGTATGTACAGATATCTGTATTGAGAGTGCAAAGGGGGTGCTTTGGCTTTGTCTGCAGGGGATATGTTCTTTGGTATATTTCTAGTGAAGTGATTTTGTATTTGTAGGCGGCATGATTTTTGTGTATTTGCAAGTGACTGGCTCGAACCTGGCTTATGATCATGCAAATGTTTGATTCTTGCTGTAATGCTCCGTATTAGACGGAATGTTATGCTTAGTGTGGGGAAATAATGATGCAAATGCTATGATTATGCAAAATGAGAGAACCAATCCAAGATCCTTTGGGGAGAAAGATCTCTGGGCGATCTGTCTGGAGGGAGAACTCCGCTGGGGAGAGAGATTATTGGCTGATTTGTGGGGAGAGAGGATCATTGAACGACCTCTCTAGGGAACCCTGTGGGGATCCCGGCTGGGGAAGCTTCTTCTTGGGGAAACCTTATGTTGGGGAATGAGAGGGCCTTGGAAAACCGTTGGGGAACAGAAAACCCTGGTAACTCTATTGAGGAAAATGAGATCCTGGAAACTCTACTGGGGAGAACCAGACAATCTCTGTGGGAAAGTGATTCTGCCGACTCTGCTGAAGATGAGAATATCCTGGCGACTCTTGCGAGGATAGGAAAGTCTTTGACAATTTTCTTTGAGTAAAAGAAGTTTAGGGCAACTCTGGTGGGGATGAGAATGTCCTGGCGACTAGCCGGGGATTTTTGATTGTGCCCTCTCTGCTGAGGAAGGCGAATCTGCCAGCTCTGCTAAGGATGAGAAAATCTTTGCAACTTTCTGTGGGAAAGTGGTTTAGGCAACTTTTTTGGGGAAAGAAAGTCTTGGAAACTTGTTGAGGATGAGAAAGTCCTGGCGACTGGATGAGGAAGAGGGAAATCCTGGCGACTTGCTGAGGAAAGTGACTCTTCCCACGCTGCTGAGGATGAGAAAATCCTGGCAACTCGCTGAGGAAAACTCTAGCGACCTCACTAGGGAAAAGAAGACTCTAGCAACTCTTTGGGGAAAAAGAAGTTCCTGGCGACTTTGCTAGGGAGGAGGAGTTCATGGCAACTTCGCTGGGGAAGAGCAGTTCAGGAAACTCAGTTGAGGATGAGAAAGTCTTGGCGACCAGCTGAGGAAAGAAGAATCCTGACAACTCAGCTGAGGAAAAGAGTGAATCCTGGCAGCTTCGTTGGAAAAAGGAATCATTGCAACTATGCGGAGGAAAAGGAGTTCGGGCACTGCTCGGGAGATTCTGCTTGGGGAGGAGAGAACTTCTGGGAAGTAATTCTGTTATGACCCTTTCGTCCAGGTTGCGTGCTGGGGATTAATGATTTTCTTGGTGACGCTCTGTGGGGATAAAAGATTTGTGGGAGAATACTCTTGTCAAGTAATCCTACTGATGATATGACTGCTGACTTTGCTGGGGATAACACCTGATATGCCCAATGATGTGAATGATTTGTCTGCCTTGAGTACCTGCAACATGTTAAACAAAGGAAACGCACAAGTGTCCTAAGGTATCCTCAACCGGATTCCGTCATAGGAGTTAGATTTGCTCAAGAGCACATATTCCCTGTAAGCATTTATTAAAAATGGCCTATATGTTTTCATGCAAATGTTGTATTACGAACTTTGGACATTTTGCAAACAAAAACAAAAAGTATAAATAAAGTGTGACTGGATATTCTGATTTATTGATTTGTATGCCCTGAATAGGCAAGTACAATGAAGAAGCGAATCCCTGAAAGGAGGAGACTGCTGTAAATTGAGAAAATAAAAGTGTTAGCAATGTTGAAGTTGAAACTCTAGTGAGCTTCCTTGCTATGACCTGTATGACCTGAATGCTCTTCTTATCTTGCTTTATGAAGAAAGTTGATTCTGACCGATGTTTTATCCTTTCGAAGCTTGTCATGTTATGTGAGTGATACAGACGAATTCAAAATGCAGTTGTTCGCTTTTTCCCTGATTTTGTGTGGATCGCCCTTTTGGGTTTTCAATCCACTGGGATACCCATTTTTACCTGAGTTGACCGATGTGGCTTTTCAACTCAGCGGGTGTACAATTTTTCAATTTATTCCCTTATTTTTGCCCAAGTCTTTTATTTTGTTTTTGACTTGCCAGGATGCCCTTTTTTTGCCTGGACTTACATTCTGTTTTTATGTCCAGCGGGTCTTTTATGCGAAGTATTTTTTAACTGCATCTGAATTCACAGGAGATAAGAAATCCTCGCCATCCATAGTAGTGAGCATCAGTGCTCCTCCAGAGAAAACCTTCTTTACTATGAATGGGCCTTCGTAATTTGGCGTCCATTTGCCCCTGTGGTCTGTATGAGGAGGAAGAAGTATTTTCAGAACAAGCTCTCCCACTTGGTATTCCCGAGGTCTGACTTTCTGATCGAAGGCTTTCTTCATTCCTTTTTGATATAACTGCCCATGACAGATAGCTGCTAATCTCTTTTCTTCGATTATACTTAGTTGATTATAACGAGATCGAACCCATTCTGCCTCATCCAGTTTCACATCCATCATTACCCGCAAGGAGGGTAGTTCAACTTCAACAGGTAGGACGGCTTCCATACTATACACTAGCTGATAAGGTGTTGCCCCAGTAGATGTTCTGATAGAGGTTCGGTACCCATGCAAGGCAAATGGTAGCATTTCGTGCCAGTCATTATAGGTGACTACCATCTTTTGCACAATCTTCTTAATATTCTTGTTAGCAGCCTCAACAGCGCCATTCATATTTGGCCTGTAAGGAGAAGAGTTTTGATGTTGAGTCTTGAAGTCCCGACATAACTCAGTCATCATCCTGTTGTTAAGGTTTGAACCATTATCAGTAATGATTCGCTCGGGAACCCCATATCGACAGATGATATCCCTTTTTAGAAATCGGGCTACCACTTGCCTGGTGACATTTGCATATGAGGTTACTTCAACCCATTTGGTGAAGTAATAAATGGCTACCAGGATGAATTTGTGACCATTTGAAGCAGTTGGTTTGATCTTTCACATCATATCAATGCCCCACATGGCGAAGGGCCAAGGTGAAGACATTACATTCAAAGGATTCGGATGCACATGCACTTTATCCGCGTAGATCTCGCATTTGTGGCATTTTCTAGTATAGGCACAACAGTCTTCATCCATTGTGATCCAGTAATAACCTGATCTTAACAATTTCTTTGCCATTGTATGTCCTTCGGCATGGGTACTGAAAGAACCCTCATGTACTTCGTGCATTAGCAAATCTGCTTCCTTCTTGTCAACACATCTGAGCAAGACCATGTCGAAGTTTCGCTTGTACAATGAACCATCAGTATTGCGGAAGTAACTGCCGGCTAGCCTTCTCAATGTCTTCTTATCATTTGCCGATGCCCCAGGTGGGTATGTCTGAGTCTCTAAGAAGCATTTGATATCGTGGAAACAAGGCTTGTTGTCAGTAATAGTGTCCACAGAGAATACATATGCTGGTCGGTCTAGTCTGGATACCAAAATCTGAGGTATATAATTGGCGACCTGTACTTTGATCATGGATGAAATAGTAGCCAAAGCGTCTGCAAACTGATTCTCATCTCAAGGGATGTATTCAAGCTTAACTGTTGTGAAGGAGGTCAACAATCTCCTCGTATAGTCGCGGTAGGGAACCAGATGTTCCTGATGAGTATACCACTTGCCGTTGGTCTAGTTGATTACCAAAGCTGAATCTCCGAATACATTCAAGGTTTTGATCCTGAGGTTAATGGCTTCCTTAATACCCATAATACAAGCTTCATATTTTGCTTCGTTGTTAGTGCATGCAAAGGTTAGCCTTGATGAGAAAGGCATATGAACTCCTTTGGGTGTAATAAGCACTGCACCAACTCCACGGCCGTTACAATTAACTGCCCCATCGAACATCATAGTCCATGTTTCTTCTGGATCATGCCCTTCAGTGTGAATAGGCTATTCACAATCTTTTTCTTTCAAGAACATGATGTCTTCATCAAGGAAGTCAAATCTCATAGGCTGATAATCATCAATGGGTTGCTCAGCCAGATAGTCAGACAATACACTGCCTTTGATGGCCTTTTGAGATGTGTACTGAATGTCATACTCTGTTAGAATCATTTTCCATCTTGCAACCCTTCCAGTAAGTGATGGCTTCTCAAATATGTACTTGACTGGATCCATCTTTGAGATCAACAAGGTAGTGCGAGTTAGCATATATTGTCTTAGTCGGCGAGCAGCCCACGCTAAAGCACATCAAGTTTTCTCGAGCAGTGAATAACGTTGTTCACAGTCGGTAAACTTTTTGCTTAGGTAGTATATTGCATACTCTTTTCGACCAGACTCGTCATGATGGCCTAACACACACACCATTGACTCTTCTAATATTGTCAGATACATGATTAGAGGTCTTCCTTCGACTGGAGGCATGATAATTGGAGGTTCTTGCAGATATTCTTTGATCTTGTCAAAAGCTTTATGACAATCATCATTCCACCTGACTGTTTTTTCCTTTCTTAACAGTTTGAACAAGGGCTCACAGGTTGTAGTGAGATGAGATATGAACCTTGAGATGCAGTTCAATCTTCCTAAGAACCCTCGAACTTCTTTCTCAGTCTTAGTCATACAAGGTCATAGTAGTGTCATTGTCGGTGCAATCTGGAGGGCTATCTCTGCAAGGGTTGAGATTTGGTTCATTTTAGTGATTGATTTTATCTTATTTAGAAAAAGTGAATGGAGTTTATTAGGAAAACATTGCCATTTATTATTTTGTGCGAAAATAACAAAAATGAAAGATAGTGAGCGAAAAGATTGTTTGCAAAAGATGTCCATTGTTCATTAATTTGAATTTGCACAAAATTCATATATGGCCCTATTAAAAAATGAGTCCGGACACCTTGGGCAAGATGCAGGACTTGATGCATGCTTAAACAGGAAATAATAATTACTCTGCAGTAGTAACCCTTATAATTTCCTCGGAAGACCAGTTGAGGACGTGTTGGCCTGGGACCCTTGGACGAATCCAGCTTTCCAGGATGTAGTCGCTTTCAGCCTCATCTTCCACATTGTTGATTGCATCCGGGGTCAGCATTCCCTCACTCACAAACTTGGGAGCTTCAGCAGCCTCCTCTTGGACCTGTCGGGATGATCTGTAACCCAAACCGAACTTGTCTTCCTTTCTCTGAACTTGCAGTAGCTTGCCCCAACCTTGGGCATTCCCGTCTTTGACAACCTTCCGAGCTTGTTTGTAAGAAGCAATTGAAGTACCAGACACTTTAGATGTTGCTTCATTGACATTGAGAGTTTTGAAACCTTGACTCATCGTCTCATGGTTCTCCCCATCCATCTCAATGTACTTGTAGGTAGCTAGATGACTGACGAAGATGTCTTCTTCTCCACAGATGGTGATAATCTGACCCTCCCACTCGTATTTCAACTTCTGGTGAAGGGTAGACGTTACTGCGCCAGCGGCATGAATCCAAGGTCTACCCAACAAATAGCTGTAGGCAAGCTGTATGTCCATCACATAGAAGGTAGTTTTGAAAATCTGTGGGCCGATCATCATAGGCTGCTCAATCTCTCCGAGAACCGATCTCTTGGAACCATCGAAGGCTCTCACAACTAGGTTAATTGGGCGGAGTGCAAGACCATCATATTCCAGCTTGACTAAGGCCTTCTTTGGAAGAACATTGAGAGATGACCCAGTGTCAACCAAGACATGAGAAAGTACAACACCTTTACACTCTAAGGTGATATGTAAAGCCTAATTATGATTACGACCCTCCGTCGTCAGATCAGCATTGGTGAACCTTAGTCCATGACTAATATTGACATTTGAAACCACCGTTTCTAACTGATTGAATGTGATCTCTTCAGGCACATAAGTTGCATGCAAGACTAAGGCCTTCTTTGGAAGAACATTGAGAGATGACCCAGTGTCAACCAAGACATGAGAAAGTACAACACCTTTACACTCTAAGGTGATATGTAAAGCCTAATTATGATTACGACCCTCCGTCGTCAGATCAGCATTGGTGAACCTTAGTCCATGACTAATATTGACATTTGAAACCACCGTTTCTAACTGATTGAATGTGATCTCTTCAGGCACATAAGTTGCATGCAAGACTTTAAGTAATGCATTCATGTGAGCTTCGGAACACATGAGTAGAGATAGAATGGAGATCTTTGAGGGTGTCTGGTGAAGCTGGTCCACAACTTTGTAGTCACTCTTCTTGATGATCCTCATAAACTCGTCTACATCCGGATCAAAGGATGTATTCTGAGTTTCTTTCATAGTTGGTTCTTCTGGCACCGCATTCTTGCCTTTAGCTTTGGCAGCAGCTTCTGCTTCAGCATTAACTCTTGGGAACTGTGAAGCGAAGAGACGTCCGCTTCGAGTGAAGCCTCTGCCTCCCCCTACATTATCAATTTTTGGTGTAGGAGTTGAAGAGTCAAGAGTGACTTTCTTTCTATTGCAATAAAGATCTGAGTCGTAATGCCAAGGTACGTCACTGCTGTTGTCATAGGGAACTGGTCCCGGCACCGTGATAGTAACCAGACTGATTACTGCGAAAGAAGGAGTTATGATAGTCTGTGGATCATAGTAGATGGTGACAGGAGATCTGATCGAAGATGGTGCAGGTGTGGTAAGTTTTTGATGTTGATGTTGATGGTGATGTGAGTTGTTGTCAAAAGAATCTGAAACATGAATGGTTGTTGGGTCATAATAAATGGTGACTGTTGTGATGTCTTCATTGATGGTTGTTGTTGTTGTAGTAGACTCTGTTGGAAAAATGTTTGCTGAATTTGTAGGAGATACCTCTGAAATGGTGTTTCCTGATGTTGTAGGAGAGATGTTTGGTGAAGTTGTAGAAGTCGAAACCGTTGAAGTGATTTGTAGAATTCCTTCCCTGATAAGATTGTTGATACCGATCTTCAAATTCGCACAACCGTTGGTAGATATCCAATAAGCTTCACAATGGGCCTTACAACCCAGGAACACTTGGAACTTCAATAGCTGATCTTTAACCTCGGCCAGAGGTGTTTGAATACTTGCAACATTGTCAATTAGGTTTGCTGGTTGATCCTCCTCAATGTCCTTTATCCTAGGCCCACCATGGCTAGGCATAGGATTCTTGATAAAACTTGGAGGGGGTGCAAAGTTGACTGCCTTAGAATCAATCAAATCTTGAACCTTCATTTGCAGGGCCCTACATTTTTCAGTTGCATGACAAGGTGCATTTGAATGAAAAGCACATCTTACATTGGCATCATAGTTCCTTGGGAGATTCAGAGGATCTGGTGGAGTCAAGGTTCTTAATTCAATCAGATTGAGCTTCAGTAATTGTGGAAATAGAGCTGCATAGGGCATTGGGATGGGGTCGATAACCCTGTTGATTTGTGAAGTCCTTTGCTAGAATGGACGTTGTTGTTGATTGTTGTTGCTGTAAGACCTCTGTTATTGAGGAAATTGTTGTTGTTGTGGGAAGTGTTGTGGTTGATGATACTGCTGTTGCTGAGGTGCTGGAGTAGGGATGGTGACAGCAGCTACTGATCTTTGCATGTATTGAGGCCTACCTCTGCCCATATGTATTGAATTAGTTTCACCCTTCCTACGAGGCCCTGAGAAAGGTTTTTTGGCATTGCTGGAACTAGCACTGTTGTCAGAGATCTTACCCATCTTCAATAAGCTTTCAATTCTCTCACCAGCTATAACTACATCAGCGAAGCTGGTAGAAGAGAAAGCAGCAAGCCGGTTAATGTAGGTTCCTTGTAGGGTATTCATAAACATATCAGCCATTTCCCTTTAAGACATAGGTGGCTGGACAGCAGCAGCAAGCTGTCTCCATCTTTGGGCATATTCTCGGAAACTTTCTCTTGAAGACTGAGACATACCCATCAACAAAGTCTGGTTGGTTGCCATATCCAAGTTGTACTGATATTGGCATATAAAAGCTTCAGCTAAGTCTTTCCAACATCTGACCGTAGCTCTGGATAGGTGAGAATATCACTCACGGGATGCCCCAGTTAAACTGTCTTCAAAGTAAAACATCCACAACTTCTCATCCATGGTATAGGCTTTCAATCTTTCCAAAAAGGATTGAAGATGGGTATGAGGACAGGAAGTATCATTATACTTCTCAAAGCAAGGAGGTTTGAACTTGTGAGGAATCGTGACTCCTTCCACTAAACCCATATCCATACATCAAATCCCAAAGAGTTATGGGATTCCAGAGATCTCAGCTTCTCTTCTATTTCATCCAGACAATGATCATATGCTTCATCCCCAGCACCAACTACTGTAAATTGCTCGTCTTGAGGATCCTCCTGCAGGATACGATCTCCAGTGTTCCTTTGGGTATTTCCAATAACATTGACTTCAGGGTTGAGGTGGGGTCACAACTCTGGTGGATTTGTTCGTAGTTGTCCGTGATCGTTGTTACTAGTACCTCTAATGCCAGCATGATTCTCTTCCGGAGTTTGCCGCTCGACTAACTCCCTCAATCTTTCTTGGCTCTGAGCCAACCCAGTCATTACTGCCATGAACTGATTCATCTGAGCCCTTATCTCAGTTCTTTCATTAGCCATCTGAGTTCTTATGTCAGTCAAATCTTGTTGAACCTGATCCATCTGAACTCTCGGAAATTTGTGTCTTGTAGGATACTTGTGGACGCGGTTGATGGGGAAAACCCTCCTACGAGCAATGTTTCCTGAAACCACAACAAAGTGAGAAAAACAACAACAAAAACACCTGCAAAAAACAAAGGATATGAAGTTAGCATGCAATGCAGTATGTCTATTTTTCTTCCAAGGGTATCCGAGTTTGGTTCTTAGTTTTGACCTTTCAGACCTCTAGGAATGATGAAGATGTTGAAGCAAACGAAGCTCAAGTGAAAATCCAGGTAATACATAAACCATAACATTAAAAATGCCAAAATACATAGTTTATGATTACAACAAGTTCCCATGGTGGGTCAGAATACAATCAGGTCAAGAATACAACAATCAAAACCACCATGGAGAATTAAAGTACAACCAAAATAAAATACAAGTAAGATAGAAATCAAACATCCAGCCCAAAGTTATCCTCTTTGACTTCTTTCAGGAGAGCATCAGTCACTGGCCCAACTGGGTGCTCTGTGATGGTCCTGATGAGAAGGTTTCTGGTTGCAATGGCATTTGTCATCTTCTGGTACTTGTTTTGTTCTTTTGATCTCTTCAACCCCGCCCGGAGTTTCAGCTCGGAGATTTCCTTCTCTGCTACTAGGAGTGCTTTTTGACTCTTCTTCTCATTGGCTTCTAGCTGCCCTATCTTAGCCTGTGTCTTCTGATCTTCTTGCAGGTGAGCTTCAGTGATCCTGATCCATCTAGCCTAACTCTCTTCTAGGTAGTGTTCAGCTTTGGCTTTCTGAATCTTGGCTTCTTTGCAAGCATTCTTCAATACCAACTCTCCTGCTCGGGCTTTTCTGATGAAGTCCTATGTTTTCTCAATCTTAGTCACATGCTTGAGGCGTAGCTTTTCTAACCTCTCATTGTCCAGACGACTGTCATTCCTTTCCCAAAGGGTCTTCTTCAAAGCTTCAACAAGTTGGGCATTCCTCTCTTTTAGCTTCTCAAATTCCTCCAGACTGATTGTAGCTATGGGCTCTACTGCTGATGGCCCTGGAACATCTTCCAGGGTGAATGACATGCGAGTAATTTGTCCTCTGATGCGCGACTATTCAATGTACTGAGCTGAAGCTATGTTGTTACACTTCCCCAAAATAGCAGTCTCTTTTGTTTGTATGTGGTCCCAAGCCCAGGCTGCTTGTCAGACAATGACATGATTGTTCTGAACAACATAATAAAGAGACTCTACTAAGTCTTTCTCTCGAGGTGGATGTACTAGGGAATACCCTAGCTGTCTTCTGAATAGCAAAGGATTGTAATTGATGCAACCCTTTACTCCAATAAGTGGCACATTAGGATAATGTCCACAGCTTGTAATTATGTCACTGCCCTTGGTGTTCTGAGTATACCACCTGATGTCTTCTGAAGTAAGGGCTATCATATTCTTATCCCAATTCCTTGACTGATGTGGGTTCAAGAAAACTTTCGTCTTCGGCATATGTCTCATCAACCAACTGTAGAAGAGAGGTGCACAACATATGACCAGTCTTCCTCTTTGTTTCTCATTCCTCTGATGAACTGAGTAGTAGAAATCTCCTAGCAAGGTAGGAACTGGATTCCTGAGCATAAATATGTGAATGGAATTCTTGCTTACAAACTTAGGCTCGTCTGAAAATAAGATGATACCATATATACTAAGATCCAGGAGAGTACAAACAGATTCCCAATTCCCTAATATAGCCTGCTTTGTAGCCTGAGTGATTAAGAAGTCCAAATGGAGGCCTGGGATTCCAACTTTGGAAGTCATATGCTGATCAATGATGGTGGCTTCCAAATTCAAAGCTTTAGCTATATCTTCATTCTTAGGAGCAGTCATCTCATGGTTGAAAGGAATTCCTCCTCTGATAGGGACACCCAACAACATAGAATACTCTTCCAATAGAGGGCCTATCTGAAAATCTGGGAAAGTGAAACAACAGAGAGGAGGGTCATAGAACTGAAGACAGGTGTGAATCATGCTCCTCTGTGATGCGTCTGTTGCACCCCAAAATTTTCCCTCCACAAGACAATTCATTGTGCCTCAAGGTTCACAATGTTCATAAGACATCTCATGAGGTTCACAAGGTTCACAAGGTTCACAATTGGTTGACAAGTTTGACAATTCCCTCAGACAATGCATCCTCCTAAGCAATGCATCCTAAACTAGGGTTTTGACTTTCATCAGGCTAAATGGATTTCCAAGACTTCAAATGGGCTTCATAGCATCCTATATGTGTTCAAGAATCCCCATGTCAAGTTTCAAGACTTTCCCAAAAGATTTGCTCAGCCAGATGATCAGATAGGTTAAAATCAGTCAAAGTAGTTAAAAAGACAAACTGAGGTCAACAGTGGTCAAACCAAAGTCAAACTTCATGATGTTTTGCCAACATCAAGTATATAAGGTAAAATTCATCATTTTATCAAGGGTTGATCATGATTCATCAAGGAGATTTCAGATCAACAAGAATCAGGAGTTTCTAAATTAGGGTTTTCACAGGAAAAGTCAACTGAACTTTGACCAGCCATAACTTTCACATGCTTAATCAAAAAATTTCCATCCAAAGCTCATTTTGAAGGAAATTGAATTCTCTAAAACTTTGTGTCTCACAAGCCAAGCCCAAAAATGCTTCATTTGGAAGGTATGAGCTAAGACATTATAGGTCCTTTTAAAAGTCAACAAAAAGTCAACAACTTCCAAAGAGCATAACTTGTGAATGGTAAAAGATATGGACATGAGACCAAAGAGTTTGGTTAGAGGACTCTTTAATCTTTCCAAAATGTCCAAGAACACCTTCATAGCATTAAAATTGAAGGATTTGTGCCCTTGCAAAGTTGGGAAATTTTTGGGAGGTTTATGAAGCAAATGGGGTCTTAAAACCATAATTCATCAAATGGGCTTGCTTTTTTGTGATCCAATTACTTCCATGACATCATTCACGAAATTAAATTAATTTATTCATAATTTTATTCATTTTATTTTTATTTATTATGATTTTTTATGTTAAAAATCATTTTAAATTCAAATAAAATATAAAATAATGGATATTTAAATTGATTTGGTTTCTAGAAAGTCTTAAATCATATTTGGACTTGATTGATACAAGAATAATGAGGATCATACCAAAATAGCAAGGCTAGATCAAGATATTTCAAAATTTAAGAGCTAATCTTTTTCAATCTCCCAAGGATCAAATATCCACAAATTTGTTAAAGATTTTGACCTAATTCATTCACTCATATATAAGCAACATGATGCCAAGCACTATGGACGAATTCCCAGCCTCTTACACATTGTTCAAACTTCACAAAAATCTTTAAAAAACTCCAATTCGGTTTCCTACTTAGAAGCAATTTCAAAGCTTTTTAAAGGTTGCATTGGCTTCCTTGAACATCACTGAACATAACCTGATCATTATCATTGTCCAAAACATGCCTAAATGCATAATCCGAAATCGTGTTCTTGCATTTTTTTGATTTTTTCGTATTCTGTTATTCATGTGTTATAAATCTCTTTTGACTAATGTTTTGTGTTTATGATGAAGCAATGAACGTTTCTGGGTAGTTAAATTGAAATTTTGTGACCTTGGCCATGATATGCCATAGTTAGGGTTTCTGTTGCAGGTTTGGGGCTTTGTGTTTTACACCACCTTTGAACACTTTAAAGACATGGCTAGATTGTATAAGTCATAAGCAATTGATCTGGGTTGTTGATTTTTATAATTATTATGTTTTTCGTGGTGTTTCAAGAACCTAGGTTTTACTACAAAGTTTTGTTCGTAAGGGATTTCGCAGGAAATTTGGCATAAAAATTCGCAGGAAATCCAAGGAAGAAGACGAGTCCTTAGCGTGAATTCTCTGAATTCAAAAATCCATCTATTTTTATAAAATGTATTTGTTACTTCACTATCAATTGATGCGTTTGGTTCAGCTGGTGTGCGCGTTCGTTGGTAAAGGAATGGTCCTGGGATCGAAACCTCCCCAGGCCATTTTGGTTTCGTTTATTTTCATGATTTTTGCAGGTTAAAGGATAAAAGGATTGCTGCCTGGATCACTAGCACCAACGCACACATGGCCTGGTGGATGGCTTGCTGGTCCAAGGATGATGAAGCCTAGGGCGTGGGTTCAATCCCTGCCCTAGGTAAGTTTCAGTTTTTTTTGTTTTATTTAATTGTTTTGTTAATTATTTTATTGTTAATTAAATATAATCATGTTTAATATATATATATATATATATATATATATATATATATATATATATATATATATATATATATATATATATATATATATGTATATATATATATATATATATATATATATATATATATATATATATATATATATATATATATATATATATATATTTAAATAATTCTAGGAAAATAATATGTAAATGTTTTATATTTTCTAAAAAAAAACTTCTAATTTATTTTTTAAATTCTAAACCTAGTTTTTTTTATTATTATATATTTAAATCAAAATATGTATATATTTATTTAGTTATTAAATTAATATTGTAAATTAAATTAGAAACCCTAATATTTTTTATATATATAATTTAAACCCTAATTATCCTTAACCCTAATTTATTTTCTAATTTCTAAAAAACCCTAATTTCTTTTAAATCTTTAATTTCTCACTTTAATTATTTTTGTTTAAATATTATACTTAATAAATATTTCTAATATATATGATTAAATCATTAATCATAGTTTATTTTGTAAATAAATTAGTATATCTTTATTATTTTAATTTTCATCTCAAAATTCTTTAAATTTTTTTTATTTATATCTAAAAATACTTAATTGATTTATATATATATATATATATATATATATATATATATATATATATATATATATATATATATATATATATATATATATATATATATATATATATATATATATATATATATATATTATATTATTACTAATCTTTCTTCTTATAATTATTTCATCACTAACCTTTTATTTAATTGCTTATTTTATTATATAATTTGTTTTTATTATTATGTAACTGTATAAGCCATGTAATAGTCGTAGTATTTTATCGTTTATTTATTTATAAATATATTTCTTTGGTTAGTAAAATAGGGAGTGATAACATGTTTGCTTTAAAATTAATTTAGATCACTAATAATAAAAATTAAATATTTGAATTTGTACACACAAACACGTAAGTCGATCTTTGATCGCCATCTCACTTCTTAAGGGCTATCCCTCATGTTGCCTAAATAAAAAGGTCAAGTAAGGTGTCCTAAAGCAAGGTCCCTTCTCTTAAAATATCATCAAGTCCCTTTACGATTATAAGATTAAGTCCCTTCGAGGTTGCCTTCGTAAATGATCTCGTCCCTTTCGAATAAAAGATGATAAGTCCCTTCGAATTGCTAAGACACCTTATAGTTGCCTAAAACACAGATGACCCTTCATATGTCCCTTACAACATCCAAGGTAATGACTTCCTATTCCTTAATAATAGGGATAGTCTTACCATTGAAAGAACATTTAAGAACAGTAAAGATTTAATCATAGGGTAGGTTCTGATGGGCTAAAGACGTGTCTAATTATGTGTCTAGCGGTATCTTAACTGCAAGTGCACAGCCTATCGAAGTAATATTTAAGATTATCGATCCACAGGGACTCTATGGTTACTTAGTGCTAGATGAACTTCTAGTTTAGCTAAGGCGAATGGTTGTCACGATTTTTTGTTGATTTTAAAATATTAAAGGCGGAATTAAATTTAAGTTTTAATAAAATAATACTAAGGCGGTCGGTATGTAATTATACTAACTTAGGTGGGTCAATCTAACCTAGGCTTATAAAGGTGTTTACTTAATCTATTCGGTAGAGGTTACCAGTTTAAATACCCTCAACTCACACTCTCGTGGTCTTATCTCAGATCATACCCCTAAAGCCCTATGCCTGCTCTCGCTAGCCCATAAGTGTTTAGAGATAATTTTTGGAAACTTAGTAATTCTAATTTATTTTAAAGCGCTCTCGCTGTGTTTAATTTAAATGCCTAACTTTAGCTATCTGGTTAAAATCTCACACTCTCGTGGTCTTGACCTAACCTAATACTCTTTCCTTACTCTCGTAACGAAAAGGTCGATTTTAATTAAAAAGTATCAGCCAGAATGTTAAGTTATTAATTATTTTTAGCCTATGGTTAAATTTTACCGATTAAGTTTGTTTTAACTACATACCGCCCTAAGGTAATTAGCTACTCATTTTTGTTGAACCAGACAGAGACAGAAAAACAATAAACAAAATATTCATAGCAGAAAAATAAATAAACAAAATAAATATTAAAATTTCAATAAAATAAAAACCTGGTTAACAATACTATAGCAGACTCCTTCTTCCAAAGACCGGAAAGCTTGGAGTTGGCGGAAATCGAAAATAAAGCAAATTCTGAAGGTTTAGAAACAAGTAAATGTATAACAATTTCCTGATGTTGGAAATTGTTATATGTTGGGTTTGGATACAATAAGAATGAAAACTGAAAATAATGCTGAAATAAAAACAGGGTCGTAAAATAAAACGGCAGAGCTTCCGCAGGAAATTGATAGAAAAAATGCTATGTGTTTTCTTCATAAAACTTATGCTATTTATAGAACAATTAATGGGCTTGAAATTTGGACTTGTTGCATTGGGCCTTGCTGAAGTAGTGGAGGAAATATAGGAACGTGGCTAAAAAATAGGCAAAAACTTCTTCACGTAACGTTTTGACGTGGTCTCAGTCAATAACCTACTTTTTACCTTGTCACGGTCGTGACAAGGTCTTCACGCTCGTGTTCCTTGCATTTTGAGTGTCACGGTCGTGACAATGTGATCACGGTCGTGATGGCTTCTTTTGGGGTGTCACGGTCGTGACACCTTGGTGACGACCGTGAGTGCAACAAATTATGCAGTTCTGCAGGCTTCTTCATTTCTTCATCTTTTTATGGTTGTTCTTGTTCCTTTTGCTCTTAATTCATGATTTAGCTCCATATATGATGTACCTGCAAAATAGTAAGAAAAACTCGAGGAATCGGGTGTTAAAACGATGATTATGCGATAAAACGATAATGAAACTTAGCAATATAATCGATACATTTTCTCGTTATCAAACTTCCCCAAACTTAAACCTTTGCTTGTCCTCAAGCAAATAGTCGGTTGAAAATCGTTGGACAAGTTTTTATTGACGCATACACATAACAAACCGTACGAGGGACCGTTTTGTCGGATAAACCGGTACTTTGATAGAACACTAACGATACACTAATGACACAAGCAACAAGCTATGTCGTCGACTTCCTGTTAATCGAAACAATCAGAAATTTCTTTACGATTTCACCTAGAGTTTTTCAGTCTTATTTCGCCCGGTTTCATTCTAGCGCAATCACATTAAGCCCTTTGCCTTAGCACGCACGTAGTGGAGTAGCCGGTTAGCGACTTTGATCCTTTTTAAGCACGGGGTCTGGTACACGAGTGCGGTAACCCTACATATATTATCCGATTTGGAGGTTGTGGGGGATCGAGCCGTAGCACGCCCTACCAAGTTCAGAACCAGTACCTCTGAACCAACCCGCAATGGACTTCTTCCTTCTCATATTTCTCGTTTCTTATATGCGACCGTGTACTTTGGTGAAATTTCTTTTCATTTGCATCGAGATATGAAGGATCATTATTGATTAGGCATCAAATGCTTATATTCATCGGCTCCCCACGTGGTTTGTGTTCAAACGGTGCTGACTGCTAGTATAAACTACTAGGGGTTACTTTTGAACTGAAACTTAAAGTGTACTCGTAACGATAATCGGAATGGAATCGCTTAAGTGGGAAGTCAAAGGTGTCAAGATTGTATTGGTCTTGTTGAATCGTTCTCAGCTTCCTAATTACGATTTCGTAGGCGAGTCGGGTAATGCGAATAATTACAGATTTTTTTCGGTATGGCTAAATAAACGGGGAAAGTTCGAAATTAAAGAAAATATCACAAAGATTTGCTCGTTTCATTAACTTGCGAAAAGAAATACAATGGAATGGAAAAATGCGAAAAGGAAAAATGCGGAAATGAAAGGTACCTCTCCCACACTATATCATACATTGTTCTCAATGTTGTGATATAAATGCGGTAAAAGTACAGTACAAACGACAAAAACGAAAAACAAACATAAGCAAAACTAAAACTATGGCTGCTGAGGACCGCGGGGTCGGCTTCTGGTGCGGGAGCGTCTGGTAGGAGTCGCTTCAGGATCAGAACCGGTACCGGTAACAGCAGTGATATCAATGCGTAAGGCCTCTAGCTCACTGAAAATTTCTCCAAACTTCTCATTAGTAGCTTCCTGGTTTGCTGCAATAGTGCGGAGTAAAGCATCATACTTTGCCTTCTGCCTTCGCTCCAGTGCGGCGTTCATCTGGTTCTGCTGATGAATCGCACGGAGGACATCCTCAAGAGTGAAATCCTGTGTAGGAGGCTGTCGGGTAGATGACTCTGGAATATCCTGGACAGGCTCAGCTGCATCCATAGCGTCCTGCATCTCATCCGCTGGAGGATCTGCATGATCATCATGAATAGGGGCGTGGTCGGCAGCATTTGGTAAAATAAAGAGCCAGTTGGATCGGCTGGATGGGTCGATGCGGTCGCGGGACGGCAGAATGATATGGTGAAAAATGGTGTCATGGACAACAGGGCTATACCTGCCATCCTCTCGCTGCGCAATCAGGTGAGCGGACCTGCAATAACTCTTGGTGAGGAATTCTGCGGCTATGCCATCCAAATTGTCGAGCAAGTCTCTGAGCCCTAACTGAAAGGCGAGGGCGGAGACAATGCCGCCAATGAAAAATGGGGTGGAGCCTCTTTGCGCAATAGCCTGGATGTGAGAAAGCATGAACGGGGCAGCGTTGATCGGCTCGTCATTTAGAGCGCAGTGCAAGAATAGAAGCTCCTTGGAGTTGAGCTTATGGTTACTTTCTCGAGCGAATATGGTGTTGCAAATGACTCGGTGGAAATATCGGATTGCCGGGTTGTGGATGTGTGTAGCATTGAGGCTTTGGAAGGATGAGGCACAGGTATTGGTTATGTCGTGCCATAAAGTGAAAGCGGTTTCACTAAAATTATCCGGCACGCGGAGGTGAGCTTCATTTCCGTGAGCGAAGCCTAGCAACTCAGCTATCCTCTTTTGCGAAAGTTCAAACTCCCGGCCAAACAATCTGAATTTAGCAACGCCGGTAAGCTGACTCTGAGAACCGGTACCGGTGATGTAACAGAACGAGCTTAGGAACTCCAGTGTCAGCAACTCGAACGTGGGCTGAGGCTGACTGCATAGAACCCATAGATTAACCTTCTTAAGCAGGTTCTTGACACTGTTGAGCATTCCGAGCTCTCTCAAGCATTCAGTGTCGATATAACGCGTAGGTTGCAGACCGCGGTTCTGGAATCGGATAAATCTTTCTCTCTGGGTTTCTCCAGCATCACCTTCTCTAAATTGAATGGTATCCATTGCATGCAAGAGCTAGAGTGAGAGATGAAGATTTTTGATATTTGTGAAAAAGTGATAAAATGAGAGAAATAAGGATTCGGATAAATATTGGAGGGTGAGAATGTGATAGGTGTGGTGATAATGGGGGTTAATGAGTTTTAATTTGGTAATGGGAGGTTACGGAAGTTATGGAGAAAATGGGTGGTTTTTGGAAGTTATGGAGGAAGAAGAAGAAGAGGTCACGAAAAGAAACAGTTTTGTTTCTCACGAATCCTATATTTAGGGTTGTCACGGTCGTGACAGGGAGGTGACGGTCGTGACACGCTAAATGAGCACGTCACGATCGTTAGGGGGGTGTGACGACCGTGAGAGCTTGCTTCGTTGAATAATTTCCAGAAAACACTATCTCTTATATTTCACATACTTTATAATAATTTATTTTCTTCACTTCTCACTCAATATTACATTTAAACACCATATAATAATTTATTTCAACATAGTACTTTACTAACTTGCATGGCATGAGAGATTTTTATATAATAGGAGTAAATGCAAGCATAACAGTACATAGAATGAAAAATATATAAATTGATTAAAATGGAGAAATTTTGGAATTAGAAGTGCATTGCATAAGGTAATTGAAAATGAAATTACATTAATGAAAATACGGTACGAAATTGTTTGCGAAAAATAAATCTAACTAGAAACGAAAACAATGAGAAAAATAAACTAAATCACTTATAGCATTTTCAAAAGCGTTTCTTCAAATCTTCGATTGCGGAGTTCAAGTGATAGAATTGTTCACAGGTTATGTCAGTCAAACCTATAATGTCCAATCGCATGCTCTTAATGTCTTCCTTAAATGAATTTATATCAGTTTGGTAAGCTTCAAGAGTGTTCATGATATTCTGTAAGTTGTTAGCATAATCTCCTTGATTCACTTCAGGGGTTTCAATAACTTCGTCAGTGTGGTCAATGTCATGGTAACCAGGAGGTGTCTCAGGGTCAGTTTCGACATCGGTCATTATATCATCTTTTATCTTGTAAGACTGAGGTGTTTCAGGAGTGGATGGATAATCAGGTGGGGTTAACTCATAAAGCCAGTTATCCTTATTGTGAACACTTACTCTAGCATGGTTTGGCAGTGTGAACAGGGTTACTACCTCATTCCGGATTAGGTACTCGAAAGGTGGATGTCCTAAATTCCTTATGATATGTCGATTAAAGCAGAAGTTAAGATTCATAGGACGGATGGTACCTAAACGGTTGCACCTGTGCAATTGGTACCTAAGTCCTAAGGCATCAGCAATCATGGTTACAAGACCTCCTACTAATATAGGTAATTCAGGTTCTTCTTGGATACGGGTGAAGGTTTGCATCATGAAAGGTACACCATTAACAGGCTGTCCATTAGTGAAACATGACATAATGAATATCTCATCTTTAGAGACTCCGGTAATGTTTTCTTCTTTTCCAAAGAAGGTGTGGGCAAGGATCTTATGGAAGTAACGAAGAACTGGGTTATGGATTTCATCATTGTTCATGTTATTAGGTTCAGGGTGGTAGTTTCCGGTTAAAGTTCCCCAAAAGAAATCTAGTTCAATATCCATCAATTCTACCTGTGTGGTAGTAAAAGCAAAGGGTCCACTAGGGAATCCTAATAAGTCAGCTAGTTCTTTATGGTTAAAGTCATATTCTATTCCAAATAGGCGGAAACTGATAAATCCTTTCCTGAATCCAAAACCGCGCTCAGGTAGGTAAACTAAGGAGCTAAGGAACTCAAGGGTGAGCACGCGGTAAGTCACAAACTTATGTTGGATCAATGCATTCTCCCATCCAAGTGGGTTAAACAAGTACAGGATGCTATCATGTATACCTAGGGTTTCCATAGTCTGATCATCCGGGTACAGGGTCAAATCCATTTGCCTCTGTGATAACTCTTCAAACTTCATTCTTTGGTTTCTACCTCTAAATTTGGTTTCCATATGGTTTATTGGTTGGTTAGCCATGGTTAGTGCAAATATGGAGGAAACAAATCAGGGGGAGAAGGAAAGTGGAAAAGACTTTTAGAAAATCTGTAAAAAGTGATTTAAGATAAAAATAAGAAAATGAAATGCATAATTTAAAGGCAATAATAGTAATATAAAATAAAACTATAAAATGACAAAACAAATAGTAAAACGATAAATAACAAAATGATAAAGAGAATAGTTTAAATAATTAAATGAGTAAATGGGTTGCCTCCCACTAAGCGTTGTTTTTATCGTCAAAAGCCTGACGTAATGCTTAGGTTTAGATTAATCAGGGGAATTAGTGGACAACTCTAAAAGCCTTAGATTATTTGCATAATCTCTATTTTCAACTTTATGATAATGTTTTAAATGTTGTCCGTTTACTATGAATGGTTCACTATTCCTACCCTTAATTTCTATTGCTCCACTCGGGAACACTTTAGTTATTTCAAAGGGTCCTGACCATCTAGATTTTAATTTTCCAGGGAAGAGCCTAAGTCTTGAGTTAAAAAGGAGTACAACGTCTCCCACATTAAATTCTTTCCTAGATAGGCGTTTATCGTGCCATCGCTTAGTTCTTTCTTTATATATCTTAGCATTCTCATAAGCATCTAGCCTTAATTCTTCTAATTCGTTAATGTCTAGGATTCGCTTTTCTCCTGCAGCATTATAGTTTATATTGAGAGTTTTAATCGCCCAATAAGCTTTGTGTTCTAGTTCTACTGGGAGGTGACAAGATTTTCCATAAACTAGTTTGAAAGGTGTAGTACCTATGGGTGTCTTGTAAGCGGTCCTATAAGCCCATAAAGCTTCATTAAGTTTAGATGACCAATCTTTCCGAGATATGGCGACAGTCTTTTCTAAGATTTGTTTAATTTCTCTGTTTGAGACTTCGACTTGTCCACTTGTTTGTGGGTGATATGGTGTTGCCACACGGTGTCTTACTCCATACTTAGATAGTAATTTGTCAAAGATTTTTGAAATGAAGTGCGAGCCACCGTCACTTATGACGAGTCTAGGCACACCAAATTTGGGAAAGATTATATTTTTGAAAAGCTTTATTACTACTCGTGTATCGTTTGTAGGAGAAGCTATAGCTTCAATCCATTTCGAAACATAATCAACAGCTACGAGTATATAATTGTTACCGAAAGATGATGGGAATGGTCCCATGAAATCTATTCCCCAGACGTCAAAGATTTCTACTTCTAATATTCCTTTTTGAGGCATTTCATCTCTTCTTGAAATATTGTCGGTGCGTTGACACCGATCGCAATTTATAACAGCGATGTGGACATCCTTCCATATATTAGGCCAGAATAAGCCGGCTTGCAAGATTTTTGCACAAGTCTTGGAAGTGCTTGCATGTCCACCATAAGGAGATGAATGACATTGAGCAATGACATCTTCTATCTCTTCTTCGGGAATACATCGACGAAAGATTCCATCGGGTCCTCTTTTGAACAATAATGGTTCATCCCAGTAATAATGTTTTAGAAGAATTTCTTTTTCTGCTGATAGGTTAGATCGGGTGGAAGAGCTCCTGCGGCTAGGTAGTTGACAATGTCAGCGTACCATGGCAGTCCTACAGTTGTATGGATTGTTTCCACGGGTTCTGGTTCATTTATGTCTAACTGAACTAGGTCGCTTCCTATTTGTGCTATCAGCTGTTCATACGGAAAATCATCGTTAATTGGCACTTGTTCGGGTTTAATACCTTCTAATCTAGATAAATGGTCCGCTACGACATTTTCAGTACCTTTCTTATCTTTTATTTCGAGATCAAACTCTTGTAAGAGTAGAATCCATCTCAAGAGTCTTGGTTTAGCATCTTTCTTAGTTAATAGATATCGGATAGCAGCATGATCTGTGTAAACGATTATTTTCGCTCCTACTAGGTAAGAACGGAATTTGTCAAGCGCAAAGACAACTGCTAACAATTCTTTTTCAGTAGTGGCGTAGTTCATCTGAGCAGAATCTAAGGTTCTACTGGCATAGTAAATCGCATGAAGTTTCTTTTCCTTCCTCTGGCCTAGAACTGCGCCTACAGCATAGTCACTCGCATCGCACATGATTTCGAAAGGTAATCTCCAGTCAGGGGGTTGCATGATTGGTGCGGTGATGAGGGCTGTTTTTAGGGTTTCGAATGCTTTAAGACAATCTTCATTGAATATGAACTCAACGTCTTTCATTAATAATCCAGTAAGAGGTTTAGTGATTTTTCGAGAAATCTTTGATGAATCGTCGGTAAAAACCGGTGTGTCCTAAAAAGCTTTGTATTTCTCGAACGGTTTTAGGGGGTTGAAGATCTTTTATGACTTCTATCTTAGCTTTATCTACTTCAATTCCCTTGTCTGATATAACGTGACCTAATACGATTCCCTCTCTGACCATAAAATGACATTTCTCCCAGTTAAGCACGAGGTTTACTTTTACACATCTTTCTAACACCATTTCTAAGTTTGATAAGCATCCTTCAAAACTTTGCCCGCATACAGAGAAGTCGTCCATGAACACTTCCATGATGTTGTCTATAAAATCTACGAAGATTGACATCATACATCTTTGAAAGGTTGCAGGAGCGTTGCATAATCCAAAGGGCATTCGTCTATAAGCGAACGTTCCATATGGGCATGTGAATGTAGTCTTCTCTTGATCATCTGGATGGATAGGGATTTGGAAAAATCCTGAGTAACCGTCAAGATAACAGAAGTAAGAATGCTTGGCTAATCGTTCTAACATTTTATCTATAAAGGGTAGTGGGAAATGATCTTTTCGAGTGGCTTTGTTTAGTTTACGATAATCTATGCATACTCTATGTCCCGTCACTACTCTTTGCGATATCGATTCGCCTTGAGCGTTTTTCACAACAGTGATACCTCCTTTCTTTGGCACTACATGTACTGGACTAACCCATTCACTATCAGAGATTGGATATATTATTCCGGCATCTAGTAGTTTCTTAACTTCTTCTTTTACTACAGTGCTAAGGATTGGGTTAATTCTTCTTTGAGATTCTCTGGAGGTTCTGCAATCTTCTTCTAGCAGAATACGATGCATACAGACTGAAGGGCATATTCCTTTGAGATCAGATATGTTATATCCTAATGCAGTTGGATATTTCTTCAAGACATCTAAAAGTTTCTTTGTTTCTATAGTTCCTAAAATGGAATTTATTATAACTGGTCTTTTACATTCAACGTCTAAGAATTCGTACCTTAGGTTATGAGGTAAAGTTTTTAATCCTAATGTAGGTTTATCTTTACTTGGCATGGGATCCGGTGTAAGTGCTAAACTTTCGCTTAGACTATCATCCTGATATGGTTTACGCCAATTATCATCTTCGAAAATCGGAGGGATTTGAATTTTCATTATTTCCGAATAGGTAGTCTCTTTCAGTTCCATTTCTCTTACACATTCGTCAATTACGTCCAATAGATAGCAGGTATCCTCTATAGCTGGTGATTGTAAGAATTCTGTTAAAATAAATTCAACTTTCTCTTCACCCACTTCAAAGGTCAGCTTTCCTCTTTTTACGTCTATTATAGCTCCGGCGGTAGCTAAGAATGGTCTTCCTAGTATGATAGGTGTAGTGGAGTCTTCAGAGATGTCCATGATTATAAAATCAGTAGGGATGTAGAATTGTCCAATACGTACTGGGACGTTTTCTAGTATGCCTACAGGATATTTAACAGAGCGATCGGCTAGTTGAACAGACATTTTAGTTGGTCTAAGGTCTCCCATGTCTAGCCTTTTGCAAATCGTTAAGGGCATAACACTGATACTGGCTCCTAAATCGCATAGAGCTTTGTCAATGACGAATTTTCCTATTACACAGGGTATAGAGAAACTTCTTGGATCTTTTAGCTTAGGAGGCATATTATTCTGAATTATGGCGCTACACTCAGCAGTAAGTGTAACTGTTCCGTTATCCTCTATCTTTTTCTTATTGGATAAGATTTCTTTTAAAAACTTAGCATACGAGGGTATTTGGGTGATAGCTTCTGTAAACGGAATATTAATATTCAACTGTTTCAGAAGTTCGACAAATTTCTTAAATTGACCCGTCGTCTTGGAATTGGTTAATCTCTGAGGGTACGGAATTGGTGGTTTATAAGGTGGTGGAGGCATATAAGGTTGTTCTTTCTCCACTACCTCTTGATTATCATCTTCCTTTTCTTCTGGATCATTCACCACTTCAGTCGGTTTATCCGGTTTTTGGTACATGGCTGGATTGTCAAGTCTTGGATCGGTAGGTCCGTCAAGTTCCTTTCCACTTCTTAATATTACGGCATTGGCATGTCCTTTCGGATTAGGTTGAGGTTGTCCAGGGAATACTCCAGCTGGTGCAGCGGTAGGTGCTTGTTGTTGAGCTACTTGTGAAATCTGAGTTTCAAGCATTTTGTTATGTGTAGCTAATGCATCTACTTTGCTCACTAATTGTTTAATCTGCTCACTAGTGTGAATGTTTTGGTTTAAGAAGTCCTTGTTTGTTTGAGATTGGTTAGCTATAAAGTTCTCCATCATCAACTCAAGGTTCGATTTTCTAGGGACATTAGGAGCAGTCTTTTGATATCCTGGTGGTGTAGCTGGTGCTTGACCTGGTGCGTATAAAGCATTGTTGTTCTTATAGGAGAAGTTCGGATGATTTTTCCAACCTGGGTTGTATGTGTTTGAGTATGGGTTTCCTTGAGCATAATTCACTTGATCAGTGGGAGTTCCTGTCAATAGTTGACAATCAGAAACTTCGTGTCCTGAAACTCCACATAACTCACAGTTAGGTGTTACTGCAGCCACGGTGGCTGTTGGTGTTATGGCCAAGTTGTCGATCTTTTGGCTTAGTAGGTCAAACTTTGCATTGACTTGGTCCATACTACTCACTTCGTACATACCTCCTTTTGTTGGTTTCTCAGTTGCGACTCTCTCGCTTCCCCAAAGGTAATGGTTTTGAGCCATACTTTCGATAAGTGCATAAGCATCATTATATTCTTTGTCCATCAATGCACCGCCCGCGGCAGCGTCAATCGTCATTCTTGTATTGTACAAGAGTCCATTATAGAAGGTATGGATGACCATCCATTCTATTAATCCGTGATGTGGACAAAGTCTCAGCAAATCTTTATAGCGTTCCTAAGCTTCGAATAGTGATTCGCTTTCCCTTTGCTTAAATCCGTTGATCTGAGCTCTCAGCATAGCTGTCTTGCTAGGTGGAAAATATCTGTTCAAGAAAACTCTCTTAAGTTCCTCCCACGTAGTTACTGAGTTCGAAGGCAGAGATTGAAGCCAAGCTCTTGCTCTGTCTCGAAGTGAAAAAGGAAACAAACGTAGTCTAATAGCTTCTTGGGTAACTCCATTGGCTTTTACGGTATCAGCGTATTGCACAAAGATCGAAAGATGAAGGTTCGGATCCTCGGCAGGATTTCCGGCGAATTGATTTTGTTGCACGGCTGATATCAACGAAGGTTTTAGTTCGAAATCATTTCGGTTGATAGCCGGTGCGGCAATGCTTGAATGCGGTTCAGCTTGCGAAGGACTGGCGTAATACTTGAGTGGGTGATTCTGTTCTTCAGCCATCTCTGCGTCCTTTGATGTTACGACTGGTTTAGGCGGATCTAATTGAAGATCTGGAATATTGTAACTTTGTTCGTAATCGAATATACGTCTTCTTACGTGTAAGAAGCGTTCCGATTCAGGGATTAGAGGTTGCAAGTCTTCGCCTTTAGAGCGAGTACTTGGCATACACTCAGGAATTAAATTAAATAAATTAAATAGTTGATACCTTAGTCTAGATAATGCTACCTAAAGTGCACTAGTAACTAAATTAAGGTCCCCAGCAACGGCGCCAAAAACTTGATGGGCTAAAGACGTGTCTAATTATGTGTCTAGCGGTATCTTAACTGCAAGTGCACAGCCTATCGAAGTAATATTTAAGATTATCGATCCACAGGGACTCTATGGTTACTTAGTGCTAGATGAACTTCTAGTTTATCTAAGGCGAATGGTTGTCACGATTTTTTGTTGATTTTAAAATATTAAAGGCGGAATTAAATTTAAGTTTTAATAAAATAATACTAAGGCGGTCGGTATGTAATTATACTAACTTAGGTGGGTCAATCTAACCTAGGCTTATAAAGGTGTTTACTTAATCTATTCGGTAGAGGTTACCAGTTTAAATACCCTCAACTCACACTCTCATGGTCTTATCTCAGATCTTACCCCTAAATCCCTATGCCTGCTCTCGCTAGCCCATAAGTGTTTAGAGATAATTTTTGGAAACTTAGTAATTCTAATTTATTTTAAAGCGCTCTCGCTGTGTTTAATTTAAATGCATAACTTTAGCTATCTGGTTAAAATCTCACACTCTCGTGGTCTTGACCTAACCTAATACTCTTTCCTTACTCTCGTAACGAAAAGGTCGATTTTAATTAAAAAGTATCAGCCAGAATGTTAAGTTATTAATTATTTTTAGCCTATGGTTAAATTTTACCGATTAAGTTTGTTTTAACTACATACCGCCCTAAGGTAATTAGCTACTCATTTTTGTTGAACCAGACAGAGACAGAAAAACAATAAACAAAATATTCATGGCAGAAAAATAAATAAACAACATAAATATTAAAATTTCAATAAAATAAAAACCTGGTTAACAATACTATAGCAGACTCCTTCTTCCACAGACCGGAAAGCTTGGAGTTGGCGGAAATCGAAAATAAAGCAAATTCTGAAGGTTTAGAAACAAGTAAATGTATAACAATTTCCTGATGTTGGAAATTGTTATATGTTGGGTTTGGATACAATAAGAATGAAAACTGAAAATAATGCTGAAATAAAAACAGGGTCGTAAAACAAATCGGCAGAGCTTCCGCAGGAAATTGATAGAAAAAATGCTCTGTGTTTTCTTCATAAAACTTATGCTATTTATAGAACAATTAATGGGCTTGAAATTTGGACTTGTTGCATTGGGCCTTGCTGAAGTAGTGGAGGAAATATAGGAACGTGGCTAAAAAATAGGCAAAAACTTCTTCACATAACATTTTGACGTGGTCTCAGTCAATAACCTACTTTTTACCTTGTCACGGTCGTGACAAGGTCTTCACGCTCGTGTTCCTTGCATTTTGAGTGTCACGGTCGTGACAATGTGATCACGGTCGTGATGGCTTCTTTTGGGGTGTCACGGTCGTGACACCTTGGTGACGACCGTGAGTGCAACAAATTATGCAGTTCTGCAAGCTTCTTCATTTCTTCATCTTTTTATGGTTGTTCTTTTTCCTTTTGCTCTTAATTCATGATTTAGCTCCATATATGATGTACCTGCAAAATAGTAAGAAAAACTCGAGGAATCGGGTGTTAAAACGATGATTATGCGATAAAACGATAATGAAACTTAGCAATATAATCGATACATTTTCTCGTTATCAGGTTCCTCTTAAGTACTTGCTCACTCCTTTAAAAACATTTCATAACACTTCACATTTTCAAACAATTTTCAAAACAAAGTCTTTATATATATCCGTACAAGGATCATTATAAAGTACTTAAGAAAATTTTCAATCACACACTACACTTCTCAAAACAGTTTAAAGTGAGCTAAGTAACTAAGAGCCCATGGATAACCATGGATATAAAGGGTGCTAACACCTTCCCTTTGTATAACCTACCCCCCGAACTCAAAATCTTTTTAAGGTCTTTCTTGTTCTTTTATGTCCTTTCCTTTTGGATAAAATAAAAGTCGGTGGCGACTCTTGCTATCCGCAAAATTTAACTAAAGTCAGTTCTCCCACCGTGTTACAGAACTGGCAACTCTGCTGGGGATCTATAAAAGAGGGATACCCTTAGGAATTAGATCACTTTAAATTGTTTGCCTTGATTACTTTATACTTATCTTTTGGGGTGCTCTTATGTGTGAAAGATCCTAACCCGGATCTAGTGTACCTTAGATAAATGGCAATAAACCAAGAAAACTGTACGGCGTATACCGATATGGTTGATCTGGTGGCCATAGTTAGTGTGACTTCTTGGTGGGTGCTTATGTTCCTTAAGTAAAGTTGAGGATAATATGAGGCTACCATATGTTGTCAATACACTAACTGACTTTTAGAATCCTAGTCACCCCATCTTGGCCTTTAGAAAAGTAGTGAGATAACCGGCTTTGTTGAAGACTGAAGTTGGTTGATACTCGATGCTACACTCATTGAGATTCTAAACTTGGAGGGTTTTGGTTGGCAAGTAAGTTGCCTACTGAACAATCACCCTTGTGAAGGATCAATGATATTGAGATCCCTTAGAACCTGGTTACTTTATAGGACAGGATGAACCAACTAACTTCAGGGGAGGGTACTTACCTTTAAACCTCATGCAAGCCTTCAAACCTAGGGCTATTGTGTGACTTGTTTGTGTGTGCCACATGTTTGTGATTGAGCATAACATCATAGCATCATCATGCATCATAAGCATAGCATTTTCACTAACCATTTCAAGGACCAAAGGATTTATCTTTGTTCTTTGTTGCAGGTCATGGCTTCTGCTCGTAGGAATACTATCCGGATCAACTTTGTAGGGATACCTCCTAAGCTTAAAGAATTGGTCTCTCAAGTTTTCTGAAAACTCCCAGTTCATCAAGAGACATGGTCACCTACTAGATCTAGTCACTTCAGGGTTCAATGAAGACATGATGAGTGTCATGTTTCAGTTCTTCGATCCTAAACACCATTGCTTCACATTCCCCGACTATCAGCTGGTTCCTACAATGGAAGAGTTCTCTAAACTACTGGGTATACCTATCCTTGATCGGAGACCCTTCACAGGCTTAGAAAAAGAGCCTAAACCTGAAGTCATTGTTGCAGCCCTACATCTGAAGAAATCAGACATTGTTCTAGAAACAAGGAGTGGAGTTAAGGGTATTCTTGCTAAGGTATTGATGGAGAAGGCTCAAGTGTTCTTGAAGGCTATGAGTTATGATGCTTTTGAGGAGATCTTAGCCTTGTTGATTTATGGCTTAGTTTTGTTCCCCAATCCAGATCCGTTCATAGACGTTCACGCCATCAACATATTTCTGAGTCACAATCCAGTGCCTACATTACTTGGAGACATTCTGCATTCTCTTCATACTCGTACTACGAAGGCACGAGGAACTATGATGTGCTGCATACCTTTTCTATCTAGGTGGTTTATTTCTCACCTTCCTCGATCAGTGATGAAGAATGAACAAGGATTCAGATGGTCCAAGAGAATCATGCACTCTCTCATTCGGATATTCATTGGTGCTCTAGATCTATGGAGAATGTTACTATCATTGACCGTTGTGGGGAGTTTCCTAATGTACCACTTCTAGGCATAAGAGGAGGCATTACTTACAACCCTTCCTTATCTTTACGACAGTTTGGTTATGCTCAGAGTGATGGTCCTCATGACATATTGATTCAGGGTATTGTGTTTGACTACGACAACGATCTGCAAGGTTACCGTCAAAGGTTCATACGAGCATAGGGGAAAGTGAACAAGGTTGACAGCAAGACTCTGGAGCCCAAGTACACTATTCCTATGGAAGCTTATCTCAGATGGGTGCGATCTCGTGCTCAGACTCTTATGATGCCATATCCTGCCATCCTACCAGTTACTATGGAGCCTGTTGCTGAAGGAGATACTTCTTATACCATCCTTCACCCAGACATGCCCACTAACATAGGAGACTTACAGAGGTCCTGGATCCAGTTGAAGGAGCAAAGGGATACTTTTGAGACTCATTACAAAGCAAGTCAAGAAAGAATCATGGAGCTAATAAAGCAACTTCACGAGGAGCGGAATCTCAACTCATACCTCAACACAAAGAGGAAACGTCCATGGGAGACTTAAAACCCCATTTTTTGTACTTATTTCATTTTTATTGTAAGCCCAAGGGGCAAACAAATTTATTACTAATAAAAGTTTACTTTTTGGTTGTTTAAACAAATTTAAATCCTGCGGTCCTTGAAAACATTGCATACGCATTTATACACCATATCATTGCATCACAGGTTTCTTACGAATAGGTATCTTATCTTCTCGCTGTTTATTTCAGCAGAAATGGCTCTTGAACAAACAGTCAAAGATCTCCAGGCTCAGAATGCACAATTCCAAGAGTTGATTCTGAACTTGTCCAAGGGACAAGATGAGTTGAAGACACTGCTGGCTAAGAAGAAGAATCCTGAGGACAACAAGGATGATCATCTGAAACAACTACAAGCTGAGATGACAGAAATGAGGACCCAGATGAATGACCAGGTGGCTCTTATTCAAAGTTTAGCTCAAGGGCAAGAAGAGCTAAGAACCTTTGTCCACAAACTTCAAAGTAATGGAGTCAGGAATCTAATTGTCAGTCAAACTCCATTAAAACAAGCTGATTTGGTTGAAAGGAAGATGAGGATAAAAGATGGTAAGAGACAGGTTGCCACTGATTTTTCTTCATTTGAAGAAGAAAGACCTGATAAGGTTAATCCACCTCAACACAAGGAATGTAGAAGGCAGTTTATCAAGTTCAGCACTCCAATGTCACAAGTTCTGCAATGCTTGTTGGAGATGAAACTAATTTCTTTGAAAATTCCTCCTCAAAATCCTAATACTGCCTTTCCTCATTATAATTCCAAGGCAAGGTGTGAGTATCACTCCAACAGTCCTGGACATGATACTAATAGTTGTTGGACATTGAAGAAAAAGATTCAAGACCTGATTGACGAAGGAATCCTAAAGGTTACTCCAGAAGGTCAAATTGAGTTCCACTATCGTCCATCAAACATCGAAGCTGCAAGAAGAGTTGCCCAAAGTAGCAAGAAAGGAAGATTACCAATTCCTGTTGATATATGGGGCACCTTGGGACATCCAAGTGGAAAATTTGATTTCATGGTGAAATATACTGCTCCTGAAAGTTCACAGATTGCAATTGAAGACATTCAGCCAACTGGATGGGATAACATTTGAACTTTCATTTGTAATTTCTTTTATTTTGTTTAAACACTTACTATTATGTTAAACTTTTGTTTTCATTAGTGCATTGCATATGTTTGTCTTGAATTAATCCATTCATTTCACTATATTTTGAACTATGCTTCATATTTCTATTTTGTGATTTTTAACTCCTGATAAAGTTATAAGCCTGTAGAGGGAGGATGACGAAAACAATACCATAATATTAGGCAGTATGCTTTTGAACAGACTATGGTGACGATGTGCAGGTATTGTTTCAATTCCTAAACAGTGGAGATATAAGGAAGTTAATCCCTAGTCAACCCTTTTGAGCCTATGAAGTAGGAGTTTTTATTCTCATGCAAATTAAAACCCTTATTCATAACCTGGGGCAGGGTAGTTACTCGGTTAACTCATTTATGCCAATTATTTGTGTTGTACACAACCAATGATGGTTCTCTGTAATCATTAAACCTGCAAGTCAATATCTAAGCAAAAGAAAAGCTCACTAAGTCAGAACCTATGAAGGAGACTTAGTAAAAAAAATTAAGACATCCCGCTGACTGTAACCTTGAAATAGACAGTTCAGCAAAAAGAAGGGATAACAAAGTCAAAAGAAAAAAAGAGGTCACTATGAATCCTCAACAAAGAAAGATGACTGAATGTTCAAATAAATTTTTGGTTTCTGAACCATCACAAATGTCAGTATTACAATTCCAAACTCCTTTGAGCCTCAATGCATAAGTTAACTGAGCATAGGACTGAAGAACATCATGGAGATTGGGTTGGGTACAAATAAAATTTGAGCCTTTATCCTTTGTTTCTTAAACCATGAACCAGGCCACGTTACAACCCTTTAAAAGTCCTAACTGAAGCATGGTTAGTTCGAAAGCGTACTGTTACAAAAAGGTATCCTGACTCCTTTAGGGCTTATTATAAAACTTGAGTTAATATCACAGTTTTCACAAAAAAAAATTGTTTTTCTAAAATAACTCTTTTTCAAAACTTCAAGACAGACATAAGCATTGCATTTTTTAATATATTTGTTTGCATATACTTGAGTGTTTGATAAACAGATAAACTTACAGGGTGAATGTTCAAAGTCCTTCCGATAAACAAAGTTGCTTCCTGGATCGAAGTCCATGTATACAAAGGAGCATAGTCATTATCTCCCAATCAAGGGGGCAGGCCATGATACGTCCTAACTCATTTGGGGCAATCAGGACAGGATTCAATTATGTTTAAGTAGCCAGGGGAAGATCTCCTCATCTATCTAAGTTATCAAGGGTAACATTACAGAGTTCATAATGCCAGGGGAATAGTCATTGTTTCCCAATCAAGGGGGCATACCAAGTTACTGTTCAGTTCATTCGGGGCAATCAGGTCCAGATTCAACAGTGCTTAATAGCCAGGAGCAGCTTTCCTCATCTATCTAAATTACCAAGGGTAACATTACGAAGTTCATGATGTCAGGGGCATATTATTGTGGGGCATTCTGCTTATTTCTCTTGAGGTAACTACATTCAGATACTTCCATTATGGGACAATTCATCCTCAACCAAGGGGCAATGCTTTTTTTTCAAATCTAGTATCCGAAGCGTATATGGTCCATCACAATTTGAAGACACATTCCTCTCATTGTATTACCTTGATATTGGATTCTCAGCAGAAGCCATGGTGGAAATTAATTGTCTACGCCAGTAGTATCAGATGGTGTCGGTATCATGTCTTCAGATCCAGCAATGAGGATTTCTGGGAAGGTATTCAGGAAAGTTAAGAATCTCAGGAGCTCTAAATCCAATTGGATATACACTCTCGAAATTGAAACGATTCTGTTTTCAAGTCCAGCTTTACTTTTCCCTCTGAATCCAGATTTACTTTTACCCTATTTACCTAAGCGAAAACGTCCATTGGTTGTGTTTGAATGTATGTAAAATGCTTGAATATGATTGATGTTTACCAAGAATGCATAAAAATGCAGTAATAGTATTTACTAAGGACGAACGAGGGAAGGAATTCAACGAAGCTTCGCCGGTTCATCCCCACGAGACAACTACAAATCCCCAGTAGAGAAAATCTATCTTTATAGATACTTCAAGTTACGTCTCCCCTTGAATTTATGTCCGTCTCTTTTATCCTCAGTCGGGATACTCAGGAACTTATTCCTTCAATAGAAGTACGACGAACGAAGTTGGGAGGATATAAATACTATACTATCAAACGAAACGGGAACAAGTTCCTCATATTCTTCAGCAACGGATCGGGATTTATTTTCTCTAGTCAGCAGTTTTTATACAAAGATATTCAGACGCTATAGGCGGCATGATTCATACATACATCATTTACATCATACCATAACATATCCATAGATGCATAATACATTTACATAGATGCACCATACCATGCATGCATACATATTGCATAAACTAACATTTTCCTTGCAGGATAGTTATATGCAGGTAAAACAATATCAACAATCCACAACAGGTCAGAAATGATCCACACATTACTCAAGATGTCCCCGGAGAGTAAGCAAACGGTCTGTAAAAAGATCCATTCCCTAATCCAGGATATTTCCAAAAGATTTCATCTATCTGGTCTTGAATAGCAGGCAAACGGTATGTACAAAGATCCATTCCCTGATTCAAGATATCTTCAGAAGATTTAATTTATTTCCTCGGAGAGTAGGCAAACGGTCTGTAAAAAGATCCATTCCCTAATCCAGGATATTTCCAGAAGATTTAATTTATCTGGTCTTGAATAGCAGGAAAACGGTCTGTACAAAGATCCATTCCCTGGTTCAAGATATTTTCAGAAGATTTAATCTATTGGCCCTTGAATAGCAGGCAAACGGTCTGTACAAAGATCCATTCCCTGGTTCAAGATATTTTTCAGAAGAACTAATCCTGACGTTCTTTTGACCTTGAATAGCAGGCAAACGGTCTGTACAAAGATCCATTCCCTGGTTCAAGATATTTTTCAGAAGAACTAACCCTGACGTTCTTTTGACCTTGGAGAGTAGGAAAACGGTCTGTAAAAAGATCCATTCCCTAATCCAGGATATTTCCAGAAGATTTCATCTATCTGCTCTTGAATAGCAGGCAAACGGTCTATACAAAGATCCATTCCCTGGTTCAAGATATTTTCAGAAGATTTAATCTATTGGCCCTTGAATAGCAGGCAAATAGTCTGTACAAAGATCCATTCCCTGGTTCAAGATATTTTTCAGAAGAACTAATCCTGACGTTCTTTTGACCTTGAATAGCAGGCAAACGGTCTGTACAAAGATCCATTCCCTGGTTCAAGATATTTTTCAGAAGAACTAATCCTGACGTTCTTTTGACCTTGAATAGCAGGCAAACGGTCTGTACAAAGATCCATTCCCTGGTTCAAGATATTTTTCAGAAGAACTAATCCTGAAGTTCTTTTGACCTTGGAGAGTAGGCAAACGGTCTGTAAAAAGATCCATTCCCTAATCCAGGATATTTCCAGAAGATTTCATCTATCTGCTCTTGAATAGCAGGCAAACGGTCTATACAAAGATCCATTCCCTGGTTCAAGATATTTTCAGAAGATTTAATCTATTGGCCCTTGAATAGCAGGCAAACAGTCTGTACAAAGATCCATTCCCTGGTTCAAGATATTTTTCAGAAGAACTAATCCTGACATTCTTTTGACCTTGAATAGCAGGCAAACGGTCTGTACAAAGATCCATTCCCTGGTTCAAGATATTTTTCAGAAGAACTAATCCTGACGTTCTTTTGACCTTGAATAGCAGGCAAACGGTCTGTACAAAGATCCATTCCCTGGTTCAAGATATTTTTCAGAAGAACTAATCCTGACGTTCTTTTGACCTTGGAGAGTAGGCAAACGGTCTGTAAAAAGATCCATTCCCTAATCCAAGATATTTCCAGAAGATTTCATCTATCTGGTCTTGAATAGCAGGCAAACGGTCTAAACAAAGATCCATTCCCTAGTTCAAGATATTTTCAGAAGATTTAATCTATTGGTCCTTGAATAGCAGGCAAACGGTATGTACAAAGATCCATTCCCTGGTTCAAGATATTTTTCAGAAGAACTAATTCTGACGTTCTTTTGACCTTGAATAGCAGGCAAACGGTCTGTACAAAGATCCATTCCCTGGTTCAAGATATTTTTCAGAAGAACTAATCCTGACGTTATTTTGACCTTGGAGAGTAGGCAAACGGTCTGTAAAAAGATCCATTCCCTAATCCAGGATATTTCCAGAAGATTTCATCTATCTGGTCTTGAATAGCAGGCAAACGGTCTAAACAAAGATCCATTCCCTGGTTCAAGATATTTTCAAAAGATTTAATCTATTGGTCCTTGAATAGCAGGCAAACGGTCTGTACAAAGATCCATTCCCTGGTTCAAGATATTTTTCAGAAGAACTAATCCTGACGTTCTTTTGACCTTGAATAGCAGGCAAACGGTCTGTACAAAGATCCATTCCCTGGTTCAAGATATTTTTCAGAAGAACTAATCCAGACGTTCTTTTGACCTTGGAGAGTAAGCAAACGGTCTGTAAAAAGATCCATTCCCTAATCCAGGATATTTCCAGAAGATTTCATCTATCTGGTCTTGAATAGCAGGAAAACGGTCTAAACAAAGATCCATTCCCTGGTTCAAGATATTTTCAGAAGATTTAATCTATTGGCCCTTGAATAGCAGGCAAACGGTCTGTACAAAGATCCATTCCCTGGTTCAAGATATTTTTCAGAAGAACTAATCCTGACGTTCTTTTGACCTTGAATAGCAAGCAAACGGTCTGTACAAAGATCCATTCCCTGGTTCAAGATATTTTTCAGAAGAACTAACCCTGACGTTCTTTTGACCTTGAATAGCAGGCAAACGGTCTGTACAAAGATCCATTCCCTGGTTCAAGATATTTTTCAGAAGAACTAATCCTGACGTTCTTTTGACCTTGGAGAGTAGGCAAACGGTCTGTAAAAAGATCCATTCCCTAATCCAGGATATTTCCAGAAGATTTCATCTATCTGGTCTTGAATAGCAAGCAAACGGTCTAAAAAAAGATCCATTCCCTAGTTCAAGATATTTTCAGAAGATTTAATCTATTGGTCCTTGAATAGCAGGCAAACGGTCTGTACAAAGATCCATTCCCTGGTTCAAGATATTTTTCAGAAGAACTAATTCTGACATTCTTTTGACCTTGAATAGTAGGCAAACGGTCTGTACAAAGATCCATTCCCTGGTTTAGGATATTTTTCAGAAGAACTAATCCTGACGTTATTTTGACCTTGGAGAGTAGGCAAACGGTCTGTAAAAAGATCCATTCCCTAATCCAGGATATTTCCAGAAGATTTCATCTATCTGGTCTTGAATAGCAGGCAAACGGTCTAAACAAAGATCCATTCCCTGGTTCAAGATATTTTCAGAAGATTTAATTTATTGGTCTTTGAATAGCAGGCAAACGGTCTGTACAAAGATCCATTCCCTGGTTCAAGATATTTTTCAGAAGAACTAATCCTGACGTTCTTTTGACCTTGAATAGCAGACAAACGGTCTGTACAAAGATCCATTCCCTGGTTCAAGATATTTTTCAGAAGAACTAATCCAGACGTTCTTTTGACCTTGGAGAGTAAGCAAACGGTCTGTAAAAAGATCCATTCCCTAATCCAGGATATTTCCAGAAGATTTCATCTATCTCGTCTTGAATAGCAGGCAAACGGTCTAAACAAAGATCCATTCCCTGGTTCAAGATATTTTCAGAAGATTTAATCTATTGGCCCTTGAATAGCAGGCAAACGGTCTGTACAAAGATCCATTCCCTGGTTCAAGATATTTTTCAGAAGAACTAATCCTGGCGTTCTTTTGACCTTGAATAGAAAGCAAACGGTTTGTACAAAGATCCATTCCCTGGTTCAAGATATTTTTCAGAAGAACTAACCCTGACGTTCTTTTGACCTTGGAGAGTAGGCAAACGGTCTGTACAAAGATCCATTCCCTAATCCAGGATATTTCCAGAAGATTTCATCTATCTGGTCTTGAATAGCAGGCAAACGGTCTATACAAAGATCCATTCCCTGGTTCAAGATATTTTCAGAAGATTTAATCTATTGGCCCTTGAATAGCAGGCAAACAGTCTGTACAAAGATCCATTCCCTGGTTCAAGATATTTTTCAGAAGAACTAATCCTGACGTTCTTTTGACCTTGAATAGCAGGCAAACGGTCTGTACAAAGATCCATTCCCTGGTTCAAGATATTTTTCAGAAGAACTAATCCTGACGTTCTTTTGACCTTGAATAGCAGGCAAACGGTCTGTAAAAAGATCCATTCCCTGGTTCAAGATATTTTTCAGAAGAACTAATCTGGACGTTCTTTTGACCTTGGAGAGTAGGAAAACGGTCTGTAAAAAGATCCATTCCCTAATCCAGGATATTTCCAGAAGATTTCATCTATCTGGTCTTGAATAGCAGGCAAACGGTCTAAACAAAGATCCATTCCCTGGTTCAAGATATTTTCAGAAGATTTAATCTATTGGCCCTTGAATAATAGGCAAACGGTCTGTACAAAGATCCATTCCCTGGTTCAAGATATTTTTCAGAAGAACTAATCCTTACGTTCTTTTGACCTTGAATAGCAGGCAAACGGTCTGCACAAAGATTCATTCCCTGGTTCAAGATATTTTTCAGAAGAACTAATCTCCATTCCCTGGTTCAAGATATTTTTTAGAAGAACTAATCCTGACTTTCTTTTTGACCTTGAATAGCAGGCAAACGGTCTGTACAAAGATCCAATCCCTGGTTCAATATATTTTTCAGAAGAACTAATCCTGACGTTCTTTTGACCTTGGAGAGTAGGCAAACAGTCTGTACAAAGATCCATTCCCTAATCCAAGATATTTCCAGAAAAGATAATCGTCACGGAGATTTATTTCTACTGGTCTATTCAACAATTCAAACCATGTTGCATAAACGATTCAGAGACGGCCTATACGAAGACCTAGTATTGATATCACGTATCAACATCAAGATATTATCACCTCCTGATATTATGGATGGCATCTATAAGCCCATCTCTAGTTCTTCCAAGTGGCATCTTTAAGCCCACTCGAGCATATACAATTAATCATCAGTGTTACAGCGAGTGCAAATTTTTGGGCTTTTGTGTTCAATCCCCTTCAACCTTCAAGGTCACGACTGGCACATATACCAATCTAACCCCTCAGGTTTCAGAAAATTGAACAGGGGCAGTTGTTGCACCCCAAAATTTTCCCTCCACAAGACAATGAATTGTGCCTCAAGGTTCACAATGTTCATAAGACATCTCATGAGGTTCACAATGTTCACAAGGTTCACAATTGGTTGACAAGTTTGACAATTCCCTCAGACAATGCATCCTCCTAAGCAATGCATCCTAAACTAGGGTTTTGACTTTCATCAGGCTAAATGGATTTCCAAGAATTCAAATGGGCTTCATAGCATCCTATATGTGTTCAAGAATCCACATGTCAAGTTTCAAGATTTTCCCAAAATATTTGCTCAGCCAGATGATCAGATAGGTTAAAATCAGTCAAAGTAGTTAAAAAAGTCAAACTGAGGTCAACAGTGGTCAAACCAAAGTCAAACTTCATGATTTTTTGCCAACATCAATTATATAAGGTAAAATTAATCATTTGATCAAGGGTTGATCATGATTCATCAAGGATATTTCAGATCATCAAGAATCAGGAGTTTCTAAATTAGGGTTTTCACAGGAAAAGTCAACTGAACTTTGACCAGCCATAACTTTCACAAGCTTCATCAAAATATTTCCATCCAAAGCTCATTTTGAAGGAAATTTAATTCTCTATAACTTTTTGTCTAACAAGCCAAGCCCAAAAATGCTTCATTTGGAAGGTATGAGCTAAGACATTATAGGTCCTTTTAAAAGTCAACAAAAAGTCAACAACTTCCAAAGAGCATAACTTGAGAATGGTAAAAGATATGGACATGATACCAAAGAGTTTGGTTAGAGGACTCTTTAATCTTTCCAAAATGTCCAAGAACACCTTCATAGCATTAAAATTGAAGGATTTGTGCCCTTGCAAAGTTGGGAAATTTTTGGGAGGTTTATGAAGCAAATGGGGTCTTAAAACCATAATTCATCAAATGGGCTTGCTTTTTTGTGATCCAGTTACTTCCATGACATCATGCACGAAATTAAATTAATTTATTCATAATTTTATTCATTTTATTTTTATTTATTTTGATTTTTTATGTTAAAAATCATTTTAAATTCAAATAAAATATAAAATAATGGATATTTAAATTGATTTGGTTTCTAGAAAGTCTTAAATCATATTTGGACTTGATTGATACAAGAATAATGAGGATCATACCAAAATAGCAAGGCTAAATCAAGATATTTCAAAATTTAAGAGCTAATCTTTTTCAATCTCCCAAGGATCAAATATCCACAAATTTGTTAAAGATTTTGACCTAATTCATTCACTCATATATAAACAACATGATGCCAAGCACTATGGACGAATTCCCAGCCTCTTACACATTGTTCAAACTTCACAAAAATCTTCAAAAAACTCCAATTCGGTTTCCTACTTAGAAGCAATTTCAAAGCTTTTTAAAGGTTGCATTGGCTTCCTTGAACATCACTGAACATAACCTGATCATTATCATTGTCCAAAACATGCCTAAATGCATAATCCGAAATCGTGTTCTTGCATTTTTTTTATTTTTTCGTATTCTACTATTCATGTGTTATAAATCTCTTTTGACTAATGTTTTGTGTTTATGATGAAGCAATGAACGTTTCTGGGTAGTTAAATTGAAATTTTGTGACCTTGGCCATGATATGCCATAGTTAGGGTTTCTGTTGCAGGTTTGGGGCTTTGCGTTTTACACCACCTTTGAACACTTTAAAGACATGGCTAGATTATATAAGTCATAAGCAATTGATTTGGGTTGTTTATTTTTATTATTATTATGTTTTTCGTGGTGTTTCAAGAACCTAGGTTTTACTGCAAAGTTTTGTTCACAAGGGATTTCGCAGGAAATTTGGCATAAAAATTCGCAGGAAATCCAAGGAAGAAGACGAGTCCTTGGCGCGAATTCTCTGAATTCAAAAATCCATCTATTTTTATAAAATGTATTTGTTACTTCACTATCAATTGATGCGTTTGGTTCAGCTGGTGTGTGCGTTCGTTGGTAAAGGAATGGTCCTGGGATCGAAACCTCCCCAGGCCATTTTAGTTTTGTTTATTTTCATGATTTTTGCAGGTTAAAGGATAAAAGGATTGCTGCCTGGATCACTAGCACCAACGCACGCATAGCCTGGTGGATGGCTTGCTGGTCCAAGGATGATGAAGCCTAGGGCGTGGGTTCAATCCCTGCCCCAGGTAAGTTTCAGTTTTTTTTTGTTTTATTTAATTGTTTTGTTAATTATTTTATTGTTAATTAAATATAATCATGTTTAATATATATATATATATATATATATATATATATATATATATATATATATATATATATATATATATATATATATATATATATATATATATATATATATATATATATATATATATATATATATATATATTTAAATAATTCTAGGAAAATAATATGTAAATGTTTTATATTTTCTATAAAAAAACTTCTAATTTATTTTTTAAATTCTAAACCTATTTTTTTTTATTATTATATATTTAAATCAAAATATGTATATATTTATTTAGTTATTAATTTAATATTGTAAATTAAATTAGAAACCCTAATATTTTTTTTATATATAATTTAAACCCTAATTATCCTTAACCCTAATTTATTTTCTAATTTCTAAAAAACCCTAATTTCTTTTAAAACTTTAATTTCTCACTTTAATTATTTTTGTTTATTTATTATACTTAATAAATATTTCTAATATATATGATTAAATCATTAATCATAGTTTATTTTGTAAATAAATTAGTATATATTTATTATTTTAATTTTCATCTCAAAATTCTTTAAATTTTTTTTATTTATATCTAAAAATACTTAAATGATTTATATATATATATATATATATATATATATATATATATATATATATATATATATATATATATATATATATATATATATATATATATATATATATATATATATATATTGTATATTATTACTAATCTTTCTTCTTATAATTATTTCATCACTAACCTTTTATTTAATTGCTTATTTTATTATATAATTTGTTTTTATTATTATGTAACTGTATAAGCCATGTAATAGTCGTAGTATTTTATCGTTTATTTATTTATAAATATATTACTTTGGTTAGTAAAATAGGGAGTGATAACATGTTTGCTTTAAAATTAATTTAGATCACTAATAATAAGATAAATATTTGAATTTGTACACGCACACACGTAAGTCGATCTTTGATCGCCATCTCACTTCTTAAGGGTTATCCCTCATGTTGCCTAAATAAAAAGGTCAAGTAAGGTGTCTAAAAGCAAGGTCCCTTCTCTTAAAATATCATCAAGTCCCTTTACGATTATAAGATCAAGTCCCTTCGAGGTTGCCTTCGTAAATGATCTCGTCCCTTTCGAATAAAAGATGATAAGTCCCTTCGAATTGCTAAGACACCTTATAGTTGCCTAAAACACAGATGACCCTTCATATGTCCCTTACAACATCCAAGGTAATGACTACCTATTCCTTAATAATAGGGATAGTCTTACCATTGAAAGAACATTTAAGAACAGTAAAGATTTAATCATAGGGTAGGTTCCTCTTAAGTACTTGCTCACTCCTTTAAAAACATTTCATAACACTTCACATTTTCAAACAATTTTCAAAACAAAGTCTTTATATATATTCGTACAAGGATCATTATAAAGTAATTAAGAAAATTTTCAATCACACACTACACTTCTCAAAACAGTTTAAAGTGAGCTAAGTAACTAAGAGCCCATGGATAACCATGGATATAAAGGGTGCTAACACCTTCCCTTTGTATAACCTACCCCCGAACTCAAAATCTTTTTAAGGTCTTTCCTGTTCTTTTATGTCCTTTCCTTTTGGATAAAATAAAAGTCGGTGGCGACTCTTGCTATCCGCAACATTTAACTAAAGTCAGTTCTCCCACCGTGTTACAGCGTCCAAGTCCATGATCATGTCCAGGATACCACCATAATGTTCCCTGAATAAGGGGACATGATCAGGAGTGATGAGTACCTGTATCTGCCTGATGCCTGCCAGGGGATACTCAAAGAAATGGTAAGTGATGTTGCTCTTTCTGGTTGAATCCATACTAACAATGGGTGCTGATGAAGATAACTGAAGTAGATAACTGGTGCAGATAGCTGAAGAGGATGGCTGAAGCAGTGCTATAGAAGATAGCTGAAGAAGTGTTGAAGAAGATGTCTGAGCAGTAGAACAGGTCAAAACCAAACCAAAGAAAATGTGGATACCCTGCAAAACAAATAGACAAATGTTAAATGATGCAATATGATGTATGCTTATGATATGCAAGGGTTTGTGATCAGGTGCTAGATTGTCAGTCTGTCTTTGATAGGGTCCATGAGTGTTCAGAAATCCGGATGAAGGCTTGAGAACTAATAACCAGGTGGGGAACTCAAATAAAGAGTCACTTGTCCAGGGTTTCAAAGAACTAGTCCAAAATAGTGTAACCTTAAAACAATTCCAGTAACAGGGTATGATGGGGCCAAGGGTTCCTGCAAACCTGTAAACAACCCCACTCACTCACTAGTATTGTTCTAGAACAAGGATCCTCAGATTCGGATCTATTATGAGAAGTGTAAGCACTTCTAACCCGGAGATACAATGTTTACATTAATCATAAATAATCCTCCTCTAATTCTTCTCAGATGCTGAAGGTCATCTAAAAAGGTCATCCAGACTTAACAGGCTTCCTAGATAGCCCTAGCACTATAGGAGATATGTAGCACAAAGTTCTGAAGAAGATACCCATGTCTGAACCGTGTTTTCATATTCCCGCACCAGACCGAAATGGAATGGGAAAGAATATGAAGCCACTCTAATCCTATGTCTGTCACTCAGGCCTTTGTGTTGGACCTTTCTCACTGGAATACCCCTCCCACCAAGGAAAACCAACAAACCAGCACAGATGATATGATAACAAAATGAAATGCATAAAACAATAAATGAAAGCGATAAAGTAAATGCAGTAAATAAAGTTGTACAGAAAGCAATAAATAAAGAAAAAACAAAAACACATATAGCACATAACACCCCCATAAACACAAATCAAACAAGCGCTAAGAGAAACCCTCAAAGGAACCAGAAGCCCTGGTTGCAAAGTCCTACCCAGCAGGGTCGCCAAGTTGTCGCTCCCGAAAGATTTACGTCTCGGTGCAGACGCGAAAGGATGAGGCGAAAGAGGAGGTTGAGGTTGAATAGAGTCGCCAGCTAGGCATTTTTATCCCGAAGGAAAGGTAATGCTGCATAAACCTGGAAAGCGATGGATAAGACGGTTGCGAACCAGAGAGACTGAGTAAGGGGGTTGGTTACAACCTAGGAAGGTATTAGCACCCAGATTGTCTGACGTACTCGACGGGATCCACGCTTACAAGATTGTGTTTAAAAGGGGTGGTGTATGTGCTAACTGTGTATGAAAAGCTAGGAATGAATGTACAAAGTGTCAGTGTAAAATAAAAGGTGAGTAGGAATGCTCAAGATTGAGGCTTAAAAAGAAAACTAAAAGAGGAGGAAGACAAAGAGACTTTTATTCGATAACTGTTAAGTTATGCCTCCGTATCCTCTCGTGCAATGAGGAAGTCAGAACACCGTAGTTTGACTCAATGAGACTGGGTGCTTTTGTTGTGAACTACTTGCTTGTCTATGCTCAAGTGCATGACTCGTCTGGCTCGAGTGCTAATTGTCTTCCATTAGACGGAAGAATCGAGTTCTCGTTTTTGAATGAGTGTGATGAGAAAAAAATCCCGGAGGAGCCGTTTATTGTTTGTTTTTGTATTTTCACTTTTTTATTGATTTTGATGTTTTGCATAGGATAATGAGCTTAAGCCTTAATCAAGGGTTTGTAAACTCATTATATCACCCCTGATTAGGGATAATGAGCCTACTTAAGTGTGAGATAAGCATCTCAACTTAATTACCATGATGATATATGATTAAGATCATTAACCTACTTGGTAATTATTAAGTGTTTTTTTTTGTTTAGTGTTAAGTAATGAGTTTAATCTCTAATCAGGGATTAGTGAACTCATTACACCATCCTAAGAGAAGGATGATAGATGAGAACACTTAAGCTGAAGAAGATACCTCAACTTAATCCATGGTTAGGTATTAAATTCATTATATAACAAGCCTTTATTAAAGTGGATTTTAATTAAAGGGTGATATTAAGAAGTGAGTTTTATGTTTTTAAGACAACTTGAGGGGGACTTGTCCATTAAACACTAGGGTTAATCCCTCTAACCAAAAGTAAGCGATGTACCCCTAATATAAGGCCCAAGTTACAAGCTTAAGTCTTCATCATTATTAGGTTTTTTGATTAGAAGGTGTAAACAAATTAAAGGTTTAACACTAAGGATTAAAATTATACACTCCATCCTAAGATAAGGATGCAGGCATAACCCCAATTCAAAGTCCTAAAGCTTTAAGTGTTTAGCCTCTGATTATGAGATGAGAAGAGGGAATCAAGGAGACTCAAAGGTAAAAAGCTAGGGGGACTATATACAACCCTAAAGATTATCATGCTTGGATGTTCCTATGGTTTGTGAGGCTTAAAGAGAAGTCTTCAGGAGGCCACCAAGGAAGAGAAGCAGATGAAAAGAGAAAGAGAAGGAAGAATAGGTTACTTACTTCCTGAAGAAGATAAGTAACCTAAGAGAAAGAGAATGAGCAAGATAGCACAAGTGAAGCAAGTTCACTTCAAAGACAAATAGAATATGCAAATGAAGAGATGAGAAGAGGTAGTATGTGAAGGCAAATCCACATCCCAGACAACTTACCATAAGCCCCTGAAATGTTACTGTGAATGCATAAGATGCAAAGCAAAAGGAAATAAAGCAAATGAAGATGCAATGACCAAAACCAGAAGTGAATACATGATGCAAATGTGTTATGGAATGATGCAAAGTCATACATGATGCATATGAATGATCATACAAGATATGGAATGCAAAGATGGCATGTTAGAAGCTTGAAAACACATGGATGTACATGAAATGTAATGAATGAAAAGCATACCAAATGAATGAATAAATGATCAAGCAATGTTCAAGCATGTCTTGAGATGTCTAAGATGACATACAAATGCTTGGAATGTCATGGAAAGTTCATGTGATTGAGATATGCAAAGATGAATGCAAATGAACATGAGAAATTAGGGTTTTATGAATGTATGAGATGCACTTGACCAAAACAGAAGCATACATCATGATAAAAAATTGAAATTGAACTCAAACAAACCCTAAACACATACAAGATCACCACCCAAAGATGAAAGACAGAAGCTAAACCTAATAAAAGTTATGAATTTCCTAAGTTAACTAGGGTTTTGGGTACTTCTAAAGGAAAAATGCAAAAACAAAATGGAAATGAAATGCAAAAAAAAGAGATAAATAACCTAGATACTAGATGCAATATATGAAACAATGCAAAAAGAATCAAGTTCAAACTCATCATGGTTAGGCATAAGTGATTTTTCCAAGTTAGGGTTAAAAAATAGGAATTTTATGAACCCTAATTCAAAGATAATTGTGAAAATGAGATCAAACCTAAAAATAAATTTGTGTGATGAGTTTGTAAATGATTCTAAATGTATGAGAATGCTTCATGAATTTTTTGGCGACTATTAGAAACCTAAATGTATTTTTAATTAATTAAAATCAATTAATTAATTAAATAAAACATTTAAATGATTTAAAAATTCTTTTTAATGCAAAAATTAAAAATAAAAATATTTTTGGGCTTAGAAAAATATTTGAAGTAAATATGCAGAAAATGGGATTTTTAAACATATTTTTGCTATTTTTAATAAATATGTAAAAGAAATGCAAATAAAATGAAAATAAAATAAAAGAAAATGAAAGTAAGCATGATCAATGGCTGAGGTTCAAACCTAATGATCTAATCCTAGCCATTCACACGCGCGGGCAAAACATATCCAAGGGCCATCATTTAAACTGACACTTAAACCCTAATTAAAACCCTAATCACTCTCAGGTGACCGGAGAAAGCTTTGGTCATCTTCTCCGACCACCCTTTCACCCTATTTTCCTCCCTAGGCTACCCCAAACCCTCTAAAGATCCAGAATCAACCATTAAGCATCATAGAACAAGAATCCAGCCATGAAAAACATTTATATTTCATCAAACTCATGAATCGAAGCAAAACGGAAAAACGTGTAAAAATTTTAGAAGTTGAATACATCCTACATACTCAACCATTTTCAGTGATTCAAAGTGCATAATGATCAAGGAAACATGCTTTATCACATTGTAACTTAAAATCAAAGCTCTGAGAAAAATGTTCTTGAGCTATACCTGAGCTGGAGTTGAGCAAATGTGGACATCCAAAGCTTGCCTCTTGTGCACGACACCTCCTTTGATCACCCTGATTCTATTGAGAAGCTTTTCAAGAGTTTAAATGGCCTCCTTTGTGAGTTTCAATTCTGAGAGGTGAGAAATTGTTTGAGTTTGAGTGACTTTTAGGGCAAAGTGAAGGGTGGTTTATGGTCCTTAGGCTGTATGGAGATGAATGGTGCAAAGAGTTTTTAGTTTTGTGGCTTGTGTGATGGAATTCGAAGAGATGAAGGTATGAGGTGATTTTTGGCAATCTGAGTGTATGAGTCCTTGAAGGCTTCAATGTTATGTGTTTTGAGGTCCATGATGTTTGTATAGAGAGTTGTGATTGGTTTAGAGAGTTGGTGTGGCATAGTTTGATTGGTATGCGCAAATTGCAAAAAAGTCAAAAGTTTTGTACCACAAGCATGAGCCATGTTCATAAGTGTTTCTATGGCTTGTCCTGCCTCAACTTGATTCATGGAAGGCCCTTGGATGGTTTATGGTGAGCTGTAACACTTGGATCAAGAGATTACAAGACTTTTGCATTTTTCCCTCTTTGAGAATTTTGTGAAAATGAGGCATGGTTTCTTGTTATCCAAGGTACAACTATGATCTTGAAATGTTTCATTATCATTTAATGAAGCTTAGAAGTGGATTAGAGGTCATAAGAGGTCTTGAAACTTGATTTTGCAAAAATCCCTCTTTGGCACATACTTGAAAATTACAAGATTTTTCCCAACTTTGAAACATCATATCTTGAGTTCCAGGATGAATCAAGAGGAGTTATTGTACTTTTTGAAAATGGGAAGATCCAATATACAACTTTCATGTTTAAGGATTTTTCATTTGAAGCATTTTTTTATCAAGAAAGAGGAGGTTGAAAATCTTTCCCAAAATGGAAAGTTTTCATTACAAGTCATGTCCAAAAATGGAAAGTTTGCAAATGGCTTGAAATTATTCAATCTTGTGAGCTTCTAACCACTTCTAAGATCAAATAAAGATCATAGAACCTCAAATTGATGAAAATGACCCTTTGGTTCCATTGTTAGGGGCCTCAGATGCCCTGATTCTGACTTTTCTTGCACAACAAGTTACTAGTTGATCAGATGACTTCCACAATGAATTTCTTCATCAAATTTGGTACACATGCTCCTTATAACATATTAAGACCATTAGAATCAATAATGACCAAAAAAATTGAGGTTAAGGGCCTCAAACCCAAAACCCTAGCTTTAGGTCATCTGTGTAGAAAACCCTAGCCTGCCTGGACCTCTGTGCAATCCTTTGAGACTTTGTGACTTCAAAGCAATCTTAGAGATGTAAAATGATCATAGAACACCCATGGACCCTCTTGGAATGCTTCAAGACCATTGTGATAACTCAGATCACTTCTTGGATTATCCTGATCACAAACCCTAGTTATGCAACTTATACAGATGAAAGGAACTATCTAGTGAGAGATGATATGATTATGCAATGCTATATGAAAGATCACAAGCCATGGTGTGAGAAAGAGTGAGGGAAAATTTGTGGTGTTTACAACTGTATGAGATGAATGCATAATTATATTGTGAATATATATGCATTTTCAAGAATGTTGTGGGTCATTTTGCATGTGAATCATAATGTATGCATTCTTGTATTGTGAGATTCTAAGTGAATCCGTTGTAACATTGTGTGCCTGATAACACTAAAATTCACCGTATTTTTGACTCTGATTTCGCATGCATTCTTATATTTTATTGTTATTTTGTTATGTTATTACTTTATTTTTCTTTGTTTTCAGGTTTTCTATGTAATCGGGGCCTAAATCAAGAAAAGGAGCAAAAAAGGAGTGGAAATGGACGTAAACCAAGAAATTCAGCTTTTTACACTTACGGCATCCACCATAGCGGGCGCCATGGGGTCTGCCATGACGTGGCCACGTCTCAAGACCACTCCACAACTGCCAAGACCCACGATCCCCACTCTCTCATTCCCTATTAGTCTCATGGCGGGCGCCATGTGCTTGTGGCGGGCGCCACAAGGCCAAAACTTTTCCCTCCACTTTTTAGTGGAGGGGGCATCCTGGTCTTTTCTTGCTTTTTGTTTTCCTATAAATAGGGCCTTAGATTTTCGTTTTCAATCATCCAAACTTAGAATCTCTTAGGCATATATCAGTTTTAAAGCAGTTATCATTCCACATCGGGGTGTTACTGCAATCGAGTGATCGAGTCTGTATACGTCGGTGTGATCGAGTTTTGGAGCACTCTGGGAGGAAGTTAATCCTGCCGCCATTTTAATTCCAGTTCGTATTTTATTATTCCGCATTCGCCTTATTTTATTTACTTTCCGCATCGCTTTACTTTATTTATTTCCCGCACTCGCTTTACTTTCGTTTATTTCTTGCACTCGCTTTAAATACCTTTATTTCCCGCACTCGCACTACTTTTATTTACTTTCCGCACTCGCACTACTTTTATTTACTTTTCGCACTCGCACTAAATTACTTTTTTGAAAAATTATAAAAAGAACTTTTACTTTACTATGTCTAACTAAATCCATAAAGGTTAGAATGTAAGGATCGTAATTGAACCAGTAATTCGTACAATTGTTCGTGGAAACACTTAAGGGCTATTTTATCTTTCAATTTAAGTAATTGTTTTTAACTATTTCAAAAACAGCCAAAAGCGCTTTGTCTAGTTCATTAGGAGTTTTTAGATTAAAAAGAAAAGAGTTTTTAAAACGATTTGCGAACACGTTAAGAAGTTTAGAGTCTGGTTCGTGAGAACCTCTTTTTGCTAAGAAATCCAGGTTAAAGTACTTTTCAACTTAGTTAAGATACTATATTTCTTAAAAATAGGTTTACTACTCTAACGCAATACGCACTTTTTTATCCGTGACAATAGAAGGGGTTGATTAGAGAGTACAACTCGGTTCTGAATACGCGAAAGCGACAGTTCCTGTTAAGTTAGTTCTTTTCAAAGTGGAAAACATTGCCCATAAGTAGTTCTATTAACAAGTACCGGATTATCAATTAATTATGTGAATTACATTCGAGCCTGTCTTTATTAATTGTTTAAAACTACTATTTTATTTACCATTGCGCACTCTTTAAAACCATTATATTAAATTTCCTTAGATACACACCATAACAACAGGTACGATAGATTGACACTTGGTCTCTGTGGATTCGACAATCTTTTATATTACTCTGACGTGTTCGTACACTTGCGAAAAACACGCATCAGTTCCCATGTGGGGTGTGAGCGATGATTACAACATGATTTTGTGACCGTGTGAGGTGTGAGTAATCAGATTGTGTGCCTGTGTGGGGTGTGAGCAATCCATAAACATTGTGTACCCGTGTGGGGTGTGAGCAATGGGTGATTTAATCACGAATGATTGTGTGCCCGTGTGGGGTGTGATCAATCGGATTGTGTTCCCGTGTGGGGTGTGAGCAATCCATAAACATTGTGTGCCCATGTGGGGTATGAGTAATGGGTGATTTAATCACGAATGATTGTGTGCCCATGTGGGTGTGAGCAATCGGATTGTGTTCCCGTGTGGGGTGTGAGAAATCCATAAACATTGTGTGCCCATGTGGGGTGTGAGCAATGGGTGAACATCGTATGCCCGACGGGGAATTACTTTAGGTAACGAGCGATGGTTCCAATAAGTTCCTGAGTGAACTTGAGATGATTGAGTCGGTATCACATTGCATTTGCATAGAGTCGTGAGTCGGTCTCTATGATTTGCATTTATCATCTATAATTGAAAATTGGTGAATAAACATGAATAATGTATGTTTATGCGGAGTGATAGAAATTGGTGAATAGACATGAATGTATATGTTTATGTAGAATGATGTGAAATGGTGAAATTATGCATGATGAATATGCTTGGTTTGTATATATACATTGTGATGTATATGTGTGATGGGTGATGAATTATGGTGAGAACATGTATATGTGTATTTTTATGTTAAGATATATAATTATATGAATTGTTATTATGATAATATTTCTCACCCTTCTGCTGTTTTATGATGCTCTATGAGGCATTGCAGAGTAGGTTTGCTGGAGGTCTTTTTGTGAAGTGCGTCTTCATTCTTTTGGTCGGTTGGCTCTGATATGTAGCACCGGGTAGCTAGGGTTGGCTTGATGCCTTTTTGTGATGCATTTGTATATGTATCTTGGTGATGAATGTTTATGTAAACATGAATTATGTGGTGGATCAAACTTGATGATATATATAAGTATATATGTTTGATGTTGATTAATGTTTAGTTTCCGCTGTTATTTTAATGTTGAGGTATGGGTGCAAGGATTAAATCCCTCTGTTGGAAGTTACCCCATTGTTGCATATCGTTAATTGAGCAGGTGTTGGATGTTTTAATTTCATGTATAATATGACATACCTCTTTTATACTATGTTTAAATTATACTCTGAGGAAATTTTAATATGTGCCTAAATGATTATTTGATTATTTGGGGGTATAGAAAGGGGGTGTTACATTAAGTGGTATCAAAGCCAGTGTCGAGCCAGTGTTGAGTCAGTTGTGTCTATCTTGTTGTTGTGATGGTTGAACATTTGTTTAATCTTGTTGTTGTCTTTGGGAATAATCAGAATATGGCTGGTAGAAACGACAATGTGATGGTTCCTGCTTTGGAAGCAATGGCTAGGGAAGTACAGGGTGCGCCGAATGTGAATGCTAATGATGAGTTCAGGAAGAATCAACCACCGATCTTCAAAGGAAGATTGATCCAAATGGTGCTAAAGTTTGGTTGAAAGAGATTGAAAGAATCTTCAGAGTCATAGACTGTGCTGAAGAGAGTAAGGTGAGGCTTGGTTCTCACATGCTGAAGGAAGAAGCCGATGATTGGTGGGTCGGTAGAAGTCAAGCTCTTAAGGAAGAAGATGAAGAGTTAACTTGGGATTTATTTTGTACCGAGTTCTTAAGGAAGTATTACCCTTAAAGTGTGAAAGGGAATAAGGAGATGGAGTTCCTTGAACTGAAACAAGGTAGTATGTCTGTGGTTGACTATACTGCTAAGTTTGTGAAGTTGGTTCAATTTCATCCTCATTATGCTGCTACTACTGCTGAGTTCTCGAAGTGTATTAAGTATGAGAATGGATTGCATCCTGAGATTAAGTAAGCTGTGGGATATCAAAAAAATAAGAAGGTTTTCGGATTTGACGGAATGTTGTAGAATTTTCGAGGAGGATAGCAAGGCTCGTTCTACACATTACAAGAGTTTGAATGAGAGGAAAGGAAAGCAACAAGTTAGAAGTGGACCTTATGTGACACCCGCTGATAAGGGAAAGCATAGGGGAAACTTTGATAAGAGATCTAGAGGAGGAGGTTCTTGTCCCGTTAAGTGTTACAAGTGTGGTGATTTGGGTCATAAGTCTTTTGTGTGTGGGAAGAACATAGTGAAATGTTCTAACTGTGTAGGCCTTAGACATTCTACTACCGAGTGTAGAAGGAATGTTGTGAAGTGTTTCAATTGTGGAGAAGTGGGTCACATTAGTACTAAGTGTACTAAGCCGAAGAAAGCTCAAGCGGGCAGAAAGGTGTTTGCATTAGCAGGGAAGGACACTACTAGTGCAGACCGTTTGATTAAAGGTACATGCTTTATTAATAGTACGCCTTTAGTTGCTATTATTGATACGGGAGCGACTCATTCATTCATTTCTCTTAAGTGCGCTAAGCGTTTGAATTTGTTTATGTCTTCTTGGGGTGGTGAGATGGTTATTAAGACTCCTGCTTCAGGGTCGGTAACTACTTTTTTGGTGTGTGTAAGTTGTTCTTTGACCATGTATGGTAAATACTTCGTCATGGATTTGGTTTGTTTGCCGTTGGAGGGTTTGGACATAATCTTTGGTATGAACTAGTTTCAATGTAATCGAGTTCATATAGATTGCTATCATAAGTTAGTGAGGTTTCCTTCTTTGGATGATATTGAAGATGAGAGTTTCCTATCCACTTAAGAGTTGAAGAAACTTTTAGCGGACGAAGCTTAATTGTTTAGTTTGTTTGCACCATTGTCGGTGGAGAGTGAAGTTGAACTCAATGGGTTCCCAGTGGTGTGTGATTTTCCAGAAGTGTTTCCGGAGGATATTAAGGATGTACCGCCGGAAAGAGAAGTTGAGTTTTCTATTGATCTAGTTCCGGGTACTAGACCGATTTCGATGGCACCGTATCGTATGTCAGCATCAGAGTTGGTAGAATTGAAGAAGCAATTGAATAACTTGTTGGACAAAAGATTTATAAGGCCAAGTGTTTCTCCTTGGGGTGCTCCGGTATTGTTTGTAAAGAAGAAGGATGGGAGTATGCGGTTATGCATTGATTATTGACAGTTGAACAAGGTGACAATTAAAAACAAGTATCCACTTCCAAGGATCAATGATTTGATGGACCAATTGGTTGGTGCGTGTGTTTTTAGCAAGATTGATTTGAGATCAGGATATCACCATATTCGTGTGAGAAGAGAGGATATTTAAAAGACGGCTTTTAGGACATGGTATGGTCATTACGAATATTCTGTGATGCCATTCAGAGTTTCTAATGCGTCAGATGTGTTTATGGAATACATGAACCCTATTTTTCATGAGCAGTTGGATTGTTTTGTGGTTGTGTTCATCGACAATATTTTGATTTATTCTAAGTCTCAAGAGGAGCATGAAGAGCATTTAAGGATTGTGTTACAAATTTTGAAAGAGAAACAATTGTATGCTAAGTTGTCGAAATGTGAATTTTGGTTGTCAGAAGTAAGTTTTCTTGGACATGTTATTTCCGATGGTGGTATTAGTGTTGATCCATCCAAGATTGATGCGGTAATGCAATGGGAAGTTCCTAGATCGGTTACAGAGATTCAAACCTTTATAGGCTTGGTGGGTTACTATCAGAGGTTTATTGAGGGATTTTCAAAGTTAGCACTTCCGTTAACGCAATTGACTTGTAAAGGAAACGCTTTCATTTGGGATATTCATTGTGAAAAGAGTTTCATTGAACTTAAGAGAAGGTTAACAACGGCTCCGATCTTGATTTTGCCAAATCCGATGGAACCATTTGTGGTGTTTTGTGATGCTTCATTGTTTGGGTTAGGTGGTGTTTTGATGCAAGATGGAAAAGTTGTGGCTTATGCTTCAAGACAATTGAGAGTGCATGAAAATAATTATCCTACGCATGACTTGGAATTAGCGGCCGTGGTGTTTGTTTTGAAAATTTGGAGGCATTATCTTTATGGTGCAAGATTCGAAGTTTTTAGTGATCACAAGAGTTTGAAGTATTTATTTGATCAAAAGGAATTGAACATGAGACAAAGAAGGTGGTTAGAGCTTTTGAAGGATTATGATTTTGGTTTGAATTACCATCCGGGTAAGGCAAATGTGGTGGCCGATGCCTTAAGTCGCAAGTTGTTACATATGTCCGCATTGATGATGAGAGAATGTGAACTTTTGGAGGATTTTAGAGACTTGAGTTTGGTTTTTGAAATGACATCGAGAAGTGTGAGACTTGGTATGCTACATGTTACAAATGATTTTCTTGCAACCATATGTGAAAAGCAAAAGTTGGATTTGAAGTTTGTTGATTTGATGATGAATGAGAATGAGGATTTCAAGGTTGATAATTTTGGAGTTTTGAGATTTCGTGGTCGTATTTGTATTCCCGGTGATGTGGAGTTGAAAAAGATGATATTGGAAGAGGGACACCAAAGTAACTTAAGTATTCATCCGGGAGAGAATAAGATGGATCAAGATTTGAAGAAGATCTTTTGGTGGTCCGGATTGAAGAGAGATGTAGCTCAATTTGTGTATGCGTGTTTGACTTGTCATGAGTCTAAGGTAGAACATCAGAAGCCTAGTGGTTTGATGCAACCGTTGGATATTCCGGAATGGAAATGGGATAGTATATCGATGGATTTCGTTACGGGATTGCCAAATACGCAAAAAGGTCATAATGTTATTTGGGTGATTGTTGATAGACTTACTAAATCTGCTCACTTTGTTCCAATTGATATTAGTTATCCTTTGGACAAGTTAGCAGAGATTTATGTTTTAGTGGTTGTGAAGTTGCATGGAGTTCCTAAGAGTATTGTATCGGATAGAGATCCTAGATTTACATCGAGGTTTTGGGAGAGTTTGCAAAAGGCTTTGGGTTCTAAGTTAAGATTGAATTCGGCTTATCATCCGCAAACGGATGGTCAAACCGAGAGAATAATTCAATTGTTGGAGGATTTGTTGCGTGCTTGTGTGCTAGAGAAAGGTGGTGCTTGGGATAGTTATTTAGCGTTGATTGAGTTCACCTACAATAACAATTTTCATTCAAGTATAGGTATGGCACCATTTGAGGCTTTGTATGGTCGGAGATGTCGAACACCTTTGTGTTGGCATGAAACCGGTGAGAGAACGGTAGTTGGACTGGAGATGGTACAACAAACGACGGAGAAGGTGAAGTTTATTCGGGAGAAGATGAGAGCTTCTCAAAGTAGACAAAAGAGCTATCATGAGAAGAGAAGGAAAGATCACGAGTTTCAGGAAGGCGACCATGTGTTTTTGAAAGTTACACCGGTTACGAGTGTGGGTAGTGCTTTAAAGTCGAAGAAGTTGACTTCTCATTTTATTGGACCGTATCAGATTACTACACGAGTTGGCGTTGTGGCTTACCGTGTGGCATTGCCTCCGAATCTTTCGAATTTGCATGATGTGTTCCATATTACACAACTTTGGAAGTATGTTCTGGATCCGTCACATGTTATTCCTATGGACGAGGTTGAAGTTGGAGATAACCTTACAGTTGAAGCTTTACCGATTAGGATTTTGGATCGTGAATTCAAGAAGTTAAGAGACAAGGATATTGCGCTTGTGAAAGTAGCGCGGGGAGGCACCTCGGAAGGCAATATGACTTGGGAATAAGAGAGTGGGATGCGAGAGTCGTGTCCAGAGTTGTTTGTATCAGGTAATATTTTCGAGGTCGAAAATTTCTAAAGTGGGGAAGAGTTGTAACGCCCCGATTCGATTATTCCATTTTTGTTGAGTATTTTATTTGAATTGAGTGATAATTATTTTAATTATGAAATTGGTGTGTTTATGTGATATGTTAATATGTTATATTATTTTACCGTTTTGAGAATTTTCGGGTAAAATTAGATTGGAGTGTATTTTAGACATTTGCTAATTAATGTTAAGTTAGAAATTATGTAGAACTATATTTTGTGAGAAAAATGATATTTGGTAGAAAAATAGAAATAGAAATAGATAGAAAGATATAAGAGTAGAAAGAAAAGAAAAAGAGAGATAGAAAGAAATAGAAAGAAAAGAAAAGGAGAAGAAGAGAAAAGAGAAGGAAAAGAGGGAAAGCTTGGAAATTCTTCAAGATAGCTCATAGGAATCGAAACAATCGGGTAAGGGTGTGAAATATTGTTATCTTATCATTGTGTATGATTATGTGTGTGTTAGATTGATTGGGTTTTGTTTTGGAGAAGTATAGAGAATATGAGGTTTTAGGGTTTTTGATGAAAATCTAAGAAATTGGTAGATTAATCGGTTGAAACTTGATATGATCGAAGTATGATAGTTAATACATGTTAATGATCATGTTTGTTGAGGTTTGTTGGGGTTTTGGAACCCTTTGGTATGACTGTTGCGTGACTGAGCTGCTGCTGAAATCGTAGTGCTCGCTCAGCAAGCGATTCCTCGCTCTGCGAGCTCTCCAGAAACATCTTCGCTTAGCGAGCACGCACCTCACTCAACAAGAACTGGAAGTTGGAATTTTGAAATTTAATTCATAACTTTTGATCCGAGTATCTGTTTTAAACGTTCCACATATCGATTTGAAGCTAAAAACATGTAGAAACCAATGATGCTAAAAGATGTAATTTTTAGCCGACTTTTACCCGACTTTTCCAATAAAAAGTAATTATGTTAGTTAAGGAATTGTGGGATTGGTTGTGGTATAGTGGCCGTTTGGAAAATAAATGCATTTCGTGAAGTGAATATGAATGCATGTTGATAGTGAAAGAGTTCGTTGCCGTTTGGCGTAATTGATGTGAATGTGTATAGTTTGTTTGTGACTGTATGAGATGAATGCATAATTATATTGTGAATATGTATGCATTTTCAAGAATGTTGTGGTTCATTTTGCATATGAAGCATAATGTATGCATTCTTGTATTGTGAGATTCTATGTGAATCTGTTGTAACATCATGTGCCCATGTGGTGTCTGAGCGATGATTACAACATGATTGTGTGCCCACGTGGGGTGTGAGCAATAGAATTGTGTGCCCGTGTTGGGTGTGAGCAATGGGTGATTTAATCACGAATGATTGTGTGCCCGTGTGGGGTGTGAACAATCGGATTGTGTGCCCATGTGGGGTGTGAGCAATCCATAAACATTGTATGCCCATGTGGGGTGTGAGAAATGGGTAATTTAATCACGAATGATTGTGTTCCCGTGTGGGGTGTGAGTAATCAGATTGTGTGCCCGTGTGGAGTGTGAGCAATCCATAAACATTGTGTGTCCATGTGGGGTGTGAGCAATGGCTGAACATCGTATGCCCAACGGGGAGTTACTTTAGGTAACGAACGATGGTTCCAATAAGTTCCTGAGTGAACTTGAGATGATTGAGTCGGTACCGCATTGCATTTGCATAGAGTCGTGAGTCGGTCTCTATGATTTGAATTTATCACCTATAATTGAAAATTGGTGAATAAACATGAATAATGTATGTTTATGCGGAGTGATAGAAATTGGTGAATAAACATGAATGTATATGTTTATGTAGAATGATGTGAAATGGTGAAATTGTGCATGATGAATATGCTTGGTTTGTATATATACATTTTGATGTATATGTGTGATGGGTGATGAATTGTGGTGAGAACATGTATATGTGTATTTTTATGTTAAGATATATAATTATATGCATTGTTATTATGATAATATTTCTCACCCTTCTGTTTTTTTATGATGCTCTATGAGGCATTGCAGAGTAGGTTTGCTGGAGGTCTTTTTTTGAAGCGTGTCTTCATTCTTTTGGTCGGTCGGCTCTAATATGTAGCACCAGGTAGCTAGGGTTGGCTTGATGCCTTTTTGTGATGCATTTGTATATGTATCTTGGTGATGAATGTTTATGTAAACATGAATTATATGGTGGATCAAACTTGACGATATATATAAGTATATATGTTTGATGTTGATTAATGTTTAGTTTCCGCTGTTATTTTAATGTTGAGGTATGGGTGTAAGGATCAAATCCATCTGTTGCAAGTTACCCCATTGTTGCATATCATTAAATGAGCAGGTGTTGGATGTTTTAATTTCATGTATAATGTGACATACATCTTTTATACTATGTTTAAATTATACTCTGATGAAATTTTAATATGTGCCTAAATGATTATTTGATTATTTGGGGGTATAGAAAGGGGGTGTTACATTAAGTGGTATCAGAGCCAGTGTCGAGCCAGTGTTGAGTCAGTTGTGTCTGTCTTGTTGTTGTGATGGTTGAACTTTTTTTTAATCTTGTTGTTGTGAGGCTGCTACGAAGATGCTGATGAGAACTTTGGCTCTGAGTGAACAAAGAGTTCAGGTTGTTGTCGAAGTTGACGAACAACGAGGATCGATCTGAAGATGATAATGACAAGCGATGAAGACGATGATGAAGAGATTCATTTTTTTATGAGTTGAATCTGAATTCTCCCGTTCTTCCCTTTTGCGGATCGTTGTTGTTAATTATTCTTGAAATTCAAATCTGTTATACGTGTTTACCAAGTTAATGATGAAGAGAGTTTGTTGGTGATTTTTGTGGAAGATTGATGATGATGATGCTGTGAAGGATCGATGATGATGAAGTGTGTTGAAGAATTTAGAGTCTTCAGTTGAATATTTTGTGAAGTTTTTGTTATGGTGGAGATTCCAAGATTGATGGAAGAAGATTATGAGAGATATTTGCTTGATGAAGCTTCAAAAGATGAAGATTGAGATTCATGAAGTTTTTTGAAGATTGAGATCAGAGAGAGTTTGTTAGGGATTCATGAAGATGAACTTATGGATTGATGAAGATGAAGTTCAAAAATGGAGAATGAGGAAGAGTTAGTTTAAAGATGGCAAATCCATGGAAAAAATGGAGAATGGTGAAGACCCTCAACTTTGCAGCAACAACCTCTTCTTATAGATGAAGATTCAAGGGATCACATAGTAATTTCTCATGAATTCAGTTAGAGTTTATCATTTTTGTAACTGATTTTCTGTTCTAAATAGTTTTTGGGTTTCTGTTGATTCTTGAAGAGTAATGAATGGAGCGCCTTTTGTTGATGAAAATGATTGATGCAGTTATCATGAGGATTAGTCATTTAAGGAATTGAAGCCAAATTCTCCCCTTTTTCGTTATGAATTTGTAACTATATTTTTAATGCTTTTTAATTTTCTATTAAGCCCTATTATCTCTGTTACACCTGTTATGAAGTTCCTTTTCGAAAAAATTTCTATGGTATTGTAACTGTTTTTCCTATTTTTCTGGTGCAAAGTTGTAACTGAATTTCTGTTGGTATTGTGATGGAGTTTTTTTTCTTCTGAATCTCATGTTGAAATTTTGGTGTAACTCCATTTTTCATAAAATTCGTTTCCTATTATTCCATTAAGTTATTTTAAGTTTGTGTTAGCTTTTCTCAACTGAATCTTCTGGTGTATGGTATAGCAGAAAACTCCGCGTTTTGCACTTGTGAGAACACAGTGGGCCCGTTTGCGGAATATTGTAAGTGTGGGGAATATCAGTGAGCAATGTATGTGTGTGGGTAGCATGAAATGTTGTAGACACTTTGGAAAGAAGTATAATAACGTGTGGTGGCTGGAGGTCACAAAAAATAATCATATATTTCTTGTAACTCTTTTTTATGTGGGCTTTGCAAATTGTAACATGGGCTTGTATGTCTTGCTTCTTTTTATATTTGTGATCAAACCTGAAATTGTCTTAATTAAGGGATTCCATGAATAATGAGTATGAATAAAGAGCATTAAATTGCATCCAACAATGTCTCATAACTATTCCACAATGAATCAACATTTGACCCTTAACTTTGAATGATGCCATGCATGGATCAAACTTGTTTGAGTCTTCTCACTTGAAATTAATAAGAACTCGAATTAAACTTGAGAAATCAATCTTGAATTCAACTTGCACTCTTGAAGACCTTTTCTATCAACTTGAATATTCCTTATTAAAACCCTCATTTAAAATACTTGAACCAATATTGACTGAGTTTAACCCAACAACCACACCCAAGCCTCTTTCACACGTCTCTGGAAAAAAAAGAATCTCTTTCCCCATTGAACAATTTGCCATTGAAACAAACAACTCTCTGAATTAAACATCCTTTGATCTCATGAAAACACTGCTATCTTATGTTATGCTTCATCAATGAATGTTATGGTTTCAATTTTCTATGCCAATGAATGCAATGTTATGCATGTAAATGCAATGCCATATGTTAGATGCTATGAAAAATAGAGGGAAAATTTTGGGGTGTTACACACGTTATCAATCATCATAACATTCATCTGTTTATCAAGCTTTCTTTTAAACAGAGGCTTGATTTCAGAAGATCAAAAAATCTTTATCTTAAACATAAACTTCTGAGAAGTTATGTGCTTGATAGAATTAAATGATATCTTCTAATCTTTCTTCCTTGATAAGACGCAAATCTTTATCTGATACAAGTTTGATTAAACCTAAGTAAAAATTCACGAAGGATTTTGAATTACGATCTTATTCTTACAATGTTGATCTAACTTGATCAGAGTTAGTTCATCAAATATTGACATTATATCTACTTCTGAAAAGGATATCAAATGATTTCATCATTCTGAGCAACATTAGTGACTTAAATCCTTCTATCTTAGAATAGATGGCTTCTGTCTTTGCATCAGACAACTATGATTCCATGATTCATTCATCGTCAATTTCTGAGATGAGTTTCAGATAACATTCTAAAAAAATACAATTTGTTTAACTGAGGAGAAATCTCAAGTTAACAATACTCAATTTTAAATGTTACTTCCATTAGATTCTCAAAACATATCCTTGATCATTTTCCTGATGAATCAACAAGCTTCCTTTCCTGAATGATCTTCAGTTTTCTATGAAGATTTTCAAAGGAAACAATCTTCTGATTTTCTGCATTGAATCTTCTAACTATTTGATCAGTTAGACTTCAGATGTTCCGACTTAGAGAAAATATTTCTTAGAGATTTGAAATTCATTTGTTCAAGACTTTTTCTACAGACATTATTATGAAGTTTTCAAGATCAAAATCATTAGCAAACAATCTTTCTTTTCTACTCAAGAAAATTTTTAATGAGCTTCACATGAGAAAGTCAATGGTGGGCTAATTAGTTTCTTGAAAACATCTCACACTCATACAAAATTAATATTCAGCAAACAAGATTTCTTGTTTTCTGTTGATTTGATCTTTGAGCAAATATGTTATTCATCCAATCGTATTTTAAGATAAGCATTCAACAAGTATATCTCCTTATCTGATGAATCTATCCTATCAGTTTATTCTTCAATCTCCTTCCAAAATACAATGGAGAAGATTTTGTTGTTAACAACTTCAATACTTCAAAGAATCAGTGACTTGCTCAAGTAATCAATTTGGTTACAATTCAGCACTCAATCTTCATCATCATCATCTTCTGATATGAGACTGAAATTGTAAGTGGATTTGCAATTCACATAGAGTATTTCTTCACATAACATATGGATCTTTATCTGACACGATTAAGGGTTTGATATCCATCAATAACAGAACCGAAGCTCTGATACCAATTGAAGGCGTGAGAAAAATATAAGAAAATGAGGGGTTTGAATTGGGGTTTTCACTCTTGATAACTTTTTACCTCTTAACTTTGTCGCGTTAAGTGATGCTTTGAGTTGTGTTGCAGAAGCATAAAAATAAAGTAAAGCATAAGCAATAGTAAAGAACACATGATATATCTTGGTTCATTTAAGAAACCCTTGCGCTAGTCCAATCCACCCCACAAGGTGATTTGTCTTAGAAAATGACTTAATCCACTATAACCAAAACATGATTACACTCTACGGCCAACTGTCGTAACTAACTGCACAACCGCAGTCGCAACTTCCTTGTATGGCTACCTGTTGTGACTAACTGCACAACAATTGTTGTGACTTCCCTGTGCGGCTACCTGTCATGACTAACTGCACAACAACTGTTGTGACTTCCTTGCATGGCCAACTGCTGTGTCTACTACACAACAGCTAAAACGAATTACGTCTTTGGCGTTACTAGTTACTTCAAGAACCAAAACATATAGTTTTGAGCAACACCAGAACATTAGCCCTTGAGCATTCACCAGAACACCTAGTTTTGAGAAAGCACCAAACTGCTAACTCCTAAGCCTCCTAAATTTCTGACCTTCACTCGGTCCTTTAGGGAAGTGGGTAACATTTACAAGTGTTTGCTTCTTTACATAAGCATGTGTAAACACAATTAAGTACATCAAAAGATCCTAATACGCACTAATGATATTACATTGTATTGTAGCATCAATGTGTGGTCTTCTTCGTCTTAAAGTTGCTTCTTCACGAACAACAACCTAGAGCACTTGAATTGCTGAAGTCTTATTCTTCATTAGCTTTTGAAAGCTTAGTTGATCTTTGATGAGCACGTAGAAGGACTTCTTAATCTTGATTCACTTTATAACAATATATACAATAACCTTTGTTCTATTCAATCCAATGAACACTTAAGGACACATTATTCATGTTATGGATTTGTAATTGGAACTTCCATTATTATCTTCATTATCTTCTACAGCTTTGCAAGCTTCTTGCAACATATGAAGTTAAGTATAATGTGAATTAATGACTTCTGCAAAAGCAAATTGTTGTCAAATAGATATCAGTTTTTGGATGCAGAATCAATTGAGCACTTAATGGTTTGTTCCATTGTTATCTTGTAATCATCAAGGATGAAAATGGAGCGTTAAAGAGCAACTGGTTACAAAGGAATGTCATTACACAAGGATGAAAATAGTACTGCCACATATTGTCCATTTCCACAATTTAAGGTTAGTGGAGAGGTAGTGTGGTAAAGCATTTTTGTATTGTGTATTATCCTTGCTAACGATAACATTGTCTTTTGAACTTCAGAGGCTTCAAATAGTATATGATTGAAGCATGAGTAGATACATGATAGTTAGGTCTTCAGAATCTCAAGTCTTTGGTCTCTAGAACTTGTTCACTCAAAACCTTGTCTTTAGAACTTCAACACTTGTCTTTGAAAACCTTGGTCTTTAGAACTTTAAATCTTCAGAGTCTTCAGAACGTTGATCACTCAAAAACTTTTCTTCAGAGTCTTCAACACTTGGTCTTTAGAACCTTAATCTTCAAAACCCTTAAGTATTTCGAGTCTTTCTGCACTTGGTCTTCAGAACCTTTAGTCTTCAGAACTTCAAGTCATCAAAGTCTTCAGCACTTAGTTCTTCAGAAGATTATAACTTCAGAATCAGAATCACTCTCAGAACAGAATCCATAAGAGCATCGTAGCAACAATATCAGGCATCCTTGGATCTTTCTGATTGTGATTAAATACAGAAGCATACTTGCTTCTTTAGCACGCTTGTGACTTGTGTTACACATAGTAACCCACATATAATCTTTAGCGCACATTCTGAGTATTTTTTTTAGATCTGATTGCTTCATACCATGATCTGTACAATAACAAACATTAGAACTTAAAATTGTTCTTTCACAAATACTTCATTATTATCATCAATACATATAGATGAAATGTAGAGACAACATCTTATTCTTACAGAGCTATGAGTAAATGAACGACCACACAAAAACCGACATGTGTGTAAATCATGTCACAAGTATTTGACGCTTAAAACGATAACGAATAAGCAAAGGCCAAAGAATAAAAGGACGAAAACACACTCCATCACATCCCGAGAATAAAAATAAATGAACCAAGTTTATAAGCCACATGGGGCTCTAAACAAAAATGTTCGAAGAAGTCCCAAACGAAGGGTACTAAACTCGGTTAGGGGTTGTAAGTGAATAGCTAGGATAATACAAAAAGCATTCAAAGCAATAGAAAATCCTCATATGAGCATAAACACATATTCACTAGAGAGAATTACAACAATGTATTCGAAAAACAAGGCAAGATCTATACGTGAGTTTTCCAACTTATGAAATGGCTAAAAATCTTCTACGAGCCAGCTATGATATGTGCTGGATGGTCCGAGTTCACAGCTGGACTTGGGATAAAAAGTATCAGATTTCTTTTGTCCGAACATTTCACCTCTTTTAGGACTTCGTGATCGGGGGCTTATGTACATCCTAGCTATTTTTATCAGGACCGAGGTGTGGACTCGAGTGAAGAATGAAACACAGGCTGAAATGGAAGCTCACCCTTAGAGAGAGAAAATTCAACTATTTAGGTATTGGTCGGGTATAAGGTCCAAGGCAGGCGCTTAATAGTCTATCGGGTATGAGCTCGACACAATAAAATATGTTTTGTAGGATGTCGGACCCGAGGAGATAGAGAGATGTAACTATGGCCTATTGATGAGACAGACGTTACAAGCCATTATGGGCGGTTACAAACGTTATAGAATGGTTTAATGGTCATTAGATCAAGGATTATCCTATATAAAGGGTCCTTGGAGAATGGAAAAGGGGAGGAAGAACATACACAATACAATCATACACCAAACTCATAGAGGGGCTCCCGTCAGATGGATAAGTAAGACACTTATCTTGGGTCAATACGCATCTTCGGTGTATACACTCAAATTCCCACATACAATCAGAAACCAACCATTTGCCGCTATCCTTGTAGAACAAGGAAGCCACTCGTTTTAGTGTTTTTAACAAGAAAAATTATATATATATATATATATATATATATATATATATATATATATATATATATATATATATATATATATATATATATATATATATAAAGATTTTTTTGATAATTTGTGATTGAGACAAAAAAGTTGTCCCATGATTTAGAGATAAAAATTCTATTTTTGTCTTATTCCTTATTATATATTTTATCTTGTCTCTTATTAAATTTCTGTATCAAACGATTAAAATAGTTGTTCAGTCTGGTCTCTCGTTTCTTAATAAATGCAACCTAAATACTCAAATTTTGGATATTTGAATTTTAATATACCCCATCAAATTAACCCTTCAGCTTGGCATGCAAACAGGATGCCGGCGGACACTCACTCTCTCCATCTTACGGATGCCGCCGATGACGATGAAACATTTAACCCCGTCGCTAACGCTCTCGCCCATGCCGACACAATATGTCGCCCCGTTGTTCGCTCTCTTTTCAACTACATCGCAACCAAAATCTCTTCTCTCACAAATGTCGAAATATCTAGCCTCACCGATGATGAGATTGCATTCCTCGTCAAGACCCCATTCTTTCGTCTCCCACCTGCCCAGTTAGATCGTCTCACGGATGCCGAGTTTTCTCGCTTAATCGCTATCGCTGACAGTCCATCTGGAGCCCCCGCAATCGAGAACTTCGTAACTGAGATCATGGGGTACTTCGTTGTCAGTCTAATCACCCCAGTATTCATTGTCAATCAAATCGCGACAGTATTCGCGATGGTTATCAAATTTGCACTATCTGTAGCTTGTACTTCCCTATCTCTCTATCTTTCTCACACACTTACCATTTTATATTATTGCTCATCTCATTCTGCTGTGTAGGTTTTGCTGGTGCTTCATTCATATGTGGCTTTGTCGAGGTATATATACAATTGATATATGATAGTCATAATTTGTAGGTTTTCACAACATTCTTTTTATTTTATTTTTAAATAAATTCATTTTATTATTCCTACATGTGATTTTCTGATGTTATTTTCTTAATTATCTTTGTTCTGGTCCTAGGTGTTATACAAGTTGTACAAAGAATTGTCATCTACACAATATGTCACTACCAATGCCACTCAGGTAACTTAGTGGTGGTGGATGTCTCAATGTTTTTGTTTCCAAAATGTAGGATGGTCAAAATTACTGTGATGGCTCTGGGATTCCAGTTGTTTGTTAGCTTATTATTTATGTTGTCTCTTGTATTTTCCTTTTATATAATGGTCTGATGTTAATTAATAAATATTCAGCGGGAGCTACTAAGATCTTCAAAGAGGTCAATTTTTTTGTCTAAATATTCAAGAATGCCAGATTTAAAGGTGTTTGTTCTATCTCGTACTCTACTCTGTTCTCTTATTTGTTTATTTTTCTAAGAGTAACACGTTTCGTTGTCATCATATGCCAATGGGGTTTAAGACAGTATTTATCACTGTATGCTATGGTTTCCTGCTTCCTTAATTAGTATTTAACAAATATTGTATGCTAAATGATACTGTTTTCAATTTCAGGGTCTTAAAGGCATTGGACAAATCTACCGTCGAGAAATCTAATAGGTCAGCTTCAGATTCTATCATATGTTTTGAATAGTGGGCTTAAAACACTGAGGCATGGTTGAGCGGCTGTGTCGCCCATGCCATGTAGTGTATCTATCAACTTGAAATGTTCAAAGTTGAAGATAAGTAGTAGTTTGTTATTCTGGATCACTTACCATCTTCTCTATACAACTCATAGATCCTTTTTTTATTACTTCCAAATCAACTTTAAAATTAGGATCATAATGCAATTCAAGGTTAAGAAAATAGCTACCATCATGCAAAGGTGTATGGAGCTTGTCCCACCTTTCATCAATGATGTTTCATATAGTCAAATAACTAAAGTATAGAATAAATTTAGCTACTATGTTATTTGAAAGCTAAAGTTATAATTTGATTAACATGGATAGTCAGGTACTTCTTTTTGACCCCATTTACTTACTTTCTAAGGGTTTCTTTCAAATCTCCCAAAAAATATCATCAACCAAGTATGGGCACAAACTTCTATTGTTCTGGAACACCGTTGCCTCGTCACCATTGTTATTGCAGTAGTTGTGATTTAGCCCATTGGCCCCGTCGCCCAATTCTAACTGCCCCATAGCTGCATTGTTCTGTTGTCCTATTCTCTCGGTGGCCATTGCGGGATCCTCCCTTAGACACCTCTATCCGATGAGCCTTTCCTTAGATTCATTTTCTGGCACTTAGCTTTCATAGTAAATAACAAATGAAACACATTTTTCATTAGATTTGGGTAACGACACAAACAATGGGAAGTGGTGGCTTGCCAGTACAGGTGTAACGGTGGTCGTGACGACGACTTATGTGTGAATAGTCTCTCTCTTTTCTTCTAACTTGACTGTTGCAGTTTGGGTTGTTGTTTAAATGAGAGTCACAATTGGTTTTGTAGATGGAAGGGTGCAATTGCTGGTGACAAGATAAGTGCTCAGAGCAGTGTGGATTTCATCGTGGCTTAAGCAAGAAGGTTGTGACAAGCAATGACTTGTATGATTTTTGGGTCTTCAATGAGTCCAAATATTTTCCTAAATGCTTAACACAGTTTAAGGGCAGAAATACTAGAGGGAGAAGCATAATCTATCCAGCATGAATATTGTAAGAGAAGATGAGGATTGACATTAAAATATAAAATAGAATTATTGTTGCTATGTTGCTTCAGCCAACACAAAAAAATATTAATTTGCCATCTTTGTAGAAAAAAAATCTTTAATTGCTTGGTCAGACGCCATACTCCAGTATCAATAGCTTCCTCCACTCCAACATTTCGAGGATAATATAAGAGTTGGTTTTAGCTATAGCTAAAATCAATAATATCCTTATTTGAAGGATGAAGCACAAACTTCAGTAGAATTCTTGCATCTTACTTTGTTGAATGGATATGCTAGTTATACATATTAACCTTCACTTTATGTCATTCAACAGACCTGTGTATCGAGTAACCCTTCGAATTTTGTATTGGCCAATGGATCTGCCAATTGAAGGAACTAGAGCAGAATCAGGAAGGCACATATAGAGCTATTGTTCCAAACAGTAGATCTATTGGTATTTATTTACACATCAGATTTTTAATTGATTTTCTTTGTGGAGTTGAGGTGCAGATTTGAATCAGGAAGGCACTTCTAGAGCTGTTATTCCAAATAGTAGAGTGTTTCATTTACTTGTTTTTCAGCTCCAGAAATGATAGAAAGTGGCAATATAAACACGTACCCTTGTGATGTTTATAACTAAAGTAATGACGATGCTATTGTCGGTCTATGTTGTTGGTGTTAATTTTCTTGTTTCTGTTATTTGACTCAGCAGCCTTCACTATACAATATGCATTAAGATGAAAATAAATAAGTTTGATACTATGAATTTTTTGTATCATGCTTCTTATTATTATGGTATAATTAATCATCTATGTGTTGTGTGAATGAGAGAGTGAATGTATAAAAGAAATGAATGAATGGGAAAAAGATCTATTGGGAGGCGAAGAGAAAATACCACTTAGGTCGGAAAAACATTTTGTATGCTGATGATGTTTATTGTTGCCTATGGAATCAGCTCTAATAACTTGTTAGTGTTTTGTCAATTTTCTGAAATAGCCTAAGAATTTAGATGACAACTACCTCCTACAGATGGAGTCTAGAGTTTTTCCCCCTTCGTCTTGTTTCAATACAAACATAAGCATGTTGTGATCTAGAATCATTGACAGCGAACCATTTTCTATCCTGAATAATTTTGTTTCTATCTTGATCGTTTCTTGTTGAATTAAGATTTGAGAACTTACCTATAATGTCACCAATAACTTCTTTGCCAATGTATTTTATTTAGGCTCAAATTGAAAATGTCTATTGTAGTTGTCATGAATTGAATAACCCGGCTCTAATATTTAAGTCCCTATTTTTTAAGTCCCTACAAAATAGGTCTCTTGAATTTTTCTAGGTCTCTTATTTTTAAGCTCTTTTATAATTTTACTGGTCTAAGTAAGAAGTTCAAAATCTAATAAATCAGATATTTTATTTATAAAAAAAAATCGATTTTTCTAAAAAAAATCGATTTTTCTAAAAAAAATTCGATATTTCGGAAAAAACTCGATTTCTTGAAAAATACTCTATTCTGAAAAAAAACTTGATTTTCCGAAAAAAAAATTCGATTTTTCGAAAAAAAGTAGATTTTATGAAAAATACTCGATTTTTGGGAAAAAAAAATCGTTTTTGAAAACATATTCGATTTTTAGAAAAAAACTCGATTTGCGAAAAATATTTGATTTTTGGAAAAAATAACTCATTTGTTTGAAAATTATTTGATTTTTTAAGAAAAAAACTCGATTTTTTGGAAAAAAATAATATTTTTTTTAAATCGATTTTTTTAAAATATAAAAGTCGACTTTCCTAAAATAAAACCCGATATTCCGGAAAAAACTCGATTTTTTGAAAATTACTCTATTCTGAAAAATAACTCGATTTCCCGAAAAAAGAACTCAATTTTTCGGAAAAAAACTAGATTTTTTTGAAAAATACTCTATTTTTCGGAAGAAAAAAAACTCAATTTTCGAAAAATATTTGATTTTTCGAAAAAAACAAAACTCGATTTTTCGAAAAACTCGATTTTTAGAAAAAAAACTCGATTTTTCGAAAAAAAAAACGATTTTTTGAAAAACAACTCAATTTTTCGATATAAACTCGAATTTTCGAAAAATATTTGATTTTTCGATAAAATAACTCAATTTTTCGGAAACAGAAACTCGATTTAAAAAAAAACTCGATTTTTTGAAAAATATTCGATTTAAAAAAAAAATATTTTTCGAAAAAAAACTCGATTTTTCGAAATAAAACTCGATTTTTGAAAAAAATATATTTTTTTAGGGTTAAATATGTTTTTGATCTCTATAAATATCTCAATTTTCATTTTTAGTCTATATTAAAATATAATATATTTTAGTCCCTTTAAATTTTGTATGAATGTTATTGTTTTCTAAAATTTTGAAAACAATTTAATTATCCTTAAACTTTTAAATTTTTGAATAATTTTTTTCATTAATGTTTAGAATACTATAAAATATTTCTTTACTAAATTTTAGAATTTTTTAAAATGAGAAGAATTAAATATAAATTTTTTAAATTTCAAAATATAACGATAAAAGTAATGAAAACCTCAACTTAGAAACAAAATTTTGAGTTTTTTTTTTCGAGAAATTTTTTATACCATTCTAAATATATTTACAAAATAATCATTTAAAAATACACATTAGTTTAGCAGAAAGAACTAAAACTATGTACATAATAATTTTATAAAGATTATAATATATTATTATTTTAATAAGAACTAAAAATGAAAATTAAGATATTTATAGGGACTCAACATATTTAACCCTTTTTGTAAATCGATTTTTTCAAAAAAATAAAAGTCTATTTTTTGAAAATGAAAACAATAGATTTTTTCTAGAAAATTAAAATAGATTATCTTCGGAAAAAATATCGGTTTTTTAAAATTAAAAAAGTCGAATTTTTTTTTCAAAAATAAAAAATATCAATTTTTTTTAAAGAAAAAAAAAACAAATTTGTTTGTTCGAAAAAGTCATATTTTAAAAATGTAGGGAGACTTTAGGTTCTTCTTGAATTTTAGAGACCTTCACTCTAAGGACCTTACATATGAAAATTTTATCAAACTACCCAATATTTGCAACTTTCATCCCTAACTACTCTATCTTTTAAATTAATTCTCAATCTATCCAATTTTTCAAAAAAAATAAAAATTAAAGGGGAGTCGTCAATTGAATTGACACTTCCTATTTTCTTTATAATAATTTTCAGTTACATGCAGATTTTCCTGCATATTTGAGATTACTTTCGGATTTATCTACGAATATAGTCAAATCCGCAGATAATGTTAAATCTATAGAAAAATCTGCAGGTAACTGGATTTACCTGCGAATTCATTTTTTTGTTATAAAAAGTGGAATAGATAGGGAATTAATTTGAAAAGTGGATTATTTTGAGATTTTTTTTTAAAAAAAGTGAGGTATTTGAATAAAAATTTCACATATTTTAGGATTCATTTTATTTTTAAAATTTTAGATACCTATATTTTAAAGGTCTAACTTTTTAGGCTCCAATTTACTAAATACGGCTATAGTCACGAATGAGAGTTTTTTTTTTCCTCGTGGGTGAATAGTGTTATGTAAGTAATGTACAATTTCTTAGTTAACAAGCTCTTGTTGCTTAATTAACTTATATTTCATCTTTTTTTGCATTAGCTTTATAATTTCTACTGTTGCTATTTACGGAGGGAGAGAGACATGATTCCCTCGGTCTTCACATTCTGTCCATGAATCATATGTCTATATAAATCATATATTACATATATAAAGTGAAAAAGGGAAATTACATTACAAATATTGCATTTGTGTTGACAAGGAAATAATCAACCATTTGTTTAGTTATTTGTATCATAGTTGGTTCTCATCTTTGTACATCATTTGCATCTTTTTCTTTTGTTGTTATTACATGACGTTTAATAAGACTTATCAATCCCGGCCGCGATTGTTGATATCTCGGGTAGTTCGGTTGGGGCAGCCACTGACCGCACGCAAAGAGAGTAGTGTTTCCCAGATTCAAATTGCGAGTGATTTTTCCGGGATCGCGGGTTGTCGGTCGTGGACCGCTACCCCATGTGAAGCAGTGTGACTGATTTTTTATGCCTTAACGGCCGAAGGTGACCCAAACAGGTATTGACTTGTTTTTTTGTACTTTTTGAGTTTTTTCTCTGCATTTTAATTTTGAACAGAGCCGGTGGAGAAGAAAAAAGAAGATAAACAAATGAAAGATGAATAATCGAGATAGAAGGAGATGAAACTTGGGACATATTATTATATGAGATAAAAGAGGGTTAAACAGTAAAAAATGACTTTTCAAAACCAATGAAACGTGATACACATATAGAGTAAATTACACTTAAGAAATATAATAATAGTAAATTACACACAGTTATATTCTTATTAAATATTAAATGATAATTATTATAATTTAAAAAAAAGAATAATATAAATAATTTTTATATCTCTAATTTATAATACCTAATTATAATATAATTTAATTGTTTTGACGTTTTATAGTATTATTTAAATAAAGTTTTCATAAAATTAATAAATAAAAAAATAGACCAGTTTTATTTAACATCAAAATAATAATTGAAAAATAAAATAAAATAGGTTTGTGAAATTAAGATAAAAAATCACATATTTCATAAATAGCAGAAGATAAAAAAATTGTATAGACTTTAATGATATAAATTATATTATGTGTTGGTTTATAATAATTTATTTGAACATTTACATTTAGTATCACGCATAGAGTTAAATTCAAAATTTAAAAAGATTTCACCTTTAAAACCTCTCTTCTACGATCCAAATTATATTTTAATACAAAATATATATTTTATGATACTTCAAAGTATATCCTTTACAAAAAACATAACTAAAACTTTTTTTAAAGTCGTTTCCTTCTACTATTTAAATTACTTTCTTAATCCAAATACCCCTAAAAAACACAACTAAAAATTTATAAACAATTTTTTTTAATAAAAAAAGAGTATATATTTCTAAGTAAGACTCTTTTAGAACTCGCATTCTTCAACATCATATTTACATAAAATAAATACAATTAAGAAATAGAAAGCAACGATAAAAATAAAAATCATATATTTAAAAATGAATATTATTATTTTTGTGATGCTTCAAATGTATACACCTAAAAAGACAAACATAATTAAAAATTAGAATACTACAATAAAATTAGGAAGAGAACACTTATGTTATAAAACAACCAAAATTTTAAAATCAATACTAAAGTAAGAAATAAAAATAAAAATCATAGATATATAGAGAAAGACACTTCTTCTAATTCATCGTTTGATGTTATTTTTGTGATGATTCAAATTTGACACCTACAAAAGAAAACATAACGATTGAGCGAGAGAAAATAAAAACAATAAATTTAGAGTAGATAAATTCACCTAAAATGTTTTAAAGTATACTTAAAAAATATAAATAATAATTAGAAAACAATAAAATTACGAAGAGAGAATTCACAAGGTATATTTGAATATAAAATATTTTTTTCTAATTCGTTGATTTCTTTTAAGACATTTTTGTGCTACTTAATCAAACAAAGAATGAATCTCCAAATTATTATATATAAAAAAAAGATGTGCAATATGATCAATTATGGATGAAAAATTTATGAATAATTGTGAATTAATTGAATTAATGGGCACAAAAGAAAACATAACGATTGAGCGAGAGAAAATAAAAACAATAAATTTAGAGTAGAGAAATTCACCTAAAATGTTTTAAAGTATACTTAAAAAATATAATTAATAATTAGAGTATACATTTTTGTATGCGGGTTTGGATACCCCTTTATATCCTTATTAATATTTGGTTGCTTATTAAAAAAAATGGAGTTAATGGGCTATACAAAGTAAATTATAATAAGAAAAAGAAAGTTTCTTGTCCTATATTTTAACCATTTTTTAAATCAACTATTAATGACTAAATTATAAGAAATTTTTTTTGAGTAAACTAAAAGAAGAAAATGTTTGATATCAATTTTTAAATTATTTAGATTCGGGAGATTAGTGTAATGAAATTTTTATGCCTTAAAAAGGTTAAATACCAATTTTAGCCTTACAATTTTTGGAGGAGATCAAATTAGCATATCGTTCGACTTTCAATCGATCGATTGATTCGGCACGACATAGTAAAATTACAATCTTGTAACCTATAAAAAAAAATAAAAAATATAGTAGAATGTATCATAAAATAATCATAAAATATAAATAAAACAAATTAAAACAATGATAATAATATGTTGAAACTCTTATGTTGCATAATACTGATTTTAACACTATAATATTTTGAATATGAGAGAGCAATATTTACCTTAATAGGAAGTGAAACTAACTTGTAAAAATGAAAAAGAAAAGTGTATCAAAAAATGATAAATTATAGTTTATGTAGAAAGAAAAAGGGGAAAAAAGAACGAAGATAGAGATACATATATTATAAAGTTAAATACAACATATTTTAATTATTATTTAAATTAAATACAACATTTATTTAGTGGAAGTGTGAAGCTCCACATTTTGTTGATTTTATTTTAATTAATTACTTAATATTATTATTATTTATCATAAATTATATATTTGTAGAAATTAAAATATCAATTTTAGCCTTAAAAGTTTTGGAGGAAAAAATTGATGAAAAAGTTATATGATTATAATTTAGTATGATATAATTTTTTTATTTTTAAAATTAAATAATAACAATAATAGAAATAATAATAATTTTTTGGGTTAAATATGTTTTTGATTCTCATAAATATCTTAATTTTCGGTTTTAGTCCTTCAAAATATTTCCTTTAAAGAATGGTCCTTCTAAAAATTTTCATCCACATTTTTGGTCCCTCTTACAAATTAGCGACGATTTTTACAACTTAGCGATAGAATTAGCGATTGTTTTAACGACGATTTATTACTAAACGACTGAATTAGCGGCGGTTTTAGAATCAGGGACTAAAAGTATGGATAAAAAATTTTAGGAAGACCATTCTTTGAAGGAAATATTTTGAGGGACTAAAACCGAAAATTGAGATATTTAAGAGGACCACAAACATATTTAACCCTAATATTTTTTATATGCATAATTTTTCATATTTTTATATATAAATATTAATTATTCATATATATTTTTATATATAATTATTCTGTTATCCCATTTTCAAAATCTGTTGTTCCGTTTCGCTATCCGGAATTAATAACTCTAATTGGTAATTGTATTTTGTAGAAACCACTACTCTATATTTTTTATTCTTTGTTAGGTATTGAAATTAGTGCTGGGTCATTTTATCTTTTAATGAATGTTTATTATTATTTTTATTATTATTATTATTATTATTATTATTATATAAATATGCTACTTTCATCTTGCCCTTATAATTGTGTTAAGTTAGTAGGTGTATAATAGCAAAGATGATAATCACATAAATAAATAATAATGATAAAGGAAGAATGAAATTATATTATTGAATATGTGATAAACTCGGTTAGGAATTGAAATTCCAAGTTGTCAGGACAACCTTCTAACTAATTTTTTTCCTCCTTCTCCCCACTTTTCCCATTCCTTACATTACATACTTACATATTGTTAGCTCCTAAATTCGAATCCAGCATGGGAATGAAGAAATTAAGAGGCTTCGATTAAAATTGTTTGGAAGAGTTTAGTCGAAGGCGTATTCGCCTATGCAAAGGAAGAAAACACCTTTTTGGACTTAAAAGTATTTTCATCAGTCGGAGAAGACATTCGACAAAGTACTACTGAGGATACTTCGACTGGAAATTTGAAATTCAAATAAAGGAGAGAATATTTTGTTCTCATCCGTCTCTAAAGGGACATGTGGCACGCGCTCAAAGATGAAAAACATGTAAATTGACACTTGTTTCGTTCTCATTTGAAGGGCGTTAATAGAGGTTATTCTGTTTTATTATAAATAGTCAGTTCTAGTGTTAGGATTGTGTGTGTTCAATTGTGTATAAAAACTTCGTGTTACTCAGAGTATTAAGTGTCAAGAGAAACGAGTTGTGAGAAAAATGTACGTAGAATAACACCATATTTTTGTTCAATGCAATTTATCAAAGCTTTTCATTTAAATTTATCTTTATTTATCCAGTTTATGTTTACTTTCCAAGTTTACTTTATTGCTTTGTCCAGCCTTTTGATTTAAAGTATTTTCGCAAATTATCTTCATTTACCTTTTGAAAGCAATCTTTCTTTGTTATTTTATTGAATGTTATGGAGGTATTCATTTTTATTTACAAAACGTATTTCAAGAAATCATTTAGCACATGTCCTAGGATCAATCAGATCGATCCTGCGAGTCACCAAATTTAGATTTGGAAGATCAGCGATTGTTTACCAAATTTCATAGTAAACAAATTGGTACGCCCAGTGGGACAATGCTAACTGATTTTCTAAAAGTAACTATTTTATCGGTGTTTGGAGAAATTTGTACCATTTTTCGTTTGAGTACTTTCTTTTTCATAAATTTCGTTGTATGTTATTAAGAAGTGGTAAATTAGCCATTCCCGACGAAAACATACCTATGAGAAGTCGTACAAGAAAAATGTCAATTACAAACCAAACAACTAACTAGAATCCACCAAACACATCAAATAATGGAGAGACACCTAACATGTCTTTGATTAGAGGACCAACGATTTCAACAATAGTAGAACATGTGCCATCAATGGTAATTTCAATGCCTACGGAGTCTATTGCCCATAACAAACCTATTTTAACATATGTAGGGCCTAGACCACCCCAAGGGACTCCTCCACCAATAGAGACTTCGTCCTATAGGCCTCCACCGCCAGGATTTACTTTGCCTCCACATGGTCGAGAACAACCCTTTGGAATGACAAGTTCTATAATGGCACATTTATTTAACGCATCTGCAACGTTTTTGTTAGACGATGGTGCGGATCTAGAAGGGGGTTGAATAGATCCTTTTAAAATATTTTCACCTTTCAAAAATTAATTGAAAAATGTTTGGCGGAAGTTCCCCGAAAAAATTCACGTCTAAATTATTTGAAGTTATCGGTGATTGGATATGCGTTATCAAACCAAATGGGATAATGAAGATGAATTAACTAATCAATATCAAGTAAATTAATCACTTAAATTTGACACACTTGATTAAACTACTACCAACAATGTATAGAGAGAAGAAATAAGCTAAATGACCAAGAAATAATGTGTTTTGAATTTTATCAAACACTTGGTATGCACACCACACCTAGTGTGTTTTGCCAAATAGTGTAGTGCAATTTTTTTTCTAAAGTTGCTATCCAGTTTTGATAGTAACAATTTCACAAACAGTTGGTGTGCACTAAACTATGCAAAACATAATTTTCAAAACAACACTATTTCAACTTGTGCAAAAAATTTAGCGAAAGAGAAAGGCAAATGACACACGAATTTGTTTAGCCAGTTCCCCTACCGTCCTCGCTAAGGGTACCTCTTCCCCAATACAAAAACCGAATTGGGACTTCTTATTAAAATTTCAACGTTTATACAAAGAGAAATTAGAAACGACAAACCAATCCTAATTGTTGTTGTAGCTATGTTTCTCTTTGCCACTTGATTCAAGTTGAATCAAGCTTTTCACGCATATCGAACAAACCTCCGATTAATTTCTCCTTTCTTGCAAGAATCTACGATTCTCCAAACTTTGATCATGGCCGCTTTGATTCGATACTTGTGAACCCACACTGTTCTTCGCAATCCTCCATTTATCGTGATATGGTTGAACAATCACCTTGATCTTCAAACCTCTTCACTCGGCTTAATCTACGAACAAATGATGTGTTCAAAACCCCCAAATCACAATGATCTTGGAGGACAAACCCTAAGAGTGTGTTTGGATGAGGTAATTTAGAATTTTTAAGGAATTCAAAATTCTTGGTAATTCAGATGATTCAATTAGAATCCATTCAATTTTAAATTCTTTTGTTTGGATAGAGTATTAAAATGATTCATTGTAAAACATTTGGGGCAATTTTCATATTTTTTAAAACTTTTGGGTCAAATCTAAATATGAAAAATAAGGACCAATTTGCAATTTTTGAAATTTTGAAGGACCAATTTGTAAAATTTGAAAATTATTAGGGACTTATTTGCAATTTTTGAATTTTTTAGGGTAAATCTAAAATTTTCTTAAAATATTAGGACCATTTTGTAAATTTTGAAAAATTATGATAAACAATTTAAAATTCATATTATATAGAGTGATGAAGCAATTTGAAATTCTCTACTTTTTGATGTCATTTTAAATTCCTTAAATTTAATATGAATAAAATACTCCATAAACTTACATCATTTTAACAATTCTCCATATTTTTTATCCAAACAATGGATTTTGATTAAGTCATTTTAAATTCCCTCAAAAAATTATTTTCCCTCATTAAAATGCTCAATCCAAACACACCCTAAGTTTTATTCAAGAAAAACCCACAAATCTCTGAACTCAAACTGAAATCGCAATTCCACTGTTTGAACGTTATCACCTTGAATCTTGCACTTTGATCAACAAAAATGATTGTGTGTAGTTGTTGATGAATTCTAGAGAAGGAGAAGATGATGAGAGCACTTGTGTATATCTTTCACGTTTCTTATTGGTATTGACAAAATAATAATGCAAACTATTTATACTTGTTAGTAAAATAAAGGAAATAATCAAAATTAAGTAAGAGAGAGAAAACAAGAGAGAAACACCTAATGCCAGGTTTGTGTCAACCTATTAAGAAGATTTGAGTCGACTTGGAATTTGTCATCAGTCAGTCTGTTGGGACCCGTGAGTCCCAAAGAATTCTGGCCTTCGTTTGAGTCGACCTAATTCATCAAATGAGTCGACTCAAATTTTCTTAACTGAATGAGTCGACCTGTTTATGTTGATGAGTCGACTCATTCACTTTGGATCAACAAAAATCACTTCCTGATGATTTGATATGTCAGCATCTTGTGATCCAATGTGTCTTCCTGAATCACATTAGTTTTGACATCATTAAAACAACCGATATCTCTCACAAACTCCCCCTTTTTGATGATGGAAAACTTATTATTAGCACAAGAGCATTGCATACAATAACATGCCCCCCTAAATATATGCTCCAAAAGAAAATGACTTTACTCAATTACATATCCCCCTTTGACAACATCAAAAAGAGAGAATGGATTAGATATGAACAAAAATAGCGGGAAAAATATAAATCCATACATTGAAATATGTATCAAACATCACCATACACACAATAAGATATGAATGAAAAAGATTAGAAAAATAAACAAAATGACATAAAGCTTATCAAGCCAGCATATGGAAATCAATTAAACGATAACATTGTCATTAGAAAATACAAATAAAAGAAAACACCGTATGCATATGAAAATGACATGAAATGAAATGCAACATGATCTTAATTTCTTGGACCCCTTTGTGAAGGATGACATCAATGTTAAACATCTGGTAGACAATCTTGCTCATATTGGGTGGTGAAGTGTGTAATACCTCAAAATTTGCCCTCTCATTTTCATGCCATTTAGCATATCCTTTCATACATTGCATTGCATTTAGATCACAATTTCATCATAAACATACATGAATATACATCTCCATTTGAGTTTTCATAGATTGCGACTGGCCTTTATTTCTTCATACGGCACATTGTTCGCTGTGATTTCTGACGAACAACCTCTGGTTAACCAATCTCTTACAAAACTGGGTTACTTGCAGGACCAACCAAACAAGTCCTAGGACACATGTGCAATTTGTTGTCGAATTACTCTTAGCGTTGATAATTGTTTGTGGTTTGTTTTGTTAATGATGTAAAAATATTGAATGTTTTGAATGTAAAAAGTAAAATAAAGTAAAAGTTGAACAAAAGTAAGAAAATGGCATAAAGAGTATAAAATTTGCAGGAAAATAAAGAGACTGAAAGTAATGTAATTTGACGAAACAAGACTAGTAATTTAAATAACTTAAATGAAAGTGGTGTTTCAACACATACATTTCTCCAAATATCAAACTCATTTCTCTCACACTGGGTACTTAGAGTATTTTACCGGATTATTGTACAAGTTTTTCACACACAGAATTCTACAACAACTACCATATTTATATACAAACAAAATAACTACCTAAAACGGAATAATCCTAACTAATTGACACTTGTCAATCTGCATGCACTCTTCTTTGCCTGAAGCTTCCACGCGTCCAACTGCCAAAGGTTGTAACTTTTAAATTTGAATTCTTCCCCTTTGCTGTCGAAATTCTTCTGACACCATGTCAGTTTCATTAATTGTAACGTGACTGTGTTGAGTCCCAAGAAAAACCATGATTTCACTTTTTCCTGAAAACGTCTCATCTAGCCCACGTTTAGACACGACCTACCATAACCCTATAACCTAACTAATCATGGGTTCTCACCAACCATCACTTTTTGATCATCACCGTTGATCAACAGGACACGTATCCAATGATCAAAAACTGAAACGTTTCTTTTCTTCCTTTTTCTCTTTTTATTTTATCATTTTTTCTTCCTATAAATATCTTTTTCCAAACCCTTTCATCTTTTTACACTCTCAAACCTCTTCTTCTTCATCAAACAAACGTTTTCAACTCCATTAATCCTTCTGCAACTTCAGCTCAAACTTCACTTAAACAATGGCTCCTCCAAAGAATGTTGCTGATCACGGTGCTAAGAAAGCAAAAAGGACCACTGATATTCCTCCTGCTCACACGTTACCTAGGACAATGCAAGTAAACCAGCAACAATATATTCCAGAACCTCCAAACGAGAGAGAGAGAAGGCCAGCATCTACCGATCCCAGGTACTGATTCCTGTTTTAATTTCTGGGGTTTGCCAGGCAATGTTAGGTCCACTTTCTGATCCTAATGCAGATCAAGAATGCTTAAAAGATTTTTACCCTTCTTATTCTACCTCAAAACCAATAGGTGCAAGTAAGAACCTTCAACCCACTGAAACATCCTCCAAGAGACCTGAAACCCCTTTAGCTTCGACAGACCTAGATTTGTCATATTTAAACCAAAATAGGATCTTTAGGAGCCCTCCTTTGACAAAAGATCCTACGGATTATCTAGCTTGGCTAAGTAGAGTCAAAAAGGCTAAGGGAAAATTTTGGAAGAAAACAGGTATCTATGACCTAATTCAACTGTCGAAAGAAGGACCACGTTACTGCCAGAACATGTTGCTGGCTTCCCTATATTTTTGGGACAGCACTTACAACAACTTTCACCTCCCCTGTGGGATGGTCACCCCAAACCTCTTTGACATAGCAGCCATCACAGGTCTTAGCCCTATAGGAGAAATTTTCAACTCTGAACATTTAAACAAAGACCCTATAGGATTCGACACAAAGCATGTTGGTTACTCCTTGTTTATTACACATCATCAAGGTAAAGACACTGAAGAGGTCTCTGGAAAAGAACATGTGGCTTTCCTCACTCTGTGGCTAGCAAAGTTTGTCTTCTGCACTAGATCTCTTCAAGTTGCCAGGAGTTACATCACTATTTCCAACCAACTTCATGCTGGAGTTACCTTTTGTCTAAGTGAAATGCTTCTGGAGAACCTTTATGAGTCTCTCAGCGAAAGTGTAAGCAACCTGAAGACTATCAAAGAGAAGGGAACCATCAGCCTGACAGGTCCTTTTTGGCTTCTACAACTGTGGCTGAATGCCACTTTCGAAACCTGCATTCCCATAAAGAACCCAGTAGACGAAGAGGAAGTAAATGATAGGCGTGTCGAATGGCCTAGGTTGGTGCAACTAACTCCAACTGATGAAGGGATAAACCTTCGACAAGCCTTCACCAGCTATGTGATGATGTTTGCAAAACGTTACAAATTCACGCCATCCATGGCACCCTTCGCCAACAGGACTGTATGTCCTAAATGGTTCACCAAACAGCTCCCTGTAGAACACCATAAGGAAGAGGATTCCTACATATCCATCTGGGAATCATTCCTCACACCAAGACATATCTTTTCCCACCATAGCCTCAATAACACCAAGATTTCTCTCATTGTCTATCAGCCTAATCTGGTGGTTAGACAATTTGGGTTAATCCAAACGAAAACAAAACCTATCTATCCCAAGAAAGGTTCCATCTTGTTCTACAATTCTTTTCATAATTTAGAAAAAAGTTTAGAACTGTATCACAAATTTTTCGACGCATCCTTGGAAGTACACCCTGTAATTTTTCGACCAACCCATCTGTGCATTGAGGACTTCGACGTTTGGTGGAAAGAATACTACCTCAACAAGTTCTTTGACGTAACAACTTTCACAACACACCTGACGAACGCTTTTGCTTTTGTGCAGGATCAAAAGAAGAAAGGTACGGACAAACACATCAAAGAGATTCAAAATTTTCAAAAATATTTTGAAACTATTTACAGGCCAAATGATCTTCGTCAAACCATAGGCGAAGCAGCAGTGACCTTAAAACAAAAGTTTTCAGAAAAAATGGATAAGCTGGCATTGCCTCCATACATTCCATCACATGCACGCTATAACTATGTGTTCACCACGTATCCTCCAAGGTTTCCCCCACTTCCTTCTGCAGAATTTGGTGTGGCCTCGTGCCCTCCATTTCCAGATTGGTTTGTGTGTGGGTCTGACCTAAAGCTGCTTCGTGAGTCCAGCAAAAAACCTGCTGATCGTGTGGTTCCGACGAAGTATCATTTGGACAACTTCCCAGGGCACCTTCATATTGGAATAGAACACGTTCGCGTGGAATCTCCTATTCTTGAAGGTGTCGAAGAAATACAACTTCTCTTTTTTTTATAACTTTTTATGTCTTATGTCCATGTTTATTTATTTTTTCTTCCTTTCAGCTGTCAAGATAACTGGCAAGAAAACCCCTGGCGAAGGGACTTCCACCAAACCAGTCGAACGACCACCTGCAGCTGCCAAGAAGATTTAGACATGCAAAAGCATTCCACCTTTCTTATATAACTTTATTATTTTTTAATGCTGAACAAATTTCTTTTCGTACGTCTCAGATAAATCGCACACCAGCAACCAAGAGGAAACAAGAAGAAAAAGAAGTGAGTGTCGAAGAGTCTGAGGACGAATCCACTGAGCCACAACCTCTCAAAAGGAACAAGGGTATGAAAATAAAAACGTTAGCATCCCAGAGATCTATCGTCCACAGAAGAACTCCCCCTACCAGTCCAATTACCAAAACTCACTCCAAAAGAGAGAAGAGTGGGGATTCAGGCACTCATACTGAGATTCCTCAGGTATTTTTATTTTCGACTGACAGTATTCACATTTTTAATTGCATTATTTCTTCTTTTAATTTCCCTTTGCTATTGACTCCAGGTTAATCTTGATGTCGAAGGGACTTCCAAAGTCCAGGAAAAACTTATCCCTTCTGATTCTGAGAAGACTTTGGCTGAACGACTTCTGGAAGAGGCCACTCCAGATGCTGGTACTTATGGACCTCAGACCTTCAGTGACTTCGACATCAGTGACCCAGAATCCTCTGACAACAACTCCCCTATTCGCCCATAATTCAACGTGGAGGAAAAGACTGAAAAGAGCCAAGACGAACAAGTGCAAGGGCCAATGGAGATAACTGAAGCTGACAAGAAGATTGTCGAAGAGGAAGAAAATACGTCAAAACAATCAAATATTGATCTGAATCCTGGAGGGAGTGACCAACCTATTCCCATTCAAACGAAAACTCCCCCAACAACGGGTTCGACAAGCTTATCTCATGAAGAGATTGAGAGTCTGAAAGTAAGAAAACCTCTAGAATATCTGAAGGCTCTTCTCAGCTCTCGACACAACTTTCAGGATTCCTCCTACAGCAGTTCGACAACTTCTGGAGCTACCTCTGAAGTTCAATCCATTGATGTTGTCATGGCTGAGATCAAGACTAAAATCCTTGGTGTAGACTTATTTAAAGTTCTGGTCGAAAATCCTTCTGCCCAATATGATTTGAAAAAACTTCTAAAACAGGCTAATCTCTTGGAGGCTTCTACTGAGGAAAGCCGTCTGGTAATGGATTTGATGTCTATGATTGACTCTGTGAGTGATGATTTACTTCGCCAAAAAGAGTTTTCTCAGAACATCACAACCAAGTCTGAGAAACAAGTTTCAGAGTGGAACGTTGTAGCCTCTTCGACCGAAAGAATCTCAGAACTAAACAAACTTTCTGAAGACTACTCCAAAGCTGCTGCTGAATGCGAAAGTAAAATCCAGACTTACCAGGCTCAAATTGTCGAACTCCAGAAGAAGATCCTTCAAGAGAAAGAACGTCAAGCCAATCTTCAACAACCCAACCAAGAGGAGATTGACAGAGAACTTTAAAAAGGGCTTCAACATGCAGAGATAGCTCAGCAACTCAATAGAGAAATTGACGAGTTGTCTGTTAGTAAAAGTCTTTGTGAACGTCGAATTCAACTTCAACAGAAGGAATTTGACAAACTCAAGGAAACTTTTCTTCGACAATAGTTTGTAATAGAAATAGGTTTTTGTATTTGTTTTTCTTTGGCATCCTTTCAAGGCTTTTATATGTAATGTTACCAACGCCATCTGTTTGGCGAAGACATATTTTCAATTTATGAATCTATTCCATTTCTATCTTTATTTCTTGCAATATTGGCTTATACTTTTTCAAATACTTGCCATTTATTTTCAGTATCCTTTTATCTTTTCCTATTTCTTCGACTTCATATGGGCCATTCGAAAAAACTCTTAAGATTTGGAAAGGTTCTTCCCACTTAGGAGACTATTTTCCCATTAATCTATCTTTCTTGTCCATGGGCAAAATCACCTTCCAAACAAGATCACCAACTAAAAAGGCTTTAAATTTTACTTTCTTATTGTAAAACTTTTCGACTCTTTCTTTCTGCCTCTTTATCAACTCTAAAGCACGCAACCTCTCCTCATCCAAGTCAACTAACTCATCCATCATCATACTCCAATAAGTCTCAGATGGAATTTCATGATGCCTTTGAATTCGTATTGATTGTAAATGGATTTCAACTGGTAATACTGCATCATGCCCATAAGTTAACTTAAATGGGGTAGAATTAGTTTCCTCTTTAGGAGATGTTCGACAGGCCCAAAGAATTTGATCCAGAGTCTTGTGCCAATTTCTAGGTTTTTTACCCACATGCTTTTTTTATCAGATTTATCACAACTTTGTTGGCTGCTTCGACCTGTCCATTTGCTTGAGCATAATAGGGTGTCGAAGTTAATAACTTAAAACCTATTTCTTTTGCAAATGCCTGCATGTTTTTTCCAGTAAACACAGATCCTTGATCAGTGGTTATGGTTTCTGGTATTCCAAACCTATAAATTATGTGTTTCTGGATGAATTCCATAACTGCCTCCTGATCTACATTCGTCAGTGGTATAGCTTCAATCCACTTAGTGAAATAGTCTACTCCAACCAAAATGTATTTTTGCCCCTTTCAAGAAGCTGGTCGAATTTCCCCAACTAAATCTAAAACCCAACCTCTGAATGGCCAAGGCTTTATAATAGAGTGTAACTCATTTGCAGGTACATGAGGTATGCCTGCATGAATTTGGCATTCTTGACACCCTTTTGCAAATTCGACACAGTCCTTTAACATTGTTGGCCAATACATCCCTTGTCAAAATAGTAACCACTTCATCTTGTGACCTGCCTGGTGTGCACCACATGCACCACTGTTCACGTTTGACAGAGCTATATAAGCTTCAGTCTCACCTAAGCATTTTAGTAAGACTCCTTCTGTAGTCTTTTTAAACAACTCATTTCCAAAAAGTACATAGCTTAAAGCCCTATACTTTATTTTTCTTTCGACTGTCTGGTTTGGGTTTTGTAAATAATCCTTAATAGGTTTTCTCCAATCTCCTACCTCTGGATCATTTACATTAAAGATTTCAAAATTTTCTTTGTCACCATAACCCAGTCTTATTGTTTCCAAATCTGATGGGGACAATTTGGTGGATAATACTTTTCCTCTTACTTCAATAGCTTTCTCCAAATTTTCTTTCGACACTTTGTAGCCTGATGCCAGTTGAGCCAAGTCATTTACTTCCTGATTTTCCAGTCTAGGAATGTGTTTAAAGGCTGCACTGTCGAATTTCTTGAGGAGTCTATTGGCTATTACAAAGTACATGATCAAATTCTCCTTGACACATTTGTATTCTTTTGTCAATTGCTTTATTATCAACTCAGAATCACCCATTATTTCGACTCTTGTTGCCCCCAATTCCAACAATATTTCAAGTCTAGCAATCAAAGCCTCATATTCTGCTTCATTATTTGAACACAAGCCTTCTATTTTGTACTTGAATTTTGTTGGAATTTTATTAGGAGAAATAATCAACATCCCAACACCAGTTCCATTCTTGTGACTGGACCCGTCGAAATATAATGTCCAAGGTTCCACTTCGACATTTTCTATTTCATTTTCATTTATTGAGTGGTCATCTATAAAATCAGCAACCACTTGTCCTTTGACAGCCTTTAGAGGCATGTACTTCAAAGAATATTCAGTTAATGCCAAGGCCCATTTCCCAAATCGACTATGTAAAATGGATTTAGATAACATATATTTTATTACGTCGAAATGAGAAGATACATATACATCAATGGGTTTTATATAATGCTTTAACTTTGTACAAGAAAAATATACACATAAACATAGTTTTTCTATTATACTATATCTAGTTTCAGCATCATTTAAGACTCTGCTGAGATAATAGATGGCCCTTTCGAAGCCATATTCATCTTCCTGACAAAGCATGCTTCCCAATGTTCTGTCAGATGCTGAGATGTAAAGCCTCATACTTCTTTTTCGACAAGGAGACATTAGAACTGGAGGACTAGCCAGATACTCTTTGATTTTGTTGAAAGCATCTTGTTGTTCTTGCCCCCAAGTGAAATCTTCCTTCTTTAGTCGAAGTAGAGGTGAGAAAGCCTGTGTCTTTCCACTAAGGTTGGAGATGAACCTTCTAAGAAAGTTGATTTTCCCTAGTAGAGACTGCAATCCCTTCTTTGTCGATGGCGCTTTCGCTTCCATTATGGCCTTGGCTTTGTTCTCGTAAATTTCGATCCCTTTCTTGTGGACCACAAAACCTAAGAAATCACCCGCCTGCACACCAAAAGCACATTTAAGGGGATTCATTTTTAAACCAAACTTCCTCATCCTTTCAAAGTATTGTCGAAGATTGTCAATATGGCTTGAACCTGAGACAAATTTAATCACAATATCATCTATATAAATTTGCATAAATGTCTCAATGAAATAATGAAAAATAGAATTCATTGCCCTTTGATAGGTGGCTCCAGCATTCTTTAAACCAAAGGGCATGACTACCCATTCATATGTTCCTATTGCCCCTGGACAACGAAAAGCTGTCTTTGGAACATCTTCTTCAGCTATAAAAATCTGGTTATAGCCAGAGTATCCATCAAGCATACTCAAATACTCATGGCCTGCTGCAGAATCTATAAGCATTTCTGCTACTGGCATAGGATATTCATCCTTAGGGGTAGCTGAGTTTAAATCTCTAAAGTCAATGCACACCCTAAGCTTGCCATTTTTCTTAATCACAGGAACAATATTAGCAATCCATTCGACATACCTCGTTGTACGGATGAACTTGCATTTTAGAAGTCTTTCAACTTCTTCTTTAATTTTCGACAGGATTTCTGGTGCGAAGCGTCTGGGAGTTTGCTTTATTGGCTTTTTTCCCTCCATTATTGGCAACTTCAATTCGACCAAGTTCTTGTCTAAACCAGGCATTTCGTCATAATCCCATGCGAAACAGTCTTTAAACTCATTCAGTAATTGGATTATTTTGACTCTGACTGAGGATCCATCCTGGCACTGATGTAAGTTGGCCTTTTCTCTCCCCCAGTCCTAAATTAATTTCTTCTAAGGGATCCTGTGCCACCATTTTCATATTTGTTGGGGCTGCATCTTTTTCAAACCCCAGGGGTTCGTCATTATAAATGGCGTCAAGCCTTTGATTTTGCCATTCTCCATTAAAGTTTTCTTCAATACTTTGTTTTGCACATTGTTCCCCAACATCTTCTTGAGGATGTTGTTCTTCGACAGTTTGTGCGTTGGCTTTAAAAGCCATATTTTTTACTTCGGCCTCAAGGGCCGCTTTGAGTTGGTTTTCGGCTATATAAGCCGTAATCCTTTCCATTGTTGATGCTTCAGTCATTTTCACTAAATTCACTTCCCTACCCAGTTGGATTGACATGAGTGGTTCCCCAAGCATAATTCGTCTCTCCAATTATCTCTTTGTCCCACTGGAATCCATGCGTAGGGTGGAGATACATGGAACAATATGCGTTGTCGGAGGCTGTCAAGTCGAAACCAGCAGGGTTGCAAGGTGCTATGTGAGCCAAGTTTTTGTCGAAATTACGACTAGTAACATTGTTCACATCAGCCATGAAGTAACTTTGGTCTGCCTCTATGTTTTTGACGATCCCATCTGGCCTCCAAATCGCTATCCTCTGATGCATGGATGAAGGTACAGCCCCAATCCCATGGATCCACTCTCTTCCTAGCAACAAATTGTAGTTTGCTCTTGATGATATCACCACAAACATTGTAGGTCTGGTGATGGTTCCGACAGTTAGGTTCAACTGTATCACCCCTAATGTTGTTCCTACCTTACCTTCATAGTTAGACAACACCATGTTGTGAGGTTTGGTGTCTGAGTCATCTTTGCCAATCTTCTTTATCATATAATGAGGGATTAGATTGACAGCTGCTCCTCCGTCTATCAACATCTTATTCACACCCACATTCTCTACTTTCCCTTTTATAAACAAGGGTTTCAAATGGGCCTTCATTGCATCATCTGGCTTTTCAAAGAACGCATTCTGCTCTTCGACACAGCCATTATTCATTACATAGTAACACACAGGCTTAAGCCCTATGCTGTCATCTGCCATATCATCCTCTTCGTCCTCCACCTCCATTGTTCTGTCATAATCTCTAGGCAATACTGAAACCACATTGCATGTTCCATCGAAGGATGCTTCAGAATCTGACTTGAAGTCATCAGTCACTTCTTCGTCTTCTGGCATTTTGTTGTTAGTCTTCGACATTCCTGTTATGTTGCCAGATTTGTCTTTCCGAGAAATCTCTTCTTTTGGTAGAGATTCTCCTTTGTTTATTGCCTGCATAGACTTACTTGATTCAGCTTTATTCTTACCATCCTTGTTCTGTTTTGCAGTTTCTTTTTCGGCTCTCTTTTGCCTTTGAAACCTCCTCCATTGAGACTTCGACATGGGGCTCTTTCCCTTGTAATTGTCAGAGATGTATTTTGGTCTTGGTTTTTCTACTTTCTTTTTTGCTTCTATCGAAGGACCCCTATTTACCTCAAAACGTTTCCACCTTTTCTGACCTTGGGCATCCCTTATAGGCTGGACCCACTTGTCATCATTTGGCTTGTTGGATGGCTTATAGGTGTTATAACGCCTTTCTCCCATTCTTTGGTTATGGTGCTCCTTTTTTCTTGGATCAAACCTCTCATTTCTGACTGGTGGGACTGCTCCCCAGTTCCCCCTCTTGTTGGCCTTCTCCACTTCTTCCAGGTTGTTGGCTGCCTTTCTGTCGAATACGACACTATACCTTGGATAAAGCATGACCTCTGCATTCTTTTTCTGGCATCTTTGGATGAATTCCACCAAGCTTTCGTCTTCTTTTGGATAAACAAACTTTTGATGTTCCTCCTGATGATTCTTTTTATTTGTATATGGTTGTGTTTTCTGAGTAACCTCCACCATATGAACGTCCGCGTTCTGATCACTTGTAATCTTTAGTCTGTTCATTTTTTCGACTAGCATCATCTCCTCAGGGATGTTCCCTTTTGACTGATCCAAACTGCTTTTTGGGTGTAAGCCTTTGTGGATGTACTTACAACATTGTGCAACTGACTTTCCTTTTGGATCTTCCATTATTCTGCGCAGAATTCCATGAGGGGTGGGCTGCACGCAACTTTCAGCAGGATCTTCTTTAATTCTGGTAATGCTCTTATTTACTGGTTCGATAGTGTGGACATTATCAGCAATTCCTATTTCCTCAATTTTTTCATGACTAAGGCCTTCAGTGGCCTCTTTTTTGGTAATGAGGACTTCATTATCTGCTTCCTCATCAACATCTTTGAAGAAATCTCCCCATCCTGTGGGTTTGACTTCATTGATGTCAGTTTTAGAGCTTGGCGGTGTAGAATACTTCACCATGAAGTCAAACTTTCCACTGGGCTCTCCTAGAGTGTCCCAGACCACTCCATGCTCAGTACCTTTGTTGTTATTCTTCTTGTCGAAACCTTCACTAGCTTTGACTGTGTTTCCTCCGTCGAAGCCTTCAGTAGCTTTGATTATGCTCTCTTTGTTGAAGCCTTCAGTAGCTTTGACTTCTTCCTGGCTGTCAAAACTATCAGTAGTTTCTTCTGTGTCGGTGTAATTATTTATTTCTTTAGTGTCAAGATCCTCAGCAACCTTGGTTATGGCTGGTTTTGCCACAGAGCCTTTAGATATTACCTCCTCAGCCTGATCAGTGGGATCATCAGCACTCTCCACCATGTTTACATGGGTGTCGAAGCCCTCAGCAGCCTCTATCATGGTGAAGTTGGTGTCGAAGCCCTCAGTAGCTTCTACCATTTCAAAACTTCCTTCAGACATTACTTCCATTTCGACCACATTCACCATCTCTGGTTCAGCATAGTTGGCCTCCACAACCTGCATGGGATTAGAGTCAATCCTCATCTGTTGCTTAGCTTTGTCTCCGAATTTTAGCCTTCCGTTCTGAATTGCATTCTGGACAAGATCCCTGAAAAGGTAACATTGAGAAGTTTTATGACCCAAGAAATTATGGTATTTGCAAAAACCTCTCTTTTTCTGTTGGTCTACAGGAGGCTCTTTAGTGCCTGCTGGTTTTATCAATTGACCATCTTTAACTAATAAGTCGAAAATTTCATCACACTTGGTGATGTCGAATGTGTAAGTTCTTTTAGGGAACCTATCATTCCTTTCAATTTCGACTGGATTCTTTCCATTCGACGGAGCTAAAACTTTACAGGAATACGGAGGGCCTTGTTTTAATTCTGCCAAATCAATTTCTTGTTCGTCGAAAATGACGGATTCGTTTTCGTCATAATCTTCGTCTTGACATATCCCTACATAGGCCACTCTTTCCTTTTTATTTTTATTTGATCTAAATTTCTCAGTTTTTAGCCTTTCTATTTGTCTCACTCTATCTGCTAGTTGTGCCATGTCTCTTAAATACTGGGTGTCCAATTTTTTCCTTATGGAATAATCCAAACCCCCTACAGCCATTTCGACTAATTCTTGTTCTGGCACTTGTGTAAAACATCTAGCCTTCAATAATCTAAACCTATTTAGATAGTCATCTATAGGTTCAGAAAATTTTCTTTTGACACTTGCTAATTCCTTCAGACTTATCTTAGTTTGTCCCATGTAGAATTGTTCATGGAACAATCTTTCTAATTGGGTCCATGTAAATATTGAATTCGCAGGCAAGGAAGTAAACCAAGTAAAAGCATTTTTTGTCAAAGAACTTGGAAAATATTTCATTCTTAAGTTCTCATTATTGGTTATTTCCCCTGCTTCGATCAAATAACGTGTTATGTGCTCTATGGTGGACTCACTAGTATCCCCTGAAAATTTGGTGAATTTAGGGACTTTCCACCTTGGTGGTAATTCTTGTTGCAAAATGTATTCAGACAAAGGGGAAGTATAACTAGGCCTTTGTAATCCTACGTTTACCCCATTTTGCGCCATTATTCTTTCGACCATGGCTGCAATGTTATTTTCAGCAAGTAAATTGTTGCAACGCATTCTTTGCTGCAATATTTCATCAGCGTTCTGGTCTCTTTGGACTAGTATTCTCCTAGGTTCCTGTCGAACGTGATTTTCTACACGAGGCTGTTCGACTACTGCCTCTTGGTTTCTAGGATTTTCCTGAAGATTTCCAACTAACCTTTGGTTTATGGTAGGTTCTTCTTCGACAGGCCTATTAACAGGATTCTGATTTATTTGTATTGTTTGTTGTGTTTGAGGAACTCCAAAAAAACTAGCAATACGTGCCATTTGTTCTGCCAATATCTGGTTTGTTTGGGTAGTGCTTTGTATTAAAGGGTTGAACACTTCCCCTATTTGTTGTGTCAATGCTTGTACCATATCATGGTTACTTTCATCCATCTGTTGACGAATCACTTGCGCAGAATGGTTCGTAATAGTTGCCATTTGGAATCCTGGTGGAATCTGATTTAATCTACTTCCATTTCCACCATGTCCTGACCCTTGTAATGGTGAAGACATTTGGACCATAGCATCAGAAAACAATGGTGATGAATTATGTAAATTTTCCATCATTGAAGTTGGCATTCCGTATGGTTGTTCTCTACCAGAATGGGCATGGAATAATTAATGAATGGCCTAAAGGTATTTCCTCCAGGAGGAGGTGTTCCCATGGGCATTGAGTGCCCCATGGTGGAAGAACCAGGCGCATTTTGGGATCCTGAACCCACTGGTATCGAATCCGCTGATGAAGGCCTAATCTGTTCTAAAACAGGGCCAGAACCTGCACCTCCTTCTGACGAAGGGATAGGATTGGACACTGGAATGGTTTCGTTAGGATTGTTTGAAGTATTTGGCAGAATAGCCATCTTTCTTCCTCTTGTTCTTTTTGGGCTTTCTACGTCAGTTACAGCTAATTTACCGCTTCTAAGAATCATACAATGCAGCAAGAAACTTTCTAACTAAGAGGATTCGTATTAATTTTTTACAATTGCACTAGTCCCACCGGGTGTGCCAATTTGTTCGTTGTGATTTCTGACGAACAACCTCTGGTTAACCAATCTCTTACAAAACTGGGTTACTTGCAGGACCAACCAAACAAGTCCTAGGACACATGTGCAATTTGTTGTCGAATTACTCTTAGCGTTGATAATTGTTTGTGGTTTGTTTTGTTAATGATGTAAAAATATTGAATGTTTTGAATGTAAAAAGTAAAATAAAGTAAAAGTTGAACAAAAGTAAGAAAATGGCATAAAAAGTATAAAATTTGCAGGAAAATAAAGAGACTGAAAGTAAAGTAATTTGACGAAACAAGACTAGTAATTTAAATAACTTAAATGAAAGTGGTGTTTCAACACATACATTTCTCCAAATATCAAACTCATTTCTCTCACACTGGGTACTTAGAGTATTTTACCGGATTATTGTACAAGTTTTTCACACACAGAATTCTACAACAACTACCCTATTTATATACAAACAAAATAACTGCCTAAAACGGAAGAATCCTAACTAATTGTCACCCTTCAATCTGCATGCACTCTTCTTTGCCTGAAGCTTCCACGCGTCCAACTGCCAAAGGTTGTAACTTTTAAATTTGAATTCTTCCTCTTTGTGACGAAACGTTGCATCTCCTTGTTTTGTCGAATTGTCGAAGAGGACAACAACTCTTCAAACCTTACAAGATAATGCTTTTGTCGAAAACCTTATCTTCTGTCGAAGTGTCGAAAAAACATACTAACTCTTTAAATTTTGTCAAATGCTGAACTATGATAAAAGATCTTCAAACTTTGTTTGCTGGAACATTCTCTGTATTTCTGTCGAAATACTTGAGCATCTGGCCTTGTCAAAACTTCTGAATATCTTTATTTCTTTTTCCTTTATCTAGTGACTATTTCCTTAAAAAAAAATATGATTTTACATCTTAAACTCATGGTGTCGAAATTATGTGCCTACACACATGCACAATAATCTCAGAAGAAGTCAAAAGTTCTCGGTTGATTCAGAGGAATTTAAGCAGAATATCAGTTTTATGGTGCAGTTTGCAAAAGTTGTAACTTATGCTCGGAAACTCATTTTTCCTTGAAACTCAATATTTTAGACCGTTTCGGTATTCTCTACAACTATTGTGTTCGGCTCGGAGGCCAATTCAACAAGGAAAATGGTGGGAATTATTTGTTTCTGAAATATTCGGTTTCGCCGATTAACTGTGCTAGCGGTATTCAAGAGTTTGTAACTTCTGATTTGGTCAACATGTATGAGAGATTCATATGCCAAAAGTTATGTCTTGATATCCTTTCCAACTTTTGGGTTTTGGCCGAGAACTAATTCTTTGAAGAATATCTCCGAATGTGCGAGTTTTTAGAGTCGACATAGTGAAAAACAGTGTTGAACCGGTGAGTTTTGAACACTAAAAAATTCATAACTCTTGGCTCGTTCATCGGATTGATGTCGTTCCGGTGCCTAAAATTCCGTTTAGATGTCATATTCATTATGTGAATTCAGTTTGGGTTAGGTCCGAGCGGAAGGATCTCGAAAATGCGAATTACCAGTAAGGTTCTTTGATGCAGTGCACTGTCTGTCAGATTTTGTAAAATTCATAACTCGGTCAATTTTCATCGGATTGCACCCGTTCTTGAAGCGTTGGTTCACAAATTTTATCCTCTTCAAGTTCAAAGACAAACGCGAGTTCGAACAGTGCTCCAAAAATTGTCGTTTTGGTTTATTTCACAAAACTGAAGTGTTGAACCGAAGAAAAAGACTGAAAGTGGTTTCACGAGAAAATTCATATCTCCCTCGTCGTTTGTCCGGTTGAGCTTACATTTTAACACCAGGTCACTGACTCATAGATATACAACTTTGCTGACAAAGTTGAGTCGAGATTATGCTCTGAACAGGTTGACCTCGTCACATTTTCGAGTAGTGGACACCAAATAAGCCGAAAAAACAACTTATTCAGTGACGTCTTGCAGCTTAAACGTATCGATCGCACTCGATTTTGATCGTATGATGTCCGTTCTTTTTGCGTTGCAACCGTGATTTAGAGACGGACGATGTTGTGAAAGGCTCAGAGTCGAAATTTCTTGCCGAAGATATTGTTATTTTCACTTAAGCCGAAATTCTACCTTTTGCCTTTTATTTTACACTCCACTATATATTATTTTGACCCACAACTTGTCTCATAACTTCAATCATAATTCACAAACACCAAAAACTCTCACAAACTCTCTCTAAAGGATCAAAGTTCATTCTCTAAACTCTTTCTCAAGTACACAACAACAACTTCATCAAGAACTCAAGAACACAACAATTCCCATCAAGCTTCTAGTAGCCGAGCCGTCACGAACCACCACCTCCGGTCAACTTCACCACCGTATGACAACCATCTTCCGCGGAAGGTAGCCACGCGACCTCTCCCTCTATCCTCCTTTCACGATCACGTCACACTTCCTTCGAATTTGCAATTTCTTCGTCGATTCTTCATTCGGTAAGCTTCTTAAACTTTAATTCATGAATAATTGTTGCATTGTTTCTTGAATTGAATTTTCAAGTTGAATTAATCTTGTGGAGATTATATACATTGATTCATGATTTGATTTTTGATTGATGCTTGATTAATTGATCCTAATAATTGTTGTGGTGCATAATTGGAAATGATTGTTAAAATTGACATAGAATAATCGGTGCATGTTAGGTGTTTGAGAAAATTCTTAGGAGAGTTAATTATTGTGACTTGATATTGATTGAAGTGCTTAACTTTCAAATTCATGCTTGTTTCAATGTGCAAATTCGAAATAGGATAAATTGAGGCTTAATCGATGATGTTGTAAATGTATCGCGTGTCGAAAATATGTTTTAGTCATAACTTCCTAACTGTAGCGCGTTTTCGCGAATGTGAATAGTATAAATTGACTTTGTTGATTATTCCGGAGCCATTGGTAAGTTTTTTATTCGATTTCGGACAATTTTTTTTGGCTATTTCGCTACTGCCAGCCGACAAAATCGGCCAAAAAGTATCACTTCCGAGCGAAATTTTCAAAAACCGATTGCATATTTGAATCCGTTGACATGTTTGCTAGTTACCATGCGATTTTCGTTCAATTTCGAGTCGGTGATTTTTGACGCGTTTTTTCTGTTTTAAGGCTTTTTAAGTTCGGTTTGGTGCGATTTTGATGCATTGATCTTTTTTTGACTTGTACTTATGTTTGTTGATCATTTGCCATTCATTGCATGTAAATTTGTTTGATTTTGGTTTGAGTTTGCATGTTGTTTATGTTAGAGCATAAGTGTTGCCCCGTTTTGAAACGTAAATTTCAATGCATGTCCATGACTTGTATATTCATCTTTCTACTTAATTTTGAGTTGTGAGGCATAGGTGCAACTTCCGGTTGCACCTCTTTTTGGTTTCTAATGCATTTGTTGAGTTCATTCAAGGTTATCGCAAAGATCTTAACGACGGTCGTTTGGTTGGTATTCCACTTTATTTGTGGGATACCGTTGGATTCAAATGATATTTTATGTCGTTGTTTTTGTTTCGATTATGGTGGATCTTCACAAAGCTAATATGGAAGATAAGCATTTATTTTGCTCATGGGAGATTACAAGACCTTGCATGAAGTTTTTAGATTTCTTTTATATGAAGATTCATCACTTCGATCAAGTAAGTAATCTCGATGCTCCACTTTTACGCATCATTCTAGTTGTATGTGGCTTAGGATCATATAACTTAAGGTGCATATTGAGCCCTCCCACCTGAGGTACTGGATTTCTTTGTGATATATGTCGCTCCCACCAAAATGACAACCGGGGCCAAGAGGGGTACAGACGCGAACGGTCGGCGAAAAGGGAATGTGAGAACACACAAGAGTGAATTCACATGAAAAGAAAAGAGTCGCCAGCTAGGCATTTTTATCCCGGAGGAAAGGTAATGCTGCATAAACCTAAGAAAAGATATGGATAAGACGGTTGCGAACCAGAGAGACTGAGAAAGGGGGTTGGTTACAACCTGGGAAGGTATTATCACCCAGATTGTCCGTCGTACTCGACGGGATCCACGCTTAAAAGATTTGTGTTTTAAAGGGGTAGTGTCAGTGCAATCTGTGTATGAAAGAGCTGGAAAAGGATGTACAGGTGTCAGTGTAAAAGAAAAGTGAAGTGTATAAGAGAAGTGTCAGTGTAGGAACAAGAGTGAAATGCTCAAGACTATGAGGCTTAAAGAATAAAGCTGGAAAGAGGGGGAATATACAGAGACCTTTGTTCGATAACTGTTAAGTTATGCCTACGTATCCTCTCGTGCAATGAGGAAGTCAGAACACCGTAGTTCGACCCAAAGAGACTGAAAGGTGAATTGACTTGTGAACTGCTTACTAGTCTATGCTCAAGTGTATGACCTGTCTGGCTCAGGTGCTAACTGTCTTGCGTTAGACGGAAGAAGCGAGTTCTCGTTTGTGAGTGAATGAGATGAGAAAAGAATCCCGGAGGAGACGATTATTGTTTGTTTTTTGTATTTTCAGTCTTTTATTGCTTTTGAGAGTTTGTCATAAGTTAATGAGCTTAAGCCTAAACCAATGGGTTAGTAAACTCATCACATCTTCCCTCTGATTAGGGGTAATGAGAATACCTTAAGTGTGAAGTCAGCATCTCACACTTAATCACCTTTGATGTAAGATTAAGATCATTAGCTTACTTGTTATTATTTGGATGTTTTTGTTGTTTTTGTTTAGTGTTAAGTAATGAGATTAAGCCATAATCAGGGATTAAACAGACTCATTACACCATCCTAATAGAAGGATAATAGATGAGAATGTTTAAGCTGAGGAAGACTCCCCAACTTAATCCATGATTAGGGATTAACTTCATGACAAAACAAAACCTTTATTAGATGGATTTTAGTTAATGATAAGATGAAGAAATGGATTTTATGATTTGTAAGACAACTTGAGGAGGACTTGTCCATTAACACTAGGGTTAGTCCTTCTTAACCAATTAAAGAAGAATTAGAACCCTAATGCAAGGCCCAAGTTACAAGCTTGATGTCTTGATGATTATTAAGTGAATTGATTAAAGGATTTAAACAAATTAAGGGTTTAACACTTAGGATTAAAGTTATACACTCCATCCTAATAGAAGGATGCAGGCATAAGCTTAATCACAAAGCCTTAAAGCCTTTAGGGTTTAGTCCCTGATTATGAGATGAGAAGAGAAGACTCAAAGAGACACAAAGGTAAAAGCTAAGTGGGGGACTAATCAAAACCCTAATTATTATCATGCTTGGTCATTCCTAGGGTTTGTGAGGTTTACAAGAAAGATCTTCAGAGAAACCACCAGGAAGCAGATGAAAGGAGCAAAGAGAAGCAAAGTAACTTGCTTCAATTAAGAAGACAAGTCACTTGAAGAAAGAAAGTGAGATGAACAAGAATGAGCAAGCTCAATCCAAACACATACAAAAATGCAGCAATGGAAGTATGAAAGAGATGAAAAGAGAATGTGAGAAGTGAAGGCAAATTCACTTCTCAACCAACTTACCACCTGAAAAGTTAGTGAAAGAAATGAAATGCAATGCAAATGAGATGCAATGGCATGATGCAAGACAAAGTCAGAAGCAAATACATGATGTTAATGATGCTAAGAGATGATGCAAACATGAGGCAAGACACTAAAATGACCATACAAGCATATGGATGCAAGAGAAGCATGCTTAGAACCATGAACATATATGAAAAGTTATGAAATGCAAATGAAATACAACATGGCAAATGTGAGATGCAATGATCAAACATGATTCTAATATGTCTTAAGATGTATCATGAATCAAATGAATGCATAAAATGTCATGGCAAGTCATGGTATGCAAGCAAATGTAAGATGAATGCAAAAGAAAGCCCAAATTAGGGTTCATGATCAATGCACAAAACAAAATTCAAAACCAGAAGCAAACATCATGATAAAAATTTGAAAATGCATTCAAAGGAACCCTAAACCTATACAAACTCACTGCCCAAAGGAGAGGATCCAATTCTTAACCTAATGAGGGTTATGAATTTCCTAAGTTGGCTAGGGTTTTAAGGTACCTTGTCAAGAAAAATGTCAAACAAATTGAAAATGCAAGATCAATTCATGCCAATTTAAACCTATAAACTACATGTTATGCAAGATGCAATGCAAAAAGAATCATTGTCCAACTCTCAATGGTTGGGCAGAAATGAACTTTTGAAGTTTTAATCAAAATAATGCCTAAAAATGAAATTAAATCCATTGAAAATTGTCTAAAGGCATCAAGAACAAAAAATAAATTTGGTTTGAGGGTTGGACAATGTTCTAAAATGTTTTTAAAGGTTACATGAATTTTTTTGTGATTTTTAAATACTTAAAAGTATTTTTAATTAATCAATTCTCATTAATCAATTAAAAATAAACTTTTTAATGATTTAAAAATATTTTTCAATGCAAAAAATAAAAATAAAAATATTTTTGGTTTCTGAAAATTAATAAAAGGTTTGATAAAAATTTTCAGAATTTTTCAATGATTTTTACTATTTTTAATAAAATGAACAAAACAAATGAAATAAAATGAAAATAAAATTGAATAAAATGAAAAGTATGTTGATCCAGTGGCCAGGATTCAAATTTGACACGCGGGAATTGACTGGCGCGCGTTTGAGTGGCTGGGATTCAATCTGAGATTTGAATTTAATTAATCCTAATTAATTACATAAATGACTGAATTAGGGTTTAATCAATGCATCTGGGACGTCCATTTGCGCGCGGGTCAAACAAAGTCAGCCCATCCTACGCTCCAAATTCAAACCTGGCCCTAAACCCTAATTAACCTTAATGACCTTCAGACGGCCGGAACAGTGGTTCCGGTCGTCTTCTCCGACGAGCCATTTCTCTAACTCTCTCCAAACTCCATAAAAATGAAAGCTAACTGCCCAGAATCAAACCCCACTCATCACTGAATCAAAACCCCCAAACAAAAACCATTTTTCATTCATCAATCATGCAAATCGAAGCAAAACAAATTTAGGGCAGAAAGTTTCAGACAACTCATACATACTCAATATTCCACCATTTTCACTTTCAAACACATCATGATGATCAGGATAACATGTAGAATCAATTTATAACAAGTAAATGGAGTTCTGGAAAATTTGTTCTTGATGGATACCTGAACTGAAGTCCTTCGAACAGGAGCTTTCTGAGCCTTTCTCCTATGCAAACTGACTCCTCTGGTCCCCCTGAGCTCAATGGAATGCTTCACAACTCTTGTTGATGGCTGATATGGGAGATGGCAGAAGTTCTGTTCAAGGGGGGGTGGTGATCGTGTTTTTGTTTCAGTGACTTTCAGGTTGTTTTAATGGTTGGTTTGTGACCAATGAAGCATGTTGAGATCAATGGTGAAGTTTGTTTGTGTGTTTGATGCTTGTGGAGTCAGTTTCGAATGGTTTTGCAAGTTGGAGCAAATTTGATAACTATGGCTTAGAGTGTGTTTCAGCATGAATGGTTATGTGCTATGGCTTGCCTTTGGTCCACTTATCACTCATGGATAGGCCTGTGGAGTTGGTGTGCCCTATTGTGATTGGTATGGGTCTTTGGCCAAAATGTCAAACTTTGTGTAAGAGAGGTATGGGCTCATAGCTAGCCAAGGAAAAATGGGGTGTCCTACGCAGCAAGAAGTGTGGAGAGCCCTAGGATCAATTATGAAGTCAGCAAGCAAGTGGATTAGGGTTTGAATGAGGTTTTGCAACTTGGTTCATCTTTGGCCCTTTTGAAGTTTCTTGCCCCACAAGTCACAAAAATGAGGTTTTGCAACTTGGTTCATCTTTGGCCCTTTAGAAGTCCATTTGGAAGTTCAATTTGCCTTGGCAAGTGGTTTTGCAACTTTGCCTCCTTGGTAGAAAACTTCAAATTATGTGATTTTGGCCAACTTTGACAAGCCATAACTTTTGATCCAAAATGAATTAGGTCATGTTCTTGTACTTTTTGAAAAGGGAATGATCCATTCTACAACTTACATGACCAAAGTTTTTCCATTTGAAGCATTTTTGAATCAAAAAGCAAGGGTTGAAAAAGTTTCCCAAAATGGCAATTTTCATTATAAGTCAACTTTCCCAAAAAGTCAACTTTGCAAATGGCTTGAAATTCTTCAATTTTGTGAACTTCTAACATCTTCAATGATCAAATAAAGATCATACACAATCAAAATGATGAAGAACACCCTTTGGTTGGGTCATTGGGGGCCTCAGATGCCCTGATTTTGCACTGACTTTCTCAAAAAGTCAACTCTTGATCAGATGACTTCCCCATTGAATTTCTTCATGAAAATTGATATGCATGATCCCTATACCATATAGAGACCAATAGAAACAATAATGACCAAAAATTTTGGAGTTATGGCCTTTGAAACCAAAACCCTAATTCTGGGTCATCTGTGCAGTTAAACCTGACTCCTTCCATGCTATTCTCAGTTCTTGTGATTTTTTGACATTCTTGACTTTGAGAGGATATAATATGATGCTTGAACACACATGGACCCCTTTGAAGTGATTGATGACCTTTGGAGTGGCTCAAGAAGCTCTTGGATTACTCAGATCACAAACCCTAGATGCAGATGACTTAGAATCAATGCAGTGAATCAAATATGCAATATGGGATGCTGTGATTGAGTTTATGAATATGAAATGATCACAAGCCATGGTGAATGGGTGAGGGAAAATTTGGGGTGTTTACAGCTGCCCCTATTCAAGCATGAGTTAGCTGTGCAGGATGTAAGCAACGACTTAACAGGAAAACAAGATAACTTGTGGTTGAATACCAAAGACAGTCCAAAATTTGCGCTCACAGAATGAAGAAGAAAAGGGATATAGATTGTAAAAGAAAATAAAGTATATTGTAAAGTGTGGGCGACAGAGGACGACCGTCGAGCAGGGGACGACTGCTGGGGAAAGAGCAATGACGGGGACGGCCGACATGCTGGGGAAAAAAGGGATTATGATGGGGACGACCATCAGGTTCATAAAGTAATGCAAACAACGATGGGGACGACCATCGGGCTAAACTGATGAAGGATGATCATTAGGAAAAGGGAAAGGGACCACGACGGGGACGACCATCGGGTTAAAGAATAAATGAAATAATGATGAGGGACGGTCATCAAAGGTGAAGGACGATCACCTGGAAGGGTACGGATGCCGAAAGTATCGCGACATAGGACGAATGCCGGATAAAAGGTCGACGATGGGGACGGCCATCGGACGAGCATGATGAAGGACGATCATCAAGAGGTGAAGGACGATCACCTAGCAGGGGACGGCTGCTCTCAAGGTTTATCATGACATAGGACGAATGTCAGATAACAAGATCAACGATGGGGATGGCCATCGGATAAAATGATGAAGGAAGATCATCAAAAGGTGAAGGACGATCACCTAGCAGGGTACGGCTGCTAAAAATCACGACATAGGACGAATGCCGGATAAAAGGTCGACGATGGGGACGACCATCGGATGAGCATGATGAAGGACGATCATCAAGAGGTGAAGGACGATCACTTAGAAGGGTACGGCTGCTCTCGGGGATAAGATGAGGGACAGTCATCTAAGGTGAAGGACGATCACCTAGCAGGGGACGGCTGCTAAAAATCACGACATAGGACGAATGCCGGATAGAAAAGGGGTTCTAATGAAATAGAGACTCCGCTGGGGAAAGGATGAGGGACGGTCATTCAAAGGTGAAGGACGATCACCTGGCAGGGTACGGCTGCCGAAAGTATCACGACATAGGACGAATGTCGGATAGAAAAAGGTTGCTTTGCTGGCGACCTACTGGGGAATAGTAAACACGGACGAGTGTTTACATCCAAGAAATAAAAGGTATAAGTGTTTTGACGTTGTTTATAGATTAAAGATGCGGACGAGCATCCCTAAGACTACGATACGGACGAGTATCAGGTAGAAACAAATACTGACACGTGTTTAAAGATGATGATACAGACGAGTACCAACTAGTTAACAAGGAACACGAATGAGTGTTGATTCTGAGGGGACTCTTCTGGGGAATAGTAGACACAGACGAGTGTCTTAATTCAAGAAGACATAAGTGTTTGACACGTGTATGGATTTAAAGATGCGGACGAGCATCCTTAAGACTATGATACGGACGAGTATCAAGTAGAAACAAACGCTTGACGCATGTTCTGAGATGATGATACGGACGAGTATCAACTGGTTAACAAAAAACACGGACGAGTGTCGAATCTGAGGGGATTTGAGTGGTATATACAAGATACGGACGAGTATCTGTATGGGTGAAATAAGTATGAGTGGTGTACAGGAGAGTGTTTATCTTTGTTGAGGAGGGTGACACGGACGAGTGTCAAAAAGAGAAAAGTGTAATATAAACAAGTGTATGGTTTACAAAATGTTTAGGCAACTGTGCTGGGGAAAGCGACGCGGACGAGTGTCAGGGAATCTGTATATATATGTATCTGTGAGTGCAAAGGGGACGCTTTGGCTTTTTGCTGGGAAAATGATACGGACGGGTGTCAGGAAGTATCTGCAATATATAAGTGTCTGTTTGTAAAGAAGCTCGGGAGACTTTACTGGGGAATGAATGACACGGACGAGTGCCAAAAGGAGTGTATATTTGTATTTACAAGTGTAAGGTCGATGCTTTAGCTTTAGCTCTCTGTTGGGGAATTTGGAGAGTTTTCTGTATATCTCTGATGAATTGCCAGCATTCACAAGTGTTTGATTCAGAACATGGCTTATGATTATGCAATATGTTTGATTTTTTCCGTAATGCTCCGTATTAGACGGAATGCTACGCTTTGTGGGGAGAATATGATGCTAATGCCATGATTATGCACGGATACCGATTCGGGATTTGGATCCCGTTGCTGTGAAAATCTCTGGTCGATCTGCTTTGAAGTGAATATCCCAGCTGGGGATGGGATCATTGATATATGGAACTCTGCTTGGGGATATAGGTCACTGATAGACCCATCCTTGGTGATGGGGGACTCAGCTGGGGTTTGTTGAATCTTTCTTCACTCTGTTGTGGGATCTTCAGACGTTGCTCTTCTGAATAGAGGCTGAAACTCTGTGGGGAGGTAGTTCCCTGGCTTTCGCACTTGGCTGAGGAGGAAGTAAACGACAACTCGGCTGGGGAGAAATAATGGATGGCAACTCAGCTGGGGAGAAAGCACCTACGGTGCTAAGACTGAGTGGATAATGATTTGCCAGCTGGCTGGGATGAAGCTTTCATGTCCCATGCTGTGCTTTGAATACCTGTAATCCTGAGAAGACAGAGAAATGCACAAGTAATCCCGAGGTATCCCTTACCGGATTCCATCATAGGAGTTTAGACACCCCCGGGAGTAAGTATATTTCCTGCAAGCACGTGTTTTAAGAGAAGCATCTGTATTTATGCAATCAGTATCTTAAGGACATCGGACATTTTGCAAATGAGAATAAAATGTACGAGACAAAACATGACTGAAAATCTGATTTTATTGATTTATACGCCCTGAATTGGCAAGATACAGTCAGAGAAACAGATCCCCTAAAATGAGGAGATTGTTATAAATTGAGAAACAAAAGATGTTGGCAATGTTGATGACGCTTCAAGGAGCTCCCCTTTGCTATGACTCATATGACATTTGACATTCTTCTCATCTTGCTTTCTGAAGAAGGCTGATTCTGAAAGAAGCTTGATCCTTTCAAAGCTTACCAAGTTGTAGGTAATACAGATGAATTCATAGTACAGTTGTTCGCTTATTCCCTTATTTTTGCATGGATCACCCTTTCGGGTTTTCAATCCATCGGGATACCCATTTTTGCCTGAGTTGTCCAATGCGGCTTTTCAACTCAGCGGGTGTACAGTTTTATTTATTTCCCTTATTTTTGCCCGAGTCTTTTATTCTGTTTTTGACTCGCCGGGATGCCCTATTTTTGCCTGGACTTACATTCTGTTTTTACGTCCAGCGGGTCATTTTTATGCGAAGTATTTTTTAACTGCATCTGAATTCACAGGGGACGGGAAGTCTTCACCATCCATAGTACTGAGCATCAGTGCTCCACCGGAGAAAACTTTCTTTACTACGAATGGTCCTTCATAGTTCGGAGTCCATTTTCCCCTGTGGTCTGTATGAGGAGGGAGGAGTCTTTTCAGCACAATATCTCCTACTTGGTATTCTCGGAGCCTGACTTTCTGATCGAAGGCTTTCTTCATCCTTTTCTGATACAGCTGCCCATGACAGATTGCAGCTAATCTCTTCTCTTCAATCAGACTCAGTTGTTCGTATCGGGATCGGACCCATTCTGCTTCGTTCATCTTAACATCCATTAACACCCGTAAGGAGGGCAATTCAACTTCAACAGGTAGGACTGCCTCCATACCATACATAAGTTGATATGGTGTTTCCCCAGTGGATGTTCTGATTGACGTACGGTACCCATGCAAGGCAAATGGTAGCATTTCATCCCAGTCTTTGTATGTGACTACCATCTTTTGCACAATCTTCTTGATATTCTTATTAGCTGCCTCAACAACGCCATTCATCTTTGGCCTGTAAGGAGAAGAATTGTGGTGTTGGATCTTGAAGTCCCGGCATAGTTCTGCCATCATTTTGTTGTTTAGATTGGAACCATTATCAGTAATGATTCGCTCGGGAACTCCATACCGACAGATGATGTCTCTCTTCAAAAATCGGGCTACTACTTGCCTTGTAACATTTGCATAAGAAGCTACTTCAACCCACTTGGTGAAATAATCAATGGCAACCAAGATGAATCTGTGGCCGTTTGAAGCAGTCGGTTCGATCTTGCCAATCATGTCAATGCCCCACATGGCAAAGGGACAGGGTGAAGACATCACATTCAGAGGATTCAGAGGCACGTGCACTTTATCCGCATAAATCTGGCATTTATGGCATTTTCTGGCATAAGCATAACAGTCTGCATCCATTGTGATCCAGTAATAACCTGATCTTAACAACTTCTTAGCCATGGCATGCCCTCCAGCATGGGTACCAAAGGATCCTTCGTGCACCTCGTGCATTAACAAGTCTGCTTCTGTTCTATCAACGCATCTGAGGAGTACCATATCAAAGTTTCTCTTGTACAAGGAACCGTCAGCATTCAAGAAGAAACTACCAGCAAGCCTTCTTAATGTCTTCTTATCATTGGAAAATGCCCCGGGTGGGTATGTTTGATCCTCCAAGAAGAATTTAATGTTATGGAACCAAGGCTTATCATCTTTAACAACCTCTGCCGCTAATACATATGCTGGTCTGTCAAGTCTGGATACTGAGATTCGAGGCACAAAGTTGGCAGCTTGGACTTTGATCATGGATGAAATGGTGGCAAGAGCATCTGCAAACTGATTCTCGTCCCGAGGGATATACTCAAGCTTGACCGTTGTAAAGAAAGTCAGTAACCTCCTTGTATAATCCCTGTAAGGTATCAGATGATCTTGGTGTGTGTACCATTTGCCGTTGGTTTGATTAATTACCAAAGCTGAATCTCCGAATACAGTTAAGGTTTTGATCCCGAGGTCAATGGCTTCCTCAAGACCTATAATGCAAGCTTCGTATTCAGCTTCGTTGTTAGTGCAGTTAAAGGTGAGTTTTGCCGAGAAAGGCATGTGAACTCCTTTAGGTGTAATGAGTACTGCACCAACACCACGACCATTCATATTAACAGCCCCATCAAACATCATAGTCCATCCTTCTTCTGGGTCAGGCCCTTCAGTGTGAACAGGCTCTTCATGATCTTTTGCCTTTATGAACATGATGTCTTCATCAGGGAAGTCAAATCTCATAGGCTGATAATCATCAATGGGTTGCTCAGCAAGATAATCAGACAATACACTGCCCTTGATGGCTTTTTGAGATGTGTATTAAATGTCATATTCTGTGAGAATCATTTGCCATCTTGCAACCCGTCCGGTAAGTGCTGGCTTCTCAAAAATGTACTTAACTGGATCCATTTTTGAGATCAATAAGGTAGTGTGGGTCAACATATACTGCCGTAGTCGGCGAGCAGCCCACGCTAAAGCACAACAAGTTTTCTCGAGCAGTGAATAACGTTGTTCACAGTCGGTAAACTTTTTGCTTAGGTAGTATATTGCATACTCTTTTCGACCAGACTCGTCATGCTGGCCCAGCACACACCCCATTGACTCTTCTAATACTGTCAAGTACATTATCAGAGGTCTTCCTTCAACTGGTGGCATAAGGATTGGAGGCTCTTGTAAGTATTCCTTGATCTTGTCAAAAGCCTTCTAGCAGTCTTCGTTCCACCTGACCGTTTGTTCCTTTCTCAACAGCTTGAACAAGGGTTCACAGGTTGCTGTAAGGTGAGATATGAACCTTGAAATGTAGTTCAATCTACCTAGAAACCCTCGAACTTCTTTCTCAGTTTTCGGTGCAGGCATTTCTTGAATGGCTTTAACTTTATCAGGGTCAACCTCAATCCCTTTCTCGCTTACAATAAAGCCCAACAGCTTACCAGATCTCACCCCGAATGTGCACTTGTTGGGGTTCAACTTCAATTGGTACTTCCTCAGACGCTTGAATAGCTTCAACAGATTTACCAGGTGGTCTTCTTCTGTGAGGGACTTGGCAATCATGTCATCCACATAACATTCAATTTCTTTATGGATCATTTCATGGAATAACGTCACCATAGCCTGCTGATATGTTGCGCCAGCATTCTTCACTCCAAATGGCATCACCTTGTAACAGAACGTGCCCCAGGGTGTGATGAAAGTTGTCTTCTCCATGTCTTCAGGTGACATTTTGATCTGATTGTATCCTGAAAATCCGTCCATGAAGGAGAATACCGAGAACTGAGCCGTATTATCAACCAATACATCAATGTGAGGTAAAGGGAAGTCATCTTTCGGGCTGGCTCTGTTCAGATCCCGGTAGTCCACACACATCCTCACTTTGCCGTCTTTCTTAGGTACATGTACTATATTAGCAACCCACGGTGGATAGCTAGTCACAGCAAGGAACCCGACGTCCCACTGCTTTTGCACCTCTTCTTTGATCTTCATTGCCATATCTGGGCGAGTACGGCGCAGTTTCTGTTTAACTGGTGGGCAATCTCCCCTTAAAGGCAGCTTGTGCGTGACAATATCGGTGTCCAACCCTGGCATATCCTGATAAGACCAAGCAAACACATCCACATATTCCCGAAGCAAGTCAATCAGTTGCTCTTTCACTGAGTCTTGTAAGCAGGCCCCGATCTTAACCTCTTTCACGTCTTCATTCGTACCAAGATTAACCATTTCGACCTCCTCCTGATGAGGAGTGATAACCTTCTCCTCTTTCCTTAACAACCTGGCTAGCTCTTCAGCAAGCTCATAATCTTCTTCAACCCCTTCATCAGCTTGATTGATTGGATTGTCAAAGTCATACAGAGTCATAGCTGTGTTGTTGTCGGTGCAGTCTGAAAGGCACTCTCTGCAAGGGTTTAGATTGTTCATTTTAGTGATTGATTTTAATCTTGTTTAGCAAAAAGTGAAGTAAAGCTATCATTTTGAAAACATCGCCATTTTATTTTTGTACAAAAAGAAAAATGAAAAAACAGTGAGCGGAAAAGAAAAAGACTCATTTGCAAAAGATGTCCGATATTCATTGATTGATCTGTTTGCACAAAATTACAGATGGCCCGATTACAAAATGAGTCTTGTCATCTTGGGCAAGATGCAAGACTTGATGCATGCTTAAAATATACAGGAAATAATAATTACTCTGCAGGAGTAACCCTTATAATTTCCTGGGAAGACCAGTTTGAGATATGGCTCCCCGGGATCCTTGGACGTATCCAGCTCTCCAGGTTGCGCTCATCTTCCGACTCATCTTCCAAGTTGTTCACTGCATCTGGGGTGAGCATCCCCCCGCTGACAAAATTGGGCTTCTTAGCAGCCTCTGATTGATCTTGTTGAGTTGGTTTGTAACCCAACCCAAATCTGTCCTCCTTCTTCTCCACAGGCAACAACTTGCCCCAGCCTTGGGCAGTCCCCTCTTCAACAACCTTCCTGGCTTGCTGATAAGATGTCATGGAGGTTCCTAGTACAACAGATGCTTCATTTATGTTCAGGGCCTCAAACCCCTGTCTCATAGTTTCATGGATCTCTCCATCCATCTCAATGTATTTGTATGTAGCCAGATGGCTAACAAAGATATCTTCTTCACCACAGATGGTGATGATCTGGCCTTCCCACTCGAATTTCAGCTTCTGGTGAAGGGTAGACGTAACAGCGCCAGCGGCATGGATCCAGGGTCTACCCAACAAACAGCTGTAGGCCGGCTGAATGTCCATCACATAGAAGGTAATTTTAAAAGTCTGCGGGCCAATCATCACAGGCAGATCAATCTCTCCAAGCACTGATCTTTTAGAGCCATCGAACGCTCTCACCACCAAATTACTCGGACGCAGTGCCAAGCCATCATACTCCAGCTTCACTAAGGCTTTCTTTGGTAGAACATTGAGTGAAGACCCAGTGTCCACCAGTACATGGGATAGAACAGCACCCTTGCATTCTAGAGTGATGTTTAAAGCCTTGTTGTGGTTACGCCCCTCAGTTGTTAAGTCAGCATTGGTAAAGCCCAGTCCATGACTGGTGTTGACATTTGCTACCATAGTTTCTAGCTGATTAACAGTGATCTCTTCTGGAACGTATGCTGCGTGCAGGACTTTCAGTAATCATTCCTGTGAGCTTCAGAACACATCAGCAGGGATAATATGGAGATCTTTGACGGAGTTTGATGAAGCTGATCCACCACCTTGTAATCACTTCTTTTTATAATCCTCATAAACTCGTCTACATCTTGCTCAAAAGACGTCTTCTGAGTTTCTTTGATAGCTGGTTCTTCCACCACCACACCCTTTCCTTTTGCCTTGGCAGCAGCTTCTGCTTCGGCATTAGGTCTTTGCAATTGTGAGGCAAAGAGGCGTCCGCTTCTGGTTAAGCCTCCGCCTCCCCCAACATTATCAATCTGTGGAGAAGAGGTTGAAGAATCCAAAGTGATTTTCTCCCCATTGCAGTAGAGGTCAGAGCCATAATGCCAAGGGATGGCATTACTGCTTTCATATGGAACGGGTCCAGGCACCGTGATGGTAACTGGACTGACTGCTGCAGAGGAGGGTACTGAGATGGTGTGCGGATCGTAGTAAATGGTGACCGGCGACCTGACAGGAGATGCCACTGTTTGTTGTTGAAAGTTGTTGTTTGGAGGAACATCTGATGGATCATAATAAATGGTGACTGCCGAGATATCTGTTGGCGTTGTAGAAGATTCCGTTGAATGAATGGGTGTTGATGTTGTAGAAGAAATGGTTGTTGACATCTGATTTGTTGAAGTGATGGACGGAGCCATTGTTGATGATATTGATGAATTGATTGGAATGATTGTTGTTGCAGTTGTACAAGAGTCAGGAATTGTTGTCAGAGGGACTGCTGGATTTGCAGGTACTGATGTTGTGATCTGAAGTATACCACTCTTGATAAGATCATCTATGCCGCTTCTCAAGTTATCACACCCATTGACCGAAATGTTGCAATAACCACAACCGAGCTCACACCCGGGGAACATCTGGCATTCTAGAAGCTGAGCTTTAATTTCTACCAGAGGTGTCCGAATCTGCCCAACACTGGTGATTAAGAAAGATGGCTTATCCTCCTCAATGGCATTAATTCTTGGTCCTCCATGATTGGGCATGGGATTCTTGTTGACATTTGGCGGGGGTGCGAAATTGAGGGCTTTGGAATCCACTAGATCTTGTACTTTCATTTGTAAAGCTCTGCATTTCTTGGTACTGTGGCCAGGTGCATTTGAATGAAAAGCACACCGGGCGTTGACATCATAATTTCTTGGAAGACTGGTAGGATCTGGAGGTGCCAATGTCCTTAGCTCAACCAGGTTGAGTTTCAGGAGTTGTGGCAATAAAGCGGCATAAGGCATAGGGATAGGGTCAATCACCCTATTTGCCTGGGATGGTCTTTGCTGAAAGGGTCTTTGCTGTTGATTGATTGTTGTTGTTGTTGTAGTTGTTTCTCTGTGGCGGATATTGAACTTGCTGCTGATAGTGGGGTTGTTGTTGTGGTTGATATGCTGGTTGCTGAGGAATCGGAGCTGGAATAGTGACAGCAGCCACTGAACTATGAACATACTGAGGTCTGGCCCTGTTGGCATGAATAGAATTAGTCTCACCAGTTCTTCTAGGCCCCACAAAAGGCTTCCTGGGATTGCTTGACGAACTTACACCGTTATCAGTAATCTTACCCATCTTCAGAAGGCTTTCAATTCTTTCTCCAGCTATGACTACGTCAGCGAAGCTGGTGGAAGAAAAGGCGTCTAGCCTATCAATATATGTCCCTTGCAGGGTATTCATAAACATGTCGGCCATTTCTCTTTCCGACATGGGTGGCTGGACAGCAGTAGCAAGCTGTCTCCACCTCTGGGCATATTCCCTGAAGCTTTCCCTGGAGGACTGAGACATTCCCATCAGAAGGGTTCTGTTAGGAGCCATGTCCAGATTGTATTGGTATTGTCTGATAAAGGCTTCAGCTAAATCTTTCCAGCATCTGATAGTAGCTCTGGTCAAGTGAGAGTACCATTCTCTTGAGGCCCCAGTCAAACTATCTTCAAAATAAAACATCCACAGTTTTTCATCCATGGTGTATGCCTTAAGCCTCCCCAGAAAGGATTGCAAGTGGGTTCGTGGACAGGAAGTTCCGTTGTACTTCTCGAAGCACGGGGGTTTAAACTTGTGAGGGATTATTACCCCCTCCACTAACCCCATGTCCATGACATCAAAACCCAAGGAGTTTTGAGACTCCAGAGATCTCAATTTCTCAGCAATTTCATCAAGCCTTCTATCATAGGCTTCATCCCCAGCTCCCATTACAGTGAATTGATCCTCTTGGGGGTCTTCCTGTAAGACTCTGCCTGCAGTAGCATTCCCTTGCACATTAGTAGGGATGTTGATCTCTGGATGAAGATGAGGCCCATATACGGGTGGGTTAATATGAGGCTGACCCCTCTCATTGTTACTTGTTCCTCCAGTCCCCAGAGGAGGTTCTTCTGGGGTTTGTCTCTCAACCAATGCCCTCAATCTTTCTTGGCTTTGGGCCAAGCCATTCATTACTTCCATGAACTGGGTCATTTGGTTCCTCATCTCTAGCCTTTCGTTAACCATCTGGGTTCTGACCTCTGTTAGCTCTTGCTGCACTTGATCCATCTGGATACCAGGAAGGTTGTTGCGAGTAGGATATCTGTGTAGACGGTTGAGAGGGAACACCCGACGACGAGCAATAATTCCTGAATCACAACAGAGTTAGTAACAAACAAAACAAAAACCTACAAAACAAAACAAAAGTTAGTATGCAATGCAGTATGCTTATTTGTTTCCAAGGTATCCGGCTTGGCACTTGGTTTTGACCTTTCCAGACCCTGAGGAAGATGCTTTGATGCTGCTTGAGAGAGAGAGAGACTCAATGAAACAAACTAACAAATATATTACAAATGGTGAATAATACATAGTTTGTTCTTACAACACATGCCCCTGAAGGGTCAAAATACAATCAAAGAGAAAAGTACATGGAATGGGAACAACAACAAGCAAATAAGTCAAACATCTAAGCCAAACTCATCCTCCTTAACTTCCTTCAGAAGTGCTTCAGTTACAGGATCAGCCGGATGCTCTGTAATGCTTCTGATAAGAAGGTTCATGGTGGTGATAGCAGTGGTCAGCTTTTTGTGTCTGTCTTGGTCCTTTGACCTCTTCACACCAGCCCTAAGCTTCAATTCTGAGATTTCCTTCTGGGCTGCTAGCAGAGCCTCCTGTTGCTTCTTTTCATTAGCCTCCAACTGCTCAATCCTGTCTTGAGTTCTCTTATCCTCTTGAGTGCGAGCTTCAGTGATCCTGACCCACCTAGCTTGACTTTCTTTCAGATAGAGATCAGTCCTAGCCTTCTGAAACTGGGCCTCTTTACAGGTATTCTTCAAAATTTTCTCTCTTGCTCTTGATTTCTTGATGTAGTCCTATGATTTCTCAATCCTGGCTAGATGCTCCACCTTTAGTTTTTCTAACCTCTCAATGTCTAGACGACCATCACTCCTCTCCCAGAGGGTCTTCTGCAGAGCTTGAGTCAGATTCTCATTCCTCTCTTTCAATTTCTCAAATTCCTCTAGGCTGACAATAGCTGGAGGTGGTACTGTGGACGGTCCAGGTACATCCTCAACGGTGAAAGGCATCCCAGAAATCTGAGCCCTAGCATGAGACCACTCATAGTATTATGCTGAAGCCACATTGTTGCATTTCCCAAGAATGGCCATCCCTTTGGTCTGGATGTTGTCCCAAGCCCAGGATGCTTGTCTGACAACAGCTAGATTAGGCTTTATCTCACAGTAAAGGGTTTCAGCCAAGTCTTGCACCTTAGGAGGGTGAACCAAAGCATAGCCCAACTGTCTTTTGAATAGCAAAGGGTTGTAGTTGATGCAACCCTTCACTCCTATCAGAGGTACATTGGGAAACTGCCCACAACTAGTTATTATGTCCCTTCCTTTGGTGCTTTGGGTACACCACCTGATGTCATCTGAAGTCAAAGCAGTGAGTCTTCTAGCCCAATTCTTTTGTTGGTGAGGGTTCAAGAAAGCATCAGTCTTGGGTAAGTGTTTAAGCAGCCAGGTATGAAATAGAGGAGCACAGCATCTCACCAATCTCCCTCTCTGCTTCTCATTCCTTTGGTGAACAGAATAATAGAAATCCCCCAGCAAGGTGGGTACTGGGTTCCTCAAAAGGAAGAGATGAATAGCATTCTTGCTGATAAACTTGGGCTCATCTGCAAAAAGTATAACCCCATATATACTGAGGGCTAACAATGCACAAACTGCCTTCCATTCTCCCAAGGAGGCCTTCAGGATGGCCTGAGAAGTCAAGAAATCCAAGTGTAGACCAGGAATTCCAGCCTTTGTAGTCATGTTCTGCTCAATCAACACAGGTTCCAAATACAGTGCTTTTGCCATTTCTTCATTGCTGGGAGAAGCCATCTCTGGGTTGAAGGGGATATCACCCCTGACAGGCACTCCAACCAATGATGAAAATTCCTCCAACAGGGGTCCCAACTGAAAATTCTGAAAAGTGAAGCATCTCAAAGGAGGATCATAGAACTGTAGGCAAGTGTGAATCAAACTCCTCTGAGAAGGGTCCAAGTCCATAACCATATCGAGGATGCTTCCATAATGTTCTCTGAATAAAGGGATATGGTCTGGAGTAATGAGTTCCTGGACCTGCCTGATGCCAGCCAGTACAGGCTCAAAGAAATGATATGAAATGTTGCTATTCTTGGGTGCCATGACCGCTGATGAAGAGCTGAGACAAATGCTGAAGACTGATACTAGAAGTGAGCCACTGATAGGCTGAGGATGATGATGGAGGTAGCAGGCAACTGATGGCTGAAGCAGATAGCTGATGAGCAGGGGGGTCTATGCAGATGAAAGGGTCAAAACCAAGCCAAATGAAATGTAGACACCCTGAAAAAACAAATAAGCAAATGTTAAATGATGCAATGATGATGTATGCAAATGATATGCAAGGGTTTGTGATCAAGCTGGATCTGATTACTGCCTGGGTATAACAGGTCCATGTATGTTCAAGAAATCCAGATGGAGGTTCAGAAGTCCAGTAACCTAGGTGGGGGACTCAAATAAAGAGTCACATGTCCAGGGTTAAATCACAAGAACTGTCCAAAGTGAAACATTCTTAAACACAATAGGTAACAGGGTATGATGTGGCCAAGGGTTCCTGCAAACCTGTAAATAACCCAACCCCCTCACAGGTGATGTTCTAAAACAAGGATCCTCAGACTTGGATCAGTTATGAGGAGTGTAAACACTTCTAACCCGGAGGTACAGTGTTTACAATAACCATAAAAGATCCTCCTCTAATTCACCTCAGTTTCTGAAGGTCATAGTAAAGGTCATCCAGACTTAGCAGGCTTCCCAGATAGCCCTAGCACTACAGGAGATCTGTAGCACAGAGTTCTCAAGAAGAAACCCATATCTGAACCGTGTTTCATATTCCCGCACCAGACCGAAATGGAATGGGAAAGAACATGAACCACTCTAACCTAGGTGTCACTCAGGTCCCAGGTATAGGGCCTTAAACTCTCAATAGAACCCCACCCACCAAGACAAAAAACCAGATCCAGCCAGATGACAATATGACAGTATGATATATAAAGCTTGTAAAGAAAGCAATAAATAACTGTACATAAAGCAATAAATAAAGCAACTATATAAACACAATTAGCACATAACATCCCAATAAACACAAATCAAACAAGCGCTAGGAGGAACCCACAAAAAGAACTAGAAGCCCTGGTTACAGTATAAGGTTCCCCAGCAGAGTCGCCAAGCTGTCGCTCCCACCAAAATGACAACCGGGGCCAAGAGGGGTACATACGCGAACGGTCGGCGAAAAGGGAATGTGAGAACACACAGGAGTGAACTCACATGAAAAGAAAAGAGTCGCCAGCTAGGCATTTTTATCCCGGAGGAAAGGTAATGTTGCATAAACCTAAGAAAAGATATGGATAAGACGGTTGCGAACCAGAGAGACTGAGAAAGGGGGTTGGTTACAACCTGGGAAGGTATTAGCACCCAGATTTTCCGTCGTACTCGACGGGATCCACGCTTAAAAGATTTGTGTTTTAAAGGGGTAGTGTCAGTGCAATCTGTGTATGAAAGAGCTGGAAAAGGATGTACAGGTGTCAGTGTAAAAGAAAAGTGAAGTGTATAAGAGAAGTGTCAGTGTAGGAACAAGAGTGAAATGCTCAAGACTATGAGGCTTAAAGAATAAAGCTGGAAAGAGGGGGAATATACAGAGACCTTTGTTCGATAACTGTTAAGTTATGCCTACGTATCCTCTCGTGCAATGAGGAAGTCAGAACACCGTAGTTCGACCCAAAGAGACTGAAAGATGAATTGACTTGTGAACTGCTTACTAGTCTATGCTCAAGTGTATGACCTGTCTGGCTCAGGTGCTAACTGTCTTGCGTTAGACGGAAGAAGCGAGTTCTCGTTTGTGAGTGAATGAGATGAGAAAAGAATCCCGGAGGAGACGATTATTGTTTGTTTTTTGTATTTTCAGTCTTTTATTGCTTTTGAGAGTTTGTCATAAGTTAATGAGCTTAAGCCTAAACCAATGGGTTAGTAAACTCATCACATCTTCCCTCTGATTAGGGGTAATGAGAATACCTTAAGTGTGAAGTCAGCATCTCACACTTAATCACCTTTGATGTAAGATTAAGATCATTAGCTTACTTGTTATTATTTGGATGTTTTTGTTGTTTTTGTTTAGTGTTAAGTAATGAGATTAAGCCATAATCAGGGATTAAAAAGACTCATTACACCATCCTAATAGAAGGATAATAGATGAGAATGTTTAAGCTGAGGAAGACTCCCCAACTTAATCCATGATTAGGGATTAACTTCATGACAAAACAAAACCTTTATTAGATGGATTTTAGTTAATGATAAGATGAAGAAATGGATTTTATGATTTGTAAGACAACTTGAGGAGGACTTGTCCATTAACACTAGGGTTAGTCCTTCTTAACCAATTAAGGAAGAATTAGAACCCTAATGAAAGGCCCAAGTTACAAGCTTGATGTCTTGATGATTATTAAGTGAATTGATTAAAGGATTTAAACACATTAAGGGTTTAACACTTATGATTAAAGTTATACACTCCATCTTAATAGAAGGATGCAGGCATAAGCTTAATCACAAAGCCTTAAAGCCTTTAGGGTTTAGTCCCTGATTATGAGATGAGAAGAGAAGACTCAAAGAGACACAAAGGTAAAAGCTAAGTGGGGGACTAATCAAAACCCTAATTATTATCATGCTTGGTCATTCCTAGGGTTTGTGAGGTTTACAAGAAAGATCTTTAGAGAAACCACCAGGAAGCAGATGAAAGGAGCAAAGAGAAGCAAAGTAACTTGCTTCAATTAAGAAGACAAGTCACTTGAAGAAAGAAAGTGAGATGAACAAGAATGAGCAAGCTCAATCCAAACATATACAAAAATGCAGCAATGGAAGTATGAAAGAGATGAAAAGAGAATGTGAGAAGTGAAGGCAAATTCACTTCTCAACCAACTTACCACCTGAAAAGTTAGTGAAAGAAATGAAATGCAATGCAAATGAGATGCAATGGCATGATGCAAGACAAAGTCAGAAGCAAATACATGATGTTAATGATGCTAAGAGATGATGCAAACATGAGGCAAGACACTAAAATGACCATACAAGCATATGGATGCAAGAGAAGCATGCTTAGAACCATGAACATATATGAAAAGTTATGAAATGCAAATGAAATACAACATGGCAAATGTGAGATGCAATGATCAAACATGATTCTAATATGTCTTAAGATGTATCATGAATCAAATGAATGCATAAAATGTCATGGCAAGTCATGGTATGCAAGCAAATGTAAGATGAATGCAAAAGAAAGCCCAAATTAGGGTTCATGATCAATGCACAAAACAAAATTCAAAACCAGAAGCAAACATCATGATAAAAATTTGAAAATGCATTCAAAGGAACCCTAAACCTATACAAACTCACTGCCCAAAGGAGAGGATCCAATTCTTAACCTATTGAGGGTTATGAATTTCCTAAGTTGGCTAGGGTTTTAAGGTACCTTGTCAAGAAAAATGTCAAACAAATTGAAAATGCAAGATCAATTCATGCCAATTTAAACCTATAAACTACATGTTATGCAAGATGCAATGCAAAAAGAATCATTGTCCAACTCTCAATGGTTGGGCAGAAATGAACTTTTGAAGTTTTAATCAAAATAATGCCTAAAAATGAAATTAAATCCATTGAAAATTGTCTAAAGGCATCAAGAACAAAAAATAAATTTGGTTTGAGGGTTGTACAATGTTCTAAAATGTTTTTAAAGGTTACATGAATTTTTTTTTGTGATTTTTAAATACTTAAAAGTTTTTTTAATTAATCAATTCTCATTAATCAATTAAAAATAAACTTTTTAATGATTTAAAAATATTTTTCAATGCAAAAAATAAAAATAAAAATATTTTTGGTTTCTGAAAATTAATAAAAGGTTTGATAAAAATTTTCAGAATTTTTCAATGATTTTTACTATTTTTAATAAAATGAACAAAACAAATGAAATAAAATGAAAATAAAATTGAATAAAATGAAAAGTATGTTGATCCAGTGGCCAGGATTCAAATTTGACACGCGGGAATTGACTGGCGCGCGTTTGAGTGGCTGGGATTCAATCTGAGATTTGAATTTAATTAATCCTAATTAATTACATAAATGACTGAATTAGGGTTTAATCAATGCATCTGGGACGTCCATTTGCGCGCGGGTCAAACAAAGTCAGCCCATCCTACGCTCCAAATTCAAACCTGGCCCTAAACCCTAATTAACCTTAATGACCTTCAGACGGCCGGAACAGTGGTTCCGGTCGTCTTCTCCGACGAGCCATTTCTCTAACTCTCTCCAAACTCCATAAAAATGAAAGCTAACTGCCCAAAATCAAACCCCACTCATCACTGAATCAAAACCCCCAAACAAAAACCATTTTTCATTCATCAATAATGCAAATCGAAGCAAAACAAATTTAGGGCAGAAAGTTTCAGACAACTCATACATACTCAATATTCCACCATTTTCACTTTCAAACATATCATGATGATCAGGATAACATGTAGAATCAATTTATAACAAGTAAATGGAGTTCTGGAAAATTTGTTCTTGATGGATACCTGAACTGAAGTCCTTCGAACAGGAGCTTTCTGAGCCTTTCTCCTATGCAAACTGACTCCTCTGGTCCCCCTGAGCTCAATGGAATGCTTCACAACTCTTGTTGATGGCTGATATGGGAGATGGCAGAAGTTCTGTTCAAGGGGGGGTGGTGATCGTGTTTTTGTTTCAGTGACTTTCAGGTTGTTTTAATGGTTGGTTTGTGACCAATGAAGCATGTTGAGATCAATGGTGAAGTTTGTTTGTGTGTTTGATGCTTGTGGAGTCAGTTTCGAATGGTTTTGCAAGTTGGAGCAAATTTGATAACTATGGCTTAGAGTGTGTTTCAGCATGAATGATTATGTGCTATGGCTTGCCTTTGGTCCACTTATCACTCATGGATAGGCCTGTGGAGTTGGTGTGCCCTATTGTGATTGGTATGGGTCTTTGGCCAAAATGTCAAACTTTGTGTAAGAGAGGTATGGGCTCATAGCTAGCCATGGACAAATGGGGTGTCCTGCGCAGCAAGAAGTGTGGAGAGCCCTAGGATCAATTATGAAGTCAGCAAGCAAGTGGATTAGGGTTTGAATGAGGTTTTGCAACTTGGTTCATCTTTGGCCCTTTTGAAGTTTCTTGCCCCACAAGTCACAAAAATGAGTGATTCTTTGATGCAATTTGACTTTTAGGCCTTGGTTCATGTTTGTGTGAAGTTTAGAAGTCCATTTGGAAGTTCAATTTGCCTTGGCAAGTGGTTTTGCAACTTTGCCTCCTTGGTAGAAAACTTCAAATTATGTGATTTTGGCCAACTTTGACAAGCCATAACTTTTGATCCAAAATGAATTAGGTCATGTTCTTGTACTTTTTGAAAAGGGAATGATCCATTCTACAACTTTCATGACCAAAGTTTTTCCATTTGAAGCATTTTTGAATCAAAAAGCAAGGGTTGAAAAAGTTTCCCAAAATGGCAATTTTCATTATAAGTCAACTTTCCCAAAAAGTCAACTTTGCAAATGGCTTGAAATTCTTCAATTTTGTGAACTTATAACATCTTCAATGATCAAATAAAGATCATACACAATCAAAATGATGAAGAACACCCTTTGGTTGGGTCATTGGGGGCCTCAGATGCCCTGATTTTGCACTGACTTGCTCAAAAAGTCAACTCTTGATCAGATAACTTCCCCATTGAATTTCTTCATGAAAATTGATATGCATGATCCCTATACCATATAGAGACTAATAGAAACAAGAATGACCAAAAAATTTGGAGTTATGGCCTTTGAAACCAAAACCCTAATTCTGGGTCATCTGTGCAGTTAAACCTGACTCTGCTTCCATGCTATTCTCAGTTCTTGTGATTTTTTGACATTCTTGACTTTTAGAGGATATAATATGATGCTTGAACACACATGGACCCCTTTTAAGTGATTGATGACCTTTGGAGTGGCTCAAGAAGCTCTTGGATTGCTCAGATCACAAACCCTAGATGCAGATGACTTAGAATCAATGCAGTGAATCAAATATGCAATATGGGATGCTGTGATTGAGTTTATGCATATGAAATGATCACAAGCCATGGTGAATGGGTGAGGGAAAATTTGGGGTGTTTACAATATATATTGATATGTGTCGATTTCGGAGCTTAGGGATTAGGTTACAGGTTGTAGAATTCACTTCCTCTCGCTTTCTCTTAAAACATCGTTTTTTGTCCGTTTCGTCGCAATTATTAAAAATACTTTTAGGTGGGATAAAATTCTGGAAAAATTCATAAGTTATCCTCATCCTCTTAATTAATTTTTCATATTTTTTTGATTCCTGGTTTGATTGGTTTTAGTAATTAATTTGGATTTTTCATTCCAAGCTGTCCCAAAAGGAATGGTATTGATATAAGAGACCAAAATCATTTTTCCCAATAGGTGTTAGAACTATTTTTTGTGTGTGATTAACCACTGGAATTTGTGACATTTTTATGCTACTTAGGCATTTTTTTCATAATATTTTGTGTCACTTTTGATCCACTTTGTGGAGTTGTTTTTCGGCGATCATGCCTTGTTACCTTGCTCATCAAGTATTTGTTTTGGCACTTTGGTGCATAATTTTGTGAAATCCTTTTATAATATGTGATTTGATGACTCTACCATGTTAGGAATTTAATTTCATAATTTTTAAAGTCTTTTTGCTATTTTTCCATGTCACTTAGATTATAGGTCCAAATATGTGTTTATTTGCTCCATAACCTAGATATTAGAAAGGCATTCATGCCATTTGCTTGAGGCACCTTTTGATAAATTTTAGGATTTAATTATAGGTCACTTTTAAGTCCTTAATTCCAGTCATAGGTCACTTTTTGAACCATACTCATTTGGTTTGTTTTTGTGTTCCTAAGTGCATAATTATTTGAGCATGTTTAACTTAAACTAGCTTCTCTTCTCCTCTAATTGTTAACATGAATTATGTAGAAATCATAAATGGCTATTCATGCACACTAATTGCATCCCATAACTTGTATGCTACTGACCCATAATCATCTCATGCATATTCACATGTCATTCATTCTTAATTTGCATCCTTTGTGATCTTATGCGATGTTTGTTCACTTCTTCTCACATCTTCTTCTCCTTGCTCCATAGGACTAAACCATTGCATCCATGATTGTATATTCATTCATAAGCATTCACAACTGACTTTGATGCTCATTTCATGTATTAATTCATGCTTGTAATCCATACGCATTCATACTTCATCCATAAACCCTAATTTGCATTTAGGTGAAATATTTGTACATAGTTTGACATAGTTTGAACTCGTGAGGTATCCTAGCATCCTTAGGGACCTATATCATGTAGCTACTGACTTTATAAGTCATGTAACCTTTAGGTACCTTCACCTTTATACTTAGGTCTTATTTTGAACTCTAGTTCCATTTTAGGATGTTTATGGTGCTTAATCGCTTCTATGCTTTGATTTTACTTTCAATATGCATTGTCATGCTAATTTTTGTTTTGTAGGGGGGAAGATTGAGGTAAGCCTCAATTCATTCCTATCTCTTTTGCATTTAATTTTTACTCGCCTTACATTTCATACTTGTGCTTTGCTCTTAGGCTTTCCCTTTCTTTAGAGATAACTTAACTTCCTTAGGAAGTAAGTTGAGTTCTAATTCTCTTTTCTTCTTTTCCTTTTCTTCCTTAGGATTAGAAAACTTCACAAAACATTAGGATCACATTTTGAATATATTAATTAAATTAGGGTCGAGTCTTAGTCCCCCTTAGTTTATCCCCTTTTTCCACTTGAGTCTTTCTTTCTCACCTCATGAAAAAAAAATAATAAAGGTTGAATGTTCTTATACGCCATGAGACTTTGTTGCGAATTACTTATACGCGTCCTGTTTCAGGGTGAGGTGTAAGTATTTACCACGATGGATAGGTCTTAGTATGAGAATGTTCACAAATAAATTCAAAACATTTCTCATAAAAGACAAAAACAAACAATAAGCGACTATCCTGCGGGAACTTCTCTTTCTCATCTCATTCATTCTGAACGCAAACTCGCGACGACTTGTCTCACATGCAAGACGGTAAATGCACTCGTACTTGACGAGCCTGCAACACTTGAGCATAAACATACGCAGTTCCAGTATAAAAAACACAAATAAATAGTTCCCGCCTTAGTTAGGCAAACTACGTCGACTCTGATCCTCATTATCCCGATGAGGTACGTAGGCAGCGGGGTAGGGCCCGTTCGAGCACATTCTTTATTTTCCCTACATTTTCCCCATTCTTTCTTTTTGTTCTCTTTTTGTTCCATTTCTCATTTCAGTTCCAGTTCCAGTAGCAGTTCTTTGTTCAGCAATATCTTATTTCATACCCTTTGAAATAAACAAGCAAGCGTGGATCCCTTTGGGTATGCCGGACGGTCTGGGGTGCTAATACCTTCCCAGGTTGTAACCGACTCCCGAACCTAGATCTTTGGTTTGCAAGGCCTCGTCCTTTCCTTCTTCCTCAGGTTTGTGCAACATTATCTTTCCCATTATTTCAGGATAAAAATACTTGGCTGGCGACTCTACCCTTTCCGCATCACTTTCGCGTTTGTACTAGGATGAAAATCCCGGGAGCGACAGCTGGCGAATCTGCTGGGGAACAAACCCGGAATCTCTGGTTTCCCTCGTAGAGTCAATCCTAGCGCCTGTTTGTTTTTGTTTCTTTGGGTGTTTATATGTTTGCTGTTGTGTGCTTTAGTTTAGCTTTACTGTTTTCATTTACTGTTTTATTTTACAGCTTTACTTTACTACATTTATTTACTGCTTTCAGTATTTATTTTCCATGTATCATATTATACTGGACTGTCTGGCTGTGATGGTTTTTGTTTTTCCTGCGGGATGGGAGTTACTGTGAGATAGGCCAAATACCCGGCTTGAGTGCATTATAGGATTATCATGGACATACATTATACTTCCATGGCATCTCACCATGATGAGTGGTGATGTGCTCCACACCCAGATTGTGACCGTCTTGGAACTATTCTGTGTGGGGATTACCTTACTTCAGGTATGACCTCGATAGTTATGTTCATCTGGTGACCGATCATTGAGGACATTAGTGGAAACACCCCTCTCCAGTGATGACAGTGGCAGACCACATTTGTTGGCAAACCCACTCGCATCCGAGGGTCCACTTGGAACTCGCATAGGATGGCCTGACTCTCTCATAAGAATCCGGTTAAAGCAAACTGTTCGTATGATGATAGAATTGTACCCTCCGAGATGAATGTACTATTATTTCTCGATTCAGTGCTTGAAGCTGGGGACTTATGAGGGATGCTTGTTTCCTTGGACTCAGCTGAGACCTCCCTGAGTAGTACATAATGCCAAACCGATTCCCTGATTTGGTCATGAGCCATTTCTCGGAAATGGTGAATGTATTATTTATATTCGGTTTTGAGAGTCCGTGATGTTGACCCGAGTAGCACACCCATGCGATTCAGTGGGGTTTACAGGTTTGCAGGAACCCTAAACTTCAACATAACCACTTTTCCAGTATTCTTCAGTGTCCTATGGTTCTTTGATTCTGAGATCCGGGATTTCTATTCAGAGAAATTGTTACTGTGATTATCATTGTGACCTTGTTATTGTGACTATTATTCTGACTCTCCACAGACACTTGGCTCGTTGTTCAACTTCAACACCATCAGTGATTGTTCTATTATGTGATCCAGTTTTACAATTATTGGGTTCTCAGTTATGGGGTTCTATACAGAGATGGTGCTGCTATTGTGGTTCTATACAGACAGTTGGTTCACTACTCAACACCAACATTAGACCATTGATCACATGCCTGTTGCATACATGACATCATAGCATTTCTGCACACATGTTCAGTTATTTCCGAGGATCACATATATGAATCATGCTGTTGGATTTTTCTTTGTCAAAACTTGAATCAAAGCAGATAGATTCCTCAGAAATAACTGAACATGGCATTTGCATACATCCTTGCATTCTTGATAGGTGTTCAGAGACAAATTCTTTTCCTGACTTGATTTCTCATCAGAATGGACAACTTGAATCACAATCATCAAGGTATATATTTGAAGCAACTCCGGGCGGAGGTAACCGAAAGGAAGACCCAGCTGGGGCAATTCAGGGCCGAGGTGCAAGCTTTATTTCAGAACCAGAAACTGTTTAAATAGGAAGTCAACCAGATGAAGACTCATATGAGCTTGGTTGTGGAAATTCTAAACAAATCTATTTTCATCCCTATTGAGGGGAACTACACTGCTCTGATTCTTCATTGGTCAATGGAGATACGTAGGCAGAAGATCGTGCAAGATCTTTGCGAGCAACCTTATCTATTAACTTTATCAACCTCTTCCCTCCAGACGTCGTTTCTCGGCATCCAATTTCAGCTTCCCAAGAGAGTCCTAGGGGCAGAGCATATGGGTAAAGACCGAAACAGCTTGAGAAGAAGTTTGATCCTATTTTGATGTCGTACGTGCAACGAGTTTCCTCATTTGCTCAGGTTCAAACTGATTGAGCTAGTCACATCAGGATCATCTCCGATAAAGCTTCCTTTGGGGCTTCAATGTCGAATGCCAAGTATGATTACCATTCCGGGGCACCTGGCCTTTTAATTGAAGATTGCAAGTATTTCAGAGACAAAGGTAAATACAAGGTCGCGAATTCGATTGTCTCCAAGACTATTGTGTTCACACTAGGTAAAAGTGGGAATATGGCACCAAAATAGTAATGGAATGAACATCCAGATTGCTGACTATTAAAAGTCTCAAAGAGCAATAAGTCCAGAGGGAGTCAGGCCTCCTCAACAATGGCAACCACGATGTGAATGCTAGATGCAAGTACCACTCAGGGGAATTTAGGCATACCATTTGACAACTGTGATGTGTTCAGGCGCAAGGTGAAAAATTTGATCGACTCAAAGGTCATCATGCCAGAAAGTCTTCTCACATATTGTAGTCTCATCATCAAATTGACATACTAGTTTGCAAGGGAATCTTCAGAAGCAATAGGTCCAGATGGAGTCAAGTCTCCTCAATGACGACAATGTTCAGCTTCTTTACTGCATTTTCATTTGTAGCATTTATATGTTTGTTTGTTTAAACATTTGTATGCATGCATTAAACTTATTTGTTTTTGAATGTTAATCATAATATAACTCATGTGTTTTTCTTGAAGTAATCCATTCGTATTCACTCATGATTTTGTGCATGTGCATCGCAATACCAACTGTCGTGTTTAAACTCTGTGAGGGAGGATGACGAAACGAAAACACAAAAATCTCTAATTGTGTGCTTTTGAGAAAGACCCTGTTGACGATGTACATGCATTGTTTCAAATCCTAAGTGTAACACGGTGGGAGAACTGACTTTAGTTATGTTGCGGATAGCAAGAGTCGCCACCGACTTTTATTTTATCCAAAGGAAAGGCATAAAAGAACAGGAAAGACCTTTTAAAATATTTTTGGGTCCGGGGGGTAGGTTATGTAAAGGGAAGGTATTAGCACCCTTTACATCCATGGTTATCCATGGGCTCTTAGTTACTTAGCTCACTTTAAAATGTTTTTGAAAAAATGTGAAGTGTGTGAATAGAAATTTTCATAAGAGTTTGATAATGATCCATGTACGGATGCGTAAAAAACTTGTGTTTGAAAATTGTTTGAAATTGTGAAGTGTTTTGAAAAGTTTTTGAATAGTGAGCAAGTAGCTATGAGGAACCTACCCTAAAGTTTAAGTCTTTCTGTTCTTGAATCCTTTAAATGGTAAGACTATCCCTATTATTAAGGAATAGGTAGTCATTATCTTGGATGTGTTAAGGGACATGTGAAGGGTCATCTGTTTACTTAGGCAATTGTGGGGTGTCTTTAGCATTTCGTAGGGACTTATCATCTTTTATTCGAAGGGACAAGATCATTTACCGTAGGCAACCTCGAAGGGACTTGATCTTATAATTTGAAGGGACTTGATGATATTTTATGAAGGGACTCTTTGCTTAAGACACCCTACTTAACCTTTTTAATTAGGCAACATGAGGAATACCCTTAGAAAGTGAGATGGCGATCAAAGATCGACTTACGTGTGTGAGTGTTCAATTTAATATTTATCTTTTAAATTTAATGAGCTAAATTAATTTTAAATAACATACATGTTACACTCCCTATTTACTAACCATGGCATAAAATTAAATAATTTAAACATTATAAAATATTACATCCAGGAGCAATTACAATAATAATAATAAATAATCAAAATAAATAAATGAGCAAAATAAATAAGTAAAATAAATAAGTAATTATAATATGGTTAGTAGAAATAATAATAACAATTTAAAAATAAATGGGGTTAGTAATAATCATATAATCATAATTAATATTAATAATGAAATAAACAAAAATATTATAATAAACAAAATTTAAAAGTTAATAAGAAAATATAAACAGTCATGTTAATTATTATAAAATTTGAAATTATATATAAATTATAAAAATTAAATCAATTATGAACATATTATGAGAAATAAATTATAATTATTAAATTTGCAATTTTTAGAAATTATTTACATGTATAATTAATTATAAACAATTAGTGAATATTTTCATAAAAAAATAAATTGAGCATTTTAATTTTTACACATATTTATGTACAAAATTTTAGATTATAAACAATTTATGTATTTAATGAAAATTAAATTAAATATAAATAATAATATTAAACAAGAGTAGAAGAAAAAAGAAATTAGGTTTTTAGAAATTATTATGATTAAATTAGGGTTTGTAGAAAAATATATTTTTAGGGTTTATAAAAATAAATTGAGTTTTATATACAAAAAAAAAATGTTAAGTAAATATTAATCTAATTATACATATTAACAAAAAGAAATTGGTATTAGAAAATATTATTATTATTATTTTAACATTTTATAATTCATTAAATAAACAAACAATGATAAGAATTAATTAAAATAAGAAGAAATAGATATCAAAAAAACTTACCTGGCTGGGAGTTGAACCCAGCACCTCCTGCTTGTAAGCATTCAAACCAGCAACAATAACCACTGGGCCAGCCTGCGCGTGTGTGCTAAGATCAAAGGTTCAATTGGTTTTGTGGTGTTATTCCTGAAAAATCATAAAAAAGAAAACAAAGCAAAAGGCCTGGGGGGATCGAACCCAGGACCTTCAAGCAATCACACAAACACGTTACCATTCCAGCTGGGAGAGCGTACCTGTCCATCTAACCATCATAATTCATAATATAATAAAACTGCTAATTAAATGGAAAAAGCAAGAAAAAGATGGCTTGATTCAAGAATCGAACCCCTGACCCTTCAGCAATACACGCGCATACACAACCAACTGAGCCAACCAGCATTTGTGAAATAATATCAAAACAAAACAAAGAAATATTATATTCAATTTTCAAATATGCAATTAGCGCGCAGGGGTCTTCTTCTTCCTGGGTTCCTGCGAAATTTCATACAAATTTTGCTGCGAAATTTCATGCGTGTTCTTCCATGTTTATGCCCTGCGAAACTCAAACACCAACAAAACAACAAAGTTCCATAAAATTGAAAACATCATTGAATTCCTGAGAACATTTGCAACCATTCTATGTCTTTAGAAATCATTTATGTTTGTTAAATCATAGGATCCTAATTTGGCCGAAGAAACCCTAATAATGGTGAATACTCATTCGTGTCCCCAAAATCCAATTGATTCATCCAGAAACGTTCCTTGTATCATAACAAACACAAATCAACAGTCAAATGTGATTAATCATGAGTAAATATTAAAAATCGAAAAATTGTAAATGAACATGAACATGGATTCGGTTTGAAAGATTTAGGGTGTTATGGATGCATATGAACATTGGTACATGATCAGGGAAGTCCAGGGATCACTCTCATGTTCTTAAAATACCTTCAAATGCCTTGTATGTTAAAATCCGAATTTGAGTTTGGAGAGGTTTTTTTTGAAATGCAAACTTACACTTTGGAGGCTGGAAATTCGTGGCTTGTGATTAGGGTTCCATTGTGTACTTATAGAGCAATGCATTAGGTCAGAAAAATTGGATAGTTGTGTGATAAATTTGATCTAAAAAGATTCAAAAAGATAAGCCTTAAAAATCAAATATTTTTACATAAACACTTGCTATTTTAGGCCAATCATCATTATCCTCTTACCTCTTTGATTCCAATCATATTTATGAATTTCTAGAAGCTCAATCATATTTAAATCTTTGACTTTTATATTTTATTTTAATTAAAATGATTTTTAATGAATTAAATCAAAATAAATAAAAATAAAATGATAAAAAATCTGATTTTTGTTGACTTGGGTCGTGCATGAGGTTATAGTATGGATTGGGTCATCATATGGCAAGCCCATTTGGAAGAAATTGGTTTTAGACCTCCATTTTCTTCATAAACCAACAAAAAATTTCCCAACTTTGCAAGGGCACATATCCTTCCATTTTAATGGTATGAGGGTGTTCTTGGACATTTTGGAAAGCTTGAAGAGTCCTCTAACCAACCCCACTGGTTTCATGTCCATATCATTCACCAATCTCAAGTTATGCCCTTTTGAAGTTGTTGACTTTTTGTTGACTTTCAAAAGGACCTATAATGTCTTAGCTCATACCTTCCAAATGAAGCATTTTTGGGCTTGGCTTGTGAGACACAAAGTTGTAGAGAATTCAATTTCCTTCAAAATGAGCTTTGGATGGAGACTTGGTGATGAAGCATGTGAAAGTTATGGCTGGTCAAAGTTCAGTTGACTTTTCCTAAGGAAACCCTAATTTAGAAACTCCTGATTCTTGATGATCTGAAATATCCTTGATGAATCATGATCAACCCTTGATCAAATGATGAATTTTACTTCATATACTTGATGTTGGCAAAAAATCATGAAGTTTGACTTTGGTTTGACCATTGTTGACCTCAGTTTGACTTTTTAACTGCTTTGACTGATTTTGACTTATCTGATCATCTGACTGAGCAAACCTTTGAGAAAAGTCTTGAAACTTGTCATGGGGATTCTTACACACATATAATATGTTATGAAGCTCACTTGAAGTCTTGGAAGTTCATTTAGCCTGATTAAAGTCAAAACCTTAGTTTTGGATGCACTACTTAGGAGGTGCATTGTCTGAGGGAATTGTCAACTCTTCTGACCAATTGTGAACTTTGTGAACCTTGTGAACCATCATAAAATGTCTTGTGATCCTCATGGGAGGTCTTGTGAACCTTTTGAACCTTGTGAAACTCATAAAGTATCTTGTAGACTTCATGAACCTCGTGAAAGGTCTTTTAAGCATTGTGAATCTTGTGAACCTTGTGAACCTCATAAAGTGACTTGTAGACTTAATGAACCTCATGAAAGGTCTTGTAAGCATTGTGAGTCTTGTGAACCTTGTGAACCTCATAAAGTGACTTGTAGACTTCATGAACCTCATGAAAGGTCTTGTAAGTATTGTGAATCTTGTGAACCTTGTGAACCTCTTAGCACACAAAGTTTTGTATTGTGAGGGCAAATTTTGGGGTGCAACAGCTGCCCCTGTTCAATTTTCTGAAACCTGAGGGGTTAGATTGGTATATTTGCGAGTCGTGACCTGGAAGGTTGAAGGGGATTGAACACAAAAGCCCAAAAATTTGCACTCACCGGTGCGTAAAGTGATACTGATGACTAGTTGAATATGCTTGAGTGGGCTTAAAGATGCCACTTGGAGGAAAGTTCTTCAGATACATTTCTTGGAGGATAGAGCAGTCCAAAATATGAAGATATAATGATAGCTTTCAGGAGGATAAAGCAATCCTGAGGTAGTGATATGCTTTCAGGAGAATAAAGCAGTCCTGAGGTAGTGATATGCTTTCAGGAGTATAAAGCAGTCCTGAGGTAGTGATATGCTTTCAGGAGGATAAAGCAGTCCTGAGGTAATAATATGCTTTCAGGAGGATAAAGCAGTCCTGAGGTAATAATATGCTTTCAGGAGGATAAAGTAGTCCTGAGGGATTGATAATATGCTTTCAGGAGGATAAAGCAATCCTGAGGTAATAATATGTTTTCAGGAGGATAAAGCAGTCCTGAAGGATGGATAATATGCTTTCAGGAGGATAAAGCAATCCTGAGGTAATAATATGCTTTCAGGAGGATAAAGCAGTCCTGATAGCCACAAGTTGTTGATGAAGTTTGTCTGCTGGAGAATTAACCTGAAAAAAAGGTAGCATTCTATATGATAATATTAGCTTATGTATTATGTATGCATGTATAGTATGATGTACTTAAGTAATGTATTATGCATCCATGGATATGCATGTTATGGTATGATGTAAATGATGTATGTATGATATGATGCTGTCTGAAGCGCCTGGATATCTTCATATAACAACTGCTGGCCAGGGAAAATAAATCCCGATTCGTTGCTGAAGAATATGGGGAGCTCGTTCCCGTCTTGTTTGATAAGAAGGTATACATAACCTCCTGTCTGCTGGGGATAGCAAGGTATATATAACCTCCCGTCTGCTGGGGATAGTAAGGTATACATAACCTTCCGTCTTCGTTTGATAGTAGGGTATACATAACCTCCCGTCTTCGTTCGTCGTACTCTTATTGGAAAGTAAATTCCCGAATATCCGTATGAGGATAAAAGAGATGGATATAAATTCCAGGGGAGATGTGACTTTATGAAGATGGATTTGTCCTACTGAGGGTTTGTAACTGTCTTGTAAGAGTAAACCTGGTGAAGCTTTGTTGGAATCCTTCCCTCGTTCGTCCTTAGTAAATACTATTACTGTATTTTCATGCATTTCTGGTAAACATCAATCATATTAAACATACATGCATTTCTGGTAAACATTAATCATATTCAAAAGCATACATACATTCAAACACAACCAATGGACGTTTCGCTTATGTAAATAGGGTAAAAGTAAATCTGGATTCAAAAATGGAATTTTATTTATATCAAAGAGTGACCTATACATAGGTAGGTTTGTACAAGAAGACATAAACCCTAGTAAGAGGATTTTGTCATAAAATTCTACAAAACAAGGAGAATCAGCTATGGGGGAAATAATCCTATTGAGTTTCAATTCTACTATTGCCATTATCTTCAAGTATCTCATCTTCAGCTGTTGAGGCGAAAACGATTGGATTAAGCTTTATCTGTTCGAGCTTGAGTAACACAATTGGTTGCAGTTTCATGGGTGATCCAAACGAGACATAGTCATACGCTTTAATCCCTAACTTTTGCCTGGATTGCCCTTTCAGGTTTTCAATCCACCGGGATACCCTTTTTTGCCCAAGCCGCCTTTTCAGGTTTTCGACTTGCCGGGTGTACATCTTTTTATATATATCCCTAATTTTTGCCCAAACCTTTTTGGTTTGCCGGGATGCCCTTATTTTTGCCTAGGCCTGTCAACCTAGCGGGTCTCTTTTCATGCGTAGTATTTTTTAACTATGTCTGCGTTTACAGGTTGCGGGAAGTCTTCACCATCCATAGTAGTAAGTATCATGGCACCTCCTGAGAACACTGTCTTGACTACAAATGGTCCTTCATATGTAGGAGTCCACTTGCCCCTAGGATCACCCTGTGGTAATATGATACGCTTGATTACCAAGTCACCAGCCTGATATACCTTTGGCTTAACCTTCTTGTTAAAAGCTTTGATCATTCGTTTCTGGTACATCTGGCCATGACAAACTGCTGCCAACCTCTTCTCATCAATCAAATTTATTTGTTCAAGTCGAGTCTGAATCCACTCATCTTCATCCAAGCCCGCATCCTGCATAATTCTTAAGGAGGGAATCTGAACTTCAATGGGCAGAACTGCTTCCATGCCATAGACCAAGGAGAATGGGGTTGCCCCTGTTGAAGTACGTATTGTAGTACGATAACCATGAAGAGCAAATGGTAACATCTCATGCCAATCCTTGTAAGTAACAGTCACCTTCTGTACGATCTTCTTAATGTTCTTATTAGCAGCTTCAACTGCCTCATTCATCTTCGGACGATACGGAGAAGAGTTGTGATGCTTAATCTTGAACTGCGTGCAGAGATCAGTAATCATAGTGTTGTTCAGATTAGAGCCATTGTCAGTAATAATCCTTTCAGGGATGCCATACCTACATATGAGATTATTCTTAATGAATCGAGCCACAACATTCTTGGTAACAGATGCAAATGAAGCTACCTCTACCCACTTCGTGAAGTAATCAATAGCAACCAGGATGAAACGATGTCCATTAGAAGCGGTAGGCTTGATCTCACCAATCATATCAATGCCCCACATGGCAAAAGGCCAAGGAGCAGTCAACACATTCAATGGTGATGGAGGTATATGTACTTTGTCAGCATAAATTTGACACTTGAGACACGTTCTGGAGTGTTGGTAGCAATCAGCTTCCATGGTAGACCAATAGTAACCTGCTCTCAATATCTTCTTTGCCATAGTATGACCACTAGAATGAGTGCCAAAGATCCCATCATGCATATCTTCCATAATTTCTGTTGCTTCCTTCTTATCCACACAACGAAGCATAGTTGAATCATGATTTCTCTTGTACAAAATTCCATTACTCAAAAAGAACTTGGCAGAGAACCTTAGGAACTTCCTATCTTTGACAGATGCCCCGTCAGGGAATTCCTGAGCTTCAAGATATCTTTTCACTTCATAGAACCAAGGCTTTTCTTCTGCCCCTTCTGTGTCAATCTCATTGCAGTATGCAGGCTTTTCAAATCTATCAATAGTAATCTTGGGAGCTTTATCATCCCAGCTGATCTCAAACATGGATGCCATGGTGGCCAAGGCATCTGCCAACTGATTCTCTCTCCGTGGGATATGTCCAAAAGTAATCTCTTTGAAATGTGGGATCAAAGACAACACATGCTCTCTGTAAGGAATGAGGTTATCATGCTTGGTATCCCTAATCTCCTTTAATCTGATTTACTACCAGGGCTGAATCTCCATACACATCAAGGCACTGAATCTTCATATCAATTTGCAGCTTTAATACCCAGGATACATGCCTCATACTCAGCCATGTTATTGGTACAATAGAAACAAAGTCTGGCAGTAATCGGGGTATGACAACCTTCAGGGTAACTAATCACAACGCCAACACCATTACCAAGTGCATTAGAGGCACCATCAAAAACCATAGTCCATCGAGATCCTTGTTCAGGTCCGTCATATTGTCCAGGTTCTTTGGTAATAATTATAATGTCTTCATCAGGGAACTCAAAACTCATTGACTGGTAATCATCCACTGCTTGATGAGCCAAATGATCAGCAACAATACTTCCTTTAATGGCCTTCTGAGTAGTATACTGTATATCATATTCTGTCAAGATCATTTGCCATCTCGCAATTCTTCCAGAGAGAGCAGGTTTCTCAAATATGTACTTGATTGGATCCATCTTTGAAATCAACAAGGTAGTATGAGTCAACATGTACTGTCTTAGTCGGCGAGCAGCCCATGCCAAAGCGCAGCAAGTTTTCTCGAGCAGTGAGTATCTTGTAACCAACCCCCTTTCTCAGTCTCTCTGGTTCGCAACCGTCTTATCCATCTCTTTTCTAGGTTTATGCAGCATTACCTTTCCTCCGGGATAAAAATGCCTAGCTGGCGACTCTTTTCTTTTCCAGTGAGTTCACTGCTGTGTGTTCTCGCATCTCCTTTCGCCGACTGTTCGCGTCTGTACCTTTATTTGGGCCATTTCCCATTTATCGGGAGCGACAGCTTTGCGACTCTGCTGGGGAACCTTATACTGTAACCAGGACTTCTGGTTCTTTTTGTGGGTTCCTCCTAGCGCTTGTTTGATTTGTGTTTACTGGGGTGTTATATGCTATCTGTGTTTGTATATTTGTATTTATTTTTGCTTTATGTACAGTTGCTTTATTGCTTTCATTATTTACTTTACATATATCATACTGTCATGTTGTCTGGCTGGATCTGGTTTTGCTTTTGTGGGTGGGTGTTCTATTTGAGAGTTGAGGTCCTATACCTGGGACCTGAGTGACACCTAGGCTAGAGTGGTTCATATTCTTTCCCATTCCATTTCGGTCTGGTGCGGGAATATGAAACACGGTTCAGATATGGGTTTCTTCTTGAGAACTCTGTGCTGCAGATTTCCTGTAGTACTAGGGCTATCTGGGAAACCTGCTAAGTCTGGATGACCTTTAGTATTGACCTTCAGAAACTGAGGTGAATTAGAGGAGGATCTTTTATGGTTATTGTAAACACTGTATCCCCGGGTTAGAAGTGTTTACACTTCTCATAACTGATCCAAGTCTGAGGATCCTTGTTTTAGAACATCACCTGTGAGAGGGTTGGGCTGTTTACAGGTTTGCAGGTACCCTTGACCTCAGCATACCTTGTTACCTTGTTTGATTAAGAGCACTCCATGTTGGGACAGTTCTTGTGATTTTTAACCCTGGACATGTGACTCTTTATTTGAGTCCCCCCTACCCTGGTTACTGGACTTATGAACCTCCATCTGGATTTCTTGAACATATATGGACTCATATCAGAGCAGTTAATCAGATCCAGCTCAGTCACAAACCCTTGCATATCATTTGCATACATCCTCATTGCATCATTTTGACATGTGTTTATTTGTTTTTCAGGGTATCCATCCTATCATTTTGGCCTGGTTTTGACCCCTTCTTCAGCATAGACCTATCTTCATCAGCACTTGCTTCAGCTATCAGCTACTTGCTTCAGTCACCTGCACCCTCAGTCTCAGCCTGTCAGAAGCCAATCTCCAGTGTGATTCTCAGCATTTGTTTCAGCAGCATGGCACCTAAGAAAAGTAACATCTCCTATCACTTCTTTGAGCCTGAGCTAGCTAGTATCAGGAGGATTCAGACCCTGATTACTCCAGACCATATACCATATTTCAGAGAACATTATGGAGGAATCCTTGATGTGGTATTGGATTTGGACCCATCACAGAGGAGCTTGATACATACTTGCCTGCAGTTCTATGATCCCCCTCTGAGGTGCTTCACCTTTCAGAATTTTCAGTTGGGGCCCTTGTTGGAGGAATATTCATCATTGGTTGGTGTGCCTATCAGGGGAGGAATACCCTTCAACCCTGAGATGGCTTTCCCAAGTAATGAGGAGATAGCAAAAGCATTACATCTGGAACCAGTTCTGATTGGGCAGAATTTGACAGCTAAAGCTGGAGTCTCTGGTTTTCATCTGGATTTCTTGATCTCTCAGGCTAGTCTGAAGGCCTCCCTAGGGGAGTGGAAGGCAGTCTGTGCTCTGTTGGCCCTTAGCATATATGGGGTCATACTTTTTGCAGATGAGCCTAGGTTTGTTAGCAAGAATGCAATCCATATTTTCATCCTGAGAAACCCAGTGCCCACCTTACTGGGAGATCTTTACTACTCTGTTCATCAAAGGAATGAAAAACAAAGGGGAAGATTAGTAAGATGTTGTGCTCCTTTGTTCCATACTTGGCTACTCAAGCATTTGCCAAAGACTAATGCATTCTTGAACCCTCACCAGCAGAAGAACTGGGCTAGGAGGCTTGTTGCTCTAACCTCAGATGACATCAGATGGTGCACTCAGAGCACCAAGGGCAGAGACATCATTACCAGTTGTGGGCAATTTCCCAATGTACCTCTGATTGGAGTGAAGGGTTGCATCAATTACAACCCTCTACTATTCAAAAGACAACTGGGCTATGCATTAGTCCATCCTCCTAGGACACAGGACCTGATTGAGACCCTTTATTGTGAAATCAAGCCTAATCTGGCTATTGTCAGGCAAGCATCCTGGGCCTGGGACAATGTACAGACTAAGGGGGTAACCATTCTTGGGAGATGCAACAATGTAGCCTCAGCCCAGTACTATGAGTGGTCTCATGCCAGGGCTCAAATTTCTGGAATGCCTTTCACTATTGAAGATATGCCTGGACCTTCCACAGCACCACCTCCGGCAACTGTCAGCTTAGAGGAGTTTGAGAAATTGAAAGAGAGAAATGAGAAGTTGACTCAGGCTTTACAGAAGACCCTCTGGGAGAGGAGTGATGGTAGGTTGGATATTGAGAGGCTAGAAAAGTTGAAAGTGGAGCATCTGGCTAGAATTGAGAAGTCTGAGGATTACATTAAGAAGTCTAGGGCTGGAGAGCAGATCTTGAAGAATGCCTGCAAGGAAGCCCAATTCCAGAAAGCTAGGACTGATTTGTATCTGAAGGAAAGTCAGGCAAGGTGGGTCAGGATCACCGAAGCCCGTACTCAGGAGGACAAAAGGACTCAAGATAAGATTGAACAGATGGAAGCTAGTGCAAAAGAACAACAGGAAGCCCTGGCAGCAGCCCAGAAGGAGATCTCGGAGTTGAAGATCAGAGCTGGTGTGAAGAGGTCAAAGGACCAAAGTCAACACAAGAAGCTAACTGCAGCTGTTGCTACAAGGAATCTTCTCATCAGGAACCTTACAGAGCGTCCAGCTGATCCTGTGACTGAAGCACTTCTCAAGGAAGTTCAGGAGGATGATTTTGGTCTCGGTGTTTGACTTTTGCTTGTTGTTGCTTTCATTTTATGTACTTTTTCTTTATGTTGTATTTTTGACCCCTCAGAGGGCATGTATTGTAAAAAACAAACTATGTATCATTTACCCTTTTTTGTAATATATGTGTTGGTTTGTTTTATCTGAATTCTTCAAGCAACATCAAAAGCATCTTCCTCAAGGGTCTGGAAAGGTCAAAACCAAGTGCCAAGCCGGATACCTTGGATACAAATAAGCATACTGCATTGCATACTAACCCTTTTGTTTTGTTTTGTAGGTTTTTGTTTTATTGTTACTAACACTGTTGTGAACTCAGGAACTATTGCTCGACGTCGAGGGTTTCCACTCAACCGTCCACACAGATACCCCACCCGCAACAATCTTCCGGGCATACAGATGGACCAAATGCAGCAGGACCTTACAGAGGTCAGGAATCAAATGACCAACGAAAGGTTGGAAATGAGGAATCAGATGACACAATTTATGGAGGTGATGAACAATATGGCTCAAAGCCAGGAGAGGTTAAGAGCACTGGTAGAAGGGAGGAACCAGGAAGACCATCATCCAGGGACTGCTGGGACAAGCAACAATGTGAGGGTCCAACCTCATGTTAATCCCCCGGTCTTTGGACCCCACCAGCATCCAGAGATCCACATCCCTGTCAATGTGCAAGGGACTGCCACAGCAGGTAGGGTACTGCAAGAAGACCCCCAGGAAGATCAGTTCACAGTGATGGGAGCTGGGGAGGAAGCCTATGACAGAAGGCTGGAAGAGATTGCTGAGAAACTGAGATCTTTGGAGTCCCAGAATTCTTTGGGATTTGATGTTATGGACATGGGCCTAGTGGACGGGGTCAGGATCCCTCACAAGTTTAAACCACCATGCTTTGAGAAGTATAACGGGACTTCCTGTCCCCGGACCCATTTACAGTCTTTTCTGGGAAGGTTGAAGGCTTATACCATGGACGAAAAGCTATGAATGTTTTATTTTGAGGATAGCTTAACTGGAGCATCGAGGGAATGGTACTCCCACTTGACAAGAGCAACCATTAGGTGCTGGAAGGACTTGGCAGAGGCCTTCATTAGACAATACCAGTACAACCTGGATATGGCCCCCAACAGGACCCTCCTGATGGGGATGTCTCAGTCATCCAGGGAAAGCTTCCGTGAATACGCTCAAAGGTGGAGACAGCTTGCTGCTGCTGTCCAGCCGCCCATGTCAGAGAGGGAGATGGCTGATATGTTCATGAACACCCTCCAGGGGACTTACATTGATAGGCTAGCTGCCTTCTCATCTACCAGCTTTGCAGATGTAGTCATAGCCGGGGAGAGAATTGAAAGCCTATTGAAGATGGGTAAGATCTCAGACAACGGTGCAAGCTCGTCCAACAACCCAAGAAAGCCTTTTTCAGGCCCAAGAAGAACTGGTGAAACCAATGCTATCCACACCAGCAGGGGCAGACCCCAATATGTTCATAGGTCTGTGGCAGCAGTCACCATTCCCACTCCAATTCATCCTCAACCAGCTTATCAACCTCAGCAGCAGAATTACCAGCAACAAACTCAGTTTCCTCCTCAAAGAAATTACAACAACAGCAACACCAACAATAACAATCAGCAGAGACCATTCCAACAGAGGCCCTCTCAGGCCAATAGGGTGATCGATTCGATCCCTATGCCCTATGCCACATTACTGCCACAACTCTTGAAACTCAACCTAGTTGAGCTAAGGACGTTGGCACATCCGGATCCTAACAGTCTGCCCAGAAATTACGACGCCAGCGCCAGATGTGCTTTTCACTCAAATGCACATGGTCATAGTACGGAAAAGTGCAGAGCTTTGCACATGAAAGTGCAAGATCTAGTGGATTCCAAGGCTTTAAACTTTGCACCACCACCAAATGTCAACAAGAACCCTATGCCACACCATGGTGGTCCCCGAATCAATGCTATTGAAGAAGACAAGCCGTCTTACTTGATAACCAGTGTGGGTCAGATTCGGACACCCTTGGTAGAGATCAAAGCTCAACTCCTGGAATGTCAAATGTTCCCAGGATGTGAGTTAGGGTGTGCTTATTGCAACATTTCAGTGAATGGTTGTGATAACCTGAGAGATGGTATAGATGGCCTCATCCATAGTGGCCTGCTCCAAATAACAACATCAGTACCTACCAACCCAACAATCTCATTAATAACAATTCCAGAGTCTACTACAACTGCAACAACCATTGTTCCAGACAACTCTTCAGCTTCATCAACAAATGCCTCATCTGTCGTTTCAACTGACCAGATATCAGCAAACGTCCCTTCTACAATTTCAGCACCCCTTCATTTGGAAACTCCTACAACAACAACACCCATTCTTCCAGCAATGTCTCCTACAACATCAGCAACAAACAATGCAAGTGTTTCAACAATTACGATTTATTATGATCCTGCCAATGATTCTGCCTACAACTCACAAAGTGCCACTCCTACCAGAGCACCAGTCACAATATATTATGATCCACAGACTATCACGGTTCCTTCCGCAGCTGCCATCAGTCCAGTCACTGTCACAGTGCCTGGACCAGTACCTTATGAAAGCAGTAATGCCATCCCTTGGCATTACGGCTCCGATCTATACTGCGAAGGACAGAAAATCACTTTTGAATCATCAACTTCTTCACCACAAATAGACAATGTGGGGGGAGGCGGAGGCTTCACTCAAAGCGGACGTCTCTTCGCCCCGCAAATTCAAAGACCCACCGCCGAAGCAGAAGCTGCTGCCAAGGCAAAAGGGAAGAGCATGGTGCAAGAAGAGCAGGTTTTTAGAGAAGCTTTGAAAACACCTTTTGATCAAGAAGTTGATGAGTTCATGAGAATCATCAAGAAAAGTGATTACAAAATAGTGGACCAGCTTCACCAGACGCCTTCAAAGATCTCTATTTTATCATTGCTTATGTGCTCCGAGGCTCATCGGAACGCACTACTCAAAGTCTTGTACGCAGCTTATGTGCCAGAAGAGATCACCGTCAATCAGTTGGAAGCTGTGGTTGGAAATGTTAATGCTAGTAATGGACTAGGATTCACCAACACTGATTTGACTACGGAAGGCCGCAATCATAACAAGGCTTTGCACATTACCATGGAGTGTAAGGGTGCAGTTCTTTCACATGTACTGGTAGACACAGGATCATCCCTCAATGTCTTGCCTAAAAAAGCCCTTGTGAAGCTGGAATATGAAGGATTGGCATTGCGTCCCAGCAACTTAATAGTGAGAGCCTTTGACGGTTCTAGGAGATCAGTTCTGGGAGAAATTGAGTTGCCTGTAACGATTGGCCCACAGACTTTCAAAACGACCTTCTACGTGATGGACATTCAGCCTGCCTACAACTGTTTATTGGGTAGACCATGGATTCATGCCGCTGGCGCAGTAACGTCTACCCTTCACCAGAAGTTAAAATTTGAGTGGGAAGGCCAAGTCGTTACTATCTGTGGAGAGGAGGATATTTTTGTTAGCCATCTGGCCACTTACAAATATATTGAGATGGATGGGGAGATCCACGAGACAATGAGTCAAGGGCTTGAGGCCCTGAATATTAATGAAACCTCTGCTGTACTTGGGACTTCCATGACATCCTACCAACAAGCCCAGAAGGTGGTGGAAGAAGGAAACGCTCAAGGCTGGGGCAAGTTGTTGCCTGTGGAGAAGAAAGAAGATAGATTTGGGTTGGGTTACAAACCAACTCAAGAAGATCAAGCAGATGCTGCTAAGAAGCCCGACTTTGTTAGTGGGGGGATGCTTACCCCCGATGTTGTTAACAACTTGGAAGATGAGTCGGAAGATGAACGCAACCTGGAAAGCTGGATTCGTCCAAAGATCCCGGGGAGCAGTACCTCAAACTGGTCTTCCCAGGAAATTATAAGAGTTACTCCTGCAGAGTAATTATTATTTCCTGTATATTTTAAGCATGCATCAAGTCTTGCATCTTGCCCAAGATGACAAGACTCATTTTGTAATCGGGCCATCTGTAATTTTTGTGCAACAAGATTAACCAATGAAATATCAGACATCTTTTGCAAATGAGTCTTTTTCTTTTCCGCTCACTGTTTTTTCATTTTTCTTTTTGTACAAAAAAAATAAATGGAAATGTTTTCAAAATGACAACTTTATTTCACTTTTCTAAACAAGATTAAAATCAATCACTAAAATGAACAAACTGAACCCTTGCAGAGAGTGCCTTCCAGACAGCACCGACAACAGCACGGCTATGACTTCGTATGACTTTGACAATCCGATCAATCAAGCTGATGAAGGGGTTGAAGAAGATTACGAGCTTCCTGAAGAGCTAGCCAGATTGTTAAGGCAAGAGGAAAAGGTTATTACTCCTCATCAGGAGGAGGTCGAAACAATTAATCTTGGTACAGATGAAGATGTGAAAGAAGTCAAAATCGGGGCCTGTTTACAAGACTTAGTGAAGAGACAACTGATTGACCTGCTTCAGGAGTATGTGGATGTGTTTGCTTGGTCTTATCAAGATATGCCAGGGTTGGACACCGACATTGTTATGCACAAGCTGCCTTTGAGAGAAGAATGCCCACCAGTTAAACAGAAACTGTGCCGTACTCGCCCAGACATGGCAATAAAAATCAAAGAAGAGGTACAAAAGCAATGGGACGCCGGGTTCCTTGCTGTGACTAGCTATCCGCCGTGGGTTGCTAATATAGTACCTGTGCCTAAGAAAGACGGTAAAGTAAGGATGTGTGTTGACTACCGGGATCTAAACAGAGCCAGCCCGAAAGATGATTTCCCATTACCTCACATTGATGTATTGGTTGATAATACGGCTCAATTCTCGGTATTCTCCTTCATGGACGGATTTTCAGGATATAATCAGATCAAGATGTCACCTGAAGACATGGAGAAGACAACTTTCATCACCCCCTGGGGCACGTTCTGTTACAAGGTGATGCCATTCGGATTGAAGAACGCTGGTGCAACATATCAACGGGCTATGGTAACGTTATTCCACCATATGATCCATAAAGAAATCGAGTGTTATGTGGATGACATGATTTCCAAATCCCTCACAGAAGAAGACCACCTGGTAAATCTGCTGAAGCTATTCAAGCGTCTGAGGAAGTACCAACTGAAATTGAACCCCAACAAATGCACATTCGGGGTGCGATCCGGTAAGCTGCTGGGCTTTATTGTAAGTGAAAAAGGGATTGAGGTTGATCCTGATAAAGTCAAATCCATTCAAGAGATGCCTGCACCGAAGTCTGAAAAGGAAGTCCGAGGGTTTCTAGGTAGATTGAACTACATTTCAAGGTTTATATCTCACCTCACGGCAACCTGTGAACCCTTGTTCAAGCTATTAAGAAAAGAAAAGACGGTCAGGTGGAATGAGGATTGCCAAAGGGATTTCGACAAAATCAAGGAGTACCTGCAAGAACCACCAATCCTCATGCCTCCAGTTGAAGGAACACCTCTGATAATGTACTTGACAGTATTAGAAGAGTCAATGGGGTGCGTGCTGGGCCAGCATGACGAGTCTGGTCGAAAAGAGTATGCAATATACTACCTGAGCAAAAAGTTTACCGACTGTGAACAACGTTATTCACTGCTCGAGAAAACTTGCTGTGCTTTAGCGTGGGCTGCTCGTCGACTGAGACAGTATATGTTGACCCACACCACTTTGCTGATATCCAAGATGGATCTAGTTAAGTACATTTTCGAGAAGCCAGCTCTTACCGGACGGGTTGCAAGATGGCAAATGATTCTCACGGAATATGACATCCAGTACACATCTCAGAAAGCCATCAAGGGTAGTGTACTGTCTGAATATCTTGCTGAGCAACCTATTGATGACTACCAGCCTATGAGATTTGACTTCCCTGATGAAGACATCATGTTCATAAAAGCAAAAGATCATGAAGAGCCTATTCACACTGAAGGGCCTGACCCGGAAGAAGAATGGACTATGATGTTTGATGGGGCTGTTAACATGAATGGTCGTGGTGTTGGTGCAGTACTCATTACACCTAAGGGAGTTCACATGCCTTTCTCGGCAAAGCTCACCTTCGACTGCACTAACAACGAAGCTGAATACGAAGCTTGCATTATGGGTCTTGAGGAAGCCATTGACCTCAGGATCAAGACATTGATTGTATTCGGAGATTCAGCTCTGGTAGTTAATCAAACCAACGGCAAATGGTACACGCACCAGGATCATCTAATACCTTATAGGGATTATACAAGAAGGTTATTGACTTTCTTCACAACGGTCAAGCTTGGGTATATCCCTCGGGACGAGAATCATTTTGCAGATGCTCTGGCTACCATTTCATCCATGATCAAGGTTCAAGCTGCCAATTTTGTACCGCAGATTCCAGTATCCAGACTCGACAGACCAGCATATGTATTTACAGCAGATGTTGTCAAAGACAATAAGCCTTGGTTCCATGATATTAAGTGCTTCTTGGAGGATCAAACATACCCACCTGGGGCATCTTCCAATGATAAGAAGACTTTGAGAAGGCTTGCTGGTAGTTTCTTTCTGAACACTGATGGCTCCTTATACAAGAGAAACTTTGATATGGTACTCCTCAGATGCGTTGATAGAACAGAAGCAGACTTGTTGATGCACGAGGTGCACGAAGGATCTTTTGGTACCCATGCAGGAGGGCATGCCATGGCTAAGAAGCTGCTAAGATCAGGATATTACTGGATCACAATGGATGCTGACTGTTGTGCCTATGCCAGAAAATGCCATAAATGTCAGATTTATGCGGATAAAGTGCATGTGCCTCCCAATCCTTTGAATATAATGTCTTCACCCTGGCCCTTTGCCATGTGGGGCATTGATATGATCGGCAAGATTGAGCCAACTGCTTCAAATGGCCACAGATTCATCCTGGTCGCCATTGACTATTTCACCAAGTGGGTTGAAGCAGCTTCATATGCAAATGTTACGAGGCAAGTGGTAGCCAGATTTCTGAAGAGAGATATCATTTGTCGATACGGAGTTCCCGAGCGAATCATTACTGATAATGGTTCTAACTTGAACAACAAAATGATGGCAGAACTGTGCCGGGACTTTAAGATCCAACACCACAATTCTTCTCCTTACAGGCCAAAGATGAACGGCGCTGTTGAGGTAGCTAATAAGAATATCAAGAAGATTGTGCAGAAGATGGTAGTCACCTACAAAGACTGGCATGAAATGCTACCATTTGCCTTGCATGGGTACCGTACGTCAATCAGAACATCCACTGGGGCAACACCGTATCAACTTGTGTATGGTATGGAGGCAGTCCTACCTGTTGAAGTTGAATTACCCTCTTTACGAGTACTGATGGATGTTAAGCTGAACGAAGCAGAATGGGTCCGGTCCCGATACGAACAACTGAGTCTGATTGAAGAGAAAAGATTGGCTGCAATCTGTCATGGACAGTTATATCAGAAAAGAATGAAGAGAGCCTTCGATCAGAAAGTCAGGCACCGAGAGTATCAAGTGGGAGATCTTGTGCTGAAGAGAATCCTCCCTCCTCATACAGACCACAGGGGCAAGTGGACTCCAAATTATGAAGGACCATTTGTTGTAAAGAAAGTTTTCTCTGGTGGAGCACTGATGCTCAGCACTATGGATGGTGAGGATTTCCCGTCCCCTGTGAATTCAGATGCAGTTAAAAAATACTTCGCATAAAAAATGACCCGCTGGACACAAAAACAGAATGTAAGTCCAGGCAAAAATAGGGCATCCCGGCGAGTCAAAAACAGAATAAAAGACTCGGGCAAAAATAAGGGAAAATAAACAAAAAATGTACACCCGCTGAGTTGAAAAGCCGCATTGGAAAACTCAGGCAAAAATGGGTATCCCGATGGATCGAAAACCCGAAAGGGCGATCCATGCAAAATAAGGGAATAAGCGAACAATTGCATTCTGAATTCGTCTGTATCACTTGCAACTCGGTAAGCCTCGAAAGGATCAAGCTTCCGTCAGAATCAGCCTTCTCCAGAAAGCAAGACGAGAAGAACGTCAAATGTCATACGAGTCATAGCAAGAGAGGAAGCTCCTTCAAAGCGTCATCAACATTGCCAGCATTTTGTTTCTCAATTTGTAACAATCTCCTCATTCCAGGGGATATGTTTCTTTGACTGTATCTTGCCAATTCAGGGCACATGAATTAATAAAACAGATTTTTCAGTCATGTTTTGTTTTGTACTTTTTTTTATTTGCAAAGAATGTCTGATGCCTTAAGGAAACTGGTTGCATGAATACAGATGCTAAATCTTTAAAAATAAAAAAATAAAACACATGCTTGCAGGGAATATACTTACTCTCAGAAGTGTCTAACTCCTATAACGGAATCCGGTAAGGGATGCCTCGGGATTACTTGTACGTTTCTCTGTCTTTGCAGGATTGCAGGTATTCAAAAGCGCAGCATGGGGCATGAAAGCTTAATCCCAGCAAGCTGGCAAATCAACACTCACTCAGCCTTAGCATTCCAAGTGCTTTCTCCCCAGCTGAGTTGCCACTTGTTGCGTCTCCCAGCCGAGTTGCCAATCATTCTTCCTCTTCAGCCAAGTACAAAAGCTAGAGACTCAGCCTCTATCCAGAAGAGCAGCACGAAGGAATCACAACAGAGTGAAGAGGGCTTCTACAAACCCTAGCTGGGTCCCTCCTTACCAGGAATGGGTCTATCAGTGACCTATCCCTCCAAGCAGATACATCTCAATGATCTCATCCCCAGCTGGGATGTCCACTTCAAGCAGACCAACCAGGGATCTTCGCAGCAACGGGATCCGATTCCCGGATCGGTATCTTTGCATAATCATAGCATTCGCATCATATTCACCCCACAAAGTGTAGCATTCCGTCTAAAACGGAGCATTACGGCAAAAATCAAACATATTGCATGATCATAAGTCATGGTCTGAATCAAACATTTGTAAATAATGACAATCCATCAACAATATACAGAATGCTCCCCAGATTCCCCGGCAAAGAGCTAAAGCAGTTTCCTTACACCCACAAACATCAGTATATACTCCTTGTGGCACCCGTCCGTGTCATATCCCCAGTAGAAAGCCGAAGCGTCCTCTTTGCACTCACAAATACATATACACACAATTTCTTGGCACCCGTCCGTGTCACCTTCCCCAGCATAGTCACCCGAAAACTTTAAATATCAGATACTTGTATATACTATACTTTTATCCTTTTGACACTCGTCCGTGTCACTCTCCCCAGCATGTTGAACACTCAAATATACACTACTCATACTTATTTTACTTATACAGATACTCGTCTGTATCTTGTATACATCGTTTATATCCCCACAGATTCGACACTAGTCCGTGGTCTTTGTTAACCAGTTGATACTCGTCCGTATCATCATCTCAGAACATGCGTCAAGCGTTTGTTTCTACCTGATACTCGTCCGTATCATAGTCTTAAGGATGCTCGTCCGCATCTTTAATCCATACACGTGTCAAACACTCTTGTCTTCTTGAATTTAGACACTCGTCTGTGTCTACTTTTCCCCAGAAGAGTCCCCTCAGAATCGACACTCGTCTGTGTTCCTTGTTAACTAGTTGATACTCGTCCGTATCATCATCTCTGAACATGTATCAGTATTTGTTTCTACCCGATACTCGTCCGTATCGTAGTCTTAGGGATGCTCGTCCGCATCTTTAATCTATACACAAACACCAAACACTAATACCTCTTATTTTCTTTTGGATGTAAACACTCGTCCGTGTTTACTATTCCCCAGTAGAGTAAAGTTTCTTTTCTATCTGACATTCGTCCTATGTCATGATAAACCCTGAGAGCAGTCGTACCCTGCTAGGTGATCGTCCTTCGCCTCTTGATGATCGTCCTTCATCATGCTCGTCCGATGGCCGTCCCTATCGTCGACTTTTTCTATCCGACACTCGTCTTGTGTCGTGATATTTAGCAGCCGTCCCCTGCTAGGTGATCGTCCTTCGCCTCTTGATGATCGTCCTTCATCATGCTCGTCCGATGGCCGTCCCCATTGTCGACTTTTTCTATCCGACACTCGTCCTGTGTCGTGATATTTAGCAGCCGTCCCCTGCTAGGTGATCGTCCTTCACCTCTTGATGATCGTCCTTCATCATTTTATCCGATGGCCGTCCCCATCGTTGATTTTGTTACCTGACATTCGTCCTATGTCATGGCAAACCTTGAGAGCAGCCGTCCCCTGCTAGGTGATCGTCCTTCACCTCTTGATGATCGTCCTTCATCATGCTCGTCCGATGGCTGTCCCCATCGTTGACTTTTTATCCGGCATTCGTCCTATGTCGCGATATTTTCGGCAGCCGTACCCTGCCAGGTGGTCGTCCTCCACCTTAGATGACCGTCCCTCATCTTACCCAACAGAGCAGCCGTCCCCTGCTAGGTGATCGTCCTTCACCTTTGATGACCGTACCTCATCATCTGTTTATTTCATTTATTCTTTAACCCGATGGCCGTCCCCGTCGTGGTCCCTTTTCCTTTTCAGTTTAGCCTGATCGTCGTCCCCATCATTTTTACTAATCCCCAGAGAATCTTATAGCTTTACCTGATGGTCGTCCCCATCATAATCCCTTTTATCCCCAGCATGTCGGTCGTCCCCGTCATTGCTCCTTCCTCAGCAGTCATCCTCTGCTCGACGGTCGTCCTCCGTCGCCCGCACTTTATAGTATACTTTATTTTCTTTTACAATCTATATCCCTATTCTTCTTCTTTCTATGAGTGCAAATTTTGGACTGTCTTTGGTATTCAACCACAAGTTACCTTGTTTGCCTGTTAAGCCGTTGCTTACAACCTGCACAACTAACTCATGTTTGAATAGGGGCAGCTGTAAAAACCCCAATTTTGCCCTCACCAATTCACATCATGGCTTGTGATCATTTCATATGCATAAACACAATCATAGCATCTCATACCACAATTTTGAGTCATTGCATTGGTTCTAAGTCATTTGCATCTAGGGTTTGTGATCTGAGCAATCCAGGAGCCTCTTGAGCCACTCCAAAGGCCATCAATCACTTCAAATGGGTCCATGTGTGTTCAAGCATCATATTATATCCCCTAAAAGTCAAGAATGTCAAAAAATCACAAGAACTTAGAGTGGCATGGAAGCAGAGCCAGGCTGGACTACACAGATGACCTAAAATTAGGGTTTTGGTTTCAAAGGCCATAACTCCAAATTTTTTGGTCATTCTTGTTTCTATTGGTCTCTATATGGTATAGGGAGTATACATATCAATTTTCATGAAGAAATTCCATAGGGAAGTCATCTGATCAAAGGTTGACTTTCTAGACAAGTCAGTGCAAAATCAGGGCATCTGAGGCCCCCAATGACCCAACCAAGGGGTAATCTTCATCATTTTGAGTGTATATGATCTTTATTTGATCATGTAAGAAGTTGGAAGTTCACAAAATTCAATAATTTCAAGTCTTTTGCAAAGTTGACTTTTTGGGCAAGTTTGACTTTTCATGAAAATGTCATTTTATGCAACTTTTTCAACCCTTACTTTTTGATTCAAGAAAGCTTCAAATGGAAAAACTTTGGTCATGAAAGTTGTAGAATAGATCTTTCCCTTTTCAAAAAGTACAAGAACATGACCTAATTCATTTTGGATCAAAAGTTATGGTTCATCAAAGTTGGCTAAAATCACTAAGTTTCAAATTATGCACCAAATGGAAAACTTGCAAATTCTTGTACCAAAGCAATTTGTGACTTCAAAATGGTCTTTAATATTTGCACAAGCATCACACAAGTCTTAAAAATCAGAATGGGCCAAGAGATCACATGTTTATGGCCTATGGAGCAAGACTTTCTCATAGAAAACCAAAGACAAACCAAGTTGCAAAAACTCATGATGGCATTGCATCCACTTGCTAGCTACCTTGCTGAACAACCCTAGCCATTCCCCTCACCATGCTGCGCAGCCCACACCCCTTGTACTTGGCTAGAACATGACCCATGCTTTCTCTTACACAAAGTTGAAAATTTGCAAAAGTAGCTACACCTATCACAAAAGGGCATGTCACATCTTCTGACCAATCAGCATTGTTTATACAAACTAATTGCAAGCCAAAGCATATAGCCAGCAAGCCTGAAACAAGCCCAAGGATCACATTCTCATTTTCACTCTCAAAAGCAAAAGCCTTCGAAACTCAGAAAACAAGCCACAAACACTAAAACAAACTTCATAGATCAACTCAACTCATCATCCTGGTCACAAAGCACCCCTCACCCTTGCCTTAAACTGTCTGAATCATAAACACGATTCTCACCTGAGCTTGAACAGAAGCTGTTCAAACTCTCAAACCAGCCAACACAAACTCCTTCTAAGCATCCAGACATCATCAGGGGACCAAAAGGAGTGGATTACACAAAGGAAAGAAGTCAGAAAGCTGCAAACTGAAAGCTTCAAAACTCAGGTAGCTCAAGTACTTTTTTTCCAGAAATGGATTTTTAAGTTCTTAATAGCTTCTACATGCTTCCCTGGTCATGAATATGTTGTTGGTTTTGAAAATGGTGAAGAGATGAGAGTTTAATCGTGTTCTGAAAGTCTTGCCCTAAAATTTGTTTTGTTTCGATTCATGAGATTGATGAAATATAAATGATGTTTGTGTTAGGGTTTTGATTCAGTGAGGTGTGGGAAGGATTTCTGTTTATTTAGATTCCATTTTAGTTACGTTCTGAAGATTCTAGGAATTTTCAGGTGGGGTTCCCACCGGAGAAGACGACCGGAAGTCTTCTCCGGCCACCCGAAAATAATTAGGGCTTAATCATGTCATTAAGTGTAGTTTGAATCTGATGCGTTGGATCTGTTGACTTGGTTGACTTGGCGCGTGTATGTGTGGCCCAGATGCACTCATTAAGCCCTAATCTCAATTAATTAATTCATAACTCAGTTTAGTCAAGTTTGAATATGGACCATTGATCTGCGCGCGTAGTCAACAGGCTTCTCCCCAGAACCCATCCTGGCCCTCCATTGCGTTTACTTTTCTTTTTCTTTATTTTTTATTCCATTTATTTTATATTTCTTTCTCCATTTATTTTAAAATAGTAAAATTTATTCAAAAATTCTGAAATTTTTTATACAAGTTATTATTTAATTTCAGAACACAAAAATATTTTTATTTTTATTTTTTGCATTAAAAAAGTATTTTTAAATATTTAAAAGTTTATTTTTAATTAATTAATGAGAATTAATTTATTAAAAATACTTTTAGGTATTTAAAAATCACCAAAAAATTCATGAAACATTTAAAAACATTTAGAAACATTGTCCAACCCTCAAACCAAATTTATTTTTTGATCTTGATGCATTTTAAGAATTTTCCATGGAATTAAAATCATTTTGATGTATTATTTTGATCCAAACTTCCAAAAATCACTTCTGCCTAACCATGATGAGTTGGACTTTGATTCTTTTTGCATTGTGTTTAGCATATCACGTAGTTTGTGAGATTAAATGGCCATGATTTTATCTCTCATTTTCCATTTGTTTGGCATTTTTCTTGTTAAGAAACCCTAAAACCCTAGAAAACTTAGGAAAATCATAACTTGAATTAGGTTAGGAGTTGGAACTTCTCCTTTGGGCAGTGAGTTAGTATAGGTTTAGGGATCCTTTGAGTGCATTTTCAATTTTTTGTATTGATGTTTGCTTCTGATTTTGGTTTGTGTTTGATGCTTTGGTCATAAACCCTAATTTGGGCTTCCATATGCATCCATCTTGCATTTGCATTCATACCTTGACTTGCCATAGCATTTTATGCATTCTTTTGATTCATTGCACATCTTAAGACATATTGAAAGCATGATTGATCATTGCATCATGTATATGCCATGTTGTATGTCATTTGCATCTCATAACTTTTCATGTATGTTCATGCATTCTTAGCTTGTTCCATTTGCATTTTTGAGCTTGTATGATCATCCCCATGTGTTGTTCCATGTTTGTAGCATCTCATAGCATCATTCATTTCATGTATATGCTTCTGGTTTTGATTTGCATCATGTCATTTCATTCCATTTTGCATTGCATTGCATCTTTCTCACTAACTTTTCAGGTGGTAAGTTACTTTGAGAAGTGAATTTGCCTTCACTTCTCACAACTTCTTTTCATCTCTTTCATGCATCCTTGCTGCAGTTTACTTTATGTTTGAGTTTGAGCTTGCTCATTCTTCTTCTTCTCACTTTCTTTCCTCAAGTGACTTGACTTCTTAAATGAAGCAAGTTACTTTGCTTCTCCTGATCTTTCATCTGTTTCCTGGTGGTTCCATTGAAGTTTTCTCTTGTTAACCTCACAAACCATAGGAACAAACAAGCATGACAATGATTAGGGTTTTGATTAGTCCCCCACTTAGTTTTACCTTTGTGTCTCATTGAGTCTTCTCTTCTCACCTCATAATCAGGGACTAAACCCTAAAGGCTTTAAGGCTTTGTGATTAAGCTTATGCCTGCATCCTTCTATTAGGATGGAGTGTATAACTTTAATCCTAAGTGTTGAACCCTTAATGTGTTTAAATCCTCTAATTAATTCACTTAATAATCATCAAGACATCAAGCTTGTAACTTGGGCCTTGCATTAGGGTTCTAATTCTTCCTTAATTGGTTAAGAAGGACTAACCCTAGTGTTAATGGACAAGTCCCCCTCAAGTTGTCTTACAAACCATAAAACTCACTTCTTCATCTTATCATTAATTAAAATCCATCTAATAAAGGCTTTGTTTTGTCATGAGGTTAATGCCTAATCATGGATTAAGTTGAGGAGCTTTCCTCAGCTTAAACATTCTCATCTATTATCCTTCTATTAGGATGGTGTAATGAGTCTGTTTAATCCCTGATTATGGCTTAATCTCATTACTTAACACTAAACAAAAACAACAAAAACATCTAAATAGTCACAAGTAGGTTAATGATCTTAATCCTACATCATGGTGATTAAGTGTGAGAATCTGACTTCACACTTAAGGTATTCTCATTACCCCTAATCGGAGGGAAGATGTGATGAGTTTACTAAATCCATTGGTTTAGGCTTAAGCTCATTAACTTATGACAAAATCTCAAAAGAAATAAAAGACTGAAAACACAAAAACAAACAATAATCATCTCCTTCGGGATTCTTTTCTCACCTCATCTTCACTCATAAACGAGAACTTTCTTCTTCCATCTAATGCAAGACAGTTAGCACCTGAGCCAGACAGGTCATACACTTGAGCATAGGCAAGTAAGCAGTTCACGAGTCAATTCATCTTTCAGTCTCTTTGGGTCGAACTACGGTGTTCTGACTTCCTCATTGCACGAGAGGATACGTAGGCATAACTTAACAGTTATCGAACAAAAGTCTCTGTATATTCCCCCTCCTTCCAGCATTATTCTTTTAGCCTCATGATCTTGAGCATCTCACTTTCATTCTTACACTGACACTGTATATATCACACTTCACTTCTCTTACACTGACACCTGTACATCCTTTCCCAGCTCTTTTATACACAAATTGCACTGACACTACCCCTTAAAACACAAATATTTTAAGCGTGGATCCCGTCGAGTACGACGGACAATCTGGGTGCTAATACCTTCCCAGGTTGTAACCATCCCCCTTTCTCAGTCTCTCTGGTTCGCAACCGTCTTATCCATCTCTTTTCTAGGTTTATGCAGCATTACCTTTCCTCCGGGATAAAAATGCCTAGCTGGCGACTCTTTTCTTTTCCAGTGAGTTCACTGCTGTGTGTTCTCGCATCTCCTTTCGCCGACTGTTCGCGTCTGTACCTTTATTTGGGCCATTTCCCATTTATCGGGAGCGAAAGCTTGGCGACTCTGCAACTGAATAGATATGTAAATCTTCATCAATGGCATTGACAGTCTTCTCGTGATTTGGCATGGGAGCAGTAATCACATTCGGAGTACCCGGAGGGTCAAACTCAATCTCTCCATCCTCAATCATATCTTGAATTTTGTTCTTCAAGACCCATCAATTATTAGTATCATGTCCCTGACAGTTTGAATGATATGCACATCGTGCATTGGGATTGTACCTGGGAGAGGTAACATTAGGATTATGAGGAGCCTCTTTCAGAGTAATAAGTTCAGATTTCAACAAGTGTTGCAATGCCTGAGCCATTGACATGTTGATCTTTGTAAACTGCCTTCTAGCCCTCTGTTGGTTGCCTTGTGGCTACTCTGTTGTTGCAGGAGTTGGATTTGAAATATGAACTGCACTCACAGACTGATGCCTTCTATTACGATCAGGTTGACCATAAACAGCATTGGATTCTTTCTTCCCAGTGGGAGGCTTCTTTGCAGCACCTGATGAAGAAGTACCCACTTGGATCTTGCCATTCTTTATACCATTTTCCACTCGCTCTCCTGTCATTATCAACTCAGTGAAACCAGATGATGAGCTCCCAATGAGATGACTGTAAAAAGGACCATTCAGCGTACACATGAACATATCAACCAATTCCCTGTCAGTTAAAGGGGGTTGTACTCTTCCAGCTAAATCTCCCCATTTCTGAGCATACTCCTTGAAACTTTCTTTGGCACCCATAGACATGCTTTGCAGCTGCATGCGAGTGGGAGCTAAATCAGCATTGTATTGATACTGCTTATAGAAAGCTTCAGCAAGATCATTCCAATCCCTGATGTTGACACTTTCCAACTGGTAGTACCACTCCAATTGAGCTCCAGATAAGCTCTCTTGAAAAAAATGGATCCACAACTTCTTATCAGCAGTGTGAGGTTGGATTCTTCTGACTTAGGACCTCAGATGCAGCTTGGGACAAGAGACCCCATCATAAACAACAAAGGTAGGAACCTTGAAACCAATGGGTATGACTACCCCAGATATCAGACTCAAATCTTCAAAATTCAGCCCAGAAGACTTCTGCAACTCCATAGCATCCATTCTATCCACCAGCATCTTGAATTTGTCTTCATTAGGATCATGGTAATAATTAGCCTCAGAATCAGAGTCCCCATAGTGTTGTGGAGACTGCCTCCCTCTTTCTCAGATTCTTCAGATTCATAATCTTCAACTGGTTCTTTGGTCTTAGCAAGACCTTTGAACCTTCTTCCCATGTTGATCAGGCCACCTGACCTTCTGGTCTTCTTAGTCTTCTTGGCCAGCAGTGTCTTCAATTTATCCTGCCCCTTGACAGGTTCAGGATCAGCTCTTGGAACTGTGCATTTTGTGCTTGGAGATCCTTAACTGTTTGTTCAAGAGCCATTGCTGAAATAAACAGCGAGAAGATAAGAAACCTGTGCACAAATAAACCTCTGATGCAATGATATGATGTATTAATGCGTATGCAATGTTTTCAAGGACCGCATGATTTAAATTTGCTTAAACAAACAAGAAGGTAAACTTTTATTAGTAATAAACTTGTTTTGCCTCTTGGGCTTACAGAAAATGAAATGCAATAAATACAAGAGATGGGGTTTTAAGTCTCCCATGGACGTTTCCTTTTTGTGTTGAGGTATGAGTTGAGATTCCGCTCCTCGTGAAGTTGCTTTGTTAGTTCCAGGATTCTTTCTTGGCTTGCTTTGTAATGAGCCTCAAAAGTATCCCTTTGCTCCTTCAACTGGATCCAAGATCTCTGCAAGTCTTCCATGTCAGCAGGCATGTCTGGGTGAAGGATGGTATAAGCAGTATCTCCTTCAGCAACAGGTTCCATGGTAACTGGCAGGATAACAGGATATGGCATCATAAGAGTCTGAGCACGAGATCGCACCCATCTGAGATAAGCCTCCATAGGAATAGTGTACTTAGGCTCCAGAGTCTTGCTGTCACCCTTGTTTACTTTTCCCCATGCTCGTATGAATCTCTGACGGTAACCTTGTAGATCGTTGTCGTAGTCAAACACAATGCCCTGAATCAACATGTCATGTGGACCATCACTCCGAGCGTAACCAAACTGTCGTAAAGCTAGAGAGAGGTTGTAGGTGATGCCTCCTCTTATGCCTAGAAGTGGCACATTAGGAAACTCCCCACAACGGTCACTGATAGTGACATTCTCCATAGATCTGGAGCACCAATGGATATCTGAATGTGAGAGTGACATAATCCTTTTGGACCATCTGAACCCTTGCTCATTCTTCATTACTGAGCGAGGAAGGTGAGAAATAAACCACCTAGATAGCAAAGGTATGTAGCACATCAAAGTTCCCCTTGCCCTCGTAGTACGAGTATGAAGAGAATGTAGGATGTCTCCAAGCAATGTAGGCACCGGATTGTGACTCAGGAATATGTTGATGGCATGCACATCTATGAACTGATCTGGATTGGGGAACAATACTAAGCCATAAATCAGCAAGGCTAAGATATCCTCAAAATCATCATAGCTCATAGCCTTCAAGAACATTTGAGCCTTCTCTATCAAAACCTTAGCAAGAATACCCTTAACTCCGCTTCTCGTTTCTAGAACAATGTCAGCCTTCTTCAGATGTAGAGCTGTAGCAATAACCTCAGGTTTAGGCTCCCTCTCCAAACCTGTGAATGGTTTCTGATCAAGAACATGTATGCCCAGAAGTTTAGAGAAATCCTCCATGGTTAGAACCAGCTGGTAGTCGGGGAATGTGAAGCAATGGTGCTTAGGATCAAAGAACAGAAACAGGACACTCATCATGTCTTCATTGAACCCTGAAGTGACTAGGTCCAATAAGTTACCATGTCTCTTGATGAACTGGGAATGATCAGACACTTGAGAAACCAACTCTTTAATCTTAGCAGGTATGCCCACAAAGTTGATCCTGATGGTGTTTCTACGAGCAGAAGCCATGACCTGCAACAAAGAACAAAGATAAATCCTTTGGTCCTTGAAATGGTTAGTGAAAATGCTATGCTTATGATGCATGATGATGTCATGATGTTATGCTCAATCACAAACATGTGGCACACACAAACAAGTCACACCATAGCCCTAGGTTTAAAGGCTTGCATGAGGTTCAAAGGTAAGTACCCTCCCCTGAAGTTAGATGGTTCATCCTGTCCTACAAAAGTAACCATGTTCTAAGGGATCTCAATATCATTGATCCTTCACAAGGGTGGTTGTTCAGTAGGCAACTTACTTGCCAACCAAAACCCTCCAAGTTTAGGATCTCAATGAGTGTAGCATCGAGTATCAACCAACTTCAGTCTTCACCAAAGCCGGTTATCTCACTACTTTTCTAAAGGCCAAGATGGGATAACTAGGGTTCTAAAAGTTAGTTAGTGCATTGACAACATATGGCAGCCTCATATTATCCTCAACTTGACTTAAGGAACATAAGAACCGACCAAGAAGTCACACTAACTATGGCCACCAGATCAACCATATCGGTATACGCCGTACAGTTTCCTTGGTCTATTGCCATTTACCTAAGGTACACTAGATCCGGGTTAGGATCTTTCACACATAAGAGCCCAACAAGTAAGTATAAAGCAAACAAGGCAAACAATTTTAAAGTGATCTAATTCCTAAGGGTACCCCTCTTTAATATTAAATCCCCAGCAGAGTCGCCAGTTCTGTAACACGGTGGGAGAACTGACTTTAGTTATGTTGCGGATAGCAAGAGTCGCCACCGACTTTTATTTTATCCAAAGGAAAGGCATAAAAGAACAGGAAAGACCTTTTAAAAGATTTTTGGGTCCGGGGGGTAGGTTATGTAAAGGGAAGGTATTAGCACCCTTTACATCCATGGTTATCCATGGGCTCTTAGTTACTTAGCTCACTTTAAAATGTTTTTGAAAAAATGTGAAGTGTGTGAATAGAAATTTTCATAAGAGTTTGATAATGATCCATGTACGGATGCGTAAAAAACTTGTGTTTGAAAATTGTTTGAAATTGTGAAGTGTTTTGAAAAGTTTTTGAATAGTGAGCAAGTAGCTATGAGGAACCTACCCTAAAGTTTAAGTCTTTCTGTTCTTGAATCCTTTAAATGGTAAGACTATCCCTATTATTAAGGAATAGGTAGTCATTACCTTGGATGTGTTAAGGGACATGTGAAGGGTCATCTGTTTACTTAGGCAATTGTGGGGTGTCTTTAGCATTTCGTAGGGACTTATCATATTTTATTCGAAGGGACAAGATCATTTACCGTAGGCAACCTCGAAGGGACTTGATCTTATAATTTGAAGGGACTTGATGATATTTTATGAAGGGACTCTTTGCTTAAGACACCCTACTTGACCTTTTTAATTAGGCAACATGAGGAATACCCTTAGAAAGTGAGATGACGATCAAAGAGCGACTTACGTGTGTGAGTGTTCAATTTAATATTTATCTTTTAAATTTAATGAGCTAAATTAATTTTAAATAACATACATGTTACACTCCCTATTTACTAACCATGGCATAAAATTAAATAATTTAAACATTATAAAATATTACATCCAAGAGCAATTACAATAATAATAATAAATAATCAAAATAAATAAATGAGCAAAATAAATAAGTAAAATAAATAAGTAATTATAATATGGTTAGTAGAAATAATAATAACAATTTAAAAATAAATGGGGTTAGTAATAATCATATAATCATAATTAATAATAATAATGAAATAAACAAAAATATTATAATAAACAAAATTTAAAAGTTAATAAGAAAATATAAACAGTCATGTTAATTATTATAAAATTTGAAATTATATATAAATTATAAAAATTAAATCAATTATGAACATATTATGAGAAATAAATTATAATTATTAAATTTGCAATTTTTAGAAATTATTTACTTGTATAATTAATTATAAACAATTAGTGAATATTTTCATAAAAAAATAAATTGAGCATTTTAATTTTTACACATATTTATGTACAAAATTTTAGATTATAAACAATTTATGTATTTAATGAAAATTAAATTAAATACAAATAATAATATTAAACAAGAGTAGAAGAAAAAAGAAATTAGGTTTTTAGAAATTATTATGATTAAATTAGGGTTTGTAGAAAAATATATTTTTAGGGTTTATAAAAATAAATTGAGTTTTATATACAAAAAAAAAAATGTTAAATAAATATTAATCTAATTATACATATTAACAAAAAGAAATTGGTATTAGAAAATATTATTATTATTATTTTAACATTTTATAATTCATTAAATAAACAAACAAAGATAAGAATTAATTAAAATAAGAAGAAATAGATATCAAAAAAACTTACCTGGCTGGGAGTTGAACCCAGCACCTCCTGCTTGTAAGCATTCAAACCAGCAACAATAACCACTGGGCCAGCCTGCGCGTGTGTGCTAAGATCAAAGGTTCAATTGGTTTTGTGGTGTTATTCCTGAAAAATCATAAAAAAGAAAACAAAGCAAAAGGCCTGGGGGGATCGAACCCAGGACCTTCAAGCAATCACACAAACACGTTACCATTCCAGCTGGGAGAGCGTACCTGTCCATCTAACCATCATAATTCATAATATAATAAAACTGCTAATTAAATGGAAAAAGCAAGAAAAAGATGGCTTGATTCAAGAATCGAACCCCTGACCCTTCAGCAATACACGCGCATACACAACCAACTGAGCCAACCAGCATTTGTGAAATAATATCAAAACAAAACAAAGAAATATTATATTCAATTTTCAAATATGCAATTCGCGCGCAGGGGTCTTCTTCTTCCTGGGTTCCTGCGAAATTTCATACAAATTTTGCTGCGAAATTTCATGCGTGTTCTTCCATGTTTATGCCCTGCGAAACTCAAACACCAACGAAACAGCAAAGTTCCACAAAATTGAAAACATCATTGAATTCCTGAGAACATTTGCAACCATTCTATGTCTTTAGAAATCATTTATGTTGGTTAAATCATAGGATCCTAATTTGGCCGAAGAAACCCTAATAATGGTGAATACTCATTCGTGTCCCCAAAATCCAATTGATTCATCCAGAAACGTTCCTTGTATCATAACAAACACAAATCAACAGTCAAATGTGATTAATCATGAGTAAATATTAAAAATCGAAAAATTGTAAATGAACATGAACATGGATTCGGTTTGAATGATTTAGGGTGTTATGGACGCATATGAACATTGGTACATGATCAGGGAAGTCCAGGGATCACTCTCATGTTCTTAAAATACCTTCAAATGCCTTGTATGTTAAAATCCGAATTTGAGTTTGGAGAGGTTTTTTTTGAAATGCAAACTTACACTTTGGAGGCTGGAAATTCGTGGCTTGTGATTAGGGTTCCATTGTGTACTTATAGAGCAATGCATTAGGTCAGAAAAATTGGATACTTGTGTGATAAATTTGATCTAAAAAGATTCAAAAAGATAAGCCTTAAAAATCAAATATTTTTGCATAAACACTTGCTATTTTAGGCCAATCATCATGATCCTCTTACCTCTTTGATTCCAATCATATTTATGAATTTCTAGAAGCTCAATCATATTTAAATCTTTGACTTTTATATTTTATTTTAATTTAAAATGATTTTTAATGAATTAAATCAAAATAAATAAAAATAAAATGATAAAAAATCTGATTTTTGTTGACTTGGGTCGTGCACGAGGTTATAGTATGGATTGGGTCATCATATGGCAAGCCCATTTGGAAGAAATTGGTTTTAGACCTCCATTTTCTTCATAAACCAACCAAAAATTTCCCAACTTTGCAAGGGCACATATCCTTCCATTTTAATGGTATGAGGGTGTTCTTGGACATTTTGGAAAGCTTGAAGAGTCCTCTAACCAACCCCACTGGTTTCATGTCCATATCATTCACCAATCTCAAGTTATGCCCTTTTGAAGTTGTTGACTTTTTGTTGACTTTCAAAAGGACCTATAATGTCTTAGCTCATACCTTCCAAATGAAGCATTTTTGGGCTTGGCTTGTGATACACAAAGTTGTAGAGAATTCAATTTCCTTCAAAATGAGCTTTGGATGGAGACTTGGTGATGAAGCATGTGAAAGTTATGGCTGGTCAAAGTTCAGTTGACTTTTCCTGAGGAAACCCTAATTTAGAAACTCCTGATTCTTGATGATCTGAAATATCCTTGATGAATCATGATCAACCCTTGATCAAATGATGAATTTTACTTCATATACTTGATGTTGGCAAAAAATCATGAAGTTTGACTTTGGTTTGACCACTGTTGACCTCAGTTTGACTTTTTAACTGCTTTGACTGATTTTGACTTATCTGATCATCTGACTGAGCAAACCTTTGAGAAAAGTCTTGAAACTTGTCATGGGGATTCTTACACACATATAATATGTTATGAAGCTCACTTGAAGTCTTGGAAGTTCATTTAGCTTGATTAAAGTCAAAACCCTAGTTTTGGATGCACTGCTTAGGAGGTGCATTGTCTGAGGGAATTGTCAACTCTTCTGACCAATTGTGAACTTTGTGAACCTTGTGAACCATCATAAAATGTCTTGTGATCCTTATGGGAGGTCTTGTGAACCTTGTGAACCTCATAAAGTATCTTGTAGACTTCATGCACCTCATGAAAGGTCTTGTAAGCATTGTGAATCTTGTGAACCTTGTGAACCTCATAAAGTGACTTGTAGACTTCATGAACCTCATGAAAGGTCTTGTAAGCATTGTGAGTCTTGTGAACCTTGTGAACCTCATAAAGTGACTTGTAGACTTCATGAACCTCATGAAAGGTCTTGTAAGTATTGTGAATCTTGTGAACCTTGTGAACCTCTTAGCACACAAAGTTTTGTATTGTGAGGGCAAATTTTGGGGTGCAACACTAAGCACCGGAGATATAAGGGAGATAGACCATCGCCAACCCATTTGAGCCTTGAAGTAGGAGTTTCTTTTCGCATGAAAAAACTCTTGCATTTAACCCAGGGGCAGGGTAGGCATCAGTTAGTTTGACCGAGCGTTCAAATTTTAAAAGGGAGTGCACATCTGAGGATCCATTACCTTTCGTTGTAGCTAATCAAGAGGTCCAAAGACCGAAAACCACAATGGTTATCCCAATCAAGAGGTCCAAAAAACTAGAAGCCACAATGGTTATCCTTCATCGACCCAAGAAGTGAGATAGTCACGACCCTTTCAAAGCAATCAAGACAACTAGTGTCACACGATTTGTTCAAAAAAAAAGAATAAAAAAATGATGAGAAAGCCCACTAAGTCGAAACTTGAAAACAAGCGACTTAGGAAAATATTAGGGCATCCCGCTGGACTTCACATTTAAAGATTCACAAGAATCAGCCCAGGCAAAAGTTAGGGATAAGCAAAAGAATGAAAAAGTAAAAAACGAAAAGGATTACACAAGAAAGATCCTCAAACAAAAACAAAATCGTGTGGCATAGACACGAAAGACAAAGGGGTGACTGACTCCTAACAACAACCTGATTGGTGCTTAAGCCGTTAGTGTAATTGGTTCCTTAACCATCACAAAACCCTTTTTGAGAGATGAGCGCTTGTGAAAGCTAGCTGAACATAGGAATGGAGAACACCACAAAGAGGGGTGGGCACAAATAAATTTCGAGCCTATATCCTTTGTTTCTATAACCGTGAACCAGGTCACAATACAACCCTCAAAAGTCCTAACTGAAACAAGGTTATTTTTGAAAGTGTACTACCACGAGACCGCGTTCCTGACTCATATGAGCGGTGTTGAAAGATCTTTGTTGGTGTTGCATGTGCATGCTTTCTATTATTCAAAAAATAATAATGTCGTATCTTAACCAGTGATTTTTTCACAAAGGTTTACGACACATTTTAAATAAAGACTTCAAGATTAACATGTGTTTTGCTTTAGAATTTTCATTCTCAAAACAAACATTTTCTGCTTGCATACATTTGTTTGGCATCATAAAAGTTCACATATGGAATCTCAGTCCAGAAGCTTAATCTTGTCAAGTTGAGAAGTTTGAAACTTCCGAAGGTCAATCTACGAAGATGCACTTTTCCAAGAAACTCCGTTGAGTGGGGACTTTCCCAACAGTCGTGGTAAGAGCCAACTAATTTGGGACAATCACGTCGATCATATTTCAGCCAAGCTGGGGAAACCATTTTGAGATCAAATCTCTCAAAGATCCATGAGTTTGAGGCATTCATTCAAAGTTCACCCAAGCTGGGGCAATCACTTCGAGATTCAAATCTCTCAAAGAATAACTAAGAAGGGTGTTTTCTTCAAAGCACAATCAGTCAGAGGTGATCACTTCAAGGATCGTATTGGGGAAGGTCACCCCAAGAGCATGAGAAGTCACTCTCTTCCGAAGACGGTCAATCCAAAGCACCTATCAAAAGTTCAAAATACCGGGGCAGAACATCTTACGATGATATGAGGTTTTTCATGAATCCCCGCGAGGCAAATTTCTGTCATAGACCATGCAGTCTGGGGAAGTTATTTCGAGATTCGGTGAATCTCTCCAAGAGTTTGAAGACACTGAGGCATCTCGTATGCCAGTTTTCTGTAAAATCCTCTTGAGACATTTTCTTTCGATAGATCCTAGTATGAGGCAAGTTGAAAATTGCAAAGAACCGTTGTTCACTCATGATTAGTAGGCAACCTATCAACCCAGAGGCTAGAAGCAAAGCCATTGTCAGCATAGTACTTCAAGAGTTGTTTCATCAGCATGTTTCATTGATCAAAATTCCTTAGCAAGTCTCATTAGACCATTTCTTCTCCAGCGGAGCGACAAGGAGAAAGTTGCTTCCCGAGAAGAATGGTATCATCACCATCTCATCCCCAACATGAGATTGTATTCTCTCATCCCCAACATGAGACCCTTCTTACCTCTTATTCTCAACAAGAGACGACCAAAGCTTTTATTTGCAACAAGAGTTATTCTCATTTGATATTATCCATCATCCCCAGTAGAGGTGGAAGTTGAAATCTCCCTCAGCAAGGCAACAAAAAGTTGGTGTCCTCCCTAAGTAGAGACTTCCCTTTGATATAGAGGCAATCCCCAGTAGTACAAAGAGTGTCATTCCTCCCCAGCAGTTTGCTCCCTCAGCAGTGCCATGCCTATGGTTCCCATCCAAATCAGGAGGTCTTCACTTCCCCACCAAAGTTCAAGAGGGGTCCATCTTCAGCAGGGTCTTAGCTCTCTAATCTCAAAGTCCAATTATTTTTGGCAGTGGCGGCTGTTCAGAGCCGGTGTATCATTAGCAATGTTCCCCGCAGAGTTGTTTCCTCTCACAGAGATTAACCAGATCAATGTAGTGATCACCGGTTCTTCCCAGTCAAGCCACCTGGGATACTTGTAGTCTCTTTATCAGGAGATCTCTTTGCATTTGCATTTAGTAATCATCATTACATTTGCATCCTCCAAAGCGTAGCATTTCCATTATTATGGAGCATTACACCTTAGAAAAAATTCAAACATATGCATACGAAGCATAAGCCAGTTGTGGTACCTTGCACAAACGCCCGAAATGTTACATCTCCAATCAGACTGGAGTATTCCCCACAGAATGCAACTTCATTTCCCAGTGTGGTTATTTCTACCAAGTCTTGTTTTTTATCTCCAATTGAGACTTGTTTTAGTACAACAATCTCATTTTTTGCGGTCGCGTCTCGGGCTCTCGTTTAAGTACAACGATCCCGTTCCTTTCGAGTCTCCATTTAAGTACAATAGTCTCGTCTTTGGGTCTTGTTTCAGTACAACAGTCTCATTTTTTCCGCGTCCCCATTTCAGTACAGCGGTTTCATGTCGGGTTATCATTTAAATACAACGATCCCATTCTTTTTGGTCTCGTCTCAGTACGATGGCTTCATTTTATTGGTTATGGATCGGTTGATACCATTTCCTAGTTAGATCAGTTGATCTTATCTGAGTTGTAAATCGGTCGATATTACTTCTCTTTGAGTCGTAAATCGGATGATATTATGTTCTCGTTTTTTTCGGGTTATGGATCGTTTGATACCATTTCCTGGTTGGATCGGTTGATATTATTTAAGTTGTAAATCGGTTGATATTACTTCTCTTCGAGTCGTAAATAGGATGATATTACGTTCTCGTTTTTCGGGTTGAATCGGTTGATACCATTTCCCGGTTAGATCGGTTGATCTTATTTGAATCGTAAATCAATTGATGTTGCTTCTCTCCTTTGTCTTTCCAAGTTAATGTTGTTTTTTCTTTGTGGCTTGGTCCTGCCCAGAAGTCACATTGTCGAGTTCCATTCCGCTAATGGTCTCGTTAAGCCCTGTTTCGCCAACAGGCACCTTCCGTGGCTTGGTCCTACCCAGCAGTCGTGTGTTTTCTTTGTGGCTTGGTCCTGCCCAGCAGTCACATTGTTGAGTTCCATTCCGCTAATGGTCTTGTTAAGCCCTGTTTCGCCAACAGGCACCTTTCGTGGCTTGGTCCTGCCCAGCAGTCGCGTGTTTTCTTTGTGGCTTAGTCCTGCCCAGCAGTCACATTGTCGAGTTCCATTCTGCTAATGGTCTCGTTAAGCCATGTTTCGCCAACAGACACCTTCCCTGGCTTGGTCCTGCCTGTCATACCCCAAATTTGTCCTACCCGCGTTTTTTGCTTTCATTAATCAGAAAGTCCAAGAATATTTCTTTCGGTTTGTTCAAATTGATTTTATTCAAGTTTACTAAACCATGTGTGTGTTAAAGTTGGTGGAGGCCCGATCCAATCCTATTTCAGAAAAATCTATTATTATTAATATTTCCCATTTATTAAATCATTTATTTCTTTTTTTTTATTATTATGTTTTTTTATAGATTAAATCATTCTATTCCATTATTTTCTTTTTATTTAATTCTATTATTACTTTTTATTATTAGTACGATTTTTGTTATTATCATTTTTATTATTTATATTCTTCTCATTTTTCTTTCTTTCTATTTTTATTTATTTCAATATTATCACTTTTTTTTTTTAATTATCATTTCTATTTTTATTTTTATATTCTTTTCATTAATGTTATTATTATTTTTTCTAAATTAAATGTCACATTTAAGTTTTTATGTTAGTAAAGAGTACACCAAGTGACCCACTACAATTTCATCCATATGTCCATGTTGCAAAACACAATCATAAATAATTCAAAAAAAAGCCAACGTCACATGAAATAAGTAAAAGATCATTTTCTATACAGCCTGTTATTACAATTACAATATGATACTTTGTTTTGACCAAAAGTTCTCAAGCCATCCTTTCTATTTTGTTTTCTTCTCTCGTACATAAATCGTAAGCATTTCCCAGCCAATATACAGCTAATGGTCCCACACACATGTGCCTTTCACTATCTGCCCTCACCATACAATCTGTAATACCGATTCCACTCCCCACCAAATCCGCGCAAAATCAAGATTTTTATCCTCACCATCCCAACAAAATCCACAATTCACCCTCATTTGTTGTCAATATATAAACCGATTCTATGCTGCAAGAAGAGAAAAAAAACAAACATAAACCATAACAAATTTCTGATAAAAAATCACAATTTGCAGCAAACCTATTAAAAACTCTTATCACTGCAAATTTTTCCTCACCTGTAACCTTCATAGCAGAACCGAAAACATCACAAATTTGCCACCCTCATCATACTCCACACCATCGACCCTTCTCCTCATCCATAAATTTAAACCACAACATACCCTTCTTCTTTATCAAAACCTTATAACAGTAAACACAAACCTTCATTCACAAATAAATCAAACACAAATCACACCAACCCAGTAGAATCCAAACAAGCTTAAACGCCCTTTATTTTTTTTTCATCCGCAGAATACTATAGCAAACCGATCTGCATCGCGGATCCGTGACCGCGAGATCTGAGCGCACGTCGTGAAAAACCAGGATGCGTTGGGGAGGTAGACCAAAACACATTGAGAACCAAAACCAAATCACCAGGAGGATGAGAGCGATTTTGAGCGAGAGTGAGAGCTGAAACCACCGCGAAGCCGCGAGGTGAGTGAACCGCGAGAAGCAAAGCGAATCCGCGAAGCCATCGTGTCGAAGCAGAACCACCGAACCAGATCGAAATAGCCGACGAACCTCCGCGTTAGACCCTCGAAGCACGCCGCTGTGAGCCGTCGAGAGAGGGAGATTCGGAATCCGAGTGAGTGATTCGCGAAGGAGAGACCACGAGTAGTTTGTAAGAGACGAGAACGAGTGGGAGGCGGACATAACGGGTTCGATTCCGGTTTCACTGTTGCAGATGGGAGGAGAAGTTTGAGGCTAGAAGCTGCGCTTTCTGAGTTTGAAACAGGGGTAGGTCATTTGTGTCTCATTTTTTCCCCAATTTGTTTATATTCATTTTAAACACAGTATTGGTTTTTTTATTATTTTTCTAAACATATATGTGTTTTATGATTATTGGGTTTGGGACTCATACAGCCCAATCTGTATTCCATCAACAGATCATGACTTTTTTTTCTTTCTTTTCTTTCTTTAATTAGTTTGGATTTTATTTATAATATTTTCTTTACTGTCATATTTTTAAGATTTATTGGTTGATGAGAATCTCCATACTTATCTGACTTATTTATATGGTCTATGACATGAATGCGTTTTCTTGATATTCGGTATTGAACCGACGTTGTCGAAATCACTATGAGACCACATTTTATTTCTTTTAGATCTAATATTTGTTAATTGAATTATTTATATTTATTATTGTTAATTTATTCATTTTAAGGGCCGATGATATAATCATGGTATTGATATTCAATCATTTTTGATTCGACGTTATCAATACCGGTATGAGGCCAACTTTTATTTTTCTTGCTATTATTTAGTCGATTATTCCATTATTCGGTTAATGATAAAATGTGATATTCGATTATTTTAATCGACGTTATCCATTAAATTGAGACCGATTTCATTATTTTCTCATTATTTTATATTTATTATTTTGGGGCCTATGATAAAAATATGGTTTATTGACATTCCACTTTGCGACGTTGTCTAAACCAATTTGAGGCCGACTTTTTCTTCATTTATTATTTTATCGATTATTTGGTTTATTTATATTTATTATTCGGTCTATGATATTATTATCCGATTTGTGACATTCGATTTTACCGACGTTGTCCAAATTGATATGAGACCCTCTTTCCATTATTTTATGGTTTTCTAATTAATTTTAGATCCATTATTATTTATCGACTTTATTATTTATTCGGCCAATGATAACTGGTGATATTCGATTTCTAATAAATCGACGTTATCTCCTAATTTGAGGCCACACTTTTATTTTTCTTATTATTTCTCATTATCTCAATTTATTTTATTTCGGCCGATGAATAAATATTTGAATATTCGATTTCTAATAAATCGACGTTATTTAAATTAAATATGAGGCCAAACCTTTATTTTATTATTATTTCGACTTTATTTTATTTTTTATGGTCGATGATATAACAAACGATCTAAATGTTCGATTTCGACAAATCGGTGTCATTTAGATCAATATGAGACCAAGTGTATTTTTATCGCATTTCTTTTATTTAAATAATTATTTGATTATAAAGTAATGCCTGACTTCTCACAGAATAATCCTAACTTTGAATCGATTCTAAGACAGTTAAAGAGCTAAATTTCGGCGCTTTCGATTTAATTCGAGCTCCAACGGCTCCACCTTAGCTTAGTATTAGGAATCGTTCTTGCGTAACCATTTAACCTTTAACCTCCATCTTGCACTCACCCCTCGCGATCGCTTTATGCCTCGCAATCGACCTACCAAATGTTTCTTTTAAATCTGAACCCTTGATCCAACGTCAAGTGGTCTTAGGTAATAAAATGCTTTAATGGTATGAGAAAAATTGTACGCCACGAGCCTTAAGTGGTAGAAAGGAGGATTACGAGCTCTCGTTATTCGCTCCGATTATTCCGTCGCAAGACACTTGGCTTGTTGGTTCGGAATAAACTATCCATAATCTTTAGTGCAATTCGACTCCTAAAGAAAGATAAAAAAAATTTGAATCCTTTACCTTTTTTAGCAAGTAATTCATTAGGCATAGACATACTTTCACGCGTGACAACTTAGAAGGTTCCCATCGAGTACGATGGATGTAGGGGGTGCTAATACCCTCCCCCTGCATAACCGACTTCCGAACCCCGACAATGGTTACGATGACCTTGTCTTTATCATTTCTTCCTGGGTTTTATCTATATTTTCCCTTTCCCTCTTTGGGAATAAATCAAAATTAGGTGGCAACTCTCAAGTCAGCCCAGCCGCGACCGCATTCGCGAGGATCGTATTTTTCGAGGTACGACACTGCCCAGCATTCGCGTGTTTTCTTTGTGGCTTGGTCCTGCCCAGCAGTCACATTGTCGAGTTACATTCCGCTAACGATCTCGTTAAGCCCTATTTCGCCAACAGGCACCTTCCGTGGCTTGGTCCTGCCCAACAATCGCGTGTTTTCTTTGTGGCTTGGTCCTGCCCAACAGTCACATTGTCGAGTTCTATTTCGCTAACGGTCTCGTTAAGTCCTGTTTCGCCAACATGCACCCTCGTTGTGGCTTGTTTCGCTCAGCATTCACAATGCAAGTTTATTTCATTGATTCTATTCCACCTGGTTCTATTTTCGCTATCTATTCAGAGGTCAAAACAGAAAACAAAAATATATAATAAAAAGCAGATGACATTTTCCTCATCCGCAAAGTTCAAATTTCCAGGTTTTATTCGAGTATTCAATCACTCCATACCTTGAATGTCTAAAAGATTTTGCAATTATTCATTCAAGCCTGCAGATGATTGAATAGGGGAAGCTGTAATACCTCAAAATTTGCCCTCTCATTTTCATGCCATTTAGCATATCCTTTCATACATTGCATTGCATTTAAATCATAATTGCATCATAAACATACATGAATATACATCTCCATTTGAGTTTTCATAGGTTGCGACTGACCTTTATTTCTTCATACGGAACATGCACAATGTCGCTCCCGATAAATGGGAATGGCCCAGATAAGGGTACAGACGCGAACGGTCGGCGAAAGGAGGATGTGAAAACACACAGGAGTGAACTCACAGGGAATGAATAGAGTCGCCAGCTAGGCATTTTTATCCCGAAGGAAAGGTAATTCTGCATAAACCTAGAAAGAACATGGATAAGACGGTTGCGAACCAGAGAGACTGAGAAAGGGGGTTGGTTACAACCTGGGAAGGTATTAGCACCCAGATTGTCCGTCGTACTCGACGGGATCCACGCTTATAAGATTTGTGTTTTAAAGGGGTAGTGTCAGTGCAATTTGTGTATAAGAGCTGGAAAAGGATGTACAGGTGTCAGTGCAAAAGAAATGTGAAATGGAGTATGTGAAGTGTCAGTGTAAGAAATGAATGGGATGCTCAGAAATATGAGGCTAAAAGAATGATGCTGGAAAAAAAGGGAATATACAGAGACTTTTGTTCGATAACTGTTAAGTTATGCCTACGTATCCTCTCGTGCAATGAGGAAGTCAGAACACCGTAGTTCGACCCAAAGAGACTGAAAGGTGAATTGACTTGTGAACTGCTTACTTGTCTATGCTCAAGTGTATGACCTGTCTGGCTCAGGTGCAAACTGTCTTGCATTAGACGGAAGAAGCAGGTTCTCGTTTGTGAATGAATGAGATGAGAAAAGAATCCCGGAGGAGACGATTATTGTTTGTTTTTTGAGTTTTCAGTCTTTTATTACTTTTGAAAGTTTGTCATAAGTTAATGAGCTTAAGCCTAAACCAATGGGTTAGTAAACTCATCACATCTTCCCTCTGATTAGGGGTAATGAGAATACCTTAAGTGTGAAGTCAGCTTCTCACAATTAATCACCATGGTGCAGGATTAAGATCATTAACCTACTTGTGATTATTTAGATGTTTTTGGTGTTTTTGTTTAGTGTTAAGTAATGAGATTAAGCCATAATCAAGGATTAAACAGACTCATTACACCATCCTAATAGAAGGATAATAGATGGGAGTGTTTAAGCTGAGGAATGCTCCTCAACTTAATCCATGATTAGGGATTAAACCCATGACAAAACAAAACCTTTATTAAATGGATTTTAGTTAATGATATGATGATGAAGTGGATTTTATGATTTGTAAGACAACTTGAGGAGGACTTGTCCATTAACACTAGGGTTAGTCCTTCTTAACCAATTAAGGAAGAATTAGAACCCTAATGCAAGACCCAAGTTACAAGTGTGATGTCTTGATGATTATTAAGTGAATTGATTAAGAGATTTAAACACATTAAGGGTTTAACACTTAGGATTAAAGTTATACACTCCATCCTAACAGAAGGATGCAGGTATAAGCTTAATCACAAAGCCTTAAAGCCTTTAGGGTTTAGTCCCTGATTATGAGATGAGAAGAGAAGACTCAATGAGACACAAAGGTAAAACTAAGTGGGGAACTAATCAAAACCCTAATCATTGTCATGCTTGGTTGTTCCTTAGGTTTGTGAGGTTTACAAGAGACATCTTCAGAGGAACCACCAGGAAGCAGATGAAAGGATCAAAGAGAAGCAAAGTAACTTGCTTCATTTAAGAAGGCAAGTCACTTGAAGAAAGAAAGTAAGAGGAATAAGAAAGAGCAAGCTCAATCTTAAACACAAGACAAAATTCAGCAATGATTCATAAGAGGGATGAAAAGAAATTGTGAGAAGTGAAGGCAAATTCACTTCTCAAAGTGACTTACCACCTGAAAAGTTAGCAAAGGAATGGAATGCAATGCAAATGGAATGCAATGTGATGATGCAAACCAAAACCAGAAGCATATGTGTAATGATAATGATGCTATGAGATGAGGCAAACATGAAACAAAGCATGGGGATGATCATACAAACCTATGGATGCAAATGAAGCAAGTTTAGAACCATGATCATACATGAAAAGTTATGAAATGCAAATGGCATACAACATGGCAAATGCAAGAAGCAATGATCAAACATGATTCTAATATGTCTTAAGATGTATTATGAATCAAATGGATGCATGAAATGCCATGGCAAGTCATGGTATGCAAGCAAATACAAGATGGATGCAAAAGGAAGCCCAAATTAGGGTTTATGATCAATGCATCAAACAAAAATCAAAACCAGAAGCAAACATCATGATAAAAAATTGAAAATGCATTCAAAGGAACCCTAGACCTATACAAACTCACTGCCCAACGGAGGGGTTCTAACTCTTAACCTAATGAGGGTTATGAATTTCTTAAGTATGCTAGGGTTTTAAGGTACCTTGTCAAGAAAAATGTCAAACAATATGAAAATGAAAAATCAAATCATGCCAATTTAATCCTATAAACTACATGATATGCAAGACACAATGCAAAAAGAATCAAAGTCCAACTCTCAATGGTTAGGCAGAAATGAATTTTGGAAGTTTGGAACAATATATTGCCTTGAAATGATTTTAATTCCATGAAAAATTGTCAAAAGACATCAAGATCAAAAAAGAAATTTGGTTTGAGGGTTGGACAATGTTTCTAAATGATTTTAAAGGTTTCATGAATTTTTTGGTGATTTTTAAATACCTAAAAGTATTTTTAATTAATTAATTCTCATTAATTAATTAAAAATAAACTTTTAAATGATTTAAAAATAATTTTTAATGCAAAAAATAAAAATAAAAATGTTTTTGGTTTCTGAAAATTAATAAAAGTTTGTACAAAAATTTTCAAAATTTTTAAATGATTTTTACTATTTTAAATAAAATGAGCAAAACAAATGAAATTAAATGAAAAATAAAATGAATTAAATCTGAAAATGAGAAAGTCAGCAAGATCAATGGCTGGAATTCAAACCTACACGCGCGCGAATTGACTTGGCGCCACATCCAAGGGCTGAAATTCAAAATCTCCTAATTATGATTAAACCCTAATCAGAAACCCTAATGACTTTCAGATGACCGGAACAGTGTTCCGGTCATCTTCTCCGGCATACCACTTATGCTATCTCACTCCCTACGCATCCCCAAGCCCTCTAACTTTCCAGAAATGATCCCCATAACATACCTAACAAGAATCACTCACCAAAAATCATTTATTCAAACTCAAAATCATGAATCGAAGCAAAACGGAAAAAATGGCAGGAATTTCAGAAGATCAATACATGCTCAATACTCAACTATTTTCAAAAATAAAAACATCATGGTGATCAGTGAGGCATGTAGAATCATTCTATAACATAAAATGAGAGTTCTGGAAAAATAAATTCCATGGCTACCTGAGCTTGAGCTTTCGAATCAGGGACTTTCTGGCCAGTTCTTTGCTTCAAATCCACTCCAAAAAACCTCCTAAGAAGCTTGCAATGCTTGGTTGGAGTTTAAATAGCCTCTGGAGAGAGTTTGCAGAATCTCAGTTCATGAAATGTGAAAATCGTGTTTTTGATTGTGGAGGTTTTAGGGCAAAATGAGGGCAGGGAAATGATCAGCAAGGTTTATGGAGTTGAATGGTGAAAAAAGTTTGAAGGTTTGATGGCTGAATCAAGAGATTCGAAGGCTTTTGCAAATGAGAGGATTTTTGAGTATGCTGTGTTCTTGGAGCTTTCAGGCTTGTGTGTCTTATGAGAATGAATCCTTGGGATGTGTTTGTAAAGTTTGGATTGGGCAGAGAGTGGTTGTGTCACTGTGGGATTGGTATGGCTTCAAATTGCAAAAAGTCAAGCAAGTTGTACTTGGAGGTATGGGCAAGTGGCAGGCTAGGATAGGAGCATGGTTGAGTTCAGCAAGGATCAAGGAATGCTTTTGGATCAGATTTTATGAACTGAGACAAGTGGATGAGAAGTTTTGATCCCTTTTGCAAATTGTCACAACTTTGGTCCCTTTTGTAATTCTTGAAGTTTAAGGCATAGAACTTAAGAAATTCTTGGGCCAATCTGAAGTTTAAGTCATGTGTGATGTTTGTATGAAGATTATAAGTCTATTTGATAGCTCAATTTTCCTTGACAAGTGAATTTGCAACTTTGCCTCTTTGGTAGAAAACTTGAAATTATGTGATTTTTCCCAACTTTGACAAGCCATAACTTTTGATCCAAAATGAATTAGGTCATGTTCTTGTACTTTTTGAAAAGGGAATGATCCATTCTACAACTTTCATGACCAAAGTTTTTTCATTTGAAGCATTTTTGAATCAAAAAGTAAAGGTTGAAAAAGTTTCCTAAAATGGCAATTTCATTAAAAGTCAAACTTTCCCAAAAAGTCAACTTTGCAAATGACTTGAGATTCTTCAATTTTGTGAACTTATAACATCTTCTATGATTAAATAAAGATCATACACAATCAAAATGATGAAGAACACCCTTTGGTTGGGTCATTGGGGGCCTCAGATGCCCTGATTTTACACTGACTTGCTTGAAAAGTCAACTCTTGATCAGATGACTTCCCCATGTAATTTCTTCATGAAAATTGATATGCATACTCCCTATTCCATATAGAGACCAATAGAAACAAGAATGACCAAAAAAATTGGAGTTATTGCCTCTGAAACCAAAACCCTAATTCTAGGTCAACTGTGCATCAAACTTGGCTCTACTTCCATACCATTCTCAGTTCTTGCGATTTTTTTGACATTCTTGACTTTGAGAGGATATAATATGATGCTTGAACATACATGGACCCCTTTTAAGTGATTGATGGCCTTTGGAGTGGCTCAAGAAGCTCTTGGATTGCTCAGATCACAAACCCTAGATGCAGATGACTTTGAACCAAAGCAATGAATCAAAAATGTGGTATGAGATGCTATGATTGGAATTATGCATATAAAATGATCACAAGCCATGGTGTGAATGGGTGAGGGCAAATTTGGGGTGTTTACAGCTGCCCCTATTCAAACATGAGTTAGCTGTGCAGGATGTAAGCGGCGGCTTATCAGGCAAACAAGATAACTTGTGGTTGAATACCAAAGACAGTCCAAAATTTGCACTCATAGATTGAAGAAGAAAAGGGATATAGATTGTAAAAGAAAATAAAGTATATTTATAAAGTGCGAGCGACGGAGAACGACCGTCGAGCAGAGGACGACTGCTGGGGAAAGTGTGGAACATAAAGCAATGACGGGGACGACCGACATGCTGGGGAGAATGTGTGAAATAAAGCAATGACGGGGACGACCGACATGCTGGGGATACCGGAGATTATGATGGGGACGGCCATCAAGTAAAGCTATAAGATTCTCTGGGGATTAATGAAAAAAATGATGGGGACGGCCATCAAGTTCATAAAGTAATGCAAGCAACGATGGGGACGGCCATCGGGCTAAACTGATGCAGGACGATCATCAGGAAAAGGAAAAGGGACCACGACGGGGACGGCCATCGGGTTAAAGAATGAATGAAATAATGATGAGGGACGGTCATCAAAGGTGAAGGACGATCACCTAGCAGGGGACGGCTGCTCTGTTGGGGATAAGATGAGGGACGGTCATCTAAGGTGAAGGACGATCACCTGGCAGGGTACGGCTGCCGAAAGTATCGCGACATAGGACGAATGCCGGATAAAAGGTCAACGATGGGGACGGCCATCGGACGAGCATGATGAAGGACGATCATCAAGAGGTGAAGGACGATCACCTAGAAGGGGACGGCTGCTCTCAAGGTTTATCATGACATAGGACGAATGTCAGATAACAATATCAACGATGGGGACGGCCATCGGATAAACATGATGAAGGACGATCATCAAAAGGTGAAGGAAGATCACCTAGCAGGGGACGACTGCTAAAGATATCACGACATAGGACGAATGTCGGATAAAAGGTCGACGATGGGGACGGCCATCGGATGAGCATGATGAAGGACGATCATCAAGAGGTGAAGGACGATCACCTAGCAGGGTACGGCTGCTCTCAGGGAATGTCAGATAGAAAAGAAAATTTACTCTACTGGGGAATAGTAAACACGGACGAGCGTTTATATCCAAAAAAAAAAAAGAGGTATAAGTGTTTTGACGCTGCGTATAGATTAAAGATGCAGACGAGCATCCCTAAGACTATGATACGGACGAGTATCGGGTAGAAACAAGTGCTGCACATGTTCAAAGATGATGATACGGGCGAGTATCAACTGGTTAACAAGGAACACAGACGAGTGTTGATCCTGAGGGGACTCTTCTGGGGAACAGTAGACACAGACAAGTGTCTAAATTCAAGAAGACATAAGTGTTCGACACAGTGTATGGATTAAAGATGCGGACGAGCATCCTTAAGACTATGATACAGACACGTATCAGGTAGAAACAAACGTTAGACGCATGTTCTGAGATGATGGTACGGACGAGTACCAACTGGTTAACAAAGAACATAGACGAGTGTCGAATCTGTGGGGATATAAATGGTGTATATAAGATACGGACGAGTATCTGTATAAGTAAAATAAGTATGAGTGGTGTGTAGATGAGTATTCAACCTGCTGGAGAGGGTGACACGGACGAGTGTCAAAAGGAGAAGAGTATAGTATAAACAAGTATATGCTTTACAAAGTGTTTAGGTAATTATGCTGGGAAAAGTGACACGGACGGATGTCAAGAAAATTATATATATATCTGTGAGTGCAAAGGGGACACTTTGGCTTTCTGCTGGGGATGTGACACGGACGGGTGCCACAAGGAGTATGTACTGGTGTTTGTGGGTGTAAGGCAACTGCTTTAGCTCTTTGCTGAGGAATCTGGGGAGCATTATGTATATTGTTGATGGATTGTCATTATTCATAAGTGTTTGATTCAGACCATGACTTATGATTATGCAACATGTTTGTTTATTGCCGTAATGCTCCGTATTAGACGGAATGCTACGCTTTGTGGGGTGAATATGATGCGAATGCTATGATTATGCAAAAGATACCGATCCGGGATTCGGGTCCCGCTGCCGTGAAGATCTCTGGTTGATCCGTTTGAAATGAGCATCCCAGCTGGGGATAAGATCATTGGTAGACCTTGTATATATGACTCTGCTTGGGGAAATAGGTCACTGATAGACCTATTCTTGGTAATGAGGGACCCAGCTGGGGTTTGTAGAAGTCTCTGTCACTCTATTGTGATTCCTTCGCGTGTTGCACTTCTGGATAGAGGCTGAAACTCTGTGGGGAGATGGTTCCCTGGCTTTCATATTTGGCCGAGGAGGAAGAATGATTGGCACCTCGGCTGGGGAGAAACAACAAGTGGTAACTTAACTGGGGAGCAAGCACTTGGGTGCTAAGAATGAGTGAGTGTTGACTTGCCAGCCTACTAGGAGTGAAGCTTTCATGCCCCATATCGTGTTTTGGATACCTGCAATCCTGCAAAGATAGAAACGTACAAGTAATCTCGAGGTATCCCTTACCGGATTCCATCATAGGAGTCTAGACACTCCCGGGAGTAAACATATTTCCTGCAAGCACGTATTTAAAAGAAGCATCTGTATTTATGTAATCAGCATCTTATAGACATCGGACATTTTGCAAATGAAAATAAAATGTATGAGACGAGACATGACCGAAAATCTGCTTTTATTAATTCATATGCCCTGAATTGGCAAGATACATTCAAAGAAACAAATCCCCTAGAATGAGGAGATTGTTATAAATTGAGAAACAAAATGTTGGCAATGTTGACGACGCTTTGAGGAGCTTCCCTTGGCTATGACTCGTATGACTTTTGACGTTCTTCTCGTCTTGCTTTCTGAAGAAGGTTGATTCTGACCGGCGCTTGATCCTTTTGAAGCTTACCAAGTTGTAGGTAATACAGACGAATTCAGAGTGCAGTTGTTCGCTTATTCCCTTATTTTGCATGGATCGCCCTTTCGGGTTTTCAATCCATCGGGATACCCATTTTTGCGTGAGCTGTCCAATGCGGCTTTTCAACTCAGCGGGTGTACATTTTTTGTTTATTTTCCCTTATTTTTGCCCGAGTCTTTTATTCTATTTTTGACTCGCCGGGATGCCCTATTTTTGCCTGGACTTACATTCTGTTTTTGTGTCCAGCGGGTCATTTTTATGCGAAGTATTTTTTAACTGCATCTGAATTCACAGGGGACGGGAAGTCTTCACCATCCATAGTGCCGAGCATCAGTGCTCCACCAGAGAAAACTTTCTTTACCACGAATGGTCCTTCATAGTTTGGAGACCACTTGCCCCTGTGGTCTGTGTGAGGAGGGAGGAGTCTTTTCAGCACAAGATCTCCTACTTGGTACTCTCGGTGCCTGACTTTCTGATCAAAGGCTTTCTTCATTCTTCTTTGATACAACTGCCCATGACATATTGCAGCCAATCTTTTCTCTTCAATCATACTCAGTTGCTCGTATCGGGATCGGACCCATTCTGCTTCGTTCAGCTTAACATCCATTAGTACCCGTAGGGAGGGTAGTTCAACTTCAACCGGTAGGACTGCCTCCATACCATACACAAGTTGATACGGTGTTTCCCCAGTGGATGTTCTAATTGACGTGCGGTACCCATGCAAGGCAAATGGTAGCATTTCATGCCAGTCTTTGTAGGTGACTACTATCTTCTGCACAATCTTCTTGATTTTCTTGTTAGCCGCCTCAACAGCGCCATTCATCTTTGGCCTGTAAGGAGAAGAATTGTGGTGTTGGATCTTGAAGTCCCGGCATAGCTCTGCCATCATTTTGTTGTTTAAGTTGGAACCATTATCAGTAATGATTCGCTCGGGAACTCCGTATCGACAGATGATATCTCTCTTCAGAAATCGGGCTACCACTTGCCTTGTAACATTTGCGTAGGAAGCTGCTTCAACCCACTTGGTAAAATAGTCAATGGCTACCAAGATGAATCTGTGACCATTCGAAGCAGTCGGCTCAATCTTTCCAATCATGTCAATGCCCCACATAGCAAAGGGCCAGGGTGAAGACATCACGTTCAGAGGATTGGGAGGCACATGCACCTTATCCGCGTAGATCTGGCATTTATGGCATTTTCTGGCATAAGCACAACAGTCGGCATCCATCGTGATCCAGTAATAACCTGATCTTAGCAATTTCTTAGCCATGGCATGCCCTCCTGCATGGGTACCAAAGGATCCTTCGTGCACTTCATGCATCAGCAAGTCTGCTTCGGTTCTGTCAACACATCTGAGGAGTACCATATCAAAGTTTCTCTTGTACAGGGAACCATCAGTGTTCAGAAAGAAACTGCCAACAAGCCTTCTCAAAGTCTTCTTATCATTGGAAGATGCCCCAGGTGAGTATGTTTGATCCTCCAAGAAGCACTTAATGTCATGGAACCAAGGCTTATCATCTTTGACAACATCTGCTGCAAATACATATGCTGGTCTGTCAAGTCTGGATACTGAAATTTGAGGTACAAAGTTGGCAGCTTGAACTTTGATCATAGATGAAATGGTAGCCAGAGCATCTGCAAACTGATTCTCGTCCCGAGGGATATACTCAAGCTTGACCGTTGTGAAGAAAGTCAAATAACCTTCTTGTATAATCCCTGTAAGGTATCAGATGATCCTGGTGGGTGTACCATTTGCCGTTGGTTTGATTAACTACCAGAGCTGAATCTCCGAATACAGTCAATGTTTTGATCCTGAGGTCAATGGCTTCCTCAAGACCCATAATGCAAGCTTCGTATTCAGCTTCGTTGTTAGTGCAGTTAAAGGTGAGTTTTGCCGAGTAAGGCATGTGAACTCCCTTAGGTGTAATGAGTACTGCACCAACACCACGACCATTCATATTAACAGCCCCATCAAACATCATAGTCCATTCTTCTTCCGGGTCAGGCCCTTCAGTGTGAACAGGATCTTCATGATCTTTTGCTTTTATGAACATGATGTCTTCATCAGGGAAGTCAAATCTCATAGGTTGGTAATCATCAATAGGTTGCTCAGCAAGATAATCAGACAATACACTGCCCTTGATGGCTTTTTGAGATGTGTACTGGATGTCATATTCTGTGAGGATCATTTTCCATCTTGCAACCCGTCCGGTAAAAGTTGGCTTCTCGAAAATGTACTTGACTGGGTCCATTTTGGAGATCAATAGAGTAGTGTGGGTCAGCATATACTGTCTCAGTCGGCGAGCAGCCCATGCTAAAGCACAGCAAGTTTTCTCGAGCAGTGAATAACGTTGTTCACAGTCGGTAAACTTTTTGCTCAGGTAGTATATTGCATACTCTTTTCGACCAGACTCGTCATGCTGGCCTAGCACACACCCCATTGACTCCTCTAATACTGTCAGGTACATTATCAGAGGTCTTCCTTCAACTGGAGGCATAAGGATTGGTGGTTCTTGCAGGTATTCTTTGATCTTGTCAAAAGCCCTCTGGCAGTCTTCGTTCCACCTGACCGTCTGTTCTTTTCTTAACAGTTTGAACAAGGGTTCACAAGTTGCAGTAAGGTGAGATATGAACCTTGAAATGTAGTTCAATCTTCCTAGAAAACCTCGAACTTCTTTTTCAGACTTTGGTGCAGGCATTTCTTGAATGGCTTTGACTTTATCAGGGTCAACCTCAATCCCTTTCTCGCTTACAATAAATCCCAGCAGCTTACCAGATCGCACCCCGAATGTGCATTTGTTGGGGTTCAACTTCAGTTGGTATTTCCTCAGACGCTTGAATAGTTTCAACAGATTTACCAAGTGTTCTTCTTCTGTGAGGGACTTGGCAATCATGTCATCCACATAACACTCGATTTCCTTATGGATCATATCGTGGAATAATGTCACCATAGCCCGTTGATATGTTGCACCTGCATTCTTCAATCTGAATGGCATCACCTTGTAATAGAACGTGCCCCAGGGTGTGATGAAGGTTGTCTTCTCCATGTCTTCAGGTGACATCTTGATCTGATTGTATCCTGAAAATCTGTCCATGAAGGAGAATACCGAGAACTGAGCCGTATTATCAACCAATACGTCAATGTGAGGTAATGGGAAATCATCTTTCGGACTGGCTCTGTTCAGATCCCGGTAGTCAACACACATTCTCACTTTTCCGTCTTTCTTAGGCACAGGTACTATATTAGCAACCCACGGCGGATAGCTAGTTACAGCAAGGAACCCGGCGTCCCACTGCTTTTGTACCTCTTCCTTTATCTTCATTGCCATATTTGGGCGAGTACGGCGCAACTTCTGTTTTACTGGTGGGCAGTCTTCTTTCAAAGGCAGCTTGTGCATGACGATATCGGTGTCCAACCCTGGTATATCTTGGTAAGACCAAGCAAACACATCTGCATATTCCCGAAGCAGATCAATCAGTTGTTCTTTCACTGAGTTTTGCAGGTAGGCCCCGATCTTAACTTCTTTCACATCTTCATATGTACCAAGATTAACTGTTTCAATCTCCTCCTGATGAGAAGTAATAACCTTCTCCTTCTGTCGTAACAACCTGGCTAGCTCTTCAGGAAGCTCAAAATCTTCTTCAACCCCTTCATCGGCTTGATTGATTGGATTGTCAAAGTCATACGAAGCCATAGTTGTGCTGTTGTCGGTGCAGTCTGAAAGGCACTCTCTGCAAGGGTTCAGTTTGTTCATTTTAGTGATTGATTTTAATCTTGTTTAGAAAAAGTGAAATGAAGTTCATCATTTTGAAAACATTGCCATTTATTTTTGTACAAAAAGAAGAATGAAAAACAGTGAGCAGAAAAGAAAAAGACTCATTTGCAAAAGATGTCTGATTATCATTGATTGATCTGTTTGCACAAAATTACAGATGGCCCGATTACAAAATGAGTCTTGTCATCTTGGGCAAGATGCAAGACTTGATGCATGCTTAAAATATACAGGAAATAATAATTACTCTGCAGGAGTAACCCTTATAATTTCCTGGGAAGACCAGTTTGAGATACGGCTCCCCGGGATCCTTGGACGTATCCAGCTCTCCAGGTTGCGCTCATCTTCCGACTCATCTTCCAAGTTGTTTACAGCATCAGGGGTGAGCATCCCCCCACTGACAAAGTTGGGCTTCTTAGCAGCCTCTGCTTGATCTTGTTGAGTTGGTTTGTAACCCAACCCAAATCTGTCCTCCTTCTTCTCCACAGGCAACAGCTTGCCCCAGCCTTGAGCATTCCCCTCTTCAACAACCTTCCTGGCTTGCTGGTAGGATGTCATGGAAGTCCCAAGCACAGCAGATGCTTCGTTGATGTTTAGAGCTTCAAATCCCTGACTCATGGTTTCATGGATCTCCCCATCCATCTCAATGTATTTGTATGTAGCCAGATGGCTAACAAAAATATCCTCTTCTCCACAAATAGTAACGACTTGGCCCTCCCACTCGAATTTTAACTTCTGGTGAAGGGTTGAGGTCACGGCGCCAGCGGCGTGTATCCATGGTCTACCCAATAGACAGTTGTAGGCAGGCTGTATATCCATCACGAAGAAGGTCGTTTTGAAAGTCTGTGGGTCAATCGTTATAGGCAACTCAATTTCTCCCAGAACTGATCTCTTAGAACCGTCAAAGGCTCTTACTACCAAGTTGCTGGGGCGTAATGCCAATCCTTCATACTCCAGCTTCACAAGGGCTTTCTTAGGTAGGACATTGAGGGATGACCCTGTGTCCACTAACACATGAGAAAGAACTGCACCCTTACACTCCAAGGTAATGTGAAAAGCCTTGTTGTGATTGCGGCCTTCCGTTGTCAAATCAGTGTTGGTAAATCCTAGTCCATGACTAGCGTTAACATTCCCAACTACAGCTTCCAACTGATTGACGGTAATCTTCTCTGGCACATAAGCTGCGTGCAAGACTTTTAATAGTGCGTTCCGATGAGCCTCGGAGCACATTAGCAATGATAAAATGGAGATCTTGGAAAGTGTCTGGTGAAGCTGGTCTACTATCTTGTAATCACTTTTCTTGATGATTCTCATGAATTCATCAACCTCCTGATCAAAAGGGGTTTTTAAAGCTTCTTTAGCAACTTGTTCTTCTTGCACCATGCTCTTCCCTTTTGCCTTGGCAGCAGCTTCTGCTTCAGCAATGGGTCTTGGAATTTGTGGGGCAAAAAGACGTCCGCTTCGAGTGAAGCCTCCGCCTCCCCCCACATTGTCTATTTGTGGTGAAGAAGTTGATGATTCAAGAGTGATTCTCTGCCCTTCGCAGTATAGATCTGAGCCGTAATGCCAAGGGATGGCATTACTGCTTTCATATGGAACGGGCCCAGGTACCGTGATGGTAACCGGGCTGACTGCAGCAGTGGAAGGTGTTGCAATAGTATGTGGATCATAGTAGATAGTAACTGGTGATATGGCAGGAGATGCCACTGCTTGTTGTTGAAAATTGCTGTTCGGAGGAATACTTGACGGATCGTAATAAATAGTGACTGCTGAGATGTTTGATGGTGTTATAGGAGAAGATTCTGAATGGAGAGGTGCTTACGTTGTAGAAGTAATGTTTGTTGATAGATGGCTTGTTGAAGTGATATTTGAGGCATTTGTTGATGAAACTGAAGAATTGTTTGGAATTATTGTTGTTGCAGTTGTAGGAGACTCTGGAACTGTTGTTGGAGAGATTGCCGGATTTGAAGGTATTGATGTTGTGATTTGAAGTAGACCATTCTGGATAAGACTGTCTATGCCACTTCTCAAGTTATCACATCCGTTTACCGAAATGTTGCAATAACCGCACCCAAGTTCACACCCAGGGAATATCTGGCATTCAAGGAGTTGAGCTTTAATCTCTACCAGGGGTGTCCGGATCTGCCCAATACTGGTTATCAAGAAAGACGGCATATCTTCCTCAATAGCATTAATTATGGGCCCTCCATGGTTGGGCATAGGGTTTTTGTTAACATTTGGCGGGGGTGCAAAGTTTAGAGCCTTAGAATCTACCAGGTCTTGCACCTTCATCTGTAAAGCTATGCACTTCTCTGTACTGTGGCCAGGTGCGTTAGAATGAAAAGCTCACCTGGAGTTGGCGTCGTAATTTCTTGGCAATCTGGAAGGATCTGGTGGTGCCAACGTCCTTAACTCAACCAGGTTGAGCTTCAGGAGCTGTGGCAGTAAAGCGGCATAAGGCATAGGGATCAGATCGATCACCCTATTGGCCTGAGATGGTCTCTGTTGAAATGGTCTTTGTTGACTGTTGTTGTTGTTGTTGTAGTTTCTCTGAGGAGGATACTGAGTTTGTTGCTGGTAATGAGTTTGTTGCTGTGGTTGATATGCTGGTTGCTGAGGAAGTGGAGAGGGAATGGTGACTGCTGCCACTGACCTATGAACATATTGTGGTCTGCCCCTGCTGGCCTGAATAGCATTGGTCTCACCGGTTCTTCTTGGACCTACAAAAGGTTTTCTGGGGTTGCTGGACGAGCTTGCACCGTTGTCAGAAATCTTGCCCATCTTTAATAGGCTCTCAATTCTTTCCCCGGCTATGACTACGTCATCAAAGCTAGTGGAAGAAAAGGCAGCTAGCCTGTCAATGTATGTCCCTTGGAGGGTGTTCATAAACATATCAGCCATTTCCCTTTCTGACATGGGTGGTTGGACAGCAGCAGCAAGCTGTCTCCACCTCTGGGCGTACACCCGGAAGCTTTCCCTGGATGATTGAGACATTCCCATCAGAAGGGTCCTGTTGGGAGCCATATCCAAGTTGTACTGGTATTGTCTGATAAAGGCCTCGGCCAGGTCCTTCCAGCATCTAATGGTTGCTCTAGTCAAGTGAGAGTACCATTCCCTTGAAGCTCCTGTTAAGCTATCTTCAAAATAAAACATCCATAGCTTTTCATTCATGGTATATGCCTTCAGCCTCCCCAGAAAGGATTGTAAATGGGTTCGGGGACAGGAAGTTCCGTTGTACTTCTCAAAGCACGGAGGTTTAAACTTGTGGGGAATCCTGACCCCGTCCACTAAACCCATGTCCATAACATCAAAGCCCAAAGAATTCTGGGACTCCAAGGATCTCAATTTTTCAGCAATTTCATCTAGCCTTCTGTCATAGGCTTCATCCCCAGCTCCCATCACAGTAAATTGATCTTCCTGGGGGTCTTCCTGTAATACTCTGCCTGCAGTGGCATTCCCTTGCACATTAGCAGGGATGTTGATCTCTGGATGAAGGTGGGGTCCATAGACTGGAGGATTAACATGAGGCTGAACCCTCTCATTATTGCTTGTCCCCCCAGTCCCTAGATGGGGTTCCTCCTGGGTCTTCCTTTCTACTAGTACCCTTAATCTCTCTTGGCTCTGTGCCAATCCATTCATCACCTCCATAAACTGGGTCATCTGATTTCTCATTTCCAGTCTCTCATTGGCCATTTGAGTCCTGACCTCTGTAAGGTCCTGCTGTACTTGGTCCATTTGTATACCCGGAAGGTTGTTGCGGGTGGGATATCTGTGTGAACGATTGAGTGGGAACACCCGACGTCGAGCAATAGTTCCTGAATCACAACAGAGTTAGTAACAACAAAACAAAAACCTACAAAACAAAACAAAAGTTAGTATGCAATGCAGTATGCTTATTTGTTTCCAAGGTATCCGGTTTGGCATTTGGTTTTGACCTTTCCAGACCCCTGAAGAAGATGCTTTGATGTTGCTTAGGAGAGAGAGATTCAAGTGAAACAAACTAATGAATATATTACAAAAAAGTGAATGATACATAGTTCGTTTTTTACAATACATGCCCTCTGAGGGGTCAAAAATACAACATAAAAGAAAAGTACATGAAATGAAAGCAACAACAAGCAAAAGTCAGACACCAAGACCAAACTCATCCTCCTGGACTTCCTTCAGCAGTGCTTTAGTCACAGGGTCAGCTGGATGCTCTGTGAGATTCCTAATGAGAAGATTCCTGGTGGCAATAGCTTCAGTTAGCTTCTTGTGTCTGCCCTGGTCCTTTGACCTCTTCACACCAGCCCTAATCTTCAATTCTGAGATCTCCCTCTGGGCTGCTAATAAGGCTTCCTGTTACTCCTTTGCATTAGCCTCCAACTGCTCAATCTTGTCTTGAGTTCTCTTATCCTCCTGAGTGCGAGCTTCAGTGATCCTGACCCACCTAGCTTGGCTCTCCTTCAGATAAAGATCAGTCCTAGCTCTCTGGAACTGGGCCTCTTTGCAAGCATTCTTCAAAATCTGTTCTCCAGCCCTTGACTTCTTGATGTAGTCTTCTGACTTCTCAATCCTGGCTAGATGCTCCACCTTTAGCTTTTCTAACCTCTCAATATCCAGACGACCATCACTCCTCTCCCAGAGGGTCTTCTGTAGAGCCTGAGTCAGATTCTCATTCCTTTCTTTGAGCTTTTCAAACTCCTCCAGGCTGACAGTGGCTGGAGGTGGTGCTGTGGATGGTCCAGGCACATCTTCAATGGTGAAGGGCATCCCAGAAATTTGAGCCCTTGCATGAGACCACTCATAATACTGAGCTGAGGCCACATTGTTGCATCTCCCAAGAATAGCCATCCCTTTAGTCTGGACATTGTCCCAAGCCCAGGATGCTTGCCTGACAATAGCCAGATTAGGCTTGATCTCACAATAAAGGGTCTCAGCTAGATCTTGTACTCTAGGAGGGTGGACTAATGCATAGCCCAATTGTCTTTTGAATAGCAGAGGGTTGTAGTTGATGCAACCCTTCACCCCTATCAGAGGTACATTGGGGAACTGCCCACAACTAGTAATGATGTCCCTGCCCTTGGTGCTCTGAGTGCACCACCTGATGTCATCTGAGGTTAAAGCAACAAGCCTCCTAGCCCAGTTCCTTTGTTGATGAGGGTTCAAGAATGCATCAGTCTTGGGCAGATGTTTGAGTAACCAGGTATGGAACAAAGGAGCACAGCATCTCACCAATCTTCCCCTTTGCTTTTCATTCCTTTGGTGAACAGAGTAATAGAGATCTCCCAGTAAGGTGGGCACTGGGTTCCTCAGAATGAAAAGATGGATAGCATTCTTGCTAATAAACTTAGGCTCATCTGCAAATAATATAACCCCATATATGCTAAGGGCTAATAATGCACAGACTGCCTTCCACTCCCCCAAGGAGGCCTTCAGAGTAGCCTGAGAGGTCAAGAAATCCAAGTGCAGGCCAGAGATCCCAGCCTTTGCTGTCATGTTCTGCTCAATCAGAACTGGTTCCAGATACAATGCCTTTGCCACCTCTTCATTACTAGGAAAAGCCATCTCAGGGTTGAAAGGGACTCCACCCCTGATAGGTACACCAATCAGTGATGAATACTCTTCCAACAAGGGTCCCAACTGAAAATTTTGGAAGGTGAAGCACCTCAGAGGGGGATCATAGAACTGCAGGCAAGTATGAATCAAGCTCCTCTGGGAAGGGTCCAAATCCATAACCACATCAAGGATGCCTCCATAATGTTCTCTGAATAGTGGTATATGGTATGGAGTAATCAGGGCCTGGACCTTCCTGATGCCAGCTAGCTCAGGCTCAAAGAAATGATAGGAGATGTTGCTCTTCTTAGGTGCCATGTTGCTGAAGAACAGGTGCTGATGATGATGACTGATACCAGAAGATGGGCCACTGACAGGCTGAGATAGGTGATGCAGGTGACTGAAGCAGGCAGTTGATGGGGAATAGCTGAAGCAGATACTGGTGAAGATAGGTCTATGCAGATGAAGGGGTCAAAACCAAGCCAAAATACAATATGGATACCCTGAAAAACAAATAAGCAAATGTCAAATGATGCAATGATGATGTATGCAAATGATATGCAAGGGTTTGTGATCAAGATGGATCTGATTAACTGCCTTGATATAGGTCCATGTATGTTCAAGAAATCCAGATGGAGGTTCATAAGTCCAGTAACCAAGGTGGGGGACTCAAATAAAGAGTCACATGTCCAGGGTTAAAATCACAAGAACTGTTCCAAAATGGAGTATTCTTAGTCAAAACAAAGTAACAGGGTATGTTGAGGTCAAGGGTACCTGCAAACCTGTAAACAGCCCAACCCCCTCACAGGTGGTGTTCTAAAACAAGGATCCTCAGACTTGGATCAGTTATGAGAAGTGTAAACACTTCTAACCCGGAGGTACAGTGTTTACAATAACCATAAAAGATCCTCCTCTAATTCACCTCAGTTTCTGAAGGTCATAATAAAGGTCATCCAGACTTAGCAGGCTTCCCAGATAGCCCTAGCACTACAGGAAATCTATAGCACAGATTTCTCAAGAAGAAACCCATATCTGAACCGTGTTTCACATTCCCGCACCAGACCGAAATGGAATGGGAAAGAACATGAATCACTCTAGCCTAGGTGTCACTCAGGTCCCAGGTATAGGACCTTAAACTCTCAATAGAACCCCACCCACCAAGACAAAACCAGATCCAGCCAAATATAGTATGACAGTATGATGTATATAAAGCTGTAAAGAAAGCAGTAAACAAACTGTACATAAAGTAATAAAATAAAACAAATATACAAACACAAATAGCACATAACACCCCAGTAAACACAAATCAAACAAGCTCTAGGAGGAACCCACAAAAAGAACCAAAAGCCCTGGTTACAGTATAAGGGTCCCCAGCAGAGTCGCCAAGCTGTCGCTCCCGATAAATGGGAATGGCCCAGATAAGGGTACAGACGCGAACGGTCGGCAAAAGGAGGATGTGAGAACACACAGGAGTGAACTCACAGGGAATGAATAGAGTCGCCAGCTAGGCATTTTTATCCCGAAGGAAAGGTAATGCTGCATAAACCTAGAAAGAACATGGATAAGACGGTTGCGAACCAGAGAGACTGAGAAAGGGGGTTGGTTACAACCTGGGAAGGTATTAGCACCCAGATTGTCCGTCGTACTCGACGGGATCCACGCTTATAATATTTGTGTTTTAAAGGGGTAGTGTCAGTGCAATTTGTGTATAAGAGCTGGAAAAGGATGTACAGGTGTCAGTGCAAAAGAAATGTGTAATGGAGTATGTGAAGTGTCAGTGTAAGAAATGAATGGGATGCTCAGAAATATGAGGCTAAAAGAATGATGCTGGAAAAAAAGGGAATATACAGAGACTTTTGTTCGATAACTGTTAAGTTATGCCTACGTATCCTCTCGTGCAATGAGGAAGTCAGAACACCGTAGTTCGACCCAAAGAGACTGAAAGGTGAATTGACTTGTGAACTACTTACTTGTCTATGCTCAAGTGTATGACCTGTCTGGCTCAGGTGCAAACTGTCTTGCATTAGACGGAAGAAGCAGGTTCTCGTTTGTGAATGAATGAGATGAGACAAGAATCCCGGAGGAGACGATTATTGTTTGTTTTTTGAGTTTTCAGTCTTTTATTACTTTTGAAAGTTTGTCATAAGTTAATGAGCTTAAGCCTAAACCAATGGGTTAGTAAACTCATCACATCTTCCCTCTAATTAGGGGTAATGAGAATACCTTAAGTGTGAAGTCAGCTTCTCACACTTAATCACCATGGTGCAGGATTAAGATCATTAACCTACTTGTGATTATTTAGATGTTTTTGGTGTTTTTGTTTAGTGTTAAGTAATTAGATTAAGCCATAATCAAGGATTAAACAGACTCATTACACCATCCTAATAGAAGGATAATAGATGAGAGTGTTTAAGCTGAGGAATGCTCCTCAACTTAATCCATGATTAGGGATTAAACCCATGACAAAACAAAACCTTTACTAAATGGATTTTAGTTAATGATATGATGATGAAGTGGATTTTATGATTTGTAAGACAACTTGAGGAGGACTTGTCCATTAACACTAGGGTTAGTCCTTCTTAACCAATTAAGGAAGAATTAGAACCCTAATGCAAGGCCCAAGTTACAAGTGTGATGTCTTGATGATTATTAAGTGAATTGATTAAGAGATTTAAACACATTAAGGGTTTAACACTTAGGATTAAAGTTATACACTCCATCCTAACAGAAGGATGCAGGTATAAGCTTAATCACAAAGCCTTAAAGCCTTTAGGGTTTAGTCCCTGATTATGAGATGAGAAGAGAAGACTCAATGAGACACAAAGGTAAAACTAAGTGGGGAACTAATCAAAACCCTAATCATTGTCATGCTTGGTTGTTCCTAAGGTTTGTGAGGTTTACAAGAGACATCTTCAGAGGAACCACCAGGAAGCAGATGAAAGGATCAAAGAGAAGCAAAGTAACTTGCTTCATTTAAGAAGGCAAGTCACTTGAAGAAAGAAAGTAAGAGGAAGAAGAAAGAGAAAGCTCAATCTTAAACACAAGACAAAATTCAGCAATGATGCATAAGAGGGATGAAAAGAAATTGTTAGAAGTGAAGGCAAATTCACTTCTCAAAGTGACTTACCACCTGAAAAGTTAGCAAAGGAATGGAATGCAATGCAAATGGAATGCAATGTGATGATGCAAACCAAAACCATAAGCATATGTGTGATTATAATGATGCTATGAGATGAGGCAAACATGAAACAAAGCATGGGGATGATCATACAAACCTATGGATGCAAATGAAGCAAGTTTAGAACCATGATCATACATGAAAAGTTATGTAATGCAAATGGCATACAACATGGCAAATGCAAGAAGCAATTATCAAACATGATTCTAATATGTCTTAAGATGTATTATGAATCAAATGGATGCATGAAATGCCATGGCAAGTCATGGTATGCAAGCAAATACAAGATGGATGCAAAAGGAAGCCCAAATTAGGGTTTATGATCAATGCATCAAACAAAAATCAAAACCAGAAGCAAACATCATGATAAAAAATTGAAAATGCATTCAAAGGAACCCTAGACCTATACAAACTCACTGCCCAAAGGAGGGGTTCTAACTCTTAACCTAATGAGGGTTATGAATTTCTTAAGTATGCTAGGGTTTTAAGGTACCTTGTCAATAAAAATGTCAAACAATATGAAAATGCAAAATCAAATCATTCCAATTTAATCCTATAAACTACATGATATGAGACACAATGCAGAAAGAATCAAAGTCCAACTCTCAATGGTTAGGCAGAAATGAATTTTGGAAGTTTGGAACAAAATATTGCCTTGAAATGATTTTAATTCCATGAAAAATTGTCAAAAGACATCAAGATCAAAAAAGAAATTTGGTTTGAGGGTTGGACAATGTTTCTAAATGATTTTAAAGGTTTCATGAATTTTTTGGTGATTTTTAAATACCTAAAAGTATTTTTAATTAATTAATTCTCATTAATTAATTAAAAATAAACTTTTAAATGATTTAAAAATAATTTTTAATGCAAAAAATAAAAATAAAAATGTTTTTGGTTTCTGAAAATTAATAAAAGTTTGTACAAAAATTTTCAGAATTTTTAAATGATTTTTACTATTTTAAATAAAATGAGCAAAACAAATGAAATTAAATGAAAAATAAAATGAATTAAATCTGAAAATGAGAAAGTCAGCAAGATCAATGGCTGGAATTCAAACCTACACGCGCGCGAATTGACTTGGCGCCACATCCAAGGGATGAAATTCAAAATCTCCTAATTATGATTAAACCCTAATCAGAAACCCTAATGACTTTCAGATGACCGGAACAGTGTTCCGGTCATCTTCTCCGGCAGGCCACTTATGTTATCTCACTCCCTACGCATCCCCAAGCCCTCTAACTTTCCAGAAATGATCCCCATAACATCCCTAACAAGAATCACTCACCAAAAATCATTTATTCAAACTCAAAATCATGAATCGACGCAAAACGAAAAAAATGGCAGGAATTTCAGAAGATCAATACATGCTCAATACTCAACTATTTTCAAAAATAAAAACATCATGGTGATCAGTGAGGCATGTAGAATCATTCTATAACATAAAATGAGAGTTCTGGAAAAATAAATTCCATGGCTACCTGAGCTTGAGCTTTCGAATCAGGGACTTTCTGGCCAGTTCTTTGCTTCAAATCCACTCCAAAGAACCTCCTAAGAAGCTTGCAATGCTTGGTTGGAGTTTAAATAGCCTCTGGAGAGAGTTTGCAGAATCTCAGTTCATGAAATGTGAAAATCGTGTTTTTGATTGTGGAGGTTTTAGGGCAAAATGAGGGCAGGGAAATGATCAGCAAGGTTTATGGAGTTGAATGGTGAAAAAAGTTTGAAGGTTTGATGGCTGAATCAAGAGATTCGAAGGCTTTTGCAAATGAGAGGATTTTTGAGTATGCTGTGTTCTTGGAGCTTTCAGGCTTGTGTGTCTTATGAGAATGAATCCTTGGGATGTGTTTGTAAAGTTTGGATTGGGCAGAGAGTGGTTGTGTCACTGTGGGATTGGTATGGCTTCAAATTGCAAAAAGTCAAGCAAGTTGTACTTGGAGGTATGGGCAAGTGGCAGGCTAGGATAGGAGCATGGTTGAGTTCAGCAAGGATCAAGGAATGCTTTTGGATCATATTTTATGAACTGAGGCAAGTGGATGAGAAGTTTTGATCCCTTTTGCAAATTGTCACAACTTTGGTCCCTTTTGTAATTCTTGAAGTTTAAGGCATAGAACTTAAGAAATTCTTGGGCCAATCTGAAGTTTAAGTCATGTGTGATGTTTGTATGAAGATTAGAAGTCTATTTGATAGCTCAATTTGCCTTGACAAGTGAATTTGCAACTTTGCCTCTTTGGTAGAAAACTTGAAATTATGTGATTTTTCCCAACTTTGACAAGCCATAACTTTTAATCCAAAATGAATTAGGTCATGTTCTTGTACTTTTTGAAAAGGGAATGATCCATTCTACAACTTTCATGACCAAAGTTTTTTCATTTGAAGCATTTTTGAATCAAAAAGTAAAGGTTGAAAAAGTTTCCTAAAATGGCAATTTCATTAAAAGTCAAACTTTCCCAAAAAGTCAACTTTGCAAATGACTTGAGATTCTTCAATTTTGTGAACTTCTAACATTTTCTATGATCAAATAAAGATCATACACAATCAAAATGATGAAGAACACCCTTTGGTTGGGTCATTGGGGGCCTCAGATGCCCTGATTTTACACTGACTTGCTTGAAAAGTCAACTCTTGATCAGATGACTTCCCCATGGAATTTCTTCATGAAAATTGATATGCATACTACCTATTCCATATAGAGACCAATAGAAACAAGAATGACCAAAAAAATTAGAGTTATGGCCTCTGAAACCAAAACCCTAATTCTAGGTCAACTGTGCAGTCAAACTTGGCTCTGCTTCCATACCATTCTCAGTTCTTGTGATTTTTTTGACATTCTTGACTTTGAGAGGATATAATATGATGCTTGAACATACATGGACCCCTTTGAAGTGATTGATGGCCTTTGGAGTGGCTCAAGAAGCTCTTGGATTGCTCAGATCACAAACCCTAGATGCAGATGACTTTGAACCAAAGCAATGAATCAAAAATGTGGTATGAGATGCTATGATTGGAATTATGCATATGAAATGATCACAAGCCATGGTGTGAATGGGTGAGGGAAAATTTGGGGTGTTTACAGCTTCCCCTATTCAAACATGAGTTAGCTGTGCAGGATGTAAGCGGCGGCTTATCAGGCAAACAAGATAACTTGTGGTTGAATACCAAAGACAGTCCAAAATTTGCACTCACAGATTGAAGAAGAAAAGGGATATATATTGTAAAAGAAAATAAAGTATATTTATAAAGTTCGAGCGACGGAGAACGACCGTCGAGCAGAGGACGACTGCTGGGGTAAGTGTGGAACATAAAGCAATGACGGGGACGGCCGACATGCTGGGGAGAATGTGTGAAATAAAGCAATGACGGGGACGACCGACATGCTGGGGATACCGGAGATTATGATGGGGACGGCCATCAAGTAAAGCTATAAGATTCTCTGGGGATTAATGAAAAAAATGATGGGGACGGCCATCAAGTTCATAAAGTAATGCAAGCAACGATGGGGACGGCCATCGGGCTAAACTGATGCAGGACGATCATCAGGAAAAGGAAAAGGGACCACGACGGGGACGACCATCGGGTTAAAGAATGAATGAAATAATGATGAGGGACGGTCATCAAAGGTGAAGGACGATCACCTAGCAGGGGACGGCTGCTCTGTTGGGGATAAGATGAGGGACAGTCATCTAAGGTGAAGGACGATCACCTGGCAGGGTACGGCTGCCGAAAGTATCGCGACATAGGACGAATGCCGGATAAAAGGTCAACGATGGGGATGGCCATCGAACGAGCATGATGAAGGACAATCATCAAGAGGTGAAGGACGATCACCTAGCAGGGGACGGCTGCTCTCAAGGTTTATCATGACATAGGACGAATGTCAGATAACAATATCAACGATGGGGACGGCCATCGGATAAACATGATGAAGGACGATCATCAAAAGGTGAAGGACGATCACCTAGCAGGGGACGGCTGCTAAAGATATCACGACATAATACGAATGTCGGATAAAAGGTCGACGATGGGGACGGCCATCGGATGAGCATGATGAAGGACGATCATCAAGAGGTGAAGGACGATCACCTAGCAGGGTACGGCTGCTCTCAGGGAATATCAGATAGAAAAGAAAATTTACTCTACTGGGGAATAGTAAACACGGACGAGCGTTTATATCCAAAAAAAATAAGAGGTATAAGTGTTTTGACGCTGTGTATAGATTAAAAATGCGGACGAGCATCCCTAAGACTATGATACGGACGAGTATCGGGTAGAAACAAGTGCTGCACATGTTCAAAGATGATGATACGGGCGAGTATCAACTGGTTAACAAGGAACACGAACGAGTGTTGATCCTGAGGGGACTCTTCTGGGGAACAGTAGACACAGAAAAGTGTCTAAATTCAAGAAGACATAAGTGTTCGACACAGTGTATGGATTAAAGATGCGGACGAGCATCCTTAAGACTATGATACAGACACGTATCAGGTAGAAACAAACGCTAGACGCATGTTCTGAGATAATGGTACGGACGAGTACCAACTGGTTAACAAAGAACACGGACGAGTGTCGAATCTGCGGGGATATAAATGGTGTATATAAGATACGGACGAGTATCTGTATAAGTAAAATAAGTATGAGTGGTGTGTAGATGAGTGTTCAACCTGCTGGAGAGGGTGACACGGACGAGTGTCAAAAGGAGAAGAGTATAGTATAAACAAGTATATGCTTTACAAAGTGTTTAGGTAATTATGCTAGGAAAAGTGACACGGACGGATGTCAAGAAAATTATATATATATCTGTGAGTGCAAAGGGGACACTTTGGCTTTCTGCTGGGGATGTGACACGGACGGGTGCCACAAGGAGTATGTACTGGTGTTTGTGGGTGTAAGGCAACTGCTTTAGCTCTTTGCTGAGGAATCTGGGGAGCATTCCGTATATTGTTGATGGATTGTCATTATTCACAAGTGTTTGATTCAGACCATGACTTATGATTATGCAACATGTTTGATTTTTGCCGTAATGCTCCGTATTAGACGGAATGCTACGCTTTGTGGGGTGAATATGATGCGAATGCTATGATTATGCAAAAGATACCGATCCGGGATTCGGGTCCCGCTGCCGTGAAGATCTCTGGTTGATCCGTTTGAAATGAGCATCCCAGTTGGGGATAAGATCATTGGTAGACCTTGTATATATGACTCTGCATGGGGAAATAGGTCATTGATAGACCTATTCTTGGTAATGAGGGACCCAGCTGGGGTTTGTAGAAGTCTCTGTCACTCTGTTGTGATTCCTTCGCGTGTTGCACTTCTGGATAGAGGCTGAAACTCTGTGGGGAGATGGTTCCCTGGCTTTCATATTTGGCTGAGGAGGAAGAATGATTGGCACCTCGGCTGGGGAGAAACAACAAGTGGTAACTCAGCTGGGGAGCAAGCACTTGGGTGCTAAGACTGAGTGAGTGTTGACTTGCCAACCTGCTAGGAGTGAAGCTTTCATGCCCCATATCGTGTTTTGGATACCTTCAATCCTGCAAAGATAGAAACGTACAAGTAATCCCGAGGTATCCCTTACCGGATTCCATCATAGGAGTCTAGACACTCCCGGGAGTAAACATATTTCCTGCAAGCACGTATTTAAAAGAAGCATATGTATTTATGTAATCAACATCTTATAGACATCGGACATTTTGCAAATGAAAATAAAATGTACGAGACGAGACATGACCGAAAATCTGCTTTTATTAATTCATATGCCCTGAATTGGCAAGATACATTCAAAGAAACAAATCCCCTAGAATGAGGAGATTGTTATAAATTGAGAAACAAGATATTGGCAATGTTGACGACGCTTTGAGGAGCTTCCCTTGGCTATGACTCGTATGACTTTTGACGTTCTTCTTGTCTTGCTTTCTGAAGAAGGTTGATTCTGACAGGCGCTTGATCCTTTTGAAGCTTACCAAGTTGTAGGTAATACAGACGAATTCAAAGTGCAGTTGTTCGCTTATTCCCTTATTTTGCATGGATCGCCCTTTCGGGTTTTCAATCCATCGGGATACCCATTTTTGCCTGAGCTGTCCAATGCGGCTTTTCAACTCAGCGGGTGTACATTTTTTGTTTATTTTCCCTTATTTTTTCCCGAGTCTTTTATTCTATTTTTGACTCGCCGGGATGCCCTATTTTTGCCTGGACTTACATTCTGTTTTTGTGTCCAGCGGGTCATTTTTATGCGAAGTATTTTTTAACTGCATCTGAATTCACAGGGGACGGGAAGTCTTCACCATCCATAGTGCCGAGCATTAGTGCTCCACCAGAGAAAACTTTCTTTACCACGAATGGTCCTTCATAGTTTGGAGTCCACTTACCCCTGTGGTCTGTGTGAGGAGGGAGGAGTCTTTTCAGCACAAGATCTCCTACTTGGTACTCTCGGTGCCTGACTTTCTGATCAAAGGCTTTCTTCATTCTTCTTTGATACAACTGCCCATGACATATTGCATCCAATCTTTTCTCTTCAATCATACTCAGTTGCTTGTATCGGGATCGGACCCATTCTGCTTCGTTCAGCTTAACATCCATTAGTACCCGTAGGGAGGGTAGTTCAACTTCAACCGGTAGGACTGCCTCCATACCATACACAAGTTGATACGGTGTTGCCCCAGTGGATGTTCTGATTGACGTGCGGTACCCATGTGTAGACACCCCAAATTTGCCCTCTGGCTTTTGTATCTTTTTCTGCTTCTCGTTTGCATATCATACGCATTTTGCATACCATTTGCACAAGCTCAAAAGACATGGGATCACATTTTTTGAAGAATTTGGGTTTCACGTTTTTATCTGCGGATTATCAGAAGAATTCAAGTTCTTGGCTATGAAGCCATCAGTGGCATCGTCCTCTCTTTTCGTTTGTCACTGAATTAAGGGTTTATTTCCCTAGTTTAGTGGTCTTAAAGGATTTCACGTCCGCAAAGACTATTCACTATGCCTATGGCCTATCATCAAGTTATTCTTTTCTTCATCAAGTGGAAAGGTTATTCCTATTTTCTCAACATCTCAGGATATCCTTCTTTCTCGATATCTCAAGAGCTTTGGTTTCGATTCAAAGGTGGTTTTTCATGATCCATTTCAGATGGAACTTTGACCTAATCTTGGTCGAACTATCAAGAGATCGCTTCAAATTCAAGTTATTCAATTCAGTGGTTGATTTCTCAAATAGTGCATGTTCAAGTCAAGTTGTGTTGTGTGCTGAATTTATCAGATCATCAAGTTGTGGTCCATAAGAGGTTTTGGGCCAGTTTGTCTATCCGTTCGTTCATGGTGTATATTTGTGGGTTTATTTTTCCAAGAGAATGATCCGTATGATTTTGAAAATATTAAGGGTCCATTGGATTAGAAAACTCAGAGGTTACTTGGTTCACGTGGTGTTTCGATTGCATTGGCAGTGCTTCTTGTTTTATCAAAAGCGTGTGGATTATTACAGTGTGTTGCATGACAGTGTGCATAATGATTGTAGCTTGCTCTTTTCATAAAAATCAGCTCATCGTCCATTATCTCTTTCTTTTTCTTCCTCCGAATTCCTTTCATATTTTCGAACCATTTCTATACCTCTTATCCGTCATATCTTTTCTTTCCTTTTTTTTTTCTTTTTTCTTTTTTGCTATATTCTTTTCATTTCCATATTCTAAGACATATTGTTTTTAAGCCATTTCCAAAATTAATTCCAATCCAAATTCCATTTGTCAATAAACTTTTGTTTATCCATTTTGTTTCATAAACCAAATCCATTATTTATTTTATTTGTTAGCCCAATTAACCATTTTTCCAATTCATTCCAAAATATATTTCAAACTCATTTACATTTTTTTTCTTTTTTATAATTCATTAACCAAATTGTCATAAAAAGTACTTTGCCACCAGGCCCATGCCAAGGCCCATTAAGAAAGTCTTGAGTTGACCTAGGTATAAGTATTAAAATTTTGATCCCAAGACACAAGAAAAAAGCTGCGCCACCATGACCTTTTCTATTTCATTTTTTCTGTTTTTCCTTACATTATGATTCCAACACATTTTCACCCTGCAAAGAAACACAATCTACACAGCAACAACATCACACAATCTTTCTGGAAAAAAAACCTCCTGCAAAACAAAACTGAGAATTCATAATCACACATTTTTCACCTTCTTCAATCACACTCATCCATTTTTCTCATCAACCCACCAACACACACAATCAGTACCTCACGCCACCCCCTTCACCCACCAAACCACCAACATAACTTCAGCCAACCTCTTCAACATTAAACGCAAAACCACCATCTCCCAACTTCATCAACACAACAACAGAACAACTCTCTCCATCCCTCAACCCCTCATTCTGACCAAACACTTCAAATCCTCATCATGAGATGCTTCCTCACCTAACCTTCAAGCCAAAACCTCACAATCAACACCAACTCACAAACCCTTCAATCTGTTTTTCATTGAACCAGCTCAAACCATCAACACTTTGAAACCACACAGAAAGAAGAAGAAATAAATTTCACAGAAAATTCAGAAAACAAACACCAACAACGGAACAATCACAACAACCACCATTAAACTCGGAATCAAAACAGAAAAAAGAAGAAGATGAAGAAGATTTGAAATCATTCTTTCGAGACTGACAAGAAGTCGTGTCGTCGATGGATGAGCCGCAATCTGAAACTGGCGATTTGAAAAGATGAAGAAACCGAAGCAAGCCAACCGGAGAGAGAGAGAGAGAGATTTGACGACAAGTTCACGGTGAAGCCATCGCCGTCTGGATTCGGAAGTCGGAACTAATTGTCGTCGGAGGGAGTCACCGGCGATCGCCAACAGATCCGTCGCGTTGTTGTTGCCGTGAGAAGATCGCTTCGTTTTGTTTGCTTGGTCAGCTGCGTTGATTTTCATAAGAGGGAGAGAAAGTGATTTGCGGCGAGTTTTATTCTTATGAAGAAGAACTTTAGCCGCAACCGCATTAGAAGAAGCAGGGGATCGTGACTTTTGTTTGCTTTTGTTCTTTTATTTTTATGATAACCTTTTCTTTTCATTTCAGAAAAAGCTGTTGGTTGTTGTTAGCAGGCTTAGCTAAGCCCATCGTTGAGTTTCCCCATCAGTACCCTCAAATCTTATATTTCACCCCTCCTGCGATGCTGAGTGATTTTTGGGCTAGGCCCACCGAGTTCTTCCAAGCATCCTCATTATCCAGCAATAACCCTCCCTCATTTTAATATTTGTTTTTTTTCTCTTTTCTGTTTGTTTTGTTAAGTAATTAGTTTTTTATATATATTTAATTAATTTGATGTTAGTTTAGGTTTAACTCTTATTGTATGTTAGTTTTGATTTGATGTGGGATAATTTTTGATTAGTAATTTTATTATTATTTTTCATTTAGTTTGCGATTTAAATATTTGATTAGCCTTTGTCAATTTTTGATTAGTTTTTGGATCTTTAGATTAGTTGTTGATGCTTTGTCTAAAATAATTCTTGATGCTTGGTGTGGATCTTGATTATTGACGCCTATCTTGACTGATCCCTGATTTCTTTGATACTTGACGCTTGTGTTTGAGTTTTTGATATGATTTAGGCTTGTTACTCGACGTTTGATACATAATGAGACCTTTGGACGCCAATTGAACTCAGACTTTGTTGTGGCGCGGACTAGTTCTTGGTGCTAATCCTGGAAGCTGGAAGCTTATATCTAACCTTTGTCTGATATTCCGATAATTGACATTTGAGTTTGACTTGTAAATCCGCTTTGGGTTTGATATGCTTTCTGGATTTCTTTTGCGCATTGAAGAGGCAACGGACTTTCTCCGTTAGGTAACACTGAGGACCGATTTTAATTACTGCATGTTGTTGCATCTGGAAGTCCTACTGGTGTAGGCTCTGTTTGTGCATTGTCCGACTTCTTCATATCGCATTCTCATTATTTTTTTTTTTTTTTTATCTTATCCCATCTTCATAATTGCATTCTCATCTTCTTATCTCATTTCATATTCATCTTATTTCTACTTCATATCGCATTCTCATTTATTTTTTATCTTATCTCATCTCCATGTTGCATTCTCTTATTCTTATCTCATTTCTTATTCATCTTATCTTATTCCTCATATTCTTTTATTCTTCTCGACTTGAGGTGCGCTTAGGCTACCATGGTGCTGCTTCTTTTTTCTTCCTCCTTTAGGATAGTAGACCACACTAACCTAGGACCATCCGAGCATGTGAATATTAGGATTAGACTTTTTCCCACTTAGATTTTACCTTTGTGTCATCTTTGAGTCTCTCTTCTCATCTCATAATCAGGGACTAAACCCTAAAGGATTTAAGACTTTGTGATTAAGCTTATGCCTGCATCCTTCTCTTAGGATGGAGTGTATAACTTTAATCCTAAGTATTAAACCCTTAAGGTGTTTAAATCTCTTAATCAATCCATCTAATAATCATCAAGACATCACACTTGTAACTTGGGCCTTGCATTAGGGTTCTAATTCTTCCTTAAGTGGTTAAGAAGGACTAACCCTAGTGTTAATGGACAAGTCCCCCTCAAGTTGTCTTACAAACCATAAAAATCACTTCATCATCATATCATTAAATAAAATCCACTTAATCAAAGGCTTGTTTTGTCATGGGTTTAATCCCTAATCATGGATTAAGTTGAGGAGCTTTCCTCAGCTTAAACATTCTCATCTATTATCCTTCTATTAGGATGGTGTAATGAGTCTGTTTAATCCTTGATTATGGCTTAACCTCATTACTCAACACTAAACGAAAACACCAAAAACATCTAAATAATCACAAGTAGGTTAATGATCTTAATCCTACACCAAAGGTAATTAAGTGTGTGAATCTGACTTCACACTTAAGGTACTCTCATTACCCCTAATCAGAGGGAAGATGTGATGAGTTTGCTAACCCATTGGTTTAGGCTTAAGCTCATTAACTTATGACAAACTTTCAAAAGCAATGAAAGACTGAAAACACAAAAACAAACAATAATCGTCTCCTTCGGGACTCTTTTCTCATCATCTTCACTCACAATCGAGAACTCGCTTCTTCCGTCTAATGCAAGACAGTTCGCACCTGAGCCAGACAGGTCACACACTTGAGCATTGACAAGCAAGCTGTTCACAAGTCAATTCATCTTTCAGTCTCTTTGGGTCGAACTACGGTGTTCTGACTTCCTCATTGCACGAGAGGATACGTAGGCATAACTTAACAGTTATCGAACAAAAGTCTCTGTACATTCCCCCTCCTCCCAGCATTATTCTTTGAGCCTCATTATCATGAGCATCTTATTCTTGTTCTCACACTGACACTTTCATACTTCATATCACTTATACACTATACACTGACACCTGTACATCTTTTCCAGCTCTTTTATACACAGATTGCACTGACACTACCCCTTTAAAACACAAATCTTTTAAGCGTGGATCCCGTCGAGTACGACGGACAATCTGGGTGCTAATACCTTCCCAGGTTGTAACCAACCCCCTTTCTCAGTCTCTCTGGTTCGCAACCCGTCTTATCTATCTTTTTCTAGGTCTATGCAGCATTGCCTTTCCTCCGGGATAAAAATGCCTAGCTGGCGACTCTATTCATCTCCAGTGAGTTCACGGATGTGTGTTCCCATTGTTCTTTTCGCCGACCGTTCGCGTCTGTACCCTATCTGACCTATTCTCATTTATCGGGAGCGACAACTTGGCGACTCTGCTGGGGATCCTTATATTGCAACCAGGGCTTCTGGTTCCTTTTGTGGGTTCCTCCTAGCGCTTGATTGATTTGTGTTTATCAGGGGTGTTATGTGATATTTGTGTTTGTATATTTGCTTTATTTATTGCTTTCTGTACAGCTTTATTTATTGCTTTCTTTGCAGTTTTTCATATATCATGCTGTCATTGTTGCTGGCTGGATCTGGTTTTCCTTTGGTGGGTGGGGTTCTATTGAGAGTTAAGGTCCTACACCTGGGACCTGAGTGACACCTAGGCTAGAGTGAATCATATTCTTTCCCATTCCATTTCGGTCTGGTGCGGGAATATGAAACACGGTTCAGATATGGGTTTCTTCTTGAGAACTCTGTGTTGCAGATTTCCTGCAATGCTAGGGCTATCTGGGAAGCCTGCTAAGTCTGGATGACCTTTTTATGACCTTCAGAAACTGAGGTGAATTAGAGGAGGAATTGTTATGGTTATTGTAAACACTGTACCTCCGGGTTAGAAGTGTTTACACTTCTCATAACGGATCCAAGTCTGAGGATCCTTGTTTTAGAACACCACCTGTGAGGGGGTTGGGCTGTTTACAGGTTTGCAGGTACCCTTGACCTCAACATACCCTCATTACCAGTACAATTGCTTGATCCGGTCACTATGATCCTGAAGTTATTGACCTCCGGTTTTCAGTTACCGTTTCGGGTTATTATTCAGAGATCTTGTGGTTACAGACACTTGATTCTTGGCAGTATTCCAGATTCCAGACAGTTTCCAGCTGTGATCCCATGTCTTTGCATCTTTTGCATCATCATATTGCATTTTGCATTTGCATCTGCATTGCATTTTCCTCTTCCAGAGAGCTCATCCTTCCTCTTTTGTCCATGACCAGCCAGCTGATTTCCCGGTACTCAGTTTGAACAAGTGGTAACAGTTAGAAGACGACAGAGTGTGTGAAGCTAGACTGAACAGTGTCAAGAGTTCAGAAGGGTCAGTTTGAAAGCCGTCAGCAGCTATGTCAGAGAGCAACAGTCAGAATGTTGAGTTTCCACCTGGTTTCACTTCAATGACCAATCCTCTGTATGGTCTTTCTCCTGATGAAGATTTTCCACAAGTGAACAATCTTGCTCAAGCTCAGCCTGCACAGACCCCGATCGTGAATCAGAATATACCTGAACCATCTGCTGTCAGAGGTGGACCTTCATCTTCGACTGATACTGCAAATTATCAGAGTTTTGCCTTCCCCATGCCGAACTTCCAAGGGGCAATCCCTCTTGTGAAAACCAAGGATCCACAAGTTTTTGGTCTTGATGAAAGATTTCGTGTGTTGGACGAGCGACTCAAAGCCTTAGCGGATCCTGATGCCTTCGGTTTTGATGCTCTAACCATGTGTTTGGTGCCTGGTCTTGTCATTCCTCCAGATTTCAAAACTCCGAAGTTCGAGAAATACACTGGTGTCAGTTGCCCGAAGCGTCATTTGGTGATGTTCTGCAGAAAAATGACTTCTTATGCCCGCAATGATAAGCTGATGATTCACTGTTTTCAGGACAGTTTAAGTGGGGCATCTTTAAGTTGGTACTTGGATTTGGAAAGCAGTCATATTCGATCTTGGAATGATTTATCCAGAGCTTTCGTAAAGCAATACCAGTACAATATGGACGTGGCGCCCAATCGCACGCACTTGCAGAGCCTATCCCAGAGGAGTGGTGAATCTTTCAGAGAATATGCACAACGGTGGAGAGAATTGGCAGCCCAAGTGCAACCACCACTTTCAGACAGAGAATTAATTGACCTGTTCGTGGGCACCTTGCAGGGTCCATACTTGGAAAGAATGAGTAGCATTGGGACGACAAGCTTCTCTGATTTGATGATAGTTGGAGTACGCATTGAGAGCCTGCTCAAAAGTGGAAAGATCCAGGACTTTTCGAATATCCCAGCTAGTGAGGGTGAGTCTGTTGTTAGCTCCCAAGAGGAAGAATGGGATGACGTCAGTACAGTCATGGCAAATATCGAATATTCCAGAACAACATCTTCTCAGAGATCATCTTTTCCTGTGTCTGGTTACTCTTACGGGCATTCGGCAATGCTCAAAGCACCGTATCAGAAGCCTTGGACTCCTCCTCGTCCAAATCTGCAATCTCATGGTCGAAGACCTCAGAATCAACTTCAGAGCCAGCCTAGGCCTCGCAACAATCTGGAAAGAAGGATTGCTCCTCTTCATCCAGTCCCCATGGCATACAGTGAACTCTTGCCACATCTAGTTCAGAGCTCTTTGGTGGTTCCTAAACCTCTCAAGCCGTTGTCAGGGCCGTACCCTCCAGGGTACAATCCTCATGAGCAGTGCGGGTATCATGGTGGATCAGTGGGGCATTCAACTGAAGATTGCAAAGCTTTTCAAGCCAAAGTACAACAGTTGATCGACAAGGGCTACATCTCCTTTCCAGAAGGAAGCTTGGTTGTGCACATCAACCTTTCACCTGATTGAGTTCAAAGACTTCGAAGAAGCGTCTCCTGATTCAGTGGCTCGAAAAAATGTCATCAGAGTTGGTGATCATTGTATCCTTTTATCATTTGCATTGTAGCTTCTTTCCTGTTAGCAGCTACTTGTCTTTTAAGCATTGTTATTTTAAATGGTAATGATAATGTAGTGATCTTGCACTTTTGAATCAATTATGTCGCATTCGCTCATTTTTCTTTACTTGCATTGAAGAAAAAAAAAAAAAAAAAATTGCATCCATATACCTCCCATGTATTTCACTGTTGTTTAGCAGGTTTGAGGGAGGATGATGACAACTGAATACCCATAATTGTTGAAGGTATGCTTTCAGGGTAGGACCTGCTGACGATGTACAGGCATTGCTTCAATTCCCAAACACCGGAGATATAAGGGAGATAGACCCTCGTCAACCCCTCTGAGCCTTGAAGTAGGAGTTTCTTTTCTAAGCAGAAAAAACCCTCACATTTAACCCGGGGTAGGGTAGTTATCAGTTAATTTGACCAAGCGTTCAAATGTCCAAAGTAGTGTGCATCCGAGGATCCATTACCTTTATTCATTACACCTCAAGAGGTCAAGGGACGTGAAACCACAATGGTTATCCCTCACCAACAAAGGAATGAGGCAGTCAACCCTTTCAGCAAGTCATGACAAGCCAGTGTCACACGATTTGTTCAACAAAAATAAAAAAAAAGGAAATAAAGCCCGCTAAGTCAAAAAAATGTATGAAAACCAATGACTTAGGCAAAAGTTAGGGCATCCCGCTGGACTTCAAAATCGAAAATTCAAAAAGAGAATCAGTCCAGGCAAAATTAGGGAGTAAAAATATCAAAAAAAAAAGAATATTCCATGAGAACAAAATCGTGTGACCAGACACAAAGTCGGAATGGGTGACTGTCACTCCAAGAAACCCCTTTGGTGCGTAAACCATCAACGTCATTGGTTCCTCAATCATTACAAAACCCTTGTGAGAAGCGAGCGCTTAAGTCGAATTAGCTGAACATAGGACTGGAGAACATCAAGGAGAATGGGTGGGCACATATAAATTTTGAGCCATAAAACCTTCTTTTTAAAACCGTGAACCAGACCACGTCATAACCCTTGAAAGTCCTAATTGAATCGGGTTCAATTCTGAAAGCATACTACGACAAGGTTGCGTAAACTGACTCCTAACGATTTGCTAACTCAACACTACGTTTGGACTAATCGTCCATTCGTCACACACTGTCACAACATCAAGATAAATAAATTTTCAAAAACTTGCATGTGTACTGCATTAAAATTACCATTTGTGAATGAACAGTTTTAATTGCAAGTCAGTTTGTGACACCAGGGAAGTTCCTACAAAGAGCAATCACGAGGGAACTTGATTATTCAACAATGATGACCAGAATCAAGCGCATCGTGTAGGCCTATGAATCAGGGGCATGTTATCCAGTGGTTTTGTTGACCAAGGAATCTGTCAGGGTAAAGAGAGTTCCCAAGCATCAGTTGATCGAGGAACGTCATTCAAAGTCAGTTGATCAGAGCTGAATCTCCCAAGCAGGGGCAGGCCACCCGAAACTTCTGTTGTCCAAGGATGAAATCTTCCAATGCTCAGTCAGAGTGAGTCAAGTCGCTCCCACGCTCATGCCGGGGCAGGACACTTCCAGAGATCACTAAGTGCAACTCTCCTCGAGAGAACATCCAAGTCTGCTATTCCAGAAATTGGATAATCAAGTAACAGTCTGTTCAGAGACTCACCCAACAGGGGCAAATTTTAGCTACACAAAGCAGTTTGTATCAGTAATCTCAGAGTTCAAGACGGGTATCGGGAAATCATGCTACCCACTCTCGCCTTTGTCACCCTTCTCAACCATAAGCCTTGTCACCTATGACTTTTTCCCCATCCTCGGGAGTTCTTATAGCCTTTCATAAGCATTGCATAAATCATTTGCATATGTTATACATGTCGCTTCGCTCGAGCATAAAGCATATGCATCATATTTGCATTAAGCATAACAACCCCTCAATCATCAATCATATCCAGGGCCTCGTAACCCCAACTTATCAACCTTTCAAAGTCCAGTTCTCGTCTGGCAAGCCATTTCAAAGCCCAGTTCCCGTCTGGCAAAACTTTTCAAAGCCCAGTTCCCGTCTGGCAAACCTTTTTAAGTCCAGTTCCCGTCTGGCAAACTTTTCAGAGTCTAGGCCTCGTCCGGCAGACAAACCCAAAGTCCAGTTCTCGTCTGGCAAACCAACTTCAAATACCGGTCCTCGTCTGGTAGGAGAATCTTTTAACCAGTTCTCGTCTGGTCACCCTTTCACATAGCCTGTTGAACGCCAGTTCCCGTCTGGTAGTCATTCTTTTTTCAGAGTCAATTCTCGTTTGACAATGAACCCCAAGTAGTCAGTTCTCGTCTGACGACCTATTCTTTGCCCATCAGTTCTCGTCTGTTGGCCTACCTTTAATAAATCAGTTCTCGTCTGGTAATTCACCTTCGAAAGTCCAATTGCTTGGCAACCAAAAATATAAAATGTCTGTCAACCCGGCCCTAGCGCCCAACCATCCTTGTTTCATATCCTTGACATTGAGCATACGTCTGCATTGTACATCATTTGCATTGCATCTTCATACCGCATGGTTTCTGTGTTAGCTCTGATGTGGGGCAAGAATCGTTTCAAGATGTAATCTGGGGCAGTTATCCCAAGACTTGTTGAATTTCTGCGAGAGTTTGAAGACACTGGGGCAATTCTGGATGCCAAGTCTTCTGTAAAATCCTCTGAAGACGATCTTTTTATGAAGGATGCAGTATGGTGATGGAGATGTTAAGGGAATGATAGTTCACTCAGGATGATCATTAATGCTTTTGTTGAGCTCAGAAGTTTGAAGCACTGTGTTAATTCTCAGGGAATGTCTGGTATTTATTTTACCAGCAGGGCATTGGAAGTTTATTTCTTCCCCGAGCACAAAGATCTTCTTTCAGCCGACAAGATTCCCTCATGAGGAGTTGGTTATTCGCATTCAGTCAAAGCCAATTTTCATTGGCATATCTTCCCAACACAGATGTTATGCTATACTTGGGGCGCATTTTGATTCTCCAGCAAAGTCTCTCCTCAGCAGAGCATTGCCAAATCTTTTCTCAACCATGCCAGAAGGTTGACACATCCCCAGCTGAGTTGGAACAGATTATGACCTCAACAGAACTTCAAGGCTAATTGAATCATTCTCATCCCCAAGCGGACTTATCTGTCCACAGTGAAGTTTTCCCAACAGGCAGATGAAAGCCTGGCTCCCCCACAAAGTTAGAATTATCAGAATTCTCTCCTCAACAGGATTGTGTGATCAAGCATCTTCCCTAGCCAGGTCTAAAGATGATCTTTCCCCACAAAGTCATCGGGATTCTCATTTCCAAGGGATTTCTCCAGCAGAGCTAGAAGAAATTCTCCCTAGTGGAGTCAGAGCAGGATGATCAGATCCTCAGCAGATGATCAAAGCAGTTGAACGAAGTATGCCTCACGCAGAGTCGTTTTCCTCCAGTGAAAACCTCTCCAACAAGCATCAGGTTGCCAACACTTCGTTCCCATCAGAGTTAAAAGCTTTCAACCCGTCAACAGAGTACAGAAAACTTCTACAAACCCCAGCTGGGTCCCGTATTATAAGAATATGTCAATCAGTGACTTATGTCCCCAAACAGATACATCCTTAGATCTACCAACGATCTCATCCCCGGCTGGGATATTCACTTCAAACAGATCGTCCAGAGATCTTTGCAGCAACGGGATCCGAATCCCGGATCTGTGCCTCTTTGCATAGTCATGACATTTGCATCATATTCACCCCTCAGAGCGTAGCATTCCGTCTAATACAGAGCATTACGGCAAAAATCAAACGCATAGCATAATCATAAGTCATGTTGTGAATCGAACACTTGTAAATATTGACAATCTGTCGGCATACAGAATATGTGCAGAAAAATCCCCACCAGGGTCCCAGCAAAAGCAGTTGCCTCTCAAATCACAAACACCAGTACATATTTCCTTTTTGACACCCGTCCGTGTCATCATTTCCCCAAGCAGGTTGCCGGAATACCCTTTACAAACCAAGATCACCCGTACTACAGATACTTCCTGACACCCGTCCGTGCCAAATCCCCAGCAAAAGCCAAAGACACCCTCTTTGCACTCACATATACTTATATATACTTTTCCTTGACACCCGTCTGTGTCATATCCCCAGCACGTTCGCTTACACTTTTACAACCCATATACTTGTTGATATTATTATACTTCTGACACTCGTCCGTGTCACTCTCCCCAGCAGATAAACACTCAACTATACATCACTCATACTCATACTTATACAGATACTCGTCCGTATCTCGTATACATCATCACTCATATCCCCACAGATTCGACAATAGTCCCTGTTCTTTGTTAACCAGTTGATACTCGTCCGTATCATCATCTCAGAACATTGCGTCTAGTGTTGTTTCTACATGATACTCGTCCGTATCATAGTCTTAAGGATGCTCGTCCGCATCTTTAATCCATACACTATGTCAAACACTTATGTCTTCTTGAATATAGATACTCGCCTGTGTCTACTATTCCCCAGAAGAATCTTCAGATTCAACAGTAGTCCGTGTTCTTTGTTAACCAGTTGATACTCGTCCGTATCATCATCTCTGAACATGAGTCAGTTTGTTTCTACATGATACTCGTCCGTATCATAGTCTTAAGGATGCTCGTCCGCATCTTTAATCTATACACAATACTAAACACTTATACCTTTTGCTTCTTGGATGTAAACGCTCGTCCGTGTTTACTATACCCCCAGTAGATCACCAACAAAGCAAATATTTTCTTTTTATCTGACACTCGTCCTGTGTTATGATAAACCTTGAGAGCAGCCGTCCCCTGCTGAGTGGTCGTCCTCCACTTCTTGATGGTCGTCCTCCATCATGCTCGTCCGATGGCCGTCCCCATCGTTGACCTTTTCTATCCGGCATTCGTCCTATGTCGCGATATTTTTGGCAGCCGTACCCTGCCAGGTGGTCGTCCTCCACCTTTGATGGCCGTCCCCATCATGTTTCTTTTATTCCCAACAGAGCAGCCGTCCCCTGCTAGGTGATCGTCCTTCACCTTTGATGACCGTACCTCATCATCTGTTTATTTCATTTATTCTTTAACCCGATGGCCGTCCCCGTCGTGGTCCCTTTTCCTTTTAGCCCGATGGCCGTCCCCATCGTTGGTTACTTTACCTTTATGAACTTGATGGTCGTCCCCGTCATGTTTCATTAACTCCCAGAGAATTTTACAGCTTTATCTTGATGGCCGTCCCCATCATAATCCCTTATTTTTCCCAGCTAGTCGGCCGTCCCCGTCTTAGCTTTACCATTTATCCCCAGCATGTCGGCCGTCCCCGTCATCGCTTTACTTCACACACTTTTCCCAGCATGTCGGCCGTCCCCGTCATTGCTCGTTATCCTAGCAGTCGTCCTCTGCTTGACGGTCGTCCTCCGTCGCCCATACTTTGCAATATACTTTACTTTCTTTTACAATCTATATCCCTTTTCTTCTTCATTCTGTGAGTGCAAATTTCGGGGGTCTTTTTGGTATTCAATCACTGTTTATCTTGAACGTCTAATAGCCGTTGCTCTCATCCTTTTCAGATTAACAGTTGCTTGAATAGGGGCAGCTGTAGACACCCCAAATTTGCCCTCTGGCTTTTGTATCTTTTTCTGCTTCTCGTTTGCATATCATACGCATTTTGCATACCATTTGCACAAGCTCAAAAGACATGGGATCACATTTTTTGAAGAATTTGGGTTTCACGTTTTTATCTGCGGATTATCAGAAGAATTCAAGTTCTTGGCTATGAAGCCATCAGTGGCATCGTCCTCTCTTTTCGTTTGTCACTAAATTAAGGGTTTATTTCCCTAGTTTAGTGGTCTTAAAGGATTTCACGTCCGCAAAGACTATTCACTATGCCTATGGCCTATCATCAAGTTATTCTTTTCTTCATCAAGTGGAAAGGTTATTCCTATTTTCTCAACATCTCAGGATATCCTTCTTTCTCGATATCTCAAGAGCTTTGGTTTCGATTCAAAGGTGGTTGTTCATGATCCATTTCAGATGGAACTTTGACCTAATCTTGGTCGAACTATCAAGAGATCGCTTCAAATTCAAGTTATTCAATTCAGTGGTTGATTTCTCAAATAGTGCATGTTCAAGTCAAGTTGTGTTGTGTGCTGAATTTATCAGATCATCAAGTTGTGGTCCATAAGAGGTTTTGGGCCAGTTTGTCTATCCGTTCGTTCATGGTGTATATTTGTGGGTTTATTTTTCCAAGAGAATGATCCGTATGATTTTGAAAATATTAAGGGTCCATTGGATTAGAAAACTCAGAGGTTACTTGGTTCACGTGGTGTTTCGATTGCATTGGCAGTGCTTCTTGTTTTATCAAAAGCGTGTGGATTATTACAGTGTGTTGCATGACAGTGTGCATAATGATTGTAGCTTGCTCTTTTCATAAAAATCAGCTCATCGTCCATTATCTCTTTCTTTTTCTTCCTCCGAATTCCTTTCATATTTTCGAACCATTTCTATACCTCTTATCCGTCATATCTTTTCTTTCCTTTTTTTTTTCTTTTTTCTTTTTTGCTATATTCTTTTCATTTCCATATTCTAAGACATATTGTTTTTAAGCCATTTCCAAAATTAATTCCAATCCAAATTCCATTTGTCAATAAACTTTTGTTTATCCATTTTGTTTCATAAACCAAATCCATTATTTATTTTATTTGTTAGCCCAATTAACCATTTTTCCAATTCATTCCAAAATATATTTCAAACTCATTTACATTTTTTTTCTTTTTTATAATTCATTAACCAAATTGTCATAAAAAGTACTTTGCCACCAGGCCCATGCCAAGGCCCATTAAGAAAGTCTTGAGTTGACCTAGGTATAAGTATTAAAATTTTGATCCCAAGACACAAGAAAAAAGCTGCGCCACCATGACCTTTTCTATTTCATTTTTTCTGTTTTTCCTTACATTATGATTCCAACACATTTTCACCCTGCAAAGAAACACAATCTACACAGCAACAACATCACACAATCTTTCTGGAAAAAAAACCTCCTGCAAAACAAAACTGAGAATTCATAATCACACATTTTTCACCTTCTTCAATCACACTCATCCATTTTTCTCATCAACCCACCAACACACACAATCAGTACCTCACGCCACCCCCTTCACCCACCAAACCACCAACATAACTTCAGCCAACCTCTTCAACATTAAACGCAAAACCACCATCTCCCAACTTCATCAACACAACAACAGAACAACTCTCTCCATCCCTCAACCCCTCATTCTGACCAAACACTTCAAATCCTCATCATGAGATGCTTCCTCACCTCACCTTCAAGCCAAAACCTCACAATCAACACCAACTCACAAACCCTTCAATCTGTTTTTCATTGAACCAGCTCAAACCATCAACACTTTGAAACCACACAGAAAGAAGAAGAAATAAATTTCACAGAAAATTCAGAAAACAAACACCAACAACGGAACAATCACAACAACCACCATTAAACTCGGAATCAAAACAGAAAAAAGAAGAAGATGAAGAAGATTTGAAATCATTCTTTCGAGACTGACAAGAAGTCGTGTCGTCGATGGATGAGCCGCAATCTGAAACTGGCGATTTGAAAAGATGAAGAAACCGAAGCAAGCCAACCGGAGAGAGAGAGAGAGAGAGATTTGACGACAAGTTCACGGTGAAGCCATCGCCGTCTGGATTCGGAAGTCGGAACTAATTGTCGTCGGAGGGAGTCACCGGCGATCGCCAACAGATCCGTCGCGTTGTTGTTGCCGTGAGAAGATCGCTTCGTTTTGTTTGCTTGGTCAGCTGCGTTGATTTTCATAAGAGGGAGAGAAAGTGATTTGCGGCGAGTTTTATTCTTATGAAGAAGAACTTTAGCCGCAACCGCATTAGAAGAAGCAGGGGATCGTGACTTTTGTTTGCTTTTGTTCTTTTATTTTTATGATAACCTTTTCTTTTCATTTCAGAAAAAGCTGTTGGTTGTTGTTAGCAGGCTTAGCTAAGCCCATCGTTGAGTTTCCCCATCAGTACCCTCAAATCTTATATTTCACCCCTCCTGCGATGCTGAGTGATTTTTGGGCTAGGCCCACCGAGTTCTTCCAAGCATCCTCATTATCCAGCAATAACCCTCCCTCATTTTAATATTTGTTTTTTTTCTCTTTTCTGTTTGTTTTGTTAAGTAATTAGTTTTTTATATATATTTAATTAATTTGATGTTAGTTTAGGTTTAACTCTTATTGTATGTTAGTTTTGATTTGATGTGGGATAATTTTTGATTAGTAATTTTATTATTATTTTTCATTTAGTTTGCGATTTAAATATTTGATTAGCCTTTGTCAATTTTTGATTAGTTTTTGGATCTTTAGATTAGTTGTTGATGCTTTGTCTAAAATAATTCTTGATGCTTGGTGTGGATCTTGATTATTGACGCCTATCTTGACTGATCCCTGATTTCTTTGATACTTGACGCTTGTGTTTGAGTTTTTGATATGATTTAGGCTTGTTACTCGACGTTTGATACATAATGAGACCTTTGGACGCCAATTGAACTCAGACTTTGTTGTGGCGCGGACTAGTTCTTGGTGCTAATCCTGGAAGCTGGAAGCTTATATCTAACCTTTGTCTGATATTCCGATAATTGACATTTGAGTTTGACTTGTAAATCCGCTTTGGGTTTGATATGCTTTCTGGATTTCTTTTGCGCATTGAAGAGGCAACGGACTTTCTCCGTTAGGTAACACTGAGGACCGATTTTAATTACTGCATGTTGTTGCATCTGGAAGTCCTACTGGTGTAGGCTCTGTTTGTGCATTGTCCGACTTCTTCATATCGCATTCTCATTATTTTTTTTTTTTTTTATCTTATCCCATCTTCATAATTGCATTCTCATCTTCTTATCTCATTTCATATTCATCTTATTTCTACTTCATATCGCATTCTCATTTATTTTTTATCTTATCTCATCTCCATGTTGCATTCTCTTATTCTTATCTCATTTCTTATTCATCTTATCTTATTCCTCATATTCTTTTATTCTTCTCGACTTGAGGTGCGCTTAGGCTACCATGGTGCTGCTTCTTTTTTCTTCCTCCTTTAGGATAGTAGACCACACTAACCTAGGACCATCCGAGCATGTGAATATTAGGATTAGACTTTTTCCCACTTAGATTTTACCTTTGTGTCATCTTTGAGTCTCTCTTCTCATCTCATAATCAGGGACTAAACCCTAAAGGATTTAAGACTTTGTGATTAAGCTTATGCCTGCATCCTTCTCTTAGGATGGAGTGTATAACTTTAATCCTAAGTATTAAACCCTTAAGGTGTTTAAATCTCTTAATCAATCCATCTAATAATCATCAAGACATCACACTTGTAACTTGGGCCTTGCATTAGGGTTCTAATTCTTCCTTAAGTGGTTAAGAAGGACTAACCCTAGTGTTAATGGACAAGTCCCCCTCAAGTTGTCTTACAAACCATAAAAATCACTTCATCATCATATCATTAAATAAAATCCACTTAATCAAAGGCTTGTTTTGTCATGGGTTTAATCCCTAATCATGGATTAAGTTGAGGAGCTTTCCTCAGCTTAAACATTCTCATCTATTATCCTTCTATTAGGATGGTGTAATGAGTCTGTTTAATCCTTGATTATGGCTTAACCTCATTACTCAACACTAAACGAAAACACCAAAAACATCTAAATAATCACAAGTAGGTTAATGATCTTAATCCTACACCAAAGGTAATTAAGTGTGTGAATCTGACTTCACACTTAAGGTACTCTCATTACCCCTAATCAGAGGGAAGATGTGATGAGTTTGCTAACCCATTGGTTTAGGCTTAAGCTCATTAACTTATGACAAACTTTCAAAAGCAATGAAAGACTGAAAACACAAAAACAAACAATAATCGTCTCCTTCGGGACTCTTTTCTCATCATCTTCACTCACAATCGAGAACTCGCTTCTTCCGTCTAATGCAAGACAGTTCGCACCTGAGCCAGACAGGTCACACACTTGAGCATTGACAAGCAAGCTGTTCACAAGTCAATTCATCTTTCAGTCTCTTTGGGTCGAACTACGGTGTTCTGACTTCCTCATTGCACGAGAGGATACGTAGGCATAACTTAACAGTTATCGAACAAAAGTCTCTGTACATTCCCCCTCCTCCCAGCATTATTCTTTGAGCCTCATTATCATGAGCATCTTATTCTTGTTCTCACACTGACACTTTCATACTTCATATCACTTATACACTATACACTGACACCTGTACATCTTTTCCAGCTCTTTTATACACAGATTGCACTGACACTACCCCTTTAAAACACAAATCTTTTAAGCGTGGATCCCGTCGAGTACGACGGACAATCTGGGTGCTAATACCTTCCCAGGTTGTAACCAACCCCCTTTCTCAGTCTCTCTGGTTCGCAACCCGTCTTATCTATCTTTTTCTAGGTCTATGCAGCATTGCCTTTCCTCCGGGATAAAAATGCCTAGCTGGCGACTCTATTCATCTCCAGTGAGTTCACGGATGTGTGTTCCCATTGTTCTTTTCGCCGACCGTTCGCGTCTGTACCCTATCTGACCTATTCTCATTTATCGGGAGCGACACCATGCAAGGCAAATGGTAGCATTTCATGCCAGTCTTTGTAGGTGACTACCATCTTCTGCACAATCTTCTTGATATTCTTGTTAGCCGCCTCAACAGCGCCATTCATCTTTGGCCTGTAAGGAGAAGAATTGTGGTGTTGGATCTTGAAGTCCCGGCATAGCTCTGCCATCATTTTGTTGTTTAAGTTGGAACCATTATCAGTAATGATTCGCTCGGGAACTCCGTATCGACAGATGATATCTCTCTTCAGAAATCGGGCTACCACTTGCCTTGTAACATTTGCGTAGGAAGCTGCTTCAACCCACTTGGTAAAATAGTCAATGGCTACCAAGATGAATCTGTGACCATTCGAAGCAGTCGGCTCAATCTTGCCAATCATGTCAATGCCCCACATAGCAAAGGGCCAGGGTGAAGACATCACGTTCAGAGGATTGGGAGGCACATGCACCTTATCCGCGTAGATCTGGCATTTATGGCATTTTATGGCATAAGCACAACAGTCGGCATCCATCGTGATCCAGTAATAACCTGATCTTTGCAATTTCTTAGCCATGGCATGCCCTCCTGCATGGGTACCAAAGGATCCTTCGTGCACTTCGTGCATCAGCAAGTCTGCTTCGGTTCTGTCAACGCATCTGAGGAGTACCATATCAAAGTTTCTCTTGTACATGGAACCATCAGTGTTCAGAAAGAAACTGCCAACAAGCCTTCTCAAAGTCTTCTTATCATTGGAAGATGCCCCAGGTGGGTATGTTTGATCCTCCAAGAAGCACTTAATGTCATGGAACCAAGGCTTATCATCTTTGACAACATCTGCTGCAAATACATATGCTGGTCTGTCAAGTCTGGATACTGAAATTTGAGGTACAAAGTTGGCAGCTTGAACTTTGATCATAGATGAAATGGTAGCCAGAGCATCTGAAAACTGATTCTCGTCCCGAGGGATATACTCAAGCTTGACCGTTGTGAAGAAAGTCAATAACCTTCTTGTATAATCCCTGTAAGGTATCAGATGATCCTGGTGGGTGTACCATTTGCCGTTGGTTTGATTAACTACCAGAGCTGAATCTCCGAATACTGTCAATGTTTTGATCCTGAGGTCAATGGCTTCCTCAAGACCCAGAATGCAAGCTTCGTATTTAGCTTCGTTGTTAGTGCAGTTAAAGGTGAGTTTTGCCGAGAAAGGCATTTGAACTCCCTTAGGTGTAATGAGTACTGCACCAACACCACGACCATTCATATTAACAGCCCCATCAAACATCATAGTCCATTCTTCTTCCGGGTCAGGCCCTTCAGTGTGAACAGGCTCTTCATGATCTTTTGCTTTTATGAACATGATGTCTTCATCAGGGAAGTCAAATCTCATAGGCTGGTAATCATCAATAGGTTGCTCAGCAAGATAATCAGACAATACACTGCCCTTGATGGCTTTTTGAGATGTGTACTGGATGTCATATTCTGTGAGGATCATTTTCCATCTTGCAACCCGTCCGGTAAGAGCTGGCTTCTCGAAAATGTACTTGACTGGGTCCATTTTGGAGATCAATAGAGTAGTGTGGGTCAGCATATACTGTCTCAGTCGGCGAGCAGCCCACGCTAAAGCACAACAAGTTTTCTCGAGCAGTGAATAACGTTGTTCACAGTCGGTAAACTTTTTGCTCAGGTAGTATATTGCATACTCTTTTCGACCAGACTCGTCATGCTGGCCCAGCACACACCCCATTGACTCCTCTAATACTGTCAGGTACATTATCAGAGGTCTTCCTTCAACTGGAGGCATAAGGATTGGTGGTTCTTGCAGGTATTCCTTGATCTTGTCAAAAGCCCTCTGGCAGTCTTCGTTCCACCTGACCGTCTGTTCTTTTCTTAACAGTTTGAACAAGGGTTCACAAGTTGCAGTAAGGTGAGATATGAACCTTGAAATGTAGTTCAATCTTCCTAGAAAACTTTGAACTTCTTTTTCATACTTTGGTGCAGGCATTTCTTGAATGGCTTTGACTTTATCAGGGTCAACCTCAATCCCTTTCTCGCTTACAATAAATCCCAGCAGCTTACCAGATCGCACCCCGAATGTGCATTTGTTGGGGTTCAACTTCAGTTGGTATTTCCTCAGACGCTTGAATAGTTTCAACAGATTTACCAAGTGGTCTTCTTCTGTGAGGGACTTGGCAATCATGTCATCCACATAACACTCGATTTCCTTATGGATCATATCGTGGAATAATGTCACCATAGCCCGTTGATATGTTGCACCTGCATTCTTCAATCCGAATGGCATCACCTTGTAACAGAACGTGCCCCAGGGTGTGATGAAGGTTGTCTTCTCCATGTCTTCAGGTGACATCTTGATCTGATTGTATCCTGAAAATCCGTCCATGAAGGAGAATACCGAGAACTGAGCCGTATTATAAACCAATACGTCAATGTGAGGTAATGGGAAATCATCTTTCGGACTGGCTCTGTTCAGATCCCGGTAGTCAACACACATTCTCACTTTGCCGTCTTTCTTAGGCACAGGTACTATATTAGCAACCCACGGCGGATAGCTAGTTACAGCAAGGAACCCGGCGTCCCACTGCTTTTGTACCTCTTCCTTTATCTTCATTGCCATATCTGGGCGAGTACGGCGCAACTTCTGTTTTACTGGCGGACAGTCTTCTTTCAAAGGCAGCTTGTGCATGACGATATCGGTGTCCAACCCTGGCATATCCTGGTAAGACCAAGCAAACACATCTGCATATTCCCGAAGCAGATCAATCAGTTGTTCTTTCACTGAGTTTTGCAGGCAGGCCCCGATCTTAACTTCTTTCACATCTTCATCTGTATCAAGATTAACTGTTTCAATCTCCTCCTGATGAGGAGTAATAACCTTCTCCTCCTGTCTTAACAACCTGGCTAGCTCTTCAGGAAGCTCAAAATCTTCTTCAACCCCTTCATCGGCTTGATTGATTGGATTGTCAAAGTCATACGAAGCCATAGCTGTGCTGTTGTCGGTGCAGTCTGAAAGGCACTCTCTGCAAGGGTTCAGTTTGTTCATTTTAGTGATTGATTTTAATCTTGTTTAGAAAAAGTGAAATGAATTTCATCATTTTGAAAACATTGCCATTTATTTTTGTACAAAAAGAAGAATGAAAAACAGTGAGCAGAAAAGAAAAAGACTCATTTGCAAAAGATGTCTGATTATCATTGATTGATTTGTTTGCACAAAATTACAGATGGCCCGATTACAAAATGAGTCTTGTCATCTTGGGCAAGATGCAAGACTTGATGCATGCTTAAAATATACAGGAAATAATAATTACTCTGCAGGAGTAACCCTTATAATTTCCTGGGAAGACCAGTTTGAGATACGGCTCCCCGGGATCCTTGGACGTATCCAGCTCTCTAGGTTGCGCTCATCTTCCGACTCATCTTCCAAGTTGTTTACAACATCAGGGGTGAGCATCCCCCCACTGACAAAGTTGGGCTTCTTAGCAGCCTCTGCTTGATCTTGTTGAGTTGGTTTGTAACCCAACCCAAATCTGTCCTCCTTCTTCTCCACAGGCAACAGCTTGCCCCAGCCTTGAGCATTCCCCTCTTCAACAACCTTCCTGGCTTGCTGGTAGGATGTCATGGAAGTCCCAAGCACAGCAGATACTTCGTTGATGTTTAGAGATTCAAATCCCTGACTCATGGTTTCATGGATCTCCCCATCCATCTCAATGTATTTGTATGTAGCCAGATGGCTAACAAAAATATCCTTTTCTCCACAAATAGTAACGACTTGGCCCTCCCACTCGAATTTTAACTTCTGGTGAAGGGTTGAGGTCACGGCGCCAGCGGCGTGTATCCATGGTCTACCCAATAGACAGCTGTAGGCAGGCTGTATATCCATCACGAAGAAGGTCGTTTTGAAAGTCTGTGGGCCAATCGTTATAGGCAACTCAATTTCTCCCAGAACTGATCTCTTAGAACCGTCAAAGGCTCTTACTACCATGTTGATGGGGCGTAATGCCAATCCTTCATACTCCAACTTCACAAGGGCTTTCTTAGGTAGGACATTGAGGGATGACCCTGTGTCCACTAACACATGAGAAAGAACTGCACCCTTACACTCCAAGGTAATGTGAAAAGCCTTGTTGTGATTGCGGCCTTCCGTTGTCAAATCAGTGTTGGTAAATCCTTGTCCATGACTAGCGTTAACATTCCCAACTACATCTTCCATCTGATTGACGGTAATCTCCTCTGGCACATAAGCTGCGTGCAAGACTTTTAATAGTGCGTTCCGATGAGCCTCGGAGCACATTAGCAATGATAAAATGGAGATCTTGGAAGGTGTCTGGTGAAGCTGGTCTACTATCTTGTAATCACTTTTCTTGATGATTCTCATGAATTCATCAACCTCCTGATCAAAAGGGGTTTTTAAAGCTTCTTTAGCAACTTGTTCTTCTTGCACCATGCTCTTCCCTTTTGCCTTGGCAGCAGCTTCTGCTTCAGCAATGGGTCTTGGAATTTGTGGGGCAAAAAGACGTCCGCTTCGAGTGAAGCCTCCGCCTCCCCCCACATTGTCTATTTGTGGTGAAGAAGTTGATGATTCAAGAGTGATTCTCTGCCCTTCGCAGTATAGATCTGAGCCGTAATGCCAAGGGATGGCATTACTGCTTTCATATGGAACGGGCCCAGGTACCGTGATGGTAACCGGGCTGACTGCAGCAGTGGAAGGTGTTGCAATAGTATGTGGATCATAGTAGATAGTAACTGGTGATATGGAAGGAGATGCCACTGCTTGTTGTTGAAAATTGATGTTCGGAGGAATACTTGACGGATCGTAATAAATAGTGACTGCTGAGATGTTTGATGGTGTTGTAGGAGAAGATTCTTAATGGAGAGGTGCTGACGTTGTAGAAGTAATGTTTGTTGATAGATGGCTTGTTGAAGTGATATTTGAGGCATTTGTTGATGAAACTGAAGAATTGTTTGGAATTATTGTTGTTGCAGTTGTAGGAGACTCTGGAACTGTTGTTGGAGAGATTGCCGGATTTGAAGGTATTGATGTTGTGATTTGAAGTAGACCATTCTGGATAAGACTGTCTATGCCGCTTCTCAAGTTATCACATCCGTTTACCGAAATGTTGCAATAACCGCACCCAAGTTCACACCCAGGGAATATCTGGCATTCAAGGAGTTGAGCTTTAATCTCTACCAGGGGTGTCCGGATCTGCCCAACACTGGTTATCAAGAAAGACAACATATCTTCCTCAATAGCATTAATTTTGGGCCCTCCATGGTTGGGCATAGGGTTTTGTTAACATTTGGCGGGGGTGCAAAGTTTAGAGCCTTAGAATCTACCAGGTCTTGCACCTTCATCTGTAAAGCTCTGCACTTCTCTGTATTGTGGTCAGGTGCGTTAGAATGAAAAGCGCACCTGGCGTTGGCGTCGTAATTTCTTGGCAGACTGGAAGGATCTGGTGGTGCCAACGTCCTTAACTCAACCAGGTTGAGCTTCAGGAGCTGTGGCAGTAAAGCGGCATAAGGCATAGGGATCGGATCGATCACCCTATTGGCCTGAGATGGTCTCTGTTGAAATGGTCTTTGTTGACTGTTGTTGTTTTTGTTGTAGTTTCTCTGAGGAGGATACTGAGTTTGTTGCTCGTAATGAGTTTGTTGTTGTGGTTGATATGCTGGTTGCTGAGGAAGTGGAGAGGGAATGGTGACTGCTGCCACTGACCTATGAACATATTGTGGTCTTCCCCTGCTGGCCTGAATAACATTGGTCTCACCGGTTCTTCTTGGACCTACAAAAGGTTTTCTGGGGTTGCTGGACGAGCTTGCACCGTTGTCAGAAATCTTGCCCATCTTTAATAGGCTCTCAATTCTTTCCCCGGCTATGACTATGTCAGCAAAGCTAGTGGAAGAAAAGGCAGCTAGCCTGTCAATGTATGTCCCTTGGAGGGTGTTCATAAACATATCAGCCATTTCCCTTTCTGACATGGGTGGCTGGACAGCAGCAGCAAGCTGTCTCCACCTCTGGGCGTACTCCCGGAAGCTTTCCCTGGATGATTGAGACATTCCCATCAGGAGGGTCCTGTTGGGAGCCATATCCAAGTTGTACTAGTATTGTCTGATAAAGGCCTCGGCCAGGTCCTTCCAGCATCTAATGGTTGCTCTAGTCAAGTGAGAGTACCATTCCCTTGAAGCTCCTGTTAAGCTATCTTCAAAATAAAACATCCATAGCTTTTCATTCATGGTATATGCCTTCAGCCTCCCCAGAAAGGATTGTAAATGGGTTCGGGGACAGGAAGTTCCGTTGTACTTCTCAAAGCACGGAGGTTTAAACTTGTGGGGAATCCTGACCCCGTCCACTAAACCCATGTCCATAACATCAAAGCCCAAAGAATTCTGGGACTCCAAGGATCTCAATTTTTCAGCAATTTCATCTAGCCTTCTGTCATAGGCTTCATCCCCAGCTCCCATCACAGTAAATTGATCTTCCTGGGGGTCTTCCTGTAATACTCTGCCTGCAGTGGCATTCCATTGCACATTAGCAGGGATGTTGATCTCTGGATGAAGGTGGGGTCCATAGACTGGAGGATTAACATGAGGCTGAATCCTCTCATTATTGCTTGTCCCCCTAGTCCCTAGATGGGGTTCCTCCTGGGTCTGCCTTTCTACTAGTGCCCTTAATTTCTCTTGGCTCTGTGCCAATCCATTCATCACCTCCATAAACTGGGTCATCTGATTTCTCATTTCTAGTCTCTCATTGGCCATTTGAGTCCTGACCTCTGTAAGGTCCTGCTGTACTTTGTCCATTTGTATACCCGGAAGGTTGTTGCGGGTGGGATATCTGTGTGGACGATTGAGTGGGAACACCCGACGTCGAGCAATAGTTCCTGAATCACAACAGAGTTAGTAACAACAAAACAAAAACCTACAAAACAAAATAAAAGTTAGTATGCAATGCAGTATGCTTATTTGTTTCCAAGGTATCCGGTTTGGCATTTGGTTTTGACCTTTCCAGACCCCTGAAGAAGATGCTTTGATGTTGCTTAGGAGAGAGAGATTCAAGTGAAACAAACTAATGAATATATTACAAAAAAGTGAATGATACATAGTTCGTTTTTTACAATACATGCCCTCTGAGGGGTCAAAAATACAACATAAAAGAAAAGTATATGAAATGAAAGCAACAACAAGCAAAAGTCAGACACCAAGACCAAACTCATCCTCCTGGACTTCCTTCAGCAGTGCTTCAGTCACAGGGTCAGCTGGATGCTCTGTGAGATTCCTGATGAGAAGATTCCAGGTGGCAATAGCTTCAGTTAGCTTCTTGTGTCTGCCCTGGTCCTTTGACCTCTTCACACCAGCCCTAATCTTCAATTCTGAGATCTCCCTCTGGGCTGCTAATAAGGCTTCCTGTTGCTCCTTTGCATTAGCCTCCAACTGCTCAATCTTGTCTTGAGTTCTCTTATCCTCCTGAGTGCGAGCTTCAGTGATCCTGACCCACCTAGCTTGGCTCTCCTTCAGATAAAGATCAGTCCTAGCTCTCTGGAACTGGGCCTCTTTGCAGGCATTCTTCAAAATCTGTTCTCCAGCCCTTGACTTCTTGATGTAGTCTTCTGACTTCTCAATCCTGGCTAGATGCTCCACCTTTAGCTTTTCTAACCTCTCAATATCCAGACGACCATCACTCCTCTCCCAGAGGGTCTTCTGTAGAGCCTGAGTCAGATTCTCATTCCTTTCTTTGAGCTTTTCAAACTCCTTCAGGCTGACAGTGGCTGGAGGTGGTGCTGTGGATGGTCCAGGCACATCTTCAATGGTGAAGGGCATCCCAGAAATTTGAGCCCTTGCATGAGACCACTCATAATACTGAGCTGAGGCCACATTGTTGCATCTCCCAAGAATAGCCATCCCTTTAGTCTGGACATTGTCCCAAGCCCAGGATGCTTGCCTGACAATAGCCAGATTAGGCTTGATCTCACAATAAAGGGTCTCAGCTAGATCTTGTACTCTAGGAGGGTGGACTAATGCATAGCCCAATTGTCTTTTGAATAGAAGAGGGTTGTAGTTGATGCAACCCTTCACCCCTATCAGAGGTACATTGGGGAACTGCCCACAACTAGTAATGATGTCCCTGCCCTTGGTGCTCTGAGTGCACCACCTGATGTCATCTGAGGTTAAAGCAACAAGCCTCCTAGCCCAGTTCCTTTGTTGATGAGGGTTCAAGAATGCATCAGTCTTGGGCAGATGTTTGAGTAACCAGGTATGGAACAAAGGAGCACAACATCTCACCAATCTTCCCCTTTGCTTTTCATTCCTTTGGTGAACAGAGTAATAGAGATCTCCCAGTAAGGTGGGAACTGGGTTCCTCAGAATGAAAAGATGGATAGCATTCTTGCTAATAAACTTAGGCTCATCTGCAAATAATATAACCCCATATATGCTAAGGGCTAATAATGCACAGACTGCCTTCCACTCCCCCAAGGAGGCCTTCAGAGTAGCCTGAGAGGTCAAGAAATCCAAGTGCAGGCCAGAGATCCCAGCCTTTGCTGTCATGTTCTGCTTAATCAGAACTGGTTCCAGATACAATGCCTTTGCCACCTCTTCATTACTAGGAAAAGCCATCTCAGGGTTGAAAGGGACTCCACCCCTGATAGGTACACCAATCAGTGATGAATACTCTTCCAACAAGGGTCCCAACTGAAAATTCTGGAAGGTGAAGCACCTCAGAGGGGGATCATAGAACTGCAGGCAAGTATGAATCAAGCTCCTCTGGGAAGGGTCCAAATCCATAACCACATCAAGGATGCCTCCATAATGTTCTCTGAATAGTGGTATATGGTCTGGAGTAATCAGGGCCTGGACCTTCCTGATGCCAGCTAGCTCAGGCTCAAAGAAATGATAGGAGATGTTGCTCTTCTTAGGTGCCATGTTGCTGAAGAACAGGTGCTGATGATGATGACTGATACCAGAAGATGGGCCACTGACAGGCTGAGAATGGTGATGCAGGTGACTGAAGCAGGCAGTTGATGGGGAATAGCTGAAGCAGATACTGGTGAAGATAGGTCTATGCAGATGAAGGGGTCAAAACCAAGCCAAAATACAGTATGGATACCCTGAAAAACAAATACGCAAATGTCAAATGATGCAATGATGATGTATGCAAATGATATGCAAGGGTTTGTGATCAAGCTGGATCTGATTAACTGCCTTGATATAGGTCCATGTATGTTCAAGAAATCCAGATGGAGGTTCATAAGTCCAGTAACCAAGGTGGGGGACTCAAATAAAGAGTCACATGTCCAGGGTTAAAATCACAAGAACTGTTCCAAAATGGAGTATTCTTAGTCAAAACAAAGTAACAGGGTATGTTGAGGTCAAGGGTACCTGCAAACCTGTAAACAGCCCAACCCCCTCACAGGTGGTGTTCTAAAACAAGGATCCTCAGACTTGGATCAGTTATGAGAAGTGTAAACACTTCTAACCCGGAGGTACAGTGTTTACAATAACCATAAAAGATCCTCCTCTAATTCACCTCAGTTTCTGAAGGTCATAATAAAGGTCATCCAGACTTAGCAGGCTTCCCAGATAGCCCTAGCACTACAGGAAATCTGTAGCACAGAGTTCTCAAGAAGAAACCCATATCTGAACCGTGTTTCATATTCCCGCACCAGACCGAAATGGAATGGGAAAGAACATGAACCACTCTAGCCTAGGTGTCACTCAGGTCCCAGGTATAGGACCTTAAACTCTCAATAGAACCCCACCCACCAAGACAAAACCAGATCCAGCCAAATATAGTATGACAGTATGATGTATATAAAGCTGTAAAGAAAGCAGTAAACAAACTGTACATAAAGTAATAAAATAAAACAAATATACAAACACAAATAGCACATAACACCCCAGTAAACACAAATCAAACAAGCGCTAGGAGGAACCCACAAAAAGAACCAAAAGCCCTGGTTACAGTATAAGGGTCCCCAGCAGAGTCGCCAAGATGTCGCTCCCGATAAATGGGAATGGCCCAGATAAGGGTACAGACGCGAACGGTCGGCGAAAGGAGGATGTGAGAGCACACAGGAGTGAACTCACAGGGAATGAATAGAGTCGCCAGCTAGGCATTTTTATCCCGAAGGAAAGGTAATGCTGCATAAACCTAGAAAGAACATGGATAAGAAGGTTGCGAACCAGAGAGACTGAGAAAGGGGGTTGGTTACAACCTGGGAAGGTATTAGCACCCAGATTGTCCGTCGTACTCGACGGGATCCACGCTTATAAGATTTGTGTTTTAAAAGGGTAGTGTCAGTGCAATTTGTGTATAAGAGCTGGAAAAGGATGTACAGGTGTCAGTGCAAAAGAAATGTGAAATGGAGTATGTGAAGTGTCAGTGTAAGAAATGAATGGGATGCTCAGAAATATGAGGCTAAAAGAATGATGCTGGAAAAAAAGGGAATATACAGAGACTTTTGTTCGATAACTGTTAAGTTATGCCTACGTATCCTCTCGTGCAATGAGGAAGTCAGAACACCGTAGTTCGACCCAAAGAGACTGAAAGGTGAATTGACTTGTGAACTACTTACTTGTCTATGCTCAAGTGTATGACCTGTCTGGCTCAGGTGCAAACTGTCTTGCATTAGACGGAAGAAGCAGGTTCTCGTTTGTGAATGAATAAGATGAGAAAAGAATCCCGGAGGAGACGATTATTGTTTGTTTTTTGAGTTTTCAGTCTTTTATTACTTTTGAAAGTTTGTCATAAGTTAATGAGCTTAAGCCTAAACCAATGGGTTAGTAAACTCATCACATCTTCCCTCTAATTAGGGGTAATGAGAATACCTTAAGTGTGAAGTCAGCTTCTCACACTTAATCACCATGGTGCAGGATTAAGATCATTAACCTACTTGTGATTATTTAGATGTTTTTGGTGTTTTTGTTTAGTGTTAAGTAATTAGATTAAGCCATAATCAAGGATTAAACAGACTCATTACACCATCCTAATAGAAGGATAATAGATGAGAGTGTTTAAGCTGAGGAATGCTCCTCAACTTAATCCATGATTAGGGATTAAACCCATGACAAAACAAAACCTTTACTAAATGGATTTTAGTTAATGATATGATGATGAAGTGGATTTTATGATTTGTAAGACAACTTGAGGAGGACTTGTCCATTAACACTAGGGTTAGTCCTTCTTAACCAATTAAGGAAGAATTAGAACCCTAATGCAATGCCCAAGTTACAAGTGTGATGTCTTGATGATTATTAAGTGAATTGATTAAGAGATTTAAACACATTAAGGGTTTAACACTTAGGATTAAAGTTATACACTCCATCCTAATAGAAGGATGCAGGTATAAGCTTAATCACAAAGCCTTAAAGCCTTTAGGGTTTAGTCCCTGATTATGAGATGAGAAGAGAAGACTCAATGAGACACAAAGGTAAAACTAAGTGGGGAACTAATCAAAACCCTAATCATTGTCATGCTTGGTTGTTCCTAAGGTTTGTGAGGTTTACAAGAGACATCTTCAGAGGAACCACCAGGAAGCAGATGAAAGGATCAAAGAGAAGCAAAGTAACTTGCTTCATTTAAGAAGGCAAGTCACTTGAAGAAAGAAAGTAAGAGGAAGAAGAAAGAGCAAGCTCAATCTTAAACACAAGACAAAATGCAGCAATGATGCATAAGAGGGATGAAAAGAAATTGTGAGAAGTGAAGGCAAATTCACTTCTCAAAGTGACTTACCACCTGAAAAGTTAGCAAAGGAATGGAATGCAATGCAAATGGAATGCAATATGATGATGCAAACCAAAACCAGAAGCATATGTGTGATGATAATGATGCTATGAGATGAGGCAAACATGAAACAAAGCATGGGGATGATCATACAAACCTATGGATGCAAATGAAGCAAGTTTAGAACCATGATCATACATGAAAAGTTATGAAATGCAAATGGCATACAACATGGCAAATGCAAGAAGCAATGATCAAACATGATTCTAATATGTCTTAAGATGTATTATGAATCAAATGGATGCATGAAATGCCATGGAAAGTCATGGTATGCAAGCAAATACAAGATGGATGCAAAAGGAAGCCCAAATTAGGGTTTATGATCAATGCATCAAACAAAAATCAAAACCAGAAGCAAACATCATGATAAAAAATTGAAAATGCATTCAAAGGAACCCTAGACCTATACAAACTCACTGCCCAAAGGAGGGGTTCTAACTCTTAACCTAATGAGGGTTATGAATTTCTTAAGTATGCTAGGGTTTTAAGGTACCTTGTCAAGAAAAATGTCAAACAATATGAAAATGCAAAATCAAATCATGCCAATTTAATCCTATAAACTACATGATGTGCAAGACACAATGCAAAAAGAATCAAAGTCCAACTCTCAATGGTTAGGCAGAAATGAATTTTGGAAGTTTGGAACAAAATATTGCCTTGTAATGATTTTAATTCCATGAAAAATTGTCAAAAGACATCAAGATCAAAAAAGAAATTTGGTTTGAGGGTTGGACAATGTTTCTAAATGATTTTAAATGTTTCATGAATTTTTTGGTGATTTTTAAATACCTAAAAGTATTTTTAATTAATTAATTCTCATTAATTAATTAAAAATAAACTTTTAAATAATTTAAAAATAATTTTTAATGAAAAAAATAAAAATAAAAATGTTTTTGGTTTCTGAAAATTAATAAAAGTTTGTACAAAAATTTTCAGAATTTTTAAATGATTTTTACTATTTTAAATAAAATGAGCAAAACAAATGAAATTAAATGAAAAATAAAATGAATTAAATCTGAAAATGAGAAAGTCAGCAAGATCAATGGCTGGAATTCAAACCTACACGCGCGCGAATTGACTTGGCGCCACATCCAAGGGCTGAAATTCAAAATCTCCTAATTATGATTAAACCCTAATCAGAAACCCTAATGACTTTCAGATGACCGGAACAATGTTCCGGTCATCTTCTCCGGCAAGCCACTTATGCTATCTCACTCCCTACGCATCCCCAAGCCCTCTAACTTTCCAGAAATGATCCCCATAACATCCCTAACAAGAATCACTCACCAAAAATCATTTATTCAAACTCAAAATCATGAATCGAAGCAAAACGGAAAAAATGGCAGGAATTTCAGAAGATCAATACATGCTCAATACTCAACTATTTTCAAAAATAAAAACATCATGGTGATCAGTGAGGCATGTAGAATCATTCTATAACATAAAATGAGAGTTCTGGAAAAATAAATGCCATGGCTACCTGAGCTTGAGCTTTCGAATCAGGGACTTTCTGGCCAGTTCTTTGCTTCAAATCCACTCCAAAGAACCTCCTAAGAAGCTTGCAATGCTTGGTTGGAGTTTAAATAGCCTCTGGAGAGAGTTTGCAGAATCTCAGTTCATGAAATGTGAAAATCGTGTTTTTGATTGTGGAGGTTTTAGGGCAAAATGAGGGCAGGGAAATGATCAGCAAGGTTTATGGAGTTGAATGGTGAAAAAAGTTTGAAGGTTTGATGGCTGAATCAAGAGATTCGAAGGCTTTTGAAAATGAGAGGATTTTTGAGTATGCTGTGTTCTTGGAGCTTTCAGGCTTGTGTGTCTTATGAGAATGAATCCTTGGGATGTGTTTGTAAAGTTTGGATTGGGCAGAGAGTGGTTGTGTCACTGTGGGATTGGTATGGCTTCAAATTGCAAAAAGTCAAGCAAGTTGTACTTGGAGGTATGGGCAAGTGGCATGCTAGGATAGGAGCATGGTTGAGTTCAGCAAGGATCAAGGAATGCTTTTGGATCAGATTTTATGAACTGAGGCAAGTGGATGAGAAGTTTTGATCCCTTTTGCAAATTGTCACAACTTTGGTCCCTTTTGTAATTCTTGAAGTTTAAGGCATAGAACTTAAAAAATTATTGGGCCAATCTGAAGTTTAAGTCATGTGTGATGTTTGTATGAAGATTAGAAGTCTATTTGATAGCTCAATTTGCCTTGACAAGTGAATTTGCAACTTTGCCTCTTTGGTAGAAAACTTGAAATTATGTGATTTTTCCCAACTTTGACAAGCCATAACTTTTGATCCAAAATGAATTAGGTCATGTTCTTGTACTTTTGGAAAAGGTAATGATCCATTCTACAACTTTCATGACCAAAGTATTTTCATTTGAAGCATTTTTGAATCAAAAAGTAAAGGTTGAAAAAGTTTCCTAAAATGGCAATTTCATTAAAAGTCAAACTTTCCCAAAACGTCAACTTTGCAAATGACTTGAGATTCTTCAATTTTTTGAACTTCTAACATCTTCTATGATCAAATAAAGATCATACACAATCAAAATGATGAAGAACACCCTTTGGTTGGGTCATTGGGGGCCTCAGATGCCCTGATTTTACACTGACTTGCTTGAAAAGTCAACTCTTGATCAGATGACTTCCCCATGGAATTTCTTCATGAAAATTGATATGCATACTCCCTATTCCATATAGAGACCAATAGAAACAAGAATGACAAAAAAAATTGGAGTTATGGCCTCTGAAACCAAAACCCTAATTCTAGGTCAACTGTGCAGTCAAACTTGGCTCTGCTTCCATACCATTCTCAGTTCTTGTGATTTTTTTGACATTCTTGACTTTGAGAGGATATAATATGATTCTTGAACATACATGGACCCCTTTGAAGTGATTGATGGCCTTTGGAGTGGCTCAAGAAGCTCTTGGATTGCTCAGATCACAAACCCTAGATGCAGATGACTTTGAACCAAAGCAATGAATCAAAAATGTGGTATGAGATGCTATGATTGGAATTATGCATATGAAATGATCACAAGCCATGGTGTGAATGGGTGAGGGCAAATTTGGGGTGTTTACACACAAGAATCTCAGAAGAAGCCAAAAGTTCTCGGTTGATTCAGAGGAGTTTAAGTAGAATATTGGTTTTATGGTGCAATTTGAAAAAGTTGTAACTTATGCTCGGAAACTCATTTTTCCTTGAAAATCAATAGTTTAGACCGTTTCGGTATTCTCTACAACTTTAGTGTTCGGCTCGGAGGCCAATTCATCAAGGAAAATGGTGGGAATTATTTGTTTCTGAAATTTCGATTTCGTCGATTAACTGTGCTAGCGTTATTCAAGAGTTTGTAACTTCTGATTAGGTCAACATGTCTGAGAGATTCATATGCCAAACGTTATGTCTTGATATCCTTTCCAAATTTTGGGTTTTGGCCGAGAACTAATTCTTTGAAGAATATCTCCGAATGTGCGAGTTTTTAGAGTCGACATAGTGAAAAACAGTGTTGAACCGGTGAGTTTTGAACACTAAAAAATTCATAACTCTTGGCTCGTTCATCGGATTGATGTTGTTCTGGTGCCTAAAATTCCGTTTAGATGTTATATTCATTATGTGAATTCATTTTGGGTTAGGTCCGAGCGGAAGGATCTCGAAAATGCGAATTACCAGTAAGGTTCTTTGATGCAGTGTATTGTCTGTCAGATTTTGTAAAATTCATAACTCGGTCAATTTTCATCGGATTGCACCCGTTCTTGAAGCGTTGGTTCACAAATTTTATCCTCTTCAAGTTCAAAGACAAACGTGAGTTCAAACAGTGCTCCAAAGATTGTCGTTTTGGTTTATTTCACAAAACTGAAGTGTTGAACCGAAGAAAAAGACTGAAAGTGGTTTCACGAGAAAATTCATATCTCCCTCGTCGTTTGTCCGGTTGAGCTTACATTTTAACACTAAGTCACTGACTCATAGATCTACAACTTTGCTGACAATGTCGAGTCGAGATTGTGCTCTGAACAGGTTGACCTCGTCACATTTTCGAGTAGCGGACACCAAATAAGCCAAAAAAACAACTTATTCAGTGACGTCTTGCAGCTTAAACGTATCGATCGCACTCAAATTTGATTGTATGATGTCCGTTCTTTTTGCATTGCAATCATGATTCAGAGACGGACGATGTTATGGAAGGCTCAGAGTCAAAATTTCTTGCCGAAGATATTGTTATTTTCACTTAAGCCGAAATTCTACCTTTTGCCTTTCATTTTACACTCCACTATATATTCTTTTGACCCACAATTTGTCTCATAACTTTAATCATAATTTATAAACACCAAAAACTCTCACAAACTCTCTCTAAAGGATCAAAGTTCATTCTCTTAACTCTTTCTCAAGAACACAACAACAACTTCATCAAGAACTCAAGAATACAACAATTCTAACAAGCTTCCGGTAGCCGAGCCGCCACGAACCACCACCTCCGTCAACTTCACCACCGTGCGACAACCATCTTCTGCCACTGGTAGCCACGCGACCTCTCCCTCTATCCTCCATTCACGATCACGTCTCAATTCCTCCGAATACGCATTTTCTTCGTCGATTCTCCATTCGGTAAGCTTCTTAAACTTTAATTTATGAATAATTGTTGCATTATTTCTTGAATTGAATTTTCAAGTTGAATTTATCTTGTGGAGATTATATGCATTGATTCATGATTTGATTGTTGATTGATGCTTGATTAATTGACCCTAATAATTGTTGTGGTTCATAATTGGAAATGATTTTTAAAATTGACATACAATAATCGGTGCATGTTAGGTGTTTGACAAAATTCTTAGGAAAGTTAATTATTGTGACTTGATATTGATTGAAGTGCGTGACTTTTAAATTCATGCTTGTTTCAATGTGCAAATTCGAAATAGGATAAATTGAGGCTTAATCGATGATGTTGTAAATGTATCGCGTGTCGAAAATATGTTTTGGTCATAACTTCCTAACCGTAGCGCGTTTTCGCGAATGTGAATAGTGTAAATTGATTTTGTTGATTATTCCGGAGCCATTGGTAAGCTTTTTAGTCGATTTCGGACAATTTTTTTGGCTATTTTGCTACTGCCAGCCGACGAAATCGGCCAAAAAGTATCACTTCCGAGAGGAATTTTCAAAAACCGATTGCATATTTGAATCCGTTGACACGTTTTCTAGTTACCATGCAATTTTCGTTCAATTCCAAGTCGGTGATTTTTGACGCGTTTTTTCTATTTTAAGGCTTTTTAAGTTCGGTTTGGTGCGATTTTGATGCATTGATCTTTTTTTGACTTGTACTTATGTTTATTGATCATTTGTCATTCATTGCATGTAAATTTGTTTGATTTTGGTTTGAGTTTGCATGTTGTTTATGTTAGAGCATAAGTGTTGCCCCGTTTTGAAACGTAAATTTCAATGCATGTCCATGACTCGTATATTCATCTTTCTACTTAATTTTGAGTTGTGAGGCATAGGTGCAACTTCCGGTTGCACCTCTTTTTGGTTTCGAATGCGTTTGTTGAGTTCATGCAAGGTTCTCGCAAAGATCTTAACGACGGTCATTTGGTTGGTATTACACTTTATTTGTGGGATACCTTTGGATTCAAATGATATTTTATGCCATTGTTTTTGTTTCGATTATGGTGGATCTTCACAAAGCTAATATGGAAGATAAGCATTTATTTTGCTCATGGGAGATTACAAGACCTTGCCTGAAGTTTTTGGATTTCTTTTATATGAAGAATCGTCACTTCGATCAAGTAAGTAATCTCGATGCTCCAGTTTTACGCATCATTCTAGTTGTATGCGGCTTAGGATCATATAACTTAAGGTGCATATTGAGCCCTCCCACCTGAGGCACTGGATTTATTTGTGATATATATTGATATGTGTCGATTTCAGATCTTAGGGATTAGGTTACGGATTGTAGAATTCACTTCCTCTCGCTTTCCCTTAAAACATCGTTTTTTGCCCGTTTCGTCGCAATTATTAAAAATAGTTTTAGGTGAGATAAAATTCTGGAAAAATTCATAAGTTATCCTCATCCTCTTAATTAATTTTTCATATTTTTTAATCCGAGGTTTGATTGGTTTTAGTAATTAATTTGGATTTTTCATTCCAAGTTGTCCCAAAAGGAATGGTATTGATATAAGAGACCAAAACAATTTTTTCCCATAGGCGTGAGACCTATTTTTTGTGTGTGATTAACCACTGGAATTTGTGACATTTTTATGCTACTTAGGTATTTTTTTCATAAATTTTGGTGTCACTTTTGATCCACTTTGTGGAGTTATTTTTCGGCGATCATGCCTTGTTACCTTGCTCATCAAGTATTTGTTTTGGCACTTTGGTGCATAATTTTGTGAAATCCTTTTAGAATATATGATTTACTGACTCTACCATGTTAGTAATTTAATTTCATAATTTGTAAAGTCTTTTTGCTATTTTTCCATGTCATTTAGATTATAGGTCCAAATATGTGTTTATTTGCTCCATAACCTAGATATTAGAAAGGCATTCATGCCATTTGCTTGAGGCACCTTTTGGTAACTTTTAGGAGTTAATTATAGGTCACTTTTAAGTTCTTAATTCCAGTCATAGGTTACTTTTTGAACCATACTCATTTGGTTTGTTTTTGTGTTCCTAAGTGCATAATTATTTGAGCATGTTTAACTTAAACTAACTTCTCTTCTCCTCTAATTGTTAACATGAATTATGTGGAAATCATAAATGGATATTTATGCATAATAATTGCATCTCATAACTTTTATGCTACTGACCCATAATCATCTCATGCATATTCACATGTCATTCATTCTTAATTTGCATCCTTTGTGATCTTATGCGATGTTTGTTCACTTCTTCTCACATCTTCTTCTCCTTGCTCCATAGGACTAAACCATTGCATCCATGATTGTATATTCATTCATACACATTAATAAGTATTCACTACTGACTTAGATGCTCATTTCATGTATTAATTCATGCTTGTAAGCCATACGCATTCATACTTCATCCATAAACCCTAATTTGCATTTAGGTGAACTTAGGTGAACATTTTGTACATAGTTTGACATAGTTTGAACTAGTGAGGTATCCTAGCATCCTTAGGGACCTATAGCATGTAGCTACTGACTTTAGAAGTCATGTAACCTTTAGATACCTTCACCTTTATACTTAGGTCTTATTTTTAACCTTAGTTCCATTCTAGGACGTTTATGGTGCTTAATCACTTTTATGCTTTGATTTTACTTTCAATATGCATTGTCATGCTAACTTTTGTTTTGTAGGGGGAAATATTGAGGTAAGCCTTAATTCATTCCTATCTCTTATGCATTTAATTTTTACTTGCCTTACATTTCATACTTGTGCTTTGCTCTTAGGCTTTCCCTTTCTTTAGAGATAACTTAACTTCCTTAGGAAGTAAGTTGAGTTCTAATTCTCTTTTCTTCTTTTCCTTTTCTTCCTTGGGATTAGAAAACTTCACAAACCATTAGGATCACATTTTGAATATAATAATTAAATTAGGGTCAAGTCTTAGTCCCCCTTAATTTTTCCCCTTTTTCCACTTGAGTCTTTCTTTCTCACCTCATGAAAAAAAATACCTAATAAAGGTTGAATGTTCTTATACGCCATGAGACTTTGTTGCGGAGTACTTATAAGCGTCCTGTTTCGGGGCGAGGTGTAAGTATTTACCACGATGGATAGGTCTTAGTATGAGAATGTTCACAAACAAATTCAAAACATTTCTCATAAAAGACAAAAACAAACAATAAGCGACTATCCTACGGGAACTTCTCTTTCTCATCTCATTCATTCTGAACGCAAACTCGCGACGACTTATCTCGCATGCAAGACGGTAAACGCACTCGTATCAGACGAGCCTGCAACACCTGAGCATAGACATACACAGTTCTAGTATAAAAAACACAAAAAAATAGTTCCCGCCTTAGTTAGGCGAACTACGTCGACTCTGATCCTCATTATCCCGCCGAGGTACGTAGGCAGCGGGGTAGGGCCCGTTCGAGCATATTCTTTATTTTCCCTACATTTTCCCCATTCTTTATTTTTGTTCTCTTTTTGTTCCATTTCTCATTTCAGTTCCAGTTCCAGTAGCAGTTCTTTGTTCAGCAGTATCTTATTTCATACCCTTTGAAACAAACAAGCAAGCGTGGATCCCGTCGGGAATGGTGGACGGTTTTGGAAAATCACACACCACTGGAAACCTACTTATCTCCACTTCTCTTTCCACTGACAACGATGCAAATAAACCAAACAATTGAACTTCGTCCACTTAAAGTTTCTTCAACTCTTTCGCGGATAGGAAACTCTCTTCTTCATCGTCCAAAGAAGGAAACCTTACTAACTTATGATAACAATCTATATGAACTCGATTAAATTGCAACCAGTTCATACCCAAAATCACATCCAAACCTTCCAACGACAAACAAACTAAATCCATAACAAAATATTTACCATACATGGTCAAAGAACAACTTACACACACCAAAGAAGTAGTTACTAAAGGCGTACTATTAATAAAGCATGTACCTTTAATCAAACGGTCTGAACTAGTAGTATCCTTCCATGCTAATGCAAACACATTTCCGCCCGCTTGAGCTTGCTTCGGCTTAGTACACTTAGTACTAATGTGACCAAATTCCCCATAATTGAAGCACTTCACAACATTCCTCCTACACTCGGTAGTAGCATGTCCAAGACCTCCACAGTTTGAACATTTCACAATATTCTTACCACACTCAAAAGACTTGTGGCCTATATCGCCACACTTGTAACACTTAATGGGACCAGAACTCCCTCCAACAGATCTCCTATCAAAGTTTCCCCTATGTTTGCCCTTATCAACGGGTGTCACATAAGGTCCATGTCTAGCTTGTTGCTTCCCTTTCCTCTCATTCACACTCTTGTAGTGTGTTGAACGAGCTTTGATATCTTCTTCAAAGATTCTACAACATTAAGTCAAATCCGAAAACCTTCTGATTCTCTGATATCCCACAACTTGCTTAATCTCAGGACGCAAACCATTCTCATACTTAATGCACTTAGAAAACTCAGCAGTAGCAGCAACATAATGAGGATGAAACAGAACCAATTCCACAAACTTAGCAGTATATAGTCAACCACTGACATACTACCTAAATTCAGCTCAAGGAATTCCATCTCCTTTTTCCCTTCACACTCTCAGGGTAGTACTTCCCTAAGAATTCAATACGAAAAACTTCCCAAGTTATCTCTTCATCATTCTCCTCAAGGGTTTGACTTCTACCGACCCACCAATCATCAGCTTTTTCCTTCAGCATGTGAGAACCAAGTCTCACCTTACTCTCTTCAGCACAATCCATGACTCTGAAGATTCTCTCAATTTCCTTCAACCAATTTTGAGCACCATCAGGATCAAATATCCCCTTGAGACCGGCGGTTGATTCTTCCTGAACTCATCATTCGCATTCACATTCGGCGCTCCCTGCACCGCCCTAGCCATTGCTTCCAGAGCAGCAGCCATCGTATTATCGTTTCTGCCAGCCATATTCTGATTATTCCCAAGGACAACAACAAGATTAAACAAAAGTTCAATCACAACAACATCAAGACAGACACAACTGACTCGAACACTGGCTCTGATACCACTTAATGTAACACCCCCTACCTATACCCCCAAATAATCAATTAAATCACTTAGGCACATATTAAAAATTTCATCAGAGTATAATTAAACATGGTATAAAAGAGGCATGTCACATTATGCTTGAATTTAAAAACATACAACACCTGCTTAATAAAGATATGCAACAAACAGGGTAACTCACATACACAAGGATTTCTTCCTTACACCCGTATTCATCAATGCATTAAACAGCGAAAACAAAACATAACAATTTCAAACTTATATACTTATCATAAATATATCTGCAAGTTTGAATCACCAAAATACTTCTATGTTTACATAAAACATTTCACATCCTATACAAATGTATCCACAAAAGGCATCAAGTCAACCCTAGCTACCCGGTGCTACATATCAGAACCGACCGACCAAAAAGATGAAGACGAACTTCACAAAATATCATCCAGCAACCTACTCTGCAATGCCTCATAGAGCATCATAAAACAGCAGAAGGGTGAGAAACATTATCATAATAACATTGCATATAATTATATATCTCAACATATAAAAATGCACATGAAACATATTCTCACCACACATTTCAATCCTAATCACCTATACACATCGCAACGTGTACATACACAAATCAAGCATGTTCATCATGCACCAATTCACTATTTCACATAAACTTACATCATTTATGTTTATTCCTCAATTCTATTCATTCCGCAGAAACATACAACTAGTTATGTTTAATCACACATATACATTACAAATGTATAAATCACGTACATATACATATCAAACATGCATATATATCAGCAAGTATGTTTCATCACACATACTATCACCTCCATAATACTCCAAATAAACATTTACACATACATGTTTATTTCTACATATCATAATTAAAATGATAAAAATGCAACTCATAGAGACCGACACACGACTCTATGCAGATGCAAATGCGGTACCGACTCAACATTTCAGCAGGTTCTCTCAGGAACCAAATGGAATCATCTCTTGTTACTTAAAGTAACTCCCCGTCGGGCACACGATGTTCCCCATTTCTCACACCCCACATGGGCACACAATGTTTATGGATTGCTCACACCCCACACGGGAACACAATCTGATTGCTCACACCCCACACGGGCACACAATCAATGTGAATAAAATCCCTCATCGCTCACACCCCACTGCAAACACCCCAAATTTGCCCTCACTCATTTCAACATGGCTTGTGATCTTTTCACATGCATAAGTTCAATCATATCATCTCATATGGCATGTTTGCTTCACTGCATTGGTTCAAAGCCATCTGCATCTAGGGTTTGTGATCTGAGCAATCCATGAGCTATCTGAGCCACTCCAAAGGTCATCAATAACTTCAAAGGGGTCCATGTATGTTCAAGCATCATATTATATCCTCACAAGGTCAAAGAAGTCAAAGAATCACAAGAACTGAGAAAGGCATGGAAGTAGAGCCAGGTTTAACTGCACAGATGACCTAAAATTAGGGTTTTGGTTTCAGAGGCCATAACTCCAAATATTTTGGTAATTCTTGTTTCTATTGGTCTCTATATGTTATTAGGATCATTCATATCAATTTTCATGAAGAAATTCAAAGGGGAAGGCATCTAATCAAAGGGTGACTTCTTGAACAAGTCAGTGCAAAATCAGGGCATCTGAGGTCCCCAATCACCCAACCAAAGGGCATTCTCCATCATTTTTATTGTTTATGATCTTTATTTGATCATAGAAGATGTTAGAAGTTCACAAAATTGAAGAATTTCAAGCCATTTGCAAAGTTGCCTTTTTGGGAAAGTGACTTATAATGAAAACTTGCCATTTTGGGAAAGTTTTTCAACCTCCTCTTTTTGATTCAAAAATGCCTCAAATGAGAAAACTTTGGTCATGAAAGTTGTAGATTGGATCATTCCCTTTTCAAAAATTACAAGAACTCATTCTAATTCATTTTGGATCAAAAGTTATGGCTTGCCAAAGTTGGGAAAAATCATGAAATTTCACTTATGCACCAAAGGAGGAAAGTTGCAATACTTCATGCCAAGGCCAATTATGACTTCAAATCAACTTCTAAACATTACACAAACATAATTCATGACCCAAAATTCAGAATGCACCAAAGAATTGCTCATTTTCATGCCTTGATCATTAAGAAACTTCAAAAGGGCCAAACTTAGTGAAATTTGCAAAATCTCCCACAACTTCCCACAAACTTGCTAATTGGCCCCAATCTCATTTCCATGGTCATCCTTGAATCAAGCTGCAGCAGACATGCTTTTGTTCTAGCCTTGAAACAGCCCATACCTTATAGTACACATAGACTTGACTTTTTGCAAAAGGGGCCATGCCAATCACATTGTGCCACCACCAACCCTCTGCCCTATCACAGTTTGATAAGTGGACAAAATGAGACTCAAAACACACAAAAGGCAAGCCTGAAACCACATCATCACCATAGTTCACAAAAGCTCTCCATTTTGCATTTTCTATCGAATCTCTCAACTCATCCATCCATTCTCCAAACTTCTTCCACCATTCATCTCAAAATGCTTCACTGATCATCCCTGACCCATCAAAACAGCCTAACAACACCACAAACAGAAATACGATTTTCACCTCCTCTGAACTGGAAGCTTCAAAACCCTCCATATAAATCCATTCCAAGCTTACCAGAAGCATCAGGGAACTCAGTGGAGTGGAATAGCACAAAGAAGAAGGTCAAAAAGTGCAGGATTTGAAAGCTCAATCTCAGGTAGCATGATGAACAATTTTTCCAGAACTCTGATTTCTTGTTAAAATATTGTTCTATGTGTTGCCCTGATCATGGGGATGTATTTATTTTCGAAAATGAGCCAGAGATGAGCATTTTATGTTGCTCTGAAACTTTTTCCCTAAATATGTTCCTCTTCGATTCTCCTTGTGTGAGTAAAATAAATTGTTATTGATGCTGGATTCTTGTTATTCAATGTTAGGAGAAGGGTTCTGGAGATTTTGGCGTGTTTTTGTAGCTTAGGGAGAGAGATAAAAATTTTCAGGGAGGGATGTCACCGGAGAAGAACACCGGAGCTCTTCTCCGGTGACCTGAAAGTCATTAGGGCTTTAATCAGGTTTAGGGTTTATTTGAATGTGAGCCATTGGATTTTGTTTCCCGCGCGCGTTTCAAGGGGTGAGATTTAGTCATTAGCCCTAATTATGATTTAATAATGTTTAATTAAATTAATTAATGAAATTAGCCAGGTTTGAACTTGGGCCATTGGATGTGGCGCCAAGTCAACAGCTTCAAGCCCAGATTCAATTTGGACTCTCCGTTTTGCATACTTCTCCTTTTATTTAATCTTATTTCATTTTATTTGCATTAAACTTTCACGAATTTTTAAAAATAGTAAAATGCATTAAAAAATTCTGAAATTTTTTGTCAAACCTTTTATTAATTTTCAGAACCCAGAAATATTTTTATTTTTATTTTTTGCATTAAAAATTATTTTTAAATCATTTAAATGTTTATTTTTAATTAGTTAATGGAAATTAATTAATTAAAAATGCATTTAGGTATTTAAAAATCACAAAAAAATTCACATTGCATTTTAAAACATTTAGAAACATTATCAAGACCTCAAAACAAATTTCTTTTTGGTCCTTGATGTATTTTGACAATTTTCATTGGAATAAAATTTGTTTAAAGGCAATATTTTTGTTCAAACTTAGAAAAATTCATTCTGCCTAACCATGAAGAGTTTGATGATGGTTCTTCTTGCATTGCATCCTTCATAGCATATAGTTTCTAGGGTAAAATTAGTTTGAATTTATCTTTGATTTTCAATTTGATGAGTATTTTTCCTTTTAAGGTACCTTGAAACCCTAGTTGACTTGAGAAAATCATAACACCCATTAGGTTAAGAGTTAGGTCCCCTCCTTTGGGCAGTGAACTTGTGTAGGGTTAGGGTTCCTTTGATCCCACTTTCAATTTTTTATCTCATGCTTTGCTTCTGATTTTGAATTTTTTCATCTCATGTTGTACATAAACCCTAATTTGCTTCTTCATTTGAATTCACCTCTCATTTGCTTGCATTCAAGAACTTACCATGACATTTTGTGCATCCTCATGACATATAAGACATCTTAGGACATATTAGAATCATGTTTGATCATTGCATCTCTCATTTGCCATGTTATGCATTCATATCATTTCATAAACTTTCATGAATCTTTATGGTTCAAAGCATGCTTCATTTGCATCCTCCCCCATGTATGATCATCCACAACTCTTGACATGTGTTTGCATCATCTCTTAGCATCATTAACATCATGTTTATGCTTCTGATTTTGGTTTGCATCTTTGCATTTCATCTCATTCTCATTGCATTTCATACCTTTTGCTAACTTTTCAGGTGGTAAGTATTTGAGAAGTGAATTTGCCTTCACTTCTCATAATCTCTTCTCATCCCTCTTTTGCATCATTGCTTCATTTTATCCTTGTATTAGAGTGAGCTTGCTCATTCATGTTCATCTTTTACTTTCTTTCTCCAAGAAACTTATCTTCTTAAGTGAAGTAAGTTGACTTGCTTCTCTCTGCTTCTTCTTCCTCGTCTGCTTCTTCCTTGGTGGTTTTTCTCCTGAAAATCTTTTGCAAGCCTCATAAACCCTAGGAACAACCAAGCATGATCACAATTAGGGTTTGATTAGTCCCCCATCTATTTTTACCTTTGTGTCATCTTTGAGTCTTCTCTTCTCATCTCATAACCAAGGACTAAACCTTAAAGGTTTTAAGGCTTTGTGATTAGGGTTATGCCTGTATCCTTCTATTAGGATGGAGTGTATAAATTTAATCCTAAGTGTTAACACCTTAATGTGTTTAAATACTTTAATCAATCCATCTAATAATCACTAAGACATCAAGCTTGTAACTCGGGCCTTGCATTAGGGTTATAATTCTTCCTTAACTGGTTAAGAAGGACTAACCCTAGTGTTAATGGACAAGTCCCCCTCAAGTTGTCTTACAAACCATAAAATCCATTTCTTAACCTTACCATTAACTAAAATCCACTTTAATAAAGGCTTTGTTTTTTCATGATGTTAATCCCTAATCATGGATTAAGTTGAGGAGCCTTCCTCAGCTTAAATGTTCTCATATATTATCCTTCTATTAGGATGGTGCAATGAGTCCATTAAATCCTTGATTATGGCTTAAACTCATTACTTAACACTAAACAAAAACAACAGAAACATCTAAGTAATTACAAGTAGGTTAATGATCTTAATCCTACACCATGGTGATTAAGTGTGAGGTGTTTACACTTAAAGATGTGATGAGTTTACACTTCACCTCACACTTGCATTCTTACACTGACACTTCTCTTATACACTTCACCTTTCTTTTACACTGACACTTCCCTTTAAGCACAAACTTTCAAGCGTGGATCCCGTCGAGTACGACGGACAATCTGGGTGCTAATACCTTCCCAGGTTATAACCAACCCCCTTTCTTAGTTTCTCTGGTTCGCAACCGTCTTATCCATCTTTTCCTAGGTTTATGCAGCATTACCTTTCCTTCGGGATAAAAATGCCTAGCTGGCGACTCTATTCATTCTTCTCTTTCGCCGACCGTTTGTGTCTGTACCCCTTTTGACCAGGTGTCATTTGGTAGGAGCGACAGCTTGGCGACTCTGCTGGGGACCCCTATACTGTAACCAGGGCTTCTGGTTCTTTTTGTGGGTTCCTCCTAGCGCTTGTTTGATTTGTGTTTACTGGGGTGTTATGTGCTAGTTGTGTTTATTTATTTGCTTTATTTATTGCTTTATGTACAACTTTATTTATTGCTTTCCTTCTCAGTTTTTCATACTCCATACTGTCATTATCATTGCTGGATCTGGTTCCTGTTTTGGTGGGTGGGGTTTCATTGAGAGTTTAAGGTCCTATACCTGGGACCTGAGTGACACCTAGGCTAGAGTGGTTCATGTTCTTTCCCATTCCATTTTGGTCTGGTGCGGGAATATGAAACACGGTTCAGATATAGGTTTCTTCTTGAGAACTCTGTGCTACAGATTTCCTGTAGTGCTAGGGCTATCTGGGAAGCCTGCTAAGTCTGGATGACCTTTATTATGACCTTCAGAAACTGAGGTGAATTAGAGTAGGATCTTTTATGTTTATTGTAAACACTGTACCTCCGGGTTAGAAGTGTTTACACTTCTCATAACTGATCCAAGTCTGAGGATCCTTGTTTTAGAACATTACTTGTGAGGGGGTTGGGCTGTTTACAGGTTTGCAGGTACCATTGGCCACATCATACCCTGTTACTTTTTTTGTTTAAAGAGTACCTCATTTTGGACAGTTCTTGTGATTTAACCCTGGACATGTGACTCTTTATTTGAGTCCCCCACCTTGGTTACTGGATTTCTGAACCTCCATCTGGACTTCTTGAACATACATGAGCCTATATCAAGACATATAATCAGATCTAGCTTGATCACAAACCCTTTCATATCATTTGAATACTCATCATTTGCATCATTTAACATTTGCTTATTTGTTTTTCAGGGTATCCACATTACATCTGGTTTGGTTTTGACCCCTTCTTCTGCATAGACCTCTGCTTCATCAGTTATCTGCTTCAGTTATCTTCATCGTCATCAACATCATCCTATCAGTGGTTCATCTCTAGTATCAGTTTTGACCCTCATCAGCACCTATCTTCATCATCTTCAGCAGCATTCATGACCACTCCTAGGAAGAGCAACATTTCCTATCATTTCTTTGAGCCTGTGTTGACTGGTGTCAGGCAGGTCCAGTCACTTATCACACCTGACCACATCCCTTTGTTTAGAGAGCATTATAGGGGTATCCTGGATATGGTTATGGACCTTGACCCTTCTCAGAGGAGCATGATCCACACATGCTTGCAGTTTTATGACCCTCCTTTGAGATGCTTCACATTCCCAGACTTTCAGCTAGGACCTCTGCTGGAAGAATTTTCTTCTTTAATTGGATTACTTATCAGGGGTGGAGTCCCCTTCAACCCAGAGATGACTTTTCCCAGCAATGGAGAAGTAGCAAAAGCACTGTACCTGGAAGCTGCCTTGAGTGAGCAAAGCATGACAACAAAGGCTGGGATCCCTGGTTTTCACTTGGACTTCTTGATTTCTCAGGCCATCCTGAAGGCCTCCTTGGGAGAGTGGAGGGTAGTCAGTGCATTGTTAGCCCTCAGCATATATGGGATTATATTGTTTGCAGATGAGCCTAAATTTGTCAGCAAGAATGCCATCCATCTTTTCCTTCTGAAGAACCCAATACCCACATTGCTAGGAGATTTCTACTACTCCATTCATCAGAGGAATGAGAAACAAAGGGGGAAGTTGGTGAGATGTTGTGCTCCTTTGTTTCACACCTGGCTGCTCAAACACCTGCCTAAGTCAGATGCCTTCTTGAACCCTCACCAGCAGAAGAATTGGGCCAAGAGGCTCATTGCCTTGACTTCAGATGATATCAGATGGTGCACCCAGAGCACCAAAGGCAAAGACATTATCACCAGTTGCGGGCAATACCCAAATGTACCTCTGATAGGAGTAAAGGGTTGAATCAACTACAATCCTTTGCTGTTTAAGATACAACTGGGCTATGCTTTGGTTCACCCTCCTAGAGTGCAAGATTTAGCTGAGACCCTGTATTGTGAAGTAAAACCTAATTCAGCTATTATCAGACAAGCATCCTGGGCTTGGGACAACATCCAGACAAAAGGGATGGCTATACTTGGGAGGTGTAATAATGTTGCTTCAGCTCAGTACTATGACTGGTCCCATGCTAGAGCTCAGATTACTGGTATGCCTTTCACCATTGAGGACATACCTGGACCCTCTACAGTACAGCCAGCAGCCACTGTCAGCCTGGAAGAATTTGAGAAGCTGAAGGAAAGGAATGAGAATCTGTCTCAAGCTCTGAAGAAGACCCTTTGGGAAAGGAGTGATGGTCGTCTGGACATTGAGAGGCTGGAGAAGCTTAGGGTGGAGCATCTGGCCAAGATTGAGAAAACAGAGGACTACATCAGGAAGGCAAGGGCTGGGGAACAAATATTGAAGAATGCCTGTAAAGAAGCCAAAATTCAGAAGGCTAGGACTGAGTTCTATCTGCAAGAGAGTCAGGCTAGGTGGGTCAGGATCACTGAAGCCCGAACACAAGAAGATAAAAGAACTCAAGCTAAGATTGAACAGCTAGAGGCCAATGAGAAGAAGCAGTAGGAGGCTTTGTTGGCAGCCCGGAAGGAGATTTCAGAGTTAAAGCTTAGGGCTGGATTGAAGAGATCAAAAGACCAGGACAGGTACAAGAAGCTGACCACTGCCATTGCTACCAGGAACCTCCTCATTAGGACCATTACAGATCATCCAGCTAGTCCAGTGATTGAGGCACTTCTGAAAGAGATCAAAGAGGATGAGTTTGGACTGGATGTCTGACTCCTTTATTTGTTGTTCATTTCCATTTGATGTACTTTTCTTTTTGTTGTATTTTGACCCTCCAGGGGCATGTGTTGTAAAACAAACTATGTATTGTTCATCATTTGTAATGTATTAGTTTGCTTTCATTGGGTTTCTTTTCTCAACAAACATCAAGCATCTTCCTCGAGGTCTGGAAAGGTCAAAACCAAGAACCAAGCCGGATACCTTGGAAATCAAATAAGCATACTGCATTGCATACTAAATTTTGTTTTGTTTTGTATGTTTTAGTATTATCTTTGTTTCTAACTTTGTTGCAATCTCAGGAAACATTGCTCGCAGAAGAGTGTTCCCTGTCAACCGTGCGCACCGGTACCCTACTCGCAACAACCTTCCTGGTATCCAAATGGAGCAAGTACAGCAGGACCTGACTGAGGTCAGAACTCAGATGGCTAATGAAAGAGTGGAGATGAGGAACCAAATGACTCAATTCATGGCTGTAATGACTGGCTTGGCCCAGAGCCAAGAAAGGTTAAGGGAATTAGTGGAAAGACAAACTCCCGAGGAACCTCATCTTGGAACTGGAGGAACTAGTAATAATGAGAGAGGCCAGCCTCATGTTAATCCACCAGTATTTGGACCTCATCTGGATCCGGAAGTTAACATCCCGAGAAATGTGCCAGGTAATGCTGCTGGGGGAAGAATATTGCAAGAGGATCCCCAAGAAGAGCAATTACAGTCATGGGAGCTGGAGATGAAGTCTATGATAGGAGGTTGGATGAAATTGCTAAGAAGTTGAGATCTTTGGAGTCTCAAAACTCCTTGGGTTTCGATGTGATTGATATGGGACTGGTGGACGGGGTGAGAATTCCCCACAAATTCAAACCCCCGTGTTTTGAGAAATACAATGGAACCTCTTGTCCACGAACTCACCTGCAGTCTTTCCTGGGAAGACTTAAAGCTTATACTATGGATGAGAAGCTGTGGATGTTCTACTTTGAAGACAGTCTGACTGGGGCTTCAAGGGAGTGGTATTCACACTTGACCAGAGCTACCATTAGATGCTGGAAGGACTTGGATGAAGCCTTCATCAGGCAGTATCAATACAATCTAGACATGGCTCCCAACAGGACCCTCCTAATGGGAATGTCTCAATCTTCTAGAGAGAGCTTCAGAGAATATGCCCAGAGGTGGAGACAGCTTGCTGCTGCTGTCCAACCACCCATGTCAGAGAGAGAAATGGCCGACATGTTCATGAATACCCTGCAAGGAACCTATATTGATAGGCTGGCTGCCTTTTCTTCTACCAGTTTTGCTGACGTAGTTATAGCTGGGGAAAGGATTGAAAGCCTTTTAAAAATGGGCAAAATTTCTGATAATGGTGCAAGTTCATCCAGTAACCCCAGGAAGCCTTTTGTGGGACCCCGAAGAGCCGGTGAGACAAATGTCATTCATGCAAGTAGGGGCAGACCTCAGTATGTCCACAGATCAGTAGCAGCTATTCCTATTCCAGCTCCGATTCCTCAGCAATCAGCATATCAACAACAACAACCACAATATCAACAGCAAGTTCAGTATCCGCAATAGAAAACCTACAACAACAACAATAGCAATCAACAACAACGTCCCTTCCAACAAAGACCATCACAGGCAAACAGGGTGATTGACCCTATCCCCATGCCTTATGCTGCATTATTGCCACAACTCCTGAAGCTTAACTTGGTTGAGTTAAGGACGTTGGCACCACCAGATCCCCTCAATCTCCCAAGGAATTATGATGTCAACGCCAGGTGTGCTTTCCACTCCAATGCGCCTGGTCACAATACTGAAAAATGCAGGGCCTTACAAATGAAAGTCCAAGATCTGGTGGATTCTAAAGCCCTCAACTTTGCACCTCCTCCGAATGTCAACAGAAATCATATGCCTAATCATGGCGGGCCGAGGATTAATGCCATTGAGGAAGACAAACCATCTACCCTGATCACCAGTGTTGCACAAATTCGAACACCTTTGGTCGAAATTAAAGCTCAGCTTCTAGAGTGCCGAGTGTTCCCCGGGTGTGAGCTCGGTTGTGGGTATTGCAACATTGCAGTCAACGGGTGTGAAAATTTGAGAAGCGACATAGATGGTCTTATTAAGGATGGTATCCTTCAGATTTCAACAACGGCGCTTACAAATCCAGCAACTCCTTTAAAAACAATTCCTGATTCTTCTACAACAGCAGCAACAATCATTCCTACCGATTCATCAATATCATCAGCGGTTACTCCGTCCATCACTTCAACAAATCAAATGTCAACAACCCTTTTCTCTACAACATCAGCATCCATGTTATTGGATGAATCTTCTACAATGCCAGCAAAAATTCATGAAGATGTCTCAGCAGTCACAATCTACTATGACCCATCAGATGTTCCTCCCAACAGTAATTTCCAACAACAAGCAGTGGCACCTCCTGCCAGATCACCAGTCACAATTTACTATGATCCGCATACTGTCACAGTACCCTCCTCTGCAGCAATCAGTCCGGTCACCATTACGGTGCCTGGACCAGTTCCTTATGAAAGCAGCAATGCCATACCTTGGCATTATGGCTCTGATCTCTACTGCAACGGGGAGAGAATCACTCTGGATTCGTCAACCTCTTCTCCACAAATTGATAATGTTGGGGGAGGCGGAGGCTTCACCAGAAGCGGACGCCTTTTTGCCTCACAAGTACAAAGACCTAATGTTGAAGCAGAAGCTGCTGCCAAAGCAAAAGGAAAGAGTGTGGTATCTGAAGAGCCAATTGTCAAAGAAACTTAGAAGACATCTTTTGAACAAGATGTAGACGAGTTCATGAGAATCATAAAAAGAAGTGATTACAAGGTGGTGGATCAGCTTCACCAAACTCCCTCAAAGATCTCCATATTATCACTGTTGATGTGTTCCGAAGCTCACAGGAACGCATTGTTGAAGGTCCTGCACGCAGCATATGTGCCAGAGGAGATTACCGTTAATCAGCTAGAAACTGTGGTTGCAAATGTCAACACCAGTCATGGACTGGTATTTACCAATGCTGACTTAACAACTGAGGGACGCAACCATAATAAGGCTTTACATATCACCCTGGAATGCAAGGGTGTTGTTCTATCTCATGTACTGGTGGACACTGGGTCGTCACTCAATGTTCTACCAAAGAAAGCCTTGGTGAAGCTGGAGAATGATGGCTTGGCATTGCATCCGAGTAATTTGGTGGTGAGAGCATTTGATGGATCTAAAAGATCAGTGCTTGGGGAGATTGATCTGCCTGTGATGATTGGCCCGCAGACCTTCAAAACTACTTTCTTTGTGATGGACATTCAGCCGGCCTACAGCTGTCTGTTGGGTAGACCATGGATCCATGCCGCTGGCGCTGTTACGTCTACCCTTCACCAGAAGCTGAAATTCGAGTGGGAAGGCCAGATCATCACCATCTGTGGGGAGGAAGACATCTTTGTTAGCCATCTGGCTACGTATAAGTACATAGAAATGGACGGGGAGATCCATGAAACCATGAGCCAAAGGTTTGAGGCTTTGAACATTAATGAAGCATCTGCTGTACTGGGAACCTCCATAACGTCATATCAGCAAGCCCAGAAGTTTGTTGAAGAGGATACTGCCCAAGGCTGGGGCAAGCTGCTGCCCGTGGAAAAGAAAGAAGACAGATTTGGGTTGGGTTACAAACCAACTCAACAAGATCAGTCAGAGGCTGCCAAGGAGCCCAAGTTTTTCAGTGGGGGAATGCTCACCCCGGATGCTGTGAACAATTTAGAAGACAAGGAGGAAAGCGACCGCAACCTGGAGAGCTGGATACGTCCAAGGATCCCGGGGAGCCAAGTCCTTAACTGGTCTTCCCAGGAAATTATAAGAGTTACTCCTGCAGAGTAATTATTATTTCTTGTATTTTAAAGCATGCATCAAGTCTTGCATCTTGCCCAAGATGTCAAGACTCATTTTGTAACTGGGCCATCTTGTATTTTGTGCAAAGATCAATTAATGAATATCATGACATCTTTTGCAAATGAGTCTTTTCTTTTTTTCGCTGACTGCTTTTCATTTTTTCTTTTTGTACAAAAATAAAATGGCAATGTTTTTCAGAATAAAATAACTTCATTTTCACTTTTTCCAAATAAGATAAAATTGATCACTAAAATAAACCAATCTAAACCCTTGCAAAAAGTGCCTTTCAGACTGCACCGACAACAACACTGCTATGACTTCGTATGACTTTGACAATCCAATCAATCAAGCTGATGAAGGGGTTGAAGAAGATTATGAGCTACCTGAAGAGCTAGCCAGGTTGTTAAGGCAAGAGGAGAAGGTTATCACTCCTCATCAGGAGGAGATTGAAACGGTTAATCTTGGTACGGAAGAAGACGTGAAAGAAGTCAAGATCGGGGCCTACCTGCAAGATTCAGTGAAAGAACAACTAATTGAAATGCTTTGGGAATACGTGGATGTTTTCGCTTGGTCTTATCAGGATATGCCAGGGTTGGACACCGATATTGTCATGCACAAGCTGCCTCTGAAAGAAGACTGCCCACCAGTAAAACAGAAATTGCGCCGTACTCGCCCAGATATGGCAATGAAGATAAAAGAAGTGGTGCAAAAGTAGTGGGATGCCGGCTTCCTTGCTGTGACTAGCTATCCGCCGTGGGTTGCTAATATTGTACCTGTGCCTAAGAAAGACGACAAAGTAAGGATGTGTGTGGATTACCGGGACCTGAACAGAGCCAGCCCGAAAGATGACTTCCCTTTATCTCACATTGATGTACTGGTCGACAATACGGCTCAGTTCTCGGTGTTCTCCTTCATGGACGGATTTTCAGGATACAATCAGATCAAGATGTCACCTGAAGACATGGAGAAGACAACTTTTATCACACCCTGGGGCACATTCTGTTATAAGGTGATGCCATTCGGACTAAAGAATGATGGTGCTACTTATCAACAGGCTATGGTAACATTATTCCCTGACATGATCCACAAAGAAATTGAATGTTATGTGGATGACATGATTGCCAAGTCCCTCACAGAAGAAGACCACCTGGTGAATCTGTTAAAGTTATTCAAGCGTCTGAGGAAGTACCAGTTGAAGTTAAACCCCAACAAATGCACATTCGGGGTACGTTCCGGTAAACTGCTAGGATTTATTGTGAGTGAGAAAGGGATTGAAGTTGACCCTGATAAAGTTAAAGCCATTCAAGAAATGCCTGCACCTAAGTCTGAGAAAGAAGTTAGAGGGTTCCTAGGTAGACTGAACTACATTTCACGGTTCATATCTCACCTTACCACAACCTGTGAGCCTTTGTTCAAGCTGTTAAGGAAAGAACAAACGGTCAGGTCGAACGAAGACTGCCAGAGGACTTTTGACAAAATCAAGGAATACTTACAAGAGCCTCCAATCCTTATGCCTCCAGTTGAAGGAAGACCTCTAATCATGTACTTGACAGTATTAGAAGAGTCAATGGGGTGTGTGTTAGGCCAGCATGACGAGTCTGGTTGAAAAGAGTATGCAATATACTACCTAAGCAAAAAGTTTACCGACTGTGAACAACGTTATTCACTGCTCGAGAAAACTTGTTGTGCTTTAGCGTGGGCTGCTCGCCGACTAAGACAGTATATGTTGACCCACACTACCTTATTGATTTCAAAGATGGACCCAGTTAAGTACATTTTTGAGAAGCCAGCACTTACCGGACGGGTTGCAAGATGGCAAATGATCCTCACAGAATATGACATTCAGTACACATCTCATAAAGCCATCAAGGGCAGTGTATTGTCTGATTATCTTGCTGAGCAACCCATTGATGATTACCAGCCTATGAGATTTGACTTCCCCGATGAAGACATCATGTTCATAAAAGCAAAAGATCATGAAGAGCCTATTCACACTGAAGGGCCTGACCCAGAAGAAGAATGGACTATGATGTTTGATGGGGCGGTTAATATGAATGGTCGTGGTGTTGGTGCAGTACTCATTACACCTAAGGGAGTTCACATGCCTTTCTCGGAAAAACTCACCTTCAACTGCACTAACAATGAAGCCGAATACGAAGCTTGTATTATGGTTCTTGAGGAAGCCATTGACCTCAGGATCAAGACTTTGACTGTGTTCGGAGATTCAGCTCTGGTAATCAATCAGACCAATGGCAAATGGTACACGCACCAAGATCATCTGATACCTTACCGGGACTACACAAGGAGGTTATTGACTTTCTTCACAACAGTCAAGCTTGAGTATATCCCTCGAGACGAGAATCAGTTTGCAGATGCTCTGGCTACCATTTCATCTATGATCAAGGTCCAAGCTGCCAACTTTGTACCTCGGATCTCAGTGTCCAGACTTGTCAGACCAGCATATGTGTTCTCAGCAGATGTTGTTAAAGATGATAAGCCTTGGTTCCATGATATCAAATGCTTCTTGGAGGATCAAACATACCCACCTGGGGCATCTTCCAATGATAAGAAGACATTAAGAAGGCTAGCTGGTAGTTTCTTCTTGAATGCTGATGGTTCCCTGTACAAGAGAAACTTTGATATGGTACTTCTCAGATGCGTTGATAGGGTAGAAGCAGACTTGTTGATGCACGAGGTGCACGAAGGATCTTTTGGTACCCATGCTGGAGGGCATGCTATGGCTAAAAAGTTGCTAAGATCAGGTTATTACTGGATCACAATGGATGCCGACTGTTGTGCCTATGCCAGAAAATGCCATAAGTGCCAGATTTATGCGGATAAAGTGCATGTGCCTCCCAATCTTTTGAATGTAATGTCTTCACCCTGGCCCTTTTCCATGTGGGGCATCGATATGATTGGCAAGATTGAACCGACTGCCTCAAATGGCCACAGATTCATCCTGGTTGCCATTGACTATTTTACCAAGAGGGTCGAAGCAGCTTCTTATGTAAATGTTACCAGGCAAGTGGTAGCCCGATTTCTGAAGAGAGATATCATCTGTCGGTATGGAGTTCCCGAGCGAATCATTACTGATAATGGTTCTAATTTGAACAATAAAATGATGGCAGAACTATGTCGGGACTTCAAGATCCAACACCACAATTCTTCTCCTTACAGGCCAAAGATGAATGGCGCTGTAGAAGCGGCTAATAAGAATATCAAGAAGATTGTGCAGAAGATGGTGGTGACCTATAAAGACTGGCATGAAATGCTACCATTTGCCTTGCATGGGTACCGAACATCAATCCGAACATCCACCGGGGCAACACCGTATCAGCTTGTGTATGGTATGGAAGCAGTCCTACCTGTTGAAGTTGAACTACCCTCCTTGCGGGTACTAATGGATGTTAAACTGAGTGAAGCAGAATGAGTCCGATCCTGATACGAACAACTAAGTCTGATTGAAGAAAAGAGATTGGCTGCAATTTGTCATGGCCAACTGTATCAGAAGAGAATGAAGAAAGCCTTTGATCAGAAAGTCAGGCTTCGAGAGTACCAAGTAGGAGATCTTGTGCTGAAAAGACTCCTTCCTCCTCATACAGACCACAGGGGCAAGTGGACTCTGAACTACGATGGCCCATTCATAGTAAAGAAAGTTTTCTCCGGTGGAGCACTGATGCTCAACACTATGGATGGTGAAGACTTCCTGTCCCCTGTGAATTTAGATGCAGTTAAAAAATACTTCGCATAAAGTGACCCGCTGGACATAAAAACAGAATGTAAGGCCATGCAAAAATAGGCAAAAGTAAGGGAAAATAAATAAAAAATGTATACCCGCTGAGTTGAAAAGCCGCATTGGACAACTCAGGCAAAAATGGGTATCCCGGTGGATTGAAAACCCGAAAGGGAGATCCACGCAAAATAAGGGAATAAGCGAACAACTGCAATCTGAATTCGTCTGTATTACTTACAACATGGTAAACTCCGAAAGGTTCGAGCATCGTTTAGAATCAGCCTTCTTCAGAAAGCAAGATGAGAAGGACGTCAAGGTCATACGGGTCATAACAAAGGGAAGCTCCTTGAAGCGTCATCAACATTGCCACCGTCTTTTGTTCCTCAATTTGTAACGATCTCCTCATTTTAGGGGATCCGTTTCTTTGACTGTATCTTGCCAATTCAGGGCACATAAATTAATAAAATCAGATTTTCAGTCATATTTCATCTCGTACATTTTATTTTCATTTGCAAAATGTCCGATGTCCGTAAAAATGATAATTGCATGAATACAGATGCGTCTTTTCTAAATCACATGCTTACAGGAAATATATTTGCTCCCGGGAGTGTCTAGACCCCTATATTGGAATCCGGTAAGGGACACCTCGGGATACTTGTACGTTTCTTTGTTGTAACAGGATTGCAGGTATTCGAAGCACAACATGGGGCATGAAAGCTTCTCCCCAGTAGGTTGCCAAATCATCATTTACTCAGCACACCTTCCAAGCAGCACCAGAGAGGCTTTCTCCCCATCAGAGTTGCCAGGAATCACTTCTCCAGCATTTCCTTCAAAGCAGCACCAGAAGGTGTACATTTCCCCAGCTGATTTGCCAGTCATCATTCCTCCCCAGCCGAGTGCAAAGACAGGGAACCATCTCCCCACAGAGTTTCAGCCTCTCTCCAGAAGGAAAATGCCTGAAGATTTCACAACAGAGTGATGAAAGCTCCCGCAAACCCCAGCTGGGTCCCTCATTACCAAGATAGGTTTATCAATGACCTACTTCCCCATGCAGAGTCATATAGGTCAGATCTACCAATGATCTTATCCCCAGCTGGGATGTCCACTTCAAGTAGATCAGCCAGAGATCTCTACAGCAACGGGACCCGAGTCCCGGATTGGTATCTTTGCATAATCATAGCATTCGCATCATATTTTCCCCCAGAGCGTATCATTTCGTCCAATACGGAGCATTACGGCAAAAATCAAACATATTGCATAATCATAAGCCATGTGTTGAACTGAACATTTGTAAATACTGACATTTCATAAACGAAATACAAAATGCCTCTGAAAATCCCCGGTAGGATATCAAGGCATTTCCTCTACACTCACAAATACAGAAACATGCTCCTTTTGGCACTCGTCCGTGTCATCATTCCCCAGTAAAGTCGCCCAAACAGATACTTATACATTACAGATGTTTCTTGACACTCGTCTGTGTCATACCCCCAGCAGAAACCAAAGCGTTCCTTTTGTTCTCACAACACAGATACATATATATACAATTCCCTGGCACCCGTCCGTGTCACCTTCCCCAGCACAGTTCCTAAACACTTTGTAAACCAAATACTTGTTTATAATACACTTTTTCCGACTCTCATCTGTGTCGTGCTCTCCCTAGCAAGTTGAACACTCGTCTATGTCTCACTCATCACTTTTTACCCATACAGATACTCGTCCGTATCTTGTACACGCCAGTTAAATCCCCTCAGATTCGACACTCGTCCGTGTTCTTTGTTAAATAGTTGGTACCCGTCCGTATCATCATCTACGAACATGCGTCAAGCGTTTGTTTCTACCGATACTCGTCCGTATCATAGTCTTAAGGATGCTCGTCCGCATATTTAATCCATACACAATTTCAGATACTTTTACCCTTTTTTAGAATCTAGACACTCGTCTGCGTCTATTATTCCCCAGAAGAGTCCCCTCAGATTCGGCACTCATTCGTGTTCTTTGTTAACTAGTTGGTACTCGTCCGTATCATCATCTCTGAACATGCGTCAGTGTTTTTTTCTATCGATAATCGTCCGTATCATAGTCTTAAGGATGCTCGTCCGCATCTTTAATCTACACACAGTGTCAAACACTTATACCTTTCATCTCTTGAATGAAGACACTCGTCCGTGTTTACCATTCCCCAGCAGAGTTGATTTTCTTTTATCTGACATTCGTCCTATGTCATGATACCTTTCGGTAGCCGTACCCTGCCAGGTGATCGTCCTTCACCTTTTTGATGATCGTCTTTCATCACCCCCAGCGGAGTCTCTATTCATTAGAACCCCTTTCCTATCCGACATTCGTCCTATGTCGTGATATTTTTGGCAGCCGTCCCTTGCTAGGTGATTGTCCTTCACCTCTTGATGATCGTCCTTCATCATTTTATCCGATGGCCGTCCCCATCGTTGATCTTGTTATCTGAAATTCGTCCTATGTCATGATAAACCCCGAGAGCAGCCGTACCCTGCTAGGTGATCGTCCTTCACCTCTTGATGATCGTCCTTCATCATGCTTATCCGATGGCCGTCCCCATCGTCGACCTTTTTATCGGCATTCGTCCTATGTCGTGATATTTTCGGCAGCCGTACCCTGCCAGATGATCGTCCTTCATCCTTATCCCCAACAGAGCAGTCGTCCCCTGCTAGGTGATCGTCCTTCACCTTTGATGACTGTACCTCATCATTTATTTCATTTATGCTTTGAACTTGATGGTCGTCCCCATCATTCACTTCACTTTTAATCCCTAGAAAGTTTTATTTCTTTACTTGATGGCCGTCCCCATCTCTTATATCCCCAGCTTGTCAACTGTCCCCATCATTGCTTTATTTCCCGCATTTTTCCCAGCATGTCGGCCGTCCCCGTCATTGCTTTATCCCCAGCAGTCCTCCTCTGCCCGACAGTCGTCCTCCGTCGCCCGCACTTTATAATTATACTTCATTTTCTTTTACAATCTAAACCCTTTTCTTCTTCATTCTGTGAGTGCAAATTTTGGATTGTCTTTGGTATTCAACCACAAGTTATCTGGTTTGCTTGTTAAGCCGTTGCTTACATCCTGCACAGCTAACTCATGCTTGAATAGGGGCAGCTGTAAACACCCCAAATTTTCCCTCACTCATTTCAACATGGCTTGTGATCTTTTCACATGCATAAGTTCAATCATATCATCTCATATCGCATGTTTGCTTCACTGCATTGGTTCAAAGCCATATGCATCTAGGGTTTGTGATCTGAGCAATCCATGAGCTATCTGAGCCACTCCAAAGGTCATCAATCACTTAAAAGGGGTCCATGTATGTTCAAGCATCATATTATATCCTCACAAGGTCAAAGAAGTCAAAGAATCACAAGAACTGAGAAAGGCATGGAAGCAGAGCCAGGTTTAACTGCACAGATGACCTAAAATTAGGGTTTTGGTTTCAGAGGCCATAACTCAAAATCTTTTGGTCATTCTTGTTTCTATTGGTCTCTATATGTTATGAGGATCATGCATATCAATTTTCATGAAGAAATTCAAAGGGGAAGGCATCTAATCAAAGGGTGACTTCTTGAATAAGTCAGTGCAAAATCAGGGCATCTGAGGTCCCCAATCACCCAACCAAAGGGAATTGTCCATCATTTTGATTGTGTATGATCTTTATTTGATCATAGAAGATGTTATAAGTTCACAAAATTGAAGAATTTCAAGCCATTTGCAAAGTTGCCTTTTTGGGAAAGTGACTTATAATGAAAACTTGCCATTTTGGGAAAGTTTTTCAACCTCCTCTTTTTGATTCAAAAATGCCTCAAATGAGAAAACTTTGGTCATGAAAGTTGTAGATTGGATCATTCCCTTTTCAAAAAGTACAAGAACTCATTCTAATTCATTTTGGATCAAAAGTTATGGCTTGCCAAAGTTGGGAAAAATCATGAAATTTCACTTATGCACCAAAGGAGGAAAGTTGCAAAACTTCATGCCAAGGCCAATTGTGACTTCAAATCAACTTCTAAGCATTACACAAACATAATTCATGACCCAAAATTCATAATGCACCAAAGAATTGCTCATTTTCATGCCTTGATCATTAAGAAACTTCAAAAGGGCCAAACTTAGTGAAATTTGCAAAATCTCCCACAACTTCCCACAAACTTGCTAATTGGCCCCAATCTCATTTCCATGGTCATCATTGAACCAAGGTGCAGCATACATGCTTTTGTTCTAGCCTTGAAACAGCCCATACCTTATAGTACACATAGACTTGACTTTTTGCAAAAGGGGCCATGCCAATCACACTGTGCCACCACCAACCCTCTGCCCTATCACAGTTTGATAAGTGGACAAAATGAGACTCAAAACACACAAGAGGCAAGCCTGAAACCACAGCATCACCATAGTTCACAAAAGCTCTCCATTTTGCATTTTCTATCGAATCTCTCAACTCATCCATCCATTCTCCAAACTTCTTCCACCATTCATCTCAAAATGCTTCACTGATCATCCCTGACCCATCAAAACAGCCTAACAACACCACAAACAGAAATACGATTTTCACCTCCTCTGAACTGGAAGCTTCAAAACCCTCCATATAAATCCATTCCAAGCTTACCAGAAGCATCAGGGAACTCAGTGGAGTGGAATAGCACAAAGAAGAAGGTCAAAAAGTGCAGGATTTGAAAGCTCAATCTCAGGTAGCATGATGAACAATTTTTCCAGAACTCTGATTTCTTGTTAAAATATTGTTCTATGTGTTGCCCTGATCATGGGGATGTATTTATTTTCGAAAATGAGCCAGAGATGAGCATTTTATGTTGCTCTGAAATTTTTGCCCTAAATCTGTTCCTCTTCGATTCTCCTTGTGTGAGTAAAATAAATTGTTATTGATGCTGGATTCTTGTTATTCAATGTTAGGAGAAGGGTTCTGGATATTTTGGCGTGTTTTTGTAGCTTAGGGAGAGAGATAAAAATTTTCAGGGAGGGATGTCACCGGAGAAGACGACCGGAGCTCTTCTCCGGTGACCTGAAAGTCATTAGGGCTTTAATCAGGTTTAGGGTTTTATTTGAATGTGAGCCATTGGATTTTGTTTCCCGCGCGCGTTTCAAGGGGTGAGATTTAGTCATTAGCCCTAATTCTGATTTAATAATGTTTAATTAAATTAATTAATGAAATTAGCCAGGTTTGAACTTGGGCCATTGGATGTGGCGCCAAGTCAACAGCTTCAAGCCCAGATTCAATCTGGACTCTCCATTTTGCATACTTTTCCTTTTATTTAATTTTATTTCATTTTATTTGCATTAAACTTCCACGAATTTTTAAAAATAGTAAAATGCATTAAAAAATTCTGAAATTTTTGGTCAAAACTTTTATTAATTTTCAGAACCCAAAAATATTTTTATTTTTATTTTTTGCATTAAAAATTATTTTTAAATTATTTAAATGTTTATATTTAATTAGTTAATGGAAATTAATTAATTAAAAATGCATTTATGTATTTAAAAATCACAAAAAAATTCACGTTGCATTTTAAAACATTTAGAAACATTATCAAGACCTCAAAACAAATTTCTTTTTGGTCCTTGATGTATTTTGACAATTTTCATTGGAATAAAATTTGTTTAAAGGCAATATTTTTGTTTAAACTTAGAAAACTTCATTCTGCCTAACCATGAAGAGTTTGATGATGGTTCTTCTTGCATTGCATCCTTCATATCATGTAGTTTCTAGGGTAAAATTAGTTTTAATTTATCTTTAATTTTCAATTTGATGAGTATTTTTCCTTTTAAGGTACCTTGAAACCCTAGTTGACTTGAGAAAATCATAACACCCATTAGGTTAAGAATTAGGTCCCCTCCTCTGGGAAGTTAACTTGTGTAGGGTTAGGGTTCCTTTGATCCCACTTTCAATTTTTTATCACATGCTTTGCTTCTGATTTTGAATTTTTTCATCTCATGTTGTACATAAACCCTAATTTGCTTCTTCATTTGCATTCACCTCTCATTTGCTTGCATTCAAGAACTTACCATGACATTTTGTGCATCCTCATGACATATAAGACATCTTAGGACATATTAGAATCATGTTTGATCATTGCATCTCTCATTTGCCATGTTATGCATTCATATCATTTCATAAACTTTCATGAATCTTTATGGTTCAAAGCATGCTTCATTTGCATCCTCCCCCATGTATGATCATCCACAACTCTTGACATGTGTTTGCATCATCTCTTAGCATCATTAACATCATGTTTATGCTTCTGATTTTGGTTTGCATCTTTGCATTTCATCTCATTCTCATTGCATTTCATACCTTTTGCTAACTTTTCAGGTGGTAAGTATTTGAGAAGTGAATTTGCCTTCACTTCTCATAATCTCTTCTCATCCCTCTTTTGCATCATTGCTGCATTTTATCCTTGTATTAGAGTGATCTTGCTCATTCATGTTCATCTTTTACTTTCTTTCTTCAAGCAACTTATCTTCTTAAGTGAAGTAAGTTGACTTGCTTCTCTCTGCTTCTTCTTCCTCATCTGCTTCTTCCCTGGTGGTTTTTCTCCTGAAAATCTTTTGCAAGCCTCATAAACCCTAGGAACAACCAAGCATGATCACAATTAGGGTTTGATTAGTCCCCCATCTAGTTTTACCTTTGTGTCATCTTTGAGTCTTCTCTTCTCATCTCATAACCAAGGACTAAACCTTAAAGGTTTTAAGGCTTTGTGATTAGGGTTATGCCTGTATCCTTCTATTAGGATGGAGTGTATAACTTTAATCCTAAGTGTTAACACCTTAATGTGTTTAAATACTTTAATCAATCCATCTAATAATCACTAAGACATCAAGCTTGTAACTCGGGCCTTGCATTAGGGTTATAATTCTTCCTTAACTGGTTAAGAAGGACTAACCCTAGTGTTAATGGACAAGTCCCCCTCAAGTTGTCTTACAAACCATAAAATCCATTTCTTAACCTTACCATTAACTAAAATCCACTTTAATAAAGGCTTTGTTTTGTCATGAGGTTAATCCCTAATCATGGATTAAGTTGAGGAGCCTTCCTCAGCTTAAATGTTCTCATTTATTATCCTTCTATTAGGATGGTGTAATGAGTCCATTAAATCCTTGATTATGGCTTAAACTCATTACTTAACACTAAACAAAAACAACAGAAACATCTAAGTAATTACAAGTAGGTTAATGATCTTAATCCTACACCATGGTAATTAAGTGTGAGGTGTTTACTTCACACTTGAGGTATTATCATTACCCCTAATCAGAGGGAGGATGTGATGAGTTTACTAAACCCTTGGTTTAGGCTTAAGCTCGTTTTCTTACGACAAACACAAAAAGTAATAAAAGTTTGAAAACATAAAAACAAACAATAATCGTCTCCTTCGGGATTCTTTTCTCACCTCATTCACTCACAAACGAGAACTTGCTTCTTCCGTCTAATGCAAGATAGTTAGCACCTGAGCCAGACAGGTCATACACTTGAGCCTAGACAAGTAAGCAGTTCACAAGTCAATTTATCTTTCAGTCTCTTTGAGTCGAACTACGGTGTTCTGACTTCCTCATTGCACGAGAGGATACGTAGGCATAACTTAACAGTTATCGAACAAAAGTCTCTGTATATTCCCCCTCCTTCCAGCATTATTCTTTAAGCCTCATAGTCTTGAGCATTTCATTCTTGTTCTTACACTGACACTTCTCTTATACACTTCACCTTTCTTTTACACTGACACTTGCATTCTTTTCCAGTTTTGGTACACAAAATAGCACTGACACTACCCCTTTAAGCACAAACTTTCAAGCGTGGATCCCGTCGAGTATGACGGAAAACCTGGGTGCTAATACCTTCCCAGGTTGTAACCAACCCCCTTTCTCAGTTTCATTGGTTCGCAACCGTCATATCCATCTTTTCCTAGGTTTATGCAGCATTACCTTTCCTTCGGGATAAAAATGCCTAGCTAGCGACTCTATTCATTCTTCTCTTTCGCCGACCGTTCGCGTCTGTACCCCTTCTGACCAGGTGTCATTTGGTAGGAGTGACACCCACACGGGTACACGATGTTTCTGGATTGCTCACACCCCACACGAGCACACAATTCGATCGCTCACACCTCACATGGGCACACGATCTTGTTGTAGTCATCGCTCACACTCCACACGAGCACACGATGCTACAACGGATTCACAAAGAATCCCACAACACAAGAAGGCATACATTATGCTTACATGCAAAATGACACACAACATTCTTGAAAATGCATACATATTCACGTTATAGTTATGCATTCATCTCATACAATTGGCATACATTCGCATTTAATTCAAGCAATGTATCTACTTGCCAAACGGCCACAATACAACAATCAAACCCACAATTCCATAATTAACATAATTACGTTTTATCGGAAAAGTCGGGTAAAAGTCGGCTAAAATTAATCTTCTTAGCATCATTAGATTCTACATGTTTTTGGCTTTGAATCGATATAAGGATCACTAAAAACGGATACCCGAAACTCAAGTTACGAAACAAAACGTAAAAACCCAAAAATCCTCCCAGGCTCGTTTAGCGACGAACAACTCGCTGAGCAAAAATCACCTTGGAACTTTCGTTGAGCGAGGGGTAGCTCGCTGAGCGACCACTGCGATTTCAACAACATACCAACTGCGAACAGTCCATCTTAATCACTCCAAAACTCCTCTAAACGCATACAAACATGATCAATAGCATATATCTAACATCATACTTCGATTATAACGATTTGTAACCGATTAATCTACCAATTTCCCACATTTTCTCTCAAACCCTAACTATTCATCTCCTCTAACTTTCATCAAAACCAAAACTCAACCAATCAAACACATACATAATCATACACAATATTAAGATAACAATGCTTATCACCCTTACCCGATTATTTCGATTTCTTGGAGAAATCTTGAAGCTTTTTCCAACTTTCCCTCTTTTCTCTTCTCTCCTTTTCTTTCTTCTCTTTTTCTTTCTCTTCTTACCAACTTTTTTATTTCACTCTTTCTCACTCTCTTATATTTTCTTTCTATTTTCTACTCTCTCCAACCAAATATCATTTTCTCACAAAATACTAATTCTACCAATTCTAACTTATCATTAATTAACAAATACCTCAAATACCCTCTTATCCAATTTTACCCGGAAATTCATAAAACGGTAAAATCACATATCACACCAACAAATCCCATTAATTCCTCAACATATCATATCATCATATTAATTTCACAAACAAAAGGATAATTACTCAATTAAAATAAAAGACTCCAACAAAATGGGAATTATCGAATCGGGGCGTTACAACTCTCCCCCACTTTAGAAATTTTCGTCCTCAAAAATATTACCTGATCCAAACAACTCGGGATACGACTCGCGCATCCCACTCTCCAATTCCCAAGTCATATTGCCTTCCGCAGCGCCTCCCCACGCCACTTTCACAAGTGCAATATCCTTGCCTCTTAGCTTCTTAATTTCACGATCCAAAATCCTAATCGGCAAAGCTTCCACCGTAAGGTTATCTCTTACCTCAACCTCATCCATAGGAATAACATGTGATGGATCCGGAACATACTTCCGAAGTTGCGAAACATGGAATACATCATGCAAATTCGAAAGATTCGGAGGCAACGCCACACGATAAGCCACAACACCAACTCGAGAAGTAATCTGATACGGCCCAATAAAACGAGAAGTCAATTTCTTCGACTTCAAAGCACGACCCACACCCGTAACCGGTGTAACTCTCAAAAACACATGGTCGCCTTTTTGAAACTCAAGATCCTTCCTCCTCTTGTCATGATAACTCTTTTGTTTACTTTGAGAAGCTCTCATCTTCTCCCGAATAAACTTCACCTTTTCCGTAGTTTGTTGTACCATCTCCGGTCAAACTACCATTCTCTCTCCGGTTTCATGCCAACACAAAGGTGTTAGATATCTCCGACCATATAAAGCCTCAAATGGTGCCATACCAATACTCGAATGAAAACTATTATTATAGGTGAACTCAATCAACGCTAAATAACTATCCCAAATACCACCTTGTTCTAGCACACAAGCACGCAACAAATCCTCTAACGATTGAATCGTCGTCTCGGTTTGACCGTCCGTTTGCAGATGGTAAGCCGAACTCAGTCTTAGCTTAGAACCCAAAGCTTTTTGCAAACTTTCCCAAAATCGCGATGTAAATCTAGGATCTCTATCTGATACAATACTCTTAGGAACTCCATGTAACTTCACAATGACTGAAACATAAATCTCGGCTAGCTTCTCCAAAGAATAACTAATATCCATCGGAATAAAGTGTGTAGATTTAGTATGCCTATCGACAATTACCCAAATGACATTATGACCTCTTTGCATATTCGGAAAACCCGTAACAAAATCCATTGATATACTATCCCATTTCCATTCCGGAATATCCAACGGTTGCATCAAACCACTAGGCTTCTGATGTTCCACCTTAGACTTCTGACAAGTCAATCACGCATACACAAAATGAGCTACATCTCTCTTCAATCCGAACCACCAAAATATCTTCTTCAAATATTGATACATCTTATTCGCTCCCGGATGAATACTTAAATTACTCCGGTGTCCCTCTTCTAATATCATCTTTTTCAACTCCTCATCACCGGGAATACAAATACGACCACGGAATCTCAAAACTCCAAAATTATCAACCTTGAAATCCTCATTCTCATTCATCATCAAATCAACAAATTTCAAATCCAACTTTTTCTTTTCACAAACGGTTGTAAGAAAATCATTCGTAACGTGAAGCATACCAAGTCTGGCACTTCTCGGCGTCATCTCGCACACCAAACTCAAGTCTCTAAAATTCTCCAAAAGTTCCCATTCTCTTATCATCAATGCAGACATATGTAACAACTTACGACTCAAGGCATCGGCCACCACATTCGCCTTACCCGGATGGTAATTCAAACCAAAATCATAATCCTTCAAAAGTTCTAACCATCTCCTTTGTCTCATGTTCAATTCCTTTTGATCAAATAAATATTTCAAACTTTTGTGATCACTAAAAACTTCAAATCTTGCACCATAAAGATAATGCCTCCAAATTTTTAGATCAAACACCACGGCCGCTAATTCCAAATCATGCGTAAGATAATTCTTTTCATGCACTCTCAATTGTCTTGAAGCATATGCTACAACTTTTCCATCTTGCATCAAAACACCACCTAACCCAAAAAATGAAGCATCACAAAACACCACAAATGGTTCTGTCGGATTCGGAAAAATCAAGATCAGAGCCGTTGTTAACCTTCTCTTAAGTTCCATGAAACTCTCTTCATAACGAATATCCTAAATGAAAGCTTTTCCTTTACAAGTCAATTGCGTTAACGGAAGTTCCAACTTTGAAAATCCTTCAATAAACCTCCGATAATAACCCGCCAAACCTAAAAAGCTTCGAATCTCCGTAACCGATCTAGGAACTTCCCATTGAATTACCGCATCAATCTTGGATGGATCAACACTAATACCACCATCGGAAATCACATGCCCAAGAAAACTCACCTTTGATAACCAAAATTCGCACTTTGATAACTTAGCATACAATTGCTTCTCTCAAAATCTGTAACACAATCCTTAAATGCTCCTCATGCTCTTCTTGAGACTTAGAATAAATCAAAATGTCGTTGATGAACACAACCACAAAACGATCCAACTGTTCATGGAAAATATGATTCATGTATTCCATAAACATACCCGGCGCATTAGAAACTTCGAATGGCATCACAGAATACTCGTAATGACCATACTGTGTCCTAAAAGCCGTCTTTTGAATATCCTCTTCTTTCGCACGAATCTGGTGATATCTTGATCTCAAATCAATCTTACTAAAACACGCGCACCAACCAATTGATCCATCAAATCATCGATCCTCGGAAGCGGATACTTGTTCTTAATTGTCACCTTGTTCAACTGTCGATAATCAATACATAACCGCATGCTTCCATCCTTCTTCTTTACTAACAATATCGGTGCACCCCAAGGAGAAACACTCGGCCTAACAAACCTCTTATTCAACAAGTCATTCAACTGCTTCTTCAATTCTACCAACTCTGAAGCTGACATACGATACGGTGCCATCGAAATCGGTCTAGTACCCGGAACTAAATCAATATAAAACTCAATTTCTCTTTCCGGCGGTACATCCATAATATCGTCCGAAAACACTTCTGGAAAATCACACACCACTGGAAACCTACTTATCTCCACTTCTCTTTCCACTGACAACGATGCAAATAAACCAAACAATTGAACTTCGTCCACTAAAAGTTTCTTCAACTCTTTCACAGATAGGAAAATCTCTTCTTCATCGTCCAAAGAAGGAAACCTTACTAACTTATGATAACAATCTATATGAACTCGATTAAATTGCAACCAGTTCATACCCAAAATCACGTCCAAACCTTCCAACGACAAACAAACTAAATCCATAACAAAATCTTTACCATACATGGTCAAAGAACAACTTACACACACCAAAGAAGTAGTTACCGACCCTGAAGAAGGAGTCTCAATAACCATCTCTCCACCCTAATAGACATAAACAAATTCAAAAGCTTAGCGCACTAAAGAGAAATGAACGAATGAGTCGCTCCCGTATCAATAATAGTAACTAAAGGCGTACTATTAATAAAGCATGTACCTTTAATCAAACAGTCTGCACTAGTAGTATCCTTCCCTGCTAATGCAAACACCTTTCCGCCCTCCTGAGCTTGCTTCGGCTTAGTACACTTAGTACTAATGTGACCAAATTCTCCATAATTGAAGCACTTCACAACATTCCTCCTACACTCGGTAGTAGCATGTTGTAAACACCCCAAATTTGCCCTCACCCATTCACACCATGGCTTGTGATCTTTTCATGTGCATCAGTTCAAATCATAGCATCTCATATTGCATTTTTGCTTCACTGCATTGTTTCAAAGTCATCTGCATCTAGGGTTTGTGATATGAGCAATCCAAGAGCTATTTGAGCCACTCCAAAGGCCTTCAATCATCTCAAGAGGGGTCCATGTGTGTTCAAGTATCATATTATATCCTCACAAGGTCAAGAAGTCAACAAATCATAAGAATTGAGAAAGGCATGGAAGCAGAGCCAAGTTTAACTGCACAGATGACCTAAAATTAGGGTTTTGGTTTCAGAGGCCATAACTCCAAATTTTTTTGTCATTCTTGTTTCTATTGGTCTCTATATGTTATGAGGATCATGCATATCAATTTTCATGAAGAAATTAAATGGGGAAGGCATCTGATCAAGGGATGACTTCTTGAGTAAGTCAGTGCAAAATCAGGGCATCTGAGGCCCCCAATGACACAACCAAAGGGCATTCTCCATCACTTTGAATGTGTATGGTCTTTATTTGATCATAGAAGGTGTTAGAAGTTCACAAAATTGAAGAATTTCAAGCCATTTGCAAAGTTGCCTTTTTGGGAAAGTGACTTGTAATGAAAACTTGCCATTTTTGGAAAGTTTTTCAACCTTCTCTTTTTTATTCAAAAATGCTTCAAATGAGAAAACTTTGGTCGTGAAAGTTGTAGAATGGATCCTCCCATTTTCAAAAAGTACAAGAACTCATTCTAATTCATTTTGGATCAAAAGTTATGGCTTGTCAAAGTTGGAAAAAATCACATAATTTCATGTTTTACACCAAAGAGGCAAAGTTGCAAAACCTCATGCCAAGGAAAAATGTGACTTCAAATGGACTTCTATGCATTACACAAACATGAACCATGACCTAAAAATCAGAATGCACCAAAGAATTGTTCATTTTCATGCCTTGATCTTCAAGAAACTTCAAAAGGGCCAAACTTTGTGAAAATTGCAAAACTTCACATAGACCCTAATCCACTTGCTGCATTGCCTCAAATCCATTTCCATGGTTCTCCTTGATCACAGTTGAGCCAAGCCACGCCCTTGTACCTTGACTGAACCAGCCCATACCTCTTCTTACACAAAAGTTGACTTTATGCAAAATGGCCCATACCAATCAAGCTAGGCCAGCAACAACTCTCTGACCTATCCAAACTTGATACATGTACCAAAAGGAACTCAACACATAACACAACACAGCCTAATCTCTCCCACAAGTCAACATCCTCAAAACTCACCTCTTATGCATTTTCATTTGAATCTCTCCATACAAGCTTCAAACCTCAAAACAAACTTCATAGGATCACTCAATATGATCCTCTGATCATTTCCCAACCACCAATTTGCCCTGAAAAGCCCACAAACAGAAACACGATTTTTCACTTCCCTTGAACAGAACTTCATCAAACTCTTAAACCAGCCACATTAAACTCCAACCAAGCATTGCAAGCTTCTCAAGGGGTTCATTGGAGCTATTTTGAAGCAAAGAAGCAGTCAAAAAGCTCCTAGATTGAAAGCTCCATTTCAGGTGAGCTCAAGAACAATTTTTCCAGAAACTTGTTTTTAAGTTACTAAATGATTCTTTATGTTTCACTGATCGTGCTGATATGTTTTGTTTTGAAAATGGTTGAGAAATGAGCATGTATTCGTGTTCTGAATTTTTTTGACCTAGAACTGTTTTGATTCGATTCTCACTTTTGATGTGTTTTAAATGTTGTTTGTTTGTTGATTCTTGATGTATGATGTATGGGGATCATTTCTGGGCAGAAAAATTGAGTGTTAGAAGCTTAGGGAGAGAGTTAGCAATTTTCAGGGAGAGGTGTGGCCGGAGAAGATGACCGGAGGTCATTTCCGGCCACCTGAAAGTCATTAACTCATTAATCACGTTTAGGGTTCAGTTTGAATGTGGACCATGGATTCAGTTGACCAGTGTTGACTCCCGCGCGTTTGTGTGGCTCAGATCACTCCATTAAGCCCTAATCCACGTCATTAACATAATTAATTGGGTTTTATATTTAATTTGGTCAGTTTGAATTACAGCCATTGGATATGGCGCGGGTCAATTCCCTCCATTTCTCTTTGAATCTCAGCCATGGATCTTGCATACTTCTCATAATTTTATTTTTAATTCATTTATTTTGTATTTAACTTCTACGAATTATTTAAAATAGTAAAAAACATTTAAAAATTCTGAAAATTTTTGTCAAGCATTTCATTATTTTTCAGAACCCAAAAATATTTTTATTTTCGTTTTTTGCATTAAAAATTATTTTTAAATCATTTAAATGTTTATTTTTAATTAGTTAATGAAAATTAATTAATTAAAAATGCATTTAGGTATTTAAAAATCACCAAAAAATTCACATTGCATTTTAAAACATTTAGAAACATTATCCAACTCTCAAAGCATATTTCTTTTTGGTTCTTGATGCATTTTGATCATTTTCATTGGAATTAAATTCATTTTAAGGCAATATTTTTGTTCAAACTTGGAAAAATCCATTCTGCCTAACAATTTAGAGTTTGATGATGATTCTTCTTGCATTGAATCCATCATGGCATGTAGTTTATAGGATAAATTTGGTTTGAATTCATTTTCCATTTTCAATTTGTTTTGCATTTTTCATGGTGAGGTACCTTAAAACCCTAATTGACTTGAGAAATTCATAACTTGCACTAGGTTAAGAATTAGGTCCCCTCCTTTGGGCATTGAACTTGTGTAGGGTTAGGATTCCTTTGATCCGATTTTCAATTTTTTATCATATCATTTGCTTCTGGTTTTGAATTTTTGCATTGCATGTTGTATGTAAACCCTAATTTGTGCCTTCCTTTGCATCCATCTCTTATTTGCTTGCATTCAATGACTTGCCATGACATTTTGTGCATCCACATGATTCATAATACATCCTAGGACATATTAGAATCATTTTTTATCATTGCACCTTTCATTTGACATGATATATGTCCATTGCATTTCATAAATTTTCATGAACTTCCATGGTTCAAGCATGCTTCATCTGCATCCATATCCTTGTATGATCATTCTCATGTCTTGCCATGTGTTTGCATCATCTCTTAGCATCATTGAAATCATGTTTATGCTTCTGACTTTGGTTTGCATCATGACATTTCATCTCATTTTCATTGCATTTCATTTCCTTTGCTAACTTTTCAGGTGGTAAGTTGTTTTGAGAAGTGAATTTGCCTTTTCTCACAATCTCTTCTCATCTCTCTTATGCATCATTGCTGCACTTTATCTTTGTGTTAGAGTGAGCTTTCTCATTCATGTTCATCTCTTACTTTCTTTCTTCAAGCAATTTGTCTTCTTAGGTGAAGCAAGTTGTCTTATTTCTTCCTGCTTCTCCCTTAAGCCTCATAAGCCCTAGGATCTCCAAGCATGATAACAATTAGGGTTGGATTAGTCCCCCATTAGTTTTTACCTTTGAGTCTCTTTGAGTCTCTTTGAGTCTCTCTTCTCATCTCTTAATCAAGGACTAAACCTTAAAGGTTTTAAGGCTTTGTGATTAGGGTTATGCATGCATCCTTCTATTAGGATGGAGTGTATAACTTTAATCCTAAGTGTTAAACCCTTAATGTGTCTAAATCCTTTAATCAATCCATCTAATAATCACTAAGACATCAGGCTTGTAACTTGGGCCTTGCATTAGGGTTCTAATTTGCCCTTAAATGGTTAAGAAGGACTAACCCTAGTGTTAATGGACAAGTCCCCCTCAAGTTGTCTTACAAACCATAAAATCCATTTCTTCATCTTATTATTAACTAAAATCCACTTTAATAAAGACTTTGTTTTGTCATGAGGTTAATCCCTAATCATGGATTAAGTTGAGGAGCCTTCTTCAGCTTAAATGTTCTCATCTATTATCCTTCTATAAGGATGGTGTAATGAGTCCATTAAATCCCTGATTATGGCTTAAACTCATTACTTAACACTAAACAAAAATACCAAAAACATCTAAATAATCACAAGTAGGTTAATGATCTTAATCCTACATCATGGTAATTAAGTGTGAGGTGTTTACTTCACACTTAAGGTATTCTCATTACCCCTAAACAGAGGGAGGATGTGATGAGTTTACTAACCCCTTGTTTAGGCTTAAGCTCATTATCTTATGACAAACTCCAAAAGCAATAAAAGACTGAAAACATAAAAACAAACAATAATCGTCTCCTCCGGGATTATTTTCTCATCTCATTCACTCACAAACGAGAACTTGCTTCTTCCGTCTAATGCAAGACAGTTTGCACCTGAGCCAGACAGGTCATACACTTGAGCATAGACAAATAGGCAGTTCATCAGTCAATTCACCTTTCAGTCTCTTTGGGTCGAACTACGGTGTTCTGACTTCCTCATTGCACGAGAGGATACGTAGGCATGACTTAACAGTTATCGAACAAAAGTCTCTGTATATTCCCCCTCCTTCCAGCTTCATTCTTTAAGCCTCATAGTCTTGAGCATTATACTCCTGTTCCTTACACTGACACTCCTCTTATTCACTTCACATTTCTTTTACACTGACACTTGTATTCTTTCCATCTTTGATACACAAATTGCACTGACACTACCCCTTTAAAACACAAATCTTTTAAGCGTGGATCCTGTCGAGTACGGCGGACAATCTGGGTGCTAATACCTTCCCAGGTTGTAACCAACCCCCTTTCTCAGTCTCTCTGGTTCGCAACCGTCTTATCCATCTTTTCTCAAGTTTATGCAGCATTACCTTTCCTTCGGGATAAAAATGCCTAGCTGGCGACTCTTGTCTTCTGAGTTCACCCTTGTGTGTTCTCTCTCCTTTCGTCGACCGTTCGTGTCTGTACCCATTTGACCAGGTGTCATTTTGGTGGGAGCGACAGCTTGGCGACTCTGCTGGGGACCCTTATACTGTAACTAGGGCTTCTGGTTCTTTTTGTGGGTTCCTCCTAGCGCTTGTTTGATTTGTGTTTACTGGGGTGTTATGTGCTATATGTGTCTGTGTGTTTATTGATTTATGTACAGTTTTGTTTATTGCTTTCTTTATAGTTTCATATTTCATACTGTCATTATCATTTCTGGATCTGGTTTCTGTTTTGGTGGGTGGGGTTTCATTGAGAGTTTGAGGTCCTATACCTGGGACCTGAGTGACACCTAGGCTAGAATGGTTCATGTTCTTTCCCATTCCATTTCGGTCTGGTGCGGGAATATGAAACATGGTTCAGATATGGGTTTCTTCTTGAGAACTCTGTGCTACAGATTTCCTGTAGTGCTAGGGCTATCTGGGAAGCCTGCTAAGTCTGGATGACCTTTATTATGACCTTCAGAAACTGAGGAGAATTAGAGGAGGATCTTTTATGGTTATTGTAAACAATGTACCTCCGGGTTAGAAGTGTTTACACTTCTCGTAACTGATCCGGGTCTGAGGATCCTTGTTTTAGAACACTACCTGTGAGGAGGTTGGGTTGTTTACAGGTTTGCAGGTACCCTTGGCCACATCATACCTTGTTACTTGTTTTGTTTAAGAGTACCTCATTTTGGACAGTTCTTGTGATTTAACCCTGGACATGTGACTCTTTATTTGAGTCCCCTACCCTAGTTACTGGATTTCTGAACCTCCATCTGGACTTCTTGAACATACATGGGCCTTATATATCAAGACAGATAATCAGATCCAGCTTGATCACAAACCCTTGCATATCATTTACATACATCATCATTCCATCATTTAACATTTGTTTATTTGTTTTTCAGGGTATCCACATTATACCTGGCTTGGTTTTGACCCCTTCATCAGTTGTCTGCTTCAGTAATCTTCATCATCACCAGCATCAGCCTATCAGTGGCTCATCTCCAGTATCAATTTTGGTCTTCATCAGCACTTGTCTTCAGCTCTTCATCAGCAGTCATGGCTACTCCCAGGAAGAGCAACATATCTTACCATTTCTTTGAGCCTGTGTTGACTGGTATCAGGCAGGTCCAGTCACTCATCACCCCTGACCACATTCCATTATTCAGAGAACATTATGGAGGTATCCTGGATATGGTTATGAACCTAGACCCTTCTCAGAGGAGCATGATCCACACCTTCCTATAGTTTTATGACCCTCCTTTGAGATGCTTCACTTTCCCAGACTTTCAGCTAGGACCTCTGCTGGAGGAGTTTTCATCATTGATTGGAGTACCTGTCAAGGGTGGTGTCCCCTTAAACCCAGAAATGACTTTTCCCGGCAATGGAGAAGTAGCAAAAGAACTGTACCTGGAGCTTGCTTTGATTGAGCAAAGTATGACAACAAAGGCTGGGATCCCTGGTTTGCACTTGGATTTCTTGATTTCTCAGGCCATCCTGAAGGCCTCTTTGGGAGAGTGGAGGGCAGTCTGTGCATTGTTAGCCCTCAGCATATATGGAGTTATACTGTTTGCAGATGAGCCCAAATTTATCAGCAAGAATGCCATTCATCTTTTCCTTCTGAGGAACCCAGTACCTACATTGCTGGGAGATTTCTATTATTCCATTCATCATAGGAATGAGAAACAAAGAGGGAAGTTGGTGATATGCTGTGCTCCTTTGTTTCACACTTGGTTTCTCAAACACCTACCTAAGACAGATGCCTTCTTGAATCCTCACCAACAGAAGAATTGGGCTAAGAGGTTCATTGCCTTAACATCATATGATATCAGATGGTGCACTCAGAGCACCAAAGGCAAGGACATTATCACCAGCTGTGGGCAATACCCAAATGTACCTCTGATAGGAGTAAAGGGTTGCATCAACTACAATCCTTTGCTGTTTAAGAGACAACTGGGCTATGATTTGGTTCACCCTCCTAGAGTGCAAGATTTAGCTGAGACCTTGTATTGTGAAATAAAGCCTAATCTAGCTACTGTCAGACAAGCATCCTGGGCTTGGGACAACATCCAGACAAAGGGGATGGCTATTCTAGGGAGGTGTAGTAATGTTGCTTCAGCTCAGTACTATGATTGGTCCCGGACTAGAGCTCAGATTACTGGAATGCCTTTCACCATTGAGGACATACCTGGACCCTCTACAGTACAGCCAGCAGCCACTGTCAGCCTGGAAGAATTTAAGAAGCTGAAGGAAAGGAATGAGAATTTGTCTCAAGCTCTGAAGAAGACTCTTTGGGAAAGGAGTGATGGTCGTCTGGACATTGAGAGGTTGGAGAAGCTTAGGGTAGAGCATCCGGCCAAGATTGAGAAAATAGAGGACTACATCAACAAGTCAAGAGCTGGGGAGCAAATATTGAAGAATGCCTGTAAAGAAGCCAAGCTTCAGAAGGCTAGGACTGAACTCTATCTACAAGAAAGTCAGGCTAGGTGGGTCAGGATCACTGAAGCCCAGACACAAGAAGATAAGAGAACTCAAGCCAGGATTGAGCAGTTAGAGGCCAATGAAAGGAAGCAACAGGAAGCTTTGCTGGCAGCCCAGAAGGAGATTTCAGAGTTAAAGCTTAGGGCTGGTTTGAAGAGGTCAAAGGACCAAGACGGGCACAAGAAGCTGACCACTGCCATTGCCACCAGGAACCTCCTCATCAGGACTATTACAGAACATCCAGTTGGACCAGTGGCTGAGGTACTTCTGAAGGAGGTTAAGGAGGATGAGTTTGGGCTAGATGTCTGACTTTTTGATTGTTGTTGTTTTCATTTGATGTACTCTTCTTTGTGTTGTATTTTGACCCTTCAGGGGCATGTGTTGTAAAACAAACTATGTATTGTTCACCATCTTGTAATATATTTTAGTTTGTTTCCATTTGGGTTTCTTTTCTCAACAACTTCAAAACATCTTCCTCAAGGTCTGGAAAGGTCAAAACCAAGAACCAAGCCGGATACCTTGGAAAATAAATAAGCATACTGCATTGCATACTAACTTTTGTTTTGTTTTGTAGGTTTGTTATTATCTTTGTTTCTAACTTTGTTGTGTGTTCAGGAAATATTGCTCGCAGAAGAGTGTTCCCTGTTAACCGTGCACACCGGTATCCTACTCGCAACAACCTTCCGGTATTCTAATGGAGCAAGTACAGCAAGACCTGACAGAGGTCAGAACTCAGATGGCTAATGAAAGGCTAGAGATGAGAAACCAAATGACTCAATTAATGGAAGTAATGACTGGCTTGGCCCAAAGTCAAGAAAGGTTGAGGGCATTGGTAGAAAGACAAACTCCCGAAGAACCCCATCTGGGAACTGGAGGGACAAGTAACAATGAAAGGGGCCAGCCTCATGTTAATCCATTTGTATTTGGACCTCATCTGGATCCGGAAGTCAATATCCCGGGAAATGTACAAGGAAATACTGCTGGGGGAGAATCTTGCAAGAAGACCCCCAAGAGGAGCAATTTACTGTCATGGGAGCTGGAGATGAAGTCTATGATAGGAGGTTTGATGAAATTGCTAAGAATTTGAGATCTCTGGAGTCTCAAAACTCCTTGGGCTTCGATGTAATGGATATGGGGTTAGTGGATGGGGTGAGAATTCCCCACAAGTTCAAACCCCCGTGCTTCGAGAAATACAATGGAACCTCTTGTCCGTGAACTCACCTGCAGTCTTTCCTGGGGAGACTTAAAGCTTATACTATGGATGAGAAGCCGTGGATGTTCTACTTTGAAGACAGTTTGACTGGGGCTTCAAGAGAATGGTATTCACACTTGACCAGAGCTACCATTAGATGCTGGAAGGACTTGGCTGAAGCCTTCATCAGACAATATCAATACAATCTGGACATGGCTCCTAACAGGACCCTCCTGATGGGAATGTCTCAATCTTCCAGAGAAAGCTTTAGGGAATACACCTAGAGGTGGAGACAGCTTGCTGCTGCTGTCCAACCACCCATGTCGGAAAGAGAAATGGCCGACATGTTCATGAATACTTTGCAAGGAACATATATTGATAGGCTGGCCGCCTTTTCTTCCACCAGTTTTGCTGACGTAGTTATAGCCGGTGAAAGAATTGAAAGTCTGCTAAAAATGGGCAAGATTTCTGATAATGGTGCAAGTTCGTCCAGTAATCCCAGGAAGCCTTTTGTGGGACCTCGAAGGACCGGTGAGACAAATGCCATTCATGCCAACAGGGGCAGACCTCAATATGTTCACAAATCAGTAGCAGCTGTCACTATCCCAACTCCGATTCCTCAGCAACCAGCATATCAATAACAACAACAACCACATTACCAGCAGCAAGTTCAGTATCCGCCACAGAGAACCTACAACAACAACAATAGCAATCAACAACAAAGACCCTTCCAGGAAAGACCATCCCAAGCAAACAGGGTGATTGACCCTATCCCTATGCCTTATGCTGCCTTATTGCCACAACTCCTAAAACTTAACTTGGTGGAGTTAAGGACATTGGCACCACCAGATCCTTCCAATCTCCCAAAGAATTATGATGTCAACGCCAGGTGTGCTTTCCATTCCAATGCACCTGGCCATAATACAGAAAAATGCAGGGCCTTACAAATGAAATTCCAAGATCTGGTGGATTCTAAAGCCCTCAACTTCGCACCTCCTCTGAATGTCAACAAAAATCCTATGCCTAATCATGGTGGGCCGAGGATTAATGCCATTGAGGAAGACAAACCATCCACTCTGATCACCAGTGTTGCACAAATTCGAACACCCCTGGTCGAAATTAAAGCTCAGCTTCTAGAGTGCCAGGTGTTCCCCGGGTGTGAGCTCGTTTGTGGGTATTGCAACATCGCAGTCAACGGGTGTGATAATTTGAGAAGCGGCATAGATGGTCTTATCAAGGATGGTATCCTTCAGATCTCAACAACGGCGCCTACAAATCCTGCAATTCCTTTGACAACAATTCCTGATTCTTCTACAACAGCAGCAACAATCATTCCAACCGATTCATCAATATCATCAACAATGGCTTCATCCATCACTTCAACAAATCAAATGTCAACAACCATTTCTTCTACAACATCAGCATCCTTTTTATCAGCGGAAGCTTCTACAACGCCAACAGAAATTAATGAAGATGTCTCAGCAGTCACCATATACTACGACCCATCAAATGTTCCTCCAAACAACAACTTTCAGCAACAAGCAGTGGCACCTCCTGCCAGATCACCAGTCACAATTTACTACGATCCGCACACCATTACAATACCCTCCTCTGCAGCAGTCAGTCCAGTTACTATCACGGTTCCTGGACCAGTTCCCTACGAAAGCAGTAATGCCATACCTTGGCATTATGGCTCTGATCTCTACTGCAACGGGGAGAAAATCACTTTGGATTCTTCAACCTCTTCTCCATAAATTGATAGTGTTTGGGGAGGCGGAGGCTTCACCAGAAGCGGACGCCTTTTTGCCTCACAAATGCAAAGACCTAATGCTGAAGCAGAAGTTGCTGCTAAGGTAAAAAGAAAGAGTGTGGTGCTTGAAGAGTCGGCTGTCAAAGAAACTCAGAAGACATCTTTTGAACAAGATGTAGACGAGTTCATGAGAATCATAAAAAGAAGTGATTACAAGGTGGTGGATCAGCTTCACCAAACTCCCTCAAAAATCTCCATATTATCCCTGTTGATGTGTTCTGAAGCTCACAGGAATGCATTATTGAAAGTCATGCACGCAGCTTACGTGCCGGAGGAGATCACTGTTAACTAGCTAGAAACTGTGGTGGCAAATGTCAATACCAGTCATGGATTAGGCTTTACCAATGTTGACTTAACAACGGAGGGACATAACCACAACAAGGCTTTACATATCACCTTGGTATGCAAAGGTGCTGTTCTATCTCATGTACTAGGGACATTGGGTCTTCACTCAATGTTCTACCAAAGAAAGCCTTAGTGAAGCTGGAGTATGATGGTTTGGCGCTGCGTCTAAGTAATTTGGTGGTGAGAGAATTTGATGGCTCTAAAAGATTAGTGCTTGGAGAGATCGATTTTTCTGTGATGATTGGCCCGCAAACCTTCAAAACTACCTTCTATGTGATGGACATTCAGTCGGCCTACAGTTGTTTGTTGGGTAGACCCTGGATCCATGTCGTTGGCGCTGTTACGTCTACCCTTCACCAGAAGCTGAAATTTGAGTGGGAAGGCCAGATCATCACTATCTGTGGGGAGGAAGACATTTTTGTTATCCATCTGGCTACGTATAAGTACATTGAAATGGACGGAGAATCCATGAAACAATGAGCCAGGGGTTTGAGGCCCTGAACATTAATGAAGCATCTGCTGTACTGGGAACCTCCATAACATCTTATCAGCAAGCCCGAAAGGTTGTTGAGGAGGGTACTTCCCAAGGCTGGGGCAAGTTGTTGCCCGTGGAAAAGAAAGAGGATAGATTTGGGTTGGGTTACAGACCAACTCAACAAGATCAATCAAAGGCTGCCAAAAAGCCCAATTTTGTCAGCGGGGGAATGCTCACCCCGGATGCCGTGAACAACTTGGAAGACGAGGAGGAAAGCGACCGCAACCTGGAGAGCTGGATACGTCCAAGGATCCCGGGGAGCTAAGTCCTTAACTGGTCTTCCCAGGAAATTATAAGGGTTACTCCTGCAGAGTAATTATTATTTCCTATTTTTTTAAGCATGCATAAAGTCTCGCATCTTGCCCAAGATGACAAGACTCATTTTGTAATCGGGCCATCTTGTAATTTTGTGCAAATGGATTAATCAATGAATATCGGACATCTTTTGCAAACGAGTCTCTTTTTCGCTCACTGTCTTTTCATCTTTCTTTTTGTACAAAAATAAAATGGCAATGTTTTTATGATAACTTCATTTCACTTTTTCTAAATAAGATAAAATCGATCACTAAAATAAACAAATCTAAACCCTTGCAGAAAGTGCCTTCCAGACTGCACCGACAACAACACTGCTATGACTTCGTATGACTTTAACAATCCAATCAATCAAGCCGATGAAGGGGTTGAAGAAGATTATGAGCTACCGGAAGAGCTAGCCAGGTTGTTAAGGCAAGAGGAGAAGGTTATTACTCCTCATCAGGAGGAGGTCGAAACGGTTAATCTTGGTACGGAAGAAGATGTGAAAGAAGTTAAGATCGGGGCCTGCCTACAAGACTCAGTGAAAGAACAACTGATTGATATGCTTCGGGAGTATGTGGATGTTTTCGCTTGGTCTTATCAGGATATGCCAGGGTTGGACACTGACATTGTCACGCACAAGCTGCCTTTGAAAGAAGACTGCCCGCCGGTAAAACAGAAGTTGCGCCGTACTCGCCCAGATATGGCGATGAAGATAAAGGAAGAGGTACAGAAACAGTGGGACGCCGGTTTCCTTGCTGTGACCAGCTATCCGCTGTGGGTTGCTAATATTGTACATGTACCTAAGAAAGACGGCAAAGTGAGGATGTGTGTGGACTACCGGGACCTGAACAGAGCCAGCCCGAAAGATGACTTCCCATTACCTCACATTGATGTATTGGTTGATAATACGGCTCAGTTCTCAGTGTTCTCCTTCATGGACGTATTTTCAGGATACAATCAGATCAAGATGTCACCTGAAGACATGGAGAAGACAACTTTCATCACACCTTGGGGCATGTTCTGTTATAAGGTGATGCCATTCGGACTGAAGAATGCCGGTGCGACTTATCAACGGGCTATGGTGACATTATTCCATGACATGATCCATAAAGAAATTGAATGTTATGTGGATGACATGATTGCCAAGTCCCTCACAGAAGAAGACCACCTGGTGAATCTACTGAAGTTATTCAAGCGTCTGAGGAAGTACCAACTGAAGTTGAACCCCAACAAATGCATATTTGGGGTGCAATCTGGTAAGCTGCTGGGATTTATTGTAAGTGAAAAAGGGATTGAAGTTGACCCTGATAAAGTCAAAGGCATTCTAGAAATGCCTGCACCGAAGTCAGAAAAAGAAGTTCGAGGTTTCCTAGGTAGATTGAACTACATTTCACGGTTCATATCTCACCTTACGGCAACCTGCGAGCCTTTATTCAAGCTGTTAAGAAAAGAACAAACGGTCAGGTAGAACGAAGACTGCCAAAAGGCTTTTGACAAAATCAAGGAGTACTTACAAGAACCTCCAATCCTTATGCCTCTAGTTGAAGGAAGACCTCTGATAATGTACTTGACAGTATTAGAAGAGTCAATGGGGTGTGTGATGGGCCAGCATGACGAGTCTGGTCAAAAAGAGTATGCAATATACTACCTAAGCAAAAAGTTTACCGACTGTGAACAACGTTATTCACTGCTCGAGAAAACTTGTTGTGCTTTAGCGTGGGCTTCTCGCCGACTAAGACAGTATATGTTGACCCACACTACATTATTGATCTCAAAGATGGATCCAGTTAAGTACATTTTTGAGAAGCCAGCACTTACCGGACGGGTTGCAAGATGGCAAATGATTCTCATAGAGTATGACATTCAGTACACATCTCAGAATGCCATAAAGGGCAGTATGTTGTTTGACTATCTTGCTGAGCAACCCATTGATGATTACCAGCCTATGAGATTTGACTTCCCTGATGAAGACATCATGTTCATAAAAGAAAAAGATCATGAAGAGCCTATTCACACTGAAGGGCCTGACCCAGAAGAAGAATGGACTATGATGTTTTATGGGGCTATTAATATGAATGGTCGTGGTGTTGGTGCAGTACTCATTACACCTAAAGGAGTTCACATGCCTTTCTCGGCAAAACTCACCTTCAACTGCACTAACAACGAAGCTGAATACGAAGCTTGTATTATGGGTCTTGAGGAAGCTATTGACCTCAGGATCAAAACTTTGACTGTGTTCGGAGATTCAGCTCTGGTAGTTAATCAAACCAACGACAAATGGTATACCCACCAGGATCATCTGATACCTTACCGGGATTATACAAGAAGGTTATTGACTTTCTTCACAACGGTCAAGCTTGAGTATATCCCTCGAGACGAAAATTAATTTGCAGATGCTCTGGCTACCATTTCATCCATGATCAAGGTTCAAGCTGCCAACTTTGTGCCTCGAATTTCAGTGTCCAGACTCGACAGACCAGCATATGTATTTGCAGCATATGTTGTCAAAGATGATAAGCCTTGGTTCCATGATATCAAATCTTCTTGGAGGATCAAACATACCCATCTGGGGCATCTTCCAGTGATAAGAAGACATTAAGAAGGCTAGCTGGTAGTTTCTTCCTGAATGCTGATGGTTCCCTGTACAAGAGAAACTTTGATATGATACTCCTCAGATGCGTTGATAGGACAGAAGCAGACTTGTTGATGCACGAAGTGCACGAAGGATCCTTTGGTACCCATGCAGGAGGGCATGCCATGGCTAAAAAGTTATTAAGATCAGGCTATTACTGGATCACAATGGATGCAGACTGTTGTGCTTATGCCAGAAAATGCCATAAATGTCAGATTTATGCAGATAAAGTGCATGTGCCTCCCAATCCTATGAATGTGATGTCTTCACCCTAGCCCTTTGCCATGTGGGGCATTAATATGATTGGCAAGATTGAACCGACTGCTTCAAATGGCCACAGATTCATCCTGGTAGCCATTGACTATTTTACCAAGTGGGTCGAAGCAGCTTCATATGCAAATGTTACAAGGCAAGTGGTAGCCCGATTTCTAAAGAGAGACATCATCTGCCGGTATGGAGTGCCCGAACGAATCATTACTGATAATGGTTCCAACTTGAACAACAAAATGATGGCAGAACTGTGCCGGGACTTCAAGATCCAACACCACAATTCTTCTCCTTACAGGCCAAAGATGAATGGCGATGTTGAGGCGGCTAACAAGAATATCAAGAAGATTGTGCAAAAGATGGTGGTTACCTACAAAGACTGGCATGAAATGCTACCATTTGCCTTGCATGGGTACCGTACGTCAATCAGAACATCCACTGGGGCAACACCGTATCAGCTTGTGTATGGTATGGAGGCAGTCCTACCTGTTGAAGTTGAATTACCCTCTCTGCGGGTACTGATGGATGTTAAGCTGAACGAAGCAGAATGGGTCCGGTCCCGATACGAACAACTGAATCTGATTGAAGAGAAAAGATTGGCTGCAATCTGTCACGGGCAGTTATATCAGAAAAGAATGAAGAAAGCCTTCGATCAAAAAGTCAGGCTCCGAGAGTACCAAGTAGGAGATCTTGTGCTGAAAAGACTCCTCCCTCCTCATACAGACCACAGGGGCAAGTGGACTCCGAACTATGAAGGGCCATTCGTAGTAAAGAAAGTTTTCTCTGGTGGAGCACTGATACTCAGTACTATGGATGGTGAAGACTTCCTGTCCCCTGTGAATTCAGATGCAGTTAAAAAATACTTCGCATAAAATGACCCGCTGAACATAAAAACAGAATGTAAGTCCAGGCAAAAATAGGGCATCCCGGCGAGTCAAGAACAGAATAAAAAGACTCGGGCAAAAGTAAGGGAAAATAAATAAATAAAATGTACACCCGCTGAGTTGAAAAGCCGCATTGGACGACTCAGGCAAAAATGGGTATCCCGGTGGATTGAAAACCTGAAAGGGCGATCCACGCAAAATAAGGGAATAAGCGAACAACTGCATTCTGAATTCGTCTGTATCACTCACAACCTTGCACGCTTCGAAAGGTTAGAACATCGGTCAGAATCAGCCTTCTTCAGAAAGCAAGATGAGAAGAACGTCAATGTCATACGAGTCATAGCAAAAGGGAAGCTCCTTGAAGCGTCATCAGCATTGCCAGCATCTTGTTGTTTCTCAATTTGTAACATTCTCCTCATTTTAGGGGATTTTTTTCTATGACTGTATCTTGCCAATTCAGGGCACACAAATTAATAAAATCAGATTTTCAGTCATGCGCTGTCTCGTACTATTTTATTTGCAAAATGTCTGATGTCATTAATATATTGATCGCATAAATACAGATGCATCTTTCCTAAAATATGTGCTTGCAGGAAATATGTTTACTCCCGGGAGTGTCTAAGCTCCTATGATGGAATCCAGTAAGGGATACCTCGGGATGCTTGTACGTTTCTTTGTCTTTACAGGATCGCAGGTATTCAAAGCACAACATGGGGCATGAAAGCTTCTCTCCAGCAAGCTACCAAATCATTGACTCGGCACATCTAAGCACCGGAGATGCTTTATCCCCAGCTGAGTTGCCAGCCATCATTCCTCCTCAGACAAGTGCAAAGCCAGAGATGCTTTCCCCATCAGAGTTGCCAGGCATCGCTTCTCCAACGTTTCCTTCAAAGAGCAGTACCAGAAGGTGCTCATATCCTCAGCAGGATCCCCACAGAAATCTCTAGGAAGATCTCTCAGTGATCTTTCTTCTTCCCCCAGCCGATTGCTAGACAGGGAACCGTCTCCCCACAAAGTTTCAGCCTCTATCCAGAAGAGCGACGCCCGAAGATCTCACAATAGGGTGACGAAAGCTTCTACAAACCCCAGCTGGGTCTCTCATTTCCAAATAGGTTCATCAGTGATCTACTTCCCCAAGTAGAATCACGCATGTCAAATCTACCAATGATCTCATCCCCAGCTAGGATATCCTTCAAGCAGATCAACCGGAAATTTCCTCAGCAGCGGGATCCGAATCCCGGATCGGTATCTTTGCATAAACATAGCATTCGCATCATGTTTTCCCCACAGAGCGTAGCATTCCGTCTAAAACGGAGCATTACGGCAAAAATCAAACATATTGCATAATCATAAGCCATGTTCTGAATCAAACACTTGTAAATACTGACACAGAATATTTCCCTATTCCCCACCAGAGAGCCAAAGCATCTCCCTCACAAATGCAGATACATGCTCTTTTTGGCACTCGTACGTGTCGTCATCTGTAATACCTCAAAATTTGCCCTCTCATTTCCTCAACATTTTGCATAGCATTTTGCATATATGGATTCATAAAAAAACCAAAAAAAACATTGCATCAAATATAGCATAGCCGAGGCGTGGGTATGTGATCAATGATCGGAGCAACCGAAAGTCATGAAGAGGCTACCGAAGGGCCACAAAGATTCTCAACCTTGTGCAAAGGGTTCACAATATCCCACAAGTCTTCACTTGAAGCCACAAGTCATGGAAAGTTTTGGTTTGATTGAAGGAGGCAAGCAGTGCAATACTTCTTGAGGGAAAAGAGCCGAATTAGGGTTTCATTTCTACGGGGTTTCCGCATAAATTTTTGAGTCGAAGTAGATTTCTTTGACTTATATATGATGTCAAGTGCCTAGGGTTCAAATCTCGTCCACAAATTCATTTTGGAAGGGGTTCGACTGGCCGGACGACGGAAAATCGAAGAATTGGAGAAAAGGCAACCGAGCTAGGTAAAAAGGGGATCGATTCCGGACTTTTAAGATCGAGATCGTGAAATTAGGGTTACAATTATCCTATGGTTCATATTTGGTCAAGAAACGATGGAGGAATCATGGAAAAAATCAAAGAAAAATCATTTGAAAGTTAGTTGGTCTTGCATTTCCCTCCACCTTTCCTTCCACTTTCTTTCCGCACTTCCTTTCATTCTTTCCATCTCATTTTTCCATTTCAATTCCACTCCATTTCCCTTGGAAACTTCCACCACCTTCCACCATCTTCTAGAGTGTTCCAAGGAATATTCCAAGGAATATTCCAAGGAATATTCCCTTTTCCAACCCTAACCCTAACTAACTTCCAAACCTAATTTTGGATCCCAAACCTAATTTTTGGGCCCCAAACCCAAACCTAGCTCCAAGCCTAAGCCCTATTTAAGTCATTTTCATCCAAACCAAGAGGGTACACACCATTTTTCAATTTTTCACTCTTTGAGAATCACTTTTTCTCTCTTACTTTTCCTCTCCCTTTCACCAAAGCTTTTCAAAATAAGCTCTTCAAGTTTCACATTGAAACTTGAAGATCTTGAAGCTTAAGCCTCCAACCATTGATTTTGTGGATTGAAGAAGAAGAAGCTACTGAATTTTGTGAGGATTTCGGCTTATCGGAAGTGTGCGAAGATTCAAGCTCAAGAACGCATTTATTTTGCGATTTCTCGGTTTTCGGTTTTCTCTTCGATTCAAGCTCCGATACTTGCAACAATCACCGAAGCACTCCTCCGCTTCGTAGGTTGGTGATCTTAATCACTTCTTCTTTAAGTTATTCTCTTCATCTCGCCACTTTTGGCATTCTTTAAGTGCTTTTCGCTTTTTCGAAATCAATTCCGTTTCAATTATGTTTGCTTGTGATGTGTGATTTTTTGTTGAATTAGTATTTAGAGTGTTAATAGATATAGGTTTTATCATGTGTAAATAAGCTCCGAATAAGTAGAAATTAGTGGTAGCATGTCCCTAGGTATGTTAGGATTGTCTAGAAGCAAGTTTGTGGCCAAAAGCACTTTTTTTTAAAAGTTTTTTTTCAATTCTGTTCAGGGTTAACCGGTTAACGCATATGGTTAACCGGTTAACGCGTGCGTTTTTGGCCAAATTGCTTCTGTTTTGGGTCTGTTAACCGGTTAACCTATATGGTTAACCGGTTAACGCTGTGGATTTTTGTGTTTTTGGTTTCTTTGATTGCTTAGCCCTAATTTCTAGTGCCTCTAATGTTCATACATGTTTAGGTAGTGATTTTAGGGAATTTTTGGATCCATTTCCAGTAGCTAGTTCCCCCATTTCGAGTCGTTTCGACACGATTCCGTTTATGTTGCGTGTTATGCGGTTTTTGTGTTCTTTGTGCATGCTTTGATTTATTGCATTTTGTTGCTATGATCATACATCATTAGGTATGTAATAATCATGTTGCATTCTGTTTTTTACATGTTTGCATTGCATTAAATCATTTTGCATTTCATTATGTTGATGAATGTTGCATTTTGCATAATCATGTGTATGTGCATTTGATGGTTTTTGTTGCATATTTGATCATAGCATTTTATCTATTCAATTCTGAATTTTGCATTGAGTTTAGTATGTTTGTTGAGCAATCATGTTGCATGTTCATAATCAAAGATCACCATGTTCATATGCATGTTCATGAGATTCACTTTTGCATTACTTGTTGCACAATCCACATGATGCATTCTTGAATAATCAAAAATATTCATGTTCTTGCATTTTTGTATGTTGATCCATGTTTAAATGTGTGTTCATGATGTGTTTAGTGCATTTTTAATTGAATTTGTGCATTAAAAAAATGAAAATAATCAATTCTGGATTTTGCATTTCATAGCTGTTGTTTTGCATAAGTGCTGTAAAATGTGTGCTATTTGTTATGTGTACATGCTGCATTTGACTTTTTACACCTACTTTTTCATGCTGCATGCTGGCTGTAAAAAGCTGACTTGTGTTATGCTTGGTTTTCATAGCTGATTGTGTATTTGAGTGCTGTAAATAGTTGCTGAATTTTAGTTAGCATAGTTTAGGCACCCTTAAACCTAAGATTGAGTCTAGTTTAGGTCCAAGTTTAATTAGGATTTAATTAATGTGTGTTTGCCTTATTCTTTTTAATAAAATTGCACACTAATCACTTGTTTTGTAGTGGGGAAGATTGAGGTAAGTTTACTTCACTTTATCCTTTACTTTTTATGCATTTCTTTTAGACTTTTTAATTCATTTTTCCTTCCATATTTGTGATTGGTAGGATTCCCCATTGTTAGGACCAACTTATCTTCCTTAGGAAGTAAGTTGCATCCTTTTTCTTTCCTTCTTTTCCTTTTTTCTTTAGGATTAGAATACCTCATTAACCATAGGATCTCCCTTTGTAAATAAATAACCTAGGGTTGTGTCTTAGTCCCCTTAGTTTTTGTCCCTTTTATCAACTTGAGTCATTCTCTTTCTCATCTCAAAAGAAAAGCAATAAAACACTTAATAAAAACCGAACAATCTTGTACGACACGAGACTTTGTTGCGGAGTGTTTATACGCGTCCTGTTTCGGGGCGAGGTGTGAATACTTCCCGCGATGGATAGGTCTTAGTACAAGACTGTTCACAAACAAATTCAAAACACTTCTTTTTAAAAGCCAAAAACAAACAATAAGCGGCTAATCCTGCGGGAACTTCTTCTCTCATCTCATTCATTCACAACGCGAACTCGCGACTACTTGTCTCGCATGCAAGACGGTTAACGCACTCGTACCAGACGAGCCTGCAACACCTGAGCATAGACATACGCAGTTCCAGCTATAAAAAACACAAGCAAATAGTTCCCGCCTAGGTTAGGCGAACTACGTCGACTCTGATCCTCATTTTCCCGATGAGGTACGTAGGCAGCGGGGTAGGGCCCGTTCGAGCACATTCTTTATTCTCCCTACATTTTCCCCATTCTTTCTTTCCATTCTCTTTCAGTTCCTTTCTCATTTCTCATTTCCAGTCCCAGTTAGCGGTTTTGTTCAGCAGCATTCTTATTTCTCACCCTTTGAAACAAACAAGCAAGCGTGGATCCCGTCGGGTACGACGGACGATCTGGGGTGCTAATACCTTCCCAGTTCGTAACCGACTCCCGAATTCAGATCTTTGGTTCGCAGGACCTTGTCCTTTCCTTCTTCCTCAGGTTTGTGCAACATTACCTTTCCCATTCCTTTGGGATAAAAATGTCTGGCTGGCGACTCTAACCTTTTCCGCGCCACTTTCGCGTTTGTACTAGGATGAAAATCCCGGGAGCGACAGCTGGCGACTCTGCTGGGGACTAACCTGATTCTTCCGGTTTCCCTTGTAGAGTCAATCCTAGCGCCTGTTTGGTTTTGTTTCTTTGGGTGTATATGTGTTTGTTGCTGAGTGCTTTAGTTTAGCTTTACTGTTTTATTTACAGTTTTATTTACAGCTTTACTTTATCGCATTTATTTACCGCTTTCAGTATTTTATTTTCCATGCATCATATTATACTGGACTGTCTGGCTGTGCTGGTTTTCAATTTTTCTGTGGGTTGGGAGTTACTGTGAGATAAGCCAATTACCCGGCTTGAGTGCACCATAGGATTAGCGTGGACAGACATTGTACTCTTATGGTATCTCACCATGATGGGTGGCGATGTGTTCCACACCCAGATTGCGACCGTCTTGGAACTATTCTGTGTGGGGATTACCTCACTTCAGGGTACGACCTTGATAGTTATGTGCATCTGGTGACCGATCTTCGAGGACCTTAATGGAAACAACCCTCTCCAGTGATGACAGTGGCAGACCACATTTGTTGGCAAACCCACTCGCATCCGAGGGTCCATTGGGAACTCGCATAGGATGGCCTGGTTCTCTCATAGGAATTCAGTTAAAGCAAACTGTTCGTATGACGATAGTATTGTACCCTTCGGGATGAATGTACTATTGTTTCTCGATTCAGTGCTTGAAGCTGGAGACTTGTTAGGGATGCTTGTTTTTTTCGGACTCAACTGAGACCTCCCTGAGTAGTACATAATGCCAAACCGATTCCCTGATTTGGTCATGAGCCATTTCTCGGAAATGGTGAACGTATTATTGCTATTCGGCCTCGAGAGTCCGTGATGTTGACCCGAGTAGCACACCCGTGAGATTGGGAGGGGTTTGCAGGTTTGCAGGAACCCTGGTACCTTCAGCATACCCACTTTGCCTTTGGTTCAGTTTTGTGATCTGGATTTCTGTTCTTAAGTTATGGACCCCAGATCAGAGGGATGATTATTGTGATATCTGGATTTTGAGACCGTACACCGACACCTGATTATATGATTGGCACACCACAGACACTTCACTGATCACATGCCTTGCCTTGCATAAGCATCATATCATCATTAATCATTTGTGTTTCTTTTATTCTCAGGGTTTGCATTATTCCCGGTTCCTGGTCATATCTTTGCTTCAGAATGGAAGACGTCAGAAAGAAGAATATTTTCTACAAGTTTTTCGAAACCAAAGTTGACTTGCTCAAGCAGATGGTGTCTCTCATTACTCCGGGTCATTTGGACTTCTTCAAACAGCAGTATGGTGATATTTTGGATATGGTTTTCAGCTTGGATAGTTCGCAGAAGAGCGCCATTCATACTTTGTTACAGTACTATGATCCTAGACTCCGATGTTTCACATTTCCGGATTTCCAGCTAGGTCCGTTGCTAGAAGAGTATGTTGAGATTCTAAGACTACCGATTCAGGAACAGATTCCGTTCAATTCAGAGATGACAAGACCAACTCACACCGACATTGCTAAGGCTCTTTATTTGAGCCCATCAGAAGTATCTGCTAATCTGGTTTCCACCAAGGCCGGGGTGCTTGGTTTTCCCTTAGAGTTTCTGGTCGGAAAAGCTGAAGAGTGTGCCGTGGAAAAGCAGTGGGATTCAGTTTGCGCTATCTTGGCATTATCTGTGTACGGGATAGTTTTGTTTGCTGATATGGACAAGTTTGTGGACATAAATGCAATTCATTTGTTTGTGTTGAAGAATCCGATACCTACTCTCCTAGGTGACTTGTATTATTCGGTGCACTATAGGAATGAGAAGAGACGAGGTGGCTTGGTTAGATGTTGTGCTCAATTGTTCTACACTTGGTTTATGAGGCACATCCCTATTGCTGGAGTGTTTAAGGATCCCAATGTGATATGGTCGCAGAAGCTCAACACGTTGACTGCCAAAGACATCAGATGGTTCACTTTGAGGTTAAAAGGGAAAGAGCTCATCTCTAGTTGCGGAAAGTATCCTAATGTTCCCCTCTTAGGAGTAGCAGGTTGCATTAACTACAACCCCATACTCTTGAGAAGACAATTGGGGTACGCTTTGAAGAATGTTCCCAAGGATTCAGAGTTGGATCAGACTTTCTATTTTCCTATGAAGGATAATCTCCCATTGGTACGGGAGGCTGCAGGTGCTTGGAAAACGGTTATTAAGAAGGGTATAGATCGTTTGGGTAGGAGCAACAACCAAATGTTTCCCGAGTTTGAAGCGTGGGTAAGAGAAAAAGCTCAAGTGACACTAATCCCTTTCTCTGCACCGTTACCACCGCCTACTACGGTGCCCTTGGAGGAATATCAGAAATTGGAAGCTTTGGTTAAGCAATTGAGGTGTGAAAATCAAGAGACTCTTAATTCTTGTCAAGCGCTGATGATCCAGAACCGTCAATTGAAAGATAGAGCTGAGCAAGCCGAAGAGATAGTCCGTCTTAAGCAGAAGGATTTTGAAGATAGAGAGCTCTACTTCCGAAAGAAAGGTTTAGCTGAGACTCATATGACGGCCCAGCGCCGAAGAGAGAAGAAAGATCTTAGTGAGGCTAATGAAGCTGTCACTTTATGGCAAGAGAAATGGGACGAAAATCTGAAGAAACAAAAGGAGTTAGACGCCAAGCACAAGCAGGAAGTCAAAAGCCTCCAGGATTCTGTGGATGGGCAGAAAGAACTTCTCAGGAAAGCTTATTATCAAGAGGAGGATCGTATCCGGTGCGTAACAGAGAGTCAGCGGGCGCTGAAGGAAGCTCAAAAGGAGATTGAAGACTTGAAGTTGAAAGCTGATGTGAAAAGGTCGAAAGCCGAGTCGAGTCAAAGCAAGGAGAATGAAGCAGCATTTCTACAGCAGATCGAGGAGTTACACACTTCTTCTGATACGAGGGACCTCCTCATCCAGAAGCTCATCCAGGAGCCCGGTCATCCAGATGTGGTTCAGCTGTTCCAGAGCGTCAAATGCCTTAGCTGGAGGTTGAAAGATATAGAGTTCCCTAGTGTGTAATTTCATATTGTTGTACTTGGATTACCCATAGGCTTGTTATGGGATTCCTTATGTGTGATGTACTTTTGTTGGTACCCTTCAGGGACGTTGTATTTTCAAACTCCAGTTTATATGATGGATTTGTTCCGGATTTCTTGTTCGTTATTTGCACCGACACGGGGTAATGAGCACCAGTTTTTCACAGCCGTCATTGTGTCTGAATATTATTTGGGTCTTCTTCCCAATTCTTATCTTCTTAATGCCAGGACCGGATACAGGAAAATACCCGGGAATAAAAGGAACACATTGCATTGCATACGCATCATTTGCATTTTGTCTTTGTCTTTGCAGGTTTTTCTTCGAGGTGTCTAATTTATCTGTGTTCATCAGGCAAAGATTGCGAGGGCCGCCAAGACCCGGTACATTCGACAAAATATCCTTCATCGGTACGCGACCCGCAGTAATCAAAGAACAGCAATGGACGCCATGCAGACGGAACTCAACAATGTCCATACCAAGATGGCAGAATTTATGACTCTGATGCAGGGGATGGCCCAGGGGCAACAGGAGCTGAGAAATGCAGTTCAAGGGTTGACTCCTCCTAACACTAATGTTCAGGCAACTACTCCCGGCGGACAAGGGGGTCCTCCCAACACTAACAACGGTACAGGTGGACCTCATGTTCCAGATCCATCTATGGCTGCGTATGTTCCTGTGCAGGACAGGCAGGAAGACCAATTCCAATACTTCAACAATGATATGGGTTTCGGCGGTGATGGAAATCTCAACGACTTCTTGGTGCTTGCAGAGAAGGTCAAGGCCTTAGAGTGCAAAGATACTTTGGGAATTGACGTGTCAGATATGGGTTTAGTACCTGGGGTGGTCATTCCACACAAGTTCAGACCACCAGCATTTGATAAATACAGCGGCAACTCTTGCCCAAAAACTCACCTACAAGCCTTCTACAGGAAGATTGCGGCTCACACGCGAGATGAGAAACTATGGATGTACTATTTCCAGGATAGCCTTTCTGGAGGGTCCTTGGAGTGGTACATGAAGTTGGAAAGGAGCTCTATCAGAAGCTGGAAGGATTTGGGAGAGGCCTTCCTCAGACAATATCAATACAACATTGACATGGCACCTAGCCGTACTCAACTTCAAAGCTTGACACAGAAGAGCTCGGAGAGCTTCAAGGACTATGCACAGAGGTGGCGTGAGGTGGCCGCCCGAGTGCAACCTCCTTTATTGGAAAGAGAGATGGTCGATCTTTTCCTGAATACCCTCCCAGGGCATTTCATGGAAAGGTTGGCTGGTTGTTCCTCAAGTGGTTTTTCGGACATTATCCTGACTGGAGAAAGAATTGAAAGCTGGCTCAAGCAGGGGAAAATTCAAAATGGAAGCGCTTCAGCGTCTGGTAGCAAGAAACCCTTTGTGAAAAGGAGGGAGGGAGAAACAGGAGCAGTATACGCCCAGAGAGGAATGATGCACCAAGGATATTATCAACAAGTGGCCCCCGTCACTATTTCAACTCCTCCAGTTCAACAACGGGTTCAGCCTCAACAGCCGCAACGCTCACAGGGGTATCAGCCAAGACCCCCTCGTCCATACTACCCTCAGAAACCGAGAGATAGACATTTTGAAGCTCCACCAATGTCTTACTCCCAACTGTTGAAGAATCTCTTGCAGCTTCAAATGATTCAGCTCCGAACCTTGCAACCTCCGAAGCCAGGCCAAATTCCTGAAGGTTATGACTCGAATGCTAGATGCGAGTTTCATTCTGGAGCTCCCGGCCATAGCACTGAGAATTGTAAAGCGTTGAAGCATGCTGTTCAGGACTTGCTGGATTCTAAAGCGATCAATTTCGCTCCCTCTCCTAATGTGCTGGAAAATCCTATGCCTCATCACAGGGGCACAGTTGGTGCAATTGGTGAAGGGGAGAAATTGAATCTGGTGGATGATGTGGATGACTTGAAGACTTCTTTGGTTGCTATCAAGGCTTGTTTGTTGAAGAAAGGCATTTTCCCCGGATGCAAGGATGATTGTTCAGAATGCACAGAAGCTACCAACGGTTGTAAACGATTGAAGGCTGGAATTCAAGGTATGATTGATGAAGGAGTGCTGCAATTTGACAAGATCGTGAAAGAAAGTGAAGTATCTACGGTGACTATCTTTTATGATCCATCCCAAGTTCCTTCGCGCGCTAGATTGGCGCCAATAACCATTACTACTGCTGGACCCATGATGTACCAAAGTGACAGAGCAGTTCCTTGGCATTACGGTGGTGAAGTGTATTACAATGGCCAGAGGCAAGAATTGGCCACGACTAGTATAACCCCAGCTCAAGTAGAGAACGTTGGAGTAGGGGGTTTTACTCGAAGTGGAAGATTGTTTGCGCCTGAAGCATTGAGAAACAATGTGATACCACCTAGAGATACTGCCGAAGCCCAAGCAAGAGCCAGAGGGAAGCAACCTGTAGTTGTCAATGATCCAACTCCATCAGCTGATCCAGATCTCACCTTTGATAAGGAAGCCGAAGAATTCTTGAGGATCATCAAGAAGAGTGACTATAAGATTGTAGACCATTTGCAGCAGACGCCGTCAAAGATCTCCATCTTGTCATTGCTTATGTGTTCAGACTCTCACAGGAAAGCTCTCCTAAATATTCTGAACAAGGCATACGTGCCTCAGGATATTTCTGTGAACCAGTTAGAAACGGTGGTGTCCAGCGTTAACGCCAGTCATGGATTGGGTTTCACGGATTTGGACTTAACTTCTGATGGGCGTGCTCACAATCGGGCATTGCATATCTCTCTTGAATGTAAAGGTGCAGTACTCTCCCACGTGCTGGTGGATACTGGTTCATCTCTGAATGTCTTGCCTAAGAAGGCATTGATGAAGCTAGACTATGATGGAGTGGTGCTAAAGCCCAGTGATTTAGTAGTCCGAGCATTTGACGGATCAAGAAGATCGGTGTTTGGAGAGGTGGAGTTACCTATCAAGGTAGGTCCACAAGTCTTCAATACCACGTTTTACGTGATGGATATCCAGCCGGCATATAGTTGTTTACTTGGAAGGCCCTGGATTCACTCGGCAGGAGCGGTTTCTTCTACACTTCATCAGAAATTAAAGTTCGTCTGGGAAGGTCAAGTTGTGACAGTCAGCGGGGAAGAAGATATCTTCGTCAGTCATCTCGCCTCATTCAAATATGTAGAGATGGATGGCGAAATAGTCGAGACCCCTTGTCAAACTTTTGAGCCCTTAAAGTCTGAGCAAGCATCTGCAGTAGCAACTTCTCCTGAAGAACCGAAGAAGGTAGTTTCCATAGCTTCCTATAAACAAGCGCGTGAATTGGTAGAGTCCGGGATCCGAGAAGGCTGGGGCAGCCCGGTAGAAGTGCTAGAGAAGAAAGACATGTTCGGGATTGGCTATCACCCTGGAAGATCTTCGTCGGAATCAAGTGCTAAAGACCGTCAGAGCCCGGTTACCTTCACAAGTGCGGGAATGGTAAACTACGAGAACATCAGTGCTGTACAGGATGACATCGTCGATAGTGATTGTGACTTAGATGAATGGATCAGGCCTGCCGCTCCAGGAACTCAACTTAGTAACTGGGCATCGGAAAGGCTTATTTCGGTCACTTCCTTCAAAGAGTAATAATGTTTTGTTTTTCCTGTACTAAAGCACTATGTCTTACCCGGGGCATAGTGTCTCTTTGTAAGGGTTCATTTGTTCATTAACACAATCATAAATAAAATTGACGTTTCGCATTCATTCATGTTGTTCTCTGTCTTTCGTTTTTTACTTTTGTTTTTCAAAAAGAAAGAAAAGTTTTAAAAAATGGCAATGTTTCTCATCTTCTCAAGCTGTTGCTAAAGCCTTGCATGAATCATCATTCATGCAGGTGCTCGTCACCGGATCTTATCAATGACGACCCTGTTATGGCTAAGTATGACTTCGACAATCCGATTTATCAAGCCGATGAGGAAGGTGAAGAGAATTGTGATTTACCCGAAGAATTGGCCAGACTGCTCAAACAGGAAGAGAAGATGATTCAGCCGCATGAGGAAGATGTTGAAGTGATAAACCTGGGTACTGAAGAGGACAAGAAAGAAGTCAAGATCGGGGCTGCATTGGAAGAATCTGTCAAGACTCGTTTGATGGCTATGCTTCGAGAATACGTTGACATCTTCGCTTGGTCCTACCAAGATATGCCGGGTTTAGACACTGACATCGTGGTACACAAGCTACCTCTCAGAGAAGGTTGTCCTCCGGTAAAGCAGAGGTTGAGGCGTACACGTCCAGACATGGCAATCAAAATAAAAGAAGAAGTGCAAAAACAGTTTGATGCTGGCTTCTTGGCCGTGACTAGTTATCCTCCATGGGTTGCTAACATTGTGCCGGTTCCTAAAAAAGATGGCAAAGTCAGAATGTGTGTGGATTACAGGGATTTGAATAGGGCTAGCCCTAAAGATGATTTCCCTCTACCTCACATAGATGTACTTGTCGATAATACTGCTCAGTCTTCCGTGTTCTCCTTCATGGATGGATTCTCAGGCTATAATCAAATCAAGATGGCTCCCGAGGATATGGAAAAGACAACTTTCATCACCCCTTGGGGCACCTTTTGTTACAAGGTCATGCCGTTTGGTTTAAAGAATGCAGGAGCTACCTACCAACGGGCAATGGTGACGTTGTTTCACGACATGATCCATCATGAAATTGAGGTTTATGTTGATGACATGATAGCAAAGTCCCAGACGGAAGAAGAACACTTGGTCAACCTAACAAAATTGTTTGACAGGCTTCGAAAGTTCAGACTGAGGTTAAATCCAAATAAATGCACCTTCGGGGTTCGTTCTGGCAAGTTGCTCGGCTTCATTGTTAGTGAACGAGGAATTGAGGTTGATCCGGCCAAAGTGAAAGCAATCCAGGAAATGCCTGAGCCGAAGACTGAAAAGCAAGTGCGTGGCTTCTTAGGGAGACTAAACTACATTGCACGGTTTATTTCTCACCTAACGGCCACGTGCGAGCCCATCTTCAAGCTTCTGAGGAAGAATCAGGCCATTAAATGGAATGAAGACTGTCAGCGGGCCTTCGACCGAATCAAAGAATATTTGTTGGAGCCACCAATTCTTATGCCTCCAGTGCCAGGGAGACCTCTGATCATGTATCTTACTGTGCTGGAAGGATCGATGGGATGTGTACTGGGTCAGCAGGACGAGTCTGGTCGAAAAGAGCATGCCATTTATTACCTTAGCAAAAAGTTTACCGATTGTGAGACACGATACTCACTACTCGAGAAAACTTGCTGCGCTTTGGCATGGGCTGCTCGCCGACTAAGACAGTACATGCTGACTCACACTACTCTCCTAATTTCTAAGATGGATCCTGTAAAATACATCTTTGAGAAGCCGGCTTTGACTGGAAGAGTGGCCCGTTGGCAGATGATACTCACGGAGTATGACATACAATACACTTCACAGAAAGCTATAAAGGGGAGTGTGTTGTCAGAATACTTGGCCCAGCAGCCGATTGATGATTATCAACCCATGAGGTTTGAGTTTCCGGATGAGGACATCATGTTCCTCAAGTCGAAAGATCATGAAGAACCACTTCCGGAGGAGGGGCCTGACCCTGAATCCAGATGGAAGTTGATGTTTGACGGAGCTGTAAACGTGAAGGGGAGTGGAGTCGGTGCTGTTATTATCTCACCAGAAGGAGTCCACACACCTCTCGCTGCTCGGTTGACCTTTGAGTGCACTAACAACGAAGCAGAGTATGAAGCCTGCATCATGGGGATCGAAGAGGCAATAGACTTGCGAGTCAAGAACCTTGAGATCTTCGGAGATTCTGCTTTGGTAGTAAATCAAGTCAATGGCAAATGGCTAGTTCATCAAGCTCGTTTGATTCCTTACCGAGACTACGTCAGGAGGCTGTTAACCTTCTTTACCAAAGTAAAGCTGAGCTATGTCCCTAGGGACGAAAACCAGTTCGCCGATGCTCTCGCAACTTTATCATCCATGATTAAAGTTTGCCGAGAGAATTTCGTGCCTCGAATTTCGATCTCTCGTCTTGAAAGACCGGCTTATGTCTTCGCAGTTGGTGATGGGGAAGATGACAAGCCTTGGTACCACGACATCAAACAATTCCTGAAAGCTCAAGAATACCCGGCTGGGGCATCCAGTAAAGATAAGAAAACTCTTAGGAGACTAGCGGGAGGTTTCTTCTTGAATCAGGATGGTGTGTTGTACAAACGGAACTTTGACATGGTGCTGCTCAGATGTGTGGACAGACATGAGGCAGACATGTTAATGCAGGATGTTCACGAAGGCTCCTTTGGTACCCATGTTGGTGGACATGCCATGGCCAAGAAACTATTGAGATCGGGATACTATTGGATTACCATGGAGTCTGATTGTTGCAAATACTCCCGTAAATGTCATAAGTGTCAAATTTATGCCGACAAGGTCCATGTGCCTCCGAATCCGTTGAGTGTCATGTCTTCACCGTGGCCATTCGCTATGTGGGGCATCGATATGATTGGAAAGATTGAGCCAACAGCTTCTAATGGGCATCGCTTCATCCTAGTTGCTATTGATTATTTCACGAAGTGGGTCGAAGCGGCTTCCTATGCCAATGTCACTAAACAAGTGGTCGCTCGATTTATTAAACGGGACATCATCTGCCGGTATGGAGTCCCTGAAAGGATCATTACTGATAATGGTTCTAATCTCAACAACAAGATGATGGCTGACTTGTGTCGAGACTTTAAAATAGAACACCACAACTCTTCTCCATATCGTCCGAAGATGAATGGCGCCGTCGAGGCGGCTAATAAAAACATCAAGAAGATTGTTCAGAAGATGGTTGTGACGTACAAAGACTGGCACGAGATGTTACCATTCGCGTTGCATGGGTATAGAACATCAGTACGCACTTCAACTGGGGCAACTCCATTCTCATTGGTGTACGGTATGGAGGCAGTTCTACCGATTGAAGTGGAAATCCCCTCATTGAGGTTGATGATGGACATCAAACTAGATGAAGCTGAGTGGCTCCGATCCAGATATAATCAATTGAGCCTCATTGAAGAGAAGCGTCTAGCAGCTGTATGCCATGGACAGTTGTATCAGCGACGAATGAAGCAAGCTTTTGATAAGAAGGTGCGACCACAGAGGTACATGCCAGGAGACTTAGTGCTGAAAAGGATTCTTCCTCCTCTCAATGATCACAGGGGAAAGTGGACACCCAATTATGAAGGACCGTTCGTGGTTAAAAAGGTTTTCTCAGGCGGAGCCTTAATGCTGACAACCATGGACGGAGAAGACTTTCCATCCCCTGTCAACGCAGACGCAGTAAGAAAATACTTCGTGTAAAAAAGGACCCGCTGGATAAAAACAGAATAAAGATCCAGGCAAAAATGGGCATCCCGGCGAGCCAAAAACAGAATAAAAGGCTCGGGCAAAAGTTAGGGAAATATTAAAAAATGTACACCCGCTGAGTTGAAAAGCCACATCGGACAACTCAGGCAAAAAAGGGTATCCCGGTGGATTGAAAACCCGAAAGGGCGATCCACGCAAAAGAGGGATTAACACGAACGACTGCGATCTGCGAGATCCATGACCTACCTACAGTTGAGGCTATTCTTAAGGGTTGAAGATCGGTTCATTTAGAGGCAGAGCGAGCGGAGCGTCTTGAAGACATACGAGTCATAACCGGGTTGATACTTGATGAGATTCATTTTTCACATTGCCAATAGGGTAGTTTGTTTTTCTTTTCAGTTGTTCCCTCATTCCAGGGAACTGCTTCCTTTGTATTGCCTATTCAGGGCCACCTTTCCAAATCAATAAGAATTCAATTTCAGTCAATTGACTATCTTGCTTCTTTGTTTTTACTTTTTTCATCTAGCATTGATTGACTGTGAAAACGTCTAGCAAATGGTAACTTGCATTGTGTTATGAACATTTGAATGCTTTGTTAACTCGTGCAGGAGAATAGAAACATTTAATTCAACTCTGAAAGGGTGCTGAGATACCTAGACCATGATTCATGCTATGAGCCTGGGGCAAGCAGGTCCCAAACTAATTCTCCATGTTGCAGGTACTATCGATTGTGTTCATGCAGGTACAGGTACTGGTGTTGCTAACAGAGCTAAAAGATCACTATCCAGGATGGGCATTCCCATTTGTTTGAGCTGAAACAAATGTCTCCCAGGGTGTTCCCAATTATCCCCAGCCATGTGCAAGGTGAAATTTCTCCCAGCTAGACAGCAGAGAGTGGGTGCAATTCCCAAGCAAAAGTCTCCGTGCAGACAGGGGCAATTCTTAACAGCGTAAAGAGTATTTTGCCTCCCCAGCAGTTGCTTCCTCAGCATTATCATGCCTTTGGTTCCCCACCAGAGTTCAAGAAGAGTCCACCTCCAGCAGGGTCTTGGCGCTCCAATCTCAAAGTCCAATTTATTTTTGGCAGTGGCGGCTATTCAGAGCCAGTGAATTATTAACAACCTTCCCCACAGAGTTGTTTCCTCCTCATCAGGATGAGCCAGATCAATGCAGTGATCATCGTTTCTTTCCAGCCAAGTTATATGGAATTACCTGCAGTCTCCTTATCAGGAGATCTTTTTGCATTGTCATTCGCATAATCATCATTGCGTCTGCATCTTCCAAAGCGTAGCATTTCCATCATCATGGAGCATTACGCCATAAATTCAAACATATGCATGCCAGCATGGGCCAGTTTTGAGGTATATCACGTACGATTTATAGCATCTTCTCAACCTGAAGTACTCCGCACAGAGGATACCAATATCATGTTCCAGACATCCTTGTCTTTTCAAGTCAATGTTCGTCATTTTTCCGCGTCTTGTTTGGTACAACAGTCGCGTCGCAGGTTCCCGTTTTGTACAACGGTCCTTTTTGCTTGGGCTCTCGTTTATGTACAACGATCCCGTTCCATCTTGTCCAATTTGCTTTGTGTTTGGTTATCAGTCGAGGCTGGTATACCTTTGCGTCTCCATTTGAGGATGGTTTCGTGTTAGATCCGAGGATCTTTTGATTTGTCATTCGAGGATGGCATTTCTTTTCTTCAAGTCCTTCTGCGGTTGGTCTTGTTGTTGTGGCTATTATTCGAGGATAGTAGTTCACATTTTGAGCTTATTGATCGAGGTCAGTTTGTCTCTTTTGCAAAGTCTGTCTGAGGTCAGCTTTGTGTTTGGTTATCAGTCGAGGCTGGTATACCTTTGCGGCTCCATTGGAGGATGGTTTCGTGTTAGATCCGAGGATCTTTTGATTTGTCATTCGAGGATGGCATTTCTTTTCTTCAAGTCCTTCCGAGGTTGGTCTTGTTGTTGTGGCTATTATTCGAGGATAGTAGTTCACATTTTGAGCTTATTGATCGAGGTCAGTTTGTCTCTTTTGCAAAGTCTGTCTGAGGTCAGCTTTGTGTTTGGTTATCAGTCGAGGCTGGTATACCTTTTCGTCTCCATTTGAGGATGGTTTCGTGTTAGATCCGAGGATCTTTTGATTTGTCATTCGAGGATGGCATTTCTTTTCTTCAAGTCCTTCCGAGGTTGGTCTTGTTGTTGTGGCTATTATTCGAGGATAGTAGTTCACATTTTGAGCTTATTGATCGAGGTCAGTTTGTCTCTTTTGCAAAGTCTGTCCGAGGTCAGCTTTGTGTGTGGTTATCAGTCGAGGCTGGTATACCTTTGCGTCTCCATTTGAGGATGGTTTCGTGTTAGATCCGAGGATCTTTTGATTTGTCATTCGAGGATGGCATTTCTTTTCTTCAAGTCCTTCTGCGGTTGGTCTTGTTGTTGTGGCTATTATTCGAGGATAGTGGTTCACATTTTTGAGCTTATTGATCGAGGTCAGTTTGTCTCTTTTGCAAAGTCTGTCTGAGGTCAGCTTTGTGTGTGGTTATCAGTCGAGGCTGGTATACCTTTGCGTCTCCATTCGAGAATGGTTTCGTGTTAGATCCGAGGATCTTTTGATTTGTCATTCGAGGATGGCATTTCTTTTCTTCAAGTCCTTCCGAGGTTGGTCTTGTTGTTGTGGCTATTATTCGAGGATAGTAGTTCACATTTTGAGCTTATTGATCGAGGTCAGTTTGTCTCTTTTGCAAAGTCTGTCTGAGGTCAGCTTTGTGTGTGGTTATCAGTCGAGGCTGGTATACCTTTGCGTCTCCATTCGAGAATGGTTTCGTGTTAGATCCGAGGATCTTTTGATTTGTCATTCGAGGATGGCATTTCTTTTCTTCAAGTCCTTCTGCGGTTGGTCTTGTTGTTGTGGCTATTATTCGAGGATAGTAGTTCACATTTTGAGCTTATTGATCGAGGTCAGTTTGTCTCTTTTGCAAAGTCTGTCTGAGGTCAGCTTTGTATTTGGTTATCAGTCGAGGCTGGTATACCTTTGCGTCTCCATTCGAGGATGGTTTCGTGTTAGATCCGAGGATCTTTTGATTTGTCATTCGAGGATGGCATTTCTCTGCTTCAAGTCCTTATGCGGTTGGTCTTGTTGTTGTGGCTATTATTCGAGGATAGTAGTTCACATTTTGAGCTTATTGATCGAGGTCAGTTTGTCTCTTTTGCAAAGTCTGTCTGAGGTCAGCTTTGTGTTTGGTTATCAGTCGAGGCTGGTATACCTTTGCGTCTCCATTTGAGGATGGTTTCGTGTTAGATCCGAGGATCTTTTGATTGGTCATTCGAGGATGGCATTTCTTTTCTTCAAGTCCTTCTGCGGTTGGTCTTGTTGTGTGGCTATTATTCGAGGATAGTAGTTCACTTTTTGAGCTTATTGATCGAGGTCAGCTTGTCTCTTTTGCAAAGCCTGTCCGAGGTCAGTCTTTGTTGTTGATGGTTATCGCCTGCGGCCGGTATACTATCGTATTTCTATTCGAGGATGGTTTTTAGTACTGGATCCGAGGATCCCGTGTGAGTGATCATTCGAGGATGGCATTCTTCCCAGCATTATTTCCACCTGGTTCTATTTTCGCTACCTATTCAGAGGTCAAAAAAACAAATCAGAAAATACATAAATAAATAAATGGGCAGGTGGCATTCCTGTTATCCTGAGTTCAAATTTTCAGGTTTTATTTGAGTATTCAATCACTCCATACCTTGAACGTCTAAAAGCTGTTGCAATTATCCGTTCAGGTCTGCAGTTGATTGAATAGGGGCAGCTGTAATACCTCAAAATTTGCCCTCTCATTTCCTCAACATTTTGCATAGCATTTTGCATATATGGATTCATAAAAAAACCAAAAAAACATTGCATCAAATATAGCATAGCCGAGGCGTGGGTATGTGATCAATGATCGGAGCAACCGAAAGTCATGAAGAGGCTACCGAAGGGCCACAAAGATTCTCAACCTTGTGCAAAGGGTTCACAATATCCCACAAGTCTTCACTTGAAGCCACAAGTCATGGAAAGTTTTGGTTTGATTGAAGGAGGCAAGCAGTGCAATACTTCTTGAGGGAAAAGAGCCGAATTAGGGTTTCATTTCTACGGGGTTTCCGCATAAAGTTTTGAGTCGAAGTAGATTTCTTTGACTTATATATGATGTCAAGTGCCTAGGGTTCAAATCTCGTCCACAAATTCATTTTGGAAGGGGTTCGACTGGCCGGACGACGGAAAATCGAAGAATTGGAGAAAAGGCAACCGAGCTAGGTAAAAAGGGGATCGATTCCGGACTTTTAAGATCGAGATCGTGAAATTAGGGTTACAATTATCCTATGGTTCATATTTGGTCAAGAAACGATGGAGGAATCATGGAAAAAATCAAAGAAAAATCATTTGAAAGTTAGTTGGTCTTGCATTTCCCTCCACCTTTCCTTCCACTTTCTTTCCGCACTTCCTTTCATTCTTTCCATCTCATTTTTCCATTTCAATTCCACTCCATTTCCCTTGGAAACTTCCACCACCTTCCACCATCTTCTAGAGTGTTCCAAGGAATATTCCAAGGAATATTCCAAGGAATATTCCAAGGAATATTCCCTTTTCCAACCCTAACCCTAACTAACTTCCAAACCTAATTTTGGATCCCAAACCTAATTTTTGGGCCCCAAACCCAAACCTAGCTCCAAGCCTAAGCCCTATTTAAGTCATTTTCATCCAAACCAAGAGGGTACACACCATTTTTCAATTTTTCACTCTTTGAGAATCACTTTTTCTCTCTTACTTTTCCTCTCCCTTTCACCAAAGCTTTTCAAAATAAGCTCTTCAAGTTTCACATTGAAACTTGAAGATCTTGAAGCTTAAGCCTCCAACCATTGATTTTGTGGATTGAAGAAGAAGAAGCTACTGAATTTTGTGAGGATTTCGGCTTATCGGAAGTGTGCGAAGATTCAAGCTCAAGAACGCATTTATTTTGCGATTTCTCGGTTTTCGGTTTTCTCTTCGATTCAAGCTCCGATACTTGCAACAATCACCGAAGCACTCCTCCGCTTCGTAGGTTGGTGATCTTAATCACTTCTTCTTTAAGTTATTCTCTTCATCTCGCCACTTTTGGCATTCTTTAAGTGCTTTTCGCTTTTTCGAAATCAATTCCGTTTCAATTATGTTTGCTTGTGATGTGTGATTTTTTGTTGAATTAGTATTTAGAGTGTTAATAGATATAGGTTTTATCATGTGTAAATAAGCTCCGAATAAGTAGAAATTAGTGGTAGCATGTCCCTAGGTATGTTAGGATTGTCTAGAAGCAAGTTTGTGGCCAAAAGCACTTTTTTTTAAAAGTTTTTTTTCAATTCTGTTCAGGGTTAACCGGTTAACGCATATGGTTAACCGGTTAACGCGTGCGTTTTTGGCCAAATTGCTTCTGTTTTGGGTCTGTTAACCGGTTAACCTATATGGTTAACCGGTTAACGCTGTGGATTTTTGTGTTTTTGGTTTCTTTGATTGCTTAGCCCTAATTTCTAGTGCCTCTAATGTTCATACATGTTTAGGTAGTGATTTTAGGGAATTTTTGGATCCATTTCCAGTAGCTAGTTCCCCCATTTCGAGTCGTTTCGACACGATTCCGTTTATGTTGCGTGTTATGCGGTTTTTGTGTTCTTTGTGCATGCTTTGATTTATTGCATTTTGTTGCTATGATCATACATCATTAGGTATGTAATAATCATGTTGCATTCTGTTTTTTACATGTTTGCATTGCATTAAATCATTTTGCATTTCATTATGTTGATGAATGTTGCATTTTGCATAATCATGTGTATGTGCATTTGATGGTTTTTGTTGCATATTTGATCATAGCATTTTATCTATTCAATTCTGAATTTTGCATTGAGTTTAGTATGTTTGTTGAGCAATCATGTTGCATGTTCATAATCAAAGATCACCATGTTCATATGCATGTTCATGAGATTCACTTTTGCATTACTTGTTGCACAATCCACATGATGCATTCTTGAATAATCAAAAATATTCATGTTCTTGCATTTTTGTATGTTGATCCATGTTTAAATGTGTGTTCATGATGTGTTTAGTGCATTTTTAATTGAATTTGTGCATTAAAAAAATGAAAATAATCAATTCTGGATTTTGCATTTCATAGCTGTTGTTTTGCATAAGTGCTGTAAAATGTGTGCTATTTGTTATGTGTACATGCTGCATTTGACTTTTTACACCTACTTTTTCATGCTGCATGCTGGCTGTAAAAAGCTGACTTGTGTTATGCTTGGTTTTCATAGCTGATTGTGTATTTGAGTGCTGTAAATAGTTGCTGAATTTTAGTTAGCATAGTTTAGGCACCCTTAAACCTAAGATTGAGTCTAGTTTAGGTCCAAGTTTAATTAGGATTTAATTAATGTGTGTTTGCCTTATTCTTTTTAATAAAATTGCACACTAATCACTTGTTTTGTAGTGGGGAAGATTGAGGTAAGTTTACTTCACTTTATCCTTTACTTTTTATGCATTTCTTTTAGACTTTTTAATTCATTTTTCCTTCCATATTTGTGATTGGTAGGATTCCCCATTGTTAGGACCAACTTATCTTCCTTAGGAAGTAAGTTGCATCCTTTTTCTTTCCTTCTTTTCCTTTTTTCTTTAGGATTAGAATACCTCATTAACCATAGGATCTCCCTTTGTAAATAAATAACCTAGGGTTGTGTCTTAGTCCCCTTAGTTTTTGTCCCTTTTATCAACTTGAGTCATTCTCTTTCTCATCTCAAAAGAAAAGCAATAAAACACTTAATAAAAACCGAACAATCTTGTACGACACGAGACTTTGTTGCGGAGTGTTTATACGCGTCCTGTTTCGGGGCGAGGTGTGAATACTTCCCGCGATGGATAGGTCTTAGTACAAGACTGTTCACAAACAAATTCAAAACACTTCTTTTTAAAAGCCAAAAACAAACAATAAGCGGCTAATCCTGCGGGAACTTCTTCTCTCATCTCATTCATTCACAACGCGAACTCGCGACTACTTGTCTCGCATGCAAGACGGTTAACGCACTCGTACCAGACGAGCCTGCAACACCTGAGCATAGACATACGCAGTTCCAGCTATAAAAAACACAAGCAAATAGTTCCCGCCTAGGTTAGGCGAACTACGTCGACTCTGATCCTCATTTTCCCGATGAGGTACGTAGGCAGCGGGGTAGGGCCCGTTCGAGCACATTCTTTATTCTCCCTACATTTTCCCCATTCTTTCTTTCCATTCTCTTTCAGTTCCTTTCTCATTTCTCATTTCCAGTCCCAGTTAGCGGTTTTGTTCAGCAACATTCTTATTTCTCACCCTTTGAAACAAACAAGCAAGCGTGGATCCCGTCGGGTACGACGGACGATCTGGGGTGCTAATACCTTCCCAGTTCGTAACCGACTCCCGAATTCAGATCTTTGGTTCGCAGGACCTTGTCCTTTCCTTCTTCCTCAGGTTTGTGCAACATTACCTTTCCCATTCCTTTGGGATAAAAATGTCTGGCTGGCGACTCTAACCTTTTCCGCGCCACTTTCGCGTTTGTACTAGGATGAAAATCCCGGGAGCGACAGCCCCAGTAAATTTCTCGAGCAAACAGATGCTTATACAGTACAGATACTCCTTGACGCCCGTCCGTGTCGTATCCCTAGTAGAAAGCCAAAGCGTCCCCTTCGCACTCATAACACCAGATACATATATATACAATTCCCTGACACCCGTCCGTGTCACCTTACCCAGCCTAGTTGCCTAAACATTTTGGGAACCATATACTTGTTTATAATACACTCTCATTGGCACCCGTCCGTGTCATCCTATCCCCACAGATTACACTCCAGTTCATAATTTATACACTTTCTCTTTTGACACCCGTCCGTGTCGTGCTCTCCCCAGCAGGTTTAACACTCGTCTGTATCTCATCCATCGCCTTTCACTCATACAGATACTCGTCCGTATCTTGTGTATACCGCTTAAATCCCCTTAGATTCAACACTCGTCCGTGTTCTTTGTTAACCAGTTGATACTTGTCCGTATCATCATCTCTGAACATGCGTCAAGCGTTTGTTTCTACCGATACTCGTCCGTATCATAGTAAAAAGGATGCTCGTCCGCATCTTTAATCTATACAAAGTGTCAAACACCTATACCTTTTATTTCTTGGATGTAAACACTCGTATGTGTTTACTATTCCCCAGCGAAGTCCCCAGCAAAACTTCTCTTCTATCTGACATTCGTCCTATGTCATGATACCTTTCGGCAGCCGTACCCTGCCCGGTGATCGTCCTTCACCTTTTTGATGATCGTCCTTCATCTTTCCCCTGCGGAGTCTCTATTCATTAGAACCCCTTCCGACATTCGTCCTATGTCGTGATATTTTTAGCAGCCGTCCCCTTCTAGGTGATCGTCCTTCACCTCTTGATGATCTTCCTTCATCATTTGTATCCGATGGCCGTCCCCATCGTCGATTCTTTTATCTGACATTCGTCCTATGTCATGATAAACCCCGAGAGCAGCCGTATCCGGCTAGGTGATCGTCCTTCACCTCTTGATGATCGTCCTTCATCATGCTTATCCGATGGCCATCCCCATCGTCGACCTTTTTATCCGACATTCGTCCTACGTTGTGATACTTACACAACCGTACCTTGCCAGGTGATCGTCCTTCACCATTAGATGACCGTCCCTCATCTTATCACCAACAGAGCAGCCGTCCCCTGCTAGGTGATCGTCCTTCACCTTCGATGACCGTTCCTAATCATTTATTTCTTCAGCCCGATGGTCGTCCCCATCATTCGCTTTACCTTTAATCCCCAGAAAGTCTTATTTCTTTACCTGATAGCCGTCCCCATCATAATCTCTTATATCCCCAGCTTGTCGGTCGTCCCCGTCATTGCTTTATTTCCCGCATTTTCCCAGCATGCCGGCCGTCCCCGTCATCACTTCATCCCCAGCAGTCGTCCTCTGCTCGACGGTCGCCCTCCGTCGCCTGCACTTTATAATTATACTTTATTTCCTTTTACAATCTATATCCCTTTTCTTCTTCATTCTGTGAGTGCAAATTTTGGATTGTCTTTGGTATTCAACGACAAGTTATCTTGTTTGCCTGTTAAAGTCGTTGCTTACATCCTGCACAGCTAACTCATGCTTGAATAGGGGCAGCTGTAAACACCCCAAATTTTCCCTCACCCATTCACACCATGGCTTGTGATCTTTTCATGTGCATAAGTTCAAATCATAACATCTCATATTGCATTTTTGCTTCACTGCATTGTTTCAAAGTCATCTGCATCTAGGGTTTGTGATCTGAGCAATCCAAGAGCTATTTGAGCCACTCCAAAGGCCTTCAATCATCTCAAGAGGGGTCCATGTGTGTTCAAGTATCATATTATATCCTCACAAGGTCAAGAAGTCAACAAATCACAAGAATTGAGAAAGGCATGGAAGCAGAGCCAGGTTTAACTGCACAGATGACCTAAAATTAGGGTTTTGGTTTCAGAGGCCATAACTCCAAATATTTTGGTCAATCTTGTTTCTATTGGTCTCTATATGTTATGAGGATCATGCATATCAATTTTCATGAAGAAATTCAATGGGGAAGGCATCTGATCAAGGGATGACTTCTTGAGCAAGTCAGTGCAAAATCAGGGCATCTGAGGCCCCCAATGACCCAACCAAAGGGCATTCTCCATCACTTTGAATGTGTATGATCTTTATTTGATCATATAAGGTGTTAGAAGTTCACAAAATTGAAGAATTTCAAGCCATTTGCAAAGCTGCCTTTTTGGGAAAGTGACTTGTAATGAAAACTTGCCATTTTTGGAAAGTTTTTCAACCTTCTCTTTTTTATTCAAAAATGCTTCAAATGAGAAAACTTTGGTCATGAAAGTTGTAGAATGGATCCTCCCATTTTCAAAAAGTACAAGAACTCATTCTAATTCATTTTGGATCAAAAGTTATGGCTTGTCAAAGTTGGCAAAAATCACATAATTTCATGTTTTACACCAAAGAGGCAAAGTTGCAAAACCTCATGCCAAGGCAAAATGTGACTTCAAATGGATTTCTATGCATTACACAAACATGAACCATGACCTAAAAATCATAATGCACCAAAGAATCGTTCATTTTCATGCCTTGATCTTCAAGAAACTTCAAAAGAGCCAAACTTTGTGAAAATTGCAAAACCTCACATAGACCCTAATCCACTTGCTGCATTGCCTCAAATCCATTTCTATGGTTCTCCTTGATCACAACTGAGCCAATCCATGCCCTTGTACCTTGACTGAACCAGCCCATACCTCTTCTTACACAAAAGTTGACTTTATGCAAAATGGCCCATACCAATCAAGCTAGGCCAGCAACAACTCTCTGACCTATCCAAACTTGATACATGTACCAAAAGGAACTCAACACATAACACAACACAGCCTAATCTCTCCCACAAGTCAGCATCCTCAAAACTCACCTCTTATGCATTTTCATTCGAATCTCTCCATACAAGCTTCAAACCTCAAAACAAACTTCATAGGATCACTCAATATGATCCCCTGATCATTTCCCAACCACCAATTTTCCCTGAAAAGCCCACAAACAGAAACACGATTTTTCACTTCCCTTGAACAGAACTTCATCAAACTCTTAAACCAGCCACATTAAACTCCAACCAAGCATTGTAAGCTTCTCAGGGGGTTCATTGGAGCTATTTTGAAGCAAAGAAGCAGTCAGAAAGCTCCTAGATTGAAAGCTCCATTTCAGGTGAGCTCAAGAACAATTTTTCCAGAAACTTGTTATTAAGTTACTAAATGATTCTTTATGTTTCACTGATCATGCTGATATGTTTTGTTTTGAAAATGGTTGAGAAATGAGCATGTATTCATGTTCTGAATTTTTTTGACCTAGAACTGTTTTGATTCGATTCTCACTTTTGATGTTTTTAAATGTTGTTTGGTTTTTGATTCTTGATGTATGATGTATGGGGATCATTTCTGGGCAGAAAAATTGAGTGTTAGAAGCTTAGGGAGAGAGTTAGCAATTTTCAGGGAGAGGTGTGGCCGGAGAAGATGACCGGAGGTAATTTCCGGCCACCTGAAAGTCATTAACTCATTAATCACGTTTAAGGTTCAGTTTGAATGTGGACCATGGATTCAATTGACCAGTGTTGACTCCCGCGCGTTTGTGTGGCTCAGATCACTCCATTAAGCCCTAATCCACGTCATTAACATAATTAATTGGGTTTTATATTTAATTTGGTCAGTTTGAATTACAGCCATTGGATATGGCGCGGGTCAATTCCCTCCATTTCTCTTTGAATCTCAGCCATGGATCTTGCATACTTCTCATAATTTTATTTTTAATTCATTTATTTTGTATTTAACTTCTACGAATTATTTAAAATAGTAAAAAACATTTGAAAATTCTGAAAATTTTTGTCAAGCATTTCATTATTTTTCAAAACCCAAAAATATTTTTATTTTCGTTTTTTGCATTAAAAATTATTTTTAAATCATTTAAATGTTTATTTTTAATTAGTTAATGAAAATTAATTAATTAAAAATGCATTTAGGTATTTAAAAATCACCAAAAAATTCACATTGCATTTTAAAACATTTAGAAACATTATCCAACTCTCAAAGCATATTTCTTTTTGGTTCTTGATGCATTTTGATCATTTTCATTGGAATTAAATTCATTTTAAGGCAATATTTTTGTTCAAACTTGGAAAAATCCATTATGCCTAACCATTGAGAGTTTGATGATGATTCTTATTGCATTGAATCCTTCATGGCGTGTAGTTTATAGGATAAATTTGGTTTGAATTCATTTCCATTTTCAATTTGTTTTGCATTTTTCATGGTGAGGTACCTTAAAACCCTAATTGACTTGAGAAATTCATAACTTGCACTAGGTTAAGAATTAGGTCCCCTCCTTTGGGCATTGAACTTGTGTAGGGTTAGGATTCCTTTGATCCCATTTTCAATTTTTTATCATATCATTTGCTTCTGGTTTTGAATTTTTGCATTGCATGTTGTATGTAAACCCTAATTTGTGCCTTCCTTTGCATCCATCTCTTATTTGCTTGCATTCAATGACTTGCCATGACATTTTGTGCATCCACATGATTCATAATACATCCTAGGACATATTAGAATCATGTTTGATCATTGCACCTTTCATTTGCCATGATATATGTCCATTGCATTTCATAAACTTTCATGAACTTCCATGGTTCAAGCATGCTTCATCTGCATCCATATCCTTGTATGATCATTCTCATGTCTTGCCATGCGTTCGCGTCTATACCCATTTGACCAGGTGTCATTTTGGTGGGAGCGACACATGTCCAATACCTCCACAGTTTGAACATTTCACAATATTCTTACCACACTCAAAAGACTTGTGGCCTATATCGCCACACTTGTAACACTTAATGGGACCAGAACTCCCTCCACCAGATCTCCTATCAAAGTTCCCCCTATGTTTTCCCTTATCAACGGGTGTCACATAAGGTCCATTTCTAGCTTGTTGCTTCCCTTTCCTCTCATTCACACTCTTGTAGTTTGTAGAACGAGCTTTGATATCTTCTTCAAAGATTCTACAACATTAAGTCAAATCCGAAAACCTTTTGATTCTCTGATATCCCACAGCTTGCTTAATCTCAGGACGCAAACCATTCTCATACTTAATGCACTTAGAAAACCTAGCAGTAGCAGCAGCATAATGAGGATGAAACTGAACCAATTCCACAAACTTAGCAGTATAGTCAACCACTGACATACTACCTTTCTTTAGCTCAAGGAATTCCATCTCCTTCTTTCCCTTCACACTCTCAGGGTAGTACTTCCCTAAGAACTCAATACAAAAAACTTCCCAAGTTATCTCTTCATCATTCTCCTCAAGGGTTTGACTTCTACCGACCCAACAATCATCGGCTTCTTCCTTCAGCATGTGAGAACCAAGTCTCACCTTACTCTCTTCAGCACAGTCCATGACTCTGAAGATTCTCTCAATTTCCTTCAACCAATTTTGAGCACCATCAGGATCAAATCTCCCCTTGAAGACCGGCGGTTGATTCTTCCTGAACTCATCATTCACATTCACATTTGGCGCTCCCTGCACCGCCCTAGCCATTGCTTCCAAAGCAGCAGCCATCGTATTGTCGTTTCTACCAGCCATATTCTGATTATTCCCAAGGACAACAACAATATTAAACAAAAGTTCAATCACAACAACATCAAGACAGACACAACTCACTCGAACACTGGCTCTGATACCACTTAATGTAACACCCCCTACCTATACCCCCAAATAATCAATTAAATCACTTAGGTACATATTAAAAATTTCATCAGAGTATAATTAAACATGCTATAAAAGAGGCATGTCACATTATGCTTGAATTTAAAAACATACAATACCTGCTCAATAAAGATATGCAACAAACGGGGTAACTCACATACACAAGGATTTCATCCTTACACCCGTATTCATCAATGCATTAAACAGCGGAAACAAAACATAACAATTTCAAACTTATATACTTATCATAAATATATCTGCAAGTTTGAATCACCAAAAGACTTATATGTTTACATAAAACATTTCACATCCTATACAAATGTATCCACAAAAGGCATCAAGCCAACCCTAGCTACCCGGTGCTACATATCAGAACCGACCGACCAAAAAGATGAAGACGAACTTCACAAAATATCATCCAGCAACCTACTCTGCAATGACTCATAGAGCATCATAAAACAGCAGAAGGGTGAGAAACATTATCATAATAACATTGCATATAATTATATATCTCAACATATAAAAATGCACATGAAACATATTCTCACCACACATTTCAATCCTAATCACATATACACATCGCAACGTGTACATACACAAATCAAGCATGTTCATCATGCACCAATTCACTATTTCACATAAACTTACATCATTTATGTTTATTCCTCAATTCTATTCATTCCGCATAAACATACGACTAGTTATGTTTAATCACACATATACATTACAAATGTATAAATCACGTACATATACATATCAAACATGCATATATATCAGCAAGTATGTTTCATCACACATACTATCACCTCCATAATACTCCAAATAAACATTTACACATACATGTTTATTTCTGCATATCATAATTAAAATGATAAAAATGCAACTCATAGAGACCGACACACGACTCTATGCAGATGCAAATGCGGTACCGACTAAACATTTCAGCAGGTTCTCTCAGGAACCAAATGGAATCATCGCTTGTTACTTAAAGTAACTCCCCGTCGGGCACACGATGTTCCCCATTGCTCACACCCCACATGGGCACACAATGTTTATGGATTTCTCACACCCCACACGGGAACACAATCCGATTGCTCACACCCCACACGGGCACACAATCAATGTGAATAAAATCACCCATCGCTCACACCCCACACGGGCACACGATGTTTCTGGATTGCTCACACCCCACACGGGCACACAATCCGATCGCTCACACCTCACATGGGCACACGATCTTATTGTAGTCATCGCTCACACTCCACATAAGCACACGATGCTACAATGGATTCACAAAGAATCCCACATCACAAGAATGCATACATTATGCTTACATGCAAAATGACACACAAAATTCTTGAAAATGCATACATATTCACGTTATAGTTATGCATTCATCTCATACAATTGGCATACATTCGCATTTAATTCAAGCAATGTATCTACTTGCCAAACAACCACAACACAACAATCAAACCCACAATTCCATAATTAACATAATTACGTTTTATCAGAAAAGTCGGGTAAAAGTCGGCTAAAATTACTCTTCTTAGTATCATTAGATTCTACATGTTTTTGGCATTGAATCGATATAAGGATCACTAAAAACGGATACCCGAAACTCAAGTTACGAAACAAAACGTAAAAACCCAAAAATCCTCCCAGGCTCGTTGAGCGATGAACAACTCGCTGAGCGAAAATCACCTTGGAACTTTCGTTGAGGGAGGGGTAGCTCGCTGAGCGACCACTGCGATTTCAGCAACATACCAGCTGCGAACAGTCTATCTTAATCACTCCAAAACTCCTCTAAACTCATACAAACATGATCAATAACATATATAACATCATACTTCGATTATAACGATTTGTAACCGATTAATCTACCAATTTCTCACATTTTCTCTCAAACCCTAACTATTCATCTCCTCTAACTTTCATCAAAACCAAAACTCAACCAATCAAACACATACATAATCATACACAATATTAAGATAACAATGCTTATCACCCTTACCCGATTATTTCGATTTCTTGGAGCAATCTTGAAGTTTTTTCCAACTTTCCCTCTTTTCTCTTCTTTTTCTCTTCTCTCCTTTTCTTTCTTCTCTTTTTCTTTCTCTTCTTACCAACTTTTATATTTCACTCTTTCTCACTCTCTTATATTTTCTTTCTATTTTCTACTCTCTCCAACCAAATATCATTTTCTCACAAAATACTAATTCTACCAATTCTAACTTATCATTAATTAACAAATACCTAAAATACCCTCTTATCCAATTTTACCCGGAAATTCATAAAACGGTAAAATCACATATCACATCAACAAATCACATTAATTCCTCAACATATCATATCATCATATTAATTTCACAAACAAAAGGATAATTACTCAATTAAAATAAAAGACTCCAACAAAATGGGAATTATCGAATCGGGGCGTTACACTAATACCTTCCCAGGTTGCAACCGACTCCCAAACTCAGATCTTTGGTTCGCAAGGTCTCATCCTTTCCTTCTTCCTCAGGTTTGTGCAGCATTACCTTTCCCATTCTTTCGGGATAAAAATGCATGGCTGGAGACTCTACCCTTTTCGCGCCACTTTCGCGTTTGTACTAGGATGAAAATCTCGAGAGCGACAAAGTGGATGAAATTGGTGTTGAGCGCGTTGAAGGAATTTGCAAGTGCAGTGTGAGAACCATTGATCGTATTTAGGCGTGCCAATGAATTTGATGCAAAAACATCAAAATTCTCACTCTGAGTTTGGAGTTGACCTTGCAAAACAGTTTAACACTCATCTTGAACGACCATATAGGAGGCAAAGGTGGTATCTTACTCCACAATTTGCTGCTCCAATGCAGAATATCTTTCGGTTTGAGCCTCATAAAAACTCTATTGTTCCAACTGCATGTTTTGAAGCATTTCAAGGATATCAACATTGTTGTCTTGATGAGGCAAAGGCACAAGAAAGCAAGATTAAGCAATCAAACAAGCTGAAATTCTGAATTCAAACAGCGTTAACCGGTTAACGCTATAGGTTAACCAGTTAACGGACCTAAAACAGAAGAGATTTGTGGAAAAACGCACGTGTTAACCGGTTAACCAAATGTGTTAACCAGTTAACACTGATCAAAATGTGAAAAATTGTTTAGAAATAAGTGTTTTTTTGCCACAAAATCACTTCTAATAATCCCTGACACACACATGAACATGTCAACATGAATCGAACGACAAAACGCAATCGAAGCGATAAACATGCAAAGAATGACGTTACGGTGAGATGAAGAGAATAAGTTAAAGCATAAGTGGTTTTAGATCACCAACCTACGAAGCGGAGGATTGCTACGGTGAGTGTTGCGATGAATCAGAGTGTAAGCAAAGAAGAAAATCGAAGATTTGCGAATGCAAAATAAATGCGATTCGTTCTTGACGCTTCTCGATTAATGTCTTTCAATGCTCCAAATCACTTCAAAAATTAGTAGCAATTCTTCCACAATCCACAAATCAATGAAGGATGAAGGTTAAGCTTCAAGATCTTCAAGTTTCAATGTGAAACTTGAAGAGCTTTTCTTTGAAGAAGCTTTGGTGAGTTTTGAGGAAATGAGAGAAATTGATAGAAAAATGAGAAGATTGAAGATGAAAATGGTGAAAATGAATTGCCAACCCTTTGATTTGGTGGATTAGGGTTTATATAATGAGTAGGAATGGAGCTAGGTTTAGGAATGGAACTAGGCTTTGGTTTGGAGTTCAATTAGGAGTTAGTTAAGATTAGGGTTGGAGTTCTAGAATATTCCTTGGAATATTCCCTGGAATAACCTAGAAGGTGGTAGAAGATGGTAGAATAATCCAAGGTGAATGGAGTAAAAATGAAGTGGAATAAAGGGAAGGAAAATGTGGAGGGAAATGAAGAAATCCAACTAATTTTCAAACATTTTTTCCAAAATCCGCACATGTTAACCGGTTAACCAAATGCGTTAACCGGTTAATGGAAGTAAATTTTGTTTTCTTCCTTTTTTTTGGTTGTTTCTCATGGACTTTATTTGAATATATTTTTGTAGTGATTTTCCCTTTTTTGAGCTCCAAGATTGACAAACCTATCCCAATCACATGCCTCATGCACATGCCAATGCTCATGATTTATTATTTATTATTTATTATTTTTATTATTTTTGGATGCTATGTTATGCTCGGATGATCATGCGAAATGACGAAGCATAAACCCTTTGAGGTTGACAATAAATTAAGAGGGCAAATTTTAGGGTATTACAAAGAGTAGTATCAACCTTTCCTCTTGAAAATCCTTGATATAATAAAAATTTGCTAAGGTGTTCATACCAAGCTCTAGGAGCTTGTTTGAGGCCATACAAAGCACGTTTAAGCTTGTACACATAGTTAGGATTTTCAGGGCTTTCAAAACTGGTTGGTTGACATACATACACCTCTTCATTTATGTATCCGTTAAGGAAAGCACTCTTAACATCCATTTGATATAACTTAAAGTTTTGTGAGCATGAAAATGCAAGCAAAAGGCGTAAAGCCATAAGGCGGGCAACCAGAGCATAAGCCTCCTCATAGTCAATACCTTCCTCTTTGCTATACCCTTGAGCAACATGATAGGCCTTGTTGCGAGTGATAATACCATTTTCGTCCATCTTATTCCTAAAAACCATTTAGTGCCAACTACTCGATGACCTCGCAGAGGATGAACAAGGTCCCAAACCTCATTTCTTTTGAACTGATTAAGTTCCTCTTGCATAGCTAAAAACTAATTTTCATCGAGTAGAGCATCTTTAGAGATGTTAGGCTCAATTTGAGAGACGAAAGCATAATGATAGCAAAAATTACTTATCCTTGATCGTTTAGTGACTCCCTTTCATATATATATCCAAGAATATTGTCAATGGGATGATCCTTTGAGGTTTTCCATTCCAAAGGGAGATCGTCTTGATTTGTTAAATGATCTTCCTCTTTGTGTTTAGATCCTTTATTCGGCTCCTCCTTATCTATATCCGGAATGGGTTCAACACATGAAGCTTCTTGATATTTAGGAATGTCCTCAGAAGAAACACCTGCACCAATAACACAACTACCTTTTTCGACAACTTTCGGATAAGATTCATCAAAGAATACATGCACAAATTCTTCAACGATAAGTAATATCTTGTTGCATACTCTATAAACTTTACTTGAATTTGAGTATCCGAGAAAGATACCTTCATCCGCTTTTGACTCAAATTTGTCAAGGTTTTCTTTACCATTATTTAACACATAGCATTTACAACCAAAGACATGAAAATATGACACATTTGGCTTCCTACCCTTTAAAAGTCCATATGGCGTTTTATTAAGAATAGGACGAATAAGTACCCTATTCAAAACATAACACACTATACTTATGGAGTTGGCCCAAAAATATTTAGGAAGACTATTTTGATTGATCATAGTTTTTCCGAGCTCCTCGAGAACATGGTTTTTACGCTCCATGACACCATTTTGTTACGGAGTTCTAGGAGCGGAAAAATTATGATCAATTCCATGTTTCTCACAAAATTATTCAAAAAGATGATTTTCGAATTCACTTCCATGGTCACTTCGAATTGTAATAATGCTAGTGTTTAGTTTATTTTGAGACATTTTGGCAAACGTTTCAAATGCCGAGAAGGTGTCACTCTTACTAGCTAAAAATGTGGTCCAACCAAATCTTGAGTAGTCATCTACAATAACAAAACCATAATAGTTTCCACCTATACTTTTAATTCTAGATTGACCAAATAAATCCATATGAAGAAGTTCAAGAGGTCGAGTCGTTGAAACAATGCTTTTGGATTTAAAAGAGACCATTTTTTGCTTCCCCATTTGACATGCATCACAAAGGTGATATTTAGTAAATTTTATCTTAGGTAGACCAACTACTAATTCTTTTGAAACAATCTTGTTTAGCAAGTCAAAGTTAATATGTGCTAAGCGCCTATGCCAAAGCCAAGATTCGTCACTCTTGGAGACTAGACACTTAGGACTATTCAAGTCAAGCATGCATACATTATTAACCCTCAAGCCCTTAAACACATCATTCTTTTTATCATCATGTTCAATTATGCAACCTTCTTTTGAAAAAGAGACTTTATATCCTTTGTCACATAATTGGCTAATGCTAATAAGATTGTGCTTAAGGCCTTCAACTAAAAGGACATTGGAGATAGATATGGAAGAGGGATTACCTACAATACCTTTGCCGAGAATTGCACCCTTGTTATTATCACCATAGGTTAAAAATCCATTCTTCTTAGCCACAAAGTCATAGAATAAGAAAATGTCATCCGTCATATGTCTTGAGCATCCACTATCGAGAAACCATCTTCTCTCTGTAGCCTCAAGACACTCCACCTACAAATTTAAACAAGAGAGGGAGGTACCCAATTTTCATTGGGTCCTTGTGTGTGAGTGAAACTTTGGTTGCATCTGGGCAACCATTGGAAAATGCCTTTAGGAACTAAAAATCTCCTAAAACGACATTTGGCAATAGTGTGTCCCCTCTTGCAACAATAGAGACAAGTTAAATTTTGTTTTAGTGTCCCATTTTCTAATTTGATCTTTCACCACATAGGTGTATTTTTGATATGGATTATTCATATAATTTCTAAAATTGGAACGATCAATAGCAAATGTCATTTTTAGTTGTGATACTTTGTCTAGTTTGGTTGGAAGAGTTTTGACCTCTTTTTGCCAAATGCAACAAGTTTCACAACTATGGAAATTAAACCATTCTCACTTGTCTTCCTTAATTGGCTCCACCATAGAATACTTAAGAGCTTCCAATTATTTTTGAGAATCGGAAACCTTTTTCTCCAAATTTGTAAAAAAATTCTTATTGGAGGCTAAGCGTTTAAAAGCTTCTTTAACTTCATGGTGGAGAACTCTAAAAGTACTAAGTAAATCGAAATAAGACAATTTATAAAAGTTATCATATTTAGCATGTCTTACTTGCTTTTTGCCCTTTTTACGAGCCATAAGACAAATATTCACTTTCTCTTCATCATCATTTGAGTTGTTGTTTCTTGAGACTTTATTATCGCTTTCCCATGCGATATAAGCTTTCCTTGCCCTGCTACCTTTATTTTGATATTTATCCTTACCTTTATCTTTATTCAACATTGGACAATCTGGTTTATAGTGACCGAGCATTCCACAATTGTAGCATGAACCCTTTGACTTGGTACTTTTACTTTGATCTTGCTTAAAGTGATTTGTTTTCCTTTTTTAATTGATGAGACATTTATCCAAATGAGAAATTTCATTCTTCCTAAGGTACATATTGTATCTTCTTACAAATAGTCCCATATCCTCATTTGATTCACTATCCTCGTCATTGGAGGATGGTTTTGAAGTATAAGCCTTTAATGCAATAGACTTCTTCTTCTTGTTGTTGTCTTTGGATTTCTCATTATTTTCTTTCTTTTCACTTTCTTCATGCTCATTTAAATTCAATATCTCTTGCTCATGTTCTTGTAGCTTGCCTATTAACTTTTTCAAGTCCAAGGCTCTTACATCATTAGCTTCCTTGATCGCCGTGATTTTTGGTAGCCATTGCCTAGTAAGACATCTTAGAATTTTTTAGTAGCCACATTGTTGGGAGTGGTTTTATCAAGAGCATTTAAGCGATTTAATAAACGATAAAATCACTTTCCTAAATCATCAATGGTTTCCCCTTGGTTCATGCGAAAGCGATCAAACTTTTGTTGCAAGGTATTGATTCTAGCTAGTTTCACGTCATCAGTTCCCTCATGGGAAATCTGTAACACTTCCCACATAACTTTAGTTGTGGTATGATGCAAAACTCTAAAATATTCATCAGCTACCAAAGAGGCAATGATCATATTTCTAGACTTCCAATCATAACTACAATTCTTTTCATCTTTTTCATCCCATTGTGCTTCGGGCTTAGGTACTTCAAAATCATTCACATTGGTCATAGTTATTTATATAGGACCATCATGAATAACCTTCCATATCTCTCTATCAATAAAAGATGGAGCGGATATAGAAGGGGGGTTGAATAGATCCCTTTTAAAATATTTTCATCTTTAAAAAATTAATTGAAACATGTTTGGTGGAAGTTCCCCGGAAAAATTCATGTCTAAATTATTTTAAGTCACTGGTGATCGAATATGCGTTATCAAACCAAATGGGATAATTAAGATGAATTAACTAATCAATATCAAGCAAATTAATCAGTTAAATTTGAGACACTTGATTAAACTACTACCAAAAATGTATAGAGAGAAGAAATAAGCTCAATGACCAAGAAATAATGTGTTTTGAATTTTATCAAACACTTGGTGTGCACACCACACCTAGTGTGTTTTGCCAAATAGTGTAGTGCATAATTTTTTCTAAAGTTACTATCCAATTTTGTTAGCAACAATTTCACAAACAGTTAGTGTGCATTAAACTATGCAAAACAGAATTTTCGAATCAACACTATTTCAATTTGTGCAGAAAATTTACCGAAAGAGAAAGGCAAAGGACACACGAATTTGTTTAGGCAGTTCCCCTACCGTCCTCGTTAAGGGTACCTCTGCCCCCAATTCAAAAATAGAATTGGGACTTTTTATTAAAATTGAAAAGTTTATACAAAGAGAAATTAGAAACGACAAACCAATCCTAGTTGTTGTTGTAGCTATGTTTCTCTTTGCCCCTTGATTCAAGTTGAATCAAGTTCTTCATGTGTGTCGAACAAACCTCCGATTAATTGCTCCCTTCTTGCAAGAATCCATGATTCTCCAAACTTTGAGCGTGATCACTTTGATTTGATACTTGTGAACCCACATCGTTCTTCGCAATCCTCCAGTTACTGTGATATGGTTGAATAATCACCTTGATCTTCAAACCTCTTCACTCGACTGAATCTACGAACACATGATGTGTGCAAAACCTCCAAATCACAATGATTTTAGAGGACAAAACCTCAAGGTTTATTCAAGAAAAACCCACAAATCTCTCAACTCAAACTGAAATCGCAATTCCATCGTTTCAACGTCATCACCTTGAATCTTGCACTTTGATCAACAAAAATGATTGTGTGTAGTTGATGAATGTTAGAGAAGGAGAAGATGATGAAAGCACTTGTGTATATATTTCACTTTTCTTATTGGTATTGACAATAAAATAATTCCAACTATTTATACTTGTTAGCAAAATAAAGAAAATAATCAAAATTATGTAAGAGAGAGAAAACAAGAGAGAAGCGCCTAATGCCACGTTTGCGTCGACCACTTTGTAGGTTTCTGTCGACCTGTTAAGAAGATTTGAATCGACCTGAAATTTGTCCTCAGTCAGCTTGTTGGGACCCATGAGTCCCAAAGAATTATGGCTTTCGTTTGAGTCGACCTAATTCATCAAATGAGTCGATTCAAATTTTCGTAACTGAATGATTTGACCTGTTTATGTTGATGAGTCGACTCATTCACTTTGGATCAACAAAAATCACTTCTTGATGACTTGATATGCCAACATCTTGTGATCCAATGTGCCTTCCTTAATTACACTAGTTTTGATATCATTAAAACAGCCGGTACCTCTCACAGTTTTTCAGAACCCTAAATGAATGTAACTTCCCCTTTACAAGGGTCTGGTTCTAGGAACAATATGGGTCCACTACGCCAAAATTATGTTTTGACAATGCAAAATAGACATCGCTTTTATGCAAAAGCGCTCTTATAAGTTTTCAAAAAAAAAACACTAAAAAAAAGCGCTTTTAAAGGGTAACCTTAGAGAGCGCTTTTAAAAAGCGTTGCTAAAGGCCCAACCTTATAAATCACTTTCTAGAAATTGCTCTAATAGGTAGCCTTAAGAAAGTGCTTTTTAAAAAGTTTTCTCTAAGGTCAGTTATTAATTAAAATATATCAAACTTTCAGAATCACAAAAATGGAAAAAGGAGTGGTCGAACCCATGCCCTTGAGGTTCTTGAAAAGAATATTATTATTTTTAATATATTTTTATATTATTTTTCAATTAATTATTTAAACACTCAAAATAAATCATTTTTGATTAATTTTTTGCACATAATTCATTCATATATTTAAAATATTATTTTCAAAAAAGTAACTAAAATTATTATTAAATAATAAATATTAAAAATAATAATATTCTTTAAACTTCTTTATTATATTTTAAAGAAATTAATCAAATATTATTATTATTTAAAATTCTTTAAAATATTTAAAAATAATCAATTATTATTATTTAAACTTCTTTAAAATATTTTAAAGACACTTATCAAAGAAATTAATCAAATATTTTAAAGAAATTAATCAAATATTTTCCTTAAAAAATATTATTAATTGATTAATTTAAAATATTCTAAAGAAATTAATCAAATATTTTCTTTAAAATTATTTAAAATATTTAAAATTAATCAAATATTATTATGATTTAAAATTATTAAAAATATTTTAAGGAAATTAATCAAATATTTTAAAGAAATTAATAAAATATTTTAAAGAAATTAATCAAATATTATTATTATTCAAAATTATTCAAAATAATTAAAATTAATCAAATAATAATTTTAAAAAGCACTTTCTAAGGTCAATTATTAGTTAAAATAAATAAAAATATTCTTTAAAACTCTTTATTATGTTTTAAAAAAATTAATCAAATATTATTATTATTTAAAATACTTTAAAATAATTAAAATTAATCAAATAATAATATTATTTAAAATTCTTTAAAATATTTTAAAGAAATTAATCAAAGAAATTAATCAAATATTTTAAAGAAATTAAACAAATATTTTCTTTAAAAAAAATATTATTATTTGATTATTTTTAAATATTTTAATGAAATTAATCATATATTTTCTTTAAAATTCTTCAAAATATTAAAAATTAATCTAATACTATTATGATTTAAAATTCTTTATAATATTTTGAATGTATGAATAAATTATGTGCAAAATATTATTCAAAAATGATTATTTTGAATGTTTAAATAATTAATTGAAAAATAATATAAAAAAATGTTAAAATTAATAATTTTCTTTCCAGGAACCAATATATAGTTATCTTTACCGATTAATTCATGGATGTATCACCATTCAAGTGGTAAATGCGCATATACTATGCCTGAAATGTTTTTTTTCAAAAAATTTCAGAAATATCCTTAAGATAGCGCTATCTATGGAAAAAAACGCTCTTATAGGTAGACCTAAGAAAAAGCTTTTTAAAAAATGCTTTCTAAGGTCAATTATTAATTAAAATAAATAAAAATATTAACAATTCATAATATTCTTTAATTTTTTTAATTATATTTTAAATAAATTAAACAAATATTTTAAAGAAATTAATCAATTATTATTATTATTATTTAAAATTCTTTAAAATATTTAAAATTAATCAAATATTATTATTATTATTTAAAATTCTTTAAAATGTTATAAATAAATTAATCAAATATTTTATCGAAATAAATCAAATATTTTCTTTAAAAAATATTATGATTTAAAATTATTAAAAATATTTTAAAGAAATATTTTACTGAAATTAATCAAATATTTTAAAGAAATTAATTAAGTATTATTATTATTTAAAATTCTTTAAATATTTTAAATTAATCAAATAACAATATTATTTAAAATTCTTTAAAATATTTTAAAGAAATTAATCAAGGAAATTAACCAAATATTTTAAATAAATTAATCAAATATTTTCATTAAAAAAATATTATTATTAGATTAATTTTAAATATTTTATTGTAATTAATTAAATATTTTCTGTAAAATTCTTCAAAATATTATTATGATTTAAAATTATTTAAAATGTTTTGAATGTATGAATAAAGTATATGCAAAAAAATATTCAAAAATGATTTATTTTGATTGTTTAAATAATTAATTGAAAAATAATATAAAAAAATATTAAAATTAATAGTATTCTTTCCAGGAACCAATATATGGTTATCTTTGCAGTTTAATTCATGGATGTATCACCACCCCTAGTAGTTAATGCGCGTATACAATACCTTTCCCTACCTCAAGGGCATGGGTTCGACCCCCTCCACCCTTTTGCCATTTTGTGACACCCTAAGACAGCGATTTCTAAGGAAAAACGCTCTTATAGGTAGACCTAAGAAAGCGCTTTAGAAAAAGCACTCTCTAAGGTCAATTATTAATTAAAATAAATTAAAATTTCAGAAAACCTAAGAAAGCGCTTTCTAAGGTCAATTATTAATTAAAATAAATAAAATTTCAGAAAACCTAAGAAAGCGCTTTCTAAGGTCAATTATAAATTAAAATATAAAATTTTCAGAAACCCTACTATTCATTTCTAATCATTTTCTTGCGTTCAATCATTCTTGCATTTCATTCTCAGTGCTTTCAATCGTTCTTGCATTGCTTCTTCTCTTGCATATCTTGCATTTAATCGTTCTAAATTGCTTCTTCGTTCTTCTTTCTTCATTCTTCGTTCGTGAAGAAGAAAACCAGATATGTTTTTTGTTCGTTGTTGCCATTGTAGTTGTTGTTTTGTTGTTGTCTTTTGGTGTTGTTATTGTTCTGTTGTTGTTTCCGTTCTTCTTTCGTTGTTGCCATTGTTGTTCTGTTGTTGTTGTTATTATTATTGTTGTCGTTCTTCGTACAATTTTTTGGTGATTTAGATGTTGAAAGTATAATGGTTTGTTAGTGTAACTGTTGTTGCTGTTAGTTAAAGTTATGGATGATTAGCAAAAATATGTACCAGAAAATGTAGCAGAAAATGTATATATAATTGCCTCTAAGAGCTTATGAATGAATGAAATTTGGTGATTTCTGCTACCGCCTCTATGAATGAATGAGTGAAATGTAGAACTGACTAAGTTATTCTTTTATAGTGCTTTTGGAATGAGACTTTTCTACATGTTGCTCTAGAATATGTTTAGAAGAGTTTCTTGTTGTACTGAGACTTTTCAACTATTTTTAAATCTCTGTAGCATTTTTGATCAGGTTGAAATCTAATGTTGTTTTAATTTCTAAGATAAAGAGCAAAATCTGATTATTGTTGCCTTAGGCTGGACAACAATAAAATTCCTATTAATCTCCAATAATTAAATAATGTCACACTACTACTAAATTAATATTATCAAAATATTAATATAAACCATCACAACTTCATAGCATCAAGAAATCCTCAAAACTCATAACAAATACATCAAATAAATCAAAATTAACTTTGGGGTGTTACAACTCTCCCCCGCTCAAGAATTTTTGTCCTAAAAAATGTACCTGAAGCGAACAACGTCGGATACGATTCCATCATCTGATCTTCATGTTCCCAAGTCAAACTATCACCAGCTGGTCCACCCTACAATACCTTCACTAAGGCAATATTCTTACCTCTTAATCGCTTCATCTCCCTAACATCTACCCGTATTGGTGAAACTTCCACAGTTAAATTATCCCTTAATCAAACATCATCCATTTGAATCACATGTGACAGATCTGAAATGTACTTCCTCAGCTGTGACACATGAAACACATCATATAAATTCGCAAGCGACGATTGTAATGAAATTTGATATGCTACCTCTCCGACCCTTTGCGAAATCTGATACGGTCCAATGAAATGCGGAGTGAGCTTTCTTGATTTCAAAGCTCTCCCAACACCAGACATTGGAGTAACCCTCAAGAACACATGATCACCCTCTTGAAATTCAAGTGCTTTCCTCCTCTTGTCATGATAACTCTTCTGAAGACTTTGTGAAGTCTCCATTATTTCTTGAATCATCTTAATCTTCTCATTTGTTTCCTACACAATCTCATGTTCGAGCACAAAATTATCGCATGACTCATACCAACACAATAGAGTCCTACACCGCCTCCCATAAAATGCTTCATATGGATCCATACCAATGCTCACATGAAAACTATTGTTATAAGTAAACTCAATAAATGAAAAATGACTATCCCACGCACCCCCATAGTCCAACACACAAGCCCTCAGCAAGTCCTCTATAGATTGGATAGTCTGTTTCGTCTGACCGTCCGTCTGCGGATGATAAGAAGAACTCATCCTCAACTTATTTACCAAAGCATCTTGTAAACTCTTCCAAAATCTCGATGTAAACAACAGATCTATATCTGACACGATGCTTGAAGGAATCCCACGCAACTTCACGATCTCATCAATATACATCTCTGGTAGTTTCGACAATGAGTGATTAATCTTCATCGGTAAAAAATGCGCTGACTTAGTTAATCGATCAACAATCACCCAAATGGAATCATTTCCCTTCACTGTCTTCGGCAAACCTGACACAAAATCCATAGAAATGCTATCCCATTTCCATTCTGGAATACTCAACGATTTCATCATACCTAAAGGCTTTTGATGCTCGACCTTCGATTTCTGGAAAACCAAACAAGCATACACAAATTCCGCAACATCTCTCTTCATACCCAGTGTAGCGGTAAAATCATGAGTGTAAGCTATTAGTTAACTTAACTCAAAGTAAACAGAGTCGCCACCGCGCTTTTATTTTATTCTAAGAGGAAAAGGAAAAAAGAGCGAATAAATACTAATGAATCTAAAAGCAAAAAGCTAAAGAAACACAACAAAGAAACAGGTAAGGGGATAGGTTACACAATGGGAAGGTTTTACGCACCCAAAATGTCTGTGGTACTCCACGGGAGCCCTTTGAAAAATTTACTGCTTTTGGTTTGAAAAAGGTTTGTTAAATGAGAGTGGAGGGATGAGAAAAGAATTATTTTTTAATATTTTTTTATTTGGAGAGGTTTACCACCTCATGCCTACGTACCCACAAAGTGTAATGTAAGATCAAAACTCCGTAGTTCGTGGTACAAATAGTGAAAAGGGTGGGTTATGATTGATTTTATTTAAGTGAAGAGAATTTGTCATCTTCAAATGGATGGCCAAACAAACTACCATGAGAATGAAAGCATGGACTCATACATCATTATGGGGAGGGCGCCAACTAGAATAAAATCAACGAGTATGCTACTAAACCCCCACAAATGACAAGAGACTCAATTACATCAAATTACAACCATGGATATTAAAAGACTTGCACCCGAATAAAGAATAATGACTCATAATCAGGACTCTTTTAAATAAAATAAACAAAAGTGCACAAAGGCACAAAACAACTTGAATGAGTTTGATTCTTTTTATTTTTTGAATTAAGGTCAACATGATTAGATTCGTTGATTTTAAAAGAAAAGAAAAAGAGTAAAAGCCACTTGACAAAAGTCAAGGTTTTATTTTAAAGAGGTGATGAGTTAAAAAGAAAGACTCCTTTGAAAAAGGGAGAAGATTTTGAAAATTAAAGAAGGGGAGGAGATGAAGGGACTATCCTAAAAAAGAAAATAAGAAGATAAGGGAAGAAAGATCTAACCAAACTTGGTGATACTTCAAATTTTGAGCATAAGAGTTCCATCCTTATAAGCTATCAAATGGCCAAATAAAGGCAAATTCCAACTTCATGAATATCAAAGCAAGGGAGAGGGATCCTAAAATCTAAGTCCAAAATCTCCATTCCAATGCCAAGGATACTAACCAAAAGTCCACAAATTGAAGTCACAAGTTTTTTAGAGGTTCAATCCTTTATTAATGTTTTTTGTTTCCAAATAGACAAATGAAAAATAACAACAAAATAAGAGCAAATAATAAACATGATATGGATGAATAAAGTATAATAAAGCATAATAAAATAAAAGCAATAAAAGTGAAAGAATTTAAATGTTAGTAGCAAAAGAAATAAAAATGCAAGAATATAAAATATTATTATTAATAATAATAGTATAATAATATTTACATAATATTGGTATGATGAACTTAATTAACCACAACCAAAAGAGTAACCAAAATCGAAAGGCAACCGGATCCGCTTAGCATCTTACACTATAACGATTAATCAAGGCAAACCGAACCGAATTCAAAGAAATTTGAAAGGCGATTGGGAAACCCAAAGCACATACGCATCAAACATTTATAAGTCTCGATTCTTAATGCAATATGATTAACCACTTTAGGATTACGCGATCAACAAGAGATCTGGTCCACGAAAGTGCAAGTACCCAATTAGATTTTTATTCCAAAGTCGGGACACATTTAGGTCTATGTTAAGCAATCGCCGAGTAATTTACGAAGTAATTACCCTACAAATGAGGCCGGCAACCACCAATTAAGGTGCATAATGTTAGTGTTAATGCATGCGAGATAAACGGTATGTAAATCGTTATCCGGACGCGATACCGCACAAAACTAAAGATGAATAGTGAATTGAGCCACACTCATGGTATTCTTCCATCCTTAAGTTCAATCACTCATCTCGGTGGATTCAAGCATGAAAATGTATCACTAATGCAAAGTACCTTAAATGAATTGAATAACCCACTTAAAGGTAGTTTTGAATTAATGAACATTAACTACTCTAATCTACACCCAAAGTTCATGGAAATTAAGGAGAAATCACTCCCAAAAGTGCTTCCCAAGGTAAAAATAAAAAGGAGGAAGAAGAAGAAGAAAGAGGAACCAAAAAGGGGCTTGGAACAAGCCAAAAACACCCTTCTGACTTGCGTTAACCAGTTAGCCAATTGGTTAACCGGTTAACGCAGGCAAAATCTGCACTGTTTTAAAACTGGTTAACCGGTTAACCAAATGGTTAACCGGTTAACGCTGTACCAGAAGCAGAAAAATGCAGAAAATTCAGCATGATCCATTTTGAAACCTTTTCTCAAACATTTGATGATCATGATCTGAATTTGTACGAATTTTAAAAGCAAAATACAGTGGAATCCCTGCAATCAAACAACAAATAAAGATCCAAAGGATCTAGAAACAAAGGCACCAAAGATCTACATCTTGAATGTTGATGGTGAATATGGGTTTATGGAGTGAGAGGAATTACCAAAAGCTCTTCTTCAAATTGGACCAAAGCAAGCTTAGATCTACTAAAATTGATGAACAAAATAAGGAAAGGATGAAGGTTTAGCTTAAGTTAGTCAAGAATTCAATGTGAATTCTTGATAACTTCAAAATAAAGAAAGTGAGCTTTGGAGAATTTTGGTGTTGGGGAAGTATTTTGCAAAAGGTTTTGTGGCTATCAAAATCTTGGTGAATGAATGAAATTATGGTTCTATTTAAAGACTTTACGTATGGGAATTTGGTGGAATGGAGCTTTCTTTGGTAATTAAAATTAGGCTTGGTGATTGCAATTTTGGTGGGAAATGGAAAAGAGTGGTTATTAGTGAGGGTTTATGGTAGAAAATGATCAAAGTGATGTAGAGAAATTAGAAACCAATGGATCTAGAATATTCCAATTAAATCAATGATCTAAGGGTGCTGAATTTGAATAAAATATTCAAATTTTGCACTGGTTAACCGGTTAACCAAGCCAAAATTTGAATATTTTATTCAAATGAGGTTGCTTGGTTGTCGCAGCCCGATTTTTCTTATACGTCGAAGAAGGAATGGAAGTAAACACATGAACCATGGAAATCCTTTGAATGAATAAATTAACTTGGGAAATCTTTGATCAAATAAATTTGAATTATTTGCGGATCAACTTCGACTTTTATCTGTGAAATTTCGCTCGAGCTGCAGGATTGCTATTTTTTTGGCATTTCAATGGTTCCTCTTCCTGGAAAAAAAAGGTTAGTAAAAGGAAACAAAATATTTTTTTTGATTTTGATTAATGGTTAGTAAACATAAACAAATAAAGTAATTAAAGACAACGATGATCCCATGTGAGGCATAAACCTAACCCGAGAAGAACCGAGCAACCAATGCGATCTTGTTTGTATCAAGATGCATATGAAAATGAAAAGAAAACTTAGGGAAAAAATTAGGGTGCAACAGCTGCCCCTATTTAAGTTTCTTCAATATGAAGATATGAAGCTTGACATCTTCGTCTCTACAAGATGGGAGAGACTTAAATACAGAAAACCCGAATTTTTGTCCTAAGAGAACATGATATGATATGAATATGATATGCAAACTCAAGATCTTTGTGGGGAAAACACGACCACCAGAGAAAAACAAAAGCTTGGGGACACAGAAGAAAAATCCCGTCGGGGAAAACAAAAGACACCAAAAGAGTTACCAGGAAAATAAATCACTAGATAGCTGACTCCACATGGGGAAAAGTTTCAATGATATAATCAAAGTAGAAGATTCACCGAGGAAGAGTGAACACTCTGCCAAGGAATAATAACCAATCAAAGTATTCGAGTCCAAGAGCGGAGGAATACTGAGTTGGAAAAGAATCATCAACTACCGGTTTAATGGGTAGAAGATATGAAGATAATGGACTCAACTATCGATTTACTGGATATGAGTGAAATAAAGAGGGATGACCTCCACTACCTGTTTACTGGGTAGAAAAGAATTCTCAACTACCGGATTTACTGGGTAGGAGCTCAAACAAATGGAAACAACTTCTATTACCTTTTTACTAGGTAGGAAGAAGAACTCTCGACTACCGGATTTACTAGGTAGGAGTGCAAGCAAAAGAGCTTGATTAGCTTGGTAACGTTACCCACTATCGAATAATGGATAGCTTAATTCCAAAGTAACATACTCAAGCTGGGGAAACTATTGCCCACTATCAAACAATGATAGCTTAATTCCAAATCAAATATTAACTCATCAAAAGGGGCCAAAATTCAATCCAAGAACAAGTTGGAGAGAAACGGTCAAACAAGACTCATCCCGAGGAGGAAATATCTCAACTGGGGAAATTCCATCCAGATAACAAACTAGGAAGGAAACTGAATCAAAATCATCCATGAGAAACAAACTAAGTGAGGAAATAGAAAGGATCAACACTTTCTGCTTAATGGTCGACACTCTAAACTTGAGAGGAAGACAACACACACACTCTGCGGAGAAAGATCACACCAAACAGCGGGGAACAAAGATAAGATGCAAGAATGCAAGCAAATGATGCAATGCTTATGCGTATGGATATGCGTATGAATATGCTGATAAAACAGACATAAAGATAAGCAAAAGGGGACATAAACACCATAACAACCGGATACTCGGCTAATCAGGGCAACAAGTCCAGGGACCATGCTGGAGATTTGAATTGCAATCCTGCAGGGGAACATCAAAAGTCAACATTGGAATAAAATCCTGCTACAAGGCATAACTCAGACTGGGGAAAACAACTGCTAGGGATCCAAACCATAAAGCAATCTTCAAGAATTCATACAAGGATAGCACCAGAAATTCCACTCTGAGAGGACAGCATGTCGAAGATACCTCAACAACACAAAATCTTCCATACTCTGGGGGAAGAGGGAAATGTCCCTGTTAAACTCTAATGGGGACAAATATCTTCAAAGTTCTGTTTGGGGAAACAAGGTAAAGATCTACCAGTGATGCAAATACAACATAGCCTACTGGAGTTTTAAACATCAACTCTGCATAGGGATACCACCCTATTGAGGAAGGGTAATGATCTGTCGGGGATGGGGAAAACTTCCACGGTCCTTGCTGAAGACAGAAGTATTCTTAATCAAACTCCTTCATGGAATAATCATCATACTATTCCTTCTCCATTCGGGGGAAGAGTCATGCTACTCTTACTCTGCTTGGGGGAGGAGTTATGCCACTCTTGCTTTGCTTGGGGAAAGAGTGTAAAACTTGTTGAAGATAAAAAAGAAATCTGTTGGAAACCATCACACACAGACCTACTGGGGATCTATGGAGATCAATCATCACCGAAAATTTGGACTTTTTGACCCATGTGGGGATATCAGAAATTAATCATAGCATACCACAGTTACAAGGGATTTTAAATCAATACCCACTAATAGGTGAAAGAAAACCTCTAAATTGACTGCTATATCAATACTTCTACTGAGGGATGTAACCAATTCATGCTGAAGAACAAGGAATCAGCCGGGGATTCCCAATACTTCTCAAGTCAAGGGTAAACTGCTGAGGAAGAGATCAAAACTCAGCTGAGGATTTTCTAGGATATCCCTTCCAACAACTCTTCTGGGGAAGGAATCAGAACAATGAGAATTTACAATCTTCGTTCATGCTGGTGGAGCACAACATTATTAACATCAAAATGCCAGGACTATTCAGGAATTCCATAAGGACACAACTGAATCAAACCCTGCTTTGGGAGAGACGAGTTACACACATCTGGATTTTACTATCCCTGGAATCACTATTGATATCCTTTCTTTGTTCACATATCAAAAGAAAAATGTTTTTATAATCTTCAAAGATTAAATTTGTTTAAAAAATCATCATCAACAATAAATTGAAATTTTGTAAACAGAAACAACATAAAGAATTTCAAATAATTGGATAAGAGCTCAAATTCATTGATGGAATGGTAGTCAGCAAATGACATGACTCCATGGATCATTACAAGTTTGAAAAATGATAAATACATGGAAAAGGGCCACATTAAAATACAATGATCACTATTCTCCCTATCAACTTTGAACTCCACTGTGTCTGAAACTTCAGTCAAGGATGAGTGAATAAAAATCTTTGATGGGCAATTCTTATGAGGGATAGAATCTGAAATCTTTGATTACTACAAGTGATCCAGTCTGTCGACGCAGTTACATGCCATTATCCCTAACTTTTGCCTAGATTTCACTTTCGGGTTTTTACTTTACCGGGATAATTATTTCTGTTTATGTCTCTAATTTTTGCCTGGACCTCCCTTTCGGGTTTTCAATCCACCGAGACGCTCATTTTTGCCTAACCTTCCCTTTCGGGTTTTCAACTTAGCGAGCTGTTCTTATATTTTTTTAGGCAAAGTATTTCTTGATTGCATCCGCATTCACAGGACGAGTGATCTCCTCACCATCCATAGTTGCAAGAAATAATGAACCACCAGAGAAGGCTTTCTTGACAACATATTGTAAACACCCCAAATTTTCCCTCACTCTTTATCACACCATGGCTTTTGATCTTTCATTTTTGCATCATCATAAACATACCACCTCATATTGCATTTTGTTTCATATGCATAGTTCAAGTTCATCTACATCTAGGGTTTGTGATATGAGCAATCCAAGAATCCATCTGAGTCATCCCAAAGGCCTCAAAGCTTTCCAAGAGGGTCCATGTGTGTTCTATCATCATATTATGCTCCCCAAAGTTCATGGAAGCCAAGAGATCACAAGAACTGGCAAAGGCATGGAAGCAGAGCTAGGGTTTTCACAACACAGATGACCAAAATTAGGGTTTTGGTTTCAGAGGCCTTTACTCCAAATTTTTGGGTAATTCTTGTTTCTAATGGTCTTAATATGCTATAAGGATCATGTGTACCAAGTTTGATGAAGAAACTCATTGTGAAAGTCATTTGTTCACTGGGTAACTTCTTGAGCAAGTTAAGTCAAAATCAGGGCATCTGAGGCCCCCAACAATGGAACCAAAGGGGTATTTTCATCAAATTGAAGTTCTATGATCTTTATTTGATCTTAGAAGTGGTTGGAAGTTCACAAGATTGAAGAATTTTGAGCCAATTGCAAACTTGCCATTTTTGGAAATGACTTGAAATGCAAACTTTCCATTTTGGGAAAGTTTTTCAACCTCCTCTTTCATAACCAAAAATGCTTCAAATGAAAAATTATTGGTCATGAAAGTTGTAGACTGGGTCTTTCCCTTTTCCAAAAGTACAAGAATATGTCTTGATTCATCATAGAACTCAAAATATGGCCTTTCAAAGTTGGCAAAAATCCTATAATTTCAAGTTTCATGTCAAAGAGGGATTTTGCATTTTGGCATGTTCAAGCATTCTAATGGCTTCAAATATACACAAACACTTCACAATATGTCAAATGAACTTCTAAACATCAGAATTGTGCATCAAACCTAGGGTTTCCATGACTTGAACTTCAAGAAATCACAAAAGGGCCAAAACTCTCCAAAATTGCAAAATGCCTTGGATCCTTCTATCCACTTGTGCCAGCTGTGTTGGATTTATTAATTCAGCGTCACCCTTAGGGATTCGATGGGCTTAACATCCCAACCCATGGCGCTTAATAGGCGCAGCCCCTTGAAAGACTCTATACTATAAGGAAATAAAGTTGCGCCTTCACTAACAGCAATTGCTTTTAGTGCAGTGGTAAGCGCTTGATCCTACAAGTGGTATCAGAGCCAGGTCATGGGTTCGAATCCCCTCGGCTGACACTGGGGGGGAGATTGTTGGATTTATTAATTCAGCGTCACCCTTAGGGATTCGATGGGCTTAACATCCCAACCCATGGCGCTTAATAGGCGCAGCCCCTTGAAAGACTCTATACTATAAGGAAATAAAGTTGCGCCTTCACTAACAGCAATTGCTTTTAGTGCAGTGGTAAGCGCTTGATCCTACAAGCTGCATAATCTTGATTCTATGGCTCTCCATGAATCTTGATGAGGCCAGACACCCCAAAAAATCAGACCTGCCATGGCCCATACCTCAAGTACACAAATCTTGATTTTTTTGCAAAACACCCCATACCAATCAGCTTGTGCCACAATGTAAACACCCCAAATTTGCCCTCACCCATTCACACCATGGCTTGTGATCATTCTCATATGCATAAACACAATCATATCATCTCACATCTCATTTTTGATTCACTGCATAGTTTCTAAGTCATCTGCACCTAGGGTTTGTGATCTGAGCAATCCAAGAGCCTTTTGAGCCACTCCAAAGGCAACCAATCACTTCAAAGGGATCCATATGTGTTCTTATGTCATATTACATCCTCTCCAAGTCAAGATTTCAAAAGAATCACAAGAACTGGGTTTGGAATGGATGCAGAGCCAGGTTAGACTGCACAGTTGACCTAAAATTAGGGTTTTGGTTTCAGAGGCCATAACTCCAAATTTTTTGGTCATTCTTGTTTCCATTGGTCTCTATATGGTATAGGGGGTATGCATATCAATTTTCGTGAAGAAATTCCATGGGGAAGTCATCTGATCAAGAGTTGACTTTCTGGACAAGTCAGTGCAAAATCAGGGCATCTGAGGCCCCCAATGACCCAACCAATGGGTGATCTTCATCATTTTGAGTGCATATGGTCTTTATTTGATCATGGAAGAAGGTTGAAGTTCACAAAATCAAGAATTTGGAGTTTTTGCAAATGTTGACTTTTTGGGCATAGTTGACTTTTCAAGAATGCTTCATTTTAGGTCATTTTTCAAGCCTTGATTCTTGATCCAAAAATGCTTCAAATGGAAAAAACTTTGGTCATGAAAGTTGTAGAATACATTTTTCCTTTTTCAAAAAGTACAAGAACATGATCAAATTCTTCTTGGATCAAAAGTTATGGTGTGACAAAGTTGGCAAAAATCATTGATTTTCAAGATGTGCACCAAATGAGAATTTTGCAAAACCATGAACCAAGGCTGTTTGTAACCTCTAGTTGACATCAAACCATGACACAAACATTCTATTTGACCTAAAAATCAGAATTGGACCAAAGATCACATGTTTATGGTTTGTGTAACAAGGCATTTTTCATGAAGTTTCAAAAAGAGCCAACTTGCAAAACCACTCATCACACTTCACCAACTTGATGCATTGGATGCTGAACCTTGCTAGCCCTCTCACCTCATCTTGCTGCGCAGCCCATGCCTCTTGTACCAAGCTAGAGCTCAAGCCATGCCTTCCTTACACAAAGTGGACTTTTTTGCAAAAGCAAACTTACCAATCAATAGAGGCCAGGTCACATCATCTGACCTATAGGATTAAAATATACTATCCAAATGCTGGCCATAACACTCAAGAAGCAAGGCTGAAACAAGACACAACACACCATACACAAAAACACCTCACTTTGCAAAACTCTTCGAATCTGCCTCCACAAACTTAAAACACTTAAACCAGCTTCATTAATCATCTCACCATGTCCCATTGAGCCCAAAGCAACAAAGAACCAGGCCTGAATCAAGCAAGAACACCACTTCACCATTTTCACCTCAAGCTGCAGTTTCTTTCGAAACACCTTCCACAGCTCACAAACATCCAAACCAACTTCACAAACCTTCTTAAAACATCACCCTGATCACAAAGAACCACTCACATTGGCCTGAAGCTGCCTGCATCACCATTGCCATTTCCAACTGAGCTTGAGCAGAAGCTGTTCAAACTCTTCATCCAGCCAGCATAAATTTCTCCAAAGCATTCAAACATCACCAAGAGGTCATAAGGAGTAGATTGCACAAGGAGAGGAGGTCTGAAAGTTGCTGGAGTGAAAGATTCGAATCTCAGGTAGCTCAAGAAATATTTTTCCAGAAATCATTTTTTATGTTCTAAACTTGTTCTCCATGCTTCACTGAATATCCTGATGCTTTTAGTTTTGGAAATGGTGATGAAATGAGCATTTAATTGATCTCTGAAACTCTGTTGACCTAAAAATTGTTTGGTTCGATTCATGTTTCTGGGGAAAAATAAATGTTGTTTGTGATGGGGTTTTGATTCAGGGGATCATGGGAATCATTTCTGTATGCTTGGTTTTCATTTTTGTTACGTTTCGAGAGAGTTTGGAGATTTTCAGGTGGACTTCCCACCGGAGAAGACGACCGGAGGTCTTCTCCGGCCACCTGAAAATAATTAGGGCATAACCCCAGTAATTATTTCCATTTGAATTTCGTGCGTTGGATTGGGTTGACTGGTTGACTTCGCGCGTGTGTGAAGGGCTCAGATTCATTTGATTAGCCCTAATTCTTTTTATTAGTATAATTAATTCATAATTAGATTAATTACCTCAGAATCAATCCTGGCCACAAGATCTGGCGCCAGTCAACGCATTTGAACCCAGTCTCAATCTCAACCCTCCATTCTGTTTACTTTCCATTTATTTTCATTTATTTTCATTTCTTTTTCATTTAACTTGCATGTTTAATTTAAAATAGTAAAAAATGTCTAAAAATTATGAAACTTTTTCTCATAAGTTTTATTAATTTTTATGACACAAAAATATTTTTGTTTCTATTTTTATCATTAAAAAAGTATTTTTAAATATTTAAAAGATTATTTTTAATTGATTAATGGAAATTAATTTATTAAAAATACTTTTAGGTATTTAAAAATCACCAAAAAATTCATGAAACATTCTAAGACATTTAGAAACATTGTCCAACCTTCAAACCAAATTTCTTTTTTGATCTTGATGCATTCTAAGAATTTCTCATTGAATAAAAATCATTTTTATGCATTAATTTGATCCAAAGTTCAAAAAATCATTTCTGCCTATTCATGAGGAGTTGGACATTGATTCTTCTTGCATTGCATTGTGTTTGGCATGTAGTTTTTGAGATAAAATGGCCATGATTTGATCTTGCATTTTTCAATTGTTTGACATTTCTTTTGTTTAGGAACCCTAAAAACCCTAATATCTTAGAAAAATCATAACTTGAGATTGGTTAGGAGTTGAGACCTCTCCTTTGGGCTTTGGTTTAGTATAGGATTAGGGGTCCTTTGAGTGGCATTTTCCATTTTTTATCTTAGGGTTTGCTTCTGTTTTTGGTTTTTGTTTGATGTATGATCCATAAACCCTAATTTGGGCTTCCATTTGCATCCTTCTTGCATTCTCTTGCATAACATGACTTGCCATGACATTTCAAGCATCCATTTGATTCATTTGACATCATAAGACATATAGAAAGCATGTTTGATCATTGCATCTTGCATTTGCCATGTTATTTGCCTTGTGTACTTCATAACTTTTCATGTATGTTCATGGTTCCTAACTTGCTTCATATGCATCCATAAACTTGTATGAACATTTCCATGTGCTACCTCATGCTTGTAGCATCTTATAGCATCATTATCATCATGTACATGCTTCTGGTTCTGTTTTTCATCATGTCATTTTATTTCATTTTGCATTGCATTGCATTTCTTTCTAACATTTCAGGTGGTAAGTGAATTTGAGAAGTGAATTTGCCTTCACTTCTCATAACTTTTCTTTTCATCTCTCTTGCATCCATTGCTGCATTCTTACATGTGTTTGAGATTGAGCTTTCTCACTCTTCTTCTTCCCACTTTCTTTCTCCAAGTGACTTGACTTCTTGAATGAAGCAAGTCACTTTGCTTCTCTTGATCCCTTCATCTGCTTCCTGGTGGTTCCATTGAAGATTTGTTCTTGCAAACCTCACAAACCTTAGGAACAACCAAGCATGATAATGATTAGGGTTTTGATTAGTCTCCCTCTTAGTTTTACCTTTGTGTCTCTCTTTGAGTTTTCTCTTCTCACCTCATAATCAGGGACCAAACCCTAAAGGCTTTAAGGCTTTGTGATTAAGCTTATGCCTGCATCCTTCTATTAGGATGGAGTGTATAACTTTAATCCTAAGTGTTAAACCCTTAATGTGTTTAAATCCCTTAATCAATCCATCTAATAATCATCAATACATCAAGCTTGTAACTTGGGCCTTGCATTAGGGTTCTAATTCTTCCTTAAATGGTTAAGAAGGACTAACCCTAGTGTTAATGGACAAGTCCCCCTCAAGTTGTCTTACAAACTATAAAAATCACTTCATCATCATATCATTAAATAAAATCCACTTAATCAAAGGCTTGTTTTGTCATGAGTTTAATCCATAATCATGGATTAAGTTGAGGAGCTTTCCTCAGCTTAAACATTCTCATCTATTATCCTTCTATTAGGATGGTGTAATGAGTCTGTTTAATCCCTGATTATGGCTTAACCTCATTACTTAACACTAAACAAAAACACCAAAAACATCTAAATAATCACAAGTAGGTTAATGATCTTAACCCTACATCAAAGGTGATTAAGTGTGAGAATCTGACTTCACACTTAAGGTATTCTCATTACCCCTAATCAGAGGGAAGATGTGATGAGTTTACTAAATCTATTGGTTTAGGCTTAAGCTCATCAACTTATGACAAACTTTCAAAAGCAATAAAAGACTGAAAACTCAAAAACAAAAAATAATCGTCTCCTCCGGGATTCTTTTCTCATCTCATTCACTCATAAACGAGAACTTGCTTCTTCCGTCTAATGCAAGACAGTTAGCACCTGAGCCAGACAGGTCATACACTTGAGCATAGACAAGCAAGCAGTTCATCAGTCAATTCATCTTTCAGTCTCTTTGGGTCGAACTACGGTGTTCTGACTTCCTCATTGCACGAGAGGATACGTAGGCATAACTTAACAGTTATTGAACAAAAGTCTCTGTATATTCCCCCTCTTTCCAGCCTCATTCTTTAAGCCTCATTATCATGAGCATTTCACCTCTTTCTCTTTTACACTGACACATCATTTATACATATCACATTTCACACTTCTTTACACTGACACCTGTACATTCTTTTCCAGCTATTTTACACACAGATTGCACTGACACTACCCCTTTAAAACACAAATCTTTTAAGCGTGGATCCCGTCGAGTACGACGGACAATCTGGGTGCTAATACCTTCCCAGGTTGTAACCAACCCCCTTTCTCAGTCTCTCTGGTTCGCAACCGTCTTATCCATCTTTTTCTAGGTTTATGCAGCATTACCTTTCCTCCGGGATAAAAATGCCTAGCTGGCGACTCTTTTCATCTCCAGTGAGTTCACGGCTGTGTGTTCTCATTGTCCCTCTCGCCGACCGTTCGCGTCTGTACCCTATCTGACCTGGCTTCATTTATCGGGAGCGACAGCTTGGCGACTCTGCTGGGGATCCTTATATTGCAACCAGGGCTTCTGGTTCTTTTTGTGGGTTCCTCCTAGCGCTTGTTTGACTTGTGTTTACTGGGGTGTTATGTGCTATCTGTGCTTGTATATTTATTTTTGTTTATTGCTTTATGTACAGTTTGTTTACTGCTTTCTTTATAGTTTTTCATATATCATACTGTCATACTGCTGGCTGGATCTGGTTTTTGTTTTGGTGGGTGTTTCATTGAGAGTTAAGATCCTATACCTGGGATCTGAGTGACACCTAGGCTAGAGTGAATCATATTCTTTCTCATTCCATTTCGGTCTGGTGCGGGAATATGAAACACGGTTCAGATGTGGGTTTCTTCTTGAGAACTCTGTGTTGCAGATTTCCTGCAATGCTAGGGCTATCTGGGAAGACTGCTAAGTCTGAATGACCTTTTAGTATCGACCTTCAGAAACTGAGGTGAATTAGAGGAGGAACTGTTATGGTTATTGTAAACACTGTACCTCCGGGTTAGAAGTGTTTACACTTCTCATAACTGATCCAAGTCTGAGGATCCTTGTTTTAGAACACCACCTGTGAGGGGGTTGGGCTGTTTACAGGTTTGCAGGTACCTTGACCTCAGAATACCCTGTTACTTTGATTTGATTAAGAATACTCCATGTTGGAACAGTTCTTATGATTCTAAACCCTGGACATGTGACTCTTTATTTGAGTCCCCCACCTTGGTTACTGGACTTATAGACCTCCATCCGGATTTCTTGCACACATGGACCTATATCAGAGCACTTGATCAGATCCATCTCAGTCACAAACCCTTGCATATCATCTGCATACATAATCATTGCATCATATTGACATTTGCTTATTTGTGTTTCAGGGTATCCATCATCATTTGGTTTTGGTTTTGACCCCATCTTCGGTATTGACCTATCTTCATCAGCACTTGCTTCAGCTGTCAGCTATCCACTTCAGCCAATCAGTGGCCCATTCCTCAGTATTATCATCAGCACTTGTCTCTACTCAGTCTCAGCATCATGGCTCCAAAGAAAAGCAACATCACCTACCACTTCTTTCAACCAGATTTATCTGACATCAGGAGGATTCAGACCCTGATCACTCCAGACCATATACCATTGTTCAGGGAACACTATGGAGATATACTTGATATGGTTATGGATCTGGACCCTTCACAGAGAAGCCTGATCCACACCTGCCTTCAGTTTTATGATCCCCCACTAAGATGTTTCACTTTCCAGGATTTTCAGGTGGGGCCCTTATTGGAAGAATACTCATCATTAGTTGGCATACCTATCAGGAGAGAAATCCCTTTCAACCCTGAGATGGTTTTCCCAAGTAATGAGGAGGTAGCAAAGGCATTGCATCTGGAACCAGTCTTGATTGGGCAGCATATGACCTCTAAAGCTGGAATCCCTGGCCTGCATCTGGATTTCTTGATTTCTCAAGCTACCCTGAAGGCTTCTCTAGGAGAATGGAAAGCAGTATGTGCTTTGTTGGCTTTGAGTATATATGGGATTGTACTGTTTGCAGATGAGCCTCGATTCATTAGTAAGAATGCAATCCATCTGTTCATTCTAAGGAACCCAGTGCCAACTTTATTGGGTGATCTCTATTATTCAGTGCATCAGAGGAATGAAAAGCAGAGGGGAAGGCTAGTGAGGTGTTGTGCTCCATTGTTCCATACTTGGCTTCTCAGGCATCTACCCAGGACAGATGCATTTCTGAATCCTCATCAGCAAAGAAACTGGGCTGGAAGACTTACCACTCTTACTTCAGCTGACATCAGGTGGTGCACTCAAAGTACAAAAAGCAGGGATATCATCACCAGCTGTGGGCATTTTCCCAATGTGCCCTTAATAGGAGTTAAGGGTAGTATCAATTACAACCCTCTGCTGTTTAAAAGACAACTGGGCTATGCTTTGGTCCACACTCCTAAGGCAGAGGACTTGGTTGAGACTCTTTACTGTGAGAACAAGCTTAGTTTGGCTATTGTTAGGCAGGAAGCCTGGGCCTGGGATAATGTTCAAACTAAGGGGATAACCATCCTGGGAAAGTGTAACAATGTGGCATCAGCATAATACTATGATTGGTCCTATGCTAGGGCTCAATTCTCTGGAATGCCCTTTACTATTGAAGATATGCCTGGGCCTTCTACAACACCACCTCCAGCAACTGTCAGCTTAGAGGAGTTTGAAAAGTTGAAGGAGAGAAATGAGAAGTTAACTCAAGCTTTGCAGAAAACCCTCTATGAGAGGAGTGATGGAAGATTGGATATTGAAAGATTGGAGAAGCTGAAAAAAGAGCATCTGGCTAAGATTGAGAAGTCTGAAGATTACATTAAGAAGTCTAGGGCTGGGGAGCAAATCCTGAAGAATGCTTGCAAGGAAGCCCAATTCCAAAAAGCCAGGACAGACTTGTATCTGAAGGAGAGTCAGGCTAGGTGGGTCAGGATCACCGAAGCTCGTACTCTGGAGGACAAGAGAGTTCAAGACAAGATGGAACAGATGGAAGCTAGTGCAAAAGAGCAACAAGAAGCCCTGGCAGCAGCCCAGAGGGAGATATCAGAGCTAAAGATCAGAGCTGGAGTGAAGAGGTCTAAGGACCAAAGTCAGCACAAGAAGCTGACTGCAGCTGTTGCAACAAGAAATCTTCTCATCAGGAACCTCACGGAGCGTCCGGCTGATCCTGTGACCGAAGCACTTCTCAAGGAAGTTCGGGAGGATGAGTTTGGTCTTGGTGTTTGACCATTTGCTTGTTGTTGTTTCTTTCCATGTACTTTTACTTTCTTATGATGTATTTTGACCCCTTTGAGGGCTTGTGTTGTAAAAAGAACAAGTTGTATTGTTTTACTTTCTGTAATATATTTATGTTGGTTTGATTCATCTAAGTTTCCTTCAAAGCAACTTCAACAGCATCTTCAAGGGTCTGGAAGGGTCAAAACTGAATGCCAAGCCGGATACCTTGAGAGCAAATAAGCATACTGCATTGCATGCTAACTCTTTGTTTGTTTTGTAGGTTTTGTTTTGTTGTTGCTAACTCTGTTGTGATGTTCAGGAATTATTGCTCGACGACGAGGGTTCCCACTCAACAGGCCACACAGGTACCCTACTCGAAACAATCTTCCGGGCATCCAGATGGATCAGATGCAGCAGGACCTTACGGAGGTCAGAAATCAGATGACTAGCGAGAGGTTAGAGATGAGAACTCAAATGACGCAGTTTATGGAAGTAATAAACAACATGGCTCAAAGCCAGGAGAGGCTCAGAGAACTGGTAGAAGGGAGAAACCAGGAGGATCATCAGCCAGGGACTGCTGGGACTAGCAACAATGAAAGAGTCCAACCACATGCTAATCCCCCAGTTTTTGGACCCCATCTCCATCCAGAGGCCAACATTCCTGTCAATATTCAAGGGCCTGCTACAGCCGGGAGGGTACTACAAGAAGATCCTTAAGAAGACCAGTTCACAGTAATGGGAGCCGGGGAAGAGGCTTATGATAGACGATTGGATGAAATAGCTGAGAAGTTAAGATCCTTGGAGTCTCAAAACTCTTTGGGGTTCGATGTTATGGATATGGGCTTGGTAGACGGGGTCAGGATTCCCCACAAGTTTAAGCCACCATGTTTTGAAAAGTATAATGGGACTTCCTGCCCTCGGACTCACCTACAATCTTTTCTCGGAAGGCTAAAAGCCTATACCATGGACGAGAAACTGTGGATGTTCTACTTCGAAGATAGCTTGACTGGAGCTTCTAGGGAGTGGTATTCCCATCTGACAAGAGCAACTGTAAGATGCTGGAAGGACCTGGCAGAGGCCTTCATCAGACAGTATCAGTATAATCTAGATATGGCACCCAACAGGACCCTCCTAATGGGAATGTCACAGTCATCTAGAGAGAGCTTCAGAGAATACGCTCAAAGATGGAGACAGCTTGCTGCTACTGTCCAGCCACCTATGTCTGAAAGAGAAATGGCTGATATGTTCATGAATACCCTTCAGGGAACCTATATTGATAGGCTAGCTGCTTTCTCATCTACCAGCTTTGCAGATGTTGTCATAGCAGGGGAGAGAATTGAAAGCCTGTTGAAAATGGGAAAGATCTCCGACAATGGTGCAAGCTCATCCAGTAATGCAAGAAAGCCTTTTGCAGGCCCACAAAGGACTGGTGAGACTAATGCCATTCACACCAACAGGGGTAGGCCCCAATATGTTCACAGATCTGTGGCTGCAGTCACCATCCCCGCTCCAGCTCATCCACAACCTGTTTATCAACCTCCTCAGCAAAACTATCAGCAACAACCTCAGTACCATCAACAAAATCAGTATCCTCCAAGGAATTACAACAACAGCAACACCAACAACAATAACCAGCAAAGGCCATTCCAACAGAGGCCGTCTCAAGCTAACAGAGTGATCGACCCGATCCCCATGCCATATGCTACACTGCTGCCACAGCTCCTGAAACTCAACCTAGTTGAGCTAAGGACGTTGGCACCTCCAGATCCCAACAGTCTACCCAGGAATTACGACTCCAATGCTAGGTGTGCCTTTCATTCAAACGCACCTGGCCATAGTACAGAAAAGTGCAGAGCCCTGCACATGAAGGTACAAGACCTGGTGGACTCAAAAGCTCTGAATTTTGCACCACCACCCAATGTCAATAAAAATCCTATGCCAAATCACGGTGGTCCCAGAATTAACGCTATTGAAGAAGACAAGCCGTCTTATTTAATAACCAGTGTGGGTCAGATCCGGACACCATTGGTAGAAATCAAGGCTCAGCTCTTGGAATGTCAGATGTTCCCAGGATGCGAGTTAGGGTGTGCTTACTGCAATATCTCAGTAAATGGGTGCGATAATCTGAGGAATGGCATAGATGGCCTTATTCAGAGTGGCCAGCTCCAGATCACTACATCATTTCCAACAAATCCAGCAATCCCATCAGCAACGGTTTCAGAACCTCCTACAACTGCAGCAACCATTGTTCCCGACAATTCTTCGGCTTCATCAACAAGTACTTCATCAATTTTCTCAACTGATCAGCTTTCAACAAATTTTCCTGCTACAACTTCAGCTTCACTCCATCTTGAATCTCCTACAACAACAACATCCATCCTTCCGACAATGCCTCTTACAACTCCAGCAACAAATCATGAAGATGTCTCTACTGTCACCATATTTTATGATCCTGAAAACAACTCTGCTTACAATTCAGAAAGTGCTGCTCCCGTTAGAGCACCAGTTACGATTTATTATGATCCACAAACAATCACAGTCCCTTCAGCAGCTGCAATCAGTCCAGTCACTGTCACAGTGCCTGGACCCGTACCTTATGAAAGCAATAGGGCCATCCCTTGGCACTATGGCTCTGACGTGTACTGCGAAGGAAAAAGAATCACTCTTGAAACATCAACACCTGCACCACAAATAGATAATGTGGGAGGAGGCGGAGGCTTCACTCGAAGCGGACGTCTCTTTGCTCCACAAATTCAAAGACCCACTGCCGAAGCAGAAGCTGCTGCCAAGGCAAAAGGAAAGAGCCCGGTGCAGGAAGATCAAGCTGTTAAAGAAGCTGTGAAAACACCATTCGATCAAGAAGTTGATGAGTTTATGAGGATCATCAAAAAGAGTGATTACAAAATTGTGGATCAGCTTCACCAGACGCCATCCAAGATCTCTATCCTATCACTGCTTATGTGCTCCGAAGCCCATCGAAATGCACTACTCAAAGTCTTGCACGCAGCTTACGTGCCTGAAGAGATCACTGTCAATCAATTGGAAACCGTGGTTGGAAATGTTACTGCTAGCAACGGGCTAGGGTTCACCAATACTGACTTGACAACAGAGGGCCGCAACCACAACAAAGCCTTGCACATCACCATGGAATGTAAAGGAGCAGTCCTTTCCCACGTGCTGGTAGACACAGGGTCATCCCTTAATGTCTTACCAAAGAAGGCCCTGGTGAAGCTAGAGTATGAAGGATTAGCATTGAGACCCAGTAACCTGGTGGTAAGAGCCTTTGATGGTTCTAAGAGATCGGTTCTGGGAGAAATAGAGCTGCCTGTGACAATTGGCCCGCAGACCTTTACAACTATCTTCTATGTGATGGACATTCAGCCTGCCTATAGCTGTTTGTTGGGTAGACCTTGGATTCACGCCGCTGGCGCAGTAACGTCTACCCTTCACCAGAAGTTAAAATTTGAATGGGAAGGCCAAGTTGTTACAATCTGTGGGGAGGAGGATATATTTGTTAGCCACCTGGCTACTTACAAGTATATTGAGATGGATGGGGAGATCCATGAAACAATGAGCCAAGGTTTTGAGGCTTTGAATGTCAATGAAGCATCTGCTGTATCTGGTATCTCCATGTCGTCTTATCAACAAGCCCGGAAGGTTGTTGAAGAAGGAACCGCCCAAGGCTGGGGCAAGGTTTTATCTGTGGAGGAGAAGAAGGACAAGTTTGGGTTGGGTTACAGACCAACTCAACAACATCAAATGGAGGCTGCTGAGAAGCCTAGTTTTGTCAGTGGGGGGATGCTCACCCCCGATGCTATCAACAATTTGGAAGACGAGCTGGAAGAGGAGCGCAATCTGGAGAATTGGATTCGTCCAAAGATCCCGGGGAGCAGTATCTCGAACTGGTCTTCCCAGGAAATTATAAGAGTTACTCAAGCAGAGTAATTATTATTTCCTGTATTTTTATAGCATGCATCAAAGTCTTGCATCTTGCCCAAGATGACAAGACTCATTTTGTAATCGGGCCATCTGTACTTTTTTGTGCAAACAAGATTAATTAATGAAATATCAGACATCTTTTTGCAAATGGGTCTTTTTCTTTTTCCGCTCACTGTTTTTCCATTTTTCTTTTTGTACAAAAAAATAAATGGCGATGTTTTCAAAATGATAACTTTATTTCACTTTTTCTAAGCAAGATTAAAATCAATCACTAAAATGAACGAACTGAACCCTTGCAGAGAGTGCCTCCCAGACAGCACCGACAACAGCACGGCTATGACTTCGTATGACTTTGACAATCCGATCAATCAAGCAGATGAAGGGGTTGAAGAAGAATATGAGCTTCCTGAAGAGCTAGCCAGGTTGTTGAGACAAGAGGAAAAGGTTATTACTCCTCATCAGGAGGAGGTTGAGGTGATTAATCTTGGTACAGATGAAGACGTGAAGGAAGTTAAAATCGGGGCCTGCCTACAAGACTCAGTGAAGAGACGACTGATTGATCTGCTTCAAGAGTATGTGGACGTGTTTGCTTGGTCGTATCAAGATATGCCAGGGTTGGACACCGACATTGTTGTGCACAAGCTGCCTTTGAGAGAAGAATGCCTACCAGTCAAACAAAAGCTGCGTCGTACTCGCCCAGACATGGCTATGAGAATCAAGGAAGAGGTACAAAAGCAATGGGACGCCGGATTCCTTGCTGTAACTAGCTATCCGCCGTGGGTTGCTAACATCGTACCTGTGCCTAAGAAGGACGGCAAAGTAAGAATGTGTGTTGACTACCGGGATCTGAATAGAGCCAGCCCGAAAGATGACTTCCCATTACCTCACATTGATGTATTGGTGGACAACACGGCTCAGTTCTCGGTATTCTCCTTCATGGATGGATTTTCAGGATACAATCAGATCAAGATGTCACCTGAAGACATGGAGAAGACAACATTCATCACACCTTGGGGCACGTTCTGTTACAAAGTGATGCCATTCGGACTGAAGAATGCTGGAGCAACGTATCAACGGGCTATGGTGACATTATTCCACGATATTATCCATAAGGAAATCGAGTGTTATGTGGATGATATGATTGCCAAGTCCCTTACAGAGGAAGATCACCTGGTAAATCTGCTCAAATTATTCGAGCGTCTGAGGAAATACCAATTGAAGCTGAACCCCAACAAATGCACATTCGGGGTGCGATCCGGTAAGCTGCTGGGCTTTATTGTAAGCGAGAAAGGGATTGAAGTTGACCCTGATAAAGTCAAAGCTATTCAAGAGATGCCTGCACCGAAAACTGAGAAAGAAGTTCGAGGGTTCTTAGGTCGATTGAACTACATTTCAAGGTTCATATCTCACCTTACAGCAACCTGTGAACCCTTATTCAAGCTGTTAAGAAAAGAACAGACGGTCAGGTGGAACGAAGACTTCCAGAAGGCTTTTGACAAGATCAAGGAGTATTTGCAAGAACCTCCAATCCTCATGCCTCCAGTTGAAGGAAGACCTCTGATAATGTACTTGACAGTATTAGAAGAGTCGATGGGGTGTGTGTTGGGCCAGCATGACGAGTCTGGTCGAAAAGAGTATGCAATATACTACCTGAGCAAAAAGTTTACCGACTGTGAACAACGTTATTCACTGCTCGAGAAAACTTGTTGTGCTTTAGCGTGGGCTGCTCGCCGACTGAGACAGTATATGTTGACCCACACTACTTTATTGATATCAAAAATGGACCCAGTTAAGTACATTTTCGAGAAGCCAGCTCTTACCAGACGGGTTGCAAGATGGCAAATGATCCTCACAGAATACGACATCCAATACACCTCTCAGAAAGCCATCAAGGGCAGTGTATTGTCTGAATATCTTGCTGAGCAACCCATTGACGACTACCAGCCTATGAGATTTGACTTCCCTGATGAAGACATCATGTTCATAAAATCAAAAGATCATGAGGAGCCTATTCACACTGAAGGGCCTGACCCGGAGGAAGAATGGACTATGATGTTTGATGGGGCTGTTAATATGAATGGTCGTGGTGTTGGTGCAGTACTCATTACACCTAAGGGAGTCCACATGCCTTTCTCGGCAAAACTCACTTTCAACTGCACTAACAACGAAGCTGAATACGAAGCTTGCATTATGGGTCTTGAGGAAGCCATTGACCTCAGGATCAAGACATTGACCGTGTTCGGAGATTCAGCTTTGGTAGTTAATCAAACCAGCGGGAAATGGTACACCCACCAGGATCATCTGATACCTTACATGGATTATACAAGGAGGTTATTGACTTTCTTCACAACAGTCAAGCTTGAGTATATCCCTCGGGACGAGAATCAGTTTGCAGATGCTCTTGCTACCATTTCATCCATGATCAAAGTTCAAGCTGCTAACTTTGTACCTCAGATTTCAGTGTCCAGACTTGAGAGACCAGCATATGTGTTCGCAGCAGAAGTTGTCAAAGACGATAAGCCTTGGTTCCATGACATTAAATGCTTCTTAGAGGATCAAACATACCCACCTGGGGCATCTTCCAATAATAAGAAGACTTTGAGAAGGCTTGCTGGTAGTTTCTTTCTGAACACTGATGGGTCTTTATACAAAAGGAACTTTGATATGGTACTCCTCCGATGTGTTGACAAGACGGAAGCAGATTTGTTGATGCATGAAGTGCACGAAGGATCTTTTGGTACCCATGCCGGAGGGCATGGCATGGCTAAGAAATTGTTAAGATCAGGATATTACTGGATCACAATGGATGCAGACTGTTGTGCTTACGCCAGAAAATGTCACAAATGCCAGATCTACGCAGATAAGGTGCATGTGCCTCCCAATCCTTTGAACATCATGTCTTCACCATGGCCCTTTGCCATGTGGGGCATTGATATGATTGGCAAGATTGAGCCAACTGCTTCGAACGGCCACAGATTCATCCTGGTTGCCATTGATTACTTCACCAAGTGGGTTGAAGCAGCCTCATATGCAAATGTTACAAGACAAGTGGTAGCCAGATTTCTGAAAAGAGATATCATCTGTCGATATGGAGTTCCCGAGCGAATCATTACTGATAATGGTTCTAACTTGAACAACAAAATGATGGCAGAGCTGTGCCGGGACTTCAAGATCCAACACCACAATTCTTCTCCTTATAGGCCAAAGATGAACGGCGTTGTTGAGGCAGCAAATAAGAATATCAAGAAGATTGTGAAAAAGATGGTAGTCACCTACAAAGACTGGCATGAGATGCTACCATTTGCCTTGCATGGGTACCGCGCGTCAATCAGAACATCCACTGGGGCAACACCGTATCAGCTTGTGTATGGTATGGAAGCAGTCCTACCTGTTGAAGTTGAATTACCCTCTTTGCGAGTACTAATGGATGTTAAGCTGAACGAAGCAGAATGGGTTCGGGCCCGATACGAACAACTGAGTTTGATCGAAGAGAAAAGATTGGCTGCAATCTGTCATGGGCAGTTATATCAGAAGAGAATGAAGAAAGCCTTCGATCAGAAAGTCAGGCACCGAGGGTACCAAGTAGGAGATCTTGTGCTGAAAAGAATCCTCCCTCCTCATACAGACCACAGGGGCAAATGGACTCCAAATTATGAAGGACCATTTGTGGTAAAGAAAGTTTTTTCCGGTGGAGCACTGATGCTCAGCACCATGGATGGTGAAGATTTCCCGTCCCCTGTGAATTCAGATGCAGTTAAAAAATACTTCGCATAAAAAATGACCCGCTGGACACAAAAACAGAATGTAAGTCCAGGCAAAAATAGGGCATCCCGGCGAGTCAAAAACAGAATAAAAGACTCGGGCAAAAGTAAGGGAAAATAAACAAAAAAATGTACACCCGCTGAGTTGAAAAGCCGCATTGGACAACTCAGGCAAAAATGGGTATCCCGATGGATTGAAAACCCGAAAGGGCGATCCATGCAAAATAAGGGAATAAGCGAACAACTGCATTCTGCATTCGTCTGTATCACTTACAACTTGGAAAGTTTCAAAAGAATCAAGCTTTAATCAGAATCAGCCTTCTTCAGAAAGCAAGACGAGAAGAACGTCATTGTCATACGAGTCATAGTAGAAGAGGAAGCTCCTTGAAAGCGTCGCCAGCATCGCCAGCACTTTGTTTCTCAATTTGTAACAATCTCTTCATTTTAGGAGATTTGTTTCCTTGACTGTATCTCGCCAATTCAGGGCACATGAATTAATAAAATCAGATTTTTCAGTCATGTTTCGTCTTGTGCACATTTCGTTTGCAAAGAATGTCTGATGTCTCTAAAACTAATTGCATAAGTACAGATGTTTTTCACTAAAAAATAGGAACACATGCTCACAGGGAATATACTTACTCTCGAGAGTGCTTAACTCCTATGACGGGGTCCAGTAAAGGATACCTCGGGATCGTTGGTGCGTTTCCTTGTCTTTGCAGGATTGCAGGTATCCAGAACGCAACTTGGGGCATACAAGCTACATCCCCAGCGAGCTGGCAGATCAACAAATAGTCTTAGCACTCAAGGTGCTTTCTTCCCAGTTGAGTTACCAACAGCTTTCCCCAGCCGTAGTACCAATCATTCTTCCTCAGCAGAATGCAAAATCAGGGAATCATCTCCCCGCAGAGTTTCAGCCTCTATTCAGAAGAGCAACGCAGGAAGGAGTCACAACAGAGTACAGAAGGCTTCTACAGACCCCGGCTGGGTCCCTATATTACAAGGATATGTCAATCAGTGACTTATATCCCCAAGCAGATACATCATCAGACCTATCAATGATCTCACCCCCAGCTGGGGTGTTCACTTCAAACAGATCGACCAGAGATCTTCATGGCAACGGGATTCGAATCCCGGTTCGGTATCTTTGCATAATCATAGCATTTGCATCATATTCACCCACAAAGCATAGCATTCCGTCTAAAATGGAGCATTACGGCAAAAACCCAATACATAGCATAATCATGAGTCATGTTATGAATCAAACACTTGTGAATAATAATCATCCATCAGAATACAAAGTATTTTCCTCAAAATCCCCCAGAGTGCCCAGCAAAAGCAGTTGCCTCACAAAACAAAAACACCAGTTTATTCCTTTTGACACCCGTCCGTGTCATCATTTCCCAGTAAAGTCGCCTGAACACCCTTTACAAACAAGACCACCTGTATTACAGAAACTTGCTTGACACCCGTCCGTGTCATATCCCCAGCAGAAAGCCAAAGACATCCTCTTTGCACTCACATACTTATATTTATTTTCTTGACACCCGTCCGTGTCATATCCCCAGCGCAGTCGCTTACACTTTCATCACCCACATACTTGTTATTATTATACTTTTCTTTCTTGACGCTCGTCCGTGTCACTTTCCCCAGCAGTTTAAACACTCATCTATACAATACTCATACTCACTACTCATGTTACATTTATATAGATACTCGTCCGTATCCTATATACACCATCAATATCCCCACAGATTTGATAGTAGTCCTTGTTCTTTGTTAACCAGTTGGTACTCGTCCGTACCATCATCTCAGAACATTGCGTCTAGTGTTTGTTTCTACATGATACTCGTCCGTATCATAGTCTTAAGGATGCTCGTCCGCATCTTTAATCCATACACCGTGTCAAACACTTGTGTCTTCTAGAGTATAGATACTCGCCTGTATCTACTATTCCCCAGAAGAGCCCCTTCAGATTCAACACTCGTCCGTGTTCTTTGTTAACCCGTTGATACTCGTCCGTATCATCATCTCTGAACATGTGTCAGTATTTGTTTCTACCTGATACCCGTCCGTATCATAGTCTTAAGGATGCTCGTCCGCATCTTTAATCTGTACACAAACATCTAAACACTTATACTTTCTTTTCCTGGTTGTAAGCACTCGTCCGTGTTTACTATATCCCCAGTAGATCGCCAACAAAGCAAATTTTCCTTTTTTATCTGACACTCGTCCTGTGTCTTGATAAACCTTGAGAGCAGCCGTACCCTGCTAGGTGGTCGTCCTCCACCTCTTGATGGTCGTCCTCCATCATGCTCACCCGATGGCCGTCCCCATCGTTGATTTTTAGCAGCCGTCCCCTGCTAGGTGGTCGTCCTCCACCTCTTGATGATCTTCCTTCATCATTTTATCCAATGGCCGTCCCCATTGTTGATTTTTGGTTATCTGACATTCATCCTATGTCATGAGAAACCTCGAGAGAAGCCGTCCCCTGCTAGGTGGTCGTCCTCCACCTCTTGATGGTCGTCCTCCATCATGCTCGTCCGATGGCCGTCCCCATCGTTGACCTTATCCGGCATTCGTCCTATGTCGTGATGTTTTCGGCAGCCGTACCCTGCCTGGTGGTCGTCCTCCACCTTAGATGACCGTCCCTCATCTTAACCCAACAGAGCAGCCGTCCCCTGCTAGGTGATCGTCCTTCACCTTTGATGACCGTACCTCATCATCTGTTTATTTCATTTATTCTTTAACCTGATGGCCGTCCCCGTCGTGGTCCCTTTTCTTTTTAGCCCGATGGCCGTCCCCATCGTCGGTTACCTTGCTTTATGAACTTGATGGCCGTCCCCGTCATGTTTCATTAACTCCCAGAGAATTTTACAGCTTTGCCTTGATGGCCGTCCCCATCACATATCTTATTTTTCCAGCTAGTCGGCCGTCCCCGTCTTAGCCTTACTATTTATCTCCAGCATGTCGGCCGTCCCCGTCATCGCTTTACTTCACACACTTTTCCCAGCATGTCGGCCGTCCCCGTCATTGCTCCTTACCCGGCAGTCGTCCTCTACCCGACGGTCGTCCTCCGTCGCCCACACTTTACAATATACTTTATTTTCCTTTGCAATCTATATCCCTTTTCTTCTTCATTCTGTGAGTGCAAATTTTGGACTGTCTTTGGTATTCAACCACAAGTTATCTTGTTTGCCTGTTAAGCCGTTGCTTACATCCTGCACAGCTAACTCATGTTTGAATAGGGGCAGCTGTAAACACCCCAAATTTGCCCTCACCCATTCACACCATGGCTTGTGATCATTCTCATATGCATAAACACAATCATATCATCTCACATCTCATTTTTGATTCACTGCATAGTTTCTAAGTCATCTGCACCTAGGGTTTGTGATCTGAGCAATCCAAGAGCCTTTTGAGCCACTCCAAAGGCAAACAATCACTTCAAAGGGATCCATATGTGTTCTTATGTCATATTACATCCTCTCCAAGTCAAGATTTCAAAAGAATCACAAGAACTGGGTTTGGAATGGATGCAGAGCCAGGTTAGACTGCACAGTTGACCTAAAATTAGGGTTTTGGTTTCAGAGGCCATAACTCCAAATTTTTTGGTCATTCTTGTTTCCATTGGTCTCTATATGGTATAGGGGGTATGCATATCAATTTTCATGAAGAAATTCCATGGGGAAGTCATCTGATCAAGAGTTGACTTTCTGGACAAGTCAGTGCAAAATCAGGGCATCTGAGGCCCCCAATGACCCAACCAATGGGTGATCTTCATCATTTTGAGTGCATATGGTCTTTATTTGATCATGGAAGAAGGTTGAAGTTCACAAAATCAAGAATTTGGAGTTTTTGCAAATGTTGACTTTTTGGGCATAGTTGACTTTTCAAGAATGCTTCATTTTAGGTCATTTTTCAAGCCTTGATTCTTGATCCAAAAATGCTTCAAATGGAAAAAACTTTGGTCATGAAAGTTGTAGAATACATTTTTCCTTTTTCAAAAAGTACAAGAACATGATCAAATTCTTCTTGGATCAAAAGTTATGGTGTGACAAAGTTGGCAAAAATCATTGATTTTCAAGATGTGCACCAAATGAGAATTTTGCAAAACCATGAACCAAGGCTGTTTGTAACCTCTAGTTGACATCAAACCATGACACAAACATTCTATGTGACCTAAAAATCAGAATTGGACCAAAGATCACATGTTTATGGTTTGTGTAACAAGGCATTTTTCATGAAGTTTCAAAAAGAGCCAACTTGCAAAACCACTCATCACACTTCACCAACTTGATGCATTGGATGCTGAACCTTGCTAGCCCTCTCACCTCATCTTGCTGCGCAGCCCATGCCTCTTGTACCAAGCTAGAGCTCAAGCCATGCCTTCCTTACACAAAGTGGACTTTTTTGCAAAAGCAAACTTACCAATCAATAGAGGCCAGGTCACATCATCTGACCTATAGGATTAAAATATACTATCCAAATGCTGGCCATAACACTCAAGAAGCAAGGCTGAAACAAGACACAACACACCATACACAAAAACACCTCACTTTGCAAAACTCTTCGAATCTGCCTCCACAAACTTAAAACACTTAAACCAGCTTCATTAATCATCTCACCATGTCCCATTGAGCCCAAAGCAACAAAGAACCAGGCCTGAATCAAGCAAGAACACCACTTCACCATTTTCACCTCAAGCTGCAGTTTCTTTCGAAACACCTTCCACAGCTCACAAACATCCAAACCAACTTCACAAACCTTCTTAAAACATCACCCTGATCACAAAGAACCACTCACATTGGCCTGAAGCTGCCTGCATCACCATTGCCATTTCCAACTGAGCTTGAGCAGAAGCTGTTCAAACTCTTCATCCATCCAGCATAAATTTCTCCAAAGCATTCAAACATCACCAAGAGGTCATAAGGAGTAGATTGCACAAGGAGAGGAGGTCTGAAAGTTGCTGGAGTGAAAGCTTCGAATCTCAGGTAGCTCAAGAAATATTTTTCCAGAAATCATTTTTTATGTTCTAAACTTGTTCTCCATGCTTCACTGAATATCCTGATGCTTTTAGTTTTGGAAATGGTGATGAAATGAGCATTTAATTGATCTCTGAAACTCTGTTGACCTAAAAATTGTTTGGTTCGATTCATGTTTCTGGGGGAAAATAAATGTTGTTTGTGATGGGGTTTTGATTCAGGGGATCATGGGAATCATTTCTGTATGCTTGGTTTTCATTTTTGTTACGTTTTGAGAGAGTTTGGAGATTTTCAGGTGGACTTCCCACCGGAGAAGACGACCGGAGGTCTTCTCCGGCCACCTGAAAATAATTAGGGCATAACCCCAGTAATTATTTCCATTTGAATTTCGTGCGTTGGATTGGGTTGACTGGTTGACTTCGCGCGTGTGTGAAGGGCTCAGATTCATTTGATTAGCCCTAATTCTTTTTATTAGTTTAATTAATTCATAATTAGATTAATTACCTCAGAATCAATCCTGGCCACAAGATCTGGCGCCAGTCAACGCGTTTGAACCCAGTCTCAATCTCAACCCTCCATTATGTTTACTTTCCATTTATTTTCATTTATTTTCATTTCTTTTTCATTTAACTTGCATGTTTAATTTAAAATAGTAAAAAATGTCTAAAAATTATGAAACTTTTTCTCATAAGTTTTATTAATTTTTATGACACAAAAATATTTTTGTTTCTATTTTTATCATTAAAAAAGTATTTTTAAATATTTAAAAGATTATTTTTAATTGATTAATGGAAATTAATTTATTAAAAATACTTTTAGGTATTTAAAAATCACCAAAAAATTCATGAAACATTCTAAGACATTTAGAAACATTGTCCAACCTTCAAACCAAATTTCTTTTTTGATCTTGATGCATTCTAAGAATTTCTCATTGAATAAAAATCATTTTTATGCATTAATTTGATCCAAAGTTCAAAAAATCATTTCTGCCTATTCATGAGGAGTTGGACATTGATTCTTCTTGCATTGCATTGTGTTTAGCATGTAGTTTTTGAGATAAAATGGCCATGATTTGATCTTGCATTTTTCAATTGTTTGACATTTCTTTTGTTTAGGAACCCTAAAAACCCTAATATCTTAGAAAAATCATAACTTGAGATTGGTTAAGAGTTGAGACCTCTCCTTTGGGCTTTGGTTTAGTATAGGATTAGGGGTCCTTTGAGTGGCATTTTCCATTTTTTATCTTAGGGTTTGCTTCTGTTTTTGGTTTTTGTTTGATGTATGATCCATAAACCCTAATTTGGGCTTCCATTTGCATCCTTCTTGCATTCTCTTGCATAACATGACTTGCCATGACATTTCAAGCATCCATTTGATTCATTTGACATCATAAGACATATAGAAAGCATGTTTGATCATTGCATCTTGCATTTGCCATGTTATTTGCCTTGTGTACTTCATAACTTTTCATGTATGTTCATGGTTCCTAACTTGCTTCATATGCATCCATAAACTTGTATGAACATTTCCATGTGCTGCCTCATGCTTGTAGCATATTATAGGATCATTATCATCATGTACATGCTTCTGGTTCTGTTTTTCATCATGTCATTTTATTTCATTTTGCATTGCATTGCATTTCTTTCTAACATTTCAGGTGGTAAGTGAATTTGAGAAGTGAATTTGCCTTCACTTCTCATAACTTTTCTTTTCATCTCTCTTGCATCCATTGCTGCATTCTTACATGTGTTTGAGATTGAGCTTGCTCACTCTTCTTCTTCCCACTTTCTTTCTCCAAGTGACTTGACTTCTTGAATGAAGCAAGTCACTTTGCTTCTCTTGATCCCTTCATCTGCTTCCTGGTGGTTCCATTGAAGATTTGTTCTTGCAAACCTCACAAACCTTAGGAACAACCAAGCATGATAATGATTAGGGTTTTGATTAGTCTCCCCCTTAGTTTTACCTTTGTGTCTCTCTTTGAGTTTTCTCTTCTCACCTCATAATCAGGGACCAAACCCTAAAGGCTTTAAGGCTTTGTGATTAAGCTTATGCCTGCATCCTTCTATTAGGATGGAGTGTATAACTTTAATCCTAAGTGTTAAACCCTTAATGTGTTTAAATCCCTTAATCAATCCATCTAATAATCATCAAGACATCAAGCTTGTAACTTAGGCCTTGCATTAGGGTTCTAATTCTTCCTTAAATGGTTAAGAAGGACTAACCCTAGTGTTAATGGACAAGTCCCCCTCAAGTTGTCTTACAAACTATAAAAATCACTTCATCATCATATCATTAAATAAAATCCACTTAATCAAAGGCTTGTTTTGTCATGAGTTTAATCCCTAATCATGGATTAAGTTGAGGAGCTTTCCTCAGCTTAAACATTCTCATCTATTATCCTTCTATTAGGATGGTGTAATGAGTCTGTTTAATCCCTGATTATGGCTTAACCTCATTACTTAACACTAAACAAAAACACCAAAAACATCTAAATAATCACAAGTAGGTTAATGATCTTAACCCTACATCAAAGGTGATTAAGTGTGAGAATCTGACTTCACACTTAAGGTATTCTCATTACCCCTAATCAGAGGGAAGATGTGATGAGTTTACTAAATCTATTGGTTTAGGCTTAAGCTCATCAACTTATGACAAACTTTCAAAAGCAATAAAAGACTGAAAACTCAAAAACAAACAATAATCGTCTCCTCCGGGATTCTTTTCTCATCTCATTCACTCATAAACGAGAACTTGCTTCTTCCGTCTAATGCAAGACAGTTAGCACCTGAGCCAGACAGGTCATACACTTGAGCATAGACAAGCAAGCAGTTCATCAGTCAATTCATCTTTCAGTCTCTTTGGGTCGAACTACGGTGTTCTGACTTCCTCATTGCACGAGAGGATACGTAGGCATAACTTAACAGTTATCGAACAAAAGTCTCTGTATATTCCCCCTCTTTCCAGCCTCATTCTTTAAGCCTCATTATCATGAGAATTTCACCTCTTTCTCTTTTACACTGACACATCATTTATACATATCACATTTCACACTTCTTTACACTGACACCTGTACATTCTTTTCCAGCTATTTTACACACAGATTGCACTGACACTACCCCTTTAAAACACAAATCTTTTAAGCGTGGATCCCGTCGAGTACGACGGACAATCTGGGTGCTAATACCTTCCCAGGTTGTAACCAACCCCCTTTCTCAGTCTCTCTGGTTCGCAACCGTCTTATCCATCTTTTTCTAGGTTTATGCAGCATTACCTTTCCTCCGGGATAAAAATGCCTAGCTGGCGACTCTTTTCATCTCCAGTGAGTTCACGGCTGTGTGTTCTCATTGTCCCTCTCGCCGACCGTTCGCGTCTGTACCCTATCTGACCTGGCTTCATTTATCGGGAGCGACAGCTTGGCGACTCTGCTGGGGATCCCTCAACTCAGATTTCAGAAAATTCATCAAAAAAGTTCCTCTCTTCTAAATTCATCACACAACCACTGAAACTTCAATCTTTTTTCACCAATAATCTCCACATGACCTAAGGATCATTTCCCACCCATCACCATAGCCTAAAACACAACCAAACCAAAACACAATTTCTGGTGCAGCAGAGTTGAATCATCAAAACTAGCCATTGCAAGCTTGCTCTAAGCTCCTCATCATCATCATGGAGTTCATTGGGGTGGATTTGAACCAAGAGAGAGGTCAGAAAGCTCAAGAACACAAAGCTTCAACTCAGGTAGCTATGATGAACAATTTTTCCAGAACTCTTATTTTAAGTTCTTAAATGCTTCTACAGGTTTAACTGATCATCCTGATATGTTTAGTTTTGAAAATGATTGAGAAATGAGCATGTATTGAACTTCTGAAAGTTTTATGTGATTTTCCGTTTTGCTTCGAATCTTGCTTTTGATGAAACATAAATGGATTTTGTTGCTGGATTCGTGTTTAGGGTTGTTAGTTGAGTGATTCTGGAGAGTTAGAGGGTTTAATTTGACCTAGGGAAGAAGTTAAGCTGATTGGCCTGCCGGAGAAGATGACCGGAGCTAGCTCCGGTCACCTGAAAATGATTAGAACCTTAATTAGGGTTTAGCTCCCCAGTTTAAATTCTAACCCTTGGATGTATTTTAGCGCGTGTTTGAATGGACATGATTCACTCACTTAACCCTAATTCGTAATTAATTAAATTAATTAATTCATTTAGCCAGAAACAATCCCAGCCTTTCATCTGCGCGCGCAGTCAAGCCCCCTTTGAATCTCACCCACTGGATTAGTTGACTTCCCATTTTATTCATTTATTTTCATTTTTTTTATTTGCATTTTCTTGCATAATTAATTTAAAATAGCAAAAAGAATTTAAAAAATATTTTCTTTTGCATTCTGACTTTAAATATTTTTCTCATTCCAAAAATGATTTTTATTTTATTTTTTGCATTAAATGTTTTTTTTAAATATTTAAATGTTATTTTTAATTAATTAAAGTATTTTAATTAATTAAAAATACATTTAAGTTTCTAAAAATCACCAAAAAAATCATGAAACATCCCAATGCATTTAGAAACATTTTCGAACTCTTCACACTAGTTTATTTTTAGGTTTGATCATAGTTTGCCAATTTTCTTTGAATTAAGGGTCATAAAAATCATATTTTTGAACCCTAACTTTAAAAAAATCATTTATGCCTAACCAAGAAGAGTTTGAATTTGATTCTTTTTGAATTGTGTTTCATATTGCATGTAGTTTATAGGTCATTTTCCTCATGAATTTATCTTGCATTTTCAAATTGATTTGCATTTTTCCCTTTGAACCACCAATAAACCCTAGAAAACTTAGGAAAATCATAACTTTTGATTGGTTAGGCTTCTGACCTTCTCCTTTGGGGTGTGACCTAATATGGGATTAGGTTTTGTTTGAACTTGGTTTCAATTTTTTATCATGTCATATGCTTCTGCCTTGTTCATTTGCATCTCACATGTCCATATAACCCTAATTTCTCATGTTCATTTGCATTCACCTTGCATATGCATCAACATGAACTTGCCATCACATTTCATGCATTCATATGTCATCTTAGACATCTTAGGACATGTTAGAACCTTGTTTGATCATTTCTTCATCCATTTGCCATGATTAGCATTCATTTCATTTCATAAACTTTCATGTGTTTTCAAACTTCAAAGCATGCCTCCTTTGCATCTCATCTTTGTATGATCACACATATACATTTGGTATGCCTTTGCATCATCATTACATGACATTTTTATAACATAAGCACTTCTGACTTTGGTCATTTCATCTCATATCATCTCATTTCACTTCATTTCTTTATGCTTTATACCTTATGCATCCATGCTAACTTTTCAGATTTTGGTAAGTTATTTTGGGAGGTGGATTTGCCTTCACCTCTCACTTCTTATTATCTCTTTCATTTTCATTTTAATATGTATTTGAAGTGAACTTGTTCACTTATGTCCCATCTCACTTTCTTTCTTCAAGTTACTTATCTTCTTCAGTGAAGTAAGTAACTTGTTCTTCTTTCTCATCCTCGTTTCATCTGCTTCTTCCATTGGTGGCTTCCTTTAAGATCTTTCTTAAGCCTTACAAATCATAGGAACAACCAAGCATGATAATCTTAGGGTTGTAATTAGTCCCCCTTAGCATTTTACCTTTGAGTCTCCTTGAGTCTCTCTTCCCATCTCAATAATCAGAGACTAAACTCTTAAAGTTTTAGGTCTTTGGAATTAGGGTTATGCATGCATCCTTCTCTTAGGATGGAGTGTATAAATTTAATCCTAAGTTTTAAACCTTTAATTTGTTTAAACCTCTTAATCAAATCATCTTAATAACCATCAAGACTTTATCTTGTAACTTGGGCCTTACATTAGGGTTTTATCTCTTCCTTATGGTTAAGAGGGACTAACACTAGTGTTTAATGGACAAGTCCCCCTCAAGTTGTCTTACAAACCATAAAATCCATTTCTTAATCTCATCCATTAATTAAAATCCACTTAATAAAGGCTTGTTAGCTAATGAATTTAATCCCTAACCATGGATTAAGTTGAGGTATCTTCCTCAGCTTAAGTGTTCTCATCTATTATCCTTCAATTAGGATGGTGTAATGAGCCCACTAATCTATGATTAGAGATTAAACTCATTACTTAACACTAAACAAAAACCCAAAAAAACATCTTAATAATTACAAGTAGGTTAATGATCTTAATCCTACATCATCATGGTAATTAAGTTGATATGCTTATCTCATACTTAAGTATTCTCATTATCCCTAATCAGGGAGGATATAATGAGTTTATAAGCCCTTGATTTAGGCTTAAGCTCATAATCCTTGCAAAACACCAAAAACAATAAAAAAACTGAAAACAACAAAAACAAACAATAATCGTCTCCTTCGGGATTCGTTTCTCATCACACTCATTCACAAATGAGAACTTGCTTCTTCCGTCTAATGCAAGACAGTTAGCACTCGAGCCAGACGAGTCATACACTTGAGCATAGGCAAGCAAGCAGTTCACAGTCAATCTTTTTTCAGTCTCTTTGAGTCGAACTATGGTGTTCTGACTTCCTCATTGCACGAGAGGGTACGTAGGCATAACTTAACAGTTATCGAACAAAAGTCTCTTTGTCTTCCCCCTCTTTCAACATTCTCTTTAAAGCCTCAGCTCCTGAGCATTCACCTTTTGCACTGACACTTGTATATTATTTTCCAGCTTTTGTACACAGATAGCACATACACCTACCCATTTAAACACAAACTTTTAAGCGTGGATCCCGTCGAGTACGACGGACAATCTGGGTGCTAATACCTTCCCAGGTTATAACCAACCCCCTTTCTCAGTTTCTCTAGTTCGTAACCGTCTTCTCCATATCTTTCTAGGTTTATGCAGCATTACCTTTCCTTCGGGATAAAAATGCCTAACTGGAGACTCTATTCAGTTCACTTCATTTTCTCTTTTCGCCAACCGTTTGCGTTTGTACCTTGTTTGACCTGGTGTCTTTTCGGGGGAGCGACACATATGGGCCATCATAGTTCGGAGTCCACTTGCCCCGAGAATCTGTAATGAAAAACTGGATCTTTTTTAGCACGAGGTCACCTTCTCTGAATACACGAGGTTTGACCTTCTTGTCAAAAGCTTTCTTCATTCTTTGCTGGTACAACCGACCATGACACAAAGTTGTTATTCTCTTTTCCTCAATTAAATTCAACTGATCAAATATACTCTGACACCTTCAGCCTTAGTCAACTTGGCTTCCATCAGAACTCCCATTGATGGGATCTCAACCTCGATGGGGAGCACTGCTTCTGTACCATAAACAAGTGAGAAAGGGGTTGCCCCTGTTGAAGTTCAGACAGATGTACGATACCCATGCAAAGCAAAAGGGAGCATCTCATGCCAGTCCTTATACGTCACAACCATCTTCTGAATAATCTTCTTAATATTCTTATTCGCTGCTTCAACAACCCCATTCATCTTCGGTCTATAAGGAGAAGAATTATGGTGTTGAATCTTGAATTCTTCACAAAGCTCTTTCATCATTTTATTATTCAAGTTCGAACCATTATCAGTAATGATTCTATTCGGAACACCATATCTGCAGATAATGTTATTCTTGATAAACCGAACCACAACTTGCTTGGTCACATTAGCATACGATGTCGCTTCCACCCACTTAGTGAAGTAGTCAATTGCCATAAGAATAAAACGATGTCCATTAAAAGCCTTGGGTTCAATCATACCAATCATGTTAATTCCCCGCATAGAGAAATGCCATGGGGAAGAAATCACATTGAGATGAGTTGGTGGAACATGAATCTTATCAGCATACACTTGGCACTTATGGCACTTTTTCACATACTTGCAACAATCAGATTCCATTGTCAGCTAATAGTAACATGCTCTCAACATATTTTTAGCCATTGCATGCCCATTAGCATGAGTACCAAAATACCCTTCATGAATTTCTTTCATTAACATGTCTGCTTCGTTTCTATCCACGCATCTGAGCAAGACCATGTCAAAATTCCTCTTATAAAGCACATTTCCATTCAGGAAGAAATTGCCTGCCAATCTCCTCAAAGTCCTCTTATCTTTATCTGATGCCCCGAGTGGGTATTTCTGACTTTGGAGAAAACATTTAATATCATGATACCAAAGCTTGTCATCATGGACCTCTTCAACTACAAACACATGAGTTGGTCTTTCATGCCACATCACTCTGATCATGGGAACGTCATTCCATTGGTGCACCTTTATCACAGAAGCTATAGTCCCTAAAGCATTTGCCATCTGATTTTCATCACGAGGCACATAATGAAACTCAACTTTAGTGAAGAAAGTTGATATCCTCCTGGCATAATCTCTATAAGGAATTAAGTGGGGTTGATGAGTTACCCACTTACCCTTGATGTGATTGATTACCAAGGCAGAATCTCCATACACATCAAGATGTTTAATCCTCCAATCAACAGCTTTGTGTCTTACAAACCATAAAATCCATTTCTTACAAATCATAAAATCCATTTCTTACAAACCATAAAATCCATCAAGATGCTTACCTAGTGTTTAATGGACAAGTCCCCCTCAAGTTGTCTTACAAACCATAAAATACATTTCTTAATCTCATCCATTAATTAAACTCCACTTAATAAAGGCTTGTTAACTAATGAATTTAATCCCTAACCATGGATTAAATTGAGGTATCTTCCTCAGCTTAAGTGTTCTCATCTATTATCCTTCTATTAGGATGGTGTAATGAGCCCACTAATTTGTGATTAGAGATTAAACTCATTACTTAACACTAAACAAAAACCCAAAAAAACATCTTAATAATTACAAGTAGGTTAATGATCTTAATCCTACATCATCATGGTAATTAAGTTGAGATGCTTATCTCATACTTAAGTATTCTCATAATCCCTAATCAGGGAGGATATAATGAGTTTGCAAGCCCTTGATTTAGGCTTAAGCTCATAATCCTATGCAAAACACCAAAAACAATAAAAACTGAAAACAACAAAAACAAACAATAATCGTCTCCTTCGGGATTCTTTTCTCATCACACTCATTCACAAACGAGATCTTGCTTCTTCCGTCTAATGCAAGATAATTAGCACCCAAGCCAGACGAGTCATACACTTGAGCATAGGCAAGCAAGCAGTTCACAGTCAATCTTTTTTCAGTCTCTTTGAGTCAAACTACGGTGTTCTGAATTCCTCATTGCACGAGAGGATACGTAGGAATAACTTAACAGTTATCGAACAAAAGTCTCTTTGTCTTCCCCATCTTTCAACATTCTCTTTTAAGCCTTCGCTCTTGAGCATTCACCTTTTGCACTGACACTTGTATATTCTTTTCCAGCTTTTATACACAGATAACACATACACCTACCCCTTTAAACACAAACTTTTAAGCGTGGATCCCGTCGAGTACGACGGACAATCTGGGTACTAATACCTTCCCAGGTTGTAACCAACCCCCTTTCCCAGTTTCTCTGGTTCGCAACCTGTCGCTCCCCGGATTTCCATCCTGGTACAAACGTGAAAGTGGCGCGGAAAAGAATAGAGTCGCCAGCCAGGCATTTTTATCCCGAAGAAAGGGAATGGTAATGCTGCACAAACTAGAAGAAAGAAGAGGAAGGACACGGGTCCTGCGAACCAAAGATACTGAGTTCGGGTTTCGGTTATGACCTGGGAAGGTATTAGCACCCAGATCGTCCTCCATACCCGACGGGATCCACGCTTGCAAAAGAAAATGTTTCAAAGGGTGAGGGTATGAAAGCTGCAGCAAAGAAATGAAAACGAACTGGAAAAGAAACTGAGAAAAGAATTAAAATGAGAAAACAAAGAGAAAAAATGTAGGGAAAATAAAGATTGTGCTCGAACGGGCCTTACCCCGATGCCTACGTACCTCATCGGGAAAATGAGGATCAGAGATGCTGTAGTTCCCCTAACTAGGGGTGGCAAGGAAATTGCTTGTGAATTAAGGCTTGAATTGCCTATGCCATTGCTCAGGTGTTGCAGACTCGGACGACGAGTGCGTAACCGTCTTGCAAAGTGACAAGTAGGAGCAAGTTCACGTAAGGAGTGAATGAGATGAGAAAAGAATTCCCGGAGGAAAGACGCTTATTGTTTGTTTGTGTTTTTTAGAAGCTTTTATGAGTGTGTCACAAGGAAGTGAACTCAAGCTCTTTTCCATGGAATGTGCACTTGTCACTGCATTCCAAGATGGAATAATAGAACAAGCACACTCAAGTAAGGAGAAGATCCCCAAAACTTGAACCCAAAGATTAGGGCCTGAGCTCACTAACTTGTTAAGTTATTAAGTGTTTTTGGTATTTACAGATGAAGAAGTGTTTTTTATGCTTTTCTTGGTGAAGAAGATACCTTGATCAGACTTGTGCATCACAAGGTAAACTTGTACTATCCCAAGATGGGAAGACTACAAGCATACCTCATGGGATAAGGCTATGGATCAAGACATCACTTCAAACTTATTAAGATGTTTTTTAAGAGTTATGAGATGAGAAGAGAAGAAGAACCAAAAGGATCACAAAGGCAGAATTCTAAAGGGGGACTAAAATAATCCTAAGTGTTAACATGCATGGATGTCCTAAGGGTTAGTGAGGTTTCTATCCTAAAGAAGAAGGAAAGAAGAAGAGAAGAAGAAGATAGAAGAAGGGATGAGTAAGGCCTAAGCCCAACAACAAAAGAGTTAGTATAAATAAGCATAAGAGGAGAAGATGAGATTTGGAGATGTGGAACTCAATTCCCACATCTCACACTTACCATAGCCCCTGCAAGGTTATTCATAAGCATACAAATGAAACACAATGAGCAAGATAACATGCTAACATCACACAATCAGAAGTGAAATGATATAAACATATGCACAATGCAAATGCAACTCAAAGGAATGAGGAGATGAAGCTTACAAGACAAAATGATGCAACATGAACACATATGGAAACACATGCACACTTAAGGAAAATGCAAAGAAAATATGCACAAACATGGACTCAATGCTCACAACCAGAACTAAAACAAGATGAAGAAGGGCTTAAGAAGCCAACAAGATGAAGATAAAAGAGGTACAAGACCAAACAAATACCAAATGGGAGTGAAAGAAGCAATGAGATGAAGTGAAAGCATTTAAGGAAATAAATGACTCAAAAGGAAGCAAGACACAAAAAATTCCTAAGACCCAAACCCTAAGCTAGGACCAGGAAGGTACCCACACCCCAAAGGAACCCCAAATGAGAAGAAGAAGTTGGCACAAGTGCCCTTCTAAGCTTATATGAGAGCTAGAGAACCAAAGGAAGCAAAATGGGACAAGGTTCAAGATAAAATTCAAATTAAATCAACCAAGCATCTAAAAATTCCACAACTCAAGTAAAATGATCATCAAACATGGTATATCAATGGGCTAAAAGGATTGGAAATAATTCAGAAGCAAACTAGGTCAAAGGGAGGCAAGAACACCAGCTAGGGTTACAAACTTCCATCACAAGTCAAAAGACTAAGACTCAAGAAATAAAATTCGAAAAATCCAGAGAAAAATCACATGGGAAATACAATGTCTTAAGAATCCAGAGCAAAAAGAATGGGATCAAAATTCAAAATAATGAAGTTTATGGAAAATTGACAAGGCAGTGTGGTCAAGAAGAACTTAAAAAGAAGTTAAGATAATGAATTAAATCTGACACGTGGAAATGGAAAAAAAAATATGAGAAAATAAAAGAGACTTTAAATAAGACTCATATTTTTTTTTGGAATTTTTGGATGAAGGAAACTATTTTATAAAAAATAAAAGCTAAACTAAAATAAAAGAAAATAAACGTGAAAAAGAAATTAAATGAAATGAGGCATGGGGTGTCAAAAGCAAGGTTTCACGTGGAAATCGTTTGGGCTTGAAGCTGAAGGGGGTGTCAATAGCACACTGACTAAGACCAAAGTTTGCGTTGGTCCACTGGCTTATGGTGGTATTTTGTGAATAAAACTGGAAAATAAATGGAGCGTAGGATCAATCAGACACGTGGGCTTAACCCTTCATTAAATGAGCTGGCAGTTTGGTGTATTATGAATGGAAGACCACAATGGTTATCATAGGCTGTGCAACATGGTGATTTAAATGAAATAAAAGAAAGTCACGTGAAACAAGAGTGGGGCTAAGGCTAGGTGGCACAGATCTGGACGTTGGCTGGCTGGATCCAATGGCTACAAACCTGTCTTCTTCAAACAAACCCTAATCAAACATGAACCCAGTTTCCGGTGACCGGAGCTAGGGCTCCGGCACCGAAATCCACACCAGAACCTTAAATAAACAAATAAATGAACAAAAATAGCCCAGATCCACTAAATCACATGCCCTGAATTCAAATATGCGATCAAAAATTGCTAAAACTCAATGAGTCATATGGATCGAAGCAAAACAACACTGACCTTCAAAACTGAAATCAAGATATCTTTCACTATGATGCATCATTTTCAAATCTAAAGAGTGCAGCATGATCAGGGAACTTCAAATAACACAAAACACCACATTAATTCCATTTTTAGATCACAAGATTTCAAAGTATACCTGAGGTGTAGATCCTGATTCAGAGATATAAAGCCCAATGATAGATGCAATGCACTCCTCTTTCACCCTAGATGCAAAATAAATGCATCTAAGGCCTTGAATGAAGCTGGATCTGAGGTTTCTCCCACACCTGCCCTGAAATGGCAATGTCACTAAACTTGAGAGATAACTTCAATGGATGGTTGCTTAATGATCCTTAGCTCTCCCTGATTACAGATCCACAATTTGTTTTGAGTTTGCTTGCTTGTGTGAAGAGAAATGGAAGAAAATGCAAAGTTGCAAGAAGTTTGAGAATGAGAGAATGAGAGAGTGATTTGGCTTGCTAAAACCCTAATTGCTTTTGTATGAGGTCACACACCCTTGTTGAAAGAATGAGATGAAATGCACGAGTAGGTCATGTGATTTGTGTGAATTTGCAATTTTTGCAACATGTGAGATAAGCATGCAATGCTCAAGCTTCCTTGAGCCTCTCATCACATGTGCAAAGCATTTACCACCCTTGATTCAAATCCAATCAATCCAGGCCTTTAGATTCAAGCATCACACTTTTTTCATGAATTGGCCAATTTTGCATGTTTGGAGTGATTTTCTTGTTTGGCACGAAAATGAGCATTTATTTGGAGAAAATTGATTCAAATGTGATGTATTGTAACATTGAAAACATAATTGATCCATTCCATTCCTTACAAATAAGTTTTAAGCACTCTTGCATTTGGTCATGCATGAAAAAAATGAATTTGCCCTAAAAATCATCAAACTTTCGAAGAGGCTAGAGGAAAATATATGAATCCCATGAAAATGTACTTGTAATTTTTGAAAATGGGAGCCCTTACCCTCCAACTTTCATGTTTTACTTTGGTCCATTTGAAGAATTTTTGATCATGTTAAGGCCATTTGAAAATTAGGGCAAAAGTTGCCAAATTTGGAAAACTTCAAAAACCAACTTTGTACCATTTTTGCAAAACCCTTCAAATCTCCATGATTATTGAACTTTGATCATTCCAAACCTCTTATAACATTGTAAGGACCCCTCTTGGCCAAAACTTTGGGTTAGACCCCTTGAAATCACACAGTTGACTTTTAAGGGCACAGTTGACTTTTTACTTCATCTGCAAGCAATTGAGGCATTGTCTGACTTCCACATGGAATTTTCTCATGAAAATTGACACCTAGGATCCTATTAACATATAGAAGACTTTTCCAAAATGAAATGGCCAAAGTTGTGAGATATTGGTGCTTGAATCACAAACCCTAATTTGGGTGCCTTGTATAGGAGCTTTGCCTTGTCCTGAGACCTCTGATGATCATGCAATCTTTTGAGCTTTTGCCAATGGACTTGAACTTGTAAATGGAGTGTAGACTCACCATAGGACTTGTATACAACCATTGGTACCCTTGTCATGGCTTGTGGTGCCTCAAGAACCTCCACAGATGACCATATGCTTGATGCTAGGACATGAAGAATGTTATGCCTCATCTTTCCATGCAAGGATGCTGAGAAAATGATATGTTCATGATGAATATGATGTGATATGATTCTTAAAATGAATAAGGCAAATTTGGGGAGTTACACAACCGTCTTATCCATATCTTTCTAGGTTTATGCAGCATTACCTTTCCTTCGGGATAAAAATGCCTAGTTGGCGACTCTATTCAGTTCACTTCATTTTCTCTTTTCGCCGACCGTTCGCGTTTGTACCTTGTTTGACCTGGTGTCTTTTCGGGGGAGCGACAGCTTGGCGACTATGTTGGGGAATTTATCTTGCAACCAGGGCTTCTGGTTCTTTTTGTGGGTTTCTCCTAGCGCTTGTTTGATTTGTGTTTATGGGGGTGTTATGTGCTACTTGTGCTTGTTGTTTATTGCTTTATTTATTGCTTTCTGTACAGCTTTATTTATTGCTTTCATTTACTGTTTATATGCATTTCATACTGTTATCATCATATCATCTATGTTGGATCTGTTGTTTTCTTTGGTGGGTGGGATTATTGAGTGATTAAGGTTCCATACCGGGAGCCTGAGTGACACATAGGATAGAGTGGCTTCATATTCTTTCCCATTCCATTTCGGTCTGGTGCGGGAATATGAAACACGGTTCAAACATGGGTTTCTTCTTGAGAACTCTGTGCTACGGATTTCCTATAGTACTAGGGCTATCTAGGAAGCCTGCTAGGTCTGGATGACCTTTTTATGACCTTCAGCATCTGAGAGGAATTAGAGGAGGATCCTTTATGATTATTGTAAACACTGTACCTCCGGGTTAGAAGTGTTTACACTTTTCATAACTGATCCAAGTCTGAGGATCCTTGTTCTAGAACAATACATGTGAGAGGGTTGGGATGTTTACAAGTTTGCAGGAACCCTTAGCCTCATCATACCCTGTTACCAGTTTTGTTTTAAGAATGCATCATTTTGGACTGTTCTTGTGAAACCCTGGACTTATGACTCTTTATTTGAGTCCCCCCACCTGGTTACTGGTTTTCTAAGCCTCCATCCACACTTATGAACACACATGGACCCTATCAAGGAAGATAACAGATCCAACACTTGATCACAAACCCTTGCATATCATTCTGCATACATCATTTTGCATCATTTAACATTTGTCTATTTTTTTTACATGGTATCCACATCTTATCTTTGGTTTGGTTTTGGCATGTTCTACTGCTCAGATTCCTTCAGCTACCTGCTTCAGCCTATTCATCAGTTATCTTCATCAGGGATTCTTCTTCAGTACTTTCTCCAGTTATCTTCATCAGTCTTTAGCAGTTGCCTCATCAATGCTTCTTCTCAGTCTTCTTCACCAGCATCCATTGTCAGCATGGACACATCCAGGAAGAGCAACATCACCTATCATTTCTTTGAGCCCACTCTGACAGGCATCAGGCAGATGCAGGCACTCGTCACTCTTGATCATGTCCCTTTATTCAGGGAACATTATGGTGGCATTATGGACATGATCATGGACCTAGATGAATCATAGAGGAGCATGATCCACACGTGTCTTCAGTTCTATGACCCTCCTCTCAGATGTTTCACTTTCCCAGATTTTCAGTTGGGACCTTTGATGGAAGAGTTCTCCATGTTGTTAGGTGTCCCCATCAGGAGAGGGATTCCTTTCAACCCTGAGATGGTTGCTCCCAAGAATGAAGATGTAGCTAAGGCTTTTCACTTGGAGCCCACCCTCATTGACCAGAATATGACCACCAAGGCTGAAATTACAGGCCTTCATTTGGACTTCTTGGTTACTCAGGCCACCCTGCATGCTGCAGCAGGGAAGTGGGACACTGTTTGTACTCTTCTGGCCCTCAGCAGATACGTGTAACACCCCAAATTTGCCCTCTTATTTTTAAGCATCATATCACATCATATTCATCATGAACATATCATATTTTTGGCATCTTAGCATAGAAAGATGAGGCATAACATTCTCATGACCTAGCATTAGGCATATGATCATCTGTGGAGGGTTTTGAGGTATCACAAGCTATGACAAGGGGCCCAATGGATTTGTCCAAGTACTATAAGGGGTTTATGTTGCATTCACAAGTTCAAGATCATTCACAAAAGCTCATAAGGTTGGAAGATCATCAGGGAATTCAAGCTAGGGCAAAGCTCCTAAACAATGATCCCAAATTAGGGTTTGAGTTTCAAGCATGAAAATCTTATGACTTTGGCCATTTCATTTGGGAAAAGTCTCTCATATGTTAAGAGGATCCTAGGGATGAAATTTGGTTAGAAAATTCCTTGTGGAAGTCAAGTATTTCTTCAGTTGCTTGTAAATGAAGTAATTGGTCAACTGTGCATTCTGAAAGTCAACTGTGAGATTCCAAAGGGTCCAACCCCAATTTTCTAGCCAAGGGATTTTCTTATAACATTAGAAGAGGTTTGGCAAGATCAAGGATCAAGAATCATGAGGTTTTGAGGTGTTTTGCAAAATTGGCATATGGTTGGTCATGGAAATTTCCATTTTTAGCAAGTTTTTGCCCTAATTTTCAAGTAAGCCTAACTTGGTGAAAAAAGCTTCAAATGGACCAAAGCCAAACATGAAAGTTGAAGATTAAAGCCTCCCATTTTCAAAAAGTTCAAGAGAATTTTCATAGCCCTCATGGCTAGAGAGATAGGCCCCTCGAAAATTTCAACAAAATTAGGGCATGGCATGAAATTCCAATCTTCCACAAATTTAAAAAGGTCATGAAACTTATTTGCAAGCTGTTTTATGGGCCAAATATGATCACAATATTCCAAGTCATTTAAAGAATTTCATTTTTCTCCAAAAATAGTGTTAATTTCGTGCATGATATGAAGAGTAATTCACAAAGGAAAAAAATGCATGATCATGAGAAATGCATGACACCAACATCTAAGGGGAAGGACCATCTCATCATGAATCAAGGGCTGGGATGAGAGATCAACATGTGCAAAGAAGAATCAAAATGCACGAGCAAATTGGTCATTATCACTCTTCATGCAAATTTGCAAAATCACCCCTATCACACAATTCAGGCTTCCACTCACCACAAAACCCTAATCAGTGTGATGTATGCATGATATAAAAGCTAACCAAACCCTAATTGCAAGCTAGCACTCTCTCATTTCTCAGATTGAATGTTTCTTGCACAAGAGCATTTCTCTTCGAATCTCATCACACACTCACCCATTGCTAAAACAAATTGCATATCTTGAATCCTTGAAGCATAAGGATCATTATTCCACCATTCATTCAAGCTAAGAGCAAGGTTTTCTCCCATGGCCATTCAAGTGCAGTTGGTGTCGAATCTCTAGATCTAAGAAGATTCAAGGTTTCTTTTGCATTTATTTTGCAAATAGAAATTAAAAGGAGTGGATCTGCAGCTAGAGCAAGCTTTTATGGCCCCTATTTGAGTTCTGTACATCTCAGGTATCATCCAAATTCATAGATCTAGAACTTGTTTTTATCATGTGCATTGTGATCTGTGAGCTTTGTTGAGTATGCTGCACTGATTGGATTTGAAAATGGATGAATATTGAGGTTGTATTGTTGATCTGAAATTTGATGCATAAACCTGTTTTTCTTCGACCTGGAGTGTTCTTGGATCCAGCATGGTTTGTTTGTTTAATCTGGAGATTTTGTTGCATTTATTTGATGATTTGCTCATAGTTTAAATTTTCCGGTGCCGGAGCCCTAGCTCCGGTCACCGGATTCTGCATTTGTTGTTCACCTGAGTTCATTGGAGAAGATGAACGTGAGCCACAAGATCTCTCATCTGGACGGAGGAAAGTATGCCAACACATAAATGATCCACCTTCCTTGTCACGTGTTTTCTTTTTTTATTTGAATCTGAATTAATCAAAATGTTGCGCACCACACCATTATTGTCATGTTCCCTCACTACAAACCAATTAAGCTGATGACTGGATTAAATGAGTGGACTGATCTGGCACGTTCACTTGATCCCATGGCCTTTGTTTTTCCTAAATTTTTGAATTTCCACACTAATTATCATATGCTGCACTGACCTTTTCCTGGGCCTTGACTAATATTCCCACCCCCCTGCATTGAAGGCTCAATTTAATTGAACTGATTTTGTTTCTTTTTGCACCCCCTGGCCATTTCATTTTTATTTCTATTTCTTTTTATTTCATTTTAATATCATTTTAATTTTTAATTTTTAAAATTAGTTTTAGGCTTCCAAAAATTCTAAAAAAATTCATGAATGTTATTTTTTACTTTTCTTTAATTTTTGGCTTTTTTGTTTTCCATTTATTTTATTTTGACACGTGGAAATTAATTCTTTCTTTTAATTAATTCATTTTAATTCATTTTGGAGTATGCTGACTTGTCTATTTTCTATCTTGATCATCATTTTGAATTTTTGGTTGGTTCTTTTTGCTTTGGATTCATGATAGGATGTAATTTCTTGGTGATTTTTGTTCTGATTTTTAGAACCTTGATTAATTGACTTTGGTCCTTGACTTGTGAGTGAAGCTTCTTAATCCTAGTTCATGTTTGTATCCTCATTTGACTTGTTTAACTTCTGAATTTCTTCCTCTCCTTTTGGCATGTTGTTGTGGTATGATTGAAGATCTCTTGTCCAAGGTTGTGGAATTTTTGGGTGCATACTTGTTTTGATTTGAATTTTTGTTCTTGACTTGTCCCATTTTGCTTCTTTTTGATCATAAGTCCTCTCCTTAGCTTAGAAGGGCACTTGTGCCAACTTCTTCATCTTGTTTAGAGTCTTTTTAGGGCCTTGATACCTCTCTGATCTTAGGTTGGGGTTTGTGTTTTGGAAATCTTGTAATTTGTTTGCTTTTGGAGTTCTTCCATTCTTATGTATATCCACCTCACTTCCTTTGCTTCTTTCTTCCCATAATGTGATTGCTTGACCATATGCTTCTCTTCTCTTCATCTCTCTTGCTTCTTAAGCACTTTTCTAACATGATTAGGGTTTTGGTCTTGTACCTTGGGTTTGTGATTTGTTCTTTTTGCCTTGCATCTTCTCAAGTTTGCTTTGCTATGTGATTCATGTTGCCTCATGTTGATTTGTGTGCTTCTTTTCTCATTCTTGTGACTTGTATTTGCATTGGATGTGATGTGCATGAATTCACTTCTGGTTGTATGGTTTTAGTATGGTAGTATTTTCACCTTGTATTACCTTTATACTTGTGTCACTAACCATTTTAGGGGCTTTGGTAAGTGAGAGGTGTGGATGTTATTCCCACATCTCCAAATCTTATCTCTTCTCTTCTTATCATTATTTGTTATAACCTTGTGATTGTTGGGCTTAGGCCTTACCTCTCCTCCTTCTCTTCTTCTTCTTCTTCTTCCTTTCTTTCCTTCTTCTTCATTAGGATAGAATTCAAACCTCACTAACTTAGGTTCATCCATGCATGACAACATTTAGGATTCTAGTCTCCCTTGGATTTTTCACCTTTTGAGATCCTTTTGGTGATCTCTCTTCTCATCTTCAAACTTAATTTTAATCCACTCTAATAAAGGTTGGGTCTTCTCATGTGACATGAGACTTTGCTATGAGATACTTGCACGCGTTCCGTTTCGGGGCGAGGTGTAAGTTATCCCTCGTGGTGGATAGGTCTTAGCATGAGGTTACCTTACAAAGAAAAGTATAAAAAACACTTCTTAATCAAAAATCACAAAAAATACTTAATAAATGTTAATAGGTCAGTGTGTCTGAGCCTTCACTTGTGGGACTAGATTTGGGGATTTCCTCCATAGATAGGTGTGCCTCTTGCGCATTCCATTTCGGGATGATGTGAGACAGATACATCCCAATGAGTAAGACTTAGGTACACTTACCTATGCAAACTTCACTCCTAAAAAGCTTCTAAAAACACAAACAAACAATAAGCGTCTTTCCTCCGGGAATTCTTTTCTCATCTCCTTCGCTCTGAACGCGAACTTGCTCCTACTTGTCATTTTGCAAGACGGTTACGCACTCGTCGTCCGAGCCTGCAACACCTGAGCATTGATATAGGCAGTTCAAGCCTTAATTCACAACCAATCTTTTCCACCCCTAGTTAGGGGAACTATGGCGTCTCTGATCCTCATTGTCCAGATGAGGTACGTAGGCAGCGGGGTAGGGCCCGTTCGAGCACAACCTTTATTTTCCCTACATTTTTCCTCTTCATTTCTTTTTCAGTTCCCTTTTCGTTTCTTTTATCCAGTTCAGTTTATTTTCTTCGCAACAGTTTTCATTTCTTCACCCTTTGAAACAGTTTCTTTGCAAGCGTGGATCTCGTCGGGTACGGCGGACGATCTGGGTGTTAATACCTTCCCAGGTCGTAACCGACTCCCGAACTCAATCTCTTTGGTTCGCAGGACCTGTGTCCTTCCTTTCTTTTCTTCTGGTTTGTGCAACATTACCATTCCCTTTCCTACGAGATAAAAATGTCTGGCTGGCGACTCTGTTCTTTTCCGCGCCACTTTCGCGTTTGTACCAGGATGGAAATCCGGGGAGCGACAGCTGGCGACTCTGCTGAGGACCGAATCCAGAGAATCTCTGGTTCCCTTGAGAGTCTTTCCTAGCGCTTGCGTGTTTCTGTTTCTTTGGGTGTTGGCTGTTTGCTGTTGTGTGTTGTATTTTACTGTTGTTTATTTACAGTCTTGTTTACAGCTTTATTTACAGTTTTCAGTATTTATTTTCCGCATCATATATCATATTGGACTGTCTGGACTGGTTTTCTGTTTGGTGGACTCGAGTGATACTGTTTCTGAGAGATAAGCCAAGTACCCGGCTTGAGTGCACTATAGGATTAGAGTGGACATATTGTACTCACATGTGGCATGATGAGTGGCGATGTGTTTCACGCCCAGATTGCGACCGTCTTGGAAATATCTTGTGTGGGGATTTCCTCCACTTTGGGATAGGACCTTGATAGTTATGTGCATCTGGGGACCGATCATTGAGAACCTTTGTGGAAACAACCCTCTCCAGTGGTGGCAGTGGCAGACCATATTTTGTGGCAAACCCATGCGCACCCGAGGGTCCACTGGGGACTCGCATAGGATGGTCTGGTTCTCTTATAGGAACTCAGTCAAAGCATTTGGTCGTATGAAAATAGTACTATATCCTACGGGCTGAATGTACTATTGTTTCTCGATTTCAGCGCTTGAAGCTGGGAACTTATAAGGGATGCTTGTTTTTCCCGGACTCAACTGAGGTCTCCCTGCGTAGTACATAATGCCAAACCGATTCCCTGATTTGGTCATGAGCCATTTCTCTGAAATGGTGAAAGTATTATTGCTATTCAGCTTTGAGAGTCTGTGATGTTTGACCCGGAGCACACCCGTGAGATTGGGAGGGGTTTACAGGTTTGCAGGAACCCTTGATCTCATCATACCCTTGTTACCAGTGCAGTTTCATGTTCTGATACAGTTACTTTGGTTCCGGAGTTCTTGAGTTTATCTGGTTCTTGATTGGGTGTATCTGAGATTATCTGAGTGCTTATGGGTTGTTGTCTAGAGGATTTGGGTTTCTAATCACTTGGCCTTGGCATCCAGATTCCAGACAGTCCCAGATTGATCATATGTATTTACATTTGCATTGCATCATTTCATCATTAATCATGTTTTGTTTTCATTCATAGGTTCATATCTTTGCTTCCGGTTCCGGTATCCTGTTCAGAGATGGAAGATCCTCGCAAGCAGAATATTCATTTCAAGTTTTTCGACACTAAGGTTGGACTGTTAAAGAAGATGGTGAAGCTGATCACACCCAATCATTTAGAGAGGTTCAGGAAGGCTTATGGAAGTATTCTGGATGTGGTGGTAGAGTTAGATCCTTCTGAGAGAAGTGCCATTTACACCCTGCTTCAGTACTATGATCCTCAGCTTCGATGTTTCACTTTTCCTGATTTTCAGTTAGGTCCTTTACTGGAGGAGTATGCTTTGATTTTGGGAGTTCCTCTTTGAGACCAAATTCCGTTCAATGCTGAGATGGGTAGACCTGCACCTGAAGCTATTGTCAAAGCTCTTTATTTGAGCACTTCTGCTGTGAATTCTATGACTATCATTAAGGGAGGTGTATCTGGTTTTTCTTTGGAGACTTTGGTTAAGAAGGTGGAAGAATTGGCTATTGAGGGAGAGTGGGATTTTGTCTGTGCTATCTTGGCTCTTTCTATCTATGTCATTATTTTGTTTGCAGATATGGAGAAGTTCATAGACATGAAAGCCATTCATCTCTTCTTGCTGAAGAATCTTGTGCCTACGTTGCTTGGAGATTTGTATTACTCGGTGCACTACAAGACTGAGAAGAAAATGGGAGGTTTAGTTCGTTGTTGCGCTCCTTTATTTCATATGTGGTTCATGAGGCATCTGCCTAGTACTGGAGTGTTTAGTGACCATACCTTGGTATGGGCTCAGAAGCTGGAAACGTTGCTTGCCAAGGATGTCAGGTGGATTACTCAGAGGCTTCAAGGTGCACGTTTCATCACTAGTTGTGGGAGCTATCTTAGTTTACCTTTATTGGGAGTGACTGGAGGGATCAATTACAACCCGATCTTGTTAAGAAGACAATTGGGATATGCCTTGAGAAAGGTACCTGAAGAATTGAAGTTGACCCCTATTTTCTACTTCCCGGTAAAGGACAATATGCCTTTAGTGAGGAAAGCTGCTGGAGCTTGGAAGTGCATCAAGGGAGAAGGGATAGCTAGCTTTGGAAAGTGCAACAATCAGACCTTCCCGGAGTATGAGGCTTGGTTGAAAGACAGAGCCAGAAGGGTATTGCTGCCATTCTCACCTCCAGTTCCTCCAGCTGCTGAGTCTAATGATACTGCGTCTTTAGAAGAGTTCAAGAAGTTGGAAGCCCAACTGCATGAAGTCAAGGTGGAGAACACTGAAATGGTTAATTTGTACCATCTTGCCAACCGGGCCAGGAATGAAGCTGAAGAGAAGTTGCTGAAGATGCAGATCACCTTGGAGGCTAAAGAGAAAGAGTTTGCTGGAAAGGAAGCTCACTTTCAAAGACTAGGTCTGATGGAATCCAAAAGAGAAGCAGAACGAAAGAAGAATTTGAAGACTCTCAAGGAAGCTCGTCAGTCTATTGTCTGGTTGCAGGGCCAGAGAGAACAGGAGTTGAAGAGATATAAAGAAAAAGAAGAGTTTTTCGAAGTGCAAATGACTTTCAAGAAGGAAGAAGTGGAACAAGCCCGCCAGATTCGAAGGGAGAAGACTCAGCAGTTAGCAGATAGTCAGCAAGCCTTAGAAACAACACTTAAAGAGATTGAAGACCTCAAGTTGATGGCTGGAGTCAAGAAGGCTAGGTCTGAGTTGGTACTTAGTGAGGGAGGTTCAGGGTCCTCAGGCAGTGGTCTTGCTTCTTAGTTTGTTTCCCTTGTATTTGGATTACCTACAGACATGTTGTAGGAATCCTGGTTGTTTTTTTTCCTTCTTAGAAACTTGTACCCTACGGGGAATTCTGTTATTTTTGCCTAATAGGCTGATTTATGTTATGCAGTTTTTTCAGTTCACCATTTTTTCTGTGCCTGCTGTTATGGTTTGAGTGTGGTTTCCATGCGAAGGTTTCTGAAAGTCAAGGATCAGTATCCATCTGGTTTTCTTTGCTAAATACCGGAACTGGGGCATGAATGACCTGGGATTGAAAGCATAAACAATTGCATTGCATACATATCACTTGTTTTCTTGTTTTGCAGGTATGGCCACGAGTTCCTAATGTCTTTTCAGTTTCAGGCACTATAGCTCCCAGGAAAGTTCGAGAACAGCTAGTCATACACATATATCCCACAAGAGTCAACAGAGAAAGAGTCATGGATCAAATGCAGGCTGATTTAGCTGACTTGAGACTGAGGATGGACAATTTTATGACCCTTATGGCAGGAATGGGTCAGAATCAGGAACGTCTGCGTGAGTTGGTTGAAAATAGTCAAGCCAGGAACAACGGTACTGCTGATGGAGGTAATCGTAATGGTGCGGGTGCCCGTCAAGTTGAAATCCCTGTAGCACAGTCAGGGGTTACCATTATCAATGATGGACTGAACAATGTACAGATGGACGGTCAAAATGAACAGTTCACTCTACTGGACGAAACTGAAGGCCAAGGGGCTGAAATGAACAGGAAATTTGAAGAGATGGCAGAATAGATCAGGGCTATTCAATCTCAGAACTCTCTAGGGTTCGACATTACTGACTTGGGCTTGGTTCCAGAGGTTAGAATCCCTTACAAGTTCAAGGTCCCGACTTTCGAGAAGTACAACGGCACAACATGTCCAGAGACTCACCTCCAGTCCTTTGTGGGGAGGATTGATTCCCACACTGATGATGAAAAGCTATGAATGTACTATTTCCAGGACAGCCTGGTTGGGGCTTCTTTGGAATGGTATATGAAGCTAAGTAGGGTCAACATTAAGAGCTGGAAGGACCTGGCAGAGGCTTTCGTGAGGCAATACCAGTACAATTTGGACATGGCTCCAAATCGCACTCAATTGCAAAACATGTCTCAAACTGCTAAGAAGGGGTTTAAAGAATATGCTCAAAGATGGCGTCAGCTCGCTGCCAGAGTGCAACCACCATTGTTGGAGAATGAGATGGCTGATATGTTCATGGGGACATTGCAAGGAGTGTTTATCGAAAGGTTGGCGTCTTGTTCGGCTACCAAGTTCAATGATATAGTAATTGCTGGTGAGAGGGTTGAGACTTTGTTAAAAATGGGAAAGATTCAGGATACGAGTGCAAGCAGCTCGAGTGGAGTAAGAAAATCTTTCAGCGGGCCCCCGAGAAGGAGGGAAGGTGAGACCAATGTTGTGTTTGGTCGAGGACAGGGCCGAGGATATAGAAGATCATATGAGCAAGTGGCAGTTGTCACTATCCCTTCCAGCCCAGTGCAACAGGTGCAGCCTAAACAACAACAGCAACAATAGCAGCCACAACGTAACAACTATCAACAAAGACCTTATCAGCCAAGACAAGCTCGTCCGGCTAATAGGGTGCTTGAGGTGATTCCCATGACATATACTGCATTGCTGCAGAGATTGCTGGACCTGAATTTGATACAACTGAGGACTTTGGCACCACCACCACCTGGAGAGCTTCCAGTGGGGTACGATACAAATACTAGATGCGCTTTCCATTCAGGGGCACCCGGGCACTCAACTGAGAAGTGCAGGGCGCTACAGCACAAGGTTCAAGATTTGATCGATTCCAAGGCAATTAACTTCGCACCACCGCCGAATGTTACTTCAAACTCTATTCCGAACCACGGAGGGGCTAGAATAAATGCTGTTGAGGGTGGTGAGAAGTAAAGTTTGATTTTGAGTATAGAAGAAGTGAAGACTCCGTTGTTGGTAGTGAAGGAGAGGATGCTAAAAGGACAAGTGTTTTCGGGATGCAGTTCTGATTGTGAAAAGTGTGTGAATTCAGTAAACGGTTGTGGAGACCTGAAGATGGGGTTGCAGAATCTGATTGATGAAGGGTCATTACAGTTTGAAAAAGTTGATAATGAAGGTGATCGTGTGTCCACTATAACCATCTTCTATGATCCGACTGAGATGCCTGCTAGAAGAGAACCTGTGACTATTTATACTCATGAAGTCAGTCTTGTTACTATCACTGTTCCTGGGCATGTTCCTTATACAGATGATAAAGCCATTCCATGGCATTACGGCTCAGATGTATACGTGGAAGGACAGAAGGTAGAGAGTAAGTCAGTAGCTATTGACCCGACTGTAGTGAACGTCAGAGGGGTTGGAGGCTTTACGAGAAGTGGTCGTCTATTTGCTCCCCCAGTTCTGAGAGGAGATCCTGAGGTTGAGGCTTCGGCAAAAGCTAAAGGAAAGCAAACAGTGACGGAAGAAACAACAACTCCTGCTGCTGGACAGGGTACCTTTGAGAAAGAAGTGGAGGAATTTATGCACATAATTAAAAATAGTGATTATAAGGTGGTTGAGCAGTTGAACCAGACGCCGTCCAAAATATCAATTATGTCTTTGCTGATGTGTTCTCCCGCACATAGAGAAGCCTTGCTGAAAGTGTTGCAGATGGCATATCTTCCTCAAGAAATCACTGTTAATCAACTGGAAGCTGTAGTGGGAAGTGTGAATGCAAGCCACGGGTTGGGCTTTACAGATAGAGACCTTACGTCAGAGGGCCGTAACCATAACAAAGCACTGCACATTACTATGGAGTGCAAGGGTGTTGTTTTGTCGCATGTCCTGGTTGACACAGGCTATTCTTTTAATGTACTTCCAAAGAAAGCACTGATGAAGCTGAATGTTGACGGTATCGTTCCACGACCCAGTGATTTGATAGTTAAAGCTTTTGATGGGTCCAAAAGGTCAGTGTTCGGAGAAGTTGAGTTACCTGTGAAAATAGGGTCTCAAGTCTTCAAAAGCACCTTCTACGTCATGGACATTCAGCCCGCGTACAGTTGCTTGTTGGGACGTCCATGGATTCATGTTGCCGGAGCTGTAACATCCACCCTGCATCAAAAGCTAAAATATGTGGTTGATGGCCAAGTAATCACTGTGTGCGGAGAGGAAGACATCTTTGTGAGCCATTTATCAACTTTCAAATATGTAGAGATGGACGGAGAGATCCATGAGACATTGTGTCAGGCCTTCGAAGCAGTTAATGTCAGCATTTTGGCTCTGGTAGAGAGGAACAGTGAGAAAGAAGGTACCTCCATTCACTCCTACAAGCAGGCGAAGGAAGTGGTTCAGTCAGGGAGCGCCCAAGGCTGGGGCAAATTGCTGGAATTAGAGAAGAAAGACGATAAGTTTGGTCTGGCTTATCAGCCTAGTGGGTCTAACTTGCCTCAGAGTGGTAAAGCTATTACTTTTACAAGCGTTGGGATGCTCGACCGCGACCATATCTATGTGACAAGCAAAGAAGAGGACAATGATGGTGACTGGGACAACTAGATTCATCCGTGTGCGCCCGGAGAGGAGATGAAGAACTGGTCTGCTGAAGACATCGTCCAAGTTACCTGGCAATCAGAGTAATTTATTTGTTTCCTTTTCTTATCATGCTGCATTGTCAAATCCTGCACTCTGCCCAAAGTGCAAGGATCCATTGTATGGGCCACCATGTTTTGTATGCATTTATTTTACCATGAAATAAAGGACATTTTCAGAAAAATTGTGTTCTCTTTCTTTCGTTTTAAATTTTTCACAAAAAAAAATGGCAATGTGTTTTTCCTTTTTGTTTTTGTGTTTGCGTCTCTTTTGAAAAACAAAATAGATTCTGAAATAAGCACATCATCTGTGCAGTGTTGATCATCCGGATTCTATTGATAACGTTCCTGCTATGACCACGCATGACTTTGCAATCCTATCTACCAAGCTGATGAAGGGGTTGAGGAAGACTGTGAACTCCCTGTAGAATTGGTCAGATTGTTGAAACAGGAGGAACGAGTTATTCAGCCTCATCAGGAAGAAATTGATATCATCAACATCGGCACTGAAGATGTGAAGAAAGAGATCAAGATTGGGGCCAGTCTGCAGGCCGAAGTAAAGAAAGAGTTTATTGGTATGCTGCGTGAGTATGTGGATATCTTCGCCTGGTCGTATCAAGATATGCCAGGGTTGGATACCGACATCGTTGTGCATAAGCTACCATTGAGAGAAGACGGTCCTCCTGTGAAGAAGAAGTTGAGAAGAACTCGTCCTGGCATGGCGATGAAGATCAAGGAGGAAGTTCAGAAGCAATGGGATGCCAGATTCCTTGCCGTAACTAGTTACCCACCTTGGGTAGCTAACATTGTACCCGTACCAAAGAAGGACGGCAAGGTCCGGATGTGCGCTGACTACCGGGATCTAAATAGAGCGAGCCCAAAAGATGACTTTCCATTACCTCACATTGATGTGTTGGTAGATAACACTGCTCAATTCTCGGTATTTTCCTTCATGGATGGCTTCTCCGGATATAATCAGATTAAGATGGCACCGGAAGACATGGAGAAAACAACGTTCATTACCCCGTGGGGTACATTCTGCTACAAGGTCATGCCCTTTGGTTTGAAGAACGTCGGGGCAATATATCAGCGGGCTCTGGTCACATTGTTCCATGACATGATACACAATGAGATAGAGTGCTATGTGGATGATATGATTGCTAAGTCCCGAGACGAAGAAGAGCATTTGGTCAACCTCAAGAAGTTGTTTGATAGACTGATAAAATATAAGCTGAGGTTGAATCCAAACAAGTTCACTTTCGGAGTACGTTCTGGAAAACTGCTGGGTTTCATTGTTAGTCAGAAAGGAATCGAGGTGGATCCTGCAAAAGTAAAAGCAATACAAGACATGCCTGCACCGAAAAGAGAAAAAGAAGTGCGCGGGTTTTTAGGGAGGTTGAACTACATTTCACGGTTCATATCTCATCTAACTGCCACGTGCGAACCAATATTCAAATTGCTAAGAAAAGAGCAAATGGTCAGGTGAAATGAGGACAGCCAAAGAGCCTTTGACAAGATAAAAGAATATTTGCAGACTCCTCCGATTCTAATGCCTCCAGTTTGTTTTTCCTTTTTGTTTTTGTGTTTGCGTCTCTTTTGAAAAACAAAATAGATTCTGAAATAAGCACATCATCTGTGCAGTGTTGATCATCCGGATTCTATTGATAACGTTCCTGCAAGATAAAAAATGGCAATGTGTTTTTCCTTTTTGTTTTTGTGTTTGCGTCTCTTTTGAAAAACAAAATAGATTCTGAAATAAGCACATCATCTGTGCAGTGTTGATCATCCGGATTCTATTGATAACGTTCCTGCTATGACCACGCATGACTTTGACAATCCTATCTACCAAGCTGATGAAGGGGTTGAGGAAGACTGTGAACTCCCTGTAGAATTGGTCAGATTGTTGAAACAGGAGGAACGAGTTATTCAGCCTCATCAGGAAGAAATTGATATCATCAACATCGGCACTGAAGATGTGAAGAAAGAGATCAAGATTGGGGCCAGTCTGCAGGCCGAAGTAAAGAAAGAGTTTATTGGTATGCTGCGTGAGTATGTGGATATCTTCGCCTGGTCGTATCAAGATATGCCAGGGTTGGATACCGACATCGTTGTGCATAAGCTACCATTGAGAGAAGACGGTCCTCCTGTGAAGCAGAAGTTGAGAAGAACTCGTCCTGGCATGGCGATGAAGATCAAGGAGGAAGTTCAGAAGCAATGGGATGCCGGATTCCTTGCCGTAACTAGTTACCCACCTTGGGTAGCTAACATTGTACCCGTACCAAAGAAGGACGGCAAGGTCCGGATGTGCGCTGACTACCGGGATCTAAATAGAGCGAGCCCAAAAGATGACTTTCCATTACCTCACATTGATGTGTTGGTAGATAACACTGCTCAATTCTCGGTATTTTCCTTCATGGATGGCTTCTCCGGATATAATCAGATTAAGATGGCACCGGAAGACATGGAGAAAACAACGTTCATTACCCCGTGGGGTACATTCTGCTACAAGGTCATGCCCTTTGGTTTGAAGAACGCCGGGGCAATATATCAGCGGGCTCTGGTCACATTGTTCCATGACATGATACACAATGAGATAGAGTGCTATGTGGATGATATGATTGCTAAGTCCCGAGACGAAGAAGAGCATTTGGTCAACCTCAAGAAGTTGTTTGATAGACTGATAAAATATAAGCTGAGGTTGAATCCAAACAAGTTCACTTTCGGAGTACGTTCTGGAAAACTGCTGGGTTTCATTGTTAGTCAGAAAGGAATCGAGGTGGATCCTGCAAAAGTAAAAGCAATACAAGACATGCCTGCACCGAAAAGAGAAAAAGAAGTGCGCGGGTTTTTAGGGAGGTTGAACTACATTTCACGGTTCATATCTCATCTAACTGCCACGTGCGAACCAATATTCAAATTGCTAAGAAAAGAGCAAATGGTCAGGTGAAATGAGGACTGCCAAAGAGCCTTTGACAAGATAAAAGAATATTTGCAGACTCCTCCGATTCTAATGCCTCCAGTTTGTTTTTCCTTTTTGTTTTTGTGTTTGCGTCTCTTTTGAAAAACAAAATAGATTCTGAAATAAGCACATCATCTGTGCAGTGTTGATCATCCGGATTCTATTGATAACGTTCCTGCAAGATAAAAAATGGCAATGTGTTTTTCCTTTTTGTTTTTGTGTTTGCGTCTCTTTTGAAAAACAAAATAGATTCTGAAATAAGCACATCATCTGTGCAGTGTTGATCATCCGGATTCTATTGATAACGTTCCTGCTATGACCACGCATGACTTTGACAATCCTATCTACCAAGCTGATGAAGGGGTTGAGGAAGACTGTGAACTTCCTGTAGAATTGGTCAGATTGTTGAAACAGGAGGAACGAGTTATTCAGCCTCATCAGGAAGAAATTGATATCATCAACATCGGCACTGAAGATGTGAAGAAAGAGATCAAGATTGGGGCCAGTCTGCAGGCCGAAGTAAAGAAAGAGTTTATTGGTATGCTGCGTGAGTATGTGGATATCTTCGCCTGGTCGTATCAAGATATGCCAGGGTTGGATACCGACATCGTTGTGCATAAGCTACCATTGAGAGAAGACGGTCCTCCTGTGAAGCAGAAGTTGAGAAGAACTCGTCCTGGCATGGCGATGAAGATCAAGGAGGAAGTTCAGAAGCAATGGGATGCCGGATTCCTTGCCGTAACTAGTTACCCACCTTGGGTAGCTAACATTGTACCCGTACCAAAGAAGGACGGCAAGGTCCGGATGTGCGCTGACTACCAGGATCTAAATAGAGCGAGCCCAAAAGATGACTTTCCATTACCTCACATTGATGTGTTGTTAGATAACACTGCTCAATTCTCGGTATTTTCCTTCATGGATGGCTTCTCCGGATATAATCAGATTAAGATGGCACCGGAAGACATGGAGAAAACAACGTTCATTACCCCGTGGGGTACATTCTGCTACAAGGTCATGCCCTTTGGTTTGAAGAACGCCGGGGCAATATATCAGCGGGCTCTGGTCACATTGTTCCATGACATGATACACAATGAGATAGAGTGCTATGTGGATGATATGATTGCTAAGTCCCGAGACGAAGAAGAGCATTTGGTCAACCTCAAGAAGTTGTTTGATAGACTGATAAAATATAAGCTGAGGTTGAATCCAAACAAGTTCACTTTCGGAGTACGTTCTGGAAAACTGCTGGGTTTCATTGTTAGTCAGAAAGGAATCGAGGTGGATCCTGCAAAAGTAAAAGCAATACAAGACATGCCTGCACCGAAAAGAGAAAAAGAAGTGCGCGGGTTTTTAGGGAGGTTGAACTACATTTCACGGTTCATATCTCATCTAACTGCCACGTGCAAACCAATATTCAAATTGCTAAGAAAAGAGCAAATGGTCAGGTGAAATGAGGACTGCCAAAGAGCCTTTGACAAGATAAAAGAATATTTGCAGACTCCTCCGATTCTAATGCCTCCAGTTCCAGGACGGCCGCTTATCATGTACTTGATTGTGCTAGAAGGGTCAATGGGGTGTGTTCTAGGCCAACATGACGAGTCTGGTCGAAAAGAGTACGCTATTTATTACCTTAGCAAAAAGTTTACCGACTGTGAATCCCCTTACTTACTGCTCGAGAAAACTTGATGCGCTTTGGTATGGGCTGCTCGCCGACTGAGACAGTATATGTTGACCCATACCACACTGCTAATTTCCAAAATGGATCATGTCAAGTACATCTTTGAGAAACCAGCGTTAACCGGAAGGGTTGCTAGATGGCAAATGATCTTAACAGAATATGACATACAGTATACTTCTTAGAAAGCCATCAAGGTAAGTGTATTGTCAGATTACCTTGCACAGCAACCTCTTGAAGATGATTATCAACCAATGAAGTTTGATTTCCATGATGAGGACATCATGTACCTCAAAGAAAACGACTGCGAGGAACCACTTCCGAAGGAGGGGCCAGACCCTGAATCCAAATGGAAGTTGATGTTTGATGGGGCAGTCAATATCAACGGATGTGGAGTTGGTGTTGTTCTCATTACTCCTGAAGGTGTTCACTTTCCCTTCGCTGCCAAAATTACTTTTGGCTGCACCAACAATGAAGTGAAATACGAGGCATGCATAATGGGAATAGAGGAGGCTATTAATCTTCAGATTAAGACCATCGATATATTCGGAGATTCAGCCCTCGTCATCAATCAGGTTACCGGCAAGTGGTATACGCATCAAGAACATCTAATTCCTTACAGGGATTATGCCAGAAAACTGTTGACGTTCTTCACGACAGTTAAGCTTCAGTACATACCACGTGATGAGAATCAATTTGCCGACGCATTGGCTACTCTTTCTTCGTCTATCAAAGTCTTATGTTGGAATTATGTGCCCAGGATTGACATTTCCAGGCTTGACGCACCAGCTCATGCTTTCTTTGTAGACGCCGTGTCTGATGAGAAACCTTGGTACTTTGATATCAAGCTCTTCCTGGAAAAGCAAGAATACCCAGCTGGGGCATCATCCAATGACAAGAAGACCTTAAGGCGACTTGCTGCTAGCTTCTTCTTGAATATAGATGGGGTTTTGTACAAGAGAAACTTTGACATGGTCTTGCTCAGATGCGTGGATAGACACGAAGCAAGCCTGTTAATGTAGGAAGTCCACGAAGGATCTTTCGGTACTCATGCAGGAGGGCATGCTATGGAAAATAAGTTATTAAGATCGGGGTATTACTGGATGACAATGGATGCAGACTATTGTTCATACGCTCGTAAGTGCCACAAGTGCCAGATTTATGCAGACAAAGTGCATGTTCCTCCAAGCCCGCTCAACATCATGTCATCTTCTTGGCCTTTTTCTATGTGGGCATTGACATGATCGGGAAAATAGAGCCTATTGCTTCAAATGGTCATCGCTTCATCTTGGTTGCGATTGATTACTTCACGAAATGGGTGGAGGCAGCATCTTATGCCAATGTCACTCATCAAGTGGTAGCCAAATTTTTGAAGAGAGACATTATTTGCAGATACGGAGTGCCCGAAAGAATCATTACTGACAATGGTTCTAACTTGAACAACAAGATGATGGCAGAGTTGTGTCGGGACTTTAAGATCCAGCATCACAATTCTTCCCCTTACCGACCAAAGATGAATGGTGCGGTAGAGGCGGCAAATAAGAATATCAAGAAGATTGTGCAAAAGATGGTTGTCACTTACAAAGATTGGCATGAAATGTTACCATTTGCGCTGCATGGGTACCGAACATCAATCAGGACGTCAACTGGGGCAACTCATTTCTCATTAGTATATGGTATGGAGGCAGTCTTTCCTGTTGAAGTAGAGATTCCTTCATTGCGTGTGATGATGGATGTGAAGCTTGATGAGGTTGAATGGGTGCGTGCTCGTTACAATCAGCTATGTCTAATTGAGAAAAAGATATTAGCGGCTATCTGTCATGGTCAGCTTTATCAGAGGAGAATGAAGCAAGCATTCGACCAACGAGTACGTACTCAGGAGTATCAAGTAGGAGAGCTTGTGCTCAAGAGGATCGTTCCTCCAGGTTCAGATCACAGGGGCAAGTGGACCCCAAACTACGAAGGACTATTCATAGTGAAGAAGGTTTTCTCAGGAGGAGCGCTGATGCTCACCACTATGGATGGAGAAGATTTCCAATCCCCTGTTAACTCGGACGCAGTTAAAAAATATTTCGCATAAAGAGACCCGCTGGACACAAAAACAGAATTAAAGTTCAGGCAAGAAAAGGGAATCCCGGCGAGCTAAAAACAGAATAAAAAGCTCGGGTAAAATTTAGGGAAAACAAATAAAAAAATGTACACCCACTGAGTTGAAAAGCCACATTGGATAGCTCAGGCAAAAAAGGGTATCCCGGTGGATTGAAAACCCGAAAGGGCGATCCACGCAAAACAAGGGAATAAGCGAACAACTGTGATCCGAGTAATCTGAACCAAATCATCGTTTCGTACAGCTTGACAATATCAGAAGGATAGGAATCAGTCCCCTCATCTTCTCAGAAAGCAAAGGCAAGAATGGAGAGTTTTGAAGACATGTTGGTCATAGCAAGAAGGAAACTCATTGGGATGACGTGACCATTGCCATTAGGATAGTTTATTTTCTCAATTTTATGGTAGCTACCTCTTTCCAGGTGGTTGCTTCCTGATGTAAGAATTTTGCCTATTCAGAGGCCTTTCAATAAAAGAATATTCAGTCAAAAAGTTGTGTTGTGTTTATTTTTGTTTGTAAAATGTCCTGAATTTTTGGCAAAAATAGCATTGCATTTAAAACATGGTGATAATCTGAAAAAGAAGAAAAAATGACATTGCAGGGAAACATTTGAAATCTTCTTTGAGTGTCAGGTGACGATGGATGAACAGATCATACCATGCAAGTCCCCGGGGCACATATGTGTTTTCTGTTGTTGCAGGTTTTGCAGGATGGCGTCACATTCTCCCAAACAGAATTTTCCCCAACTAAGTCATGGCAAGTGGGATCCCCAAGTGGTTTATCTTCCCCAATGGAGTATGCCCAGCAAGCAGTGGGAGGCTCATTCCCCACAGAGTTTATATGTCAAAATTCTTGTCACCATCAGGGGATGTTTGAGGAAGCATCTTCCAACACTTGTCGGTGTTCATACTTTATTGCTGCTCGTTTGCATCCCTCAGCACTCGTCAGTGTTATCACTTTGGTATTGTTCGTTTGCTTTCCCCAGCAGTTGCCCATGATTAATTTGTTGTTGCTCGTCTACACTTTCCAGCACTCGTCTGTGTTTGAGATTTGCTATTGCTCGTCTGTAATTTCCAGCACTCGTCTGTGTTTGAGATTTTTCTTGCTCGTCTGCACTTCCCAATACTCGTCTGTGTTTGATGCTTAATATTTGTGGTTGCTCGTTTGCATTCTCCAGCACTCGTCTATGTTTATTATCTGTTTGAAGCTCGTCTTTATTTGTTTGGATACTCGTCGGTATCATCCCTCACACCCGTTTGTGTTAGCTTATATCTATATGTGTTGACTTAATAGTTACCCTGATGCTCATCTGTGTCGGATTTCTGGTATTCGTCTGTACCAGTGACTGATATTCGTCTGTATCATCGCCTGAAGCACTCGTCTGTGTTTCTTAGATCATCGTCTGATATTTGTTTGTATCGTTGATTTATGGCACTCGTCTGTGTTCTCTTGATGATTATCCAATAATCGTTTGTATTGAAGAGGTTTGAAGTCCTGACTGTGGGAATAAACGTCAAAACGGTTACCGGTCCTGGCGTAACAGGTATATCCGAAGGAGATTCGTCTGTCTCAAGTACCACTTATTAAAGTTTCACCTGGCGTAACAGGTCCGCTCAAAGAAGACTCGTCTGTCTTAAATCATATATCCACGGATAATATATGAGGAGGGTTCGTCTACCTTGATTATGCATCTCTATCCCACAGACTTAAGTGCATCACCGGTCCTGACGTAACAGGTTTATCCGAAGGAGATTCGTCTGTCTCAAGTTATGTTTTGCAAAGTATGTGAGGGCTCGTATGTCTAGTTCCTGGCATAGCAGGATTGTTCGAAGAAGACTCGTCTCTCAAAGTATTCTGATTCCATAATAGTTTCAACTTGGAAGGAGCTCGTCTACTTTCTCTTCACCTCAGTCACCAAAGCGTTATTTGGTTGGGTTTATTTCCCAGTTTTTGCATTCTCCATCAGAGTGCAAATTTCAGGTCTTCTTGGTATTCAACCACAGTTTATCTTGAACGGTCGATAGCACGTGCTACCGTCCTTTTTCAGATTAACAGTTGTTTGAATAGGGGCAGCTGTAACACCCCAAATTTGCCCTCTTATTTTTAAGCATCATATCACATCATATTCATCATGAACATATCATATTCTTGGCATCTTAGCATAGAAAGATGAGGCATAACATTCTCATGACCAAGCATTAGGCATATGATCATCTGTGGAGGGTTTTGAGGCATCACAAGCTATGAAAAGGGGCCCAATGGATTTTTCCAAGTCCTATGAGGGGTTTATGTTGCATTCACAAGTTCAAGATCATTCACAAAAGCTCAGAAGGTTGGAAGATCATCAGGGAATTCAAGCTAGGGCAAAGCTCCTACACAATGATCCCAAATTAGGGTTTGAGTTTCAAGCATGAAAATCTTATGACTTTGGCCATTTCATTTTGGCAAAGTCTCTCATATGTTAAGAGGATCCTAGGGATTAAATTTGGTGAGAAAATTCCTTGTGGAAGTCAAGTATTTCTTCAGTTGCTTGTAAATGAAGTAATTGGTCAACTGTGCATTCTGAAAGTCAACTGTGAGATTCCAAAGGGTCCAACCCCATTTTTATAGCCAAGGGATGTTCTTATAACATTAGAAGAGGTTTGGCAAGATCAAGGATCAATAATCATGAGGTTTTTAGGTGTTTTGCAAAATTGGCATAAGGCTGGTCATGGAAATTTCCATTTTTAGCAAGTTTTTGCCCTAATTTTCAAGTAAGCCTAACTTGGTGAAAAAAGCTTCAAATGGACCAAAGCCAAACATGAAAGTTGAAGATTAAAGCCTCCCATTTTCAAAAAGTACAAAAGCATTTTCATAGCCCTCATGGTTAGAGAGATAGGCCCCTCGATAATTTCAACAAAATTAGGGCATGGCATGAAATTCCAATCTTCCACAAATGCAAAAAGGTCATGAAACTTATTTGCAAACTGTTTTATGGGCCAAATATGATCAAAATATTCCAAGGCATTGCAAGAATGTCATTTTGCTCCAAAAATAGTGTCAATTTTTTGCATGATATGAAGAGTAATTCACAAAGGAAAAAAATGCATGATCATGAGAAATGAAGGACACCAACATCTAAGGGGCATGACCATCTCATCATGAATCAAGGGATGGGATGAGAGATCAGCATGTGAAAAGAAGAATCAAAATGCACGAGAAAATTGGTCATTATCACTCTTCATGCAAATTTGCAAAATCACCCCTATCACACAATTCAGGCTTCCACTCACCACAAAACCCTAATCAGTGTGATGTATGCATGATATAAAAGCTAACCAAACCCTAATTGCAAGCTAGAACTCTCTCATTTCTCAGATTGAAAGTTTCTTGCACAAGAGCATTTCTCTTCGAATCTCATCACACACTCACCCATTGCTAAAACAAATTGCATATCCTGAATCCTTAAAGCATAAGGATCATTATTCCACCATTCATTCAAGCTGAGAGCAAGGTTTTCTCCCATGGCCATTCAAGTGCAGTTGGTGTCGAATCTCTAGATTTAAGAAGATTCAAGGTTTATTTTGCATTTATTTTGCAAATAGAAGTTAAAAGGAGTGGATCTGTAGCTAGAGCAAGCTTTTTTGGCCCCTATTTGAGTTCTGTACATCTCAGGTATCATCCAAATTCATAGATCTAGAACTTATTTTTATCATGTGCATTGTGATCTATGAGCTTTGTTGAGTATGCTGCACTGATTGGATTTGAAAATGGATGAATATTGAGGTTGTATTATTGATCTGAAATTTGATGCATAAACCTGTTTGTCTTTGATCTGAAGTGTTCTTGGATCCATTGTGATTTTGGTTTTATTTTCGGATTCAGCATGGTTTGTTTGTTCAATCTGGAGATTTTGATGCATTTATTTGATGATTTGCTCATAGTTTAAATTTTTCGATGCCAGAGCCCTAGCTCCGGTCACCGGATTCTGCATTTGTTATTCACCTGAGTTCATTGGAGAAGATGAATGTGAGCCATAAGATCTCTCATCTGGACGGAGGAAAGTATGCCAGCACATAAATGATCCACCCTCCTTGTCACGTGTTTTCTTTTTTTAATTTGAATCTGAATTAATCAAAATGTTGCGCACCACACCATTATTGTCATGTGCCCTCACTACAAACCAATTAAACTGATGACTGGATTAAATGAGTGAACTGATCTGGCACGTTCACTTGATCCCATGGCCTTTGTTTTTCCTGAATTTTTGAATTTCCACACTAATTATCATATGCTGCGCTGACCTTTTCCTGGGCCTTGACTACTATTCCCACCCCCCTGCGTTGAAGGCCCAATTTAATTGAACGGATTTTGTTTCTTTTTGCACCCCCTGGCCATTTCATTTTTATTTCTATTTCTTTTTATTTCATTTTAATATCATTTTGATTTTTAATTTTTAAAATTAGTTTTAGGCTTCCAAAAATTCTAAAAAAAATCATGAATGTTATTTTTTACTTTTCTTTAATTTTTGGCATTTTTGTTTTCCATTTATTTTATTTTGACATGTGGAAATTAATTCTTGCTTTTAATTAATTCATTTTAATTCATTTTGGAGCATGCTGACTTGTCTATTTTCTATCTTGATCATCATTTCGAATTTTTGGTTGGTTCTTTTTGCTTTGGATTCATGATAGGATGTAGTTTCTTGGTGATTTTTGTTCTGATTTTTAGAACCTGGATTAATTGACTTTGGTCCTTGACTTGTGAGTGAAGCTTCTTAACCCTAGTTCATGTTTGTATCCTCATTTGACTTGTTTAACTTCTGAATTTCTTCCTCTCCTTTTGGCATGTTGTTGTGGTATGATTGAAGATCTCTTGTCCAAGGTTGTAGAATTTTTGGGTGCATACTTGTTTTGATTTGAATTTTTGTTCTTGACTTGTCCCATTTTGCTTCTTTTTGATCATAAGTCCTCTCCTTAGCTTAGAAAGGCACTTGTGCCAACTTCTTCATCTTGTTTAGAGTCTTTTTAGGGCCTTGATACCTCTCTGATCTTAGGTTGGGGTTTGTGTTTTGGAAATCTTGTAATTTGTTTGCTTTTGGAGTTCTTTCATTCTTATGTATATCCACCTCACTTCCTTTTCTTCTTTCTTCCCATAATGTGATTGCTTGACCATATGCTTCTCTTCTCTTCATCTCTCTTGCTTCTTAAGCACTTTTCTAACATGATTAGGGTTCTGGTCTTGTACCTTGGGTTTTTGATTTTTTCTTTTTGCCTTGCATCTTCTCAAGTTTGCTTTGCTTTGCTATGTGATTCATGTTGCCTCATGTTGATTTGTGTGCTTCTTTTCTCATTCTTGTGACTTGTATTTGCATTGGATGTGATGTGCATGAATTCACTTCTGGTTGTATGGTTTTAGTATGGTAGTATGTTCACCTTGTATTGCCTTTATACTTGTGTCACTAACCATTTCAGGGGCTTTGATAAGTGAGAGGTGTGGATGTGATTCCCACATCTCCAAATCTTATCTCTTCTCTTCTTATCATTATTTGTTCTAACCTTGTGATTGTTGGGCTTAGGCCTTACCTCTCCTCCTCCTCTTCTTCTTCTTCTTCTTCCTTTCTTTCCTTCTTCTTCATTAGGATAGAATTCAAACCTCACTAACTTAGGTTCATCCATGCATGACAACATTTAGGATTCTAGTCTCCCTTAGATTTTTCACCTTTTGAGATCCTTTTGGTGCTCTCTCTTCTCATCTTCAAACTTAATTTTAATCCTATCTAATAAAGGTTGAGTCTTCTCATGTGACATGAGACTTTACTATGAGATACTTGCACGCGTTCCGTTTCGGGGCGAGGTGTAAGTTATCCCTCGTGGTGGATAGGTCTTAGCATGAGGTTACCTCACAAAGAAAAGTATAAAAAACACTTCTTAATCAAAAATCACAAAATATACTTAATAAATGTTAATAGGTCAGTGTGTCTGAGCCTTCACTTGTGGGACTAGATTTGGGTATTTCCTCCATAGATAGGTGTGCCTCTTGCGCATTCCATTTCAGGATGATGTGAGACGTATACATCCCAATGAGTAAGACTTAGGTACACTTACCTATGCAAACTTCACTCCTAAAAAGCTTCTAAAAAACACAAACAAACAATAAGCGTCTTTCCTCCGGGAATTCTTTTCTCATCTCCTTCGCTCCGTACGCGAACTTGCTCCTACTTGTCATTTTGCAAGACGGTTTTGCACTCGTAGTCCGAGCCTGCAACACCTGAGTATTTACATAGGCAGTTCAAGCCTTAATTCACAAGCAATCTTTTCCACCCCTAGTTAGGGGAACTATGGCGTCTCTGATCCTCATTGTCCAGATGAGGTACGTAGGCAGCGGGGTAGGGCCCGTTCGAGCACAACCTTTATTTTCCCTACATTTTTCCTCTTCATTTCTTTTTCTGTTCCCTTTTCGTTTCTTTTATCCAGTTCAGTTTATTTTCTTCGTAGCAGCTTTCATTTCTTCACCCTTTGAAACAGTTTCTTTGCAAGCGTGGATCCCGTCGGGTACGGTGGACGATCTGGGTGCTAATACCTTCCCAGGTCGTAACCGACTCCCGAACTTAGTCTCTTTGGTTCGCAGGAACCGTGTCCTTCCTTTCTTTTCTTCTGGTTTGTGCAATATTACCATTCCCGTTCATACGGGATAAAAATGCCTGGTTGGCGACTGTGTTATTTTCCGCGCCACTTTCGCGTTTGTACCAGGATGGAAATCCGGGGAGCGACAATATGGAGTCATCTTGTTTGCATACGAGCCTAAGTTTGTAAGAAAGAGTGCTATCCACCTCTTCTTATTGAGGAATCCAGTCCCTACCTTATTTGGACACTTTTACTACTCAGTGCATCAAAGGAATGAGAAGCAGATGGGAAGATTGGTCAGATGTTATGCACCCCTCTTCTACTGTTGGTTGTTAAGGAACTTGCCGAAGTCAGACACTTTCTTGAATCCTCATCAGCCAAGGAACTAGGCTAAAAGAATGATTGCCCTTACATCAGAAGACATCAGATGGTGCACTCAGAGCACCAATGGCAAAGATATCATCACCAACTGTGGGCAGTATCCCAATGTACCCCTGATTGGAGTAAAGGGTTGCATCAACTACAATCCTTTGCTTTTCAAAATGTAATTAGGGTATGCCTTGGTACATCCACCAAGAGAGCAAGACTTGACAGAAACCCTCTATTGTAACATTCAGCACAACCTTGCCATTGTCAGACAAGCAGCCTGGGCTTGGGACAATATTCAGACTAAGGGGACAGCTATTCTTGGCAAGTGTAACAACATAGCTTCAGCTCAGTATCTTGACTGGTCTCGTGTCAGGGGACATATCACCTGTATGCCATTCACCATAGAGGATGTACATGGACTATCAGCAGTGGAGCCTGCAGCTACCGTTAGTTTAGAGGAGTTTGAGAAATTGAAGGAAAGGAATACTCAACTCTCTGAAGCTTTGAAGAAGACCCTCTGGGAGAGGAATGATAGTTGTCTAGATAATGAAAGGTTAGAGAAGCTCCAGATTGAGCACTTGACCAAGATTGAAAGGACAGATGACTACATCAGAAAGGCTAGAGCAGGGGAGTTAGTATTGAAGAATGCTTGCAAGGAGGCCAAGACTCAGAAGGCCAGAGCTGAGCATTACTTAGAGGAGAGTCAAGCTAGGTGGATCAGGATCACTGAGGCTCGTTCACAGGAGGATCAAAGGACCCAAGCTAGGATAGAGCAGCTGGAGGCTAATGAGAAGAAGAATCATGAGGCCTTGTTAGCAGCACAGAAGGAGATCTCCAAGTTGAAGCTCCGGGTGGGGTTGAAAAGATCAAAGGATCATGACAAGCATAAGAAGTTGACCAGTGCCATTACCACCAAAAACCTTCTTATCAGGACCATCACATAGCACCCAGTGGGTCCCGTGACTGAGGCTCTCCTGAAAGAAGTCAGAGAGGATGATTATGGATTGGATGTTTGATTTCCTTGTATTTGTACTTCATTCTGATTGTATTTTTGTTGTTGTATTTTGACCCACCATGGGAACTTTGTTATAATCAAATTATGTATCTTCACATTTTGTAATATATGGTTTGTATTATTTCATGGGCTTTATCTCTCTTCAACATCATCATTTCCTCGAGGTCTGGAAGGTCAAAACCAAAAAGACCAAACCGGATACCCTTGGAAGACAAATAGGCATCCTACATTGCATACTAACATCTTTTCTTTGTTTTGTAGGTTTTTGTTGTTGTTTCTCACTTTGTTGTGATTTCAGGAAACATTGCTCGTAGAAGAGTGTTCCCCGTCAATAGAGTGCACCGGTATCCGACAAGAAACAACCTTCCGGGATTACAAATGGATCAAGTTCAACGGGATTTACTGAAGTGAGAACCCAAATGGCCAATGAAAGGACTGAGATGAGGGCCCAAATGAACCAGTTTATGGCAGTGATGACTGAATTGGCTCAAAGCCAAGAAAGACTGAGAGAGTTGGTCGAGCGGCAAACTCCCGAGGAAAACCACCCAGGTACAGGGGGTACCAGCAACAACGATCACGTACAGCCTCGTACTGATCCCCCAGAGTTTGGACCTCATCTGAACCCAGACATAAATGCTATAAGAAACACCCAAGGCAACATTGGAGGGAGGGCCTTACAGGAGGACCCTCAGGAAGAACAATGTACTGTGGTTGGGGCTGGATACGAAGTCTACGATCGTCGGTTGGACGAAATAGCAGAAAAGCTAAGGTCTCTTGAATCCTAAAACTCTCTGGGTTTTGATGTCATGGATATGGGATTAGTGGAGGGGGTTAGAATTCCTCACAAGTTCAAACCTCCCTGTTTTGAAAGATAAAATGGCACATCCTGCCCACGTACCCATCTCCAATCTTTCCTGGGAAGATTGAAAGCCTACACCATGGATGAGAAATTGTGGATGTTTTACTTTGAGGATAGCTTGACAGGGGCATCCCGGGAGTGGTACTCTCATTTGACCAGGGCCACAGTTAGGAATTGGAAAGACTTGGCCGAAGCTTTCATTCGTCAATATCAATATAATCTGGACATGGCTCCAAACAGAACCCTTCTGATGGGAATGTCACAGTCTTCCCGGGAAAGTTTTAGAGAGTACGCCCAAAGATGAAGGCAATTAGCTGCTGTCGTTCAACCCCCGATGTCAGAAAGGAAAATGGCATATATGTTCATGAACACCCTCCAGGGGACTTATATTGACAGGTTGGCTGCATTTTCTTCCACCAGCTTTGCAGACATGGTGATAGCTAGGGAAAGAATTGAGAGTTTATTGAAAATGGGAAAGATTTCTGACAACGACGCCAGTTCAAGCAGTGCAAGGAAGCCTTTTGCAGGGGCCCCGCAGGTCCGGTGAAACAAATTTTGTACATATGGGAAGAGGAAGACCACAATATCTGCCGAGATCAGTTGCCGCTATCACTATTCCTACTCCACCTCCTCAATACACTCAACAACCACAACACTTTCCTCAACAGCCACAGTTTCCTCAATAAAGATCCTACAACAACAACCAACAACAATGCTCTTTCCAGCAGCGGCCATCTCAGATCAACAGGGTGATTGACCCTAAATCAATGCCATATGCCACATTGTTGCCACAACTCCTAAAGCTTAATCTTGTCGAGTTAAGGACATTGGCTCTACCAGATCCTCAGAACCTTCCGAGAAATTACAACGTCAATGCCATGTGTGCTTTTCATTCTAATGCACCTGGTCATGCCACATAAAAGTGCAGAGCTCTGCACATGAAGGTCCAGGATCTGGTGGATTCAAAAGCCCTAAATTTTGCACCACCTCCTAATGTCACGAAGAATCCTATGCCCAGCCATGGTGGGCCAATGATAAATGCAATAGAGGAGGGCTCACCCATGAGTTTAATTGAAGATATTGCAAGTATTCAGACACCTCTGGCAGAGGTTAAAGCTCAACTTTTAAAATGCCAGGTGTTTCCAGGTTGTGAGGCCTGTTGTGAATCTTGCAAGATTTCCGTCAATGGGTGTGCAAGCTTGAGGAATGGCATTAATGGCTTGATCAGAGAGGGTATCCTACAAATAACAACAACAGCTTCTACAACACCAGCAACTCCTTTTTCAACAACAAGTGTTTCTCCTACAACTGCAAAAATAATTGTTCCTACATACTCATCTACAACTACATCAACCACCTCTTCCATCACTTCAACAAACAACAGTTCAATTGCAAACACTTCTACAACTACAACAACCACCAACAATGACGTCTCCACAGTCACCATCTATTATGACCCTGCAACGGTCCCTGTTTCCAACAATTATCAACAACAATTTCAGCAACAACCAAGCTTCAATCAATCACCACCAATATCAATCAGAAGTCCTGTCACCATCTTTTATGATCCACAAACAATAATGGTCCCCACCTCTGCTGCAGTTAGTCCAGTCACCATCACGGTGCCAGGGCCTATTCCATATGATAAAGACAATGATGTACCATGGCATTATGGTCCAGACCTTTACTGCAATGGAGAAAGAGTCCTTCTTGATTCTTCGGTTCACACACCCCAAGTGACTACTGTAGACACCCCAAATTTTCCCTCTGGCTTTTGTATCTTTTTCTGCTTCTCGTTTGCATATCATACACATTTTGCATACCGTTTGCATAAGCTCCTAAGACATGGGATCATAGATTTTCTGTGGAACTAGGGTTTCACACCCTACTTGTGGCTATCAGACAAATTCAAGGCTTTGGTTGGCAGCCATCAGTGGTATCATTCTCCTCATGTCGCTGGATTAGGGTTTATTTCCCTGAAACAGTGATCTTCAAGGATTTCATGTCTGTAAGGACTATTCACTGCGCATCGGGCATATCATCAGGATATTTTCTTCTTCATTAAGTTACAAGGATATTCTCGTCTTCTCAGCATCTTAGGTTATCTTCCATCTCAAAAGTTTTGGTTTCAGTTCAAGTGTGTTTGTTCAGTTGCGATCTAATTCAGATGGATGTTTGACCTAATCTTGGTTGAACTATCAGGAGATTTCTTCAAATGCAAGTTATCTATTTCAGGACTATTTATCAGTCAGTGTGTATCCAAGGTTGTGTGTGGATTTCTTGAGGTTATCAAGCAGTGGCTCGTGTGGGTTTTGGTTCAGAAAATCAGTTTTTTTTCATCATTAATCCATCAGTGGCGAATTGTTCAATGGTGTTGGAGATTCATTTTAATCCGATGTTTTGTGAAAAATCTCAAGTGTGGTGTGTGCATCCGTGACTTTCGATATTGGTTCATGTTCATATCCATATCCTTTTATTTCCATCATTCCCTATCCATGATTACCCGATTTTTATTCTTTTTTCCATTAACCACTTTCGAATCCATTTCCAACTTCCACAAAGTTCTTGAACCATTTTTATAGTTTTTACTCTATCCATCTTTAAGGGTTTGTCCACATTTTAAACCTCATTGCTTCTAACCAAAATCCGCAAGATCATTTATCTTTCCAAACCATATATCATTCTTTCTAATTAAATTACATTTTTGTTAAACCTTTTTTTTCACTCATTCCATAAGCCCACATCATTTCTACAAAGCCCATTTCTCACTTTTTCATTTAACTTACAACACATTTTATTTTGATCTCTACATTTTTATTTCTTTTCCATTCAAGACTATTTCTATTTCTATTTCCATTCCATTTCATTTTTATTTCTTTTCCATTCAAGACTATTTCTATTTCTATTTCCATTCCATTTCATTTTTATTTCTTTTCCATTCAAGACTATTTCTATTTCTATTTCCATTCCATTTCATTTTTATTTCTTTTCCATTCAAGACTTTTTCTATATTTATTCACTAACTCAATATACATTTCCATTCATCCTATCAATTTCATTTATCCGCTTCTTTTCTCTTTTTATTTAATTTCGTATTCCATTACGTAAACCAATTCTCATTTTTCCATTTTTTATGTCCAAATCCTTTGTGTAAATTCATTCTAAACATTGTCTAATATATATTCTATTTCCATATTTTTTTTAATTTAATCTCATAACTCATAACATTATTTTGACTCATTTTTAATCCATACTTTTCTACATCATTTCACAACAAACCTCACCATAGGTCCCACACTCATCACACATTTCACACTACAAGCCAATTTGGACCACAACTGCAATGTTCGTACTCTGCACGTACTCTGCACAACACCAACAACAAGCAACAACCTACTCTGCACAACACCAACAACAAGCAACAACCTGCAATATACCAAACACAAACCACAACACCACGCCATCCATTCCAAACAACAACTTCAGCACACAGAAAACAGACCTTCCCCTGCCATCATACATCACAAAACTCTCTCACCAAACAGCAAGCCTTCTAAAAAATTTTCACTCCAACAACAACCTTCAACAATCTCCACCATTAAACCTCATTCAACCCTCTCCTTCAACAAACCAGTAACAGCCACCCCCAACCTTGCGATTTTCCTCCATTCGGCCCAAACAATACACTCACCTCAATCACCTTCTCTTGACCCTTAACAACAACACAGCAACAATTCCAACTTCAACCAACAGCAACACGTCGAAATCCAAATCTATCCAAATCTTTCAAACCACCGACCTCCATCTGCAACAACAACAAGCCAACACCAACAACTCTTTTACACTCAGATCCGAACTAGAAAGAAGAGATGGAGGCCGAAATGTTTAAGAGAGATTCGAACCAAACCTGAAGCAGAGTCGCGCAAATTAAAACAGGGCGGAGAACAAGAAAGAGTAGACGCATCTGAAACTGAAACTGAAGTCTCCGACGCCGATGCAAGACCACCACCGCCGTCTCTCATCTCAATCGCTGAGCCTCCGCCACGTAGACTACCGAAAGCTGCCGTCAAAGCTAAAAGATTATCCGAAGGAGGAGAATCCGAATCGGAGCTTGCGAATCGGAGCCAAACGTGGTGAGACCCGAACAAAACGTTGAAGCTCGCCATAGAGACGGGTCGCCGCCGACGATTGAAGAGAGACCGAAACTCAGAATTCACGGCGAGTGAAAGTGAAGGAGGTCTGGGCCGTGAGTTGTTCGGCAGAGAGATAGTGGTGGAAGCCTCACGATTTGGTGGTACACGCAAGGAAGAAGAAGGTTATTGTTGATGATGAACGAAGCCGCTGATGGCGAGACGCTCGACGACGCACTGGCATTGATAGCCTTCTCGCGGATTGCGTGGTGGAGAATGACGCTGAGAGATTTGGTTTTTTTTTTATTTACATCTTATTTTAACCTACTGACAGTTTTTATTATTATTTTAACTTCTGTTCATTTATTTATTTTTATGTTAAGGAAGTTTTCTATTTGTTTATTTGGTTGCTGTTGATGGATTATTGCTAAGCCCGGTTGACATTTTTGGATTTCTGCTCATACCCCCCCCCAGCGGCAAACCTCTTTCTCTTGATATTTCTTTTGTTCCAATTATTTCTTAGATTTTATCTTATTTTATTAATTACGTTTAGTTTCTTTTGTTAATTCTTGTCAAAGTTTGGGGTTGGAACTTGAATATTGGTTTCCTTAATTAATTATTAATTTGGTTAAAGTGTAGAATTTTACTAGCCTTTATTTTTGTATTTTTTTTGGATTGTTTAGCATGATTTTAGTATTAGTTTCAATTAATTGTTTTATTTTAATATAATTGTGTTAACTTCGGTTTTAGTGTTGTGTTTAACATTTTGTAGACTTTTGCTCGATTTCGAGGACGGCAGATGCAATTTGGTGATGGCATTGTAATTGAGTTTTGTTGATGGCTTGTTTGACTTGTTGATGATCGTGAGAGCCTTGATACAAGTTGAGATTCGGTGGATTATTCTCTTGGGCTTGACGAATTATCTGAACGTTTTGTTGTTTGGTTTAATCTTGATGTTCACTTTGAGTGTGAACTTCTGACACTTTGCTTGGATTTCCTTCGCGCTTATTAAAGAGGCAACGGATCACTGAGACCCGATTGATCTTATTGCATGCTGTTGCATCTGGAATTCCTACTGGTGTAGGCTCTGTTTGTGCATTGTCATCTTATCTCCATATCGCATTTTCATCTCTTTATCTTATTTCTTCTTCATATTGCATTCTCATCTCCGTATCTTCATTCTTATTCATCTTATCTTATTTCTTATTCATCTTAATTCATTTTCCTCATCTTCTTCTCTTATTCATTCTCGACTTGAGGTGTGCTTAGGCCACCATGGAGCTTCTCCTTTCTCTTCTTATTTCTTCTCCTTCATTAGGATAGTAAACCTCACAAACCTTAGGAACAACCAAGCATGACAATGATTAGGGTTTTGATTAGTCCCCCATTTAGTTTCACCTTTGTGTCTCATTGAGTCTTCTCTTCTCACCTCATAATTAGGGACTAAACCCTAAAGGCTTTAAGGCTTTGTGATTAAGCTTATGCCTGCATCCTTCTATTAGGATGGAGTGTATAACTTTAATCCTAAGTGTTAAACCCTTAATGTGTTTAAATCTTTTAATCAATTCACTTAATAATCATCAAGACATCACACTTGTAACTTGGGCCTTGCATTAGGGTTCTAATTCTTCCTTAAATGGTTAAGAAGGACTAACCCTAGTGTTAATGGACAAGTCCCCCTCAAGTTGTCTTACAAACCATAAAAATCACTTCTTCATCTTACCATTAAATAAAATCCACTTAATCAAAGGCTTGTTTTGTCATGAGTTTAATCCCTAATCATAGATTAAGTTGAGGAGCTTTCCTCAGCTTAAACACCCTCATCTATTATCCTTCTATTAGGATGGTGTAATGAGTCTGTTTAGTCCCTGATTATGGCTTAATCTCATTACTTAACACTAAACAAAAACAACAAAAACATCTAAATAATCACAAATAGGTTAATGATCTTAATCCTATATCAAAGGTAATTAAGTGTGAGAATCTGACTTCACACTTAAGGTATTCTCATTACCCCTAATCAGAGGGAAGATGTGATGAGTTTACTAACCCATTGGTTTAGGCTTAAGCTCATTAATCTATGACAAACTTTCAAAAGCAATAAAAGACTGAAAACTCAAAAACAAACAAAAATCGTCTCCTCCGGGATTCTTTTCTCATCACATTCACTCATAAACGAGAACTCGCTTCTTCCGTCTAATGCAAGACAGTTTGCATCTGAGCCAGACAGGTCATACACTTGAGCATAGACAAGTAAGCAGTTCACAAGTCAATTCACCTTTCAGTCTCTTTGGGTCGAACTACGGTGTTCTGACTTCCTCATTGCACGAGAGGATACGTAGGCATAACTTAACGGTTATCGAACAAAAGTCTCTGTATATTCCCCCTCTTTCCAACATCATTCTCTTAGCCTCATGATCATGAGCATACTCTTTCCTTACACTGACACTTCACTTATGCACTTCACACTTCTTTTACACTGACACCTGTACATCTTTTTCCAGCTCTTTTATATACAGATTGCACTGACACTACCCCTTTAAAACACAAATCTTTTAAGCGTGGATCCCGTCGAGTACGACGGACAATCTGGGTGCTAATACCTTCCCAGGTTGTAACCAACCCCCTTTCTCAGTCTCTCTGGTTCGCAAACCGTCTTATCCGTATCTTTCTAGGTCTATGCAGCATTACCTTTCCTCCGGGATAAAAATGCCTAGCTGGCGACTCTATTCATCTCCAGTGAGTTCACTGCTGTGTGTTCTCATTGTCCCTCTCGCCGACCGTTCGCGTCTGTACCTTTATTTGGGACAGTCCCATCTATCGGGAGCGACAGCTTGGCGACTCTGCTGGGGAACCTTATACTGCAACCAGGGCTTCTGGTTCTTTTTGTGGGTTCCTCCTAGCGCTTTATTGATTTGTGTTTACTGGGGTGTTATGTGCTATTTGTGCTTGTATTTGTATTTATTTTTGCTTTATGTACAGTTGTTTTATTGTTTTCTTTATAGCTTTACATATATCATACTGTCATACTGTGCTGGTTGGATATGTTTTGTTGCTTTGGTGGGTGGGTGTTCTATTGAGAGTTTAAGGTCCTATACCTGGGACCTGAGTGACACCTAGGCTAGAGTGGTTCACGTTCTTTCCCATTCCATTTCGGTCTGGTGCGGGAATATGAAACACGGTTCAGATATGGGTTTCTTCTTGAGAACTCTGTGCTACAGATTTCCTGTAGTGCTAGGGCTATCTGGGAAGCCTGCTAAGTCTGGATGACCTTTTATTATGACCTTCAGAAACTGAGGAGAATTAGAGGAGGATTTTTTATGGTTATTGTAAACACTGTACCTCCGGGTTAGAAGTGTTTACACTTCTCATAACTGATCCAAGTCTGAGGATCCTTGTTTTAGAACACTACCTGTGAGGGGGTTGGGCTGTTTACAGGTTTGCAGGAACCCTTGACCTCAACATACCCTCATTACCTGTACAATTATTTGATCCGGTCACTATGATCCTGAAGTTATTGACCTCTGGTTTTCGGTTACTATTTCGGGGTACTATACAGAGATCTTGTGGTTACAGACACTTGATTCTTGGCAGTATTCCAGATTCCAGGCAGTTTCCAGCTGTGATCCCATGTCTTTGCATCTTTTGCATCATCATATTGCATATTGCATTTGCATCTGCATTGCATTTTCCTCCTCCAGAGAGCTCATCCTTCTTCTTTTGTCCATGACCAGCCAGCTGATTTCCCGGTACTCAGTTTGAACAAGTGGTAACAGTTGGAAGACGACAGAGTGTGTGAAGGAAGACTGAACAGTGTCAAGAGTTAAGAAGGGTCAGTTTGAAAGCCGTCAGTAGCTATGTCAGAGAACAACCGTCAGAATGTTGAGTTTCCACCTGGTTTCACTTCGGTGACCAATCCTCTGTATGGTCTTTCTCCTGATGAAGATCTTCCACAAGTGAGCAATCTTGCTCAAGCTCAGCCTGTACAGACCCCGATCGTGAATCAGAATGTACCTGAACCATCTGCCGTCCGAGGTGGACCTTCATCTTTTTCTGATACTACAGATTATCAGAGTTTTGCCTTCCCTATGCCAGACTTCCAAGGGGCAATCCCTCTTGTGAAAACCAAGGATCCACAAGTTATTGATCTTGCTGAAAGATTTCGTGTGTTGGACGAGCGACTCAAAGCCTTAGCGGATCCTGATGCCTTCGGTTTTGATGCTCTAACCCTATGTTTGGTGCCTGGTCTTGTCATTCCTCCAGATTTCAAAACTCCGAAGTTTGAAAAATACACTGGTGTCAGTTGCCCAAAGCGTCATTTGGTGATGTTATGTAGAAAAATGACTTCTTATGCCTGCAATGATAAGATGATGATTCACTGTTTTCAGGACAGTTTAAGTGGGGCATCTTTAAGTTGGTACATGGATTTGGAAAGCAGTCATATCCGATCTTGGAATGATTTATCCAGAGCTTTCGTAAAGCAATACCAGTACAATATGGACGTGGCGCCCAATCGCACGCACTTGCAGAGCCTATCCCAGAGGAGTGGTGAATCTTTCAGAGAATATGCACAGCGGTGGAGAGAATTGGCAGCCCAAGTACAACCACCACTTTCAGACAGAGAATTAATTGACCTGTTCGTGGGCACCTTGCAGGGTCCATACTTGGAAAGAATGAGTAGCATTGGGATGACAAGCTTCTCTGATTTGATGATAGTTGGAGTACGCATTGAGAGTCTGCTCAAAAGTGGAAAGATCCAGGATTTTTCGAATATCCCAGCTAGTGAAGGTGAGTCTGTTGTTAGCTCCCAAGAGGAAGAATGGAATGACGTCAGTGCAGTCATGGCAAATATTGAATATTCTAGACCAACATCCTCTCGGAGATCATCTACTCCTGTGTCTGGTTACTCTTACGGGCATTCGGCAGTGCTCAGAACACCGTGTCAGAAACTCTGGGCTCCTCCTCGTCCAAATCTGCAATCTCATGGTCAAAGACCTCAGAATCAACTTCAGAGCCAGCCTAGGCCTCGTAACAACCTGGAAAGATGGATTGCTCCTCTCCATCCAGTCCCCATGGCATACATTGAACTCTTTCCGCATCTAATTCAGAGCTCTTTGGTGGTTCCTAAACCTCTCAAGCCGTTGCCAGAGCCGTACCCTCCAGAGTATAATCCTCATGAGCAGTGCGGGTATCATGGTGGATCAATGGGGCATTCAACTGAAGATTGCAAAGCTTTTCAAGCCAAAGTACAACAGTTGGTCGACAAGGGCTACATCTCCTTTCCAGAAGGAAGCTTGGTTGTGCACGTCAACCTCTCGCCTGATTGAGTTCAAAGACTTCAGAAGAAGCGTATCTTGGTTTCAGTGGCTCAGACAACAGTATGTCAGCAGAGTTGGTGATCGCTGTATCCTTTTATCATTTGCATTGCAGTTTCTTTCCTGTTAGCAGCTACTGGTCTTTTAAGCATTGTTATCTTTAAATGGTAATGTTAATGTAGTGATCTTGCACTTTTGAATTAATTATGTCGCATTCGCTCATTTTTCTTTACTTGAAAAAAAATAAAAAAAATTGCATCCATATACCTCCCATTTATTTCACTGTTGTTTAGCAGGTTTGAGGGAGGATGATGACAACTGAATACCCATAATTGTTCAAGGTATGCTTTCAGGGTAGAACCTGCTGACGATGTACAGGCATTGCTTCAATTCCCAAACACCGGAGATATAAGGGAAATAGACCCTCGTCAACCCCTTTGAGCCTTGAAGTAGGAGTTTCTTTTCTGAACGAAAAAAAAACCTCACATCTAACCCGGGGCAGGTTAGTTATCAGTTAATTTGACCGAGCGTTCAAATTTCCAAAGGAGTGTGCATCCGAGGATCCATTACCTTTATTCATTACACCTCAAGAGGTCAAGGGACGTGAGACCACAATGGTTATCCCTCACCAACAAAGGAATGAGGCAGTCAACCCTTTCAGCCAGTCATGACAAGCCAGTGTCACACGATTTGTTCAACAAAAATCAAAGAAAAAAAAGAAATAAAGCCCGCTAAGTCAAAAAATGTGTGAAAACATATGACTTAGGCAAAAGTTAGGGCATCCCGCTGGACTTCAAAATCGAAAAATTCAAAAAAAAAAGAGAGAACCAGTCCAGGCAAAAGTTAGGGAATAAAAAAAATATGAAAAAAAATATTCCATAAGAACAAAGTCGTGTGACCAGACACAAAGTCAGAATGGGTGACTGTTACTCCAAGAAACCTCATTGGTGCGTAAACCATCAACGTCATTGGTTCCTCAATCATTACAAAACCCTTGTGAGAAGTGAGCGCTTAAGTCGAATTAGCTGAACATAGGACCGGAGAACATCAAGTAGAATGGGTGGGCACAGATAAACTTTGAGCCGTAAATCCTTCTTTCTAAAACCGTGAACCAAGCCACGTTACAACCCTTGAAAGTCCTAATTGAATCGGGTTCAATTCTGAAAGCATACTACGACAAGGTTGCGTAAACTGACTCCTAAAGGTTTGCTAATTCAGCACTACGTTTGGACTAATCGTCCATTCGTCACACACTGTCACAGCATCAAAATAAATAAATTTTCAAAAACTTGCATGTGTACTGCATTAAAATTACCATTTGTAGATGTACAGTTTTAATTGCAAGTCAGTCTGTGACACCAGGGAAGTTCCTACAAAAAAGCAATCGCGAGGGAACTTGATCATTCAACAATGATGACCAGAATCAAGAGCATCTTGTCAGCCTATGAATCAGGGGCACGTTATCCAGTGGTTTTGTTGACCAAGGAATCTGTCAGGGTAAAGAGAGTTCCCAAGCATCAGTTGATCGAGGAACGTCATTCAAAGTCAGTTGATCAGAGTTGAATCTCCCAAGCAGGGGCAGGACGCCCGGAGTTTCCGTTGACTAAGGATGAATTCGTCCAATCCTCAGTCAGAATGAATCAAGTCGCTTACACGCTCATACCGAGGCAGGACACTTCCAGAGGTCACTAAGTGCAACTCCCCTCGAGAGAACATCCAAGTTTTCTATTCCAGAAATTGGATAATCAGCAACAGTCTGTTCAGAGACTCGCCCAACAGGGGCAAATTTTAGCTACACAGAGCAATTTGTATCAGTGATCTTCGAGTCCAAGACGAGTGTCGGGAAATCATGCTACCCACCGTCGCCTTTGTCACCCTTCTCAACCAGAAGCCTTGTCACATAAGACTTTTCTTCCCATCCTTGGGAGTTTTTCTAGCCTTTCATAAGCATTGCATAAATTATTTGCATACGTTATTCATGTCCCATCTCTATAGCATACGCATCATAAGTGCATTGGGCATCCTACCCCCCCAACATCAATCTCACACCCAGGGCCACGTAACCCTAACTTATCAACATTTCAAAGTCCAGTTCTCGTCTGGCAAACCAATCCAAAGTCCAGTTCTCGTCTGGCAAAACTTTTCAAAGTCCAGTTCTCGTCTGGCAAACCAATCCAAAGTCCAGTTCTCGTCTGGCAAAACTTTTCAAAGTCCAGTTCTCATCTGGCAAACCAATCCAAAGTCCAGTTCTCGTCTGGCAAAACTTTTCAAAGTTTAGTCCTCGTCTGGCATATAAACCCAAAGTCCAGTTCTCGTCTGGCAAACCAATTTCAAATACCAGTTCTCGTCTGGTAGGCGAATCTTTTAACCAGTTCTCGTCTGGTCACCTTTTCATTAACCTTTTGGACGCCAGTTCTCGTCTGGTAGTCATTCTTTTTTCAGAGTCAATTCCCGTTTGACAATGAACCCAAGGAGTCAGTTCTCGTCTGACGATCTATTCTTTGCCCATCAGTTCTCGTCTGTTGGCCTACCTTTAATAAACCAGTTCTCGTCTGGTAATTCACCTTCAAAAGTCCAATTGCTTGGCAACCAAAAATATATATATCTATCAACCTGGCCCTAGCGCCCAACCATCCTTGTTTCATATCTTTGGTTATGAGCATACGTCTGCATTGTACATCATTTGCATTGCATCTTCATACCGCATGGTTTCTGTTTTAGCTCTGATGTGGGGCAAGAATCGTTTCAAGACGTAATCTGGGGCAGTTATCTCAAGACTTGTTGAATTTCTACGAGAGTTTGAAGACACTGGGGCAATTCTGGATGCCAAGTCTTCTGTAAAATCCTCTGAAGACGATCTTTTTATGGATGATGCAGTATGGTATAATTGAGGAGTTAAGGGAATGATAGTTCACTCAGGATGATCAGTAATGCTTTTGTTGAGCTCAGAAGTCTGAAGCACTGTGTTAATTCTCAGGGAATGTCTGGTATTTATTTTACCAGCAGGGCATTGGAAGTTTATTTCTTCCCCGAGCATAAAGATCTTCTTTCAGCCGACAAGATTCCCTCATGAGGAGTTGTTTATTTGCATTCAGTCAAAGTCCAACTTTCATTGGCATATCTTCCCAACACAGTCATTGTACTATACTTGGGACATGTTTTGATTCTCCAGCAAAGTCTCTCCTCAGCAGAGCATTGCCAAATCTTTTTCTCAACCATGAAGGTTGACATATCCCCAGCTGAGTTGGAACAGACGATATCCCCAACAGAACTTCAAGGCTAATTGAATCGTTCTCATCCCCAAGCGGACTTATCTGTCCACAGCGAAGTTTTCCCAACAGGAAGATGAAGGCCTGGCTTCCCCACAAAGTTAGAATTATCAGAATTCCCTCCTCAGCAGGATTGTGTGATCAAGCATCTTCGCTAGCCAAGTCTAAAGATGATCTTTCCCCATAGAGTCATCAGGATCCTCATTTCCAAGGGATTTCCCCAGCAGAGCAAGAAGAAATTCTCCCCAGTGGAGTCAGAGCAGGATGATCAGATCCTCAGCAGATGTTCAAAGCAGTTAAACGAAGTATACTTCGCGCAGAGTCGTCTTTCCTCCAGTGAAAACCTCTCCAACAAGCATCAGGTTGCCAACATTTCGTTCCCATCAGAGTTAAAAGCTTTCAACCCGTCAACAGTATACAGAATGCTTCCCAAATTCCCCAGCGGAGAGCTAAAGCTAAAATAGTTGCCTTACACTCCCAAACATCAGTATATACTCCTTGTGGCACCCGTCCGTGTCATATCCCCAGCAGAAAGCCAAAGCATCCCCTTTGCACTCACAGATACTCATATATATACATTTCCTTGACATCCGTCCATGTCACTTTCCCTAGCACAGTAACATAAACACTTTGTATACCAAATACTTGTTTATACTATACTCTTCTCCTTTTGACACTCGTCCGTGTCACTCTCCCCAGCAGGTTAAACACTCATCTATACACCACTCACACTTATACAGATACTCGTTTGTATCTTGTATACACCATTTATATCCCCCACAGATTCAACACTAGTCCTTGTTCTTTGTTAACTCGTTGGTACTCGTCCGTACCATCATCTCAGAACATGCGTCGAGCGTTTGTTTCTACCTGATACTCGTCCGTATCATAGTCTTAAGGATGCTCGTCCGCATCTTTAACCCATACACTGTGTCAAACACCTTTGTCTTCTTGAATATAGACACTCGTCTGTATCTACTATTCCCCGGAAGAGTCTCCTCAGAATCAACACTCGTCCGTGTTCCTTGTTAACCAGTTGATACTCGTCTGTATCATCGTCTCTGAGCACATGTCAGTATTTGTTTCTACCCGATACTCGTCCGTATCGTAGTCTTAAGGATGCTCGTCCGCATCTTTAATCTATACACAGCGTCCAAACACATATACCCTTTTGTTTCTTGGATATAAACACTCGTCCGTGTTTACTATTCCCCAGTAGATTACCAACACAGCAGAATTTCTTTTCTATCTGACATTCGTCCTGTGTCATGATAAACCCTGAGAGTAGCCGTCCCCCGCTAGGTGGTCGTCCTCCACCTCTTGATGATCTTCCTTCATCATGCTCATCCGATGGCCGTCCCCATCGTTGATTTTCTATCCGACATTCGTCCTATGTCGTGATAGTTAGCAGTCGTCCCCTGCTAGGTGGTCGTCCTCCACCTTAGATGACCGTCCCTCATCTTATCCCCAACAGAGCAGCCGTCCCCTGCTAGGTGATCGTCCTTCACCTTTGATGACCGTACCTCATCATCTGTTTATTTCATTTATTCTTTAACCCGATGGCCGTCCCCGTCGTGGTCCCTTTTCTTTTAGCCCGATGGCCGTCCCCATCGTTGGTAACTTTACTTTATGAACTTGATGGCCGTCCCCGTCATGTTTCATTGATCCCCAGAGAATTTCACAGCTTCATCTTGATGGCCGTCCCCATCATAATTCTTTTATCCCCAGCATGGCGGTCGTCCCCGTCATTGCCGTATTTTCCGCATTCTTCCCAGCATGTCGGCCGTCCCCGTCATTGCCCTTTATCCAGCAGTCGCCCTCTGCTCCACGGTCGTCCTCCGTCGCCTACACTTTATAATATACTTTATTTTCTTTTACAATCCATATCCCTTTTCTTCTTCATTCTGTGAGTGCAAATTTTGGACTGTCTTTGGTATTCAACCACAAGTTATCTTGTTTGCCTGTTAAGCCGTTGCTTACATCCTGCACAGCTAACTCATGTTTGAATAGGGGCAGCTGTAGACACCCCAAATTTGCCCTCTGGCTTTTGTATCTTTTTCTGCTTCTCGTTTGCATATCATACACATTTTGCATACCGTTTGCATAAGCTCCTAAGACATGGGATCATAGATTTTCTGTGGAACTAGGGTTTCACACCCTACTTGTGGCTATCAGACAAATTCAAGGCTTTGGTTGGCAGCCATCAGTGGTATCATTCTCCTCATGTCGCTGGATTAGGGTTTATTTCCCTGAAACAGTGATCTTCAAGGATTTCATGTCTGTAAGGACTATTCACTGCGCATCGGGCATATCATCAGGATATTTTCTTCTTCATTAAGTTACAAGGATATTCTCGTCTTCTCAGCATCTTAGGCTATCTTCCATCTCAAAAGTTTTGGTTTCAGTTCAAGTGTGTTTGTTCAGTTGCGATCTAATTCAGATGGATGTTTGACCTAATCTTGGTTGAACTATCAGGAGATTTCTTCAAATGCAAGTTATCTATTTCAGGACTATTTATCAGTCAGTGTGTATCCAAGGTTGTGTGTGGATTTCTTGAGGTTATCAAGCAGTGGCTCGTGTGGGTTTTGGTTCAGAAAATCAGTTTTTTTTCATCATTAATCCATCAGTGGCGAATTGTTCAATGGTGTTGGAGATTCATTTTAATCCGATGTTTTGTGAAAAATCTCAAGTGTGGTGTGTGCATCCGTGACTTTCGATATTGGTTCATGTTCATATCCATATCCTTTTATTTCCATCATTCCCTATCCATGATTACCCGATTTTTATTCTTTTTTCCATTAACCACTTTCGAATCCATTTCCAACTTCCACAAAGTTCTTGAACCATTTTTATAGTTTTTACTCTATCCATCTTTAAGGGTTTGTCCACATTTTAAACCTCATTGCTTCTAACCAAAATCCGCAAGATCATTTATCTTTCCAAACCATATATCATTCTTTCTAATTAAATTACATTTTTGTTAAACCTTTTTTTTCACTCATTCCATAAGCCCACATCATTTCTACAAAGCCCATTTCTCACTTTTTCATTTAACTTACAACACATTTTATTTTGATCTCTACATTTTTATTTCTTTTCCATTCAAGACTATTTCTATTTCTATTTCCATTCCATTTCATTTTTATTTCTTTTCCATTCAAGACTATTTCTATTTCTATTTCCATTCCATTTCATTTTTATTTCTTTTCCATTCAAGACTATTTCTATTTCTATTTCCATTCCATTTCATTTTTATTTCTTTTCCATTCAAGACTATTTCTATATCTATTCACTAACTCAATATACATTTCCATTCATCCTATCAATTTCATTTATCCGCTTCTTTTTTCTTTTTATTTAATTCCGTATTCCATTACGTAAACCAATTCTCATTTTTCCATTTTTTATGTCCAAATCCTTTGTGTAAATTCATTCTAAACATTGTCTAATATATATTCTATTTCCATATTTTTTTTAATTTAATCTCATAACTCATAACATTATTTTGACTCATTTTTAATCCATACTTTTCTACATCATTTCACAACAAACCTCACCATAGGTCCCACACTCATCACACATTTCACACTACAAGCCAATTTGGACCACAACTGCAATGTTCGTACTCTGCACGTACTCTGCACAACACCAACAACAAGCAACAACCTACTCTGCACAACACCAACAACAAGCAACAACCTGCAATATACCAAACACAAACCACAACACCACGCCATCCATTCCAAACAACAACTTCAGCACACAGAAAACAGACCTTCCCCTGCCATCATACATCACAAAACTCTCTCACCAAACAGCAAGCCTTCTCAAAAATTTTCACTCCAACAACAACCTTCAACAATCTCCACCATTAAACCTCATTCAACCCTCTCCTTCAACAAACCAGTAACAGCCACCCCCAACCTTGCGATTTTCCTCCATTCGGCCCAAACAATACACTCACCTCAATCACCTTCTCTTGACCCTTAACAACAACACAGCAACAATTCCAACTTCAACCAACAGCAACACGTCGAAATCCAAATCTATCCAAATCTTTCAAACCACCGACCTCCATCTGCAACAACAACAAGCCAACACCAACAACTCTTTTACACTCAGATCCGAACTAGAAAGAAGAGATGGAGGCCGAAATGTTTTAGAGAGATTCGAACCAAACCTGAAGCAGAGTCGCGCAAATTAAAACAGGGCGGAGAACAAGAAAGAGTAGACGCATCTGAAACTGAAACTGAAGTCTCCGACGCCGATGCAAGACCACCACCGCCGTCTCTCATCTCAATCGCTGAGCCTCCGCCATGTAGACTACCGAAAGCTGCCGTCAAAGCTAAAAGATTATCCGAAGGAGGAGAATCTGAATCGGAGCTTGCGAATCGGAGCCAAACGTGGTGAGACCCGAACAAAACGTTGAAGCTCGCCATAGAGACGGGTCGCCGCCGACGATTGAAGAGAGACCGAAACTCAGAATTCACGGCGAGTGAAAGTGAAGGAGGTCTGGGCCGTGAGTTGTTCGGCAGAGAGATAGTGGTGGACGCCTCACGATTTGGTGGTACACGCAAGGAAGAAGAAGGTTATTGTTGATGATGAACGAAGCCGCTGATGGCGAGACGCTCGACGACGCACTGGCATTGATAGCCTTCTCGCGGATTGCGTGGTGGAGAATGACGCTGAGAGATTTGGTTTTTTTTTTATTTACATCTTATTTTAACCTACTGACAGTTTTTATTATTATTTTAACTTCTGTTCATTTATTTATTTTTATGTTAAGGAAGTTTTCTATTTGTTTATTTGGTTGCTGTTGATGGATTATTGCTAAGCCCGGTTGACATTTTTGGATTTCTGCTCATACCCCCCCCCCAGCGGCAAACCTCTTTCTCTTGATATTTCTTTTGTTCCAATTATTTCTTAGATTTTATCTTATTTTATTAATTACGTTTAGTTTCTTTTGTTAATTCTTGTCAAAGTTTGGGGTTGGAACTTGAATATTGGTTTCCTTAATTAATTATTAATTTGGTTAAAGTGTAGAATTTTACTAGCCTTTATTTTTGTATTTTTTTTGGATTGTTTAGCATGATTTTAGTATTAGTTTCAATTAATTGTTTTATTTTAATATAATTGTGTTAACTTCGGTTTTAGTGTTGTGTTTAACATTTTGTAGACTTTTGCTCGATTTCGAGGACGGCAGATGCAATTTGGTGATGGCATTGTAATTGAGTTTTGTTGATGGCTTGTTTGACTTGTTGATGATCGTGAGAGCCTTGATACAAGTTGAGATTCGGTGGATTATTCTCTTGGGCTTGACGAATTATCTGAACGTTTTGTTGTTTGGTTTAATCTTGATGTTCACTTTGAGTGTGAACTTCTGACACTTTGCTTGGATTTCCTTCGCGCTTATTAAAGAGGCAACGGATCACTGGGACCCGATTGATCTTATTGCATGCTGTTGCATCTGGAATTCCTACTGGTGTAGGCTCTGTTTGTGCATTGTCATCTTATCTCCATATCGCATTTTCATCTCTTTATCTTATTTCTTCTTCATATTGCATTCTCATCTCCGTATCTTCATTCTTATTCATCTTATCTTATTTCTTATTCATCTTAATTCATTTTCCTCATCTTCTTCTCTTATTCATTCTCGACTTGAGGTGTGCTTAGGCCACCATGGAGCTTCTCCTTTCTCTTCTTATTTCTTCTCCTTCATTAGGATAGTAAACCTCACAAACCTTAGGAACAACCAAGCATGACAATGATTAGGGTTTTGATTAGTCCCCCATTTAGTTTCACCTTTGTGTCTCATTGAGTCTTCTCTTCTCACCTCATAATTAGGGACTAAACCCTAAAGGCTTTAAGGCTTTGTGATTAAGCTTATGCCTGCATCCTTCTATTAGGATGGAGTGTATAACTTTAATCCTAAGTGTTAAACCCTTAATGTGTTTAAATCTTTTAATCAATTCACTTAATAATCATCAAGACATCACACTTGTAACTTGGGCCTTGCATTAGGGTTCTAATTCTTCCTTAAATGGTTAAGAAGGACTAACCCTAGTGTTAATGGACAAGTCCCCCTCAAGTTGTCTTACAAACCATAAAAATCACTTCTTCATCTTACCATTAAATAAAATCCACTTAATCAAAGGCTTGTTTTGTCATGAGTTTAATCCCTAATCATAGATTAAGTTGAGGAGCTTTCCTCAGCTTAAACACCCTCATCTATTATCCTTCTATTAGGATGGTGTAATGAGTCTGTTTAGTCCCTGATTATGGCTTAATCTCATTACTTAACACTAAACAAAAACAACAAAAACATCTAAATAATCACAAATAGGTTAATGATCTTAATCCTATATCAAAGGTAATTAAGTGCGAGAATCTGACTTCACACTTAAGGTATTCTCATTACCCCTAATCAGAGGGAAGATGTGATGAGTTTACTAACCCATTGGTTTAGGCTTAAGCTCATTAATCTATGACAAACTTTCAAAAGCAATAAAAGACTGAAAACTCAAAAACAAACAAAAATCGTCTCCTCCGGGATTCTTTTCTCATCACATTCACTCATAAACGAGAACTCGCTTCTTCCGTCTAATGCAAGACAGTTTGCATCTGAGCCAGACAGGTCATACACTTGAGCATAGACAAGTAAGCAGTTCACAAGTCAATTAACCTTTCAGTCTCTTTGGGTCGAACTACGGTGTTCTGACTTCCTCATTGCACGAGAGGATACGTAGGCATAACTTAACGGTTATCGAACAAAAGTCTCTGTATATTCCCCCTCTTTCCAACATCATTCTCTTAGCCTCATGATCATGAGCATACTCTTTCCTTACACTGACACTTCACTTATGCACTTCACACTTCTTTTACACTGACACCTGTACATCTTTTTCCAGCTCTTTTATATACAGATTGCACTGACACTACCCCTTTAAAACACAAATCTTTTAAGCGTGGATCCCGTCGAGTACGACGGACAATCTGGGTGCTAATACCTTCCCAGGTTGTAACCAACCCCCTTTCTCAGTCTCTCTGGTTCGCAAACCGTCTTATCCGTATCTTTCTAGGTCTATGCAGCATTACCTTTCCTCCGGGATAAAAATGCCTAGCTGGCGACTCTATTCATCTCCAGTGAGTTCACTGCTGTGTGTTCTCATTGTCCCTCTCGCCGACCGTTCGCGTCTGTACCTTTATTTGGGCCAGTCCCATCTATCGGGAGCGACAACTACAAGGTTGTGGATCAGCTTCATCAGACTCCTTCCAAGATCTCCATCTTATCCCTGCTGTTGTGTTCCGAAGCTCATCGGGATGCACCACTTAAAGTCTTGCACGCTGCCTACGTGCCGGAGGAGATCACAATGAATCAGCTCGAGACAGTGGTGTCCAATGTTAATACTAGCCATGGGCTAGGTTTCACCAATGCTGACTTGACAACGGAAGGACGTCACCACAACAAAGCTTTACACATCACTTTGGAGTGTAAAGGGGTTGTGATCTCGCATGTTCTTGTTGACACTGGGTCTTCACTCAATGTCCTGCCAAAGAAGGCTCTTGTCAAGCACAAATATGATGGAATAGCTCTCCGACCAAGCAATCTGGTGGTTAGAGCTTTAGATGGCTCTAAGAGGTCTGTTCTTGGAGAGGTGGAGCTGCCTGTGATAATCGATCCGCAGGTCTTTCAGACTACTTTTTATGTGATGGACATTCAGCCGGCTTATAGCTGTTTGTTGGGTCGACCATAGATTCATGCCGCTGGCGCAGTTACGTCGACCCTTCACTAGAAATTCAAATATGAGTGGGAAGGACAGATTATCACCATCTGTGGTGAAGAGGACATCTTTGTTAGCCATCTAGCTACATACAAATACATTGAGATGGATGGTGAAATCCATGAAGCTATGAGCCAAGGGTTCGAAGCACTGAACGTCAACGAGGCGACAACTGAAGTATTTGCTGCATCCTAGGAGGATAGGATGGGTACTTCAATTGTCTCCTATCAGCAAGCCCGGAAGGTTGTTGAAGATGGAAATGCCCAAGGCTGGGGCAAGTTGCTACCAGTAGAGAAGAAGGAGGACAAATTCGGTTTGGGTTACAAACCATTCCGACAAGATCAAGCAGAGGCTGCTAAGGAGCCCAAATTCATCAGTGGGGGGATGCTCACCCCCGATGTTGTCAATAACATGGAAGACGAGGTGGAAAGCGACCTCAACCTGGAGAGATGGATTCGTCCAAGGATCCCGGGTCACCAAGTCCTTAACTGGTCTTCCCAGGAAATTATAAGGGTTACTCCTGCAGAGTAATTATTATTTCCTGCTTTTTTCAGCATGCATCAAGTCCTGCATCTTGCCCAAGGTGTCAGGACTCATTTTGTAATAGGGCCATATTGTAATTTTGTGCAAATGGAATATCAATGAATATCAGACATCTTTTGCAAACAATTTTCTCTTTCGCTCACTGTCTTTTCATTTTTTACTTTTGTACAAAACAATAAAATGGCAATGTTTTCAAAATAATCACTTCATTTTACACTTTTTCTAAACAAGATTAAAATTGATCACTAAAACGAACAAATCTCAACCCTTGCAGAGATTACCCTCCAGATTGCACCAACAACAACACTGCTATGACCTTGTATGACTTCAACAATCCAATTAATCAAGCCGATGGAGGGGTTGAAGAAGACTATGAGTTACCTGAAGAGTTAGCCAGGTTGTTGAGGCAAGAAGAGAAAGTGATTACTCCTCATCAGGAGGAGGTTGAAACAGTTAATCTTGGTACCAAAGAGGATTTGAAAGAAGTGAAGATTGGGGTTGGTCTGCAAGCTTCAGTAAAAGAACAGCCTATCAACATGCTTCGAGAATATGTCGACGTCTTTGCTTGGTCCTATCAAGACATGCCAGGTCTAGATACGGATATTGTTATGCACAAGCTGCCATTAAAAGAAGATTGCCCTCCAGTGAAGCAAAAGCTACGCCGTACTCGCCCAGATATGGCCATGAAGATTAAGGAAGAAGTACAAAAATAGTGAGACGCCGGTTTCCTTACTGTAACTAGTTACCCGCCGTGGGTTGCTAACATTGTACCAGTGCCTAAGAAGGATGGCAAAGTACATATATGTGTGGATTACCGGGACCTGAACAGAGCCAGTCCGAAGGATGATTTCCCATTACCTCACATTGATGTATTGGTCGATAACACAGCTCAGTTCTCGGTATTTTCTTTCATGGATGGATTTTCTGGGTATAATCAGATCAAGATGTCACCCGAAGACATGGAGAAAACAACCTTCATCGCACGTTGGGGCACATTTTGTTACAAGGTAATGCCTTTTGGATTAAAGAATGTCGGTGCGACTTATCAGCGGGCTATGGTAACGTTATTCCACGATATGATCCACAAGGAAATTGAATGCTACTTGGATGACATGATTTCCAAGTCCCTTACTGAAGAAGACCATCTGGTAAATCTGCTGAAGTTGTTCAAGCGTATGAGAAAGTATCAGCTGAAGCTAAACCCCAACAAATGCACATTCGGGGTACGTTCTGGTAAGTTGTTGGGATTTATCGTAAGTGAAAAGGGAATTGAAGTTGATCCTAACAAAGTCAAAGCCATTCAGGAGATGCCTGCACCTAGGACTGAAAAGAAAGTTCGGGCGTTCTTAGGTAGATTGAACTACATATCAAGGTTTATATCTCATCTTACTGCAACCTGTGAACCCTTGTTCAAATTGTTAAGAAAGGAATAAACGGTCAGGTGGAACGAAGATTGTCAGAAAGCCTTTGACAAGATCAAGGAGTACCTGCAAGAACCTCCAATTCTCATGCCTCCAATTGAAGGAAGACCTCTGATAATGTACCTGACAGTATTAGAAGGATCAATGGGATGTGTGATGGGCCAACATGACGAGTCTGGTCGAAAAGAGTAAGCAATATACTACCTAAGCAAAAAATTTACCGACTGTGAACAACGTTATTCACTGCTCGAGAAAACTTGTTGTGCTTTAGCGTGGGCCGCTCGCCGACTAAGACAGTATATGTTGACTCACACTACTTTGTTGATCTCAAGAATGGACCCCGTCAAGTACATATTCGAGAAGCCAGCACTTACCGGAAGGGTTGCAAGATGGCAAATGATTCTGATGAAGTATGACATTCAGTACACATCTCAAAAGGCCATCAAGGGTAGTGTACTGTCTAACTATCTGGCTGAGCAACCCATTGATAATTACCAGCCCATGAGATTTGACATCCCTAATGAAGACAACATGTTATTAAAAGCAAAATATTGTGAAGAGCCTGTTCACACTGAAGGTCCTGATCCAGAAGAAGAATGGACTATGATGTTTGATGGGGCTGTCAATATGAATGGTCATGGAGTTGGTGCAGTGCTCATTACACCTAAAGGAGTTCATATGCCTTTCTCGGCAAAACTCACCTTTACCTGCACTAACAATGAAGCTGAATATGAAGCCTGTATCATGGGTCTTGAGGAAGCCATTGACCTCAGGATCAAGACTTTGAATGTATTCGGAGATTCAGCTTTGGTAATCAATCAAACCAATGGCAAATGGTACACCCACCAAGAGCATTTGATTCCATACCGTGACTACACGGGGAGATTATTGACTTTCTTCACAACAGTCAAACTTGAGTACATCCCTCGAGATGAAAATAAGTTCGCAGATGCGTTAGCTACCATTTCCTCCATGATCAAGGTTCAAACTGCAAATTATGTGCCTCGGATTTTGGTATCCAGACTAGACCGACCAACATACGTTTTCTCTATGGACATTGCTAAAGATGACAAGGCATGGTTCCATCTTAGAGGATCAGACATACCCACCAGGGGCATCATCCAATGATAAGAAGACACTAAGAAGGCTTGCCGATAGTTTCTTCCTTAATACTGACGGTTCATTATACAAGCGAAACTTTGACATGGTGCTACTCAGATGTGTCGATAAGAAAGAAGCAGACTTGCTGATGCACGAGGTGCATGAAGGATCTTTCGGTACCCATGTTGGAGGACATGCAATGGTTAACAAATTTTTAAAATCAGGTTACTACTGGATCACAATGGATGCAGACTGTTGTGCCTATGCCAGAAGATGCCACAAATGCCAGATCTACGCAGACAAAGTGCATGTGCCTCTGAATCCTTTAAACGTGATGTCCTCACATTGGCCCTTTGCCATGTGGGGCATTGACATGATTGGAAAGATCGAACCGACTGCTTCAAATGGCCACAAATTCATCCTGGTAGCCATTGATTACTTCACTAAATGGGTTGAAGCAGCTTCATATGCAAACGTCACCAGACAAGTGGTAGCCAGATTCCTGAAAAAAGACATCATTTGTCGATATGGAGTTCCCGAGTGAATCATTACTGACAATGGTTCTAATTTGAACAACAAAATGATGGCAGAACTGTGCTGGGACTTCAAAATCCAATATCACAACTCTTCTTCTTACAGGCCAAAAATGAATGGCATTGTTGAGGCGGCTAACAAAAACATCAAGAAGATTGTGCAGAAGATGGTGGTTACTTATAAAGACTGGCATGAAATGCTACCATTTTCCTTGCATGGGTACCGAACCTCAATCAGAACGTCCACTGGGGAAACACCTTATCAGCTTGTGTATGGTATGGAGACAGTCCTACCTGTTGAAGTTGAGCTACCCTCCTTATGGGTAATGATGGATGTAAAACTGAACGAAGCAGAATGGGTCCAGTCTCGGTACAATCAACTGAATTTGATCGAAGAGAAAAGATTAGCTGCAATTTGTCATGGGCAGTTTTATCAGAAAAGGATGAAGAAAGCCTTCGATCAGAAATTCAGGCTTCGGGAATACCAAGTAAGAGATCTTGTGCTGAAAAGACTCCTTCCTCCTCATACATACCACAAGGGCAAATGAACTTCAAACTAAGATGGTCCATTCATAGTAAAGAAGGTCTTCTCTGGTGGAGCACTGATGCTCACTATTATGGATGGCGAGGATTTCTTATCCCCTGTGAATTTAGATGCAGTTAAAAAATACTTCGCATAAAATGACCCGCTGGATATAAAAACAGAATGTAAGTCCAGGCAAAAATAGGGCATCCCGGCGAGTCAAAAACAGAATAAAAGACTCGAGCAAAAATAAGGGAAAAATCAGAAAAAATGTACACCCGCTGAGTTGAAAAGCTGCATTCGACAGCTCAGGCAAAAATGGGTATCCCGATGGATTGAAAACCCGAAAGGGAGATCCATGCAAAATCAGGGAATAAGCGAACCACTGCATTCTGAATTCATCTGTATTCCTCACAACACGGCAAGCTTCGAAAGGATAAAGCATCAATCAGAATCAACATTCTTCAAAAAGCAAGATAAGAAGAACGTCAAGGTCATACAGGTCATAGCAAAGGAAGTTCAATGGGGCGTCGCCAACATTGCCAACATTTTTATCATTTTATAGCAATCTCCTCATTTCAGGGGATTTGTTTCTTTGACTGTATTTGCCAATTCAGGGCACCCAAATTAATAAAATCAGAGTTTTCAGTCACACCTCGTTTTGTACATTTTTGTCTCGTTTGCAAAATGTCTAGTATTCATGATACAATACTTGCATAAAACCAATGAGCCATTTTTAATAAATGCTTGCGGGAAATATATTACTTTCAGGAAAGTCTAACTCCTATGACAGAATCCGGTAAGGGATACCTCGGGATACTTGTGCGTTTCTTTTGTCTTAACAGGATGCAGGTGTTCGATACCCAACATGGGGCACACCAAGCATGGAATCCCCAATATGATGCTTCCCAGAGGTTATCATCTCCCCAAGCAGTACCTGACAACTGTTACACATCAAGATGAGCAAGGAATTTCCTACTCCCCACCAAAGTTCCAGATCTCTCATCCTCAGCAAGGCTAATGGGAACTGTCTCCTTACAGAGTTTCCATTCTCTCCCTCAGAAGAGCGATGCCTGAAACCCATCCCAAGCGGAGTTGCTGAAGCTTCCTTCTCCCCAGCTGAGTTCTCCTCACAAATAGATATACCAATGATTTATTTCCCCAAGTAGAGTTCTCCCTCCTGGTGGATCTACCAATGATCTCTCCCCCAGTCGGGTTATTCCTTTCGAGCAGATCAGCCAGAGATCTTTATCCTAGCGGGATCCGAATCCCGGATCGGTTTCTCTTTTGCATAATCATAGCATTTGCATCATATTCACACAAAAAACGTAGCATTCCATCTAATACGGAGCATTACGGAAAAACTTCAAACATTTGCATGATCACAAGCCAGGTTCGAGCCAGTCACCTGCAATTACCATCAGTATTTCATCAGTAATATACAAATACATCCCCTGCAAATAAAAGCCAAAGTGCTCCCTTTTCACTCTCAAATACAGATACCTACATGCTCTTTTTGACACTCGTTCGTGTCATACTTCCCCAACAAGGTCGCCAGAACACTTTCTACCAGAAAATACTTGTTCATAACATGTTCTTTTCGACACCCGTCCGTGTCATCTTATCCCCACAGAAAGCCAAAGCATATCCTTTGCATTCCCGAAATAGATGCATGTTTATATAACACTTATTTGACACTCGTCCGTGTCATGCGTTCCCTAGCAAGTCGAATACTCGTCTGTATCTTGCTCATACTTCAACCACCAAACCAATACTCACTCATACTTATACAGAAGTCTTCGATACTTGTCCGTATCTTGTTTATATCACCCCTCAACAGATCTGACACTCGTCTGTGTTCTTTAGTTGGTACTCGTCTGTATCATCATCTCTGAACACGCGTCAGCTTTTGTTTCTACCGATACTCGTCCGTATCATGGTCCTAAGGATGCTCGTCCGCATCTTTAATTTATACACAGCGTCAAATACTTATACCTTTTATTCTTGAGTGTGAACACTCGTCCGTCTTTACCGTTCCCCAGTAAGTCACCAACAAAACCACTTCCTCCTATCCAACATTCGTCCTATGTCGTGATATTTTTGGCAGTTGTACCCTTCCAGGTGATCGTCCTTCACCTATGGATGATCGTCCCTCATCCCTTCCCCATAGGAGTCCCTATTAGCGAGCTATTTTTATATTTTTTTAGGCGAAGTATTTCTTGATTGCATCCGCATTCACAGGACGAGTTATCTCCTCACCATCCATAGTTGCAAGAAATAATGAACCACCAGAGAAGGCTTTCTTGACAACATATTGTAAACACCCCAAATTTTCCCTCACTCTTTATCACACCATGGCTTGTGATCTTTCATTTTTGCATAAGCATAAGCATATCACCTCATATTGTATTTTGTTTCATCTACATAGTTCAAGTTCATCTGCATCTAGGGTTTGTGATCTGAGCAATCCAAGAATCCATCTGAGCCATCCCAAAGGCCTCAAAGCTTTCCAAGAGGGTCCATGTGTGTTCTATAATCATATTATGCTCCCCAAAGTTCATGGAAGCCAAGAGATCACAAGAACTGACAAAGGCATGGAAGCAGAGCTAGGGTTTTCACTGCACAGATGACCAAAATTAGGGTTTTGGTTTCAGAGGCCTTAACTCCAAATTTTTGGGTCATTCTTATTTCTAATGGTCTTAATATGTTATAAGGATCATGTGTACCAAGTTTGATGAAGAAACTCATTGTGGAAGTCATTTGTTCACTGGGTAACTTCTTGAGCAAGTTAAGTCAAAATCAGGGCATCTGAGGCCCCCAACAATGGAACCAAAGAGGTATTTTTATCAAATTAAAGTTCTATGATCTTTATTTGATCTTAGAAATGGTTGGAAGTTCACAATATTGAAGAATTTTGAGCCAATTGCAAACTTGCCATTTTTGGAAATGACTTGAAATGCAAACTTTCCATTTTGGGAAAGTTTTTCAACCTCCTCTTTCATAACCAAAAATGCTTCAAATGAAAAATTCTTGGTCATGAAAGTTATAGATTGGGTCTTTCCCTTTTCAAAAAGTACAAGAACATGTATTGATTCATCATAGAACTCAAGATATGGCCTTTCAAAGTTGGCAAAAATCCTATAATTTCAAGTTTCATGTCAAAGAGGGATTTTGAATTTTGGCATGTTCAAGCATTCTAATGACTTCAAATGTACACAAACATTTCACAATATGTCAAATGAACTTCTAAACATTAGAATTATGCATTAAACCTAGGGTTTCCATGACTTGAACTTCAAGAAATCACAAAAGTGCCAAAACTCTCCAAAATTGCAAAATGCCTTGGATCCTTCCATCCACTTGTGCCAGCTGCATAATCTTGATTCTATGGCTCTCCATGAATCTTACTGAGGCCAGACACCCCAAAAAACCAGACCTGCCATGGCCCATACCTCAAGTACACAAATCTTGACTTTTTGCAAAACACCCCATACCAATCAGCCTGTGCCACAACAACTATCTGAGCAATCTCATTAGCTTAGACAAACATTATGCAAGCCATTTTATAACACACAAGAGCCTGAATCATTCCTCAACTCAGATTTCACAAAATTCATCAAAAAACTTCCTCTCTTCGAAATTCATCACACAACCACTGAAACTTCAATCTTTTTTCACCAATAATCTCCACATGACCTAAGGATCATTTCCCGCCCATCACCATAGCCTAAAACACAGCTAAACCAAAACACGATTTCTGGTGCAGTAGAGTTGAATCATCAAAACCAGTCATTGCAAGCTTGCTCTAAGCTCATCATCATCATCATGGAGTTCATTGGGGTGGATTTGAACCAAGAGAGAGGTCAGAAAGCTCAAGAACACAAAGCTTCAACTCAGGTAGCTATGATGAACAATTTTTCCAGAACTCTTATTTTAAGTTCTTAAATGCTTCTACATGTTTAGCTGATCATCCTGATATGTTTAGTTTTGAAAATGATTGAGAAATGAGCATGTATTGAACTTCTGAAAGTTTTATGTGATTTTCCGTTTTGCTTCGAATCTTGCTTTTGATGAAACATAAATGGATTTTGTTGCTGGATCCGTGTTTAGGGTTGTTAGTTGAGTGATTCTGGAGAGTTAGATGGTGTAATTTGACCTAGGGAAGAAGTTAAGGTGATTGGCCTACCGGATAAGATGATCGGAGCTAGCTCCGGTCACCTGAAAATGATTAGAACCCTAATTAGGGTTTGGCTGCCCAATTTAAATTCTGACCCTTGGATGTGTTTTAGCGCGTGTTTGAATGGTCCTGATTCACTCACTTAACCCTAATTCGTAATTAATTAAATTAATTCATTCATTTAGCCAGAAACAATCCCAGCCTTTCATCTGCGCACGCAGTCAAGCCCCCTTTGAATCTCACCCACTGGATCAGTTATTTTCATTTTTATTTGCATTTTCTTGCATAATTAATTTAAAATAGCAAAAAGCATTCAAAAAATATTTTCTTTTGCATTCTGACTTTAAATATTTTTCTCATTCCAAAAATGATTTTTATTTTATTTTTTGCATTAAAAAACATTTTTAAAATATTTAAATGTTATTTTTAATTAATTAAAGTATTTTAATTAATTAAAAATACATTTAAGTTTCTGAAAATCACCAAAAAAATCATGAAACATCCCAATGCATTTAGAAATATTTTCAAACTCTTCACACAAATTTATTTTTAGGTTTGATCATAGTTTGCCAATTTTCTTTGAATTAAGGGTCATAAAAATCATATTTTTGAACCCTAACTTTAAAAAAATCATTTCTGCCTAACCATGAAGAGTTTGAAGTTGATTATTTTTTAATTGTGTTTCATATTGCATGTAGTTTATAGGTCATTTCCTCATGAATTTATCTTGCATTTTCAAATTGATTTGCATTTTTCCCTTTGAACCACCCAAAAATCCTATAAAACTTAGGAAAATCATAACTTTTGATTGGTTAGGCTTCTGACTTTCTCCTTTGGGGTGTGACCTAATATGGGATTAGGTTTTGTTTGAACTTGGTTTCAATTTTTTATCATGTCATATGCTTCTGTCTTGTTCATTTGCATCTCACATGTCCATATAACCCTAATTTCTCATGTTCATTTGCATTCACCTTGCATATGCATCAACATGAACTTGCCATGACATTTCATGCATTCATATGTCATATTAGACATCTTAGGACATGTTAGAACCTTTTTTGATCATTTCTTCATCCATTTTCCATGATTAGTGTCGCTCCCGATAAATGAAACTAAGTCAAATAAGGGTACAGACGCGAACGGTCGGCGAAGGGGACAGTGAGAACACACAGCCGTGAACTCACTGGAGATGAATAGAGTCGCCAGCTAGGCATTTTTATCCCGGAGGAAAGGCAATGCTGCATAGGCCTAGAAAAAGATGGATAAGACGGCTTGCGAACCAGAGAGACTGAGAAAGGGGGTTGGTTACAACCTGGGAAGGTATTAGCACCCAGATTGTCCGTCGTACTCGACGGGATCCACGCTTAAAAGATTTGTGTTTTAAAGGGGTAGTGTCAGTGCAATCTGTGTGTAAAAGAGCTGGAAAAGAATGTACAGGTGTCAGTGTATAGTGTATAAGTGATATGAAGTATGAAAGTGTCAGTGTGAGGACAGAGTGAATTGCTCAAGATCATGAGGCTAAAGAATAAGGCTTAGAAAGAGGGGGAATGTACAGAGACTTTTGTTCGATAACCGTTAAGTTATGCCTACGTATCCTCTCGTGCAATGAGGAAGTCAGAACACCGTAGTTCGACCCAAAGAGACTGAAAGATGAATTGACTTGTGAACTGCTTACTAGCCTATGCTCAAGTGTATGATCTGTCTGGCACAGATGCAAACTGTCTTGCATTAGACGGAAGAAGCGAGTTCTCGTTTATGAGTGAAGGTGATGAGAAAAGAATCCCAGAGGAGACGATTATTGTTTGTTTTTGTGTTTTCAGTCTTTTATTGCTTTTGGATTTTGTCATAAGTTAATGAGCTTAAGCCTAAACCAATGGACTTAGTAAACTCATCACATCTTCCCTCTGATTAGGGGTAATGAGAGTACCTTAAGTGTGAAGTCAGCTTCTCACACTTAAACACCTTTGATGTAGGATTAAGATCATTAACCTACTTGTGATTATTTAGATGTTTTTGTTGTTTTTGTTTAGTGTTGAGTAATGAGATTAAGCCATAATCAAGGATTAAACGGACTCATTACACCATCCTAATAGAAGGATAATAGATGAGAATATTTAAGCTGAGGAAAGCTCCTCAACTTAATCCATGATTAGGGATTAAACTCATGACAAAACAAGCCTTTGATTAAGTGGATTTTATTAAATGGTATGATGATGAAGTGATTTTTATGGATTGTAAGACAACTTGAGGGGGACTTGTCCATTAACACTAGGGTTAGTCCTTCTTAACCAATTAAGGAAGAATTAGAACCCTAATGCAAGGCCCAAGTTACAAGTGTAATGTCTTGATGATTATTAAGTGGATTGATTAAAGGATTTAAACACATTAAGGGTTTAACACTTAGGATTAAAGTTATACACTCCATCCTAATAGAAGGATGCAGGCATAAGCTTAATCACAAAGCCTTGAAGCCTTTAGGGTTTAGTCCCTGATTATGAGGTGAGAAGAGAAAACTCAAAAAGACACAAAGGTAAAACTAAGAGGGGAGACTAATCAAAACCCTAATTCATTGTCATGCTTGGTTGTTCCTAAAGTTTGTGAGGTTTTCAAGAACAAATCTTCAAAGGCCACCAGGAAGCAGATGAACAGGATCAAGAGAAGCAAAGTGACTTGCTTCATTCAAGAAGTCAAGTCACTTGAAGAAAGAAAGGGGGAAGAACAAGGATGAGCAAGCTCAACCTCAAACACATATAGAAATGCAGCACTGGATGCAAGAGAGATGAAAAGAAAAGTTATGAGAAGTGAAGGCAAATTCACTCCTCAAGTTTACTTACCACCTGAAATGTTAGAAAGAAATGCAATGCAATGTTAGATGAAATGAAATGACAAGGTGCTAAACAAAACCAGAAGCATGTTGATGATGATAATGATGCTATGAGATGCTATAAACATGAGGAAGCACATGGGGATGTTCATACAAGATCATGGATGCAAATGATGCAAGCTAAGGAGCATGAATGAACATGAAAAGTTATGAAACATACAAGGCAAATGACATGGCAAACATGTGATGCAATGATCAAACATGCTTTATACATGCCTTAAGATGTCAAATGAGTCACAAGGATGCTTAAAATGATAGGACAAGTCATGTTATGCAAGAGAATGCAAGAGGGATGCAAATGAAAGCCCAAATTAGGGTTTATGAATCTAACAACAAACAAAAACCCAAAACAGAAGCAAACCCTAAGATAAAAAATGGAAAATGCCACACAAAGAAACCTTAAACCTATACTAAACCAAGGTCCAAAGGGGAGGTCTCAACTCTCAACCAATCTCAAGATATGATTTTTCTAAGTTATTAGGGTTTTTTAGGGTTCTTAACAAAATAAATGCCAAACAATTAGAAAATGCAAGATCAAATCATGGACATTTTATCCTATAAACTACATGCTAAACATAAAACAATGCAAGAAGAACCAATGTCCAACTCTTCTCAAATAGGCAGAAATGAATTTTTGAACTTATGATCAAAATAATGCACAAAATATGATTTAATTCAATGGAAAAATTCTTAACATGCATCAAGATCAAAAAAGAAATTTGGTTTGAAGGTTGGACAATGTTTCTAAATGTCTTAGAACACTTCATGAATTTTTTTGTAATTTTTAAATACCTAAAAGTATTTTTAATTAATTAATTTCCATTAATCAATTAAAAATAATCTTTTAAATATTTAAAAATACTTTTTTAATGATAAAAAATAAAATAAAAATATTTTTGGGTCTTAAAAATTAATAAAACTTTTAAGAAAAAGTTTCATAATTTTTAAGATATTTTTGCTATTTTTAAATAAATATGCAAATTAATTGAAAAGAAAATGAATAAAAATTAAATAAAAATGAAAGTCAAAGGAAAGGATGGCTGAGATGCAATCTGGGAAAGAAGCAATTGACTACGCGCCAGATCCTGTGGCCCACGTTTAAACTGACTTAAACCTAATTAATTAAATAAATTAAAGTGATTAGGGTTTAATGACCACATCTGGACCCTTCATGCGCGCGGCAAGTCAACGGGTCAGAGCAATCCTACGGACGAAATTCAAACTGCACTAATTACAGGGATTAAGCCCTAACCATTTTCAGGTGGCCGAAGAAGACCTCCGGTCGTCTTCTCCGGTGGGAAGTCCACCTGAAAATCTCCAAAACCTCTCAAAACGTATCAAAAATGAAAACTAAACACACCAAAATGATCCCCATGACCCCCTGAACTAAAACCCTAAGTCCAAACAAATTTCTTCTTCCTCAAAACCATGAATCGAACAGAACAAATTCTAGGGCACGCAGGTTTCAGAAGCAAATTAAATACTCAAATCAAAGCCATTTCAAAAACTAAGAACATCAGGATATTCAGTGGAGCATAAGGAACAAGTCTATAACATGAAAAACAATTTCTGGAAAAATAATTTTCAAGCTACCTGAGATTTGGAGCTTTCAACTTGAGGACTTTCTGGCCACTTCCTTCAGTGCAAACTACTCCACTTGATCCCCAGATGATGTTTGAATGCTCAAGAAGAGTTTATGTTGGCTGGATAATGAGTTTCGAAAGCTCCTGCTTCAAGCTCAGTCAGAAATGGCTATGGTGATTCTGGTAGTTTCAGGCCATTGTGAATGATGGTTTGTGGTCTAGATGATGTATGGAGAAGCTTTGCAAGGTTTGTTTGGCTGTTTGTGAGCTAGGGAGGGAGATTCGAAAGGAACTGCAAAATGAGGTGAAGAATGGCTATGGGGTGTTCTGGCTGATTCAGGCTTGTGTTCTTGCTGGTTTCTACTCAATGATGTATGGTGAGTTGAATGGTGAAAATGGTTTGAGTGTTTCTTGGCTGGGCAAAGAGATTCGAAGACAAATGCAATGTGGTGTGTTTTTGTGAATGTGTTGAATGAGAGAGTTTCAGCCTTGCTCCTTCATATCTTTGGCTTGCCAAGGGATATTGTATTATAATCCTATAGGTCAGATGATGTGACCTGGCCTATAGTGATTGGTAAGTTTACTTTTGCTCAAAATCCACTTTATGTGTAAGAGAGGTATGGTGAGGTGCTAGCTTGGTACAAAGCATGGGCTGGCGCAGCAAGGGTGAGGGAGAGGTCTAGCAAAGCTCAGCATCCAAGGCTGCAAGTTGTAAGAAGAATGATCATGAGTTTTTGCAAGTTGTGGCCTTTGGTTCACATGTGACTTCTTTGCCTAACCAAACATAAATCATGGGCATTCTTGGTTCAATTCTGATTTTCATGACTTAGAGAAAGTTTGTGTGCTGGTTTGAACTGAACTAGAGGTTGCAATTGGCTTTGATCCATGGTTTTGCAAAATTCTCACTTAGGGCATGCCTTGAAAATCAATGATTTTAACCAACTTTGTCACACCATAACTTTTGATCCAAGAAGAGTTTGATCATGTTCTTGTACTTTTTGAAAAGGGAAAGATGAGATCTACAACTTTCATGACCAAAGTTTTTCCATTTGAAGCATTTTTGGATCAATAATCAAGGCTTGAAAAATGATGCATTCTTGAAAAGTCAACTATGCCCAAAAAGTCAACATTTGCAAAAACCCTAAATTCTTGATTTCCATGAATTTCAACCTTCTTCCATGATCAAATAAAGATCATATACACTCAAAATGATGAAGATCACCCATTGGTTGGGTCATTGGGGGCCTCAGATGCCCTGATTTTGCACTGACTTGTCTGAAAAGTCAACCCTTGATCAGATGACTTCCCCATGGAATTTCTTCATGAAAATTGGTATGCATACTCCCTATACCATATAGAGGCCAATGGAAACAAGAATGACCAAAAAATTTGGAGTTATGGCCTCTGAAACCAAAACCCTAATTTTCAGTCAACTGTGCAGTCAAACCTGGCCCTGCATCCACTCAAACCCTAGTTCTTGTGATTCCTTTGCATTTTTGACTTTGAGGAGATGGAATATGATATAAGAACACACATGGACCCATTTGAAGTGATTGATGGCCTTTGGAGTGGCTCAAGAAGCTCTTGGACTGCTCAGATCACAAACCCTAGGTGCAGATGCCTTAGAAACTATCCAGTGAATCAAAAATGAGATATGAGGTGATATGATTGTGTTTATGTATATGAGAATGATCACAAGCCATGGTGAAATGAGTGAGGGAAAATTTGGGGTGTTCACAGCTGCCCCTATTCAAACATGAGTTAGCTGTGCAGGATGTAAGCAGCGGCTTAACAGGCAAACAAGGTAACTTGTGGTTGAATACCAAGGACAGTCCAAAATTTGCACTCACAGAAATGAAGAAGAAAAGGGATATAGATTGTAAGAGAAAATAAAGTATATTGTAAAGTGTGGGCGACGGAGGACGACCGTCGAGCAGAGGACGACTGCTGGGTAAAGTGTGTGAAAATAAAGCAATGACGGGGACGGCCGACATGCTGGGGATATAAGGTAAAGCTAAGACGGGGACGGCCGACTAGCTGGGGAAATAAGACTATGACGGGGACGGCCATCTGTAAAATTCTCTGGGAATTAATGAAACATGACGGGGACGGCCATCAAGTTCAAAAAGGTAAAGTAACCAACGATGGGGACGGCCATTGGGCTAAAAAGGAAAAGGGACCACGACGGGGACGGCCATCGGGTGAAAGAATAAATGAAATAAACAGATGATGGGGTACGGCCATCAAAGGTGAAGGACGATCACCTAGCAGGGGACGGCTGCTCTGTTGGGAATAAAAGAAATATGATGGGGACGGCCATCAAAGGTGGAGGACGACCACCTGGCAGGGTACGGCTGCCGAAAATATCGCGACATAGGACGGATGCCGGATAAAAGGTCAACGATGGGGACGGCCATCGGACGAGCATGATGGAGGACGACCATCAAGAAGTGGAGGACGACCACTCAGCAGGGGACGGCTGCTCTCAAGGTTTATCATAACACAGGACGAGTGTCAGATAAACAAAAATCGACAATGGGGACGGCCATTGGATAATAGTGATGAAGGACGATCATCAAAAGGTGGAGGACGACCACCTAGCAGGGGACGGCTGCTAAAATCAACGATGGGGACGGCCATCGGATGAGCATGATGGAGGACGACCATCAAGAAGTGGAGGACGACCACTCAGCAGGGTACGGCTGCTCTCAGGGTTATCATGACACAGGACGAGTGTCAGATAAGAAAGTTGATTGTTGGTAATCTACTGGGGATATAGTGAACACGGACGAGTGCTCACAACCAAGAAGGGAGAGTATAAGTGTTTGGTATTGTGTATAGATTAAAGATGCGGACGAGCATCCTTAGACTATGATACGGACGAGTATCATGATAGAAACAAATACTGACGCGTGTTCAAAGATGATGATACGGACGAGCATCAACTGGTTAACAGAGAACAAGGACGAGTGTTGAATCTGAAGGGACTCTTCTGGGGAATAGTAGACACGGACGAGTGTCTATATTCAAGAAGACATAAGTGTTTGACACGGTGTATGGATTAAAGATGCGGACGAGCATCCTTAAGACTATGATACGGATGAGTATCATGTAGAAACAAACATTAGACGCAATGTTCTGAGATGATGATACGGACGAGTACCAACTGGTTAACAAAGAACAAGGACTACTGTCGAATCTGTGGGGATATAAATGGTGTATACGAGATACGGACGAGTATCTGTATAAGTATAATATGAGTAGTGAGAATGGTGTATAGGTGGATGTTTATCTGCTGGGGAGAGTGACACGGACGAGTGTCAAGAGAGAAAAATATAATAATATTAACAAGTATATAGGTTGTAAAAGTGTAGGCGACTGCGCTGGGGAAATGACACGGACGGGTGCCGAGAAAGCGTATATATAGGTATGTGTGAGTGCAAAGATGGTGTCTTTGGCTTTCTGCTGGAGTTATGTGACACGGACGGGTGCCAGGAAGTATTAGTGATACGGGTGATTTTGTTTGTAAAGAGTGCTCAGGCGACTTTTCTGGGGAGTGATGATACAGACGGGTATCAAAAGGAAATATATACCGGTGTTTGTGATTTGTGAGGCAGCTGCTTTTGCTGGGGGCTCTGGTGGGGATTTCTGTACAGTGATGATGAACGGTTATTATTCACAAGTGTTGATTCAGAACACGGCTTATGATTATGCTATGCGTTGGATTTTTGCCGTAATGCTCCGTATTAGACGGAATGCTACGCTCTGAGGGGATACTATGATGCAAATGCCATGATTATGCAAAGATATCAAACCGGGATTCGGATCCCGTTGCCTGTGGAGATCTCTGGCTGATCTGCTTGAAGTGGATACCCCAGCTGGGGATGAGATCATTGGTAGATCCGATGGTGTATCTGCTTGGGGATATAGGTCGATGGTCGACATATCCTTATAATATGGGACCCAGCTGAGGTTTGCAGAAGTCTTCTGTACTCTGTTGTGACTTCTTCGTGCGTTGCTTTTCTGAATAGAGGCTGAGGATTCCGTGGGGAGATGATTCTCTGATTTCTGCATTCTGCTGAGGAAGAATGATTGGTACTACAGCTGGGGAAAGTAATGAGAGGCAACTCGGCTGGGGATAGAGCATTTCGGGTGCTGAAATTATCTGTTGGTCTGCCAGCTTGCTGAGATGTAACCTGCATGCCCCAAGTTGCGTTCTGGATACCTGCAATCCTTCAAAGATAAGGAAACGCACAAAAGATCCCGTGGTACCCTTTACTGGATTCCGTCATAGGAGTTAAGTACTTTCGAGAGTAATCATATTCCCTGTAAGCATGTTTTGTTATTATATATTTTTTTGGGGAAAAGCATCTGTATTCATGCAATTGATTTTTAGAGACATCAGACAGCCTTTGCAAATAAAAATATACAAAACGAAACATGACTGAAAAATCTGATTTTATTAATTCATGTGCCCTGAATTGGCAAGATACAGTCAAAGAAACATATCTCCTGAAATGAGGAGATTGTTACAAATTGGGAAACAAAGTGCTGGCAGTGTTGATGACGCTTTGAGGAGCTTCCTCTCCCGCTATGACTCGTATGACAATGACGTTCTTCTCGTCTTGCTTTCTGGAGAAAGTTGATTCTGATCGGAGCTTGATCCTTCCGAAGCTTACCAAGTTGCTGACAATACAGACGAATTCAGAATGCAGTTGTTCGCTTATTCCCTTGTTTTGCATGGATCGCCCTTTCGGGTTTTCAATCCATCGGGATACCCATTTTTGCCTGAGCTGTCCAATGCGGCTTTTCAACTCAGCGGGTGTACATTTTTTTCATTTATTTCCCTTATTTTTGCCCGAGTCTTTTATTCTGTTTTTGACTCGCCGGGATGCCCTATTTTTGCCTGGACTTACATTCTGTTTTTATGTCCAGCGGGTCATTTTATGCGAAGTATTTTTTAACTGCATCTGAATTCACAGGGGATGGGAAATCTTCACCATCCATGGTGCTGAGCATCAGTGCTCCACCAGAGAAAACTTTCTTTACCACGAACGGTCCTTCATAGTTTGGAGTCCATTTGCCCCTGTGATCTGTATGAGGAGGGAGGATTCTTTTCAGCACAAGATCTCCGACTTGGTACTCTCGAGGCCTGACTTTCTGATCGAAGGCTTTCTTCATCCTCTTCTGATATAACTGCCCATGACAGATTGCAACCAATCTTTTCTCTTCGATCAGACTCAGTTGTTCGTATCGGGCCCGAACCCATTCTGCTTCACTCAGTTTGACATCCATTAATACCCGTAACGAGGGTAATTCAACTTCAACAGGTAGGACTGCTTCCATACCATACACAAGTTGATACGGTGTTGCCCCAGTGGATGTCCTGATTGATGTGCGGTACCCATGCAAGGCAAATGGTAGCATTTCGTGCCAGTCTTTGTAGGTGACTACCATTTTCTGCACAATCTTCTTGATATTCTTATTTGCTGCCTCAACAGCGCCATTCATCTTTGGCCTGTAAGGAGAAGAATTGTGATGTTGGATCTTGAAGTCCCGGCATAATTCAGCCATCATCTTGTTGTTTAGATTGGAACCATTATCAGTAATGATCCGCTCGGGAACTCCATATCGACAGATGATATCCCTTTTCAGGAACCGGGCTACCACTTGCCTTATAACATTTGCGTATGAGGCTGCTTCAACCCACTTAGTGAAATAGTCGATGGCAACCAGGATGAATCTGTGGCCATTTGAAGTAGTTGGCTCAATCTTGCCAATCATATCAATGCCCCACATGGCAAAGGGCCAAGGTGAAGACATTATGTTCAAAGGATTTGGAGGCACATGCACTTTATCTGCATAGATCTGGCATTTGTGACATTTTCTGGCGTAAGCACAACAGTCTGCATCCATTGTGATCCAATAATAGCCTGATCTTAACAACTTCTTAGCCATTGCATGTCCTCCAGCATGGGTACCAAAAGAGCCTTCATGCACTTCATGCATCAGTAAATCTGCTTCCGTCTTGTCAACACATCTGAGGAGTACCATGTCAAAGTTCCTTTTGTATAAAGATCCATCAGTGTTCAGAAAGAAACTTCCAGCAAGCCTTCTCAAAGTCTTCTTATCATTGGAAGATGCCCCAGGTGGGTATGTTTGATCCTCCAAGAAGCACTTGATGTCGTGGAACCAAGGCTTATCATCTTCGACAACCTCCGCTGCAAATACATATGCTGGTTTTTCCAGTCTGGACACTGAAATCTGAGGTACAAAGTTAGCAGCTTGAACTTTGATCATGGACGAAATGGTAGCCAAGGCATCTGCCAACTGATTCTCGTCCCGAGGGATATACTCAAGTTTGACTGTTGTGAAGAAAGTCAGTAACCTTCTTGTATAATCCCTGTAAGGTATCAGATGATCTTGGTGTGTGTACCATTTTCTGTTGGTCTGATTGATTACCAAAGCTGAATCTCCGAATACGGTCAATGTTTTGATCCTGAGGTCAATGGCTTCCTCAAGACCCATAATACAAGCTTCGTATTCAGCTTCGTTGTTAGTGCAGTTGAAAGTGAGTTTTGCCGAGAAAGGCATGTGAACTCCTTTGGGTGTAATGAGTACTGCACCAACACCACGGCCATTCATATTAACAGCCCCATCAAACATCATAGTCCATTCTTTTCCTGGGTCGGGCCCTTTAGTATGAATAGGCTCTTCGCGATCTTTTGCTTTAATGGACATGATGTCTTCATCAGGGAAGTCAAATCTCATAGGCTGGTAATCATCAATGGGTTGCTCAGCAAGATATTCTGACAATACACTGCCTTTGATGGCTTTCTGAGAAGTGTATTGGATGTCATATTCTGTGAGGATCATCTGCCATCTTGCAACCCGTCCGGTAAGCGCTGGCTTCTCGAAAATGTACTTGACTGGGTCCATCTTTGAGATTAATAAGGTAGTGTGGGTCAACATATACTGCCTTAGTCGGCGAGCAGCCCACGCTAAAGCACAGCAAGTTTTCTCGAGCAGTGAATAACGTTGTTCACAGTCGGTAAACTTTTTGCTTAGGTAGTAAATTGCATACTCTTTTCGACCAGACTCGTCATGCTGGCCCAGCACACACCCCATTGACTCTTCCAATACTGTCAAATACATAATCAGAGGTCTTCCTTCAACTGGCGGCATGAGGATTGGAGGTTCTTGCAGATACTCCTTGATCTTGTCAAAAGCCCTTTGGCAGTCTTCGTTCCATCTGACCGTTTGTTCTTTTCTTAACAGCTTGAACAAGGGTTCACAGGTTGCTGTGAGGTGAGATATGAACCTCGAGATGTAGTTCAATCGACCTAAGAACCCTCGAACTTCCTTCTCAGTTTTCGGTGCAGGCATCTCCTGGATGGCTTTGACTTTATCAGGGTCAACTTCAATCCCCTTCTCGCTTACAATAAAGCCCAGCAGCTTACCGGATCGTACCCCGAATGTGCATTTGTTGGGGTTCAACTTCAGTTGGTACTTCCTCAGACGCTTGAACAACTTCAGCAGATTCACCAGGTGGTCTTCCTCTGTAAGGGACTTGGCAATCATGTCATCCACATAACACTCGATTTCCTTGTGGATCATATCGTGGAATAACGTTACCATAGCTCGTTGATATGTCGCACCGGCATTCTTGAGCCCAAATGGCATTACCTTATAGCAGAACGTGCCCCAGGGTGTGATGAATGTTGTCTTTTCCATGTCTTCAGGTGACATTTTAATCTGATTGTATCCTGAAAATCCATCCATGAAAGAGAATACCGAGAACTGAGCCGTATTATCCACCAATACATCAATGTGAGGTAATGGGAAATCATCTTTCGGGCTAGCTCTGTTCAGATCTCGGTAATCAACACACATTCTTACTTTGCCGTCCTTCTTAGGCACAGGTACTATGTTAGCAACCCACGGCGGGTAGCTAGTTACAGCAAGGAACCCGGCGTCCCATTGCTTTTGTACCTCTTCCTTGATTTTCATGGCCATGTCTGGACGAGTACGGCGTAGCTTTTGTTTGACTGGAGGGCACTCTTCTCTCAAAGGCAGCTTGTGCACAACAATATCGGTATCCAACCCTGGCATGTCTTGATATGACCAAGCAAATACATCCATATACTCTTGAAGTAGATCAACCAGTTGCTTCTTCACTGAGTCTTGCAGGCAGGCCCCGATCTTGACTTCTTTCACGTCTTCCTCTGTACCAAGATTGATCACTTCAACCTCCTCCTGGTGAGGAGTAATAACCTTTTCCTCTTGTCTTAACAACCTTGCTAGCTCTTCCGGAAGCTCATATTCTTCTTCAACCCCTTCATCAGCTTGATTGATCGGATTGTCAAAGTCATACGATGTCATAGCCGTGTTGTTGTCGGTGCTGTCAGGATGGCACTCTCTGCAAGGGTTTAATTGGTTCGTTTTAGTGATCTGATTTTAGTCTTATTTAGAAAAGTGAAATGAAGTTATCATTTTGAAAACACTGCCATTTATTTTTTGTACAAAAAAGAAAAATGGAAAAAACAGTGAACAGAAAAGAAAAAGACTCGTTTGCAAAAAGGATGTCTGATATTTCATTAATTGATCTTGTTTCCACAAAAGTACAGATGGCCCTGATTACAAAATGAGTCTTGTCATCTTGGGCAAGATGCAAGACTTTGATGCATGCTTATAAAAATACAGGAAATAATAATTACTCTGATCGAGTAACTCTTATAATTTCCTGGGAAGACCAGTTCGAGACACTGCTCCCCGGGATCTTCGGACGAATCCAATTCTCCAGATTGCGCTCCTCTTCCAGCCCGTCTTCCAGACAGTTGATAGCATCGGGGGTAAGCATCCCTCCACTGACAAAACCAGGCTCTCCAGCAGCCTTTGCTTGATGTTGAGTTGGTCTGTAACCCAACCCAAATTTGTCTTTCTTCTCTTCCACAGCTAAAACTTTGCCCCAACCCAGGGCAGTTCCTTCCTCAACAACCTTCCGGGCTTGTTGGTATGATGACATGGAGATCCCAAATACAGCAGATGCTTCATTGACATTCAAGGCTTCAAAACCTTGGCTCATTGTTTCATGGATCTCCCCATCCATTTCAATATACTTATAAGTAGCCAGATGGCTAACAAATATATCCTCCTCCCCGCAGATTGTGACAACTTGGCCTTCCCACTCATATTTTAACTTTTGGTGAAGGGTAGACGTTATTGCGCCGGCGGCGTGAATCCAGGGTCTACCCAACAAACAGCTGTAGGCGGGCTGAATGTCCATCACATAAAAGATAGTTTTAAAGGTCTGTGGGCCAATTGTCACAGGCAGCTCAATCTCTCCCAGAACCGATCTCTTTGAACCATCAAAGGCTCTTACCACCAGGTTGCTGGGTCTCAATGCCAATCCATCATATTCAAGCTTCACCAGAGCCTTCTTTGGCAAAACATTCAGGGATGAACCTGTGTCCACCAGCACATGAGAAAGGACAGCTCCTTTGCATTCCATGGTTATGTGCAAGGCTTTGTTGTGGTTGCGGCCATCCGCTGTCAAGTCAGTATTGGTGAACCCTAGCCCATTGCTAGCAGTAACATTTCCAACCACGGTTTCCAACTGGTTGACAGTAATCTCTTCAGGCACGTAAGCTGCGTGCAATACTTTGAGTAGTGCATTCCGATGGGCTTCGGAGCACATAAGCAGTGAGAGGATAGAGATTTTGGATGGCGTTTGGTGAAGCTGATCCACAATTTTATAATCACTCTTTTTGATGATTCGCATAAACTCATCAACTTCTTGATCGAACGGTGTCTTCAAGGCTTCTTTAACAGCTTGATCTTCCTGCACCGGGCTCTTTCCTTTTGCCTTGGCAGCAGCTTCTGCTTCGGCAGTAGGTCTTTGAATTGGTGGGGCGAAGAGACGTCCGCTTCGAGTGAAGCCTCCGCCTCCCCCCACATTATCTACTTGTGGTGCAGGTGTTGATGTTTCAAGAGTGATTCTTTTTCCTTCGCAGTATATGTCAGAGCCATAGTGCCAAGGGATGGCCCTATTGCTTTCATATGGTACTGGTCCAGGCACCGTGACGGTAACTGGATTGATTGATGCTGCTGAAGGGACTGTAATTGTTTGTGGATCATAAAAGATTGTAACTGGTGCTCTGATGGGAGCAGCACCTTCTGAATGGTAGGCAGAGTTGTTTTCAGGATCATAAAATATGGTGACAGTAGAGACATCTTCATGATTGATTGCTGGTGTTGTAGGAGATAATGGTGGAAGAACGGATGCTGTTGTTGTAGGAGTCTCAAAATGGAGTGAAGCTGATGTTGTAGAAGAAACATTTGTTGAAAACTGATCAGTTGAGGTGATAGATGAAGTACTTGTTGACGAAGCCGAAGAATTGTCAGGAACAATAGTTGTTGCAGTTGTAGGAGGTTCTGAAACCGTTGTTGATGAGGTTGCTGGATTTGTTGGAAATGATGTAGTGATCTGAAGTTGGCCACTCTGAATAAGGCCATCTATGCCATTCCTCAAATTATCGCATCCATTGACCTAGATATTGCAGTAAGCACAACCCAACTCACACCCCGGGAATATTTGACATTCCAAGAGCTGAGCTTTGATTTCCACCAACGGTGTCCTGATCTGTCCCACACTGGTTATTAAATAAGACGGACTGTCTTCTTCAATAGCGTTAATCCTAGGACCACCGTGATTTGGCATGGGGTTTTTATTGACATTGGGCGGCGGTGCGAAATTCAGAGCCTTGGAGTCTACCAAGTCTTGTACCTTCATATGCAGAGCCCTGCATTTTTCTGTACTGTGGCCAGGTGCGTTTGAATGGAAGGCACACCTAGCATTGGAGTCATAGTTCCTTGGTAGACTGTTGGGATCCGGAGGTGCCAACGTTCTTAGCTCAACCAGGTTGAGTTTCAGAAGTTGTGGCAGCAAAGTAGCATATGGCATTGGGATCGGATCGATCACTCTGTTAGCTTGAGATGGCCTTTGTTGGAATGGCCTTTGTTGACTGTTGTTGCTGTTGTTGTTGTAATTTCTTGGAGGATACTGATTTTGCTGATGGTACTGAGGTTGTGGCTGATAGCTTTGTTGAGGAGGTTGATAGACTGGCTGGGGATGAACGGGAGCAGGGATGGTGACTGCTGCTATTGATCTTTGAGCATATTGGGGCCTGCCCCTGTTGGTGTGGATGGCGTTGGTCTCGCCAGTTCTTCTCGGGCCTGCAAAAGGCTTCCTTGCATTACTGGACGAGCTTGCACCATTGTCTGAGATCTTTCCCATTTTCAACAGGCTTTCAATTCTCTCCCCAGCTATGACAACATCCGCGAAGCTAGTGGAAGAGAAAGCAGCTAACCTGTCAATATAGGTTCCCTGAAGGGTATTCATGAACATATCTGCCATTTCCCTTTCAGACATAGGGGGTTGAACAGCAGCAGCCAATTGCCTCCATCTCTGGGCATATTCTCGGAAACTCTCCCTTGAAGACTGTGACATTCCCATTAGGAGGGTCCTGTTGGGTGCCATGTCTAAGTTATATTGATACTGTCTGATGAAGGCCTCTGCCAGGTCCTTCCAGCATCTAATAGTTGCCCTTGTCAGGTGAGAGTACCATTCTCTTGACGCTCCAGTCAAACTGTCCTCGAAATAGAACATCCAGAGCTTCTCATCCATCGTATAGGCCTTCAGCCTTCCCAGAAATGATTGTAGATGAGTCCGGGGGCATGAAGTCCCGTTGTACCTTTCGAAACAAGGAGGCTTGAACTTATGGGGGATCCTGACCCCGTCTACCAAGCCCATATCCATCACGTCAAAACCCAAAGAATTTTGAGATTCTAAGGACCTCAACTTCTCAGCTATTTCCTCCAACCTTCTATCATAAGCTTCTTCTCCAGCACCCATTACTGTAAACTGGTCTTCTTGAGGGTCTTCCTGAAGTACCCTGGCTGCAGTGGCTGTGCCTTGAACATTTGCGGGAATGTTGATCTCAGGATGCAAATGTGGTCCAAACACAGGGGGATTAACATGGGGTTGCACCCTTTCATTGTTACTGGTGCCGGCAGTCCCTATATGTGGATCCTCTTGATTCTGCCTTTCCACAATGGCCCTCAGTCTCTCCTGGCTCTGAGCCATGTTGTTCATAACTTCCATGAACTGCGTCATCTGCGTTCTCATCTCCAATCTTTCGTTTGCCATCTGATTTCTGACCTCTGCTAGGTCCTGCTGTACCTGATCCATTTGAATTCCCGGAAGGTTATTTCGGGTTGGATAACGGTGCGGCCGGTTGAGGGGAAATACTCGGCGCCTAGCAATAGTTCCTGAACATCACAACAGAGGTTAGCAACAACAAAACAAAAACCTACAAAACAAACAAAGGGTTAGCATGCAATGCAGTTATGCTTATTTGTTCTCAAGGTATCCGGTTTGGCCTTCAGTTTTGACCCTTCCAGACCCTCGAAGATGCTGTTGATGTTGCTCTTGAAGTGAACTTGAATGGAACAAAATAACACAAATATATTACAGAAGGTGAAACAATACAACTTGTTCATTTTACAACACAAGCCCCCAAAGGGGGTCGAAATACATCATAAGCAAAATAAAAAGTACAATGAATAAAAGCAACAACAAACAAATGGTCAAACACCAAGACCAAACTCATCCTCACGAACTTCCTTGAGAAGTGCTTCGGTCACAGGATCAGCCGGACGCTCCGTAAGATTCCTGATGAGAAGGTTCCGGGTTGCAACAGCTGCCGCCAGCTTTTTGTGCTGAGTTTGGTCCTTGGACCTCTTCACCCCTGCTTTGATCTTCAGCTCTGATATCTCCCTCTGGGCTGCTGCCAGGGCTTCTTGCTGTTCTTTTGCACTAGCTTCCAGTTGATCCATCTTGTCTTGAACTCTCTTGTCCTCCTGGGTACGAGCCTCGGTGATCCTGACCCACCGGGCTTGACTCTCTTTCAAATACAAATCTGTTCTTGCTCTCTGGAACTGGGCTTCTTTACAAGCATTCTTCAGAATTTGTTCACCCGCTTTTGACTTTTTGATGTAATCCCCAGACTTTTCAATCTTAGTCAAGTGCTCTATTCTCAACTTCTCCAATCTCTCAATCTCCCTTGTACCTTCACTCCTCTCCCGGAGGGTCTTCTGCAAAGCCTGGGTTAGCTTCTCATTTCTTTCCTTCAAGCTCTCAAACTCCTCCAAACTGATGGTGGCAGGGGGAGGTGCTGAAGATGACTCAGGCATGTCTTCTATGGTAAAGGGCATCCCAGAGAATTGGGCCCTGGCACGGGACCACTCATAATATTGTGCTGATGCCACATTATTGCACTTCCCCAGAACGGTGACTCCCTTGGTTTGAACATGATCCCAGGCCCAGGCAGCCTGCCTAACAACAGTCAAACTGATCTTGTTCTCACAATAGAGAGTCTCCACCAAGTCCTGTGCCTTAGGAGTGTGGACCAATGCATAGCCCAGTTGCCTCCTGAACAGCAAAGGGTTGTAATTGATACTACCCTTGACCCCTATTAAGGGCACATTAGGAAAATGCCCACAGCTGGTGATGATATCTCTGCCCTTGGTGCCCTGAGTACACCATCTGATATCTGCTGAAGTTAGAACAGTGAGTCTTTTAGCCCAGTTACTCTGCTGATGAGGGTTGAGAAATGCATCTGTTCTGGGTAGATGCTTGAGAAGCCAAGCATGGAACAATGGAGCACAACACCTCACTAGTCTTCCCCTCTGTTTTTCATTCCTCTGATGCACTGAATAGTAGAGATCCCCCAATAAAGTTGGCACTGGGTTCTTCGGGATGAACAGATGGATGGCATTCTTGCTAATGAATCGAGGCTCATCTGCAAACAACACAATTCCATATATGCACAAGGCCAGCAGAGCACAAACAGCTTTCCATTCTCCTAGTGAAGCTTTCAAGATAGCTTGAGAAATTAAGAAGTCCAGATGAAAACCAGGGATCCCAGCTTTAGAGGTCATATGCTGCTCAATTAGGACAGGCTCCAGATGTAAAGCTCTTGCTACCTCTCCATTGCTAGGAAAGACCATCTCAGGGTTGAAAGGGATTTCTCTCCTGATAGGCATACCAACTAATGAGGAGTACTCTTCCAATAAGGGACCCAACTGAAAGTCTTGAAAGGTGAAACATCTCAGTGGGGGATCATAGAACTGAATGCAAATGTGGATGAGGCTCCTCTGTGATGGGTCCAGATCCACAACCAAGTCAAGTATATCTCCATAGTTTTCTCTGAACAAGGATATGTGGTCTGGAGTGATCAGGGTTTGAATCCTCCTGATGTCTGATAATTCTGGTTGGAAGAAGTGATAGGTGATGTTGCTCTTTTTAGGAGCCATGATGCTGAGACTGAGCAGAGACAGGTGCTGAGGCTGATGCTGAAGTAATGAGCCACTGATTGGCTGGTGCTGGTGATAACTGAAGCAGATAGCTAAACTGAAGCAGGTGCTGGTGAAGATGGGCCAATACTGAAGATGGGGTCAAAACTGGCCAAAAATAAAGATGGATACCCTGAAACACAAATAAGCAAATGTCAATATGATGCAATGATTATGTATGCAAATGATATGCAAGGGTCTGTGACTGAGCTGGATCTGGCCAAAATATTATGATACAGGTCCAAGTGTGTTCAAGAATTCCAGATGGAGGTCTATAAATCCGGTAACCAAGGTGGGGGACTCAAATAAAGAGCCACATGTCCAGGGTTTTAGAATCACAAGAACTATCCAACATGTAGTATTCTTAACAAACCAAAGTAACAGGGTATTCTGAGGTCAAGGTACCTGCAAACCTGTAAACAACCCATCCCCCTCACAGGTGGTGTTCTAAAACAAGGATCCTCAGACTTGGATCTGTTATGAGAAGTGTAAACACTTCTAACCCGGAGGTACAGTGTTTACAATAACCATAACAATTCCTCCTCTAATTCACCTCAGTTTCTGAAGGTCAATACTAAAGGTCATCCAGACTTAGCAGGCTTCCCAGATAGCCCTAGCATTGCAGGAAATCTGCAACACAGAGTTCTCAAGAAGAAACCCATATCTGAACCGTGTTTCATATTCCCGCACCAGACCGAAATGGAATGGGAAAGAATATGATTCACTCTAGCCTAGGTGTCACTCAGGTCCCAGGTATAGGACCTCAACACTCAATGAAGTGCCCACCCACCAAAAGAAAACCAGATCCAGCCAGCAGTTCAGTATGACAATATGATATATACAAACGCAATAAAGAAAGCAGTAAAGTAAACTGTACGTAAAGCAATAAATAAGCACAAATAAGCACATAACACCCCAGTAAACACAAATCAATCAAGCGCTAGGAGGAACCCACAAAAAGAACCAGAAGCCCTGGTTGCAATATAAGGGTCCCCAGCAGAGTCGCCAAGCTGTCGCTCCCGATAAATGAAACTAAGTCAAATAAGGGTACAGACGCGAACGGTCGGCGAAGGGGACAGTGAGAACACACAGCCGTGAACTCACTGGAGATGAATAGAGTCGCCAGCTAGGCATTTTTATCCCGGAGGAAAGGCAATGCTGCATAGGCCTAGAAAAAGATGGATAAGACGGCTTGCGAACCAGAGAGACTGAGAAAGGGGGTTGGTTACAACCTGGGAAGGTATTAGCACCCAGATTGTCCGTCGTACTCGACGGGATCCACGCTTAAAAGATTTGTGTTTTAAAGGGGTAGTGTCAGTGCAATCTGTGTGTAAAAGAGCTGGAAAAGAATGTACAGGTGTCAGTGTATAGTGTATAAGTGATATGAAGTATGAAAGTGTCAGTGTGAGGACAGAGTGAATTGCTCAAGATCATGAGGCTAAAGAATAAGGCTTAGAAAGAGGGGGAATGTACAGAGACTTTTGTTCGATAACCGTTAAGTTATGCCTACGTATCCTCTCGTGCAATGAGGAAGTCAGAACACCGTAGTTCGACCCAAAGAGACTGAAAGATGAATTGACTTGTGAACTGCTTACTAGCCTATGCTCAAGTGTATGATCTGTCTGGCACAGATGCAAACTGTCTTGCATTAGACGGAAGAAGCGAGTTCTCGTTTATGAGTGAAGGTGATGAGAAAAGAATCCCGGAGGAGACGATTATTGTTTGTTTTTGTGTTTTCAGTCTTTTATTGCTTTTGGATTTTGTCATAAGTTAATGAGCTTAAGCCTAAACCAATGGACTTAGTAAACTCATCACATCTTCCCTCTGATTAGGGGTAATGAGAGTACCTTAAGTGTGAAGTCAGCTTCTCACACTTAAACACCTTTGATGTAAGATTAAGATCATTAACCTACTTGTGATTATTTAGATGTTTTTGTTGTTTTTGTTTAGTGTTGAGTAATGAGATTAAGCCATAATCAAGGATTAAACGGACTCATTACACCATCCTAATAGAAGGATAATAGATGAGAATATTTAAGCTGAGGAAAGCTCCTCAACTTAATCCATGATTAGGGATTAAACTCATGACAAAACAAGCCTTTGATTAAGTGGATTTTATTAAATGGTATGATGATGAAGTGATTTTTATGGATTGTAAGACAACTTGAGGGGGACTTGTCCATTAACACTAGGGTTAGTCCTTCTTAACCAATTAAGGAAGAATTAGAACCCTAATGCAAGGCCCAAGTTACAAGTGTAATGTCTTGATGATTATTAAGTGGATTGATTAAAGGATTTAAACACATTAAGGGTTTAACACTTAGGATTAAAGTTATACACTCCATCCTAATAGAAGGATGCAGGCATAAGCTTAATCACAAAGCCTTGAAGCCTTTAGGGTTTAGTCCCTGATTATGAGGTGAGAAGAGAAAACTCAAAAAGACACAAAGGTAAAACTAAGAGGGGAGACTAATCAAAACCCTAATTCATTGTCATGCTTGGTTGTTCCTAAAGTTTGTGAGGTTTTCAAGAACAAATCTTCAAAGGCCACCAGGAAGCAGATGAACAGGATCAAGAGAAGCAAAGTGACTTGCTTCATTCAAGAAGTCAAGTCACTTGAAGAAAGAAAGGGGGAAGAACAAGGATGAGCAAGCTCAACCTCAAACACATATAGAAATGCAGCACTGGATGCAAGAGAGATGAAAAGAAAAGTTATGAGAAGTGAAGGCAAATTCACTCCTCAAGTTTACTTACCACCTGAAATGTTAGAAAGAAATGCAATGCAATGTTAGATGAAATGAAATGACAAGGTGCTAAACAAAACCAGAAGCATGTTGATGATGATAATGATGCTATGAGATGCTATAAACATGAGGCAGCACATGGGGATGTTCATACAAGATCATGGATGCAAATGATGCAAGCTAAGGAGCATGAATGAACATGAAAAGTTATGAAACATACAAGGCAAATGACATGGCAAACATGTGATGCAATGATCAAACATGCTTTATACATGCCTTAAGATGTCAAATGAGTCACAAGGATGCTTAAAATGCTAGGACAAGTCATGTTATGCAAGAGAATGCAAGAGGGATGCAAATGAAAGCCCAAATTAGGGTTTATGAATCTAACAACAAACAAAAACCCAAAACAGAAGCAAACCCTAAGATAAAAAATGGAAAATGCCACACAAAGAAACCTTAAACCTATACTAAACCAAGGTCCAAAGGGGAGGTCTCAACTCTCAACCAATCTCAAGATATGATTTTTCTAAGTTATTAGGGTTTTTTAGGGTTCTTAACAAAATAAATGCCAAACAATTAGAAAATGCAAGATCAAATCATGGCCATTTTATCCTAGAAACTACATGCTAAACATAAAACAATGCAAGAAGAACCAATGTCCAACTCTTCTCAAATAGGTAGAAATGAATTTTTGAACTTATGATCAAAATAATGCACAAAATATGATTTAATTCAATGGAAAAATTCTTAACATGCATCAAGATCAAAAAAGAAATTTGGTTTGAAGGTTGGACAATGTTTCTAAATGTCTTAGAACACTTCATGAATTTTTTTGTAATTTTTAAATACCTAAAAGTATTTTTAATTAATTAATTTCCATTAATCAATTAAAAATAATCTTTTAAATATTTAAAAATACTTTTTTAATGATAAAAAATAAAATAAAAATATTTTTGGGTCTTAAAAATTAATAAAACTTTTAAGAAAAAGTTTCATAATTTTTAAGATATTTTTGCTATTTTTAAATAAATATGCAAATTAATTGAAAAGAAAATGAATAAAAATTAAATAAAAATGAAAGTCAAAGGAAAGGATGGCTGAGATGCAATCTGGGAAAGAAGCAATTGACTACGCGCCAAATCCTGTGGCCCACATTTAAACTGACTTAAACCTAATTAATTAAATAAATTAAAGTGATTAGGGTTTAATGACCACATCTGGACCCTTCATGCGCGCGGCAAGTCAACGGGTCAGAGCAATCCTACGGACGAAATTCAAACTGCACTAATTACAGGGATTAAGCCCTAACCATTTTCAGGTGGCCGGAGAAGACCTCCGGTCGTCTTCTCCGGTGGGAAGTCCACCTGAAAATCTCCAAAACCTCTCAAAACGTATCAAAAATGAAAACTAAACACACCAAAATGATCCCCATGACCCCCTGAACTAAAACCCTAAGTCCAAACAAATTTCTTCTTCCTCAAAACCATGAATCGAACAGAACAAATTCTAGGGCACGCAGGTTTCAGAAGCAAATTAAATACTCAAATCAAAGCCATTTCAAAAACTAAGAACATCAGGATATTCAGTGGAGCATAAGGAACAAGTCTATAACATGAAAAATAATTTCTGGAAAAATAATTTTCAAGCTACCTGAGATTTGGAGCTTTCAACTTGAGGACTTTCTGGCCACTTCCTTTAGTGCAAACTACTCCACTTGATCCCCAGATGATGTTTGAATGCTCAAGAAGAGTTTATGTTGGCTGGATAATGAGTTTCGAAAGCTCCTGCTTCAAGCTCAGTCAGAAATGGCTATGGTGATTCTGGTAGTTTCAGGCCATTGTGAATGATGGTTTGTGGTCTAGATGATGTATGGAGAAGCTTTGCAAGGTTTGTTTGGCTGTTTGTGAGCTAGGGAGGGAGATTCGAAAGGAACTGCAAAATGAGGTGAAGAATGGCTATGGGGTGTTCTGGCTGATTCAGGCTTGTGTTCTTGCTGGTTTCTACTCAATGATGTATGGTGAGTTGAATGGTGAAAATGGTTTGAGTGTTTCTTGGCTGGGCAAAGAGATTCGAAGACAAATGCAATGTGGTGTGTTTTTGTGAATGTGTTGAATGAGAGAGTTTCAGCCTTGCTCCTTCATATCTTTGGCTTGCCAAGGGATATTGTATTATAATCCTATAGGTCAGATGATGTGACCTGGCCTATAGTGATTGGTAAGTTTACTTTTGCTCAAAATCCACTTTATGTGTAAGAGAGGTATGGTGAGGTGCTAGCTTGGTACAAAGCATGGGCTGGCGCAGCAAGGGTGAGGGAGAGGTCTAGCAAAGCTCAGCATCCAAGGCTGCAAGTTGTAAGAAGAATGATCATGAGTTTTTGCAAGTTGTGGCCTTTGGTTCACATGTGACTTCTTTGCCTAACCAAACATAAATCATGGGCATTCTTGGTTCAATTCTGATTTTCATGACTTAGAGAAAGTTTGTGTGCTGGTTTGAACTGAACTAGAGGTTGCAATTGGCTTTGATCCATGGTTTTGCAAAATTCTCACTTAGGGCATGCCTTGAAAATCAATGATTTTAACCAACTTTGTCACACCATAACTTTTGATCCAAGAAGAGTTTGATCATGTTCTTGTACTTTTTGAAAAGGGAAAGATGAGATCTACAACTTTCATGACCAAAGTTTTTCCATTTGAAGCATTTTTGGATCAATAATCAAGGCTTGAAAAATGATGCATTCTTGAAAAGTCAACTATGCCCAAAAAGTCAACATTTGCAAAAACCCTAAATTCTTGATTTCCATGAATTTCAACCTTCTTCCATGATCAAATAAAGATCATATACACTCAAAATGATGAAGATCACCCATTGGTTGGGTCATTGGGGGCCTCAGATGCCCTGATTTTGCACTGACTTGTCTGAAAAGTCAACCCTTGATCAGATGACTTCCCCATGGAATTTCTTCATGAAAATTGGTATGCATACTCCCTATACCATATAGAGGCCAATGGAAACAAGAATGACCAAAAAATTTGGAGTTATGGCCTCTGAAACCAAAACCCTAATTTTCAGTCAACTGTGCAGTCAAACCTGGCCCTGCATCCACTCAAACCCTAGTTCTTGTGATTCCTTTGCATTTTTGACTTTGAGGAGATGGAATATGATATAATAACACACATGGACCCCTTTGAAGTGATTGATGGCCTTTGGAGTGGCTCAAGAAGCTCTTGGACTGCTCAGATCACAAACCCTAGGTGCAGATGCCTTAGAAACTATCCAGTGAATCAAAAATGAGATATGAGGTGATATGATTGTGTTTATGTATATGAGAATGATCACAAGCCATGGTGAAATGAGTGAGGGCAAATTTGGGGTGTTCACAATTAGCATTCATTTCATTTCATAAACTTTCATGTGTTTTCAAACTTCAAAGCATGTCTCCTTTGCATCTCATCTTTGTATGATCACACATATGCATTTGGTATGCCTTTGCATCATCATTACATGATATTTGCACAACATAAGAACTTCTGACTTTGGTCATTTCATCTCATCTCATCTCATTTCACTTCATTTCTTTATGCTTTATACCTTATGCATCCATGCTAACTTTTCAGATTTTGGTAAGTTATTTTGGGAGGTGGATTTGCCTTCACCTCTCACTTCTTCTTATCTCTTTCATTTGAATTTTAATATGTCTTTGAAGTGAACTTTTTCACTTATGTCACATCTCACTTTCTTTCTTCAAGTTACTTATCTTCTTCAGTGAAGTAAATAACTTGTTCTTCTTTCTCATCCTCCTTTCATCTGCTTCTTCCATTGGTGGATTCCTTGAAGATCTTTCTTAAGCCTTACAAACCATAGGAACATCCAAGCATGATAATCTTAGGGTTGTAATTAGTCCCCCTTATCTTTTTACCTTTGATTCTCCTTGAGTCTCTCTTCTTATCTCAATAATCAGAGACTAAACTCTTAAAGTTTTAGGACTTTGGAATTAGGGTTATGCCTGCATCCTTCTCTTAGGATGAAGTGTATAGCTTTAATCCTAAGTGTTAAACCTTTAATTTGTTTAAACCTCTTAATCAAATCATCTTAATAACCATCAAGACTTTATCTTGTAACTTGGGCCTTACATTAGGGTTTTATCTCTTCCTTATGGTTAAGAGGGACTAACCCTAGTGTTTAATGGACAAGTCCCCCTCAAGTTGTCTTACAAACCATAAAATCCATTTCTTAATCTCATCCATTAATTAAAATCCACTTAATAAAGGTTTGTTAGCTAATCAATTTAATCCCTAACCATGGATTAAGTTGATGTATCTTCCTCAGCTTAAGTGTTCTCATCTATTATCCTTCTATTAGGATGGTGTAATGAGCCCACTAATCTGTGATTAGAGATTAAACTCATTACTTAACACTAAACAAAAACCCAAAAAAATATCTTAATAATTACAAGTAGGTTAATGATCTTAATCCTACATCATCATAGTAATTAAGTTGAGATGCTTATCTCATACTTAAGTATTCTCATTATCCCTAATCAGGGAGGATATAATGAGTTTACAAGCCCTTGATTTAGGCTTAAGCTCATAATACTATGCAAAATACCAAAAACAATAAAAAATTGAAAACAACAAAAATAAACAATAATCGTCTCCTTCGGAATTCTTTTCTCATCACACTCATTCACAAACGAGAACTTGCTTCTTCCGTCTAATGCAAGACAGTTAGCACTCGAGCCAGACGAATCATACACTTGAGCATAGGCAAACAAGCAGTTCACAGTCAATCTTTTTTCAGTCTCTTTGAGTTGAACTACGGTGTTCTGACTTCCTCATTGCACGAGAGGGTACATAGGCATAACTTAACAATTATCGAACAAAAGTCTCTTTGTGTTCCCCCTCTTTCAGCATTCTTTTATAAGCCTCAGCTCCTGAGCATTCACCTTTTGCACTGACACTTGTATATTCTTTTCCAGCTTTTGTACACAGATAGCACATACACCTACCTCTTTAAACACAAACTTTTAAGCGTGGATCCCGTCAAGTACGACGGACAATCTGGGTGCTAATACCTTCCTAGGTTGTAACCAACCCCCTTTCTCAGTTTCTCTGGTTCGCAACCGTCTTATCCATATCTTTCTAGGTTTATGCAGCGTTACCTTTCCTTCGGGATAAAAAAGCCTAGCTGGAGACTCTATTCAGTTCACTTCATTTTCTCTTTTCGCCGACCGTTCGCGTCTGTACTTTGTTTGACCTGGTATCTTTTCGGGGGAGCGACACATATGTGCCATCATAGTTTGGAATCCACTTGCCCCGAGAATCTGTAATGAAAGACTGGATCTTTTTGAGCACGAGGTCGCCTTATCTGAATACAAGAGGTTTGACCTTCTTGTCAAAAGCTTTCTTCATTCTTTGCTGGTACAACCGACCATGACACAAAGCTGTTATTCTCTTTTCCTCAATTAAATTCAACTGATCAAATCTACTCTGACACCATTCAGCCTCAGTCAACTTAGCTTCCATCAGAACTCTCATTGATGGGATCTCAACCTCGATGGGGAGCACTGCTTCTGTACCATAAACAAGTGAGAAAGGGGTTGCCCTGTTGAAGTGCGGACAGATGTACGATACCCATACAAAGCAAAAGGGAGAATCTCATGCCAGTCCTTATACGTCACAACCATCTTCTGAATAATCTTCTTAATATTCTTATTCGCAGCTTCAATAACCCCATTCATCTTCAGTCTATAAGGAGAAGCATTATGGTGTTGAATCTTGAATTCTTCACAAAGCTTTTTCATCATTTTATTATTCAAGTTCAAACCATTATCAGTAATGATTCTATTCGGAACACCATATCTGCAGATAATGTTATTCTTGATTAAATGAACCACAACTTGCTTGGTCACATTAGCATACGATGTCGCTTCCACCCACTTAGTGAAGTAGTCAATTACCACAAGAATAAAACGATGTCCATTCGAAGCCTTGGGTTCAATCATACCAATCATGTCAATTCCCCACATAGAGAAAGGCCATGGGGAAAGAAATCACATTGAGATGAGTTGGTGGCACATGAATCTTATCTGCATACACTTGGAACTTATGGCACTTTTCACATACTTGCAACAATCAGATTCCATTGTTAGCCAATAGTAACATGCTCTCAACATATTTTTAGCCATTGCATGCCCATTAGCATGAGTACCAAAAGACCCTTCATTAATTTATTTCATTAACATGTCTGCTTCGTGTCTATCCACGCATCTGAGCAAGACCATGTCAAAATTCCTCTTATAAAGCACATTTCCATTCAGGAAGAAATTGCCTGCCAATCTCCTCAAAGTCCTCTTATCTTTATCTGATGCCCCAAGTGGGTATTTCTGACTTTGGAGAAAACATTTAATATCATGATACCAAGGTTTGTCATCATGGACCTCTTCAACTGCAAACACATGAGCTGGTTTTTCATGCCGCATCACTCTGATAATGGGAACGTCATTCCATTGGTGCACCTTTATCACAGAAGCTATAGTCGCTAAAGCATCTGCCATCTGATTTTCATCACGAGGCACATAATGAAACTCAACTTTAGTGAAGAAAGTTGATATCCTCCTGGCATAATCTCTATAAGGGATTAAGTGGGGTTGATGAGTTACCCACTTACCTTTGATCTGATTGATTACCAAGGCAGAATCTCCATACACATCAAAATGCTTAATCCTCCAATCAACAGCTTCCTCAAGACCCATAATACAAGCTTCATACTCAGCTTCATTATTGGTACAAGTAAAGTCAACCTTGCAGCAAAAGGAATATGTGAACCATGGGGAGTAATGATCATTGCCCCAATTCCTCTTCCGCGCGCATTTACAACACCATCAAAGACTAAACCCTATCGAGAAGGCTCCGACACTTCCTCAATCAAAGGTTCATCACAATCTTTCATCTTCAAAAACATCACATCCTCATCCGGAAAATCAAACTTGACAGGCTGGTAATCATCAATCGGTTGATGTGCCAAATGGTCAACCAAGATACTACCTTTTATAGATTTTTGAGCTTGGTACTCGATATCATATTCTGACAACAACATTTGCCAACGAGCAATCCTTCTAGTCAAAGTAGGCTTTTCAAATATATACTTGATCGAATCCATTTTAGAGATAAACCAAGTTATATGATTCAACATATACTGGCGAAGACGCTTTGTAGCCCAAGTTAAGGCACAACAAGTTTTTTCAAGCATGGAGTATCGAGACTCGCAATCAGTGAATTTCTTACTCAAGTAGTAAATTGCATATTCTTTTCTTCCAGATTCATCTTGCTGACCAAGCACACAACCCATAGAATCTTCCAACACAGTCAAGTACATAATCAACGGTCTACCTTCCACCGGAGAGGACAAGATAGGAGGTTCAAGCAGATATTCTTTGATACTTTCAAACGCCTTCTGACAATCATTTGTCCAGACACAACCTTGGTCTTTCCGAAGCAACTTGAAGATCGGAGCACACGTGGCAGTCATGTGAGAGATAAACCTCAAAATATAATTCAAACGGCCCAAGAATCCTCTTACTTGCTTTTCAGTTCTTGGAGCAGGCATTTCCTGAATAGCTTTCACTTTATCAGGATCAACTTCAATGCCTCTTTGGTTGACAATGAAACCTAACAACTTTCCAGAACATACACCAAACGTGCACTTGTTCGGATTCAAACGAAGTTTAAACTTCCTTAACCTCTGAAACAACTTCAGCAAATGTTCAACATGATCCTCTCCAGTCCTTGACTTAGCAATCATATCATCAACATATACCTCAATTTATTTATGCATCATATCATGGAAAAGTGTGGGCATAGCTCTTTGGTATGTCGCACCAGCATTCTTCAATCCAAAGGGCATCACTCTGTAGCAGAATGTTCCCCATGGTGTAATAAATGTGGTATTTTCCATGTCCTCGGGCGCCATCTTTATTTGATTATAACCGGAAAATCCGTCCATAAAAGAGAACACATTAATTTTAGCCGTATTATCTACCAACACATCAATGTGTGGCAATGGAAAATCATCTTTTGGTCTGACTTTATTTAAATCTATGTACTCAACACACATTCAGACTTTTCTGTCTTTCTTTGGAACAAGCACAATGTTGGCCACCCATTGAGGATAATTAGACGTCACAAGAAAACCTGCATTAATATGCTTTTGAACCTCCTCTTTGATCTTTACTTCCATATCAGGATGAGTTCTTCTCAACTTTTGCTTCACACGTGGACATTCAGGCTTCAACGGAAATCTATGCTCCACAATATCAGTATCAAGACCCGGCATGTCCTGATAGGACTAAGGGGTTCTTTCAAATAGTATAATATAGTTATCTATCAGGCGTTGAATACCTGACCTCAACCTCCAACAACTATCAGGTTTATAGGCATAGTAAAAACAATATTCCCTGCAACCCGGAAATAAATCGACTTGTACAAGTTTCTTCTTGACAATAGCTAGAGGAGTAGTTATTTCAGCCATAGTATGAACATAAACAACCTCATCAACAAAATTAATAGTCTTCTCATGTTTAGGCATAGGAGCAGTAATCACATTAGGAGTTTCCGAAGGGTCAAACTTAATTTCTCCATTCTCAATCATATCCTGGATTTTTTTTCAACGACCAGCAACTGTTAGTATCATGGCCAAGTCTATTAGAATGATATGCACACCTTGCATTAGGATTGTAACGAGAAGAGGAAGTATTGATATTCTGTGGTGGGTCCTTCAAAGTAATCAATTCTCCTTTCAACATATGCTGCAAAGCCTGAGCCAATGACATATTGAGCTTTTTAAATTATCTCCTAGGCTTGGGATGACTATTATGTTGTTGCTCTTGTGGTGGAGGTGTAGGATTAGAAATCAAAACAACTCCCACAGATTGGTTACGATCATTACGACCACGCTGTCTATACACAACATTGGATTCCTTCTTCCCATGAGGGGGCATCTTGGTGATGCTTGAAGAAGCAACTATCTGAATCTTTCCACTTCGTATCCCACTTTCCACACGTTCTCCAGTCATTATTAGCTCAGTGAAGCTAGATGATGAGCTTCCAATGAGATGGCTATAGAAAGGACCAGTCAACGTACTCATGAACATATCAACTAATTCCCTGTCAGTCAAAGGGGGTTGAACTCTACTTTCCAGATCTCTCCATTTCTGAGCATACTCCTTGAAACTTTATTTGGCATCCATGGACATGCTTTGGAGTTGCATGCGAGTTGGTGCTAAATCAGAATTGTATTGGTATTGCTTATAGAAAGCTTCAGCAAGATCATTCCAATTGCGAATGTTGGTACTCTCCAGTTGATAATACCATTCCAGATGGGATCCAGACAAACTCTCTTGAAAGAAATGTATCCATAACTTCTTATCAGGAGTATAGGGTTGAATTCTTCTGACATAAGACCTTAAATGCAGTTTTGGGCAAGACATACCATCATACACCACAAAAGTAGGAACCTTGAAACCCATAGGGATGGAAACTCCAGAAATCAAACTCAAATCTTCAAAGTCAAACCCATAATTCTTCTGTAGTTCCATAGCATTCATTCTGTCTACCAGCATCTTATACTTCTCCTCACTAGCAGGATCATGATAATAGTTCTTCTCAGAATCAGAATCTTCCACAGTATCATGGAGACTGCCTCCTTCTCTCTCAAAATTTTCAGACTCAAGATTCTCAACCTCTTCTTCTGTCTTGACAGGACCTCTGAATCTTCTACCCAGGTTGATGAGGCCCACTGATTTTCTAGTCTTCTTTTTCTTCTTATTCAAAAGTGCCTTCAGCTTATCTTGTCCCCTGGACAAGTTCATAATCATTTCTTGAAATTGTGAATTCTGAGTCTGGAGATCCTTAACAGTTTGTTCGAGAGCCATTTTGGCTGAAATAAACAACGAGAAAATAAGATACTTGTTCATAAGAAACCTGTGATGCAATGATATGGTATGTATATGCTTATGCAATGTTTTCAAGGACCGTAGGATTTAAATTTGTTTAAACGAAAACAAGAACAAAATTTTTATTAGTAAATACTTAATATAAGTTTTTCCCCTTGGGCTTACAAAGAAATAACAATAAGATACAAAAGATAAATATATGGGGTTTTAAGTCTCCCATGGACGCTTCCTCTTTGCGTGGAGGTACTTGTTGAGATTTTGCTCCTCGTGAAGTTGCCTTGTTAGCTCCAGAATTATTTCTTGACCAGCTCTGAAATGAGTCTCAAAAGTATCCCTTTGCTCCTTCAACTGAATCCATGACTTTTGCAATTCTTCCAAATTAGTGGGCATGTCTTGATGAAGGATGGTATAAGGAATATCTCTTTCAGCAACAGGCTCCTTAGTGACTGGTAGGACAGCAGGATATGGCATCATAAGAGTCTGAGCACGAGATCGAACCCATCTGAGATAAGGATCCATAGGAATATAATACTTTGGCTCCAAAGTGTTGTTGTCAATCCTGTTTACCGTGTTCCAAGCTCGTATAAACCTTTGATGGTAACCCTGAAAATCGTGGTCGTAGTCGAACACAATACCCTGAATAAGCATGTCATGAGGACCATTACTCCGAGCATAACCAAACTGACGTAGTGCTAAATAATGGTTGTAAGTAATTCCTCCTCTTATACCAAGGAGTGGCACATTAGAGAATTCCCCACAACGGTCAATGATAGTAACATTCTCCATAGATCGAGAGCACCAATGAATGTCTGAATAAGAAAGTGACATAATCCTCTTAGACCACCTGAATCCTTGTTCATTCTTCATCACCGATCGAGGAAGGTGAGAAATAAACCACCTAGACAATAAAGGTATGCAACACATCAGAGTCCCTCTCGCCTTCGTAGTACGAGTGTGAAGAGAATGTAAGATGTCTCCAAGTAATGTAGGCAATGGGTTGTGAGTTAAAAATATGTTGATGGCATGTACGTCTATGAACTGGTCTGTATTAGGGAACAACACCAAGCCATATATCAATAGGGCTAGGTGTAGCGGTAAAATCATGAGTATAAGCTATTGATTAACTTAACTCGATATACACAGAGTCGCCACCGCGCTTTTATTTATTTCCAAATGGAAAAAGGTAAAAGAACGAACAAAACCTTAAAGAATCTTAAAAGCTAAAAAGCTAAAAGAATCAAACAGAGAATGGGTACGGGGATTGGTTACAAATCGGGAAGGTTTTAAGCACCCGACTTGTCCGTGGTACTCCACGGGAACCCTTTGAAATGTTTACTGCATTTTTGGTTTGAAATGGTTTGCTTGAAAAAATATTGAAGAGATGAGAAGAAGAATGTTTTTTAAGATTTTGGTGTTTGAAGAGACGAACGTCTCATGCCTACGTACCCACAAAGTGCAATGGGAGATCAAAACCCCGTAGTTCGTGGTACAAATTGTGAAAAGGAAAATGAGTTGAATTGATTTTAAAATGTAAAGATAAGTCGTCATCCTTTAGCGAATAATTCCGCTAGAAAGGATGAATCATATCTAAACATAAAAAAGGTTAAAAAGAAACGTGCACGAGGGCACAAAAGCAATTGAATGAGTTGTGAATGTTTTAAAGTTTTTGAGAAAGAAGTTCCGATATGCTTATGTGGTTTAGCATTTATTAAAGAAATGAAATGAAAAGGTAAAAGCACATGACCGAAGTCAAGGTTTGATTGAGAAAATGTTTGAAGTTTGAAAACAAAGAAAGTTTTGATAATAGGAAGGAGATTTGAAAATTGAAGAAGATGGGAAGAGATGAAGGGACTATCCTAAGACTTGAAAATAAAAGCTAAAGGAAAAAATGATCAAACCATATGGCAAGCACTCTTGAGACAATTGGATTTCTATCTTCAAAGGCCAATGAAATAATTTGAGGCCGAGGTTTCTAATCAATTCCAACTTGAGCAAGGGGGAAGATCTTAAAGTCTAAGTCCATTCTCCGAAGCAAGGGATAGTAACCATAGTCCAAAATTAGAAGTCACAAGTATTTTAAGTGTTTAATCCTTTATTAGTATTTTTGGTGTCCAAATGGGCAAAGGAGAAATAACAAGCAACAATAATATATACAATAAGCAATATGATGAATGAATATAGAAGCATAATAAGAGAGGTAAGGAACAAGAGATTAAAATAAAAGAGGATAAGGTGCGAGAGATTAAAATTAAATGTTAGTATATTCACATCATTATAATATTCAATAATAAGTGGTATGATGAACTTAATCAAGCACAACCACGAAAAGAAAAATAAAATTGAGGCAACCGGATCCAAGTGGATCGCATTCCGAATCGGGACAACTTTAGGTCTATGTTAAGCAATCGCCGAGTAATTTACGGAGTAATTACCCTACAAATGAGGCCGGCCACCACTAATTAAAGTGGAAAATATTTGTGTTAATACATGTTAGAGAAACGATATTATGGATCGTTCTCTGAAAACATGTCACACTAAAAGAAGAGAACGGTCTAATCTTAATCGAGATTTTCGTTGAATTTATCGAAAGGCAACCTATCAAGATCTCAAAGTATGGAGAATGATCCAAATGATCATTCATCCATAGATTTGAAATAATGAAGATTAAACCGATCGAAAATCAACAATCTACGAATCGGAGATCGTCATCGACCAAAAAAGAAAAAAGATGAAGAAATGAAAATGGATCTAATGATAGAATCCAAAAAGAAAGAAATGAAAATAGAAATATTTTTAAATTCTTTTCTACAATTTCTTTTCTAAAAATCTTTCTAAAACAACTCTCAAATATATTTCTAATTTCTTTTCTAAAATAGCATTTCTAAAATTTTTAGTCAAAATAAATTGTAAAACATTTAAAAAAAACAAAGCTAATTAATGGAACAAAATAAAGAAAGAAAAAGAAACAAAAAGGGAGTGGGGATGGTGGATAAATCCACGGGTGGTGGATAGTGAAATGGACCAAATGGTCCATGAGCCTAACAAGCCCAAAAACAGAACATAACCTAAAGATAAAAAAGAAAACTATATTTGAGAAAACATGAAAATGAAGAAACGCTTTTCTTCCTCTTTCCATGAGTCCGCCGCACATCTCACCTTCAAAATCGCACAAAATTCCTCTTCTTCCAATCGCGCTTTCTTGTTCTTGCTTCTTCTTCCTTCGCCGATTTCTCTCTCTCTCAAGCTTTTTGTTCTTATAATTTTGTGATGAGGGGAAAAGATTCAAAGAGAGTCAAGGTTAAGGTTTGATGGTGAAAAGGAAAATTTCAATAGCTGAACTGAGTTTGAAAATTGGTTTGATGTTAACGAAATTGGCAAAATTGGTATCGGTTTATGTGAAGATTTGGGAGATTGAAGCTTGAGAATGGATTTTGGTATAATGATTAGGGGCTATTCAAGCTTGGTATTGAAGGAGAAATGGGGTATTTAAATAGAAGAAGAATGAAGAGAGATCCATGCCGTTTTGTGAAGGTCACGGAATTCTGGTGTTGTTTTTGATTTCTTATTTTGCGTTTCACTTCTGTTGTGCTTGCGTTTTTGCAACTTTCAAATTAATTGCGTTTTGTGTTAATGTTGATTTTTCAGGTGCTTCTCGCGTGTGGTAAGCGTGTGTATTTTGCAGGTATGGAATACGTATTGTGAAGCTGTTTTGAGCTGCGTGAAATGCTGTGAGGCTTGTGGGAATACAGCTTATGATGGCTGTTGTGAGCTGTTGTCGTTTGTTCAGCTTGGAGTTTGTTGCTGTGCTTTGTTTTTTTCCGCTTCAAAGGCTTCGGTGAGGTGAAGGCTGGAGTTTATTGCGAAGGCGTGTTTGATGCTGCGGTTTGTTTTGAAGTTGGTACAGCTGGGCGGCTTTTGGTAAGTTGTGAGCTGAGGTAATATGATGTGCGGGAGTTGGCATGTGAAGCTGGATTTTGTGGGCTGAGGATATGCGGCGTGCGGCTTAGGCTTTGTTCATGTGGGATGTGTGCGGGAAGACTTGGCTTGGCAGGCTTGAGATTGGGATGTGAGGATTGAAGTGGGCTGGCAAAAGCTGATGGAAGGCTTGGAAAAGTATGCATGAGCTGTCACGTGGGGAAAGGAATTTGAGAAGTGTACTTTTTTTTTAATTCTAATGGTGTAAAAAAGTGGACAATAGACTTTCTTTATTCTTATTTTTTTTATGTAAATAGGCTATGATGAGAGGAAAGAAAAGAAATGTCTCTAACATGTATTTAGAAAAAAAATGATGAATTTTTAATAGTTTTAGGATGAAAATGACAAATAAAAAAAAATAAATGGATATTTGGTTTTAAAATAAAACTGAGAAAAAGAAATATGGTAAAAAAAATGGATAATGAAATTGGGTCTAATAGAAAAAATGGAATTGGTTTAGAAAATGAATAGTGGAAATTAACAAAAAAGAATAAATGGAAAATAATCGGATAACCGAAAAATGATTAATGAATGGTTTAATCGAAAAAGGGATAATAGTGTAATATATGAATAATCGAGAGAAAAAAAATGGATATTGGAAATTGAAAATGGTTTAATGAATGATGATTTTTTAGCCCGCAACCAAACTCTTGATTTTCTTGCACACAGTCATCACTAAGCCACTGAACAACTTGCTACTCAAACTGCAACCAACATCTGAACACTGTCCTGATAATTCAAATTCATACTGAGGAAAATAAATCCTCATATGAACCATTAATGAACTGATGAACCCTCAATCAAGACGAACTGAACCGAACTTCTCACAATCCACTGTTCGATAAACCAGAGAATTTTCGCACACAACACAACTTGACATTGAATACACACAGCCTGAGAAACAGACCACTGGCACACACAACTTGCAGTTGAAACAATCTCTTGATAGTTTGACCAAGATTAGGTCAAACATCCATCTGAATTGAATTGTGACTGAACAAACGCATATGGATTGGAATCACAGCCCTGTCTTTTAAATCCTGCAACACAGAAGAAGAAAAAAAAAAGCAACTGCAACATATTTTTTATATTTTGGTTAGAAGTTAGTGAATATAAAAAAAAAAACAGGAATTAAACATGGTGATCCTCTGCAAGTCATAGACCTGCACCTGAAAAGGGAAACATGAACCAGTGCGTGATCTTGTTTGTATGCGAAATGCAGATGATATGCGAAAAATCTTAGGGTCAAAAATTAGGGTCTGACAGATGCCCCTATTTAAGTTTCTTCAATCCAGAGATAATGAAGATCGAGATCTTCGTTTCGACAAGATGGAAGATACTTAAATATAAAAAAAAAACAATTTTTGATCCTAAGATGCCAAAAACTGGAATGAAATGAGATGAACGATATGAAATGATATGAAGATGACATGGAACAGGTATGAAGCAATGAAACTGTTATAAAAGCATATGAGATGTATATGAAATGTAGAGAAAATATGTGAAATGCTTATGAAATATTATGAGAAAATATGAGATGATATGAAATGTATTTGGAACCAAATGAAATTTTTTTTTGAAAAAATAAATAAATTAATAACTAATCAAAACAAAAGCGGGAGCTATGACGATTTCCGGCTAGGCTAGGTGTTTTCCGGCTAGGTTTCAGGTGCGGCGCAGACTGTTCTGGTGAACCTGGTTCTTTACTGATTTTTTGCGAAAAAGTGGTAGAGATTGAAGCTAGAGGGTGGTTTAAATTCCTATTCTTAGGAATAGGGACCCAAATCTAGTGTAGATCTATACTGCTATTCGCGAGTTGAGAATGGGACGAGGGAGAGGACGACCTAAGAAGAAGAAGGTGTTATCTCCACTTGTACGAACTCTGGATCTAGATAAAGGAACAGAAAGTGGAAGCGGCTCTCAAAGTAACAAACATGAAGAACAAGAGAGGAATGAGGAGGAATCAGAGATGATTAGAGTAACGCAAGAGAAACTTATTGAAGCAACAACTGTACCAAAGGAGGATCAACCAAAGAAACTCTGGGTTGATGTAATAAGTGGGAATAGAATGGCATCTAATGGAATGGCAATTGATTATGTTGCACCAAAAGTGGTTGATGGAAAGATAGAAGTGATTTTGGAAAAAGAAGATGTTGAATCAGAAGTCAAATTCTGGGAGACAGCACTCATCATGTACGCCATTGGAAGAGAGTTGAGCATGAATGCAGTGAAACAATATATGACCAAATTCTAGAATTTTGTAAAACTTCCGGATATGTTCTTTCATGAAGAAGGATATTTTATTTTGAAATTTCACTCATTTGTGGAAAGAGACATGGTGATAACTAGAGGTCCCTTCACTATCCAAAATGCTCCAATGATACTTAAAGAATGGAACCCAAACTTTAACTTCAAGAGAGACATGTTGAGAACACTACCAATCTGGGTGAAACTGCCTCAGCTTCCGCTTCAGATGTGGAGTGCAAGGAGCCTTGGAAAAATTGGTAGTGCGTTGGGAAATCCCTTGTTTACGGATGAATGTACGGCAAACAAGTTGCGAGTATCGTATGCTAGAATTCTGGTGGAAATTGATGTCACGCAACCACTGCAGGAGACTATACCGATCCAAGACTTTGAGGGGAATACTCTGAACCAAAAAGTAGAGTATGAATGGAAACCAAAGTATTGTGAGAAGTGTCAAAAAATTGGGCACACCTGTATGGAAAAGCCAACTGTCAAACAGTGGAAACCAAAAGTGGTGGAGGTCAAAGAAGTGATACAGCAGAAAGATAACGGGAACGAAATAGTCATTGACCAAACTCCAAAGCAGAAGGAAAATGAAGAAGGATCCTCCTGGACTCATATATCAGTAAGTAGGAAAAGTAAAGTTAAGAGCAGTGAGAAGTCACAACTGGTAAATTGTCACAATGAATTTGAGACACTTGGGGAGTGGAATGACCCCAAGGTCCAAGCAGAGGTGACATGATTATCTCATGGAATGTTAGAGGAATAAATAACACAGGCAAATGTAGAGAAGTGTTCTCTCGAATTAATAAAATAAATCCTATGTTAGCAATCCTTATTGAGACCAGAGTTAAGCATCAGAAAGCTCAGGTTTTGAGAAATAAAATGAGTCAAAAATGGAAGTTCTTAGACAACTATGATAGGCATAGTAATGGGAGGATATGGATTATGTGGGATGAGAAAAGGATTAGAGTTTCTCACATTGCTAGCACATATCAGTTAATACATATGGAGATTGAAGACTTAAAGCTCCAGAGGAAAAATTGGTGTACTGCTGTATATGCCCAAAATACCTTGGAGAAAAGAAGAAATTTGTGGAATGATATTGAGAAGCTAGCAGTTAATGGTGAGTGGTATATCCTGGGAGATTTCAATAATGTTTTGAGTGCTCTTGATAGAATTGGTGGAAGGGAAGTTCAGGAAAGTGAATACTCTGATTTGACAACAATGATGGATAATCTTGGTATGATGGAAAAAGACAGTGTGGGAGATCATTATACATGGTTTAACAAGCAGGTCAATGGAGCAATATATTCTAGAATTGATAGATGCATTGGTAATGCTAGCTGGCTGCAAAATCATGCTAATACTATCCTCATAATATTAGAAGCTGGTGTTTCAGATCATGCATTATTATGCCTAGAGGAACCAAAGAGCAATCTCAGTGGTAAAGGTAGTTTCAAATTCCAGAATGTTGCTGTTAATTTGGATGGTTTTCAGGATATTATAAAGAAGCACTGGATTCAAGACAGTAATGGAACAGCTATGTACAGGCTTTGGAATAAATTGAAAAGGATTAAAGGGCCTATCAAAACTCTCTGTAGGCAATTCAAAGGCATTGAGGAACAACTGATGACAGACAGGAAAAACCTTCAAGAGAGCCAGGAAAAACTTGTAAATGACAGAATGAATTGTAGGATTATTGAGGATACTAAAAAGTGGTCTGAAGAAGTCATAAGATTGAGTAATCTGGAGGAACAATTGTTACAGCAGAGGGCCAAAATTAACTGGATCAAGTTGGGGGATGGCAATAATCAGTTCTTCCATGCAATTATAAAGAACAAATTCCAAACTGCTGGAATACAAGGCTTAATGAATAACCAGGGGGAGTTCCAAACAGATCAGCAACAAATGGAAGAGATTGTTCTAGAGTTCTATAAGGGGCTGGTGGGTAAAGCTTCCAGAATTTTGCAGAGTGTTAACATTGTAGATATGAGGAGGGGTCCACAGCTGAATGAGAACCAAAGAGAGGAATTGATTGAAAATGTCACTGAAAAAGAGATAAAAGAAGCTTTGTTTAGTATCAGTGATAATACTTCTCCTGGAATTGATGGATTTGGAGCTAAATTCTTCAAAGCCAATTGGGAAATAATGAAGAAGGATGTTTGTGAAACTGTGAGGGAATTTTACAGCAATGGGAAACTCTTACCAGCTCTTAATTGTACAGTGGTTTCTCTGATTCCAAAGGTGCCAAATGCTATTAAAGTGTCTGACTATAGGCCCATCTCTTGTTGTACTACAATATATAAAGTCATCTCCAAAGTCATGGCTAAGAGACTTAGTAAAGTTCTGCCTAGCATAATTGACTATAGCCAAGCTGCTTTCATACCAGGAAAGCACATTCAAGACCATATTCTCCTTGCTTATGAGCTTATCAAAGGCTACAACTCGAAGTCAAGTGTGCCTAAGTGCATGATCCAAATGGATCTACAAAAGGCATATGACTCTGTGGAGTGGAGTGCCTTAAAAACCATCCTGAAAGAGCTGAACTTCCCAGAAAAATTTGTCAACTGGATAATGGTGACTGTGACTACTGTATCCTACAGGTACAAGGTTAATGGTAAGCTGTCCAACCTTTTGAAGGCTAAGAAGGGGCTTAGACAAGGGGACCCTCTCTCCCCCTTGCTGTTTGTCATGGTGATGGAATATTTACACAGAAGGCTGCAGAGATTGAAGTTGAATGCCAATTTCAATTTTCATGCCAAGTGTGAGAAAATGGGTATTGTTGATATGTCTTTTGCTGATGATTTACTGTTGTTTGTAAGAGGGGACACGGGATCGGTAGAGCTGCTCATGGAAGCTTTCAAAGAATTTACAGATGCAACTGGGATGTCAGTGAACCCAGGTAAATGTAAAGTCTTCTTTAGTAATGTAGATGAGCAAAGTCAAGACATGATACAGAAAATTACTCAGTTCACCCAAGGTCAGCTTCCATTTAAGTACTTAGGTGTACCTTTAACTAGCAAAAGATTGACAGTTGGCCAATGTTTATTGATTGCTGAAATACTAACTAGCAGAGTTAAACATTAGAGTGCTAGGCTGCTAAGTTTTGCTGGCAGATTACAACTTATCAATAGTGTGTTGTTTGCGACTACTAACTATTGGCTTCAAGTGTTTCCAATTCCAAAAACAGTAATCAAGAAAATTGAGGCAATCTGTAGATCATTTTTATGGTCTAATAGTGATGTTATAACAAAGAAATCTCCCATTGCATGGAAGAAGGTTTGCAAGCCTATTGATAAAGGTGGCCTAAATGTGATTGATATTGAAGATTGGAATTGTGCGAGTTTAGCTAAGTTGCTATGGAATCTGAGTGGGAAACAAGACAGTATGTGGATTCGTTGGATTCATTGCTACTATTTGAAACAGGGTGATATCAAGGACATCCCAACAAAAGCGTCTCAGTCATGGATATTCAAAGGAATACTGTGTGTAAGGGATAAAATGAGGGACATGCTGGAATGGGATGATATGATGAAGAAGAACAAATATTCCACAAGGCAGATTTACAAAGGAATTCAAGAGAGAGATGCAACAGTGGAGTGGAGAGGTATTATTTTGAAAAATCAGGCTAGGCCAAGAGCGGTATGCAGTTTATGGATGGCTTGTCATCATCGACTTGCAACAAAGGACCGGCTGTACAGAATGGGCATGATACAAGATGAATTATGCAGTTTCTGTAATGAAAAAGAAACCTTGAACCATTTGATGTTTAGTTGTGGGGAAACAAAACCTATATGGCAAGCTATTTTGAAATGGATGCAAATTGAACATGATGCTAAACCTTGGATTGAAGAACAACAATGGTTGATTCGGAAATGTAAAGGCAAGGGGTGGAGAGCAAAAGTTTTGAAATGTGCTATTGCAGAAACTGTCTACCACACTTGGAACTATAGGAATAATATTGTTTTTGGGAAGAGTTGTAATAGAGAGCATATTATTGATCAAATCATATTCTGCATTACTCAACGATTATGGACAAATGGGAGTATTAGGAGGCATATTATTATGTTAATGATGCCTTAGTGGGGTGAGTTTTTGGGGCTGGATCGTGTGATCGCCTTTTGTGTAATCTGTTTTTGGTAGTAATATATTTACTTTTTCCAAAAAAAAAAAAATTCAGAGAAGTCCGTGAGAGATAAGACGACACATGAAAAAGAATAAACGCTGGGGATAAGGATCATAAGACTCCTACTGGGAAAAACAACATGATAGAGACCAACACATGGCTCAGCCTAGATGAAAATGTCCAAGAATGGCAATTGGACAGAAAGGATCACAACATCCAGGAATGGCACTGAATGAAGTGAGAAAAGTCCCGAAACAACATATCAGAAGCATCCACGGATGACATTACTGACTTTAATAAGGATATCCGAGAATGGCAATCGGAAAAGGATAATCACAATATCTGAGAATGGCAATCAGATAAAATATGAATCACAACATTCAGGAACAGAACTGAATGAAATGGGAAAAAGTTCGGAAAAGCACATCAACTCGATGATGACTCCAACATGAAAATCCGAGAATGGCAATCGGAAGAGAAGTGATCACAACATCTGAGAATGGCAATCAGATAAAATATGTGAATCACAACATTCAGGAACAACACTGAATGAAATAGGAGAAAAGGTCCGGGACAGTACATCGCATTACTGATGACTTCACTATGGACATCCGAGAATGGCAATCGGAAGGAAATGATCAATAACATCTGAGAATGGAAATCAGATAGAAATGTGAAGCATAACATTCAGGAACAGAACTGAATGAGATGGAAAAACAAGGTCCGGAACAGTACATCAAATCACTGATGACTTCACTATGGACATCCGAGAATGGCAATCGGATAAAAAGGGTGTAATATTTGAGAAGACACAATAAGTATGAGAAGGAAAAGTTATGACGAGACAAACAAATACCAAGTAAGTTGGACTTTGACCAAAAAGTAAGAAGTTGAAAACGACAAGACTTCGAGAAATGCATATGAGGACTAAAACACTCAGTACGCAGACATTTACAAAAATGGGGACTAAACCACCCAAGCACACGCATAATGAGGACTAAAACACTCAACTGTGCAAAGATGAACAAAACTAGGGAATAACACACCCAAGAGAACGCATAATGAGGACTAAAACACTCAAATATGCAAAGGTAAACAAGAATGGGGAATAACACACCCAAGAGACGCATAATGAGGAATAACACACTCGAGTATGCAAACTTTTCAAAAAAAGGGGAATAACACACCCAAGGACATAATATGAGAAAAATGATGACAACCAGTTTAGACTCTTAGAGGAGTGAAAAGATGAAAGATTGATTCCTCAACACAGAAATCACTGCCATACTGCTCGGAAATTAGAAATGCTACTACTGCACAAATCTCTGTCACACCAGTAAACTGTACCAAGTTGAAAATCTTTTGAGAGAAGTCATGCAAAGCTGCTTGGGGATTCTTGAAGAAAATTGCCCCAAGTTCAATAACTGATGAAGCTAAACTGATAATGGATTCAATTCTCAACTACTGCTGGAGAAAATAATCAGATCTTTGAGATAACTGTTGAGAAGAATAAACTGATCATGGCTTCAATTCTTGAAATGAATGCTGAGAAAATAACCCAGTATGAAACTTGCAGAGAATCTTTTGACTAACCAATATTTGAGAAAAACTTGCACTGAGCAACAATATCTGAGAAAAACTTGCCCCTGATAAGATCACTGACCAAGTTTCTAAACTGTTTGAAAATTCCTTGATGAGGAAAGTTTATTTGCAAATAAGAAATGTTTGTACAAACTTGGTAATTTTAATGCAAAGTTCAATGCAAAGTTTGAAATCAAGAATCATTTTTGGAATGAAATTTATTGATGTAAAGTAAATGAAAACTTGTCACAACACGGCGGTTGAGACAACAATTAAATATAAAGCAAAGGTAAGCAAGCAAATGATTGGTAAAGAACTTGGGAGTCAGATTATGCAACCTTGTTGTAGTATGCTTTTCAAAAGAAACCTGGATTCAATTAGGACTTTTGAAGGTTGTAACGTGGTCTGGTTCACAGTTTATGAAACAAAAGATATAGGCTCAAAGTTTATTTATACCCAACCCAACTTCATGATGAACTCCAGTCTTACATTCAATTAATTCAGCCTATGCATTCAAGTTCCAAGCATTTGGGATTGCACAGATGAAGATGGTTCGTAAGCCAAGAAATTTTTGAGATAGCAGTCATTTCTTCCTCTTGGTTATTTCTGATGAGGACTTTAGTCAACTCAACGTGCTTTTGCTGAGGATTCTGATGACCTCTTGGTAAATCTTTCTTTTTATTATCCCTAACTCTTGCCTGAACTGCGTCATTTCAACCTACAGCCAGCGGGATGCCCTAGTTTTTTGCCTAAGTCTCCTTCATAGGTTTTGACTTAGCGGGCTTTGATTTTTTTTCAATAAATTTTTTCAATATCAATTTTTTTTTTGAAGATAATGACTGCACGGCTTAATGATTACGAAGAACCATCATTGGCTTTTGAATTGAGAAACATCTTCAACACTTCTTGATGTGTGTGAAGGAAAACTTGAGATCGCAACCTTTATTGAAAGGTGTCTTAAATGATTCTCTTGTACTTGAATGCACATTCGAATTAATTGAGAACTACCCATCCCCAGGTTAAAATTGAGGGTTTTTTCCGAATAGAAAGAAACTTCAACTTCAAGGTTCAAAGGGGTTGACAAGGGATTAACTTCCTTATTTCTCCAGTGTTTGGGATTTGAAACAATGCCTGTATATCATCAACCAAGTCTCAATCGAAAGCATACCAACAACAATTATGGGTATCTCGTTTTCATCATCCTTCCTCCAATCATTGTAAAAATTTGAGAAAAGATAAATGAACTTGAAATGTAAATCATAAAGATGCAAATAGTAAATGAAATTGAATCAAAACAAAGCAATGCTCATTTCATTAAAACCAACATGAAAGTACAAACAAAGTTTAAAAGCAAACAATTTAATATGATTGAATAAAATTGCAAACATAAAGAAACAATGGCCTAGCGATCAATCAACAACAAGGATGAGCTGTCCCGTCTGATATTCTGGCCTTGAAGAAAATTTGACAATTGAAGTCTTCTAGAAGATTCACTTCCCAAGCTTCGGCAAAGGATTATTGATAACATTGGGATTAAGGTCATTAAAGTAAAGGATGTTATTCCTGATAAGCTCTTGCACCTTAGCCTTCAGTGCAAAACAATGTTCCAAGTCATGACCAGTTCCACCTTGATGAAACTCACAGCGAAGATCCGATCTATAACCAACTGGAAGAGGATTTGGAACAGGAGGCGGAGGCCTAGTAGTAATTAAACCTTTCTCAACCAAGGAAGGAAACAATTCAGTATAAGACATCGGAATAAGATCAAAGTTTGGCCTATTGCGATATTGATTTTGTCCAGCAGCAAGATGAGGAGGAACCTGAGTTTGAGCTCGAATCTGAACTTGAGCTTGAGCTGGTCGAGCTTAACCTTGAACTTGAGTTTGAGCAGGTTGAGTTTTAACAACAGGAGAAACTGCAGCTACGTATGGTTGAACATATCGTTGTTGCGGGCAATAAGGCCTTCTCTCAGTTGAAACAGCATAAGCATCACCATCTCTTCTCTTGTGAGGATTCCCAAAAGACTTTCTTGCAGCATTAGGAGCTTCAGAATTGGTAATCTTACCCTTCTTGATACCTTCCTCTAGTCTTTCTCCAATAGTGACTAGATCAGAAAAACCAGATGAAAAACTTCCTACCATTTTCTCCCAAAAGAATGGTTGAAGAGTGTCCATGAACAAACCAGTTAATTCCTTTTCAGGCAAAGGTGGTTCCACTTGAGCAGCTAGCTCTCTCCAACGCTGAGCATACTCTTTGAACGATTATTTCTCTTTCTGTGACATGTTTTGAAGTTGACGACGATCAGGCGCCATGTCCAGATTGTACTTATATTGTCTTACAAAAGCATCAGACAAATCTTTCCAGCTTCGGATGTGACTCTTCTCAAGTCCAACATACCATTTCATAGAAGCACCACTCAAACTATCTTGAAAACAGTGAATAATCAATTTGTCATCCTTAGCATGCGCAACCATTTTGCGACAATACATCAGCAGATGAATCTTTGGACAAGTATGATCATTGTACTTCTCGAATACAGGAACTTTGAACTTATCAAGAAGAACCAAGTCGGAAACCAAACACATGTCTATTGCAGCAGAACCAAAGACATCTTTTCCTTCTAGACCTCTTACCCTCTTCTCAAGAGTTAAACACTGCTCTCTAACTTCATCCATATATCCAGGTTCACCCTGACTTTCAGCTTGTTGACCAGCAGCTTGGTACAAGAAAGGAGAATTCTGATAAGTAGTTTGAGCAGTAGCGTGCACAACAGGTTGAGGTTCGACAAAATTCGGAGCTGAAAAGACTGGCACAACAGATGGACCACCAATCTGAGCAGTAGCAGAAACTGGCACATAATCCGGAGGTAACCCATATTCTGGCCAAGTAGAAACCGGTTGCTGAACAACAGGAGGATCAACAACAACAGTAAAAACTTCAGAGATAACAGTCCTTTGAGGTGGTTCACCTCGAGCAATCAGAACTTGCATCATTTCAGTGAGCCTGGTCATACCGGCTTTCAACTCATCGATCTCCATTCGAACTTCCATGTTATGCTGTTCTTGGTGTTCCATTCTCAATCTGATAGCTCTTCGTCTGTTAGCAGCTCTAGTACCGTATCTGTGGTGAGGAGTCAGCTTGACGGATCAGCAGACAACTGAGGAAAGAAACAACTGGGATGAGTTCCCACACAACTCGGATGAACGCAAGAATATGCGAGGGTGCAAATGATATGCAATGTTCACTTCCATTTTCAGAAAAACAACTCGATTATTGCAAACATGGTCAACATCGAGAATACTGTTATGAAAAATCTTGACAAAAAGAAATATTTATTCTTTCTTATATTTGCAATAATCGGAATTATTTTCCTTGAAAAACGGTCGTGATAATGATCATGATGAATATGTAGATGCAACAAACACAAACAAGATCACGCAAAGCACACAGGTTCAAAGGTTCGAATCACAAGAATGGAGTCATGGTAACAGAACACCAACCCACACAGGTAAGTACTAAGGTTTGTCTTCATTGTACCTGCAAAAAACCAGAAGGGTGCTAACAGAGGTTCCCGGAATTAACATCCATCTTTAGAATATCATCGGTACGTTGGATTACTCCCCAACCGATAACATTCTTAAAATAGACCTCGTCCGAGTGTAGTATCGCGTGACAACCACCTTAGGTTTACACCCGGACAGTTTCCGCACTACGTTCCTAAATTGGCTTAGATTGGTTAAGGGTTCTACGGTCCTCAGTATGATCAGCTCAAGGTTGGAAAATAATGCCACGTACGATTACTCGTAATGACATTGATAGTCCAAGAGAGCCTAACCGAGTGGAGATTATCAAATTGATATTGCTTTGGACTACTCCATTGCATATCGCTTCGAATATCGCCGTCCTATCATAAGTGTCACTCAGATCCGGGTTAGAATCTATCTCACAGAGGATCACCAAAACCAGAACAGAACAACCAAGTAACAAGAAAATCAAACTGAAGCAGTAAACAAATCAAAGTAGGCCGAATCCACTTAGAGATTGACTCCCCAGCAGAGTCGCCACTTTTCTGTAGCGGTAAAATCATGAGTGTAAGCTATTGATTAACTTAACTCAATATACACAGAGTCGCCACTGCGCTTTTATTTATTTCCAAATGGAAAAAGGTAAAAGAACAAACAAAACCTTAAAGAATCTTAAAAGCTAAAAAGCTAAAAGAATCAAACAGAGAATGGGTACGGGGATTGGTTACAAATCGGGAAGGTTTTAAGCACCCGACTTGTCCGTGGTACTCCACGGGAACCCTTTGAAATGTTTACTGCATTTTTGGTTTGAAATGGTTTGCTTGAAAAAAGATTGAAGAGATGAGAAGAAGAATGTTTTTTAAGATTTTGGTGTTTGAAGAGACGAACGTCTCATGCCTACGTACCCACAAAGTGCAATGCGAGATCAAAACCCCGTAGTTCGTGGTACAAATTGTGAAAAGGCAAATGAGTTGAATTGATTTTAAAATGTAAAGATAAGTCGTCATCCTTTAGCGAATAATTCCGCTAGAAAGGATGAATCATATCTAAACATAAAAAAGGTTAAAAAGAAACGTGCACGAGGGCACAAAAGCAATTGAATGAGTTGTGAATGTTTTAAAGTTTTTGAGAAAGAAGTTCCGATATGCTTATGTGGTTTAGCATTTATTAAAGAAATGAAATGAAAAGGTAAAAGCACATGACCGAAGTCAAGGTTTGATTGAGAAAATGTTTGAAGTTTGAAAACAAAGAAAGTTTTGATAATAGGAAGGAGATTTGAAAATTGAAGAAGATGGGAAGAGATGAAGGGACTATCCTAAGACTTGAAAATAAAAGCTAAAGGAAAGAATGATCAAACCATATGGCAAGCACTCTTGAGACAATTGGATTTCTATCTTCAAAGGCCAATGAAATAATTTGAGGCCGAGGTTTCTAATCCATTCCAACTTGAGCAAGGGGGGAGATCTTAAAGTCTAAGTCCATTCTCCGAAGCAAGGGATAATAACCATAGTCCAAAATTAGAAGTCACAAGTCTTTTAAGTGTTTAATCCTTTATTAGTATTTTTGGTGTCCAAATGGACAAAGGAGAAATAACAAGCAACAATAATATATACAATAAGCAATATGATGAATGAATATAGAAGCATAATAAGAGAGGTAAGGAACAAGAGATTAAAATAAAAGAGGATAAGGTGTGAGAGATTAAAATTAAATGTTAGTATATTCACATCATTATAATATTTACAATAATAAGTGGTATGATGAACTTAATCAAGCACAACCACGAAAAGAAAAAGAAAATTGAGGCAACCGGATCCAAGTGGATCGCATTCTGAATCGGGACAACTTTAGGTCTATGTTAAGCAATCGCCGAGTAATTTACGGAGTAATTACCCTACAAATGAGGCCGTCCACCACTAATTAAAATGGAAAATATTCGTGTTAATACATGTTAGAGAAACGATATTATGGATCGTTCTCCGAAAACATGCCACACTAAAAGAAGAGAACGGTCTAATCTTAATCGAGATTTTCGTTGAATTTATCGAAAGGCAACCTATCACGATCTCAAAGTATGGAGAATGATCCAAATGATCATTCATCCATAGATTTGAAATAATGAAGATTAAACCAATCGGAAATCAACAATCTACGAATCGGAGATCGTCACCGACCAAAAAAGAAAAAGATGAAGAAAAATGAAAATGGATCTAATGATAGAATCCAAAAAGAAAGAAATGAAAATAGAAATATTTTTAAATTTTTTTCTACAATTTCTTTTCTAAAAATCTTTCTAAAACAACTCTCAAATATTTTTCTAATTTCTTTTCTAAAATAGCATTTCTAAAATTTTTAGTCAAAATAAATTGTAAAACATTTAAAAAAAACAAAGCTAATTAATGGAACAAAATAAAGAAAGAAAAAGAAACAAAAAGGGAGTGGGGATGGTGGATAAATCCACGGGTGGTGGATAGTGAAATGGACCAAATAGTCCATGAGCCTAACAAGCCCAAAAACAGAACATAACCTAAAGATCAAAAAGAAAACTATATTTGAGAAAACATGAAAATGCAGAAACGCTTTTCTTCCTCTTTCCATGAGTCCGCCGCACATCTCACCTTCAAAATCGCACAAAATTCCTCTTCTTCCAATCGCGCTTTCTTGTTCTTGCTTCTTCTTCCTTCGCCGATTTCTCTCTCTCTCAAGCTTTTTGTTCTTATAATTTTGTGATGAGGGGAAAAGATTCAAAGAGAGTCAAGGTTAAGGTTTGATGGTGAAAAGGAAAATTTCAATAGCTGAACTGAGTTTGAAAATTGGTTTGATGTTAACGAAATTGGCAAAATTGGTATCGGTTTATGTGAAGATTTGGGAGATTGAAGCTTGAGAATGGATTTTGGTATAATGATTAGGGGCTATTCAAGCTTGGTATTGAAGGAGAAATGGGGTCTTTAAATAGAAGAAGAATGAAGAGAGATCCATGCCGTTTTGTGAAGGTCACGGAATTCTCGTGTTGTTTTTGATTTCTTATTCTGCATTTCACTTCTGTTGTGCTTGCGTTTTTGCAACTTTCAAATTAATTGCGTTTTGTGTTAATGTTGATTTTTCAGGTGCTTCTCGCGTGTGGTAAGCGTGTGTATTTTGCAGGTATGGAATACGTATTGTGAAGTTGTTTTGAGCTGCGTGAAATGCTGTGAGGCTTGTGGGAATACATCTTATGATGGCTGTTGTGAGCTGTTGATGTTTGTTCAGCTTGGAGTCTGTTGCTGTGCTTTGTTTTTTCCCGCTTCTAAGGCTTCGGTGAGGTGAAGGCTGGAGTTTATTGCGAAGGCGTGTTTGATGTTGCGGTTTGTTTTGAAGTTGGTACAGCTGGGCGGCTTTTGGTAAGTTGTGAGCTGAGGTAATATGATGTGCGGGAGTTGGCATGTGAAGCTGGATTTTGTGGGCTGAGGATATGCGGCGTGCGACTTAGGCTTTGTTCATGTGGGATGTGTGCGGGAAGACTTGGCTTGGCAGGCTTGAGATTGGGATGTGAGGATTGAAGTGGGTTGGCAAAAGCTGATGGAAGGCTTGGAAAAGTATGCATGAGCTGTCACGTGGGGAAAGGAATTTGAGAAGTGTACATTTTTTTAAAATTCTAATGGTGTAAAAAAGTGGACAATAGACTTTCTTTATTCTTATTTTTTTTTATGTAAATAGGCTATGATGAGAGGAAAGAAAAGAAATGGCTCTAACATGTATTTAGAAAAAAATGATGAATTTTTAATAGTTTTAGGATGAAAATGACAAATAAAAAAAAATAAATGGATATTTGGTTTAAAAAAAAACTGAGAAAAAGAAATATGGTAAAAAAAAATGGATAATGAAATTGGGTCTAATAGAAAAAATGGAATTGGTTTAGAAAATGAATAGTGGAAATTAACAAAAAAGAATAAATGGAAAATAATCGGATAACCGAAAAATGATTAATGAATGGTTTAATCGAAAAAGGGATAATAGTGTAATATATGAATAATCGAGAGAAAAAAAATGGATATTGGAAATTGAAAATGGTTTAATGAATGATGATTTTTTAGCCCGCAACCAAACTCCTGATTTTCTTGCACACAGTCATCACTAAGCCACTGAACAACTTGCTACTCAAACTGCAACCAACATCTGAACATTGTCCTGATAATTCAAATTCATACTGAGGAAAATAAATCCTCAAATGAACCATTAATGAACTGATGAACCCTCAATCAAGACGAACTGAACCGAACTTCTCACAATCCACTGTTCGATAAACCAGAGAATTTTCGCACACAACACAACTTGACATTGAATACACACAGCCTGAGAAACAGACCACTGGCACACACAACTTGCAGTTGAAACAATCTCTTGATAGTTTGACCAAGATTAGGTCAAACATCCATCTGAATTGAATTGTGACTGAACAAACGCATATGGATTGGAATCACAGCCCTGTCTTTTAAATCCTGCAACACAGAAGAAGAAAAAAAAAAGCAACTGCAACATATTTTTTATATTTTGGTTAGAAGTTAGTGAATATAAACAAAAAACAGGAATTAAACATGGTGATCCTCTGCAAGGCATAGACCTGCACCTGAAAAGGGAAACATGAACCAGTGCGTGATCTTGTTTGTATGCGAAATGCAGATGATATGCGAAAAATCTTAGGGTAAAAAATTAGGGTTTGACACTAGGATCTCTTCAAAAGCATCATAATTCATAGCCTTCAAGAACACTTGAGCTTTCTCCATCAATACCTTAGCAAAAATACCCTTAACTCCGCTTCTTGTTTCTAGGACGATGTTTGATTTCTTCAAATGTAGGGCTGCATCAATGACTTCAGGTTTAGGCTCTTTCTCTAAGCCTGTGAAGGGTCTCTGATCAAGGATAGGTATACCCAGTAGTTTGGAGAACTCCTCAATTGTAGGAACCAGCTGGTAGTCAGGGAATGTGAAGCAATGATGTTTAGGATCAAAGAACTGAAATAGGACACTCATCATGTCTTCATTAAACCCTGAAGTGACTAGATCTAGTAGGTGACCATGCCTCTTGATGAATTGGGAGTTTTCATAAACTTGAGAGACCAATTCTTTAAGCTTAGAAGGTATCCCTACAAAGTTAATCCGGATAGTATTCCTACGAGTAGAAGCCATGACCTGCAACAAAGAACAAAGATAAATCCTTTGGTCCTTGAAATGGTTAGTGAAAATGCTATGCTTATGATGCATGATGTCATGATGTTAGTCTCAATCACAAACATGTGGCACACACACAAACAAGTCACACAATAGCCCTAGGTTTGAAGGCTTGCATGAGGTTTAAAGGTAAGTACCCTCCCCTGAAGTTTAGTTGGTTCATCCTGTCCTACAAAAGTAACCAGGTTCTAAGGGATCTCAATATCACTGATCCTTCCCAAGGGTGGTTGTTCAGTAGGCAACTAATTTGCCAACCAAAACCCTTCAAGTTTAGGATCTCAATGAGTGTAGTATCGAGTATCAACCAACTTTAGACTTCTACAAAGCCGACTATCTCACTACTTTCTAAAGGCCAAGATGGGATAACTAGGGTTCTAAAAGTCAGTTAGTGTATTGACAACATATGGCAGCCCCATAATATCCTTAACTTACTTAAGGAACATAAGCACCAACCAAGAAGTCACACTAACTATGGCCACCAGATCAACCATATCGGTATACGCCGTACAGTTTCCTTGGTCTATTGCCATTTACCTAGGGTACACTAGATCCGGGTTAGGATCTTTCACACATAAAGCCCAACAAGTAATATGAAGCAAACAAAGCAAACAATTTAAAGTGATCTAATTCCTAAGGGTACCCCTTTTTTACATAGTAAGTCGCCAGCAGAGTCGCCAGTTCTGTAACACGGTGGGAGAACTGACTTTTGGTCATGTTGCGGATAGCAAGAGTCGCCACCGACTTTTATTTTATCCAAGTGGAAAGGACATAAAAGAACAGGAAATACCTATTTTAAAAAAACTTGGGTTTGGGGGGTAGGTTATATAAAGGGAAGGTGTTAGCACCCTTTATATCCATGGTTATCCATGGGCTCTTAGTTACTTAGCTCACTTAAATTGTTTTTGAAGAGTGTAGTGTGTGATTAGAAATTTTTCTAAGTACTTTGTAATGATCCTCGTATGGATGTATACAAAGCCTTGTTTTGAAAAATTGTTTAAGAAAGTGAGGTGTAAAAAGTATTTTGAAATGTGAGCAAGCAACTAAGAGGTACCTACCCTAAATTAAGTCTTTCATGTTCTCGTATGTTCTTTCAATGGTAAGACTATCCCTATTATTAAGGAATATGTAGTCATTACCTTGGATGTGTTAAGGGACAAGCGTAGGGTCATCGTATGGTCATAGAAGGCAACTTAAGGGATGTCTTTAGCAATTCGTAGGGACTATCATCATTTATTCGAAGGGACAAGATCATTATTCCGTAGGAAACCTCGAAGAGACTTGATCTTTTAAACTGTAGGGACTATGATGATTTATACTTGAAGGGACTTTGCTTAAGATATCCCTATATTCGATGGACTTGACCATATTAAAGGCAACCAAGAGGAATACCCTAGGAAGTGCAAGATGGCGATCAAAGATCGACTTACGTGTGTGAGTGTTTATTTTCAGATTTTTATCTTTTTTAAATTTAATTATCTAATTTAATTATAATTACAAATAAATTTCCACACCCTATTTACTAACCACGCAATAAATATTTATAAGGAAAATAATGACGGAAAATAAATCTACGAATTATTACATGGCTTTGGGATAGTTACAATATAATCGGATAATAATAAATAATAAGAATAATAAAGCAAATATAAATAAGCAATAATAATAAATAAAGCAATAAATATTAGAATTTAAAAAAGAAAATAATAATGAAGAAATAAAGAAAAATTAGAATTTTAAAAGAATTATTTTAAGTTAAATAAGTTAAAATTTTAGAGTTTATAAGAAAAATAACATAAGTTTAAATGTTTAATAATAATAATAAAAAGGATAATGTATTAAAATTTTATACAAAATAAAAAAAAGTTATTATATAAAAAAAAGTATTTAGGGTTAGAGAAAACTAGGTTAAATTTTTAGGGGTAATGAAAAAAATTAGGGTTAGAAAATAATTAGGGTTTTAAAATAATTAATTAAACTAGTTTTATTAACAAAATATAATTATAGTAAAAGTTATATACAAAAATATTATTAGGAAAATAAGATTAATTAAAATAAATATTAAGAAAAATTATGAGTTTAATATAAGATTTATAAAAAAATTTGGTTAATTAATTGATTAAGAAAATAATTAGTCATAATATAATAAAATAAAACAAAAAAAGGAAAAGAAATAAAACCAGGTTTTATGAAAAATGCTGGGGGAGGGTGTTGAACCCACGCCCTCTGCATCAAAATACTCAAGCTTCTCCACTGGGCCATGCGCGCCTGGTATTGATTTAATGACCAAAATATATTATATACAAAACCTGCAAAAAAGAATGAAATATATAAAAAACATGAAAACCTGGGAATCGAACCCGGGTTCATTTGCTTCCATGCGCGCATCATAACCACTGGACCACCAGCACTTTTGTGAATTAATATACAAACAATTAATTAAATAATAAACCAGCATTTAAAAATCAGATTTCGCGCATAGGGTCATCTTCTTCGCTGGTCCGTCTAGTTAGGTTATAGTGACAATCGTTCGTCACTATAACTTGTAATGACGATTCTTTTGCGTCACTATAGGTCCTGAAACTCATAAAACATCATACGATCAATATAAATTACTTTTAACCATTCCAATCAATTAAACAATGTCCTAGGAGTCATATTATGTCATCAATTGGTCCTGAAATTACGTCTAACGAAAATTCCCAATTCAAGGTTCATAAACCCTAAACATGGAAAATCATGATACCCACATAGAAAACATGATTAAACCGCCCAGAAACAATCCAAATATCACTCTAAATCATATTATATTATCAAATAGAATAAAAAACAACCATATAATTGAAATCGAAACTAAAAAAAATCAAGAACAAAACACAATCGGTTAGTATGATTTATGAAGTATTTGATGATGGTGATGATGCCAATACATTCTAAATGCTTCAAGGAAGCTATATCAACCTTCAAATGGCTTGAAAAGTGCTTGGAAGTGCAAAACCTAAATTGAGTTTTCTTTGAAAAATTTGAAGATTGTTTTGGGTTCTTGGAGGCAGAAATTTGTGTCCTTGTGCACTGGTTATGTTCATCAACTTATAGGGATTGAATTTAGGTAAAAAAACCTATGGATTTGTGGGCTTATGAGATAACTTGATCATGAAGATTTCTCACTTTCAAATATTCAAAAAATCTCATCTATCCTTTCTATTTTTGGTCCAATCTGACTTTGGTTGATTTCCAATCATTCTAAATATAATTCCAATCATCTTCAATCAAAGATTTTGTGCTTTAGTTGATTTTTCATATTATATATATATATTTAAATTGAATTTTAATGAATAAAATCCAAATAAATATAAAATAAATTATAAAAATATGAAATAAGCATTGGGTCGTGTATGATGTCTTTGTAAAGATTGGATTACAAAATTGCAAGTCCATTTGGAAAAATTTGGTTTTAAGAGCTCATTTGCTCAATATACCCCTAAAAAATTTCCCAACTTTGTCAAGGCATAAATCCCTAAATTTTAAGTCTATGAAGGTGTTCTTGGACATTTTGGAAATATTAAAGAGTCCTCTAACCAACATCTTTGGTATCATGTCCATATCCTTTACCATTTTCAAATTATGCCCTTTGGAAGATGTTGACTTTTTGTTGACTTTTGAAATGACCTGTAAAGTTTTAGCTCATACCTTACAAATGAAGCATTTTTAGGCTTGACTTGTGAGACACAAAGTTGTAGAGAATTCAATTTCCTTCAAAATGAGTGTTGGATGGAAAAAATTTGATGAAGCATGTGAAAGTTATGGCTGGTCAAAGTTTAGTTGACTTTTCTTTAGAAAACCCTAATTTAGAAACTCTTGATTCTTGATGATCTAAAACTTTCTTGATGAATCATGATCAACCCTTGATCAAATGATTAATTTTACTTCATAAACTTGATGTTGGAAAAAAATATTGAAGTTTGATTTTAATTTGACCATAGTTGACCTAAGTTTGACTTTTTAACTGTTTTGACTGATTTTTGCATATCTGATCATCTGACTGGACAAACTTATTGGGAAAGCCTTGAAACTTGACATGGGGATTCTTGAAGTTATATGGGATGCTATTAAACTCACTTGAAGCCTTTAAAGTCATTTTAATCTGAGGAAACCCAAAACCCTAGTTTTGAACACTTTACTTAGGAGGAGGTATTGTCTGGGGAAACTTCCATACTTCTTGATCAATTGGGAGTCTTGAGAACCTTATGATCATTTAGAAGTCTTGAGTGATATTGTCTTGATTGTGGGAGGGAAAATTTTGGGGTGCAACACGCACCTTATTGGCTTTATCTATTTTGACTCTTGTTTTAAGTAAAATTAGATTTCTAGCATAAGATTAAGGAGACGGGAGCTAATCTCCCTTATCTTGCAAGTTTTATTCAGCCCCCACACGTTCCAAGCAACAATCATTGGCCATTATCATGGGGCAATAGAGTGTCATTCAAAACTTCTAATGCCTCAAAGTCATTCACACAATGTATTGTTGTTGGTGTTTCAATATAAACTCTACCTTTGTCTCTACCCGAGCTGCTCACATGGTGTCGATCTTCTGTTTGTCTTTGTTCTCTCCACTTGAGCTAGCCTCACATATAACTTCTTGTTGGAGTTGCTTCACTTCCATACATTGTTCAGGTTTTTGTATCCACTGTTTCTACATCTTGACTTCACATTTATGCATAACCTTTTGACATTTTTCACAAAATGGAGGCTTCCATTCATACTCTATTGACTGCTTATGGTCCCCTTTCTCTATCTTTGATGGTGATTTGTTTGGCCAGATCTTGTGTAATGTCCACCTCCACCAGAATCCTGGCGTAGGAAATCTTAAGTTTATTTGTCGTGCATTTATCTGTCACCAACGACGTACCAATCACACTCCCGATCTTATGGAGACTCTTAGGTCCCCATAGGTGTAGCGAAAGTCAAGGTAGTTAGATCCAGATTAGTAAGGTTCGCAGCAAATCCTGCTTCAAATTGAACACTGGTGTCCATTACGCCGCAAGACCGATATGTTTATGATTGTATACGACCATTTCATCAGCATAACATCCATATCTGAGCGTGATCGGAACCTGAGGATGAAGTATCCTTCATCGTGATAAAACATATCTGGTAATTGCACAAAATTCCAAGTCTTCACCATGAACTGCTTCATCGCATTCATGCTTAATTCGCCTCCCAACACATAAAGAATCACAGAAGACTCCCATAATTTGAGTTCACATTCAATGTCCTTATCTTCTATTTTAATTTCAACTACTTTATTCACCATTTTCGGCGCAACGAATTCAATAACCATGCCATTCTCAGGATTACTATTGTTACTGAGAACATCAGTCCATATTTTCCTTGGTGTTGGTTCTTCATTCTCCTGAGAAATTAGGCTTTCAGGTTATTCAGTTGGAACATGATTTGCGTCCTTTTCTTCACGTTTCTCTGCATCGCCATCATTTTCCAAGCTATCTTCCTTCTCCGATTCAGATTGGTGGTTCGTTTCAACAACATGGTATTCCGGCGGCAGTGGCACCAATTTCTTAGGCTGCCCTCATCCTCGTTTCTTCCTTTTGCTCTCTCTTTTTCACAATTGTTCAAAATTATTATCATCATATTATCATTATTATTATCATCATTATCATTATATTATCGCTATTATTATCATTATTATCATCATTATCATTATCATTATTTATTATTAATATCATTATAATCATTATTATTATTAGTATCATTATTATTATTATTATTATTATTATTATCATTATTATGATCATTATTATTATTAATATCATTATGATCATTATTATTATTATGATCATTATGATCATTATTATTATTATTAATATCACTATTATTATTATTAATATCATTATTATTAATATTATTATTATTATTATTATGATTATTATTATTATTATTATTATTATTATTATTATTAATATCATTATTATTATTATTATTAATATAATATAATAATAATCATTATTATTATTATTATTATTATTATTATTATTATTATCATCATTATTATTATTATTATTATTATCATTATTATTATTATTATTATTATTATTATTATTATTATTATTATTATTATTATTATTATCATCATCATTATTATAATAATAATAATAATAATAATAATAATTATTATTATTATTATCATCATCATTATTATTATTATTATTATAATTATTATTATCATTATTATTATCATCATCATTATTATTATCATTATTATTATTATTATTATTATCATTATTATTATTATCATTATTATTATCATTATTATCATATTATTATTATCATTATTATTATCATTATTATTATTATTATGTTTTATTTTTTCATTTTAAAGAAGAGCATAGTGTGTTGGTTTCTATTAATTCCTTGGAGGCTACTCTCTTAACTGCAACGCAATTTAACCTCACTCACTCACTCACTCATTCCGCGCATTTTGATTTTAGGTTTCTTCTTGTTGTATCCATGCCGGGGGTGACACCACAAACGCACTCTAAATCCGTCAACCAACACGCTTATGCCGTGGTTCGCGTTGTTGTTGCCGGCGACCGTGAAACCGGCAAATCCACCCTCATTCATGCCGTCGCCTATAAATTCCAGAAGAAAGTCACCTCCGTATTGCCTCCGTTCTGTGACGGCGTACCTGTACAAATCATCGACACCTCTTCCTGGTAACGTTCTTATCAAGATTCCTTCCTTAGTTTAGTAATCACGTTTTGAAATTACTAATTAGCAATTTCTTTGTGAAATGCGATTTCACGTTCATGTTTTTATCTACTTGTTGCAGTCCTAAGGATAGCCACAAAGTTGATGAAGAACTACACCGGGCTGACGTAGTTGTCCTCACTTATGCATGTAATCGGCCAAGGACATTTAAAAATATAAGCACGTTTTGGCTTCCTCGTCTTCGCAATTTAGAGGTTTTGATTTCTCTTTTTCTTGTGTAGAAAAGTATAAACGTCTATTTATATCTACCAAGCTCACACCAGAAACACACGTCACACTGACACACGGAAACACATTTTTTCTCATGTGTTGGTAGTACATAAATTTATATGCATTTGCTTATATGCATGTTAATTGTACACTCATCGATATCAAATTCACTTGATATGTTGATATGTTTGTATTTTCATTTTTAGAGAATGTATACATTGATATTTGAACTTCATGAACAGGTCAAAGTTCCTGTTATAGTGGTTGGTTGTAAGCTTGATCTTCAATATCGGAATCAGGAGGAGACCCTAGAAGAGACGATGTCACCATTAATGCAACAGTTCCGCGAGATTGAATCATACATTGAGTGTTCCGTATTAGGGTGTTTCCAGGTATGTTTTATTTATACTATTGCAAATTTGCAATCCGATCGTTTTATTCTTTGAAATCTTAATTTAATGGTGCTACAATTATATTTGGATTTTGTTTTATACAATTGTAATTAAATTTTTTTGTTGAAGGTCTTTGATGTTTTCTTCTTAGCACAAAAGGCTGTCCTTTATCCCACGAATCCCTTATATGACAAGGAGTCAAAGACTCTAAAGCCTCGATGTGTACGGGCTTTGAAGCGGATTTTTATACTCAGTGACCATGACAAAGACGGCGCCCTTAGCGATGTTGAACTGAATGATTTTCAGGTTTTAATTTTTTCTTCTCAAACTAAATGTCAAAATGGTGGGTGGCTTTTTTCTTGTTCAAGTATAACAGTCTGACACCTTGTAGCTTGAATATAAGCTTGTTTGCATTGTGTTATGGTAGATTAACCGGTGTATAAGATTTGTGAAAAATCTTACAAGCCTTTGGACAGGTTAAATGTTTCAATGCTCCTTTTCAACCACGGGAAATTTCGGATGTAAAGAAGGTTGTGCATACAATTTTGTCTAATGGTTTGAATGAACGTGGACTTACTTTGGAAGGATTTCTATGTCTTCATGTGCTCTTCATGGAAAAAGGGCCTCTTGAGACAACATGGACAGTCCTCAAAAAGTTTGGATATAACAATGATATAAAGCTTGCTGATGATTTAGTTCCACCTTTGAAACGTGCACCTGATCAGGTGTTTCTTTTGTGGCCTTGTTTACTGTGTTCTATATATGCTATACCTGTTTGTATTCAATTTGTTGACAATAGGAAACTTATCTTATTCTATTCTTATTGGATTTAATGTCTACAGAGTGTTGAATTGACAAATGAAGCAATTGATTTCTTGAAGACAATCTTTGATGAGTTTGATGGTGATTCTGTATGTCATTTCCGCAAATGACCCTGAATAATTTTACTTTTCATGCTGCTCCCTAATCATATTTGGGCATTTTATAAACTGGCTTTATCTTTATACAATTTGCAAATTAACCATATCTCTTCCTTCCTCCAGGATAAAGTGCTGCAGCCCTCGGAACTTGAAGAATTGTTTTCTACAGCTCCAGAAAGGTAGATTGATTGTAATCTTTCTTCTGTTGTGCAGTTTTTCAAATGTTCATACATGCTTTAAAGATGTGGTATACACTTGCGGCTTTAATCATTCATTGTTCTTACAAAGTCCAGCTATAACTTTTTTTTTTATATGTATACGTCAATTAGGACTCTTGGTAAAATGTTATTTGATATTTTATGATTTTTAATTGCAGTCCTTGGATTGAAAATCCGTACAAGGATGCTTTAGGAAGGAATGCATGTGGAGGACTATCAGTTGATGCATTTTTGTCACAGGTGCACAATTCTTTTATCATTGTCTCTAGTCGCTCTTCCTTCAATTTGCATCACTGTTGATTTGTATATTATACATTATATGTTTTCTGGACAGTGGGCACTCATGATACTTCTAAACCCAACCTTTAGTTTGGAGAATTTGATATACATTGGTTATCCTGGTGATCCATCATCTGCTGTCCGTGTGACTCAGAGGCGACACCTGGATCGCCAAAAACAACATTCAGAAAGAAATGTATTGCAGTGCTTCGTTTTTGGTCCTATGCTGGCTGGAAAATCTGCATTATTGAATTCATTCATTGGAAGGTACTTTAGTTATTACCTTGAGGTTCATAGTAGCACAAATTTTATTATTGAGCGTCATCTTATTGTTGTTGAACTCATAATGCAGACCATATATTGAAGCTGTCAATCCAACCGACGAGGATCGTTATGCTGTACATGTTATTGACATTTCTAGGGTAATTGATACTTGATTGACAGTAGATTATAGCTTCTTACAGTGACCGAATCTTTCACCTTTTCCCACACCAAAGTCTTCATTTGATGTATTCATTTTGTACATATTGGCATTTGTATCTTCCATTTCAAGGTTTATCATTTTGTTTGTAGGAAAACAAAAAATATCTTGTGATGAGAGAGATTTCTGAAGTTGGAGTCACAAAATTGCTGGCCAACAAGGAGTCTTTGGCCTCATGTGACATTGCAGTTTTTGTTCACGACAGGTGACCACTTATATTGAAGTTCATAACACCAACATATGATAGAAATTATGTATTACTTTTTTTTTTGTTATTATAAGGATAGGTTTCAGTATTAAATTATTACTTATTGGGTTTGGTGTATATAACTTATATTTTAATGTTTTCTTGGTTTATAATTGAAATCAGACTCCCCTAAATGGGATAAGATTTTATTATTGTTGTGTGATCGATATCAGAAGGAATACAGACATATGCTTCAATCAACTTAAAATATGATTTATAAGTCATTATGTGTTTGCATGGAATTCGTTATGTTCTAATTAACTATAATTTCATATTCATGTGGTTTGGATTGTGAGCAACTTATGCCAAGTACCTGGAAAAATGTTGATTGTATAAAAGCTCAGTTGACTAAATATTAATTTTAGGTTTGATGAGTCTTCATGGAAGGCATCATCTGAACTCTTGTTAAAAGTTGCTGGTCATGGAGAAGACACTGGCTTTCAAGTGCCCTGTCTTATAGTTGCAGCTAAAGATGACCAGGATTCAATAACAATGGCTATACAAGAGGCAACAACGGTATTTTTCATTATTTCATTATTTATCATATTCATAATTGTACTTGCATATTTCTGTACATAATTGTTGGATGGCTTTGATAAATAGATATTTAATGTGGTGAATGACACGACACGTCTTGGCATTATGATTTCATCCAAAGTTCCTGATTAGTAGTTACTACCTCCGTTCCTATTTATAAGAGACAATTCATTTTTTAGATTTATTGAATAATTAATGTATTTGGTTAGTTTATAGACTAAATACATTTACTATTCAATGAACCTAAAAAATGAATTGTCTCTTATAAAAAGGAACGGAGGCAGTACTATGTATTATATATAGCATGCTTTACTTCCTGTTTTACTTCGTCTGACTATTGAAATGCCAATGTGTTTTGTAGGTTGGTCAGGACATGGGAGTAGAGGCTCATACACCAATCAGTGTGATGTCGGGGGATTTCAACAATATATTTCGCCAAATTGTAAATGCTGCTGAGAACCCTCATTTAAGCATTCCAAAAACCCGCAAGCAGTACCGCAGTCTCATAGATCGATCTCTTATGTTTATTTCAGGTATATCATTTGTCAAGTTTACATGTTAGTTGCTCATTTAGAATATATTTTTGGACATTCTATTGGTCACCAATCTTTTGAATTTGTTATTCAAATTTTGACGCGTTCTGCTTTGGAGTTCTGAAAAATGTTAATATAAATCACAAGAAAATATAAGTGTGGTTTTTGTTTCATTGGTTAATGAGTTTATTATCATCACATCATATTGCAGTTGGAATTGGAGCAGCCGTGGCCATTGGGGTGGGTGTTGCAAGGAAGAATGCGGCTGATAAAAAAACAAAGGGTTTGTAATTTCATTATCAATATAGTTTAATTGTTGTATATAATATGTAGGGAGTTTGAGATGCCATTTTAGTAGAGATTTCTTTGTGAAGCCTTTTTGTATTCACTCTTTTAATTTTTCTATAAAGTGGTTGTTCATATTTTCTTTTTCAATGATAATGTCACTAGTAATTTGTACATAAACACAACGAGCAACCTGAGTCACTACTCTTTTTTTGAATAATAAATCTATTTTTTTAAAAATTATATTCATAATCTCAGCATACACAACATTACTATATGAATGTAGAAAAATGAAAAGGTATATAGCTATTGTGTTGTAGGTTACGAATTACTCTTTTTCTTTCAATAATTATTTTTCACAACTAAACATGCTATAACTGCCAAATTTAATTGTGAATTTGAAAAGGCCGAAATTAGATTAACATGCATCCCTGAAAAGTAAATTAACATCCAAGCTAAGAATTGCTCACTAAATTAATTTTCTTTCTTATCAGTTTTTGTAAGTTATTTTCCCCTCTCTCAAGAAATTTTAGTCAAGTTTCAAACTCTTTAGCCACTGTGGAGTCATTGAACTTTAAAAGTTCGACTTTATGCTTTTTGGCTTTGAGAATTTTGGCTTGCAGCTCTTTCATTTGGGCCTCCCAGGAGCTGATGTCATGATCATAACCTTCAATCTTGGTGTTGTTCTCTTCTTTGGTCTTCTCCAATTCTCCCAGCCTATTGGTCAATTTAGTAGCCGCATCCTAGGAAGCTGCCTCAGATCCAACCTTGCTTTCAATTTGGTCTAGGATCTGAGGTAGCATGTTTCGATCAACATTGATCTGTTCGATCATGGTACCCAACTTTGGGATGATGTTTGTAACCTTGGGAAAAGCATCCAGAAGATAAATTTGTTGGAGAGTTTTCAAGGAAAGGGAGGCAATGAGATCAAACTCCAATAGTTGACAAAGATCTCCTTTAAAAACCTTTTCTTTGATATTCATAAGTTCCTCGTCAACAGGTTGGCTTGAAGGTTGGTCTCCAGACACCGTAGAAACACTAGGACTTTTCTTAGAAGAACTGCCTTTTCTACTTATCATAGCCCTAAGGTACTCAAGAGGTTTGCTTTGCCTTAGATTTGTTAGTTCTTCAGAAGAAAGAATCCCATTTGTCTCAGTCGAAGCCTTGGTGGTTTCAGGGATGACAATAGTTTGTGCGGGACTGGTCTGATCTTAGGCATGCTCTTTGTTCGTCTCACCATCACATTGGTCCTCATAATCATTGCCATCTTCATCATAAGGATCATCATCACCAGGTCCACTTTTAAACATCGATTGATCTTCTTCTTTGTCTTCCTCCATATCATCATCTTGGCCAACATTATATGGATCAACACCATCTGGGCCTTCATTGTCTAAGACTTCGTCCCTGGGGGAGCCATCCTCAAAATTTCCAACATGGACTTAATCTAGCACCATATCATCTTTGTCCACTTCAATATGAGTTTCTTTGGCATGGTCATCTTCATGTTTAGAACCACTAGTGTGAGAATGCTAGGTAGTGGTCTTGAGTGGCGAAATCTCACGTTCCTCTGCAACTGGTTGGTTAATCTCGCTCATTGAGCCTTTATCTGAATGCTTTGGGGTTGAGGGGTGATAAGTGGGTTCTCCAACACTATTGAGAAGGGTTGTTGGAGAGGGAGCCTTGGTCGTTGGTTGAACGGAAATGCCTACACCATCCTGAAAATTCAATCAAACATAAATCAGTCGAAGCAAGGAAAGTGTAAACACTCCAAATTTGCCCTCACTAAGTTCACACCATGACTTGTGATCTTTTCATTTGCATAAGTTCATTCATATCATCTCATATTGCATTTTTACTTCACTGCATTGGTTCAAAGTCATCTGCATCTAGGGTTTGTGATCTGAGCAATCCATGAGCCATCTGAGCCACTCCAAAGGTTTCCAATCATATCAAGAGGGTCCATGTATGTTCAATCATCGTATTATATCCTCCCAAGATCAAGGAAGTCAGAAAATCTCAAGAACTGGCAAGGCATGGAAGCAGAGCACAGATGACCTAAAATTAGGGTTTTGGTTTCAGAGGCCATAACTCCAAATTTTTTGGTCATTCTTGTTTCTATTGGCCTCAATATGATATAAGGATCATGCATACCAAGTTTTATGGAAAAATTCATTGTGGAAGTCATCTGATCACTGGGTAACTTCTTGAGCAAGTTAGAGCCAAATCAGGGCATCTGAGGCCCCCAACATGGAACCAAAGTGGATTTTTCATCAACATGAAGTTATATGGTCTTTATTTGGTCATTGAAGTGCTTAGAAGTTCACAAATTTGAAGAGAAGTGGGCTAAGCCAAAAGTTGCCAAAAATGGAAATGACTTGTAATGTAAACTTTCCATTTTGGGAAAGTTTTTCAACCTCCTCTTTCTTAACCAAAAATGCTTCAAATGAAAAATTCTTGGTCATGAAAGTTGTAGATTGGATCATTCCCTTTTCAAAAAGTACAAGAACAAGATCTAATTCATTTTGGAACTCAAGTTATGGCTTTCCAAAGTTGGCAAAAATCACATAATTTCATGTTTCATGCCAAAGAGGGATTTTTGCAAAACCTCATGCCAAACCATTTTGTGACCTCAAATTGACTTCTAACCATCATACAAACATAACACATGACTTAAAACTCAGAATTGGCCCAAGGATCCCAAGATTTTATAACTTGTACATGAAGAAATTAAGAAAGGGCCAAACTTTGCCAAAATTGCAAAACCTCCCACAACTTCCCACAAGCTTGCCAAATTGTCTCAAACTGATTTCTATGGACCTCCTTGAATCAAGCTGCGCCAGACACCCCCTTGTCCTTAGCCTGAAACATCCCATACCTCAAAGGACACATAACCTTGACTTTGTGCATTTTCACCCATACCAATCACACTATGCCACAACCACTCTCTGAACCAATCACATTACCTTATGCTAATCAAAAGCAAGCCAAACATAACAAGAAGCAAGCTTGAACTCTCTCATAACTCAGCATACACCAAAATCTCCCTCTTTGCATTTTCTATCGAAGCACACAACTCAGCCACTCATTCTTCAAACCAACACCACCATTCATCTCAGCATCAATCACTGATCATTTTCCACCCTTCATTTTGCCCTAAAAAAAGCCACCATACACAAAACACGATTTTCTCCCCCTTTGAACTGAACTTCATCAAACTTCAAAAGGAGACCACAAACACTTCAGCAAAGCTTCAAAGCTTCTTCAGGGAGGTCATTGGAGGCGTTTTGAAGCAAAGAAGCAGCCTGAAAGCTCTAGGGTTGAAAGCTTCATCTCAGGTAGCCATGTGAAAACATTTTTCCAGAACCTTTGTTTTAAGTTCTTATTTGGTTGAGTTTGATCCCCTGAGTGTAATGAACTTTGAATTATTGAAAATGGTGAAGAAATGAGGATGTATTGCTTGTCTGAAAGTTTCACATGTTTTATTCTTGGCTTCGAATCTTGTTAATGGCTGAAAATAAATTCTGTTTGAGGGTGGATTTAGGGGAGTGAAATGAACGAATCTGGAGCTTTAGAGCTCCAGAAATGGTGTGGGGAGTGAGATTGAAATTCTCAGGGAAGGGTGTGGCCGGAGAAGATGACCGGAGGTCATTTCCGGCCACCTGAAAGTCATTAATGTTTAATTAGGGTTTAGGGGTGAGTTTAAACGTGAGCCTTTGGATTTGATCCGCCCGCGTGTTTGGATGGCCAGGATTCAGTGTTAAAACCCTAATCTTTTAATTAATATTAATTAATTAGGTTTAATTAAAAAATGCCAGATTGAACCACAACCATAGGATTGCGCGCGCAGTCAACTTCAAATCCCCAGCTTTGAATCTGGACCTCGGGATCTTCATACTTTCCATTTAATTGATTTTTATTGTATTTTCTTTATTTAATTTTGTACGAATTTTTAAAAATAGCAAAAATAGTCAAAAAATTCTGAAATTTTTTATCCAGCCTTTAATTAATTTTCAGAACCCAAAAATATTTTTATTTTTATTTTTTGCATTAAAAAATTATTTTTAAATCATTTAAATGTTATTTGTAATTAGTTAATGAGAATTAATTAATTAAAAATACATTTAGGTATTTAAAAATCACAAAAAAAATTCAGAGAGCATATTTAAACATTTAGAAACATTTACAAACTCTCCACACAAATTTCTTTTTGGTTTGATCATGCTTTGACAATTTTCAAGTGAATTAGGGTTCTTAAATTTGCATATTTTTAACCCTAACTTCAAAAATTCATAACTTTTGATCCAAGTTGAGTTTGTGAATGATTCTTTTTGCATTATGCTACACATGATTCTAAGCATCTAAAAACATTTTTGTTTCATTTTTATCTTTCATTTTCAATTTGTTTGGCATTTTACCTTTAAGATCACCCTTTAAACCCTAGAAACTTAGGAAATTCATAATTTTCTTTAGGTTTAGCTTCTGACCTCCCCCTTTGGATAGTGAACTAGTATAGGTTTAGGGTTCCTTTGATTTCATTTTCAATTTTTTATCTTATCATTTGTTTCTGTTTTTAAGTTTTGCATCTCACATGTTCATGTAACCCTAATTTGCATCTTCATTTGCATCCATCTTGTATAAGCTTGCATACATGAACTTGCCATGACATTTTGTGCATTCACATGACATATAAGACATCTTAGGACACATTAGCATCATGTTTGATCATTGCATCATCCATTTGTCATGTTTTGTTTTCATTTCATTTCATGTGCATTCATGAACTTTCATGCCTCTTATATGCTTCATTTGCATTCTCATCCTTTGTATGATCACTTCCATCTCAAGACATACATTTGTATCATCTCTTTGCATCATTAGCATCATAAACATGCTTCTGGTTTTGGTTTGCCTCTTTGCATTTCATTCCATTTTCATTTCATTTTCATTTCCTTTTGCTAACTTTTCAGGTGGTAAGTGTTTGAGAAGTGAATTTGCCTTCACTTCTCACAATCTCTTCTCATCTCTCTTATGCATTCATTGCTGCATTTTACTTTTGTATTAGAGTGAGCTTGCTCATTCATGTTCCCTCCTCACTTTCTTTCTCCAAGCAACTTATCTTCTTAAGGGAAGTAAGTTGTCTTGCTTCTTTCTGCTTCTCCTCCTTCCATCTTTCTTCTTCCTTGGTGGCTTTTCCTTGAAGACTTCTTGCAAGCCTCATAAACCCTAGGAATACCCAAGCATGATCACAATTAGGGTTTGATTAGTGCCCCCATTAGTTTTACCTTTGTGTCATCTTTGTGTCTTCTCTTCTCACCTCTTAATCAAGGACTAAACCCTTAAGGTTTTAAGGCTTTGTGATTGGGGGTTATGCCTGCATCCTTCTCTTAGGATGAAGTGTATAACTTTAATCCTAAGTGTTAAACCCTTAATGTGTTTAAATCCTTTAATCAATCCACCTAATAATCACTAAGACATTAAGCTTGTAACTTGGGCCTTGCATTATGGTTCTAATTCTTCCTTAATTGGTTAAGAAGGACTAACCCTATTGTTAATGGACAAGTCCCCCTCAAGTTGTCTTACAAACCATAAAAATCACTTCTTAACCTTACCATTAACTAAAATCCACTTTAATAAAGGTTTTGTTTTGTCATGAGGTTAATCCCTAATCATGGATTAAGTTGAGGAGCCTTATTCAGCTTAAATGTTCTCATCTATTATCCTTCTATTACGATAGTGTAATGGGTCCACTAAATCCTTGATTATGGCTTAAACTCATTACTTAACACCAAACAAAAACTCCAAAAAACATCTAAATAAATACAAGTAGGTTAATGATCTTAGTCCTACACCATGGTGATTAAGTGTGAGGTATTTACTTCATACTTAAGGTATTCTCATTACCCCTAATCAGAGGGAAGATGTGATGAGTTTACTAACCCTTGGTTTAGGCTTAAGCTCATTTTCTTATGACAAACTCAAAAGAAATAAAGGATTGAAAATACCAAAAACAGACAATAATCGTCTCCTTCGGGATTCTTTTCTCACCTCATTCACTCACAATCAGGAACTTGCTTCTTCCGTCTAATGCAAGAAAGTTTGCACCTGAGCCAGACAGGTTATACACTTGAGCATAGACAAGTAAGCAGTTCACTAAGTCAATTTATCTTTCAGTCTCTTTGAGTCGAACTACGGTGTTCTGACTTCCTCATTGCACGAGAGGATACGTAGGCATAACTTAACAGTTATCGAACAAAAGTCTCTGTATATTCCCCTTTCTTCCAGCATTATTCTTTTAAGCCTCATTGTCTTGAGCATTGTACTCTTTTCTTACACTGACACTCCTTTTATTCACTTCACATTTCTTTTGCACTGACACTTGCCTTCTTTTCCAGCTTTAGTACACAAAATAGCACTTACACTACCCCTTTAAACACAAACCTTTCAAGCGTGGATCCCGTCGAGTATGACGGACAATCTGGGTGTTAATACCTTCCCAGGTTGTAACCAACCCCCTTTCTCAGTTTCTCTAGTTCGCAACCGTCTTATCCATTTCTTTCTAGGTCTATGCAACATTACCTTTCCTTCGGGATAAAAGTGCCTAGCTGGCGACTCTTTTCAGTTCACCCTTGTGTTCTCTCCTTTGCCGACCGTTCGCGTCTGTACCCCTTCTGGCCATGTGTCATCAGGTGGGAGCGACAGAAAGGTAAATAAATTAAACAATTTTGAAGTAAGTTGTCTTTACTATAGAGCCTACGACCCCATGACTTGAGTTATCGCTTTTAGGTTGCGCCGCAACTGTCTTCGCCATTTCCTTAGGGGTAGGTTCTAATATGATGCGGGCAGTGGGTGTCTTCGTCCGAACATTAGAAACCTTCGCCTTAGGTTGACCAAAGATTTCAGTCATTTTGATCTATTTCTTTCTTTTCTTTAGAGTTTGGTCGATAGGTGGAGATAAGTTTTCGCCATCCATTTCAATCAATATCTAAGCTTCAGGCTCTTTTGGTATTTGTTTTTTGGGAGTAAGGGGTGGTTTATGAGAACTCTGAAATAAAATTCGAAGTGTCAAAAACATAACATTATACAGTTAAAAATAAATAAGCAAATAAAACTACCTTTGGAATTTTTCTTCCTCCTTCTGTTTTCACTTTGACTAGCTTCTTGCTTATGGGCTTCTTGGTTTGAACCCTTGTAGCTAAGAAAATTTAAACAAGTTATTACAAGTAAGAATTCAAAAAAATCTAATAGAGATAATCTAGTTCGAAAACCTCCCACTCCACACCTTCATATATTTCGGATTCAATGCGAACATCTTAGATTCCAATATGAAGACGCCCTTTGAAACTGTCTAAAGTATGTGTAGTCGCAACCACCTGCTGGGCTTTCTTCTGTGATTGTTGCCAAAGGATTTTTATAGAATCCCCACAGACGAACCAGTCTGGAAAAGAAGGGGCAAAGGTCACTCCAAAGTCAGTAGTTGGCAGTCGATGAAACTTAGGATGATACATATTGAAAGTCGTTTCGTATCATTTCTCAGGAGGAACAAACAAAGGGATTTATAAGTTCTCCATTTTCTTTAAAAAAAATTCTTTCAAAGTAACAGATGCCTCGCAGACGGTTCGATTAAGATCATTTGGTCTATAAGTAGTTTCAAAGTATTTTTGGAATACTTGGATTTCCTTGATATGTGTCGAAGTACCTTTCTTGACCTTTTCCTGCACAAAGAGGAAAACCTTGTTGATATGTTGAGTAAATGAATGAGAGATAAGTTCAAATTATAGTTATTTTTGTATATAAGTTTTGTTGCACTTATCAATACTTTTTGTTAAAATTGTTCGAATAAACCCCACTTTGTTTGTAAATACATTTATTTTACGTTATAATGTATATATTGTGTTATCGTGTAAATAACATTGAGTTTAATTATTTTCAATTTATTTTTTCACGTATTCAAGCAAGAATATCTTGTCATATTCATAAAGAGCATTAATAAGCTTTCCAACTCTTTGAACCGGGCGAAAAACGAAGTTACAGTACGAAAGTTATGGCCGAAACAAGAAAACAGAAAATGCCCACTGCCCTGCTGCGCCTCTGCTTTCGCTGGGCCCTGCTGCTTCTATGATTTCGCCGGGCGAAGTAGTGGCGGCCCAGACAGACAAAAACGTGTAAAAAGGCAGAAATAAACCGCCATACTTCGTTGGGCGAACTAGAACATCGTCGGGCGAAACTGGACGGACATAAACACCATTCATGGGTCAAAAACACAATTTTTAGGTTATGGGTTGGATGCTTTATGATCCCAACTTCATCAAACTACGTATCTTTATAGATTTAGCTTGAAAACCACAATGGAGCTTACAATTGAATGGTCTAAAGTCGAATCTCTTGTCGATTGGTGTCGACAAACCAAGCAATGTTTGGTTCCTCTTCTTCTCTTCTCTTTGTAATCTTTATTTGTTGGGTTTTGTATATGTATGCACTTTGATCTTATGTATATTTACCGCCTATGGTGTTGTATAAAATCCGCTTTACAAATCTTTATCGGTGATTATCCTTGATTTTTTGCTTTAAGCTCAGGGTTTGGGTTGTGTTAGAGATAAACATCACAAACCTTGACTAGGGAAGATTATCTATTAGTATCTGGATGCTAGAGATAGATTTAGGCCTAACAATATTTATGGGTGTCGGAGCTTAACGCTTCCGTGTTAGTTGTGTCGGGCGCGATAGTGCCGATGCAAGTGATATGGATGTCTTATGTGTTGTTGTGTCTGGTGTGAGAGTGTTGATACATGAATACATTTGTTCTCTCAATTTGGGTTAGAAATGACTTAGATTGTGAGCGATGTCGGATGATATTGAGGAGTATTGTAGATTGAGTATAACTGATCGGTAAGTTTAAGTTTGTGATGAGTAGATTATATGCATATCAGATAAGTTTCTTCTGTAACACCCAAAATATCCCCACAAATTAATAATTAAAAATCAGAGTAATTCAACAAACCAATCATTCTGAGTGTCACAATTCACTAAAACACACGACTCAAATGATATGTTTACACGGAAAATAGTTTTAGTTGCAACAGAAAATTAAAAAGAAACGTAAAATATGATTCGAGTACAAAATATTTTTCTAAAATAAATAAACAAGGAAACACTCATCGTCCCGACACCCCAAAGCACACATCAGAGCCGACTCCTCTAAATGTGAAGTACACCGACTTCATCGACCGCCACTCTACTTATCCTGATCACCTGCACGTTACCAACATAGGGGTAACATTCAAATAGAAGGAGTGTGATACTTACACCAACAAAAGAGAAAAATAATAAGAACAAAAGCAAGTATCATTAATTAGTTCTCCATTTCTCATCAACTACAATTACACAAATACACCACAACATACAACACATAATAATGTTATGCACACCAACAAACAACTATGCAATGAGACTCTACTAACTCTATGCATGCGGTACCATAAGTCGATCTCTATTTCAAGATCCAGTTCCAGTCGGAACTCTCGACCCCTCTTTCATGGTCTAATATGATCCCTATTTCATGATCACATCCTCGACCCCTATTTCATGGCCATGTACGATCCCTATTTCATGACCACACCAACATCACAACGAACCTCTTTGGAATTCAAATGGATATACCCACCTTGGTATACCATTCTCAACCATGCACATGCCATGCACCATTAATGATAATCATGCACGTCTACAACTACTTCATACAATCAACATTAATAACTAACATATAACAACAACTTACTACAACAACAACAACTTCATCAACATCATGCATCTTCGCATACAACAACATATATCAACATCAACGAGAATACATACAACAACATATCAGACATCAACAAGCTACATCCACTTATATCAACATCAATGTCGTGTAACTACAACAACAACAATCACACATAGCAACAACAACAACTAATAAACATATCAACTCATGTTCATTTCAAGTTATGTTAATTATCCTTCTAATTAAGCTCATAACCCATCTTTACCTACCTCTAACAACACTACTTCAATTCTCATCCATTATTGTATTAATTAAGTAATTTTAGAGATTTTTTCAGAATTAAAACATTTTATTTGTCACTCCAGGTCTCGCTAAGCGAGGAGCTTGCTCACTGAGCGAGCAACTCTTTGTATTCAAAGCTCCAAAATTCCACCCTGCTCGCTGTCATACCCCAAATTTGTCATATATGTGTCATTTTATTTCTATTTGACTTTAATAAAAAAAAAGGTCATTTCTTCTTATTGTCCGAATTCAGGATTTGTGCGAAAAATCAAGGTTTCGTTCAGGTTTGTCAAGTTTGTGTGTGGTATTCAGTGTTGTATGGAGGCATTTGTCCGATTATCATCTTCATTTTCCGTAACTTTTTTTTATTATTACAAAAAAATCTATTATAAAAAGTTCATAGTCCACCTCTCTTTTTTAAAGCCCATTTACTATACAAAATCACAAAAAAAGATCGTTTTTCAGTTTTATTATCTTATTATCATTTTTATTATTATTTTCATTATTATTATTATTACCATTTCCATTATTATTATTATTATTATTATTATTATTATTATTATTATTATTATTATTATTATTATTACACAAATTCTAGCACAATTATATTCCACTCTCCAAAATGTATCCACAATCCAATTATCCTACAAAACAACACACAAAGCCTTTCACAGCTTACAGTAACAAAATACACATGCCAACATACACACTGCAATTAACGCACCAGACCCCACGTGATTTTCTCACTACACTCATTAACAAATGCAGCCTCACAAATTTTAATCTCAGCAAAACCATTTCAAACACAACCTAGCCAAACAAAAGGGACCCCACCACTATTTTTACAATCAACACTGGAAAATTGAAAATAATGAAAATGCGCCGGCCCCACAAGAGATACCCGTACAATGCCATTTCTTTCCGCTCTCTGCATAACATAGCCACTCCAACAATTTCCTCTCCACCAACGATATCACAAACACAATACACACAAACACAACAATCCACCCACAAATTCACAACTCACAGTATTCTTTCTCCTTTCTCCCCAAAACACCCTTTTCATTCTTCTATAAAATCAGCCTTCATCCTTATCCATTTACAGCTCATCCTTATTTTGTTTTATTTCATTTTTTTCTCTTGATTCGTGATTCTCTTTCGGGTCAATGATATATTAAGAGGTCAAATATGTTCGATTTTATTAAATCGATCAATTTTGATCAATATGAAGTCTATTCAGTTTAGTTATTTATTTATCGTTTTTATTTTTGATTTATTTTCTATTTTGTCAAAGTAATTTAGTTTATTTTATCATTTATTTCATTTTTATGGTCGATGAACATCTAAATAATCTTATGATTCGTCGCAAGCCGACTTGAAATCTCGATTAAATGATGAGACTATTTTATTTTATTTAGTTTAGTTTATTTTATTTTATTTTTGCATTTAAATACATAAATCGATGTTCGACTCCTCATAGAACGATTCTAACATTGAATAGGCTCTAAGGTAGTTAAAGAGCTACATTTCGACGCTTTCGATTAAATTTCAAGCTCCAACGGCTCCAAATAGTTAGGAAACTTCACACACACTTCCTCTTGGGCCAATACAATAAACCATTTTATTTTGTGCAATCTCGTGTAATTTACTTTGTAGGATCGATGGAAGCCCAATTCGTTTCTATTTCAAAAAAAATCTATTATTATTTTCCATTCATTAAAACATTTATTTATATTATCTCCATTTCTTATTAAATTAAAACATTTATTTCCACTATTTTTATTTGTATTATTTTATTTTATTTTTATGATTTTTTTCATTATTTATCATTCTTTATTATTTTTTTATTTTTATTATTTTTAACTTTCTTTTTTTAAAATATTTTTTAATAAAATTCAAAAAATACACATAACCCAATTTTTTAGAAAACTTAGAAAGAGCCCATGAACCACGTACATTTCCCATAGGCCCATTAATAGTTTTTACCAATTAATGAAAAAGAAACTTTTGTTCAGTTTTTCCAGTCAGAACACATATGTGGTTTTTCTCCATAAATTCTTTCACCACATACCACACATGACAATTCTGCTACCATTATACAAACTGTACGACAATTCCAACGATTTTTTTTACAGCTTGCAAAGACGAATATTCGGCACACTTATGGTACAAAACGGTAACGATGCGTCACAACAAAAGGCCTGAAATTCACAAATACAATTCCTTCTCCACCTATAAAAAGAGACTCCTTTCATTCATGAAAAAGACACAAAACCTCACATTATACCTTCTGCAAAACTGAGCAAAGGCCTTTTTTTTCAACCAAAAAAACACACTGCAAAAAAAGAAAATCCTCATCATCTTCAAAAAGCATCCTTCGATAGTTTTCTTCGCCTCCACCAACAAGAAACAATTTCGAAACCAAATAACAACCAAAAACCCCTTTATTCTTCGTTCAACCATACACAAACTTTTCACCATCTTTATCAAACCCCTTTCAAAACCAAGCACAAAAAAACAGAGTACCGAAGGAGATGAAGAGAAATCGTTAACTCTCCATCCACCTCTGAAACTTCACGAATCATTTCCAAAAACCTCACTAAGCACGAAAGCAAACAAAAATATAAGCAATAATGAGATGAGAGTAAACCGAAAATCCGAATCCAAACCTCACCTTCATCGCCATTAACAAACCAAATCATCTGTAATAGAAAACTGAGCGACAAAATCCGAGACACAGATGTCGCTCCCACCAAAATGACACCTGGTCAGATGGGGTACAGACGCGAACGGTCGGCGAAGAGAATGAGAACACACAAGGGTGAACTCAGAAAGGAAAGAGTCGCCAGCTAGGCATTTTTTATCCCGAAGGAAAGGTAATGCTGCATAGACCTAAGAAAAGATGGATAAGACGGTCGCGAACCAGAGAAACTGAGAAAGGGGGTTGGTTACAACCTGGGAAGGTATTAGCACCCAGATTGTCCGTCGTACTCGACGGGATCCACGCTTGAAAGATTTGTGCTTAAAAGGGGTAGTTGTCAGTGCTATCTATGTATCAAAGCTAGAAAGAATGCAAGTGTCAGTGCTGGAAGAAAGTGAAGTGAAATATGTGGAGTGTCAGTGTAAGGACAGGAGTATGAAGCTCAAGACTATAAGGCTTAAGGAATAATGCTGGAAAGAGGGGGAATATACATAAACTTTTGTTCGATAACTGTTAAGTTATGCCTACGTATCCTCTCGTGCAATGAGGAAGTCAGAACACCGTAGTTCGACTCAAAGAGACTTAGATAAATTGACTTGTGAACTGCTTGCTTGTCTATGCTCAAGTGTATGACCTGTCTGGCTCAGGTGCAAACTGTCTTGCATTAGACAGAAGAAGCGAGTTCTCGTTTGTGAGTGAATGAGGTAAGAAAAGAATCCCTGAGGAGACGATTATTGTTTGTTTTTGGGTTTTCAGTCTTTTATTGCTTTTTGAGGTTGGTCATAAGAAAATGAGCTTAAGCCTAAACCAAGGATTAGTAAACTCATCACATCCTCCCTCTGATTAGGGGTAATGAGAATACCTTAAGTATGAGGTAAACACCTCACACTTAATCACCATGATATAGGATTAAGATCATTATCCTACTTGCAATTATTTAGATGTTTTTGAGCTTTTGTTTAGTGTTAAGTAATGAGATTAAGCCATAATCAGGGATTTAATGGACTCATTACACCATCCTAATAGAAGGATAATAGATGAGAACATTTAAGCTGAGGAAGGCTCCTCAACTTAATCCATGATTAGGGATTAACCTCATGACAAAACAAAGCCTTTATTAGAATGGATTTTAGTTAATGGTAAGATTAGGAAATGAATTTTAGGGTTGGTAAGACAACTTGAGGGGGAGTTGTCCATTAACACTAGGGTTAGTCCTTCTTAACCAATTAAGGAAGAATTAGAACCCTAATGCAAGGCCCAAGTTACAAGCTTGATGTCTTAGTGATTATAAGGATCATGCATATCAATTTTCATAAAGAAATTCCATGGGGAAGGCATCTAATCAAGAGTTGACTTCTTGAGCAAGTCAGTGCAAAATCAGGGCATCTGAGGCCCCCAATGACCCAACCAAAGGGAATTATCCATCATTTTGAATGTTTATGATCTTTATTTGATCATAGAAGGTGTTAGAAGTTCACAAAGTTGAAGAATTTCAAGCCATTTGCAAAGTTGCCTTTTTGGGAAAGTGACTTGTAATGAAAACTTGCCATTTTGGGAAAGTTTTTCAACCTTCTCTTTTTGATTCAAAAATGCTTCAAATGAGGAAACTTTGGTCATGAAAGTTGTAGAATGGATCCTCCCATTTTCAAAAAGTACAAGAACTCATTCTAATTCATTTTGGATCAAAAGTTATGGCTTGTCAAAGTTGGCAAAAATCACATAATTTCATGTTTTGTACCAAAGAGGCAAAGTTGCAAAACCTCATGCCAAGGCAAAATGTGACTTCAAATTGACTTCTATGCATTACACAAACATAAACCATGACCTAAAAATCAGAATGAACCAAAGAATATCCAAGTTTCATGACTTATGCTTCAAGAAATCACAAAAGGGCCAAAACTTTGTGAAATTGCAAAACCTCACATAAACCCTAATCCACTTGTTGCATTGCCTCAAATTCATTTCCATGGTTCTCCTTGAAGCATGCTGAGCCAAGCCATGCCCTTGTACCTTGACTGAACCAGCCCATACCTCTTCTTACACAAAAGTTGACTTTATGCAAAATGGCCCATACCAATCAAGCTAGGCCAGCAACAACTCTCTGACCAATCACAGCTTCACATACATGCCTCATGGATTACATTTCACACAATCTAGGAAGCTGAAGCCTTTCATAAGCCATAGTTCCCAAAACTCACCTCTTATGCACTTTCCTTCGAATCTGATCACACAATCATCAAACCTCAAAACCAACTTCACCATTCATTCAGAAAGGCTTCATAGAGCATAAACCAACCATCAATTTGCCCTGAAAAGCCCACAAACAGAAACACGATTTTTCACTTCCCTTGAACAGAACTTCATCAAACTCTTAAACCAGCCACATTAAACTCCAACCAAGCATTGCAAGCTTCTCAGGAGTTTCATTGGAGGCGTTTTGGATCAAAGAAGCAGCCAAAGAGTTCCAAAGATCAAAGCTCCAGTTCAGGTGAGCTCAAGAACAATTTTTCCAGAAACTTGTTTTTAAGTTACTAAATGATTCTTCATGCTTCACTGATCATGCTGATGTGTTTTGTTTTGAAAATGGTTGAGAAATGAGTATGTATTCGCGTTCTGAAATTTTTTGACCTAGAACTGTTTTGATTCTATTCTCACTTTTGATGTGTTTTAAATGTTGTTTGTTTGTTGATTCTTGATGTATGATGTATGAGGATCATTTCTGGGCAGAGAGATTGGATTTTAGAAGCCTAGGGAAGAAGTTAGCAATTTTCAGGGAGGGTTGTGGCCGGAGAAGATGATCGGAGGTCATTTCCGGCCACCTGAAAGTCATTAGTGTATTAATTACGTTTAGGGTTCAGTTTGAATGTGGACCATGGATTTGTTTGACTTGTGTTGACTCCCGCACGTTTGAATGGACCAGATCTCTCATTAAAACTCTAATCCTAATTAATCAAATTAATTAATTAAGTTTAATTTAATCCAGCCAGTTTGAATCTAGGCCACTGGGTCTGGCGCCAGTCAACTCCCGAGCATCCCATTTAAACATCAGCCATTGGATTTGCATACCTTTCCATTTTATTTAATTTAATTTTCATTTTCTTTGCATTTATTTACACGAATTATTTAAAATAGTAAAAAACATTTAAAAATTCTGAAATTTTTTGTCAAACATTTCATTAATTTTCAGAACCCAAAAATATTTTTATTTTTAATTTTTGCATTAAAAATTATTTTTAAATCATTTAAATGTTTATTTTTAATTAGTTAATGAAAATTAATTAATTAAAAATGCATTTAGGTATTTAAAAATCACAAAAAAATTCACATTGCATTTTAAAACATTTAGAAACATTATCAAACTCTCAAAGCAAATTTCTTTTTGGTTCTTGATGCATTTTGATCATTTTCATTGGAATTAAATTCATTTTAAGGCAATATTTTTGTTCAAACTTGGAAAAATCCATTCTGCCTAACCACTGAGAGTTTGATGATGGTTCTTCTTGCATTGCATCCTTCATGGCATGTAGTTTATAGGATAAATTTGGTTTGAATTGATCTTCCATTTTCAATTTGTTTTGCATTTTTCATGGTGAGGTGCCTTAAAACCCTAATTGGCTTGAGAAATTCATAACTTTCACTAGGTTTAGAGTTAGGTCCCCTCCTTTGGGCAGTGAACTTGTGTGGGGTTAGGGTTCCCTTAATCCCCTTTTCAATTTTTTATCACATCATTTACTTCTGGTTTTGAATTTTTGCATTGTGTGTTGTATGTAAACCCTAATTTGTGCTTTCCTTTGCATCCATCTCTCATTTGCTTGCATTTAAGAACTTGCCATGATATTTTATGCATCCATATGATTCATAATAAATCTTAGGACATATTAGAATCATGTTTGATCATTGCATCTTTCATTTACCCTGTTGTATGTCCATCCCATTTCATAAACTTTCATGAATCTTTATGGTTCAAATTATGCTTCATCTGCATCCATATCCTTGTATGATCATTCTCATGTCTTGCCTTGTGTTTGCATCTTCTCTTAGCATCATTAACATCATGTTTATGCTTCTGACTTTGGTTTGCATCATGACATTTCATCTCATTTGCATTGCATTTCATTTCTTTTGCTAACTTTTCAGGTGGTGAGTTGTTTTGAGAAGTGAATTTGCCTTCACTTCTCACAATCTCTCTTCATCTCTCTTATGCATCATTGCTGCATTTTATCTTGTGTATTAGAGTGAGCTTGCTCATTCATGCTCTTTCCTACCTTCTTTCTCCAAGCAACTTGTCTTCTTAAGTGAAGCAAGTTGTCTTGCTTCTCCCTGCTTCTTTCTCCTTTCATCTGCTTCCTTCCTGGTGGTTTCTCTGAAGATCTTCTTGCAAGCCTCATTAACCCTAGGAATAACTAAGCATGATAACAATTAGGGCTTGATTAGTCCCCCATTTAGCTTTTGCCTTTGTGTCATCTTTGAGTCTTCTCTTCTCATCTCATAATCAAGGACTAAACCCTAAAGGTTTTAAGGCTTTGTGATTAAGCTTATGCCTGCATCCTTCTATTAGGATGGAGTGTATAAATTTAATCTTAAGTGTTAAACCCTTAATGTGTTTAAATCCTTTAATCAATCCAGCTCATAATCACTAAGACACCAAGCTTGTAACTTGGGCCTTGCATTAGGGTTCTAATTCTTCCTTAATTGGTTAAGAAGGACTAACCCTAGTGTTAATGGACAAGTCCCCCTCAAGTTGTCTTACCAACCATAAAACTCATTTCTTAATCTTACCATTAATTAAAATCCATTCAATAAAGGCTTTGTTTTGTCATGAGGTTAATCCCTAATCATGGATTAAGTTGAGGAGCCTTCCTCAGCTTAAATGTTCTCATCTATTATCCTTCTATTAGGATGGTGTAATGAGTCCATTAAATCCCTGATTATGGCTTAATCTCATTACTTAACACTAAACAAAAACAACAAAAACATCTAAATAAATGCAAGTAGGTTAATGATCTTAATCCTACATCATGGTGAGTAAGTGTGAGGTGCTTACTTCATACTTAAGGTATTCTCTTTACCCCTAATCAGAGGGAGGATGTGATGAGTTTACTAACCCTTGGTTTAGGCTTAAGCTCATTAACTTATGACAAACTCCAAAAAGCAATAAAAGACTGAAAACTAAAAAACAAACAATAATCGTCTCCTTTGGGATTCTTTTCTCATCACTTTCACTCATAAACGAGAACTCGCTCCTTCTGTCTAATGCAAGACAATTTGCACCTGAGCCAGACAGGTCATACACTTGAGCATAGACAAATAAGCAGTTCACAAGTCAATTTATCTTTCAGTCTCTTTGAGTCGAACTACGGTGTTCTGACTTCCTCATTGCACGAGAGGATACGTAGGCATAACTTAACGGTTGTCGAACAAAAGTCTCTGTATATTCCCCCTCCTTCCAGCATTATCTTTTAAGCCTCACAGTCATGAGCATTTCATTCCTGTTCTAGCACCGACACTTCTTTTATACACTTCACATCTCTTTTACACTGACACCTGCATTGTTTTCCAGCTTTGATACACAAATTGCACTGACACTACCCCTTTAAAACACAAATATTTCAAGCATGGATCCCGTCGAGTACGGCGGACAACCTGTGTGCTAATACCTTCCCAGGTTGTAACCAACCCCCTTTCTCAGTTTCTCTGGTTCGCGACCGTCTTATCCATCTCTTTTCTTAGGTCTATGCAGCATTACCTTTCCTTCGGGATAAAAATGCCTAGTTGGCGACTCTTGTCTTCTGAGTTCACCCTTGTGTGTTCTCCTCTTCTTTCACCGACCGTTCGCGTCTGTACCCCTTCTGACCAGGTGTCATTTAGGTGGGAGCGACAGCTTGGCGACTCTGCTGGGGACACTTACACTGAAACCAGGGCTTCTGGTTCTGTTTGTGGGTTCCTCCTAGCGCTTGTTTGATTTGTGTTTACCGGGGTGTTATGTGCTAATTGTGTTTATATAATTTCTTTATTTATTGCTTTATGTACAACTTTATTTATTGTTTTCTTTACAGTTTTACATTTTTCATACTGTCATGCTATCATTGCTGGATCTGGTTTCTGTTTTGGTGGGTGGGGTTCTACTGAGAGTTTAAGGTCCTATACCTGGGACCTGAGTGACACCTAGGCTAGAGTGGTTCATGTTCTTTCCCATTCCATTTCGGTCTGGTGCGGGAATATGAAACACGGTTCAGATATGGGTTTCTTCTTGAGAACTCTGTGCTACAGATTTCCTGTAGTGCTAGGGCTATCTGGGAAGCCTGCTAAGTCTGGATGACCTTTATTATGACCTTCAGAAACTGAGGTGAATTAGAGGAGGATCTTTTATGGTTATTGTAAACACTGTACCTCCGGGTTAGAAGTGTTTACACTTCTCATAACTGATCCAAGTCTGAGGATCCTTGTTTTAGAACACCACCTGTGAGGGGGTTGGGCTGTTTACAGGTTTGCAGGTACCATTGGCCACATCATACCCTGTTACTTGTTTGATTATGAGTACCTCACTTTGGACAGTTCTTGTGATTTAACCATGGACATGTGACTCTTTATTTGAGTCCCCTACCTTGGTTACTGGATTTCTGAACCTCCATCTGGATTTCCTGAACATACATGGACCTTATATATCAAGACAGATAATCAGATCCAGCTTGATCACAAACCCTTGCATATCATTTGCATACATCATCATTGCATCATTTAACATTTGTTTATTTGTTTTTCAGGGTATCCACATTTTATCTGGCTTGGTTTTGACCCCTTCATCTGCATAGACCTCTGCTTCATCAGTTATCTGCTTCAGCTATCTTCATCAGTTGCCTGCTTCAGCTGCCTTCGTCATCAGCACTAGCCTATCAGTGGCTCATCTCTAGTACCAGTCTTGATCTTCATCAGCACTTGTCTTCAGCTCTTCATCAGCACTCATGGCTACACCCAGGAAGAGTAACATACCTTACCATTTCTTTGAGCCTGTGTTGACTGGTATCAGACAGGTCCAGTCACTTATCACCCCTGACCACATCCCATTATTCAGAGAGCATTATGGAGGTATCCTTGATATGGTTATGGACCTGGACCCTTCTCAGAGGAGTATGATCCACACCTGCCTACAGTTTTATGACCCTCCTTTGAGATGCTTCACATTCCAAAACTTTCAGCTAGGACCTCTGCTGGAGGAGTTTTCATCATTGATTGGAATACCTGTCAAGGGTGGTGTCCCCTTCAACCCAGAGATGACTTCCCCCAGCAATAGAGAAGTAGCAAAAGCACTGTACCTGGAGCCTACTTTGATTGAGCAAAACATGACAACAAAAGCTGGAATCCCTGGCTTACACTTAGACTTCTTGATTTCTCATGCCATCCTGAAGGCCCCTTTGGGAGAATGGAGGGCAGTCTGTGCACTGTTAGCCCTCAGCATATATGGGGTTATACTGTTTGCAGATGAGCCCAAATTTATCAGCAAAAATTCCATTCATCTTTTCCTTCTGAGGAACCCAATACCTACATTGCTGGGAGATTTCTATTATTCCATTCATCAGAGGAATGAGAAGCAGAGAGGGAAGTTGGTGAGGTGTTGTGCTCCTTTGTTTCACACTTGGCTGCTCAAACACTTACCTAAGACAGATGCCTTCCTGAATCCTCACCAACAGAAGAATTGGGCTAAGATACTTATTGCTTTGACTTCAGATGACATCAGATGGTGCACCCAGAGCACCAAGGGCAAGGACATCATCACTAGCTGTGGGCAATACCCAAATGTACCTCTGGTAGGAGTAAAGGGTTGCATCAACTACAATCCTTTGCTATTTAAGAGACAACTGGGCTATGCTTTGGTCCACCCTCCTAGAGTGCAAGATTTGGCTGAGACCCTGTATTGTGAAATAAAACCTAACCTAGCTGTTGTCAAACAAGCATCCTGGGCTTGGGACAACATCCAGACAAAGGGGGTGGCTATTCTTGGAAAGTGTAATAATGTTGCTTCAGCCCAGTACTATGAATGGTCCTATGCTAGAGCTCAAATTACCAGAATGACTTTTACCATTGAGGACACACCTGGACCCTCCACAGTACAGCCATCAGCAACTGTCAGCCTAGAAGAATTTGAGAAGCTGAAGGAGAGGAATGAGAATCTGTCTCAAGCTCTGAAGAAGACTCTTTGGGAAAGAAGTAATGGTCGTCTAGACATTGAGAGGTTGGAGAAGCTTAGGGTGGAGCATCTGGCCAAGATTGAGAAAACAGAGGACTACATCAAGAAATCAAGAGCTGGGGAGCAAATATTGAAGAATGCCTGTAAGGAGGCCAAGCTTCAAAAGGCTAGGACTGAACTCTATCTACAAGAAAGTCAGGCTAGGTGGGTCAGGATCACTGAAGCCCGAACACAAGAAGATAAGAGGACTCAAGCCAGAATTGAGCAATTAGAGGCCAACGAAAGGAAACAGCAGGAAGCTTTGCTAGCAGCCCAGAAGGAGATCTCGGAATTGAAGCTTAGGGCTGGTTTGAAAAGATCAAAGGATCAGGACAGGCACAAGAAGCTGACCATTGCCATTTCCACCAGGAACCTCCTCATCAGGACTATTACAGAGCATCCAGCTGGTCCAATGACTGAGTCACTTCTGAAGGAGGTTAAGGAGGATGAGTTTGGGCTAGATGTCTGACTTTTTGATTGTTGTTGTTTTCATTTGATGTACTCTTCTTTTGTGTTGTATTTTGACCCTTCAATGGCATGTGTTGTAAAAAACGGACTATGTATTATTCACCATTTGTAATATATTTGTCAGTTTGTTTCATTGGATTTCTTCTTCTCAAGCAACATCAAAGCATCTTCCTCGAGGTCTGAAAAGGTCAAAACCAAGAACCAAGCCGGATACCTTGGAAAATAAATAAGCATACTGCATTGCATACTAACTCTTGTTTTGTTTTGTAGGTTTTGTCATTTGTTTGTTTCTAACTTTGCTCTGACTTCAGGAAATATTGCTCGCAGAAGAGTGTTCCCTGTCAACCGTACACACCGGTATCCTACTCGCAACAACCTTCTGGGTATTATAATGGAGCAAGTACAGCAAGACCTGACCGAGGTCAGAACCCAGATGGCTAATGAAAGAGTGGAGATGAGGAACCAAATGGCCCAATTCATGACTGTGATGACTGGTTTGGCTCAGACCCAAGAAAGGCTAAGGGCATTGGCAGAAAGACAAACCCCCGAGGAACCTCATCCTGGGACTGGAGGAACAAGTAACAATGAGAGGGGACAACCTCATGTTAATCCACCTGTATTTGGGCCTCATCTAGATCCGGAAGTCAACATCCCGAGTAATGTGCAAGGAAATACTACTGGGGGGAGGATCTTACAAGAAGACCCCCAAGAGGAGAAATTCACTGTCATGGGAGCTGGGAATGAAGTCTATGATAGGAGGTTTGATGAAATTGCTGAGAAGTTGAGATCTCTAGAGTCTCAAAACTCCTTGGGCTTCGACGTGATGGATATGGGGTTAGTGGACGGGGTGAGAATTCCCCACAAGTTCAAACCCCCATGCTTCGAGAAATACAATGGAACCTCTTGTCCACGAACTCACCTGCAGTATTTTCTGGGGAAACTTAAAGCATATACCATGGATGAAAAACTGTGGATGTTCTATTTTGAAGACATTTTGACTGGGGCCTCAAGAGAGTGGTATTCGCACTTGACCAGAGTTACTATCAGATGCTGGAAGGACCTAGCTGAAGCCTTCATCAGGCAATATCAATATAATCTGGATATGGCTCCTAACAGGACCCTCCTAATGGGAATGTCTCAATCCTCCAGAGAAAGCTTCAGGGAATATGCCCAAAGGTGGAGACAGCTTGCTGCTGCTGTCCAACCACCCATGTCGGAAAGAGAAATGGCCGACATGTTCATGAATACTCTGCAAGGAACATATATTGACAGACTGGCTGCCTTTTCTTCCACCAGCTTTGCTGATGTTGTCATAGTGGGTGAGAGGATTGAGAGCCTGTTAAAATTGGGTAAGATTTCTGATAATGGTGCAAGTTCGTCCAGTAATCCCAGGAAGCCTTTTGTGGGACCTCGAAGGACCGGTGAGACAAATGCCATTCATGCCAGCAGGGGCAGACCTCAGTATGTCCACAGATCAGTAGCAACTGTCACTATTCCAGCTCTGATTCCTCAGCAACCATCATATCAACAACCACAACAACCACATTATCAACAACAAATTCAGTATCCGCCACAAAGAACCTACAACAACAATAACAGCAATCAACAACAACGACCCTTTCAGCAAAGACCATCACAGGCCAACAGGGTGATTGACCCTATCCCTATGCCTTGTGCTGCCTTATTGCCACAACTCCTGAAGCTTAACTTGGTTGAGTTAAGGACATTGGCACCACCAGATCCCTCCAATCTCCCAAAGAATTATGATGTCAACGCCAGATGTGCTTTCCACTCCAATGCACCTGGTCACAATACTGAGAAGTGCAGAGCATTGCAAATGAAAGTTCACGATCTGGTGGATTCTAAAGCCCTCAACTTCGCACCTCCTCCGAATGTCAACAGAAATCCTATGCCCAATCATGGGGGGCCAAGGATTAATGCCATTGAGGAAGATAAGCCATCTACTTTGATCACCAGTGTTGCACAAATTCGAACACCTCTGGTCGAAATTAAAGCTCAGCTTTTAGAGTGCCAGGTGTTCCCCGGGTGTGAGCTCGGTTGTGGGTATTGCAACATTGCAGTCAACGGGTGTGATAATTTGAGAAGCGGCATAGATGGTCTTATCAAAGATGGTATGCTTCAGATTTCGGCAACGACGCCTACAAATCCAGCAATTCCTTTAACAACAATTCCTGATTCTTCTACAACAGCAACAACAATCATTCCTACCGATTCATCAATATCATCAGCAATGGATCTGTCCATCACCTCAACAAATCAAGTGTCAACAACCATTTCTTCTACAACATCAGCATCCATTTCATCAGCAGAATCTTCTACAACGCCAACAGAAATTAATGAAGACATCTCAGCAGTTACAATCTACTATGACCCATCAGGTGTTCCTCCAAACAACAACTTTCAGCAACAAGCAGTGGCACCACCTGCCAGATCACCGGTCACAATTTACTACGATCCTCACACCATCACAATACCCTCCTCTGCAGCAGTCAGTCCAGTTACCATCACGGTGCCTGGACCAGTTCCTTATGAAAGCAGTAATGCCATACCTTGGCATTATGGCTCTGATCTCTACTGCAACGGGGAGAAAATCACTTTGGACTCTTCAACCTCTTCTCCACAAGTTGATAATGTTGGGGGAGGCGGAGGCTTCACCAGAAGCGGACGCCTTTTTGCCTCACAAATGCAAAGACCTAATGTTGAAGCAGAGGCTGCTGCCAAAGCAAAGGGAAAAAGTGTGGTACTTGAAAAGCCAACTGCCAAAGAAACTCAGAAGACATCTTTCGAGCAAGATGTAGACGAGTTCATGAGAATCATAAAAAGAAGTGATTACAAGGTGGTGGATCAGCTTCACCAAACTCCCTCAAAAATCTCCATATTATCCCTACTGATGTGTTCTGAGGCTCACAGGAATGCATTATTGAAAGTCCTGCACGCAACATACATGCCAGAGGAGATCACTGTTAATCAACTAGAAATTGTGGTAGCAAATGTCAATACCAGTCATGGACTGGGCTTTACCAATGCTGACTTAACAACTGAGGGACATAACCACAACAAGGCTTTACATATCACCTTGGAATGCAAGGGTGCTGTTCTATCTCATGTGCTGGTGGACACTGGGTCCTCACTCAATGTCCTACCAAAGAAAGCCTTAGTGAAGCTGGAATATGATGGCTTGGCATTGCGTCCGAGTAATTTGGTGGTAAGAGCATTTGATGGCTCTAAAATATCAGTGCTCGGAGAGATTGATCTGCCTGTGATGATTGGCCCGCAGACTTTTAAAACTACCTTCTATGTGATGGACATTCAGCCGGCCTACAACTGTTTGTTGGGTAGACCCTGGATCCATGCCGCTGGCGCTGTTACGTCTACCCTTCACCAGAAGCTGAAATTCGAGTGGGAAGGCCAGATCATCACCATCTGTGGGGAGGAGGATATCTTTGTTAGCCATCTGGCTACGTATAAGTATATTGAAATGGATGGAGAGATCCATGAAACTATGAGCCAGGGGTTTGAGGCCTTGAACATAAATGAAGTATCTGCTGTACTGGGAACCTCCATAACGTCATATCGACAAGCCCGAAAGGTTGTTGAAGAGGGTACTGCCCAAGGCTGGGGCAAGCTGCTGCCCGTGGAAAAGAAAGAAGACAAATTTGGGTTGGGTTACAGACCAACTCAACAAGATCAATCAGAGGCTGCCAAAAAGCCCAATTTTGTCAGCGGGGGAATGCTCACCCCAGATGCTGTAAACAACTTGGAAGACGAGGAGGAAAGCGACCGTAACCTGGAGAGCTGGATACGTCCAAGGATCCCGGGGAGCCAAGTCCTTAACTGGTCTTCCCAGGAAATTATAAGGGTTACTCCTGCAGAGTAATTATTATTTCCTGTATTTTTAAAGCATGCATCAAGCCTTGCATCTTGCCCAAGATGTCAAGACTCATTTTGTAATCGGGTCATCTTGTAATTTTGTGCAAATGGATTAACCAATGAATATCAGACATCTTTTGCAAATGAGTCTTTTTCTTTTCCGCTCACTGTTTTTCATTTTTCTTTTTGTACAAAAATAAAATGGAAATGTTTTTCAAAATGATAACTTCATTTCACTTTTCTAAATAAGATAAAATCGATCACTAAAATAAACCAATCTAAACCCTTGCAGAAAGTGCCTTTCAGACTGCACCGACAACAACACTGCTATGACCTCGTATGACTTTGACAATCCAATCAACCAAGCCGATGAAGGAGTTGAAGAAGATTATGAGCTACCGGAAGAGCTAGCCAGGTTGTTAAGGCAAGAGGAGAAGGTTATCACTCCTCATCAGGAGGAGGTCGAAACGGTTAATCTTGGTACGAAAGAAGATGTGAAAGAAGTTAAGATCGGGGCCTGCCTACAAGATTCAGTGAAAGAACAACTGATTGATATGCTTCGAGAGTATGTGGATGTCTTTGCTTGGTCTTATCAGGATATGCCAGGGTTGGACACCGATATTGTCATGCACGAGCTACCTTTAAAAGAAGACTGCCCGCCAGTAAAACAAAAATTGCGCCGTACCCGCCCAGATATGGCAATGAAGATTATAGAAGAGGTACAAAAGCAGTGGGACGCCGGATTCCTTGCTGTGACTAGTTATCCGCAATGGGTCGCTAATATTGTACCTGTGCCTAAGAAGGATGGCAAGGTGAGAATGTGTATGGATTACCGGGACCTGAACAGAGCCAACCCGAAAGATGATTTCCCATTACCTCACATCGATGTATTGGTTGATAATATGGCTCAGTTCTCGGTGTTCTCCTTAATGGACGGATTTTCAGGATACAATCAGATCAAGATGTCACCTGAAGACATGGAGAAGACAACTTTCATCACACCCTGGGGCATGTTCTGTTATAAGGTGATGCCATTCGGACTGAAGAATGCTGGTGCAACTTATCAACGGGCTATGGTAACATTATTCCATGACATGATCCATAAGGAAATTGAATGTTATGTGGATGACATGATTGCCAAGTCCCTTACAGAAGAAGACCACCTGGTGAATCTGTTAAAGTTATTCAAGCGTTTGAGGAAGTACCAGTTGAAGTTAAACCCCAACAAATGCACATTCGGGGTGCGATCCGGTAAGCTGCTGGGATTTATTGTAAGTGAGAAAGGGATTGAAGTTGACCTTGATAAAGTCAAATCCATTCAAGAAATGCCTGCACCGAAAACTGAGAAAGAAGTTCGAGGGTTTCTAGGTAGATTGAATTACATTTCACGGTTCATATCTCACCTTACGGCAACCTGTGAGCCCTTGTTCAAATTGTTAAGAAAAGAACAAATGGTCAGGTGGAATGGAGACTGCCAGAGGGCTTTTGACAAGATCAAAGAATACTTACAAGAGCCTCCAATCCTTATGCCTCCAGTTGAAGGAAGACCTATAATAATGTACTTGACAGTATTAGAAGAGTCAATGGGGTGTGTGCTGGGCCAGCATGACGAGTCTGGTCGAAAAGAGTATGCAATATACTACCTAAGAAATAAGTTTACCGACTGTGAACAACGTTATTCACTGCTCGAGAAAACTTGCTGTGCTTTGTGGGCTGCTCGCCGGCTAAGGCAGTATATGTTGACCCACACTACCTTATTAATCTCTAAGATGGACCCAGTTAAGTACATTTTTGAGAAGCCAGCACTTACCGGACGGGTTGCAAGATGGCAAATGATCCTCACAGAATATGTCATTCAATACACATCTCAAAAGGCCATCAAGGGCAGTGTGTTGTCTGATTATCTTGCTGAGCAACCCATCGATGATTACCAGCCTATGAGATTTGACTTCCTTGATGAGGACATCATGTTCATAAAAGCAAAAGATCACGAAGAGCCTGTTCACACTGAAGGGCCTGACCCGGAAGAAGAATGGACTATGATGTTTGATGGGGCCATTAACATGAATGGTCGTGGTGTTGGTGCAGTACTCATTACACCTAAGGGAGTTCACATGCCATTCTCGGCAAAACTCACCTTCAACTGTACTAACAACGAGGCTGAATACGAAGCCTGTATTATGGGTCTTGAGGAAGCCATTGACCTCAGGATCAAGACTTTGACTGTGTTCGGAGATTCAGCACTGGTAATTAATCAAACCAACGGCAAATGGTACACCCACCAGGATCATCTGATATCTCTCGAGACGAAAATCAATTTGCAGATGCTCTGGCTACCATTTCATCCATGATCAAAGTTCAAGCTGCCAACTTTGTGCCTCTAATTTCAGTGTCCAGACTTGACAGACCAGCATACGTGTTCTCAGCAGACATTGTTAATGATGATAAGCCTTGGTTCCACGACATTAAACGCTTCTTGGAGGATCAAACATACCCATCTGGGGCATCTTCCAGTGATAAGAAGACATTAAGAAGGCTAGCTGGTAGTTTCTTCCTGAATACTGACAGTTCCCTGTACAAGAGAAACTTTGATATAGTACTCCTCAGATGCGTTGATAGGACAGAAGCAGACTTGTTAATGCACGAGGTGCACGAAGGATCCTTTGGTACCCATGCAGGAGGGCATGCCATGGCTAAAAAGTTATTAAGATCAGGTTATTACTGGATTACAATGGATGCAGACTGTTGTGCTTATGCCAGGAAATGCCATAAATGCCAGATTTATGCGGATAAAGTGCATGTACCTCCCAATCCTCTGAATGTGATGTCTTCACCCTGGCCCTTTGCCATGTGGGGCATTGATATGATTGGCAAGATTGACCCGAATGCTTCAAATGGCCACAGATTCGTCCTGGTAGCCATTGACTATTTTACCAAGTGGGTCGAAGCAACTTCATATGCAAATGTTACAAGGCAAGTGGTAGCCCGATTTCTAAAGAGAGACATCATCTGCCGGTATGGAGTTCCCGAGCGAATCATTACTGATAATGGTTCCAACTTGAACAACAAAATGATGGCAGAACTATGCCGAGACTTCAAGATCCAACACCACAATTCTTCTCCCTACAGGCCAAAGATGAATGGCGCTGTTGAGGCAGCTAACAAGAATATCAAGAAGATTGTGTAGAAGATGGTGGTCACCTACAAAGACTGGCATGAAATGCTACCATTTGCCTTGCATGGGAACCGAACGTCAATCAGAACATCCACTGGGGCAACGCCGTATCAGCTTGTGTACGGTATGGAGGCAGTCCTACCTGTTGAAGTTGAATTACCCTCCCTGCGGGTACTGATGGATGTTAAGCTGAACGAAGCTGAATGTTTCCGGTCCCGATACGAACAACTGAATCTGATTGAAGAGAAGAGATTGGCTGCAATCTGTCATGGGCAGCTGTATCAGAAGAGAATGAAGAAAGCCTTCGATCAAAAAGTCAGGCTCCGAGAGTACCAAGTAGGAGATCTTGTGCTGAAAAGACTCCCCCCTCCTCATACAGACTACAGGGGCAAGTGGACTCTGAACTATGAAGGGCCATTCGTAGTAAAGAAAGTTTTCTCTGGTGGAGCACTGATGCTCAGTACTATGGATGGTGAAGACTTCCTGTCCCCTGTGAATTCAGATGCAGTTAAAAAATACTTCGCATAAAAATGACCCGCTGGACATAAAAATAGAATGTAAGTCCAAGCAAAAATAGGGCATCCCGGCGAGTCAAAAACAGAATAAAAGACTCGGGCAAAAATAAGGGAAAATAAATGTACACCCGATGAGTTGAAAAGCCGCATTGGACAACTCAGGCAAAAATGGGTATCCCGGTGGATTGAAAACCTGAAAGGGCGATCCACGCAAAATAAGGGAATAAGCGAACAACTACGTTCTAAATTCGTCTGTATCACTTACAACTTGGTGAGCTTCGAAAGGTTCGAACGTCGGTCTGAATCAGCCTTCTTCAGAAAGCAAGTCGAGAAGAATGTCAAATGTCATACAAGTCATAGCAAAGAGAAGCTCCTTGGAGCGTCATCGACATTGCCGGCATCTTTTTGTTTCTCAATTTGTAACGATCTCCTCATTTCGGGGGATCCGTTTCTTTAACTGTATCTTGCCAATTCAGGGCACACGAATCAATAAAATCAGATTTTCAGTCATGTTTCGTCTCGCACATTTTATTTTCGTTTGCAAAATGTCCGATGTCGTTAATATATTGATTGCATAAATACAGATGCGTTTTTCCTAAACTACATGCTTGCAGGAAATATATTGACTCCCGGGATTGTCTAAACTCCTATGATGGAATCCAGTAAGGGATACCTCGGGGTACTTGTACGTTTCTTTGTCATGCAGGATTACAGGTATCCAAAGCACAACATGGGGCATGAAAGCTTCTCCCCAGCAATCTGTCAAATCATTATCTACTCAGTCCATCTTCCAGATTAGCACCAGAGGTGTTTTCTCCCCAGCTGAGTTGTCGAAGTATAATCCTCAGCAAGATCCCCATAGAAATCTCAAGGAAGGTCTTTCAGTGATTTTTCTTCCCCAGCCAAGTGCTAGACAGAGAACCATCTCCCCGCCGAGTTTCAGCCTCTATCCAGAAGAGCAACGCCTGAAGATCTCACAACAGAGTAGTGAAAACTTCCACAAACCCCAGCTGGGTCCCTCATTACCGAGATAGGTCTATCAGTGATCTAGCTCCCCATGCAGAGTCAGATGTGTCAGATCTACCAATGATCTCATCCCCAGCTGGGATATCCACTTCGAGCAGATCGGCCAGAGATCTCCACGGCAACGGGATTCGAATCCCGGATCGGTATCTTTGCATAATCATAGCATTCGCATCATATTTCCCCCACAGAGCGTAGCATTCCATCTAATACGGAGCATTACGGAAAAAAATCAAACATATTGCATAATCATAAGCCATGTTCTGAATCAAACACTTGTAAATACTGACAATTCGTCAACAATATACAGAATATTCCCCAATTCCCCACCAGAGAGCCAGAGCATTTCCCTTAAAGATACATATACGTGCTCCTTTCAGCACTCGTCCGTGTCATCATTCCCCAGTAAATTTCCCGAGCAAACAAATGCTTATACAGTACAGATACTTCTTGACGCCCGTCCGTATCATATCCCCAGTAGAAAGCCAAAGCGTCCCCTTTTGCACTCTTAACACACAGATACAGATATATACAATTCCTTGACGCCCGTCCGTGTCACCTTCCCCAACATAGATACCTAAACACTTTGTAAATCGTATATTCGTCTATAATACACTTTTTTCGGCACTCGTCCGTGTCATGCTATCCCTAGCAAGTTAAACACTCGTCCATCACTTTTCACTTATACAGATACTCGTCCGTACCTTGTATAAACCACTTATATCCCCTCAGATCCGACACTCGTCCGTGTTCTTTGTTAAACAGTTGGTACTCGTACGTATCATCATCTTTGAACATGCGTCAAGCGTTTGTTTCTACCGATGCTTGTCCGTATCGTATTCTTAAGGATGCTCGTCCGCATCTTTAATCTATACACTGTGTCAAATACTTATGACTTCTTGAATTTAGATACTCGTCTGTGTCTACCCTTCTCCAGGAGAGTCCCCAACAAACCTTGTTGAATTATTTCTTTTCTATCTGACATTCGTCCTATGTCCTGATACCTTTTCGGCAGCCGTACCCTGCTAGGTGATCATCCTTCACCTTTTGATGATCGTCTTTCATCATTCCCAGAGGAGTCTCTATTCATTAGAACCCCTTTTCTATCCGACATTCGTCCTATGTCGTGGTATGTTTAGCAGCCGTCCCCTTCTAGGTGATCGTCCTTCACCTTTTGATGATCGTCCTTCATCACTTTTATCCGATGGCCGTCCCCATCGTTGATCTTGTTATCTGACATTCGTCCTATGTCATGATAAACCCTGAGAGTAGCCGTCCCCTGCTAGGTGATCGTCCTTCACCTCTTGATGATCGTCCTTCATCATGCTTATCTGATGGTCGTCCCCATCGTCAACCTTTTTATCCGGCATTCGTCCCATGTCGTGATACCTTTTGGCAACCGTTCCTTGCCAGGTGATCGCCCTTCGCCAATAGATGACCGTCCCTCATCTTATCCCCAACAGAGCAGCCGTCCCCTGCTAGGTGATCGTCCTTCACCTTTGATGACCGCACCTCATCATTTATTTCATTTGTGCCTTGAACTTGATGGTCATCCCCATCATTCACTTTCCCTTTAAAATCCCCAGAGAGTCTTATAACTTTATTTGATGGCCGTCCCCATCATAATCTCTTATATCCCCAGCATGTCGGCCGTCCCCGTCATTGCTATACCCCCAGCAGTCGTCCTCTGCTCGACGGTCGTCCTCCGTCGCCCGCACTTTATAATCATACTTTATTTTCTTGTACAATCTATATTCCTTTTCTTCTTCATTCCGTGAGTGCAAATTTTGGACTGTCTTTGGTATTCAACCACAAGTTATCTTGTTTGCCTGTTAATCCGCTGCTTACATCCATCACAGCTAACTCATGTTTGAATAGGGGCAGCTGTAAACACCCCAAATTTTCCCTCACCCATTTCACCATGGCTTGTGATCTTTTCATGTGCATAAATTCAATCATAGCATCTCATATTGCATTTTTGTTTCACTGCATTGATTCAAAGTCATCTGCATCTAGGGTTTGTGACCTGAGCCATCCCTGAGCCATTTGAGCCACTCCAAAGGTCATCAATCACTTAAAAGAGGTCCATGTGTGTTCAATCATCATATTATATCCTCTCAAGATCAAAGAAGTCAAAGAATCACAAGAACTGAGAAAGGCATGGAAGTAGAGCTAGGTTTAACTGCACAGATGACCTAAAATTAGGGTTTTGGTTTCAGAGGCCATAACTCCAAATTTTTTGGTCATTCTTGTTTCTATTGGTATCTATATGTTATAAGGATCATGCATATCAATTTTCATAAAGAAATTCCATGGGGAAGGCATCTAATCAAGAGTTGACTTCTTGAGCAAGTTAGTGCAAAATCAGGGCATCTGAGGCCCCCAATGACCCAACCAAAGGGCATTCTCCATCATTTTGAATGTGTATGATCTTTATTTGATCATAGAAGGTGTTAGAAGTTCACAAAGTTGAAGAATTTCAAGCCATTTGCAAAGTTGCCTTTTTGGGAAAGTGACTTGTAATGAAAACTTGCCATTTTGGGAAAGTTTTTCAACCTTCTCTTTTTGATTCAAAAATGCTTCAAATGAGGAAACTTTGGTCATGAAAGTTGTAGAATGGATCCTCCCATTTTCAAAAAGTACAAGAACTCATTCTAATTCATTTTGGATCAAAAGTTATGGCTTGTCAAAGTTGGCAAAAATCACATAATTTCATGTTTTGTACCAAAGAGGCAAAGTTGCAAAACCTCATGCCAAGGCAAAATGTGACTTCAAATTGACTTCTATGCATTACACAAACATAAACCATGACCTAAAAATCAGAATGCACCAAAGAATCTCCAAGTTTCATGACTTATGCTTCAAGAAATCACAAAAGGGCCAAAACTTTGTGAAATTGCAAAACCTCACATAAACCCTAATCCACTTGCTGCATTACCTCAAATTCATTTCCATGGTTCTCCTTGAAGCATGCTGAGCCAAGCCATGCCCTTGTACCTTGACTGAACCATCCCATACCTCTTCTTACACAAAAGTTGACTTTATGCAAAATGGCCTATACCAATCAAGCTAGGCCAGCAACAACTCTCTGACCAATCACAGCTTCACATACATGCCTCATGGATTACATTTCACACAATCTTGGAAGCTGAAGCCTCTCATAAGCCATAGTTCCCAAAACTCACCTCTTATGCACTTTCCTTCGAATCTGATCACACAATCATCAAACCTCAAAACCAACTTCACCATTCATTCAGAAAGGCTTCATAGAGCATAAACCAACCATCAATTTGCCCTGAAAAGCCCACAAGCAGAAACACGATTTTTCACTTCCCTTGAACAGAACTTCATCAAACTCTTAAACCAGCCACATTAAACTCCAACCAAGCATTGCAAGCTTCTCAGGAGTTTCATTGGAGGCGTTTTGGATCAAAGAAGCAGCCAAAGAGTTCCAAAGATCAAAGCTCCAGTTCAGGTGAGTTCAAGAACAATTTTTCCAGAAACTTGTTTTTAAGTTACTAAATGATTCTTCATGCTTCACTGATCATGCTGATGTGTTTTGTTTTGAAAATGGTTGAGAAATGAGTATGTATTCGTGTTCTGAAATTTTTTGACCTAGAACTGTTTTGATTCGATTCTCAATTTTGATGTGTTTTAAATGTTGTTTGTTTGTTGATTCTTGATGTATGATGTATGAGGATCATTTCTAGGCAGAGAGATTGGATTTTAGAAGCCTAGGGAAGAAGTTAGCAATTTTCAGGGAGGGTTGTGGCCGGAGAAGATGACCAGAGGTCATTTCCGCGCGTTTGAATGGACCAGATCTGTCATTAAAACCCTAATCCTAATTAATCAAATTAATTAATTAAGTTTAATTTAATCCAGCCAGTTTGCATTAAAAATTATTTTTTAAATCATTTAAATGTTTATTTTTAATTAGTTAATGAAAATTAATTAATTAAAAATGCATTTAGGTATTTAAAAATCACAAAAAAATTCACATTGCATTTTAAAACATTTAGAAACATTATCAAACTCTCAAAGCAAATTTCTTTTTGGTTCTTGATGCATTTTGATCATTTTCATTGGAATTAAATTCATTTTAAGGCAATATTTTTGTTCAAACTTGGAAAAATCCATTATGCCTAACCACTGAGAGTTTGATGATGGTTCTTCTTGCATTGCATCCTTCATGGCATGTAGTTTATAGGATAAATTTGGTTTGAATTGATCTTCCATTTTCAATTTGTTTTGCATTTTTCATGGTGAGGTACCTTAAAACCCTAATTGGCTTGAGAAATTCATAACTTTCACTAGGTTTAGAGTTAGGTCCCATCCTTTGGGCAGTGAACTTGTGTGGGGTTAGGGTTCCCTTAATCCCCTTTTCAATTTTTTATCACATCATTTGCTTCTGGTTTTGAATTTTTGCATTGTGTGTTGTATGTAAACCCTAATTTGTGCTTTCCTTTGCATCCATCTCTCATTTGCTTGCATTTAAGAACTTGCCATGACATTTTATGCATCCATATGATTCATAATAAATCTTAGGACATATTAGAATCATGTTTTATCATTGCATCTTTCATTTACACTGTTGTGTGTCCATCCCATTTCATAAACTTTCATGAATCTTTATGGTTCAAAGCATGCTTCATCTGCATCCATATACTTGTATGATCATTCTCATGTCTTGCCTTATGTTTGCATCTTCTCTTAGAATCATTAACATCATGTTTATGCTTCTGACTTTGGTTTGCATCATGACATTTCATCTCATTTGCATTGCATTTCATTTCTTTTGCTAACTTTTCAGGTGGTGAGTTGTTTTGAGAAGTGAATTTGCCTTCACTTCTCACAATCTCTCTTCATCTCTCTTATGCATCATTGCTGCATTTTATCTTGTGTATTAGAGTGAGCTTGATCATTCATGCTCTTTCCTACCTTCTTTCTCCAAGCAACTTGTCTTCTTAAGTGAAGCAAGTTGTCTTGCTTCTCCCTGCTTCTTTCTCCTTTCATCTGCTTCCTTCCTGGTGGTTTCTCTGAAGATCTTCTTGCAAGCCTCATTAACCCTAGGAACAACTAAGCATGATAACAATTAGGGCTTGATTAGTCCCCCATTTAGCTTTTGCCTTTGTGTCATCTTTGAGTCTTCTCTTCTCATTTCATAATCAAGGACTAAACCCTAAAGGTTTTAAGGCTTTGTGATTAAGCTTATGCATGCATCCTTCTATTAGGATGGAGTGTATAACTTTAATCTTAAGTGTTAAACCCTTAATGTGTTTAAATCCTTTAATCAATCCAGCTAATAATCACTAAGACACCAAGCTTGTAACTTGGGCCTTGCATTAGGGTTCTAATTCTTCCTTAATTGGTTAAGAAGGACTAACCCTAGTGTTAATGGACAAGTCCCCCTCAAGTTGTCTTACCAACCATAAAACTCATTTCTTAATCTTACCATTAATTAAAATCCATTCAATAAAGGCTTTGTTTTGTCATGAGGTTAATCCCTAATCATGGATTAAGTTGAGGAGCCTTCCTCAGCTTAAATGTTCTCATCTATTATCCTTCTATTAGGATGGTGTAATGAGTCCATTAAATCCCTGATTATGGCTTAATCTCATTACTTAACACTAAACAAAAACAACAAAAACATCTAAATAAATGCAAGTAGGTTAATGATCTTAATCCTACATCATGGTGAGTAAGTGTGAGGTGCTTACTTCATACTTAAGGTATTCTCATTACCCCTAATCAGAGGGAGGATGTGATGAGTTTACTAACCCTTGGTTTAGGCTTAAGCTCATTAACTTATGACAAACTCCAAAAAGCAATAAAAGACTGAAAACTAAAAAAAAAAACAATAATCGTCTCCTTCGGGATTCTTTTCTCATCACTTTCACTCATAAACGAGAACTCGCTCCTTCTGTCTAATGCAAGACAGTTTGCACCTGAGCCAGACAGGTCATACACTTGAGCATAGACAAATAGGCAGTTCACAAGTCAATTTATCTTTCAGTCTCTTTGAGTCGAACTACGGTGTTCTGACTTCCTCATTGCACGAGAGGATATGTAGGCATAACTTAACGGTTATCGAACAAATGTCTCTGTATATTCCCCCTCCTTCCAGCATTATCTTTTAAGCCTCATAGTCTTGAGCATTTCATTCCTGTTCTAGCACTGACACTTCTTTTATACACTTCACATCTCTTTTACACTGACACCTGCATTGTTTTCCAGCTTTGATACACAAATTGCACTGACACTACCCCTTTAAAACACAAATCTTTCAAGCGTGGATCCCGTCGAGTACGGCGGACAACCTGGGTGCTAATACCTTCCCAGGTTGTAACCAACCCCCTTTCTCAGTTTCTCTGGTTCGCGACCGTCTTATCCATCTCTTTTCTTAGGTCTGTGCAGCATTTCCTTTCCTTCGGGATAAAAATGCCTAGCTGGCAACTCTTGTCTTCTGAGTTCACCCTTGTGTGTTCTCCTCTTCTTTCGCCGACCGTTCGCGTCTGTACCCCTTCTGACCAGGTGTCATTTAGGTGGGAGCGACAGAAAGTAAGAGATGAACATGAATGAATAAGCTCACTCTAATACAAAGATAAAATGCAGCAATGATGCATAAGAGAGATGAGAAGAGATTGTGAGAAGTGAAGGCAAATTCACTTCTCAAAACAACTTACCACCTGAAAAGTTAGCAAAGGAAATGAAATGACATGAGAATGAAATGAATGCAAAGATGCAAACCAAAATCAGAAGCATAAACATGATGTTAATGATGCTAAGAGTTGATTCAAACACAAGGCAAGAGTTGTGGAAGATCATACAAGGATGAGGATGCAAATGAAGCATGCTTTGAACCATGAAAGTTCATGAAAGTTTATGAAATGGAATGAATGCAAGACATGGAAAATGAATGATGCAATGATCACACATGATTCTAATATGTCCTAAGATGTCTTATGAATCATGTGGATGCATAAAATGTCATGGTAAGTTCTTGAATGCAAGCATATGAGAGATGCATGCAAATGAAGGCAAGAATTAGGGTTTATGCACAAGATGCAACACAAAATTCAAAATCAGAAGCAAATGACATGATAAAAAATTGAAAATGGGATCAAAGGTACCCTAACCCTACACAAGTTCACTGCCCAAAGGAGGGGACCTAACTCTTAACCTAATGGGGGTTATGATTTTCTCAAGTTTGCTAGGGTTTTAAGGCACTTCAAAAGGAAAAATGCATATCAAATTGAAAATGAAAGAAAATTCAAACCAATTTTACCCTAGAAACTAAATGATATGAAGGATGCAATGCAAGAAGAACCATCATCAAACTCTTCATGGTTAGGCAGAATGAATTTTTCCAAGTTAGGACCAAAATATTGCCTTTAAATAACTTTAATTCCAATGAAACATGTCAAAATAGGTCAAGAACCAAAAAGAAATTTGTTTGAAGAGTTTAACAATGTTTCTAAATGTTTTAAAATGTAATGTGAATTTTTTTGGTGATTTTTAAATACCTAAATGCATTTTTAATTAATTAATTTCCATTAACTAATTAAAAATAAACATTTAAATGATTTAAAAATAATTTTTGATGCAAAAAATAAAAATAAAAATACTTTTGGGTTCTGAAAATTATTAAAAGGTTTGATAAAAAAATTCAGAATTTTTTAATGCATTTTACTATTTTTAAAAATTCGTGGAAATAAAATACAAATAAAATGAAATAAAATTAATTAAATGGAAAAGTATGCCAAAGGGAGGGTTCAGATTGAATCTGGGCTTGAAGTTGTTGACTGGCGCCACATCCGATGGCCCAAGTTTAAACCTGACTAAACCTAATTAATTAATTCCTTAAACCCTAATTAAAACTAATGATAGGATCCCAGCCATCCAACACACGAGGGAAAGAACAATCGCACGACCCACATTCAAACATCCACTAATTACACAGCTAAACCTAATTAGGGAAAACTAACCTCAGACGGCCGGAACAGTGTTCCGGTCGTCTTCTCCGGCGAACACAAAACCCTAGCTTCTTCTACAGGCCACCCCTCATCAAATTGATCACATAGAAATGATCCCCTATCCAAACCCCATTCAAATCAACCCTCAAACATCATTTAAAACTCAAGAACAAAGGGAATCGAATCAAACAATTTCCACGAGTGAAATTTCAGAGAGCCACAAAATAGTCATTTCTTCACCATTTTTAATTCTAAAGGTATCAGCATGACCAGCATAACATGTACTTTCATTTTGTAACAAAAGAAACAAGCTCTGAAAAGTTTGATTCTTGAGGTTACCTGAGGTGATGAACTGCAAATGTGGACTTTCAGAGCTTCTCCTTCGTGCAAAGAGTCTCCTCTGATCCTCCTGAGGCTAGTGGGATGCTTCAAAACCCTTGATGTTGGCTGGTTTTAGAGTTCCAGTTCTGGTGTAGCAGAAATGAAGGTTTGTATGTGTGGTGATTCAGGCTGTTTCAAGGGGTGATTCTTGTTCTGTGGATGATTTGTGATTTGTTGGTGAAAGAAAAATGGATGTTTGATGGATGTGGGAAGAGTTTCGAAGAGGAGAAGTTTTTGACAGTTTTTGAGAATGCTGGATTGTGGGAGGTTGCAGGCTTGTGTGTGTTGTTGTTTGGAAGGCTTGAGGTCCACATATGAGGCTCTGTTTGGGCAGAGAGTTGGTGGTGGCACAGTGTGATTGGCATGGGCAAAAATGCAAAAAGTCAAGATCTTGTGTACTATGGGTATGGCTCGGGTCAGAGGAGATCTTAGGGCTTGTCCTGCCTCAGCTTGAGTCAAGGAAGGCCTTTGGATCTAATTTTGTGAGCTGGATGGTCTTGATCAAGAGTTTCCAAGGTTCTTGCATATTTCTCTCTTTGAGTTTTCTTATGAACCAAGGCAAAGAAACTTGTGATTTCTTGGGCAAAAATGCAGCAACATGAGCCATATGAAGTTGCTAGAATGATTTGGGATCAATTAGTGTTCAATTCAAGCATGAAAAGTTCCTTTTGCAAAGATTCAATTTTGAAGTTTCATGAGAAAAATGCCTTATGTAACTTGTAATTCAAGGCATAGAAATGAGAAATCTTTTGGCAAATCTGAGTTATGAGCCATGAATTAAGTTTGTGTGATGATTAGAAGCTGGTTTGAAGTCACATTTGGCCTTGGCATGAGGTTTTGCAACTTTCCTCCTTTGGCACAAAAGTGAAAAATGAATGATTTTGTCCAACTTTGCAAGGCCATAACTTTTGATCAAAAATGAATTAGATCAAGTTCTTGTACTTTTTGAAAATGGGAGGATCCAATCTACAACTTTCATGACCAAAGATTTTTCATTTGAAGCATTTTTGAATCAAAAAGAGGAGGTTGAAAAACATTCCCAAAATGGCAAGTTTCCATTATAAGTCACTTTCCCAAAAAGGCAACTTTGCAAATGGCTTGAGATTTTTCAATTTTGTGAACTCCTAACATCTTTTATGATCAAATAAAGATCATACACATTCAAAATGATGGAGAAACCCCTTTGGTTAGGTCATTGGGGACCTCAGATGCCCTGATTTGGCACTGACTTGCTCAAGAAGTCATCTTGTGATCAGATGCCTTCCCCATTGAATTTCTTCATGAAAATTGGTATGTATGATCCTTATAACATATAGAGACAAATAGAATAAAGAATGACCAAAAAATTTGAAGTTATGGCCTCTGAAACCAAAACCCTAATTTTAGGCCATCTGTGCAGTTAAGCTTGGCTCTGCTTCCATACCTTTCTCAGTTCTTGTGATTTTTGACTTCCTTGATCTTGGGAGGATATAATATGATGCTTGAACATACATGGACCCTCTTGAGATGATTTAAGACCTTTGGAGTGGCTCAGATAGCTCATGGATTGCCCAGATCACAAACCCTAGATGCAGGTGACTTAGACTTAATGCAGTGAAGCAAAAATGCAATATGAGATGATGTGATTGAACCTATGCAAATGAAAAGATCACAAGCCATGGTGAAGTGAGTGAGGGAAAATTTGGGGGTTTTACAGCTGCCCCTATTCAAACATGAGTTAGCTGTGCAGGATGTAAGCAACGACTTAACAGGCAAACAAGATAACTTGTGGTTGAATACCAAAGACAGTCCAAAATTTGCACTCACCGAATGAAGAAGAAAAGTGATATAGATTGTAAAAGAAAATAAAGTATGATTATAAGGTACGGGCGACGGAGGACGTCCGTCGAGAAGAGGACGACTGCTGGGAAAAAGCAATGACGGGGACGACCGACATGCTGGGGAAAGTAATAAGACTCTCTGGGGATGAAAGGTAAATGATGGGGACGACCATCGGGTTCGAAGAAATAAATGACGAGGAACGGTCGTCAAAGGTGAAGGACGATCACCTAGCAGGGGACAGCTGCTCTGTTGGGGAATAAGGATGAGGGACGGTCATCCAAGGTGAAGGACGATCACCTGGCAGGGTACGGTTGCCAAAAGTATCACGACATCGGACGAATGCCGGATAGAAAGAGGTCGATGATGGGGACGGCCATCGGATAAGCATGATGACGGACGATCATCAAGAGGTGAAGGACGATCACCTAGCAGGATACGGCTGCTCTCGGGGTTTATCATGACATAGGACGAATGTCAGATAAAAAGATCAACGATGGGTACGGCCATCGGATAAAATGATGAAGGACGATCATCAAGAGGTGAAGGACGATCACCTAGCAGGGTACGGCTGCTGAAAATATCACGACATAAGACGAATGTCGGATAGGAAGGGGTTCTAATGAATAGAGACTCCGCTAGGGACGATGAAGGATGATCATCAAAGAGGTGAAGGACGATCACCTAGAAGGGTACGAATGCCGAAAATATCGTGACATAGGACGAATGTCAGATAAATAGTTTATCAAGATTTGCCGGGAATTCTTCTTGGGAATGGTAGACACGGACGAGTGTCTATTTTCAAGAAAGTAGAGGCATAAGTATCTGACATGGTGTATAGATTAAAGATGCGGACGAGCATCCTTAAGACTGTGATACGGACGAGTATCAGTAGAAACAAATGCTTGACGCATGTTCCAAGAGGATAATATGGACGAGTAACAACTAGTCAACAAAGAACACAGACGAGTGTCGACTCTGAGGGGATTTAAGTGATGTATACAAGATACGGACGAGCATCTGTATGAGTAAAAAGTGATGAGTGAGACTGTAAACACCCCAAATTTGCCCTCACCCATTCACACCATGGATTGTGATATCTTCATATGCATAAATTCAATCATAGCATCTCATACCACATTTTTGATTCACTGCATTGCTTCTAAGTCATCTGCATCTAGGGTTTGTGATCTGAGCCATCCCTGAGCCTTTTGAGCCACTCCAAAGGTCTTAAATCATCTCAAAGGGGTCCATATATGTTCAAGCATCATATTACATCCTCACAAAGTCTAGAAAGTCAAATAATCACAAGAACTGAGAAAGGCATGGAAGCAGAGCCAGGCTTAACTGCATAGATGACCTAAAATTAGGGTTTTGGTTTCAAGGGCCATAACTCCAAATTTTTTGGTCATTCTTGTTTCTATTGGTCTCTATATGGTATAGGGATCATGCATATCAATTTTCATGAAGAAATTCCATGGGGAAGGCATCTGATCAAGAGTTGACTTCTTGAGCAAGTCAGTGTAAAATCAGGGCATCTGAGGCCCCCAATGACCCAACCAAAGGGTGTTCTTCATCATTTTGAATGTGTATGATCTTTATTTGATCATAGAAGATGTTAGAAGCTCACAAGATTGAATAATTTCAAGCCATTTGCAAAATTGCCTTTTTGGGAAAGTGGCTTGTAATGGAAACTTGCCATTTTGGGAAAGTTTTTCAACCTCCTCAAATTGATTCAAAAATGCTTCAAATGAGAAAACTTTGGTCATGAAAGTTGTAGAATGGATCATTCCCTTTTCAAAAAGTACAAGAACTCATTCTAATTCATTTTGGATCAAAAGTTATGGCCTCACAAAGTTGGCAAAAATCACATAATTTCAAGTTTTGTACCAAAGAGGCAAAGTTGCAAAACCTCTTGCCAAGGCAAAATGTGACTTCAAATGGACTTCTAACCTTTGCACAAACATGAACCATGACCTAAAAATCATTTTTCACCAAAGAACCTCCCATTTTCATGACTTATGCTTCAAGTAATCACAAAAGGGCCAAAAGATCACAAAGTTGCAAAACCTCACACAAACCCTAATCCACTTGCTAATTGGCCTCAAGACTGATTCTATGGCTCTCCTCAATCCTTGCTACGCAGAACACCCATTGTCCCTAGCCTACCAAATGCCCATACCTCAAGTATAAAACTTTTGACTTTTTGGCAAGAAGCCCATACCAATCAGCTGTAGCCACCACCCACTCTCTGGCCTATCACAGCATGTTATGTGGATCAAACCCAAGCCATAACACACAACAAGCCAGCCAAAAAACCTCAACATCCTCAAGTTCTCAAAAATCATCCCTCTTGCAAATTCCTTCGAAACTCACTGAATACTCACTCAATCTTCAAACAAATTCCACCAGTCATCTCTAAATCATTCACTAATCACAAACCAACCATTGAAACAGCCAAAAACACTCCATACACCAAACACGATTTCTGACCAGTTGGATTGCTACCACTCAAACCAGCCATCTTTAAAGCTTCCCAAGCATTGCAACTGCCTCAGGAGGTTCAAGGGAGTCTTTTTGCACCAAGGAAGTGGCCAGAAAGCTCAGAAGTGAAAAGCTTCATCTCAGGTAGCCACTGAAATTCATTTTTCTAGAACCCTCTTTTAATGTTACAATATGATAAAGCATGCTTCACTAATCACACTGAACTTTGAAATTTTGAAAATGGTGTAGAAATGAGTTTGTATTGATTGACTGAAATTTCTGCCATTTTTGTTCTTCCTTTTGAATCTTGAGTTTGGGTGAGAATAAATTTGTTTTTGAGAGTGGTGTAGATGTCTTGAATTGGCAGAATTTTTGACCAACAAGAAATATTGAATTCAGTTCAGAATGTCCTATCAAATGTTGGGACATTATCAAACAGAGTATATGATTTTATTTCAGGATGTCTCACCAGATGTTGGGACATTGTGTTAATGACTTAAGTTCATTTTTTCAGGATGTCCCAACAGATGTTGAGACATCTCAAACCTGCTACCAGAATTAATTATTGACTAACTGATCAGAGATATTTAAGGAGAGTTATCTGGAATTAATTAATGATGGATAAAAACAGTACAAGGCGCATCTGTAGGGAGTTTTATATTGAGGATTCAGATTAAAACAGAAGACCTAAATCACCTAGAATCTAGGAAGTAACAAACCCTAAATTCAAGGTGGAAGCTGCATGCGCATTAGGGCTGGATCATCCTACAGAAAGCCCAAATTACAGATACCTATTTAATCAACAGAAACTCACAGAATTGGGTACGAATTTCAGAAGACAAAATAGGGTGTCTAGTGTTTTAATAGCAGGTTGTTTTTATCGTACCACTTTATGAGCTTTTAAGCAAAAGTGCATTTGTAACTTGATTGAAACTGTGAAGTAAGATCAAGCTGTTTTGTTTGAAGGATGCCTTCAATTTTATTAAACTTGTAAACTTGATCACTGTGTGATTGAGGGGGAGTGAGTAGGGTACTCTTATCTAAGTTCTGTCTTAGGTAGAAATTGCATTGGGTAGTTATTAAGTGATAGATTAAACAGGGTGGTTTAAGTCTAGAATTAATATTACTTATAGTGGATTTCCTCCTGGCTTGGTAGCCTCCAGATGTAAGTGTGGTTATACACTGAACTGGGTTAACAAACTTCTGTGTTGTTTACTTTTCTTGCTATTTAAGTTTTGGTTAAATCTGTCAAGTGTTGGGACATCTCTTAGGACATCTCATACCTGATCACAAAATTTCAAGTGGATTTGGATTTAGGGAGGTGATAGGAGTTAATCTGGAGCTTTAGAGCTCCAGAAATAACCTAGGGAAGAAGTTAGCAATTTTTAGGTGAGGGGGTCACCGGAGAAGACGACCGGAGCTCTTCTCCGGTGACCTGAAAGTCATTAATGTGTGTTGCGGTGAGAATCGGATACCAAGCTATTAAGTGAGATTGAATCGCAAAACTTTTATGTTCACCACCGAATTTAATTTAATCCAAAGGGAAAAGGGAAAAAAGATCGTAAAAACCCTAAATGAGGAGAAACTAGGTTCGGGGGTTGATTATACCTAGGGAAGGTGTTAGCATCCTAAGCATCCGCAGTAACCTACGGGAACCTCTTGTTGATATCTGTGTTTTTGTTATTTATTGCTTGATAGAATTATGGGAACCTAAGGTTTTATTTCTAATGGTGCTCACACAACATCGCATCGATGCCTACGTATCGGGTATAGAATCAGAGCACTCATAGTTCTCCTAAGGATTAACGAACACTTGGTTACGCTCAAGGTTCGCGGGGGAAGGTAAGTGTTATGGCAAACACTCACGTGACTTTAGCAAAGTCACAAAAAGTTGTAAAATAAAAATTCCTAATGGTTAAGGTTGAAAAGGAACTAGGGATGGCTAAACTTCCTATGACATTGAGTCAACTGCAGGAGTTCTTTCCCTTTGGATTTAGATGCAAAAAAAGAAAATAAATAAACGAGAGTGCAAGCTCCTAAGTCTAAGGCATAGGTTGCTACTTGCAAAAATAGAATGAATAAAGTAAATGGAAATGCAAGGTAAAAGGCTTAGTAACCGGGCTATGACTCGATATATGGATCGAGAATGCGGGGGTGGAAGACAAGCGTGGTGCGTCAATTTGCTTAAGTTGAAAAGCTGTGAAGTGTAAAGGTTGTGCAGACGGCGATCGTAGAACGACCGACTTACGTGTGTGAGTGAAGTGTATGAACTCATCTTGGCGTTGGACCAAGGATTATTATCTTGAAAATTAAAGTCTCAAAGGTGTGCGCTTTCAATTTTATCTTAACAAGTATGGTCATGATGCGAAATAAAATAAATACAACATATCATGCATATAACCAGGACGTCGAAAGACTAAATTTAAAACTCACCCTAAGAGATAAACCTAAATCTAAACCTCTCACACTAATAGGATCTAAAACTATGCTAAACAATCTCTATCTTAAACGAAGAAGAACTAAACAAATATTTTTGGATTTTTATATAAAAAATAAATAAATGACTAATTAAATATGTACTAAAAAATAAGATAGAAAAGAAGAAATTGAATTCGAAATATATTTTTGTTGTATATTTTTTTTATATGTATATATAAATATCTAACTAAATATAATAATAAAAATAAAATAGAAAAGAAAATTTTGAAATTAAAATGTTTTTATTTATTTATTTTATATGTATATAGATTTCTAACTAAATATAATAATAATAATAGAAAAGAAAATATTAAAATTAAAATGTTTATTTATTTATTTGTATATACATTTAAATGAGAAAATAATAAATTAACTAAATATTTAATAAAAATTAACCTAATTAGTTAAAATTAAATATAAAGATTTAATTGAATTATAAAATATTTTTTTTTAGATTTTTTTTTTTATGAAAAAAGAAAAAGATAATGGGCTGAATAAGTAAACAGAGGGGGTGAGGAACTAAAGAGGCCCATGGGAGGAAGACCGGGTCTTGGAGCGGGTTAGCTCCGACTCAGTTTAATTCATAACAAGTGGGGGGGAAAGACTTAACCTAGCCGCAAAGAGAGGGCGAGAAGAAAAACAAGGCTGAAGGAAAATGCAGCGTGATCCTCTTCTTCTTTCCGTCCATGTTCAATGTTCGAACTTTTTCAAACTCGAAACCGTAGAGGGATTCCAGAACGCGTTTGATCTCGATCTTGGAGGCTGAAGGGATGGTTTTGCGGGCGATTTCTTGGGTGTTGGCGAATGAAGTTGGCATGAGAAGCTTGATTGGTAGGTTTGCGAAGTGTATCACTCTTCTTCCTAATCTGCTTCCCATGATTCTCTTCTCACTCTCAGGCTTTACGTGTTTTCACATTCGTGTGGTACAGATTTTTCGGTTTTGTCTATTTGAGATGGTGAACGCTAGGATTGATGTGGTGAGATGTTGGTCTCGGATTTGGTTGGTGTCTTGGATTCGGAATCGGTTCTTTTTGGTCGTGACAATGGTCCGCTGTGATGCGGTGGATCGTTTGTTGGTAACAGTGGAAGAAGACGGTGGTAATGGGCTGATGAGATGAACCAGCTCCGTGGTAAGGTTCACACGGTTTTGTTTTGTTTTTTTTAAAGGGTATTGGTTGAAGCTTGTGCTGAGTTGAATCTGAGAAGATCATGGTGGCTATGTTCATCCAAAGCATAGTTATTTATCGATACATTGGCGTAGTTGACTTTGTTGAATCGAACCACGACAGGGTAGCGAGTGTTAGGGTCTTGATCAACAGTAACAACAGAACCAGTTCCTTTGTACCAGTAGGATTCTCGCCTAAGAATCTTCACCTTAGCACCCCTCTTAGGGCCAATTGGTGGTGGCTTGGGCTTAGTAGCAGGTTCACCACCGGGAGCGGCGGCGGTGGCGGCTGGAGCTTCTCCATCATCAGATGCCCTGACAACAAGTCTAGAACTAGCAATATTGTTGGATTTTATAGGAAACATCAACATGTTAGTCCTGGAAGAAAGTGACGAGGTTGTGTTGTTGGCAGAAACATTAAGGGACAAGACAAATCCACAAGCTGCTGATGCCATGCTGCTGCTAGCCATGGATGACTCTTTCTCTCAGTGTGTGTCTCTTTGGTGAAGTTAAAAGATGGAAAAAGTTGAGATGAGAAGAGGGTTTGAGTGGAAGGTGGTTTTTTGGTTTATTTTGAACTGTGTTTGGAAACAGGTGAGTGTTTCTGGACTTACTTTGGGCTGTGTTTGGTTTGCAGTTTTGAAAAGGTACTGTTATTGTTTTGTGAGCGGTAAATGAACCTTGGTTTTACCTTGTTCTTCACAGGTTAGCTGCTTGTTATCAATTCCGTAAAGAGGTGTTCGGTGGTGGTTGCCTAGTTTTGATGGTGAGTTCGTTGTGAAACTGTGCTGCCGATTCGGTGAGAGTGATGGAACTTTGTTGAGCTGTTTCAAGCTGGACTCAGGTTTGATTTTTATTTACTTTCTGGTTTTGATTCTCAAACATTATTTATCTCATATTTCTGTTTTTGTTCTTTGTGTTGTGCAGATTTGGATTTGAAATGAAACTGAAAAAGAAACCTAGCTATTCGGAATTGAAATCAAGCTGTAAACATAAACATGGGTAAAGGAGGAATCAAGTAAGATGAACAATATGCTGAAAAGAGGTGGAGGAAAAGGAGAACATTACCGACCCGAAAGTTATCGGGGTGAAGAATCCGCAACGGTGAGCTTCACTTCTATTATTCCTCTTTTGTGTAGCTTCTCCCTACTCCTTGCTATTGATGGTTGGTAGTGGTTTTTTTGATTTTTTGATGTTGCTGAATTTTTTGTTTGCTTTGTGTCAATCTCCCCCCTTTTATGAATGAAACAGTTCTGGTTTTATAGGGAGAAATTATGGTTTTTTGGTTTGAATTCTGTACCCTATTGCTTGTTGATGAAGGGTTGGGACAAGGGAGACAAAATCTGAGTTTGTATGCAGTAGTGGGGAGGTGGAGCAGCCTGTTTTGTATGCTGTCAAACTGCTTTGTCTTGCTATTATTCTGCTGGTTTTTGTCTGCTAGTGAGCCATGTGGTCTTGCTGATTTTTGTACTATGTATCTTGACACTTGTTATGAGAAAAAGAAACTTACAATATGTAAAAATGAATTATCATGAATGCTGAATTTTTGAATAATGGTATGCTTGAATGAAATATGCTTGAAATCTTATGTAACATATATGGGGCTGTTTTGAATTAACATGGAATTTGAAGGATGAACTCGAATATGAATACTTTTGGATTATGAATTTGAATGATGTTTTGAAATAGGATGAATGGTGTTAAATGATGCAATGTGTTGAATGAATTTGATTGAATAAATATGATGAATATGATTATGTATGAGTTTGATGAAATGTTAATGCTAACTTGTTTTTTTTTTAAATTTTCATGTGTATGATGGATGGAAGAGGCATGAAGTTGGAGATGTGGTATAGCATGAAGAAATCAAGAAAACAAACATGGGGTTGGATGCATTTGCTTATGATGAGAAACTTTGAACCATCTTTATTCAAGCAACACTTTGTTTTGAATTTGTAATTGCTAATTTTGTAGCTTGTAACTTGTATGTAACTTTGACAAAAGCTTGTAATTAAATTTGGTTATGAGTTTGAAAATTAGGAATGCACTTGAGATTGACAAATAGAAGTTTGGAATTTTTGGTGTTTGGAATTTTTGGTGTTTGGAATAAACTCTCTTTTTTCATGAATTTGTAATGATCTTGGAAAGAGATTTGACATTGAGTTCATGATGAATTTGAAATGCAATTAAAGCTTGAATTTAAACTTGAATTTACAAATGATGTGAGAACTTGAAATTTGAAATTTGGAATATGAATTTGGAAAAGAAAAAAAACTAGAAATAGAAAATATGAACTAAACTTGGGACAAAATTGAAATTGGAAGATGAATTGGAGAAATGAATTTAAAAGCAAAATTGAACTTAAACTTAAATTGGAGTTGGAAGTTATAATAAAAAAATAGAAACAATTTTTTTTAAAAAATGAAATAAAATTGGAAGTAGAAACTGAGATAAGAATTTAAGAAAATAATAAAAACCAACAATTTAAAAATGAGAACTTGAAGATGAATAAAAATTAAATTTAAAATGGAGATACATATATATATATATATATATATATATATATATATATATATATATATATATATATATATATATATATATATATATATATATATATATATATATATATATATATATATATATATATATATATATATATAAAGAAGGAAACAGAGAATGAATAAAAAAACTAGTAATAGAAATTGAAACAAAAATTCTAAAAATAAGAAGTTAAAAATGGAATATAGAAATAGAACTAGAAAACAAAAGATAAGAATACGAAAATGAAATAAAAGTTAGAAATGAGAAATATAAATTAAAATTAAAAAATGGAAGCTTGGAAGTGAAAAGAAATAAAAATAAATAAATCTTGAAAAACTTAAAAAATGAGTTGAAAGTGACAGAAAAACAAATCTTGGAAAAAATTCTGTTAAATGCGATGAATGTATGATGCGGGCAGTTAGGGGTAAAATTTGGGGTATGACAGTTGCCCCTATTTAAATAACTTCACCAGATGGCGTGAGTGATGGTAATCCTCATGGAATCAGTGTGAAAGGTATTTAAATATAGAAATAACCGGAAATTTTGCCCCTAAATGCAATGTTATGCTGGACTACAAATTATCTAACTCTGTAACTCTTATGCAATGAATGATGATTATGGTATGGATGATTAGAATGAGATATATCGACGACCACAAGCCAAGACTCACTGGGGATGACATACACTGGGGATAAATAAACGAAAACGGGACATATTCGAAGTGATAAATCAACATGTTCAAGTGTAACTGTTGACACTAAGAATAACAAAAGACGGGAACAAAAGGAAATCCAAAGCGTTGGATCAACGAACACAGACAAAACAAAATAAAATTCAAAGTTACTGCACAGTGGCTCGATGCGACCAACTGACACCAAGAATACAAATAAGACAAGGAAATAAATCGAAGTGGTAGACCAATGGCTTTATGCGACCCATTGACTTTGAGAAATAAAAAGCAACAACATATTCAAAGTGAATGCGCAGCGGCTCGATGCGACCAACCGTCACTGAAAAATAGAAACAACACAAAATTCAAAGTGAATGCGCAGCGGCTCGATGCGACCAACTGACACTAAGAATAGAAATGACACAAAATTCAAAGTGAATGCGCAGCGGCTCGATGCAACCAACTGACACTAAGAATAGAAATGACACAAAATTCAAAGTGAATGCGCAGCGGCCATTGTCGGTCAACTAACACTAAGAATAGAAACGACACAACATTCAAAGTGAATGCGCAGCGGCTCAATGCGACCAACTGACACCATGAATAACAACAAAAATATTCAAAGTGGAAGCGCAATAGGTTCGAGACCTATTGACACTAAGAATAGAAGCCAAGATACACTCAAAGTGAATGCGCAACAGGTTAGAAAAACCGGTTGACACTAAGAATGATAAAGACAAAGTAGTCAAAGTATTCAAAATGGTAAATTAGCAGGTTCAAATGTAACTGCCGACACCGAGGATAAGGAAGGAAATCACATTGATTTAGTAGTGGCTCTGTGCGACCAACTAACATTGGGAATAGAATGAAAATCACCCAAAGATAGATCAACGACTCTAAGCGACCGGCTAACGCAAAGAAGTAACAACAAAATATGTTGGAGTTTTCAAATAAGATAAAATATCCAACCTCTGGAAATTCCTTCAGGAACCATCAGGAGAAAGGTACAAGTATGTGCCAAAATCAAATGTACTTGGATTTTAAGCAAAAGGTTTCAGGACCTGCTTAAAAGATTTTTGCCAATGACAATTGGACTTCAAGGAGACATGGTGGTCATAAAGACAAATACCAACCACAATTAGAATTCCACGGGGAACACCAACAATTACTGGGGACAAAAACATTGGTAAACCAAACTTCGGGTACCAACAACAATGAATTTTCAAATTGAGCATTAATGATATCTGGGCTTGGAGTTAGACAGACGACAACTGGGGAAAGACAAATGCTAATGTCAAATGCGCATGATTGAGCATGATGCGAATGATCATGATATGCAAATGTTGACCCTAAAGAGACAAAGAGTTTTGACAAGACTCAAAGAGGAGTAGGCTCTCAACACCAATACTTAGATGATCAATATGAAAAACACCGGGGAGATGTCTTCGAACTTGGAAATCATGCTTGGTCCAAGGATCCATCCAAGAGTGTTATGAGTTTTGAACTTCTATGGAGATTTCTGTAACAATAGTATAAAAGTGTTGTTGTAAACCAGGACTTCTTGGGGAAACAAAAGGTTTTTTCCAATTTTTCCAAAGTCAAAGAAACTTGAAAGTTTTTTCAGTATGTTTTCAAAAAAAACATTTCCTTAAAATAACTTGTCATTTTCAGAGTTAAATTGTAATCAAGTGATGGCATTTTGCATAACAAAAGAAAATAAGAAGCTGAACAACAAAATTCATAGGCAAAGTTTGTATTTTATTCAAGAATGGTAGCTTGCCAATGGCAAAAACTCCATGGGAAATTACAATTTGAAAATGGCAATGGGGAAAGGTCTACATTGAATCCAACGACCACTACAATCCCTAATAACTAAGACTGCCTGACACCTTGCTTCTGACAAGAGCAAATGGATTGGTCTTCCATTATGATTCTTCAGTAATGGTAAACACCATCTGCTACAGTCAAATGCCTTTGTCCCTAACTTTTGCCTGGACCGCCCTTTCGGGTTTTCAATCCACCGGGACGCTCTTTTTTTGCCTAAGCCGCCCTTTCGGGTTTTCAACTTAGCGAGCTCTTATTTTTTCATTTTTATCCCTAACTTTTTCCTGGATCTCCTTCATAGGTTTTGATCCACTGGGATACCCATTTTTTGCCTAGGTCGCCATTTCTGGTTTTCGACCTATCGGGTTTCATTTAGGCATAATATTTTTTGACTGCATCAGAATTCACCGGGTGTTTCAGCTGTTCACCATCCATAGTTGTAAGGATTAAGGAACCTCCGGAGAATACCACCTTCACAACATATGGGCCTTCATAGTTAGGACTCCATTTTCCACGCATGTCTTTGTGGACTGGCAAGATTTTCTTGAGTACCAGATCTCCTTCTTTGAATTCTCTGAGACGGACTTTCTTGTCAAATGCTCTCTTGATGCACTTCTGGTACAGCTGGCCATGGCACATGGCGGTCATTCTCTTCTCATCAATAAGGTTCAGTTGGTCATACCTGTTCTGGACCCACTCAGCTTCCTCCAGTTTGGTTTCCATCAAGATTCTCAAAGATGGTATCTCTACTTCAATAGGGAGAACTGCATCTATCCCATACACCAGAGAGAAAGGGGTTGCCCCTGTTGAAGTGCGAACTGATGTCTTGTATCCGTGTAAAGCATATGGTAACATCTCGTGCCAATCTTTGTAAGTTTTTACCATCTTATGCAGAATCTTTTTGATGTTCTTGTTTGCGGCTTCAACAACTCCATTCATCTTTGGACGATACGGAGAAGAGTTATGATGTTCAATCTTGAATGTCTCACACAGCTCTTTCATTGTTTTGTTGTTCAAATTGGTCCCATTATCTGTGATGATTCGGCTTGGGATTCCATAACGACAGATAATTTGGTTCTTGATGAAACGGGCAACCACTTGCTTTGTCACATTGGCGTAGGAAGCTGCTTCTACCCATTTGGTGAAGTAATCGATTGCGACCAAGATAAACCGATGACCATTGGAAGCTTTAGGCTCAATTTCCCCTATCATGTCAATGCCCCACATTGAGAAAGGCCAAGGCGATGACAGAACATTCAAAAGTGTTGGAGGTACGTGCACCTTGTCGGCATAAATCTGGCATTTATGACACTTCCTGGCATACTTGAAACAATCTGATTCCATGGTCAACCAGAAGTATCCAGCTCTCAAAATCTTCCGGGACATGGCATGTCCATTGGCGTGTGTTCCAAATGATCCTTCATGGATTTCCCTGATCAATAAGTCTGCTTCACGCTTGTCCACACATCTGAGCAGAACCATATCATGATTTCTCTTGTAGAGCACATTGTTGCTGAGGAAGAACTTGGACGCCAATCTTCTCAGAGTCTTCTTATCCAGAGTTGTTGCGTCAGCTGGGTACTCCTGATTTTGCAAATAGTTCTTGATGTCGTAGAACCACAGTTTCTCATCAGTTTCCTCTTCGACCAGTAGACAGTAGGCGGGTGCAGTTCTTCGTTCGATTGTAATGAGTGGAGCTTCATTAAGAAATCTGACTTGAAACATAGATGCCAACATAGCCAAAGCATCTGCAATTTGATTTTCTTCCCTTGGAACATGATGGAAAGTGACTTCGTCAAAGTATTTGATCAATTCCACAATGTGGGCACGGTATGGGATCAACTTCTCGTCACGGGTCTCCCATTCACCTTTAACTTGGTATATTACCAAAGCTGAGTCTCCATATACATCAAGGATCTTGATTCTGGTATCAATTGCAGCTTCGATACCCAAAATACATGCTTCATACTCTGCGATGTTGTTTTTACATTCGAAACATAATCTGGCTATGAAAGGAGTATAACCACCATCAGGATTCATCAAAACAACTCCTACACCATGCCCCATGTAGTTAGAGGAACCATCAAACATCATCTTCCAACGAGAACCTGGCTCGGGACCTTCATATGGACCTGGAACTTCACAGTCCTTTATCAACATAATGTCCTCGTCTGGGAAATCGAATTTCAAAGGTTCATAATCTTCGACAGGATGATCAGCAAGGTATTCAGATAAAACACTGCCTTTAATAGACTTCTGGGTTACATATTGGATATCATATTCGGATAACAACATGTGCCAACGGGCGAGTCTTCCAGTCAAAGCAGGCTTCTCAAAGATGTACTTTATTGGATCCATTTTCGAGATCAACAAAGTAGTGTGACAAATCATGTACTGCCTGAGGCGTCTAGCAGCCCATGCCAAGGCACATCAAGTTTTCTCTAAAAGCGAATATCTGCTTTCACAGTCTGTGAACTTCTTGCTTAAGTAATAAATGGCATGCTCCTTACGACCAGTTTCATCTTGTTGGCATAATACGCAACCCATAGATCCCTCGAGCACAGTCAGATACATGAAAAGAGGCTTCCCTGGAGTAGGTGGGATCAAGATAGGGGGTTCCTGTAGATAAACCTGTCGCTCCCACCAAATGATACCGGGGCAAATAGGGTACAGACGCGAACGGTCGGCGAAGGGAGGGTGTGACAACACACATGAGTGAACTCACAGAGAATGAATAGAGTCGCCAGCTTGGCATTTTTATCCCGGAGGAAAGGTAATGCTGCATAAACCTAGAAAAAGGATGGATAAGACGGTTGCGAACCAGAGAGACTGAGAAAGGGGGTTGGTTACAACCTGGGAAGGTATTAGCACCCAGATTGTCCGTCGTACTCGACGGGATCCACACTTAAAAGATTTGTGTTTTAAAGGGGTAGTGTCAGTGCAATTTGTGTATAAAAGAGCTGGAAAAGGATGTACAGGTGTCTGTGTAAGGGGAGTGAAGTGTAATATGTATAGTGTCAGTGTAAGAACAAAGATGAAATGCCCCATGATAATGAGGCTAAAGAATAAGGCTAGAAGGAGGGGGAATATACAGAGACTTTTGTTCGATAACTGTTAAGTTATGCCTACGTATCCTCTCGTGCAATGAGGAAGTCAGAGCACCGTAGTTCGACCCAAAGAGACTGAAAGATGAATTGACTTGTGAAATGCTTGCTTGTCTATGCTCAAGTGTATGACCTGTCTGGCTCAGGTGCAAATTGTCTTGCATTAGACGGAAGAAGCAAGTTCTCGTTTGTGAGTGAATAAGATGAGAAGAGAATCCCGGAGGAGACGATTATTGTTTGTTTTTTGAGTTTTCAGTCTTTTATTGCTTTTGGATGTTTGTCATAAGTTAATGAGCTTAAGCCTAAACCAATGGGTTAGTAAACTCATCACATCTTCCCTCTGATTAGGGGTAATGAGAATATCTTAAGTGTGAAGTCAGATTCTCACACTTAATCACCATGATGTAGGATTAAGATAATTAACCTACTTGTGATTATTTAGGTGTTTTTGTGGTTTTTGTTTAGTGTTAAGTAATGAGGTTAAGCCATAATCAAAGATTAAACAGACTCATTACACCATCCTAATAGAAGGATAATAGATGAGAATGTTTAAGCTGAGGAAAGCTCCTCAACTTAATCCATGATTAGGGATTAAACTCATGACAAAACAAGCCTTTGATTAAGTGGATTTTATTTAATGATATGATGATGAAGTGATTTTTAGGGTTTGTAAGACAACTTGAGGGGGACTTGTCCATTAACACTAGGGTTAGTCCTTCTTAACCAATTAAGGAAGAATTAGAACCCTAATGCAAGGCCCAAGTTACAAGCTTGATGTCTTGATGATTATTAAGTGAATTGATTAAAGGATTTAAACACATTAAGGGTTTAACACTTAGGATTAAAGTTATACACTCCATCCTAATAGAAGGATGCAGGCATAAGCTTAATCACAAAGCCTTAAAACCTTTAGGGTTTAGTCCCTGATTATGAGGTGAGAAGAAAAGACTCAAAGAGACACAAAGGTAAGAAACTAAGTGGGGGGACTAATCAAAACCCTAATCATTGTCATGCTTGGTTGTTCCTAAGGTTTGTGAGGTTTAAGAAATAAATCTTCAATGGAACCACCAGGAAGCAGATGAAAGGAGCAAAGAGAAAGCAAAGTAACTTGCTTCATTCAAGAAGTCAAGTCACTTGAGGAAAGAAAGTAAGAAGAAGAAGAAAGAGCAAGCTCAATCTCAGACACAAGATAAAATGCAACAATGATGCATAAGAGAGATGAAAAGAAATTGTGAGAAGTGAAGGCAAATTCACTTCTCAAAGTTACTTACCACCTGAAAAGTTAGTAAAGGAATGCAATGCAATGCAAAATGAAATGAAATGACATGGTACAAACCAAAATCAGAAGCATATACATGATGATAATGATGCTATGGGATGATGCAAACATGAAACAACACATGGGGATGATCATACAAACTTATGGATGCAAATGAAGCAAGTTAAGAACCATGCTCATATATGAAAAGTTATGGAATGCAAATGACATACAACATGGCAAATGAAAGATGCAATGATCAAACATGTTTACAATATGTCTTAAGATGTCAAATGAATCAAATGGATGTACAAACTGCTATGGCAAGTCAAGGTATGCAAGCAAATGCAAGATGGATGCATATGGAAGCCCAAATTAGGGTTTATGATCAATGCATCAAACAAAAACCAAAACCAGAAGCAAACATCAAGATAAAAAATTGAAAATGCAATAAAAGGAACCCTAATCCTACATTAACTCACTGCCCAAAGGAGGGGTCCTAACTCTTAACCTAATTAGGGTTATGAATTTCCTAAAATTTCTAGGGTTTTAGGGTACCTTAACAAGAAAAATACCAAACAATTTGAAAATGAAAGATCAAATCATGCCAATTTAATCTTTCAAACTACGTGATATGCTAAACACAATGCAAAAAGAATCAAAGTCCAACTCTCAATGGTTAGGCAGAAATGATTTTTTTGAAGTTTGGATCAAAATAATGCTTTGAAAATGAATTAATTCCATGGAAAATTGTCAAAATGCATCAAGATCAAAAAAGAAATTTGGTTTTAGGGTTGGACAATGTTTCTAAATGATTTTAAAGGTTTCATGAATTTTTTGGTGATTTTTAAATACCTAAAAGTATTTTTAATTAATTAATTCTCATTAATTAATTAAAAATAAACTTTTAAATGATTTAAAAATATTTTTTAATGCAAAAAATAAAAATAAAAATGTTTTTGGTTTCTGAAAATTAATAAAAGTTTGTACAAAAAATTTCAGAATTTTTAAAAAGGTTTTGCTATTTTAAATAAAATTGAGAAAACAAATGAAATAAAATGCAAAATAAAATGAAATTAATCTGAAAATAGAAAAGTATGCACATCTAAGGGCCCAGATTCAAATTCACACGCGCGGGAGTGGACTTGGCGCCACATCCAAAGGCTGACATTCAAACTTGCATAATTATGATTAGCCCTAATTAATTATGCCCTAATGACTCTCAGGCGACCGGAACAGTGTTCCGGTCGTCTTCTCCAGCTATCTCATCTTTCAAACTCTCTCAAAACGCCATGAAATCATGCCAAACTCTCCAGAATCAATCATTAATCATCACTAAACCTAAACCCCACCCCAAAATCCATTCATTTCCACTGAATCATGAGACACGAATCAAAACGGAAAACAAAACAAAAATTTCAGAGATCAAATACACCCTACACACGTAACCATTTTCAATGATTCAAAGCTTAAAATGATCAGCACATCACATAGAATCAGTTTGTAACTCAAAACACAAGTTCTGGAAAAATGTTTTTTGGATGATACCTGAGATGGAGCTTTCGATTCCAGAGCTTTCAGGCTGCTTCTTTGGCTCAAATCTACTCTACTGATCCTCTTAAGAAGCTTGCAAGGTTTGTTTGAAGTTTGCAATGGCTGGTTTGAGAGTTTGCTTGAATTCTGTTCAAAGGGGGGCAGAAATCGTATCCTTGATTCAGTGGCTTTCAGGCTGTTTTAAGGGTTGGTTTGTGTTCAATGAAGCATGGTGAGATTGTCTGTGAAGTTGGTTTGGGTGTTTGAGGCTTGTGCTGAGAGTTTCGAAGGCTCTTGCAAATGGAGTGGAAAATGAGAATGCTGAGTTATGGATGGTTTCAGGCTTGTGTTCTTGTTGCTTTGGCTTGCTTTTTGCTTGTATAAACAAATGTGATTGGTCAGATGAAGTGATGCGTACTTTATTGATTGGTATGGCTCAAGTTGCCAAAATGTCAAAGTTGGTGTAAGAGAAGTATGGGCTACTTTCTAGCCAAGGACAAAGGGTGTGTCCTGCGCAGCATGATGTGGGGAGATGCCTAGGGTGGTTCAGCAAGCTAGCCAGCAAGTGGATGATAAACTATGATGAGTTTTGCAACTTGCCTTGCTTTTGATTCTTATGAGATGTCTTGCTCCATAAGTGAGAAATTTCTTGGCCCATTCTGAATTTTAGGTCTTGTATGATCATGTTGTGAAGTTTAGAAGTCCATTTGACAACTTAATTTGCCTTGAGAAGTGAATTTGCAACTTTGCCTCTTTGGTGGAAAACTTCAAATTTTGTGATTTTTGCCAACTTTGACAAGCCATAACTTTTGATCCAAAATGAATTAGGTCATGTTCTTGTACTTTTTGAAAAGGGAATGATCCATTCTACAACTTTCATGACCAAAGTTTTTCCATTTGAAGCTTTTTTGAATCAAAAAGTAAAGGTTGAAAAAGTTTCCTAAAATGGCAATTTTATTAAAAGTCAAACTTCCCAAAAAGTCAACTTTGCAAAAGACTTGAAATTCTTCAATTTTGTGAACTTCCAACATCTTCCATGATCAAATAAAGATCATATACAATCAAAATGATGAAGAATGCCCTTTGGTTGGGTCATTGGGGGCCTCAGATGCCCTGATTTTACACTGACTTGCTTGAAAAGTCAACTCTTGATCAGATGACTTCCCCATGGAATTTCTTCATGAAAATTGATATGCATACTCCCTATAACATATAGAGACCAATAGAAACAAGAATGACCAAAAAATTTGGAGTTATGGCCTCTGAAACCAAAACCCTAATTTTAGGTCATCTGTGTAGTCAAGCCTGGCTCTGCTTCCATACCACTCTCAGTTCTTGTGATTTTTTGACATTCTTGACTTTGAGAGGATACAATATGATGTTTGAACATACATGGACCCCTTTGAAGTGATTGATGACCTTTGGAGTGGCTCAAGAAGCTCTTGGATTGCTCAGATCAAAAACCCTAGATGCAGACGACTTTGAACCAATGCAATGAATCAAAAATGTGACATGAGATGCTATGATTGGGCTTATGCATATGAAATGATCACAAGCCATGGTGTGAATGGGTGAGGGAAAATTTGGGGTGTTTACAAAACCTTAATCTTCTCGAAAGCCAGTTGACAATCAGGACTCCACTCAATTGCTCGATTCTTCCGGAGTAACTTGAATAAAGGCTCACAAGTAGCAGTCATGTTGGAGATAAATCTGGAGATGTAGTTCAATCTTTCAAGGAAACCTCTGACTTGCTTTTCTGTTTTTGGAGCTGGCATCTCTTGAATTTCTCTGACCTTATCTGGATCTACTTCAATTCCTTGCTGACTAACAATAAAACCAAGTAACTTTCCTGATCGGACACCAAAAGTACACTTAGTTGGATTCAGACGCAGTTGGAACTTTCTGAGACGCTCAAATAACTTCAAGAGATGATTCAAATGATCCTCCTCACTCCGTGATTTTGCAATCATATCATCCACATAAACTTCTATCTCTTTATGCATCATATCATGGAAAAGGGTGACCATTGCCCTCTGATAAGTGGCTCCTGCATTTCTGAGACCAAATGGCATAACCTTGTAACAATAAGTGCCCCATGGTGTGATGAATGTAGTCTTTTCCATATCGTCAGGATCCATCTTGATCTGATTGTATCCTGAAAACCCATCCATGAAGGAGAAAACAACAAATTTAGCAGTGTTGTCAACCAAAGTATCAATATGCGGAAGAGGGAAATCGTCCTTCGGACTGGCTTTGTTCAAATCCCTATAGTCCACACACATTCTGACTTTGCCATCCTTTTTAGGGACTGGCACAATATTAGCTACCCACTCAGGGTACTTTGCAACTGCGAGGAATCCCGCATCAAACTGCCTTTTGACCTCTTCTCGAATCTTCAGAGCCATGTCTGGTCTTGTTCTTCGAAGCTTTTGCTTTACAGGAGGACAATCTGGTCGAAGAGGTAACTTGTGGACCACTATGTCTGTGTCTAAGCCGGGCATATCCTGATATGACCATGCAAACACATCTACATACTCTCTGAGAAGCTTGACCAATCTTTCTCTGATGTCTGCCCCAAGTGTTGTACCAATCTTGACTTCCTTCTTGTCTTCATAAGTGCCAAGATTGATGGTCTCTACCTGCTCTTTATGTGGCTGGAGATCTGTGTGCTCATACTCAACTAATCTTGCCAGTTCTTCGGGAATGTCACAATCTTCCTCACTTTCATCTTCCGCTTGGTAGATGGGCGAATCAAAGTTAGGAGAGAATGTAGAGTCATTGGATTCAACAGGGTTTTCGTTTATTCTGCATATGAGAATGATTTGTTTTTATTAAAAGTGGAAAATAGAGAAATGCAAGAGGAAAAGCTTTTTTATTGGTTTTGAAAGATTGCCATTTTCTTTTTTTTTTTTAAAAGTGAAAAGAGAGAGAGAGAGAAAAAACAGTAAATGATCAAAATAAGAGTTTAACAAAATGCCTTCATTGATAATAACTTTTGAAAATGAGAAGGGGCCCTACAAAATACTCCCATAGCCTTGGGCAGAGCTAGGGAACTTTGAAAACATTTAAAAAAACAATAAATTACTTTGACAATGGAAAAAACTCTGGGATCTCGACTGCCTCCCAATTGCCCAAGGCTTCTTCACACCGATACACCAAATGATTCACATCTTCATCTTCAGAACCTCCATCAATTGCATTGACCTGATAACCAGCACTGGAAAACACCTCTTGAATGGTCTTCAAATGTCCTTTAACGGAGGTTGATGCTCCTTCCTTCACATGAGTTGGTTTGTAACCCAACCCGCAACGATCTAGCTTCTGTTTGACTTCAATGACATCACCCCAACCTTCATAGCTTCTTTCTTCAATGGTGGAAATGGTACTCTTCAGTGATGCAAAAGATGGGATACCCTTCCTTTTTGGTTCTTCTACTTCCAAAAGGACAACATTGGCTATCTCAAGAGCTTGGAAAGAAGTTTCCAAAGCATCTTCATCAGCCTCAATATAGCTAAAGGATGAAAGGTTGCTAACCATGAGATCTTCTTCCCCAGACACGGTTACCAGCTTATTATCGACCACAAACTTCATCTTCTGATGTAGGGTAGAAGTGACTGCCCCAGCGGCATGGATCCAAGGTCTTCCCAGCAAACAACTGTAGTTAGGATTGATGTCCATAACCTGGAAAGTGACTTTGAACACCTGTGGCCCAATCAAGATCGGTAGGTCTACTTCTCCAATAACAGTCCTCCTTGACCCATCAAAAGCTTTCACAATTAGTGCACTGGGCCTCATCTCTGCCCCTTGATAAGATAACTTGGCAAGCGTTCTTTTCGGAAAAACATTCAATGAAGATCCTGTATCCACAAGAACTCTTGCTAAAGTATCCTCTTGACATTTTACAGATATATGGAGAGCACGGTTATGGTCCAAGCCATCTTTTGGAAGATCCTCCATACTGAAGCTGAGATTGTTACATGCAATGATATTGGCAATGACTCCATCAAACTGATTCACAGTTATATCATGTGTAACATGGGCTTGGGCTAGTAATTTCTGGAGAGCACTCCGATGGGCCGGTGAATGCATAAGAAGTGATAGGATAGATATTTTGGAGGGTGTTTGATGTAGCTGATCAATAACCTTATAATCACTTTTCTTAATGATTCTGAGAAATTCTGCATCCTCTTCTCCCAAGACTACCCCTTTATCCTGGTTGACAACAGCTGGAATGACTTCTTTAGGCGGAACCGTATTGGCTTGCTGAGTATAAACACGACCACTGCGAGTTAAACGACCTGCACCCGCTATGTCAGTACTTGCAACTTTTGAACCTTCCTTCTGACTAGCTTTATCAATCTTCTGATGATCTTTCCCTGTATCATACTTCCATGGAACTGCTTTAGTGTCTTCATAAAGGAAAGGGTTACTCCTTTGTTCAAACCATGGCTCAGGTATATTGAAAATGGGCATCACAGGCTCTGGCATATTAAAGATGGGTTGAACTCTTGAGGACTCATGCAGGTTGAACACTGGCACTAAGGTAGAATCAGATTCAGGCAAGTTGAAAATGGGTTCAATCATTGCCACTTCATTCTTCTTCACACGACCGCTTACTTGTAAAACACCCAGATTAATCAAATCTTGAACATCTTTTAAGACCAATTCACATCCCTTTGGGTTATTCGCACAAGCTTCACAATTCTTATGGCAGTTCTTCAACATACCCACTTCTACTAACTTTGCATGGAAGTCTCTAAGCGGGGTCTTGATCTCTGTGGCGTTGAAAATCAAACCTTCGTCAGACTCGTCAACAATGGCATTTATGGACCCATGCTTGGGTAAAGGATTATCTTTGACATTTGGACCAGTATTCCCAAATGACAGAATGTTTTTCTCCATCAAATCTTTCACTATGTACTTTAAAGCATAACAACCCTCCAAATCGTGCCCTGGGGCACCTTCATGGAATAAACAGTGGGAATTTGAGTTGTAATTTGGTGGGAGTGGATTTGGTGGAGGACCCAAAGGCCTTGGAGTAACCAAACCTTTCTTCAGCAGTGAAGGATATAATTCAGTATAAGTCATAGGGATTCGAGGATTAGGAGGCCTTCCTCCTGGTCTTCTATTCTGAAAGTTGGGATTCGGATGAGGAGATGGAGTCCTCTACTGGTAGGCTGAAGCATTGGGCGCTTGTTGATAGCCTGGATTGTTGAGCATTGGTTGATAAGGTGGAATCACTGGAGCCGCTTGCTGATACATCGGGACTGCTTGAGTTGGCCGATACATCGGGACTTGTGGATTATATGACGGTTGGACTGCCGCTACATAAGGATGTTGGGCATACTGTGGTGGATGAGCATACTGCTGTTGAGCCATAGGTGGAGGTATCTGCCAAAGAGGATTTCTTCTTTGACTTGTCATTATTGCATTCGTCTCACCTTCTTTCTTCTTGTGGAAATTACTGGTAAATTTCTTGACATTATTTCCACTACCAGTGCTGGAACTGCCAGATGCACCACTCATCTTTCCACTTTTTAGTCCAAGTTCAACTTTGATTCCCATGGCTACAAGGTCAGAGAAGCTAGCAGTTATACTCCCCACCATTCTCTCATAGAATTCTGGTCGCACAGTGTCAACAAACCAGTCAGCTAATTCATTTTCAGTCAATGGGGGCTCTACCTGAGAAGCGGTCCCTCTCCACCTCTGAGCATATTCTTTAAATGATTCAGAATCTTTTTGTGACATACTCAACAGTTGCCTCCTATCGGGAGCAAGGTCCATATTGTATTTATACTGCTAGATGAAAGCATTTGCCAAGTCTTGGAAACTGCGAATCTTTGACTGGTCTAGCGTTAGATACCATTTGGAGGAGATTCCCTTCAGACTGTCCTGGAAGCACTGGATCATTAATTTATCATTGTCCACCTGCGCAGCCATTCTTCGATAGTACATCAAGAGATGGTTCTTAGGACAAGTTTCACCCTCATACATATCAAAAGTGGGTATCTTGAACTTTGGAGGTATTACCAATCCAGACACCAGACACATCTCTCTAGCAGCGGCCCCAAAGATCTGGTCACCTTCTATCGCCCTTAACCTTTTTTCAAGGGTATCAAAATTCTCTTGCATCTTCTCATGTTTCTCGTCTCCGTTTTCAGACATATCGGGCGCGTCATACGCCTGATGGTCATTAAAGTATGGTTGGGCACGGGTGTGCACAATGTCTGGTGTAAAATTAGCAACTGCATGGTTCTCTTCATTAGTCACAGGAATAATCTGTTGAGCAGCAAATCCTTGAGGAGGAGGCACAAAACCTTGGGAAGGAAATGCCATGCCCTGAGAAGGAGGTGCGAAACTTTGAGAAGCTAAGCCTTGGAAAGGAGGGAAGAAACCCTGAGCAGCAAGTCCTTGGGAAGAAGGAAAGAAACCCTGAGCAGCAAGTCCTTGGGAAGAAGGAATAAAACTTTGAGAAGCAAGGCCTTGGGAAGGAGGGAAGAAACCCTGAGCAGCAAGTCCTTGGGAAGAAGGTATAAAACTTTGAGAAGCAAAACCTTGAGGAGGAGGGACGAATCCATGAGGAAGTCCAAAAGGAGGCTAGGTCACAGGGGTAGTGACTGATGACGTAGGCTCAGTCGTTGCAGTGACAATTTCTGACACCACAGTCTGCTGAGTATCCATCTTCGCTCGAATGACCTGCAACATTTCCATCATCTGACCCATATTTCCACGAATATCAGTAAGCTCCTCGTTAACTCTGTACATCTCTAGGTCTCTTTCAGCCATCCTCTTTCTGGCTTGAGCTCGAGTGTAGTATTTGCGTGAGAGCCTCAGTGTGAAAGCTGAATTGAGAGCAGATGACGGGAATGAGTTTTATATGAAAAAATGCAAATGAAATGCCAAATGTATGAGTGCAATGCGAAAAATAAATTTTATTCAAGGAACTTAAGAAACAATTTGCAAATACCAAGGAAAACATAATAATCAAAGGACATGATTTCATTAAATTCAAAAAGTGATACAAAGTCTTGAGTACATCTTCAAAAATCCCAAACAAAGCTTAATAAAGACAAAGACAAAGTCCTAAGGAGATTCTCCTAAAAGCCTCAAGTTGAGCTTCTCGATTTGTGCCTTCATCTGAGCTCTTTCAAGCATAAGTTGATCCACGATCGACTTCCAAGAAGTGTCCCCTTGAGTGCTGGAGGAAAATAAATCCTCTTGCGCTTTCCTTTTCTTGCTGGAGAGCTCTTCTTCTTCCTTCATCTTCAGTTGTCTTCTAAGTTCTTCATTCTCACTACTGATGATCTGATGTCGATTCTTCCATGCATTCTTCTCTCGAAGCTCTCTCTCCAAATCAATCTTCAGCTTCTCTGCATCGTCCATGAAGATTAGAATGGGTTTCTTGAAGGTCATGGGATCCTGGCGAGGGTAAGGCATCTTCAGACTGATTGCCCTATCTCGTACCCATTGGAGATAGGGTTCCATAGAAACACAATTCGGCTTTCCCAAGCTACTCCTCCCCTTCCTATGGATGTACTTCCAAGCTTGCATAATCTGTTTCTTGAGCTCCGGTTCTTCGTCATCCTTAAAGAAAATTCCTTCCACTTCAACACTCTTAAGTTTGTCCTTCAACGGATACCCGAGTTGGCGGCGAGCCAAAACTGGATTATAGCTGATTCCTCCCTTAGTGCCAAGAAGGGGTACATTAGCAAAATCACCACAGCTATCAATAATCAAGGCTCCATCATAAACACGATTGTACCAACTAATGTCAGAGTGGGTAAGAGACATGATCCTTTGTGACCACCACAAACCATCCTTAAGATTCCAAAATGAAACTGACTTAGGTAAGTGCGAAATAGACCACTCGTACAACAATGATGCACAACAAGTAATCATCCCTCCCTTATGGAGATTCCTCAGATGGATGGAATGGTAAGTGTCTCCGAGCAAAGTAGGGACCGGGTTTTTCTTCAGAAATATTTTGATGGCGTTCAGATCTACAAAGTCTTCAAAGTTTGGGAAAAGTAACACTCCATATATTAGCAGAATAAAGGTCGCCTCAAAAGCTTTCATATCCTTCACACCAACAAAATTCTTGGCCTTTTCTACCAAAAACTTTGTAGGGAATCCAAAAATCTTTCCTTTATAGGTCATATTTGCCTTGACCTCAGGAACACTCAAATATGTTGCCTTTGCAATCTCTGCTTCTTCAGGGTCCTTCTCTAGAACAGGGAATGGAAACTCATCCTTAACACGTGATCCCACCAGAAATGAATACTCTTCCAAAGTAGGCGCCAATTGGTAATCACGGAACGTAAAACAATGGTAGAGAGGATCATAAAACTAGAGCATCACAAAGAGCAACCTTCCATCCCACTCAGTCTTAAGTAAGGCTAAAAGTCTCCTATGCTTCTCCATGAAGGCTTCTTGATCCAAAACCAAATCTCTTAATTTCCTTAGGTCTTCGAGTTTGGGAGTTTTGAATGTGTACTTGACAGTCTTTCTTCTTCCAAAGTCCATGATGATACCTACGATATTTGCAAAGATAGAGTTTCTGAGTCCCTTGAATAAAATGGTAAAAATGATGCTTCATGATGCGTGAATGCATGAATACACAAAAACACACAAGGCTTAGGTTCAAAGCTTGCATGAGGTCGAAGGTTCAACCCTCCCAAAAGATATGTACTATGAGTTTATTTGTACCTGTACAACGGGTTCTAAAAGTTCCCAGAATCATTGTCCCATCTTTCGGATATTACCGACTTCCCAACTCAACTTGGTAATCAATAATATTCTCAAGAGAGTCTCATCCGAGTGTAGTATCGCGTATCAACTATTTAGGATTTGCATCCTCATAGTCATCGCACTACATCCCTAAAAGGCCAAGTGGGGGTAAATGTTATACGGTCCTCAACATTAACGGCTCTCAGGTCGAATATAGTAATGCTTTCATGACTGAACTCGATCAACAAAACTACATCCGAGAAGGCCTCCGCTGAGTGGTGGTGTCTCAAGTCAGCTTGGTCAGGACTCAACTCCCTACAAGCCTTCTTGAATATACCACCGTCCTATCTTATTTTGCACTCAAGTCCGGGTTAGGACTTATCTCACCACACATGGAACACCCAACAAAAATCCCAAATAATAACAAGCAATACAACAACAAATATACAAACATACAAGGTGGGCTTAACCCTCAAAAATAGTGTCCCCAGTGAAGTCGCCATTTCTGTTGCGGTGAGAATCGGATACCAAGCTATTAAGTGAGCTTGAATCGCAAAACTTTTATGTTCACCACCGACTTTAATTTAATCCAAAGGGAAAAGGGAAAAAAGACCGTAAAAACCCTAAATGAGGAGAAACTAGGTTCGGGGGTTGATTATACCTAGGGAAGGTGTTAGCATCCTAAGCATCCGCAGTAACCTACGGGAACCTCTTGTTGATATCTGTGTTTTTGTTATTTATTGCTTGATAGAATTATGGGAACCTAAGGTTTTATTTCTTATGGTGCTCGCACAACATCGCATCGATGCCTACGTATCGGGTATAGAATCAGAGCACTCGTAGTTCTCCTAAGGATTAACGAACACTTGGTTACGCTCAAGGTTCGCGGGGGAAGGTAAGTGTTATGGCAAACACTCACGTGACTTTAGCAAAGTCAAAAAAAGTTGTAAAATAAAAATTCCTAATGGTTAAGGTTGAAAAGGAACTAGGGATGGCTAAACTTCCTATGACATTGAGTCAACTGCAGGAGTTCTTTCCCTTTGGATTTAGATGCAAAAAAAGAAAATAAATAAACGAGAGTGCAAGCTCCTAAGTCTAAGGCATAGGTTGCTACTTGCAAAAATAGAATGAATAAAGTAAATGGAAATGCAAGGTAAAAGGCTTAGTAACCGGGCTATGACTCGATATATGGATCGAGAATGCGGGGGTGGAAGACAAGCGTGGTGCGTCAATTTGCTTAAGTTGAAAAGCTGTGAAGTGTAAAGGTTGTGCAGACGGCGATCGTAGAACGACCGACTTACGTGTGTGAGTGAAGTGTATGAACTCATCTTGGCGTTGGACCAAGGATTATTATCTTGAAAATTAAAGTCTCAAAGGTGTGCGCTTTCAATTTTATCTTAACAAGTATGGTCATGATGCGAAATAAAATAAATACAACATATCATGCATATAACCAGGACGTCGAAAGACTAAATTTAAAACTCACCCTAAGAGATAAACCTAAATCTAAACCTCTCACACTAATAGGATCTAAAACTATGCTAAACAATCTCTATCTTAAACGAAGAAGAACTAAACAAATATTTTTGGATTTTTATATAAAAAATAAATAAATGACTAATTAAATATGTACTAAAAAATAAGATAGAAAAGAAGAAATTGAATTCGAAATATATTTTTGTTGTATATTTTTTTTTATATATATATATAAATATCTAACTAAATATAATAATAAAAATAAAATAGAAAAGAAAATTTTGAAATTAAAATGTTTATTTATTTATTTTATATGTATATAGATTTCTAACTAAATATAATAATAATAATAGAAAAGAAAATATTAAAATTAAAATGTTTATTTATTTATTTGTATATACATTTAAATGAGAAAATAATAAATTAACTAAATATTTAATAAAAATTAACCTAATTAGTTAAAATTAAATATAAAGATTTAATTGAATTATAAAATATTTTTTTTTAGATTTTTTTTTATGAAAAAAGAAAAAGGTAATGGGCTGAATAAGTAAACAGAGGGGGTGAGGAACTAAAGAGGCCCATGGGAGGAAGACCGGGTCTTGGAGCGGGTTAGCTCCGACCCGGTTTAATTCATAACAAGTGGGGGGAAAGACTTAACCTAGCCGCAGAGAGAGGGCGAGAAGAAAAACAAGGCTGAAGGAAAATGCAGCATGATCCTCTTCTTCTTTCCGTCCATGTTCAATGTTCGAACTTTTTGAAACTCGAAACCGTAGAGGGATTCCAGAACGCGTTTGATCTCGATCTTGGAGGCTGAAGGGATGGTTTTGCGGGCGATTTCTTGGGTGTTGGCGAATGAAGTTGGCATGAGAAGCTTGATTGGTAGGTTTGCGAAGTGTATCACTCTTCTTCCTAATCTGCTTCCCATGATTCTCTTCTCACTCTCAGACTTTACGTGTTTTCACATTCGTGTGGTACAGATTTTTCGGTTTTGTCTATTTGAGATGGTGAACGCTAGGATTGATGTGGTGAGATGTTGGTCTCGGATTTGGTTGGTGTCTTGGATTCGGAATCGGTTCTTTTTGGTCGTGACAATGGTCCGCTGTGATGCGGTGGATCGTTTGTTGGTAACAGTGGAAGAAGACGGTGGTAATGGGCTGATGAGATGAACCAGCTCCGTGGTAAGGTTCACACGGTTTTTTTTAAAGGGTATTGGTTGAAGCTTGAGCTGAGTTGAATCTGAGAAGATCATGGTGGCTATGTTCATCCAAAGCACAAATATTTGTCGATACATTGGCGTAGTTGACTTTGTTGAATCGAACCACGACAGGGTAGCGAGTGTTGGGGTCTTGATCAACAGTAACAACAGAACCAGTTCCTTTGTACCAGTAGGATTCTCGCCTAAGAATCTTCACCTTAGCACCCCTCTTAGGGCCAATTGGTGGTGGCTTGGGCTTAGTAGCAGGTTCACCACCGGGAGCGGCGGCGGTGGCGGCTGGAGCTTCTCCATCATCAGATGCCCTGACAACAAGTCTAGAACTAGCAATATTGTTGGATTTTATAGGAAACATTAACATGTTAGTCCTGGAAGAAAGTGACGAGGTTGTGTTGTTGGCAGAAACATTAAGGGACAAGACAAATCCACAAGCTGCTGATGCCATGCTGCTGCTAGCCATGGATGACTCTTTCTCTCAGTGTGTGTCTCTTTGGTGAAGTTAGAAGATGGAAAAAGTTGAGATGAGAAGAGGGTTTGAGTGGAAGGTGGTTTTTTGGTTTATTTTGAACTGTGTTTGGAAACAGGTGAGTGTTTCTGGACTTACTTTGGGCTGTGTTTGGTTTGCAGTTTTGAAAAGGTACTGTTATTGTTTTGTGAGCGGTAAATGAACCTTGGTTTTACCTTGTTCTTCACAGGTTAGCTGCTTGTTATCAATTCCGTAAAGAGGTGTTCGGTGGTGGTTGCCTAGTTTTGATGGTGAGTTCGTTGTGAAACTGTGCTGCCGATTCGGTGAGAGTGATGGAACTTTGTTGAGCTGTTTCCAGCTGGACTCAGGTTTGATTTTTATTTACTTTCTGGTTTTGATTCTCAAACATTATTTATCTCATATTTCTGTTTTTGTTCTTTGTGTTGTGCAGATTTGGATTTGAAATGAAACTGAAAAAGAAACCTAGCTATTCGGAATCGAAATCAAGCTGTAAACATAAACATGGCTAAAAGAGGAATCAAGTAAGATGAACAATATGCTGAAAAGAGGTGGAGGAAAAGGAGAACATTACCGACCCGAAAGTTATCGGGGTGAAGAATCCGCAACAGTGAGCTTCACTTTTATTATTCCTCTTTTGTGTAGCTTCTCCCTACTCCTTGCTATTGATGGTTGGTAGTGTTTTTTTTTGATTTTTTGATGTTGTTGAATTTTTTGTTTGCTTTGTGTCAATCTCCCCCCTTTTATGAATGAAACAGTTCTGGTTTTATAGGGAGAAATTAGGGTTTTTTGGTTTGAATTCTGTACCCTATTGCTTGTTGATGAAGGGTTGGGACAAGGGAGACAAAATCTGAGTTTGTGTGCAGTAGTGGGGAGGTGGAGCAGCCTGTTTTGTGCGCTGTCAAACTGCTTTGTCTTGCTATTATTCTGCTGGTTTTTGTCTGCTAGTGAGCCATGTGGTCTTGCTGATTTTTGTACTATGTATCTTGACACTTGTTATGAGAAAAAGAAACTTACAATATGTAAAAATGAATTATCATGAATACTGAATTTTTGAATAATGGTATGCTTGAATGAAATATGCTTGAAATCTTATGTAACATAAATGGGGCTGTTTTGAATTAACATGGAATTTGAAGGATGAACTCGAATATGAATACTTTTGGATTATGAACTTGAATGATGTTTTGAAATAGGATGAATGGTGTTAAATGATGCAATGTGTTGAATGAATTTGATTGAATAAATATGATGAATATGATTATGTATGAGTTTGATGAAATGTTAATGCTAACTTGTTTTTTTAAAATTTTCATGTGTATGATGGATGGAAGAGGCATGAAGTTGGAGATGTGGTATAGCATGAAGAAATCAAGAAAACAAACATGGGGTTGGATGCATTTGCTTATGATGAGAAACTTTGAACCATCTTTATTCAAGCAACACTTTGTTTTGAATTTGTAATTGCTAATTTTGTAGCTTGTAACTTGTATGTAACTTTGACAAAAGCTTGTAATTAAATTTGGTTATGAGTTTGAAAATTAGGAATGCACTTGAGATTGACAAATAGAAGTTTGGAATTTTTGGTGTTTGGAATTTTTGGTGTTTGGAATAAACTCTCTTTTTTCATGAATTTGTAATGATCTTGGAAAGAGATTTGACATTGAGTTCATGATGAATTTGAAATGCAATTAAAGCTTGAATTTAAACTTGAATTTACAAATGATGTGAGAACTTGAAATTTGAAATTTGGAATATGAATTTGGAAAAGAAAAAAAACTAGAAATAGAAAATATGAACTAAACTTGGGACAAAAATTGAAATTGGAAGATGAATTGGAGAAATGAATTTAAAAGCAAAATTGAACTTAAACTTAAATTGGAGTTGGAAGTTATAATAAAAAAATAGAAACAATTTTTTTTTAAAAATGAAATAAAATTGGAAGTAGAAACTGAGATAAGAATTTAAGAAAATAATAAAAACCAACAATTTAAAAATGAGAACTTGAAGATGAATAGAAATTAAATTTAAAATGGAGATACATATATATATATATATATATATATATATATATATATATATATATATATATATATATATATATATATATATATATATATATATATATATATATATATATATATATATATATATATATATATATATATATATATATATATATATATATATATATATATATATATATATATATATATATATATATATATATATATATATATATATATATATATATATATATATATAAAGAAGGAAACAGAGAATGAATAAAAAAACTAGTAATAGAAATTGAAACAAAAATTCTAAAAATAAGAAGTTAAAAATGGAATATAGAAATAGAACTAGAAAACAAAAGATAAGAATACGAAAATGAAAATGAAATAAAAGTTAGAAATGAGAAATATAAATTAAAATTAAAAAATGGAAGCTTGGAAGTGAAAAGAAATAAAAATAAATAAATCTTGAAAAACTCAAAAAATGAGTTGAAAGTGACAGAAAAACAAATCTTGGAAAAAATTCTGTTAAATGCGATGAATGTATGATGTGGGCAGTTAGGGGTAAAATTTGGGGTATGACAATGTGTAATTAGGGTTAGGGCTTCAAGTTTGAATCTAGGCGCTTGGATTGGCTTTCCTGCGTGTGAGTGTGTGGCTGAGATCATGTCATTAATAATTAATCAGGATTAATTAATATTTTAATTAGGTTTAGTTCAGTTTAAATTCTGTCCCTTGGATTTGGCGCGTGGTCAAAGCTTTCAAACCCAGTTCCAATCTGGTCCATCCATTTTGCATACTTCTCATATTTTAATTTTTATTTCATTTTCTTTTCATTTAATTTGCACGAATTTTTAAAAATAGTAAAATACATTAAAAAATTCTGAAAATTTTTATCAAATCTTTTATTAATTTTCAGAACCCAAAAATATTTTTATTTTTATTTTTTGCATTAAAAATCATTTTTAAATCATTTAAATGTTTATTTTTAATTAGTTAATGAAAATTAATTAATTAAAATTACATTTAGGTATTTAAAAATCACCAAAAAATTCACATTGCATTTCAAAACATTTAGAAACATTATCAAACTCTCAAACCAAATTTCTTTTTTTGTTCTTGATGCATTTTGACAATTTTTGTTGGAAATAAATTCATTTTAAGGCAATATTTTGGTTCAAACTTTGAAAAATCCATTCTGCCTAACCCTTGAGAGTTTGATGGTGGTTCTTCTTGCATTGCATCCTTCATGGCATGTAGTTTATAGGATAAATTTGGTTTGAATTGATCTTCCATTTTCAATTTGTTTTGCATTTTTCTTGATGAGGTACCTTAAAACCCTAGTAATCTTAGGAAAATCATAACTTTCACTAGGTTAAGAGATAGATCCCCTCCTTTGGGAAGTGAACTTGTATAGGTCTAGGGTATCTTTGATTGCATTTTTCAATTTTTTATCATGTCATTTGCTTCTGATTTTGAATTTTGCTTTGTGTGTTGATCATAAACCCTAATTTGTGCCTTCCCTTGCATCCATTTCTCATTTGCTTGCATCCAACAACTTGCCATGACATTTTGTGCATCCACATGATTCATAATACATCTTAGGATATATTATAATCATGTTTGATCATTGCATTATTCCTTTGCCATGTTATATGTTCATTTCATCTCATAAACATTCATGAACTTCCATGGTTCAAAGCATGCCTCCTTTGCATCCTCATCCTTGTATGCTCACTCTAATCTCGTGTCATGTGTTTGTATCATCTCTTAGCATAATTAACATCATGTTTATGCTTCTAAATTTGTCTTGCATCATGACATTTCATCTCATTTTGCATTGCATTTCATTTCTTTGCTAACTTTTCAGGTGGTAGGTTGTTTTGAGAAGTGAATTTGCCTTCACTTCTCATAATCTCTTCTCATCTCTCTTGCATCTTTGCTGCATTTTATCTTTGTATTAGAGTGAGCTTGCTCATTCATGTTCATCTTCATCTTTCTTTCTTCAAGCAACTTGTCTTCTTAAGGGAAGCAAGTTGTTTTGCTTCTCCTTGCTCCTTTCATCTGCTTCCTTCCTGGTGGTTACTCTGAAGATCTTCTTGTAAACCTCATTAACCCTAGGAATAACCAAGCATGATAACAATTAGGGTTTGATTAGTCCCCCATTAGTTTTTACCTTTGTGTCATCTTTGAGTCTTCTCTTCTCACCTAATAATCAGGGACTAAACCCTAAAGGTTTCTAATTCTTCCTTAATTGGTTAAAAAGGACTAACCCAAGTGTTAATGGACAAGTCCCCCTCAAGTTGTCTTACAAACCATAAAATCCATTTATTAATCTTACCATTAACTAAAATCCACTTAATAAAGGTTTTGTTTTGTCATGAGGTTAATCCCTAATCATGGATTAAGTTGAGGAGTCTTTCTCAGCTTAAATGTTCTCATCTATTATCCTTCTATTAGGATGGTGTAATGGGTCCATTCAATCCTTGATTATGGCTTAAACTCATTACTTAACACTAAACAAAAACATCTAAATAATCACAAGTAGGATAATGATCTTAATCCTACATCATGGTGATTAAGTGTGAGGTGCTTACTTCATACTTAAGGTATTCTCATTACCCCTAATCAGAGGGAGGATGTGATGAGTTTACTAACCTTTGGTTTAGGCTTAAGCTCATTAACTTATGACAAACTCCAAAAGCAATAAAAGATTGAAAACAGAAAAACAAACAATAATCGTCTCCTTCGGGATTCTTTTCTCATCTTATTCACTCACAAACGAGAACTTGCTTCTTCCGTCTAATGCAAGACAGTTAGCACCTGAGCCAGACAGGTCATACACTTGATCATAGACAGTAAGCAGTTCACAAGTCAATTTATCTTTCAGTCTCTTTGAGACAAACTACGGTGTTCTGACTTCCTCATTGCACGAGAGGATACGTAGGCATAACTTAACAGTTATCGAACAAAAGTCTCTGTATATCCCCCCTCCTCCAGCTTTATTCTTTTAGCCTCATTATCTTGAGCTTTACACTCCTGTCCTTACACTGACATTTCTCTTATACATTTCACACTTCTTTTACACTGACATTTGCATTCTTTTCCAGCTTTGATACACAGATTGCACTGACACTACCCCTTTTAAACACAAATATTTCAAGTGTGGATCCCGTCGAGTACGACGGACAATCTGGGTGCTAATACCTTCCCAGGTTGTAACCAACCCCCTTTCTTAGTCTCTCTGGTTCGCAACCGTCTTATCCATCTTTTCTTAGGTTTATGCAGCATTACCTTTCCTCCGGGATAAAAGTGCCTAGCTGGCGACACTTGTCTTCTAAGTTCACCCCTGTGTGTTCTCTCTCCTTTCGCCGACCGTTCGCGTCTATACCCCATTTGACCTAGCCTCATTTGGTGGGAGCGACAACTTGGCGACTCTGCTGGGGATCCTTATACTGTAACCGGGGCTTCTGGTTCTTTTTGTGGGTTCCTCCTAATGCTTGTTTGATTTGTGTTTACTGGGGTGTTATGTGATAATTGTGTTTATATAGTTGCCTTATTTACTGCTTTATGTACAGTTATTTATTGCTTTCTTTACAGTTTTATACATCATACTGTCATACTGCCATTTTGCTGGATCTGTTCTTCTGTCTTGGTGGGTGGGGTTTCATTAAGAGTTTAAGGTCCTATACCTGGGACCTGAGTGACACCTAGGCTAGAGTGGTTCATATTCTTTCCCATTCCAATTCGGTCTGGTGCGGGAATATGAAACACGGTTTAAATGTGGGTTTCTTCTTGAGAACTCTGTGCTACAGATTTCCTGTAGTGCTAGGGCTATCTGGGAGCCTGCTAAGTCTGGATGACCTTTATTTTTGACCTCCAGAAACTGAGGTGAATTAGAGGAGGATCTTTTATGGTTATTGTAAACACTGAACCTCCGGGTTAGAAGTGTTTACACTTCTCATAACTGATCCAAGTCTGAGGATCCTTATTTTAGAACATTACCTATGAGGGGGTTGGGCTGTTTACAGGTTTGCAGGTACCCTTGACGACATCATACCCTGTTACTTGTTTTGTGTAAGAGTACCTCATTTTGGACAGTTCTTGTGATTAACCCTGGACATGTGACTCTTTATTTGAGTCCCCCACCTTGGTTACTGGATTTCTGAACCTCCATCTGGACTTCTTAAACATACATGGGCTTTATACCAAGACAGTAATCAGATCCAGCTTGATCACAAACCCTTGCATATCATTTGCATGCATCATCATTGCCTCATTTAACATTTGTTTATTTGTTTTTCAGGGTATCCACATTGTATCTGGCTTGGTTTTGACCCCTTCATCTGCATAAACCTCTGTTTCATCAGTTATCTACTTCAGCTATCTTCATCAGTTGTTTGCTTTAGTTACCTTCATCATTATCAGCTTATTAGTGGCTCATCTCCAGTACCAGTCTTGATTTTCATCAGCACTTGTCTTCAGCTCTTCATCAGCAGTCATGGCTCCTCACAGGAAGAGCAACATTTCATACCATTTCTTTGAGCCGGTGTTGACTGGTATCAGGCAGGTCCAGTCACTTATTACCCCTAACCACATCCCATTATTCAGAGAGCATTATGGAGGTATCCTGGATATGGTTATGGACCTGGACCCTTCTCAGAGGAGCATGATCCACACATGCTTGCAGGTTTATGACCCTCCTTTGAGATGCTTCACATTTTCAGACTTCCAGCTAGGACCTCTGTTGGAGGAATTCTCATCATTGATTGGAGTACCTGTCAGGGGTGGGATCCCCTTCAACCCAGAGATGACTTCTCCCAACAATGGAGAAGTGGCAAAAGCACTGTACCTAGAGCCTGCTTTGATTGAGCAGAATATGACAACAAAAGCTGGGATCCCTGGTTTGCACTTGGATTTCTTGATCTCTCAGGCCATCCTGAAGGCCTCTTTGGGAGAATGGAGGGCAGTTTGTGCATTACTAGCTCTCAGCATATATGGGGTTGTACTGTTTGCAGATGAGCCCAAATTTATCAGCAAGAATGCCATTCATCTTTTCCTTCTGAGGAACCAAGTACCCACATTGCTGGGAGACTTCTATTACTCCATTCATCAGAGGAATGAGAAACAAAGAGGGAAGTTAGTGAGGTGTTGTGCACCTTTGTTTCACACCTGGCTGCTCAAACACCTACCTAAGACAGATGCCTTCCTGAATCCTCACCAACAGAAGAATTGGGCTAAGAGACTTATTGCTTTGTCTTCAGATGACATCAGATGGTGCACCCAGAGCACCAAAGGCAAAAACATCATTACTAGCTGTGGGCAAAACCCAAATGTACCTCTGATAGGAGTAAGGGGTTGCATCAACTACAATCCTTTGCTGTTTAAAAGGCAACTGGGCTATGCTTTGGTTCACCCTCCTAGAGTGCAAGATTTAGTTGAGACCCTGTATTGTGAGATAAAGCCTAATCTGGCTGCTGTCAGACAAGCATCCTGGGCTTGGGACAACATCCAGACAAAAGGGATGGCTATTCTTGGATGGTGCAATAATGTTGCTTCAGCTCAATACTATGACTGGTCTCATGCTAGGGCTCAGATTACTGGAATGCCCTTCACCATTGAAGATATACCTGGACCGTCCACAGCACAGCCAGCAACCACTGTTAGCCTGGAAGAGTTTGAGAAACTGAAGGAAAGGAATTAGAATCTGTCTCAAGCTTTGAAGAAGACCCTTTGGGAAAGGAGTGATGGTCATCTGGACATTGAGAGGTTGGAGAAGCTTAAGGTGGAACATCTGGCCAAGATTGAGAAAACAGAGGACTACATCAAGAAAGCAAGAGCTGGAGAGCAAATATTGAAGAATGCCTGCAAAGAGGCCAAGTTTCAGAAGGCTAGGACTGATCTCTATCTGCAAGAAAGTCAGGCTAGGTGGGTCAGGATCACTGAAGCCCGGACACAAGAAGATCAGAGGACTCAGGCCAGGATTGAACAGTTAGAGGCCAATGAAAAGAAGCAACATGAAGCTTTGCTGGCAGCCCAGAAGGAGATTTCAGAGTTGAAGCTCAGGGCTGGTTTGAAGAGGTCAAAGGACCATGACAGGCACAAGAAGCTGACCACTGCCATTGCCACCAGAAACCTCCTCATCAGGAACATCACAGAGCATCCAGCTGGACCAGTGACTGAGGCGCTTTTGAAGGAGGTTAAAGAGGATGAGTTTGGACTTGATGTCTTACTTTTTTTGATTGTTGTTGTTTTCATTTGATGTACTTTTCATTTTGTGTTGTATTTTGACCCTCCAAGGGCATGTGTTGTAAAAAACAAACTGTGTATTATTCAGTATTTGTAATATATTTTAGTTTGTTTCCATTATGGGGTTTCCTTTTCCCAACAACATCAAAGCATCTTCCTCGGGGTCTGGAAAGGTCAAAACCAAGAACCAAGCCGGATACCTTGGAAAACAAATAAGCATACTGCATTTCATACTAACTTTTGTTTGGTTTTGTAGGTTTTGTCATTATTATGTTTGTTTCTAACTCTATTGTGGTTCAGGAAATATTGCTCGCCACCGGGTGTTCCCTCTCAACCGTACGCACCGGTACCCTACTCGCAACAATCTTCCTGGTATCCAAATGGACCAAGTACAGCAGGACCTGACAGAGGTCAGAACTCAGATGGCTAATGAAAGAGTGGAGATGAGGAACCAAATGGCTCAATTCATGACTGTGATGACTAACTTGGCCCAGAGTCAGGAGAGGCTAAGGGCATTGGTAGAAAGACAAAACCCCGAGGAGCCTCATCCTAGGACTGGAGGGACTAGTAATAATGAGGGAGGTCAGCCTCATGTTAACCCACCAGTATTTGGACCTCATGTAGACCCAGAGGTCAACATCCCAAGAAATGTACAGGGCAACACTGCTGCAGGAAGGATCTTGCAAGAAGATCCTCAAGAGGAGCAATTTACTATAATAGGAGCTGGGGATGAAGTTTATGATAGAAGGTTTGATGAAATTGCTGAGACGTTGAGGTCTCTGGAGTCTAAAAATTCCTTAGGCTTCGATGTAATGGATATGGGGTTAGTGGATGGGGTGAGGATTCCCCACAAGTTTAAACCCCCGTGCTTTGAGAAATACAATGGAACTTCCTGTCCACGAACTCACCTACAGTCCTTCCTGGGAAGACTTAAAGCATACACCATGGATGAAAAACTGTGGATGTTCTATTTTGAAGATAGCTTGACTGGAGCTTCAAGACAGTGGTATTCACACTTGACCAGAGCTACTATCAGATGCTGGAAGGACCTAGCTGAAGCTTTCATCAGGCAGTACCAATACAATCTGGACATGGCTCCTAACAGGACCCTCTTGATGGGAATGTCTCAATCCTCCAGGGAAAGCTTCAGGGAATACGCCCAAAGGTGGAGACAGCTTGCTGCTGCTGTCCAACCACCCATGTCGGAAAGAGAAATGGCCGACATGTTCATGAATACTCTGCAAGGAACATATAGCGATAGGTTGGCTGCCTTTTCTTCTACTAGCTTCGTAGACGTGGTTATAGCTGGTGAAAGAATTGAAAGCCTGCTAAAAATGGGCAAAATTTCTGATAATGGTGCAAGTTCGTCCAGTAATCCCAGGAAGCCTTTTGTGGGACCTAGAAGAACCGGTGAGACAAATGCCATTCACGCCAAAAGGGGCAGACTTCAGTATGTCCACAGATCAATAGCAGCTGTCACTATTCCAGCTCCGATCCCTCAGCAACCAGCATATCAACCACAACAACAACCACATTATCAACAACAAATTCAGTATCCGCCACAGAGAAACTACAACAACAACAACATCAATCAACAACAAAGACCTTTTCAGCAAAGACCGTCACAGGCAAACAGGGTGATTGACCCTATCCCAATGCCTTATGCCACCTTATTGCCACAACTCCTGAAACTCAACTTGGTTGAATTAAGGACATTGGCACCACCAGATCCCTCCAATCTCCCAAGGAATTATGATGCCAACTCCAGATGTGCTTTCCACTCCAATGCACCTGGCCACAATACAGAAAAATGCAGGGCTTTGCAAATGAAAGTCCAAGATCTGGTGGACTCTAAAGCCCTCAACTTTGAACCCCCTCCAAATGTCAACAAGAATCCTATGCCTCATCATGGAGGGACGAGGATTAATGCCATTGAGGAAGACAGACCATCTACTTTGATCACCAGTGTTGCACAAATTCGGACACCTCTGCTCGAAATTAAAGCTCAGCTTCTAGAGTGCCAGGTATTTCCCGGGTGTGAGCACGGTTATGGGTATTGCAACATTGCAGTCAACGGGTGTGATAATTTAAGAAGCGGCATAGATGGTCTTATCAAAGATGGTATACTTCAGATCTCAACAACGGCGCCTACAAATCCAACAATTCCTTTGACAACAATTCCTGAGTTTCCTACAACAGTAGTAACAATCATTCCTACCGATTCATCAATATCATCAACAATGGCTCCGTCCATCACTTCAACAAATCAAATGTCAACAACCCTTTCTTCTACAACATCAGCATCCATTTATTCAGCCGAATCTTCTACAACATCAACAAAAATTAATGAAGATATCTCAGCAGTCACCATCTACTATGATCCATCAAATGTTCCTCCAAATAGCAACTTTCAGCAACAAACAGTGGCACCTCCTGCCAGGTCACCAGTCACAATTTACTACGATCCACACACCATCACAATACCCTCCTCTGCAGCAGTCAGTCTAGTTACCATTACGGTGCCTGGACCAGTTCCTTATGAAAGTAGTAATGCCATACCTTGGCATTATGGCTCTGATCTCTACTGCAACAGGGAGAAAATCACTTTGGATTCTTCAACCTCTTCTCCACAAATTGATAATGTTGGGGGAGGTGGAGGCTTCACCAGAAGCGGATGCCTTTTTGCCTCACAAACTCAAAGGCCTAATGCTGAAGCAGAAGCTGCTGCCAAAGCAAAAGGAAAGAGTGTAGTGCTTGAAGAGCCAGCTATCAAAGAAACTCAGAAGCCATCTTTTGAGCAAGATGTAGACGAGTTTATGAGAATCATAAAGAGAAGTGATTACAAGGTGGTGGATCAGCTTCACCAAACTCCCTAAAAAATCTCCATATTATCCCTGTTGATGTGTTCTGAAGCTCACAGGAATGCATTACTGAAAGTCCTGCACGCAGCATACGTGCCAGAGGAGATTACCGTTAATTAGCTAGAAACTGTGGTAGCAAATGTCAACACCAGTCATGGACTGGGCTTTACCAATGCTAACTTAACAACTGAGGGACGTAACCACAACAAGGCTTTACATATCACCTTGGAATGCAAGGGTGCTGTTTTATCTCATGTACTAGTGGACACTGGGTCGTCGCTCAATGTTCTACCAAAGAAAGTCTTAGTGAAGCTAGAGTACGATGGCTTGGCACTGCGTCCAAGTAATTTGGTGGTGAGAGCATTTGATGGCTCTAAAAGATCAGTGCTTGGAGAGATTGATCTGCCTGTTATGATTGGCCTGCAGACTGGTAAAATTACCTTCTATGTGATGGACATTCAGCCGGCCTACAGCTGTTTGTTGGGTAGACCCTGGATCCATGCCGCTGGCGCTGTTACGTCTACCCTTCACCAGAAGTTGAAATTCGAGTGGGAAGGCCAGATCATCACCATCTGTGGGAAGAAGATATCTTTGTTAGCCATCTGGCTACGTATAAGTACATAGAGATGGATGGAGAAATCCATGAAACCATGAGCCAGGGGTTTGAGGCCCTAAACATTAATGAAGCATCTGTTGTACTGGGAACTTCCATGACGTCTTATCAGCAAGCCAGGAAGGTTGTTGAAGAGGGTACTGCCCAAGGCTGGGGCAAGCTGTTGCCCATGGAAAAGAAGGAAGACCGATTTGGGTTGGGTTACAAACCAACTCAACAAGATCAATCAGAGGCTACAAAAGAGCCCAACTTTGTCAGCGGGGGGATGCTCACCCCAGATGCTGTAAACAACTTGGAAGACGAGGAGGAAAGCGACCGCAACCTGGAGAGCTGGATACGTCCAAGGACCCCGGGGAGCCAAGTCCTTAACTGGTCTTCTGATGGGCTAAAGACGTATCTAATTATGTGTCTAGCGGTATCTTAACTGCAAGTGCACAGCCTATCGAAGTAATATTTAAGATTATCGATCCACAGGGACTCTATGGTTACTTAGTGCTAGAGGAATTTCTAGTTTAGCTAAGGTGAAGGGTTGTCACGATTTTTTGTTGTTTTTAAAGATTAAAGGCGGGAATTAAATTTAAGTTTAATAAATAATACGAAGGCGGTCGGTATGTAATTATGCCAACTTAGGCAGGTCAATCTACCCTAGGCTTATAAAGATGTTTCACTTAATCTATTCTGTAGAGGTTACCAGCTTAAATATCTTTAACTCACACTCTCGTGGTCTTATCTCAGATCTTACCCCTAAAGCCCTATGCCTGCTCTCGCTAGCCCATAAGTGTTTAGAAATAATTTTTGGAAACATAGTAATTCTAATTTATTTTAAAGCGCCCTCGCTGTGTTTAATTTAAATGCCTAACTTTAGCTATCTGGTTAGAATCTCACACTCTCGTGGTCTTGACCTAACCTAATACACTTTCCTTACTCTCGTAACAAAAAGGTTGATTTTATAATAAAAAGTATCAGCCAGAATATTAAGCTCTTAATTATTTTAAGCCTAGAGTTGATTTTACCGATTTAGTTTGTTTTAATTACATACCGCCCTAAGGTATTTAGCTACTCATTATTGTTGAACTAGACAGAGGCAGACAAACATAAAACGAAATATGCATGGCAGAAAAATAAATATTCAACATAAATATAATTGCAAATTAATATAAACCTGGTTAACAATAAAAGTGGCAGACTCCTTCTTCCACAGGCCGGAAAACTCGGAGTATTTGTCGGAATCGGAAATAAATTCTAAAAGAATCTGAAGGCTTTGAAACAAATTAATTTATAACAATTTCCTGATGTTGGAAATTGTTATAAGGTTGGTTGGGATACAAGAAAAATAAAACAATGAAATTAATGCTGGAAAAAATAAAGGGTGTAAAATAAATCGGCAGAGCTTCCGCAAGAAATTAAAAACTAAAACTCTGTAAATTGTTCATTCAAATTAAGCTATTTATAGAAAACTAAATGGGCTTGGTAGTTGAATTGTTGCTTGGGCCTCGTAGGAGAATGAGAGAATCCAGGGAACGTGTGGATACTGGGTCAGCTGGAAAATAGGCACTTCATGCAGCGTAACATTCATGACCAAGTCTTCAGTCAAATACCCTAGTTTTCCCTTGTCACGGTCGCGACAAGGGCATCACGTTCGTGTTCCTTGTATTATAAGTGTCACGGTCGTGAGGGATTTGTCATGGTCGTGAGTGCACCTTTTGGGGTGTAACGGTCGTGACACCTAGGTGACGACCGTGAGTGTAACAAAATATGCAGGTTATGCAGAATTCCTCATTTCTTCATCTTTTAACGGTTGTTTTTGCTCATTTCACTCGTGGCTCTTGATTTAGCTCTGTATATGATGTACCTGCAAAATGGCAAAGAAAACTCGAGGAATCGGGTGTTAAAACGACAATTATGCGATAAAACGGTATTGAAACATAGCAATATAATCGATACATTTTCTCGTTATCAAACTTCCCCAAACTTAAACCTTTGCTTGTCCTCAAGAAAATAGTCGGTTGAAAATTGTCGGACAAGTTTTTATCGACGCGCACACATAACAAACCGTACGAGGGATCGTTTTGTCAGGTAAACCGGTACTTTGATAAAACATTAACGATACACTAATGACACAAGCAACAAGCTAAGTCGTCGACTTCCCGTTAAACGAAACATTCGGCAATTGATTTACGATTTCATCTAGAGTCTTTCGATCTTATTTCGCCCGGTTTTATTCTAGCGCAATCACATTAAGCCCTTTTCCTTAGCACGCACGTAGTGGAGTAGCCGGTTAGCGACTTTGATCCTTTATAAGCACGGGGTCTGGTACACGAATGTGGTAACCCTATATACATTATCCGATTTGGAGGTCGTGGGGGATCGAGCCGTAGCACGCCCTACCAAGTTCAGAACCAGTACCTCTGAACCAACCCGCAATGGACTCCTTCTCATATTTCTCGTTTCTTATATGCGACCGTGTACTTTGGTGCAATTTCTTTTCATTTGCATCGAGATATGAAGGATCATTATAGATTAGGCATCAAACGCTTATATTCATCGGCTCCCCACGTGGTTTGTGTTCAGACGGTGCTGACTGCTAGTATAAACTACTAGGGGTTACTTTTGAACTGAAACTTAAGGTGTATTTGTAACGATAATCGGAACGAAATCGCTTAAGTGGGAAGTCTAAGGTGTCAAGACTGTATTGATCTTTTTGAATCGTTCTTAGCTTCCTAATTATGATTTCGTAGGTAAGTTGGGTAATGCGAAGAATTAATTAAAGATTTTTTTCGGTATGGCAAATAAACGGGGAAAGTTCGAAACTAAAGAAAATAGCACAAGAGTTGCTCGTTTCATTAACTTGCGAAAAGGAAATACAACGGAATGGAAAAGTGCGAAAAGGGAAAATGCGGAAAATGAAAGGTACCTCTCTCACACTATATCAGACATTGTCCTCAATGTTGTGATATAATAGCGGTTAAAGTACAATACAAACAACGAAAACGGAAAAACATAAACAAAAACTAAAACTAAGGCTGCTGATGACCACGACCTCGACTTCTAGTGCGGGAGCGTCTGGTCGGAGTCGCTTCAGGATCAGAACCGGTACCGGTGATAGCAGTAATGTCAATGCGCAAAGCCTCTAGCTCGCTAAGGATCTCTCCGAGCTTCTCATCAGTAGTTCGCTGGTTGGTGGCAACAGTGCGGAGTAATGCATCATACTGCTCCTTCTGCCTTTGCTCCAGTGCGACATTCATCTGGTTTTGCTGATGAATCGCACAGAGGACTTCCTCAAGTGTGTATTCTTGTGCAGGAGGCTGTCGGGTGGATGTCTCAGGAATGTCCTGGACAGGCTCAGCTGCATCCATAGTGTCTTGCATTTCGTCTGCTGGTGGATCGGCCTGCTCATCATGAATGGGGGCGTGGCCGGTAGCATCTGGTAAAGCAAAGAGCCATGGCTCGGCTAGACGGATCGATGCGGTCACGGGACGGCAGAATGATGTGGTGATAAACAGTGCCATGGATAACAGGGCTAAACCTGCCATCCTCTCTTTGCGCAATCAAGTGTGCGGACCTGCAATAATTCTTCGTTAGGAATTCGGCGACTCTGCTAGGCAAATTTACGACCAAGTCACCAAGCTCCAACTGAATGGCGAGGGTGGTGGCAATGCCGCCTATGTAAAAGGGGGTTGCGCCTCTTTGCGCAATGGCCTGGATATGGGACAGCATGAACGGGGCAGCGTTGATAGGCTCGTCATTTAGAGCGCAGTGCAAGAACAAAAGCTCCTTGGAGTTGAGCTTGTGGTTACTCTCTCGTGCAAAGATGGTGTTGCAAATGTTGCGATGAAAATATCTGATCGCCGGGTTGTGGATATGCGTAGCATTTAGGCTCTGAAAGGCTGAGGCACGGGTGTTGGTGATGTCGTGCCATAAGGTGAAAGCGGTTTCACTGAAATTGCCCGGCACGCGGAGGTGAGCTTCAATCCCGTGATCGAAGCCTAGCAACTCGGCTATCCTATTTTGCGAAAGTTCGAACTCCCGGCCAAGCAATCTGAACTTAGCGACGCCGGTGAGTTGACTCTGAGAACCGGCAGGAGTGATGTAATGGAATGAGCTTAGGAATTCCAATGTCAGAAGCTCGAATGTGGGCTGGGGCTGATTGCAAAGATCCCACAGACCGACTTTTTGAAGCAGGCTCTTGACACTGTTAAGCATTCCCAATTCTCTCAAACAGACAGTGTCGACATATCGCGTGGGTTGCACACCACGGTTCTGGAATCAGACGAACCTCTCTCTCTGGTTTTCTCCATGCTCACCATCTCTAAATTGAATAGCTTCCATTGCATGCAAGAACAAGAGTGGGAGATAAGAGGTTTTTGGTTTTTGTGAGAAAAGTGATAAAATGAGAGGAAATTGGTTCGGATTAATATTGCAAGGTGAGAATATGATAGGTGTGGTGATAATGGAGAGGTTAATGGGGTTTAATTTGGTAATGGGAGGTTACGGAAGTTAGAAGAGATAATGGGTGGTTTTGAAAGTTATGGAAGATGAAAGAAGAAGAGGTTTCGAAGAAGAAACAGTTCTGTTTCTCACGAATCCTATAATTAGGGACGTCACAGTCGTGACAAGGGAATGACGGTCGTGACGCACTAATTAGCTTGTCACGATCGTTAGGGGGTGATGACGACCGTGAGGGCTTAATTCCTTGAATAATTTCCAGAATGCATTATCTCTCACGCTTCATATAATTTATATAATATTTTTGATCACTTCTCACTCTATTTAAAACATAAACACCATATAATATATAATATCAACATAGTACTTGTAAATTGCATCACACGAGAGATTGTATAAAATATTAATCAATTCAAACATAACAGTATATAGATTGAAAGCATATAAATTGATTAAATTGGAAAAATTTGTAAACTAGAAATGCTTTGCTTTTGATACTTGAAATGAAATTACATTAATGAAAATACGGTACGAAAATGTTTGCGAAATGTAAAATTAACTAGAAACGAAAACAATAAATAAAATAAGCTAGATCACTACAACATTTTCAAAAGTGCTTCTTCAAATCTTCGATTGCGGAGTTCAGGTGGTAGAATTGCTCACATGTTATGTTAGTTAGACCTATAATGTCCAATCGCATGCTCTTAATCTCATCCTTAACAGTATTTATGTCGGTTTGGTAAGTTTCAAGAGTGTTCATGATATTCTTTAAGTTATCAGCATATTCTACTTGATTCACTTCAGGTGTTTCAATCACTTCGTCAGTGTGGTCAATGTCATGGTAACCAGGAGGTGTCTCAGGGTCACTTTCTACATCGGTCATTATATCATCCTTTATCTTGTAAGATTGAGGTGTTTCAGGAGTAGATGGATAGTCAGGTGGGGTCAACTCATAAAGCCAATTATCCTTATTGTGAACACTTACTCTAGCATGGTTTGGTAGTGTGAACAGGGTTACTACTTCATTCCTGATTAGGTACTCGAAAGGTGGATGTTCTAAATTCCTTATGATATGGCGGTTAAAGCAAAAGTTAAGATTCATAGGACGGATGGTACCTAAACGGTTACACCTGTGCAATTGGGATCTAAGTCCTAAGGCATCAGCAATCATGGTTACAAAAACTCCTACTAATATAGGTAAATCAGGTTCTTCTTGGATTTGGGTGAAGGTTTGCATCATGAAAGGTACACCATTGACTGGCTGTCCATTAGTGAAACAGGACATAATGAATATCTCATCTTTAGATACTCCAGTAAGGTTTTCTTCTTTTCCAAAGAAGGTGTGGGCAAGGATCTTATGGAAGTAACGAATAGCAGGGTTATGTATCTCATCATTGTTCATGTTATTTGGTTCAGGATGGTAGTTTCCGGTTAATGTTCCCCAAAAGAAATCCAGCTCAATGTCCATCAATTCTACCTGTGTGGTAGTAAAAGCAAAGGGTCCACTAGGGAATCCTAATAAGTCAGCTAGTTCTTTATGGTTAAAGTCATATTCTATTCCAAATAGGCGGAAACTGATAAATCCTTTCCTGAATCCAAAACCGCGCTCGGGTAGGTAAATTAAGGAGCTAAGGAACTCAAGGGTGAGCTCGCGGTAAGTCACAAACTTTTGTTGAATCAGTGCATTCTCCCATCCAAGTCGGTTAAACAAGTATAGGATGCTATCATGTATACCTAAGGTTTCCAGAGTCAGATCATCCGGGTACAGAGTCAAATCCATTGGTCTCTGTGATAACTCTTCAAATTTCATTCTTTGGTTCCTACCTCTAAATTTGGTTTCCATAAGGTTTATCGGTTGGTTAGCCATAGTTAGTGTAAATTCGGAGGAAACAAATCAGGGGGAGAAGGAAAGTGGAAAAGACTTTAGAAAATCTGTAAAAGTGATTTAAGATTAAAATAAGGAAAAATAAGAAAATAAAATGCATAAATAAAAATCAATAATAGTAATAATGAAATAAAACTATAAAATGACAAAACACATAAACAAATAATAAAATGATAAATGACAAAATAATAAAATAATCAAAATGATTTAAATGATTAAATGATTAAATGGGTGAAATGGGTGAAATGGGTTAAATGGGTTGCCTCCCACTAAGCGCTGTTTTTATCGTCTAAAGCCTGACGTAATGCTTAGGTTAGATTAATCAGGGAAATTAGTGGACAACTCTAAAAGCCTTAGACTATTTGCATAATCTCTATTTTCAACTTTATGATAATGTTTTAAACGTTGTCCGTTTACTATGAATGGTTCACTATTCCTACCCTTAATTTCTATCGCTCCACTTGGGAATACTTTAGTTATTTCAAAGGGTCCTGACCATCTAGATTTTAGTTTTCCAGGAAAGAGCCTAAGTCTTGAATTAAAGAGGAGTACAACGTCTCCCACACTAAATTCTTTCCTAGATAGGTGTTTATCATGCCATCGCTTCGTTCTTTCTTTATATATTTTAGCATTCTCATAAGTATCTAGCCTTAACTCTTCTAATTCGTTAATATCTAGGATTCGCTTTTCTCCTGCAGCATTGTAGTTTATATTGAGAGTTTTGATCGCCCAATAAGCTTTGTGTTCTAGTTCTACCGGGAGGTGACAAGATTTTCCATAAACTAATTTGAAAGGTGTAGTTCCTATGGGTGTCTTGTAAGCGGTCCTATAAGCCCATAAAGCTTCATTAAGTTTAGATGACCAATCTTTCCGAGATATGGCGACAGTCTTTTCTAAGATTTGTTTGATTTCTCTGTTTGAGACTTCGACTTGTCCACTTGTTTGTGGGTGATATGGTGTTGCCACACGGTGTCTTACTCCATACTTAGATAGTAATTTGTCAAAGATTTTTGAAATGAAGTGCGAGCCACCGTCACTTATGACGAGTCTAGGCACACCAAATCCGGGAAAGATTATATTTTTTGTTAATGCTATTATTTTATGATTGGCATTATGTTTGGTAAAAGTAATATGGCTGGAAAATGTTGAATAAGAAGTTCCATATTAACATGGTATAGACTCTGGAAGAACATGTCAAACATGATGTCCTGACATGGTGGCACAGATAAATGTGGAAGTTGTCAAAGAAGATGTTGAATTCAGTTCAGAATGTCCTATCAGATGTTGGGACATTATCAAACAGAGTAGAAGAACTAATTCAGGATGTCCCAACAGATGTTGTCATATGTTACAGTCAACTGTCAAAGAAGATGTTGAAACATCTGCAAATGTCATGACAGATGTCAAAGAGAATGTTGAAACATCTGCAACTGTCATGACAACATTACTGTCATATGTTACATATAGATATCAAACAAGAAGTGTGGAACTTAGTTCAGGATGTCACACCAGATGTTGTGACACTGTCAAACAGAGTAACAGTTAATGAACTTAAGTCAAGATATCAGGATGTCACACCAGATGTTAGGACATTGTATCAGTTAATGGAATAAGTTCAGTTTACAGGATGTCACATCAGATGTTAGGACATTGTATCAGTAAATGAAGTAAGTTCAGTTTTTCAGGATGTCCCAACAGATGTTGAGACATCTCAGACCTGCTACCAGAATTAATTAATGACTAACTGATTTGAGATATTTAAGGAGAGTTATCTGGAATTAATTATGGATGGATAAAAACAGAACAAGGCGCATCTGTAGGGAGTTTTGTTATGAAGATTCAGATTAATCAGAAGAACAAAATCACCTAGAACTTAGGAAGTAACAAACCCTAATTCAAGGTGATAACATTGGATTTATCAGATCTGAATTATGCAGAATATTCTGGAGATATTATGCAATCATATGTGGTGCTGATCTAGAAGATCTTAAAGACTCAATTTAAATTGAAGACAAATATTGAAAAATATAGGTTTCTATATTTAGAGATATTTTAGGAGTTGAAGATCTTTTGGAATATTTGTAGCAGATATTTCTGCATATTTGTAGCAGATATTTCTGCATATTTGTAGCAGCTATTGTTGTGGTTGTTTAGGCCCAAATCCAGTTGGGAATAGGTTATAAAAGAAACCTTGTAACCTAGTTTAGAGTTAACCCAATCAACCGAAAATGTAAACATTATTAGGGTTGTGTCCTTGTGTCAGCCGTGCATAACAAGTAACTCTATTGTGGCTGTTTCACTTGTGATTCTCGAAGCTTGTAAGCAAGAGAAGTTTTGTGACTTGATTGAAACTGTGAAGTAAGATCAAGCTGTTTTTTGTTTGAAGTGTGACTTCAATTTAATTAAACTTGTAAACAAAATCACTGTGTGATTGAGGGGGAGTGAGTAGGGTACTCATATATAAGGTGTGTCTTAGGTAGAAATTGCATTGGGTAAGTATTAAGTGATAGATTAAACAGGGTGGTTTAAGTCTAGAATTAATATTACTAATAGTGGATTTCCTCCTGGCTTGGTAGCCTCCAGATGTAAGTGTGGTTATACACTGAACTGGGTTAACAAACTTCTGTGTTCTTTACATCTTTTATGTTTTATGCAGTACCTGAACTGAATGTCCTATCAGATGTCCCAACATCCTGAAGCATGTTTGACTCTGATATATCAGAATTATTTAAGTACTGATATGTATGCCTTACCATGTTTATAAGTAACAGATAAGATGTCTCAACATCATATTAGACATCTGAGTCTGTCATACCAGAATTTCAATTGGTATCAGAGCGGGCATCCTGGTCTGTTTCTGGATGAGATCTAAGGGAGATACTTTCTGGTTCATGGTAAAGGAAGAAGGATGATATAATGAAGAGCTGTTGGAACTTGAGAGATTCATATTGGTGTTTGAATGGTCCCTAGAAGTGGAGGATGGACTATTCATCATATGATATAATGGTGTTGTATTCACATAGGGTTGCTGATGTCAGATAAGATGTCTTGACATTGTGTTTCAATATCTTTTGGAGGATCTTACTGTGGAAAAGTTTATTTATCTCCAAGGAATTGCTCTATTATTTATGATGTGCTATGTCTGATAGTGGTTCCCCAATACTTCATACAAAAGATTGTTTTTTTCTCTGAAGCTATGAAGCTGAATACTCCTTGAGATGCTACTATCTATTGTATGTGTGCAAAGTATCTTTCATAATGTTATAGCACTTCAGTTGGAGCTGATTGAAGAAAAGATAGTAATCTTGAAAGCAATAATGTTTCAGAACCAAGCTTAGTTTTGTGTTCCAGAAGAAGGAAACTGGTGTGATATCCTGCTAACATGATGGATGCTTTGGGTGCTAGACAAATGTGTGATGATCACATATGTTTGGAACCTACTCCTATCCTGGAAGAGGAGGCATCTATGCTACATGTTGAAGACTTAGATAATGACTCTGTCACAGAGATCATTGCTTCTGTGGACCCTAGCATAGCCAAAAGGCTTAGGGCTAGAAAGGAAAAGAAGACTGCAGGACATTCAACTCCTGAAAAGAAGCAGTCTACTCCAAAGAAAGACAAGGTGAATACCCAAAAGAGGAAAGCTGTAACTCCACCAGATTCAGATGTTGAAGAGGATGTCCCAACATCCCAACCAAAGAAGAAACCAGCACCATCAAGGTCCACCTCTGCTGTTCCAGAAGCTCCTCTGGACAATGTTTCATTCCATCATGTGTCAAGTGTGAGCAGATGGAAATTTGTATACCAAAGAAGGGTAGCACTTGAAAGAGAGCTAGGCAGCAATACACTTGAGTGCACTAAGGTAATCAACCTAATTTCTTCTGCTGGTTTATTCAAAACAGTATCAAACTTTTCACCTTGCTATGAGCTGCTAGTCAAGGAATTCATTGTCAACCTACAAGAGGACTGTGCTGATGGTAAATCAGATGACTTTAGAAAGGTGTATGTAAGAGGGAGATGTGTGGAATTCTATCCTAGGGTTATCAACCACTATCTAGGAAGAGAATCTGATGGACCTAATGAGCTGGGAAAGACAAATAAACAGGTGTGCAAAGTCATCACTGCTAATCAATTCAAAGCTTGGCCAGTCAAGGGGAAACTTTCTGTTAGCTTGCTGACAAGGAAGTATGCAATGCTGCATAGGATTGGCACTTCAAATTGGGTCCCTACCAACCATACCTCCTCAATAGCAACTGAATTGAGCAGGTTCATATATGCTGTGGGCACCCAAGCAAAGCTGGACTTTGGGGCTTATATTTTGGATCAGACATTGAAGCATGCTGGAACATCTGCAACAAAGCTTCCCATTGCTTTTCCCTCTCTGCTATGTGGAATCATACTAAGCCAGTATCCAGGTATCCTCACTGAGAAGGATTCAGTATGCAAAAGAAAAAGTCCTCTGGCCTTCCATTACAAACTTTTCTTGAGCCATCATGCTGCTGATGTTGGAGCTTCCACTAGGACATCTGCTGGACCTTCAAAAGCAAAGACTCCCATATCCAAAGCTGTCTTGATTGCAGATCTGAAAAACACTTGCAAAAAGCTGGATGCTAAGAAGAAAAAGCTTGAGGAAGTAATTCAAAGGCTGGAGCTGGAAGAGGTTGCTCAGAATACTAATGAATCTGATGATGAATCTGAAGATGAAAAAGCTTCTAAATGTATTTACAAATGTGGGTGATAAATGCATGACTTTGGTCATGATTAAAGCTAGCAATGTGACCAATAATTGCTAGAAGAAAGGGAAGAATATCAGATTGAGAAGTCTGATCAGAATGGTTGTTGAACTGGTAGTCTCTTCCACTACTAGTCATGGATAGTGGCAGTATGAACCCTTTGTAGCAAGCAAACTAAGAGCATCTGTTTTGGGATATAAAATCAAGTATGGATATTTATCAGTTGTGCTCTTTGTATGTTCATCAGGGGTGTGAAATTGAGAATTAATGGAGTTTATGCTCAGCTGGAGTATTGGTTATCCATGACATGAGGAGATCTTGCTAATCTTATCTGAAGCTAACCTTAAAATCCTTCAAAATTAAAAGATCAGATTATGTAGAACTATCTGATAAGGTATTATACAAGGATTTAAGATCAATTGTTGTTTGTGGAGTTCACAAATATTTGATTGATTATCCTTGTGATTCAAGATTGGTGATGTTCAAACAGATGTTGGAACATCTTATCATCAGAGTTTGTGCAGAATCATGGGTGAGGTATTGCATAAGATGTAGTATTGGCTTCAGTCTTGTATGACAGGAGTTATGTATTTCTGGAAAGTTTCTTGGCAAGAACTGGTTTGGACATTATTGATTCTGAAGATGGAGATGAAAGACCATGAACATATCATAATGACCACTTGGATTGGTTTATTTCTGATCTAGGTGTAGTCCAGAATGCTCATCATGGAGTTAAGATAGGTGGGGATATCATAAATTTGTTAAGACTGCCTTTCTCAATGAAAGGTGGCATCCTTGGTATAGTTATGAGGTGCAGTTCTTAACTATTCCTTCTGAATAATCAGACAGTGGCAGGTTTGAAGACTTTGGAGAAACATTGGAAGTTTCTCATCAATATTTTTGAAAAGCTTTATTACTACTCGTGTGTCATTTGTAGGAGAAGCTATGGCTTCAATCCACTTTGAAACATAATCAATAGCTACGAGTATGTAATTATTACCGAAAGATGATGGGAATGGTCCCATGAAATCTATTCCCCAGACGTCAAAGATTTCTACTTCTAATATTCCTTTTTGAGGCATTTCATCTCTTCTTGAAATATTACCGGTGCGTTGACACCGATCGCAATTTATAACAGCGATGTGGACATCTTTCCATAGATTAGGCCAGAATAAGCCGGCTTGTAAGATTTTTGCACAAGTCTTGGAAGTGCTTTCATGTCCACCATAAGGAGATGAATGGCAATGAGCAATGACATCTTCTATTTCTTCTTCAGGAATACATCGACGAAAGATTCCATCGGGTCCTCTTTTGAACAATAATGGTTCATCCCAATAGTAATGTTTGAGATTGTGAAAGAATTTCTTTTTCTGCTGATAGGTTAAATCAGGTGGAAGAGCTCCTGCAGCTAGGTAGTTGACAATGTCAGCGTACCATGGCAGTCCTACAGTCGTTTGGATTGTTTCCACGGGTTCTGGTTCATCTATGTCTAACTGAACTGGGTCGCTTCCTATTTGTGCTATCAGCTGTTCATACGGAAAATCATCGTTAATCGGCACTTGTTCTGGTTTAATACCTTCTATTCTAGATAAATGGTCCGCTACGACGTTTTCAGTACCTTTCTTATCTTTTATTTCGAGATCAAACTCTTGTAAGAGTAAAATCCATCTCAAGAGTCTTGGTTTAGCATCTTTCTTAGTTAATAGATATCTGATAGCAGCATGGTTTGTGTAAACTATTATTTTCGCTCCTACTAGGTAAGAACGGAATTTGTCAAGCGCAAAGACAACTGCTAACAATTCTTTTTCAGTAGTGGCGTAGTTCATCTGAGCAGAATCTAAGGTTCTACTGGCATAATAAATCGCATGAAGTTTCTTATCCTTTCTCTGGCCTAGAACTGCGCCTACAGCATAGTCACTCGCATCGCACATGATTTCGAAAGGTAATCTCCAGTCAGGGGGTTGCATGATTGGTGCGGTGATGAGGGCTGTTTTTAGAGTTTCGAATGCTTTAAGACAATCTTCATTGAATATGAACTCAACGTCTTTCATTAATAAGCCGGTAAGAGGTTTAGTGATTTTCGAGAAATCTTTGATGAATCGTCGGTAGAAACCGGCGTGTCCTAAAAAGCTTCGTATTTCTCGAATGGGTTTAGGGGGTTGAAGATCTTTTATGACTTCTATCTTAGCTTTATCAACTTCAATTCCCTTGTCGGATATAACGTGTCCTAATACGATTCCTTCTCTGACCATAAAATGACATTTCTCCCAGTTAAGCACGAGGTTTACTTTTACACATCTTTCTAACACCATTTCTAAATTTGATAGGCATCCTTCAAAACTTTGCCCACATACAGAGAAGTCGTCCATGAATACTTCCATGATGTTGTCTATAAAATCTGCGAAGATTGACATCATACATCTTTGAAAGGTTGCAGGAGCGTTGCATAATCCAAAGGGCATTCGTCTATAAGCGAACGTTCCATAGGGGCATGTGAATGTAGTCTTCTCTTGATCATCTGGGTGGATAGGGATTTGGAAAAATCCTGAGTAACCATCAAGATAACAAAAATAAGAATGCTTGGCTAATCGTTCTAACATTTGATCTATAAAAGGTAGTGGGAAATGATCTTTTCGAGTGGCTTTGTTTAGTTTACGATAATCGATGCACACTCTATGTCCCGTCACTACTCTTTGTGATATCGATTCTCCTTTAGCGTTATTCACAACAGTGATACCTCCTTTCTTTGGTACTACATGTACTGGACTAACCCATTTACTATCAGAGATTGGATATATTATTCCGGCATCTAGTAGTTTCTTAACTTCTTCCTTTACTACAGTGCTAAGGATTGGGTTAATTCTTCTTTGAGATTCTCTGGAGGTTTTGCAATCTTCTTCTAGCAGAATACGATGCATACAGATTGAAGGGCATATTCCTTTGAGATCAGATATGTTATATCCTAGTGCAGTTGGATATTTCTTTAAGACATCTAAAAGTTTCTTTGTTTCGATTGTTCCTAAACTGGAATTTATTATAACTGGTCTTTTACATTCAATGTCTAAGAATTCGTATCTTAGGTTATTAGGTAAAGTTTTTAATCCTAATGTAGGTTTATCTTTACTTGGCATGGGATCCGGTGTAAGTGCTAAACTTTCGCTTAGACTATCATCCTGATATGGTGCACGCCAATTATCATCTTCGAAAATCAGAGGGATTTGAATTTTCATAATTTCAGAATAGGTAGTTTCTTTCATTTCCATTTCTCTTAAACATTCGTCAATTACATCCAATAGATAGCATGTATCCTCTATAACTGGTGATTGTAAGAATTGTGTTAAAATAAATTCAACTTTCTCTTCACCTACTTCAAAGGTTATCTTTCCTCTTTTTACGTCTATTATAGCTCCGGCGGTAGCTAAGAATGGTCTTCCTAGTATGATAGGTGTAGTGGAGTCTTAAGAGATGTCCATGATTATGAAATCAGTAGGGATGTAGAATTGTCCTATACGTACTGGGACGTTTTCTAGTATGCCTACAGGATATTTAACAGAGCGATCGGCTAGTTGAACAGACATTTTAGTTGGTCTCAGGTCTCCCATGTCTAGCGTTTTGCAAATCGTTAAGGGCATAACACTGATACTGGCTCCTAAATCGCATAGAGCTTTGTCAATGACGAATTTTCCTATTACACAGGGTATAGAGAAACTTCCTGGATCTTTTAGCTTAGGAGGCATATTATTCTGAATTATGGCGCTACACTCAGCAGTAAGTGTAACTGTTCCGTTATCCTCTATCTTTTTCTTATTAGATAAGATTTCTTTTAAGAACTTAGCATACGAAGGCATTTGAGTGATAGCTTCTGTAAATGGAATAGTAATATTCAACTGTTTCAGAAGTTCGACAAATTTCTTAAACTGGCCCATCGTCTTGGAATTGGTTAATCTCCGAGGGTACGAAATTGGTGGTTTATTGGGGGGTGGAGGCACATAAGGCTTTTCTTACTCCACTGCCTCTTGATTATCATCTTCCTTTTCTTCTGGATCATTCACCATTTCAGTCGGTTTATCCGGTTTTTGGTACATGGCTGGATTGTCAAGTCTTGGATCGGTAGGTCCGTCAAGTTCCTTGCCACTTCTTAATATCACAACATTGGCCTGTCCTTTCGGATTAGGTTGAGGTTGTCCAGGAAATACTCCAGCTGGTGCAGCGGTAGGTGCTTGTTGTTGAGCTACTTGTGAAATCTGAGTTTCAAGCATTTTGTTATGTGTAGCTAATGCATCTACTTTGCTTACTAATTGCTTAATCTGCTCACTAGTGTGTATGTTTTGGTTTAAGAAGTCCTTGTTTGTTTGAGATTGGTTAGCTATAAAGTTCTCCATCATCAATTCAAGGTTCGATTTTCTAGGGACATTAGGAGCAGTCTTTTGATATCCTGGTGGTGTAGCTGGTGCTTGACCTGGTGCGTATAAATCATTGTTATTCTTATAGGAGAAGTTCAGATGATTCTTCCAACCTGGGTTTTATGTGTTTGAGTATGGGTTTCCTTGAGCATAATTCACTTGATCTGTGGGAATTCCTGTTAATAGTTGACAATCAGGAACTTCATGTCCTGGAACTCCACATAGCTCATAGTTAGGTGTTACTGCAGCCACGGTGGCTGTTGGTGTTATGGCCAAGTTGTCGATCTTTTGGTTTAGTTGGTCAAACTTTGCATTGACTTGGTCCATACTACTCACTTCGTACATACCTCCTTTTGTTGGTTTCTCAGTTGCGACTCTCTCGCTTCCCCATTGGTAATGGTTTTGAGCCATACTTTCGATAAGTGCATAAGCATCGTTATACTCTTTGTCCATTAGTGCACCGCCTGCGGCAGCGTCAATTGTCATTCTTGTATTGTACAAGAGTCCATTATAGAAGGTATGGATGACCATCCATTCTACTAATCCGTGATGTGGACAAAGTCTCAGCATATCCTTATAGCGTTCCCAAGCTTCGAAAAGTGATTCGTTTTCCCTTTGCTTAAATCCGTTGATCTGAGCTCTCAGCATAGCTGTCTTGCTAGGTGGGAAATATCTGGTCAAGAAAACTCTCTTTAGTTCCTCCCACGTAGTTACTGAGTTCGAAGGCAGAGATTGAAGCCAAGCTCTTGCTCTGTCTCGAAGTGAAAAAGGAAACAAACGTAGTCTAATAGCTTATTGGGTAACTCCATTGGCTTTTACGGTATCTGCGTATTGCACAAAGATCGAAAGATGAAGGTTCGGATCCTCGGTAGGATTTCCGGCAAATTGATTTTGTTGCACGGCTGATATCAGCGAAGGTTTTAGTTCGAAATCGTTTCGGTTGATAGCCGGTGCGGCAATGTTGGAATGCGGTTCAGCTTGCGAAGGACTAGCGTAATATTTGAGTGGGTGATTCTGTTCTTCAGCCATCTCTGCGTCCTTTGATGTTACGACTGGTTTAGGTGGATCTAATTGAAGATCTGGAATGTTGTAATTTTGTTCGTAATCGAATATCCGTCTTCTTACGTGTAAGAAGCGTTCCGATTCTGGGATTAGAGGTTGCAAGTCTTCGCCTTGAGAGCGAGTACTTGGCATACACTCGGGAATTTAGATTAAGAAAAGAAAATAGTTGTTACCTTAGTCTAGACAATGCTACCCTAAAGTGCACTAGTAACTAAATTAAGGTCCCCGGCAGCGGCGCCAAAAACTTGATGGGATAAAGACGTATCTAATTATGTGTCTAGCGGTATCTTAACTGCAAGTGCACAGCCTATCGAAGTAATATTTAACATTATCGATCCACAGGGACTCTATGGTTACTTAGTGCTAGAGGAATTTCTAGTTTAGCTAAGGTGAAGGGTTGTCACGATTTTTTGTTGTTTTTAAAGATTAAAGGCGGGAATTAAATTTAAGTTTAATAAATAATACGAAGGCGGTCGGTATGTAATTATGCTAACTTAGGCGGGTCAATCTACCCTAGGCTTATAAAGATGTTTCACTTGATCTATTCTGTAGAGGTTACCAGCTTAAATATCTTTAACTCACACTCTCGTGGTCTTATCTCAGATCTTACCCCTAAAGCCCTATGCCTGCTCTCGCTAGCCCATAAGTGTTTAGAAATAATTTTTGGAAACTTAGTAATTCTAATTTATTTTAAAGCGCTCTCGCTGTGTTTAATTTAAATGCCTAACTTTAGCTATCTGATTAGAATCTCACACTCTCATGGTCTTGACCTAACCTAATACACTTTCCTTACTCTCGTAACAAAAAGGTTGATTTTATAATAAAAAGTATCAGCCAGAATATTAAGCTCTTAATTATTTTAAGCCTAGAGTTGATTTTACCGATTTAGTTTGTTTTAATTACATACCACCCTAAGGTATTTAGCTACTCATTATTGTTGAACCAGACAGAGGCAGAGAAACATAAAACGAAATATGCATGGCAGAAAAATAAATATTCAACATAAATATAATTGCAAATTAATATAAACCTGGATAACAATAAAAGTGGCAGACTCCTTCTTCCACAGGCCGGAAAGTTCGGAGTATTGATCGGAATCGGAAATAAATTCTAAAAATTCTGAAGACTTTGAAACAAATTAATTTATTACAATTTCCTGATGTTGGAAATTGTTATAAGGTTGGTTGGGATACAAGAAAAATAAAGAAATGAAAATAATCCTGGAAAAATATAAAGGGTGTAAAATAATTCGGCAGAGCTTCCGCAAGAAATTAAAAACTAAAACTCTGTAAATTGTTCATTCAAATTAAGCTATTTATAGAAAACCAAATGGGCTTGGTAGTTGAATTGTTGCTTGGGCCTCGTAGGAGAATGAGAGAATCCAGGGAACGTGTGGATACTGGGTCAGCTGGAAAATAAGCACTTCATGCAGCGTAACGTTCATGACCAAGTCTTCAGCCAAATACCCTAGTTTTCCCTTGTCACGGTCGTGACAAGGGCATCACGTTCGTGTTCCTTATATTATAAGTGTCACGGTCGTGAGGGATTTGTCACGGTCGTGAGTGCTCCTTTTGGGGTGTCACGTTCGTGACACCTAGGTGACGACCGTGAGTGTAACAAAATATGCAGGTTATGCAGAATTCCTCATTTCTTCATCTTTTAACTGTTGTTTTTTCTCATTTCACTCGTGGCTCTTGATTTAGCTCTGTATATGATGTACCTGCAAAATGGCAAAGAAAACTCGAGGAATCGGGTGTTAAAACGACAATTATGCGATAAAACGGTATTGAAACATAGCAATATAATCGATACATTTTCTCATTATCATCTTCCCAGGAAATTATAAGGGTTACTCCTGCAGAGTAATTATTATTTCCTGTATTTTTAAGCATGCATCAAGTCTTGCATCTTGCCCAAGATGTCAAGACTCATTTTGTAATCGGGCCATCTTGTAATTTTGTGCAAACAGATCAATCAATGAATATCGGACATCTTTTGCAAATGAGTCTTTTCCTTTTCCGCTCACTATTTTCCATTTTTCTTTTTGTACAAAAATAAAATGGCAATGTTTTCCAAAATGATAACTTCATTTCACTTTTTCTAAACAAGATTAAAATCGATCACTAAAATAAACAATCTAAACCCTTGCAGAGAATGCCTTTCAGACCGCACCGACAACAACACTGCTATGACTTCGTATGACTTTGACAATCCAATCAATCAAGCTAATGAAGGGGTTGAAGAAGATTATGAGCTTCCTGAAGAGCTAGCCAGGTTGTTAAGGCAAGAGGAGAAGGTTATCACTCCTCATCAGGAGGAAATTGAAACGGTTAATCTTGGTACGGAAGAAGACGTGAAAGAAGTTAAGATCGGGGCCTGCCTGCAAGATTCAGTGAAAGAACAACTGATTGACATGCTTCGAGAGTATGTGGATATTTTCGCTTGGTCTTATCAAGATATGCCAGGTTGGACACCGACATTGTCATGCACAAGCTGCCTCTGAAAGAAGATTGCCCACCGGTAAAACAGAAACTGCGCCGTACTCGCCCAGATATGGCAATGAAGATTAAGGAAGAGGTACAAAAGCAGTGGGACGCCGGGTTCCTTGCTGTAACTAGCTATCCACCGTGGGTTGCTAATATTGTACCTGTGCCTAAGAAAGACGGCAAGGTGAGGATGTGTGTGGATTACCGGGACATGAACAGAGCCAGCCCGAAAGATGACTTCCCTTTACCTCACATTGATGTATTGGTGGATAATACGGCTCAGTTCTCGGTGTTCTCCTTCATGGATGGATTTTCAGGATATAATCAGATCAAGATGTCACCTGAAGACATGGAGAAGACAACTTTCATCACACCCTGGGGCATATTCTGTTATAAGGTGATGCCGTTCGGACTGAAGAATGCGGGTGCAACTTATGAACGGGCTATGGTAACATTATTCCACGACATGACCCACAAAGAAATCGAATGTTATGTGGATGACATGATTGCCAAGTCCCTCACAGAAGAAGACCACCTGGTAAATCTGTTGAAGTTATTCAAGCGTCTGAGGAAGTACCAACTGAAGTTGAATCCCAACAAGTGCACATTTGGGGTGCGATCCGGTAAGCTGCTGGGATTTATTGTAAGTGAAAAAGGGATTGAAGTAGACCCTGACAAAGTCAAAGCCATTCAAGAAATGCCTGCACTGAAGACTGAAAAAGAAGTTCGAGGTTTCTTAGGTAGATTGAACTACATTTCACGGTTCATATCTCACCTTACAACAACCTGTGAGCCTTTGTTCAAGCTGTTAAGAAAAGAACAAACGGTCAGGTGGAAGGAAGACTGCCAGAGAGCTTTTGACAAAATCAAGGAGTACTTGCAAGAGCCTCCGATCCTTATGCCTCCAGTTGAAGGAAAACCTCTAATCATGTACTTGACAGTATTAGAAGAGTCAATGGGGTGTGTGTTGGGCCAGCATGACGAGTCTGGTCGAAAAGAGTATGCAATATACTACCTAAGCAAAAAGTTTACCGACTGTGAACAACGTTATTCACTGCTCGAGAAAACTTGCTGTGCTTTAGCGTGGGCTGCTCGCCGACTGAGACAGTATATGTTGACCCACACTACCTTATTAATCTCAAAGATGGACCCAGTTAAGTACATTTTTGAGAAGCCAGCACTTACCGGACGGGTTGCAAGATGGCAAATGATTCTCACAGAATATGACATTCAGTACACATCTCAGAAAGCCATCAAGGGCAGTGTATTGTCTGATTATCTTGCAGAGCAACCCATTGATGATTACCAGCCTATGAGATTTGACTTCCCTGATGAAGACATCATGTTCATAAAAGCAAAAGATCATGAAGAGCCTGTTCACACTGAAGGGCCTGACCCAGAAGAAGAATGGACCATGATGTTTCATGGGGCTGTTAATATGAATGGTCGTGGTGTTGGTGCAGTACTCATTACACCTAAAGGAGTTCACATGCCTTTCTCGGCAAAGGTCACTTTCAACTGCACTAACAACGAAGCTGAATACGAAGCCTGTATTATGGGTCTTGAGGAAGCCATTGACCTCAGGATCAAGACTTTGACTGTGTTCGGAGATTCAGCTCTGGTAATTAATCAAACCAACGGCAAATGGTGCACCCACCAAGATCACCTAATACCTTACCGGTATTATACAAGAAGGTTATTGACTTTCTTCACAACAGTCAAGCTTGAGTATATCCCTCGAGACGAAAATCAGTTTGCAGATGCTCTAGCTACCATTTCATCCATGATCAAAGTTCAAGCTGCCAACTTTGTGCCTCGGATTTCAGTGTCCAGACTTGACAGACCAGCATACGTGTTCTCAGCAGATGTTGTTAAAGATAATAAGCCTTGGTTCCATGACATCAAATGCTTCTTGGAGGATCAAACATATCCCCCTGGGGCACCATCCAATTATAAGAAGACTTTAAGAAGGCTAGCTGGTAGTTTCTTCTTAAATACTGATGGTTCCCTTTACAAGAGAAACTTTGATATGGTACTCCTCAGATGCGTTGATAGGGAAGAAGCGGACTTGTTAATGCACGAGGTGCACGAAGGATAATTTGGTACCCATGCTGGAGGGCGTGCAATGGCTAAAAAGTTGTTAAGATCAGGCTACTACTGGATCACAATGGATGCAGACTGTTGTACTTATGCCATAAAATGTCATAAATGCCAGATTTATGCGGATAAAGTGTATGTGCCTCCAAATCCTCTGAATGTGATGTCTTCACCTTGGCCCTTTTCCATGTGGGGCATTGATATGATTGGCAAGATTGAACCGACTGCTTCAAACGGCCACAGATTCATCCTGGTTGCTATTGACTATTTTACAAGACATGTGGTAGCCCGATTTCTGAAGAGGGATATAATCTGTCGGTATGGAGTGCCCGAGCGAATCATTACTGATAATGGTTCTAATTTAAACAACAAAATGATGGCAGAACTGTGCCGGGACTTCAAGATCCAACACCATAATTCTTCTCCTTACAGGCCAAAGATGAATGGTGTTGTCGAGGCAGCTAATAAGAATATCAAGAAGATTGTACAGAAGATGGTGGTTACCTACAAAGACTGGCATGAAATGCTACCGTTTGCCTTGCATGGGTACCGAACATCAATCAGAACATCCACTGGGGCAACACCGTATCAGCTTGTTTATGGTATGGAGGCAGTCCTACCTGTTGAAGTTGAATTACCCTCCCTGCGGGTATTGATGGACGTTAAACTGAATGAAGCAGAATGGGTCCGATCCCGATACGAGCAACTGAATCTGATTGAAGAGAAGAGATTAGCTGCAATCTGTCATGGGCAGTTATATCAGAAGAGAATGAAGAAAGCCTTCGATCAGAAAGTCAGGCTCCAAGAGTACCAAGTAGGAGATCTTGTACTGAAAAGACTCATCCCTCCTCATACAGACCACAGGGGCAAGTGGACTCCGAATTATGATGGTCCGTTCATAGTAAAGAAAGTTTTCTCTGGTCGAGCACTGATGCTCAGTACTATGGATGGTGAAGACTTCCCGTCCCCTGTGAATTCAGATGCAGTTTAAAAATACTTCGCATAAAATGACCCGCTGGACATAAAAACAGAATGTGAGTCCAGGCAAAAATAGGGCATCCCGGCGAGTCAAAAATAGAATAAAGGACTCAGGCAAAAATAAAGGGAAAAAAATGTACACCCGCTGAGTTGAAAAGCCGCATTGGACAGCTCAGGCAAAAATGGGTATCCCGGTGGATTGAAAACCCGAAAGGGCGATCCACGCAAAATAAGGGAATAAGCGAACAACTGCATTCCGAATTCGTCTGTATCACTTACAACATGGCAAGCTTAGAAATGCTTGAGCATCGATCAGAATCAGCCTTCTTCAGAAAGCAAGATGAGAAGAACGTCAATGTCATACAAGTCATAGCAAAAGGGAAAGCTCCTTGAAGCGTCATCAACATTGCCAGCATCTTTTGTTTCTCAATTTGTAACAATCTCCTCATTTTAGGGGATTTGTTTCTATGACTGTATTTGCCAATTCAGGGCACGCAAATTAATAAAATCAGATTCTCAGTCATTATTCCGTCTCGTACATTTTGTTTTCATTTGCAAAAAATGTCCGATGTCTTTAAGATATTTGATTGCATAAATACATATGCTTCCCTTCTAAAATACGTGCTTACAGGAAATATATTTGCTTCCGGGAGTGTCTAAACTCCTATGACGGAATCCAGTAAGGGATACCTCGGGGTACTTGTGCATTTCTTTGTCTTTACAGGATTGCAGGTATTCAAAGTACAACATGGGGCATGAAAGTTTCTCCCCAGTAGGCTGCCAAATCATTGTTTCCTCAGCACACCTTCCAAACAGCACTAGAGATGCTTTCTCCCCATCAAAGTTGCCAGCCATCACTTCTCCAACATTTCCTTCAAAGAGCAGCACCAGAAGGTGTTCATATCCCCAGCTAAGTTGTCAAGTATCATCCTCAGCAGGATCCCCACGGAAATCTCAAGGAAGATCTTTCAGTGATCTTTCTTCTTCCCCAGCCAAGTGCTAGACAGGGAACCATCTCCCCGCAGAGTTTCAGCCTCTATCCAGAAGAGCAACGCCTGAAGATCTCACAACAGAACGAAGAAAGCTTCTACAAACCCCAGCTGGGTCCCTCATCACCAAGATAGGTCTATCAATGACCTACTTCCCCATGCAGAGTCATATATGCCAGATCTACCAATGATCCTATCCCCAGCTGGGAAATCCGCTTCAAGCATATCATCCAGAGATCTCCACAGCAACGGGATCCGAATCCCAGATTGGTATCTTTGCATAATCATAGCATTCACATCATATTCTCCCCACAGAGCATAGCATTCCGTCTAATACGGAGCATTTCGGCAAGAATCAAACATGTTGCATAATCATAAGCCATGTTATGAATCAAACACTTGTAAATACTGACAATCCATCAACAAGATACAGACCCATGCTCCCTTCGGCACTCGTCCGTGTCATCATTCCCCAATAAATCGCCCAAAGAAAATAGATGCATATACATTACAAATGCTTACCGACACTCGTCCGTGTCATATCCCCAGCAGAAAGCCAAAGCGTCCCCTTTGCACTCGCAACATTTGTGTACTTATCTATACAATTCCCTGACACCCGTCCGTGTCACCCCCCAGCGTAGTTACCTAAAAACTTAAGGAACCATACACTTGTTTATAATACACTTTTTCCGACACTCGTCCGTGTCGTGCTTCCCCTAGCAAGTTAAATACTCGTCTGTGTCTCACTCATCACTTGTTACTCATACAGATACTCGTCCGTATCTTACGTATGCCACCTGAATTCTCTCAGAATAAACACTCGTCCGTGTTCTTTGTTAACCAGTTGGTACTCGTCCGTATCATCATCTCTGAACATGCGTCAAACGTTTGTTTCTAATGATACTCGTTCGTATCATAGTCTTAAGGATGCTCGTCCGCATCTTTAATCTATATACAGTGTTAAACACTTATGTCTTTTTGAATTTAGACACTCATTTGTGTCTACCATTCCCCAGAAGAGTCCCAACAAATCCTATTAAGTTATTTCCTTTCTATCTGACATTCGTCCTATGTCATGATTCCTTTTGGCAGCCGTACCCTTCCAGGTGATCGTCCTTCACCTTTTTGATGATCGTCCTTCATCACCCCCAGTGGAGTCTCTATTCATTAGAACCCCTTCCTATCCGACATTCGTCATATGTCGTGATATTTTCAGTAGCCGTCCCCTGCTAGGTGATCGTCCTTCACCTCCTGATGATCGTCCTTCATCATTTTATCCGATGGCCGTCCCCATCGTTGATCTTGTTATCTGACATTCTTCCTATGTCATGATACCTTCAGAGCATCCGTACCCTGCTAGGTGATCGTCCTTCACCTCTTGATGATCGTCCTTCATCATGCTCATCCGATGGCCGTCCCCATCGTCGACCTTTTTATCCGGAATTCGTCCTATGTCGCGATACGTTTTGGCAACCGTACCTTTCCAGGTGATCGTCCTTCACCTTAGATGACCGTCCCTCATCTTATCCCCAACAAAGCAGCCGTCCCCTTCTAGGTGATCGCCCTTCACCTTTGATGACCGTTCCTCATCATTTATTTCTTCAACCCGATGGTCGTCCCCATCATTTACCTTTAACCCCCAGAGAGTCTTATAGCTTTACCTGATGGCCGTCCCCATCATGATCTCTTATATCCCTAGCTTGTCGGCCGTCCCCGTCATTGCTTTATTTACCGCATTTTCCCCAGCATGTCGGTCGTCCCCGTCATTGCTTCATCCCCAGCAGTCGTCCTCTGCTCGACGGTCGTCCTCTGTCACCCACACTTTATAATTATACTTTATCTTCCTTTTACAATCTATATCCCTTTTCTTCTTCATTCTGTGAGAGCAAATTTTGGACTGTCTCTGGTATTCAACCACAAGTTATCTTGTTTGCTTGATAAGTCGTCGCTTACATCCTGCACAGCTAACTCATGTTTGAATAGGGGCAGCTGTAAACACCCCAAATTTTCCCTCACCCATTCACACCATGGCTTGTGATATCTTCATATGCATAAATTCAATCATAGCATCTCATACCACATTTTTGATTCACTGCATTGCTTCTAAGTCATATGCATCTAGGGTTTGTGATCTGAGCCATCCCTGAGCCTTTTGAGCCACTCCAAAGGTCTTCAATCATCTCAAAGGGGTACATATATGTTCAAGCATCATATTACATCCTCACAAAGTCTAGAAAGTCAAAGAATCACAAGAACTGAGAAAGGCATGGAAGCAGAGCCAGGCTTAACTGCACAGATGACCTAAAATTAGGGTTTTGGTTTCAAGGGCCATAACTCCAAATTTTTTGGTCATTCTTGTTTCTATTGGTCTCTATATGGTATAGGGATCATGCATATCAATTTTCATGTAGAAATTCCATGGGGAAGGCATCTGATCAAGAGTTGACTTCTTGAGCAAGTCAGTGTAAAATCAGGGCATCTGAGGCCCCCAATGACCCAACCAAAGGGTGTTCTTCATCATTTTTAATGTGTATGATCTTTAGTTGATCATAGAAGATGTTATAAGCTCACAAGATTGAAGAATTTCAAGCCATTTGCAAAATTGCCTTTTTGGGAAAGTGGCTTGTAATGGAAACTTGCCATTTTGGGAAAGTTTTTCAACCTCCTCAAATTGATTCAAAAATGCTTCAAATGAGAAAACTTTGGTCATGAAAGTTGTAGAATGGGTCATTCCCTTTTCAAAAAGTACAAGAACTCATTCTAATTCATTTTGGATCAAAAGTTATGGCCTCACAAAGTTGGCAAAAATCACATAATTTCAAGTTTTGTACCAAAGAGGCAAAGTTGCAAAACCTCTTGCCAAGGAAAAATGTGAATTCAAATGGAATTCTAACCTTTGCACAAACATGAACCATGACCTAAAAATCATTTTGCACCAAAGAACCTCCCATTTTCATGACTTATGCTTCAAGTAATCACAAAAGGGCCAAAAGATCACAAAGTTGCAAAACCTCACACAAACCCTAATCCACTTGCTAATTGGCCTCAAGACTGATTCTATGGCTCTCCTCAATCCTTGCTGCGCAGGACACCCCATTGTCCCTAGCCTACCAAGTGCCCATACCTCAAGTACAAAACTTTTGACTTTTTGGCAAGAAGCCCATACCAATCAGCTGTAGCCACCACCCACTCTCTGGCCTATCACAACATGTTATGTGGATCAAACCCAAGCCATAACACACAACAAGCCAGCCAGAAAACCTCAGCATCCTCAAGTTCTCAAAAATCATCCCTCTTGCAAATTCCTTCGAAACTCACTGAATACTCACTCAATCTTCAAACAAATTCCACCAGTCATCTCTAAATCATTCACTAATCACAAACCAACCATTGAAACAGCCAAAAACACTCCATACACCAAACACGATTTCTGACCAGTTGGATTGCTACCACTCAAACCAGCCATCTTCAAAGCTTCCCAAGCATTGTAACTGCCTCAGGAGGTTCAAGGGAGTCTTTTTGCACCAAGGAAGTGGCCAGAAAGCTCAGAAGTGAAAAGCTTCATCTCAGGTAGCCACTGAAATTCATTTTTCCAGAACCCTCTTTTAATGTTACAATATGATAAAGCATGCTCCACTGATCACACTGAACTTTGAAATTTTGAAAATGGTGTAGAAATGAGCTTGTATTGATTGACTGAAATTTCTGCCATTTTTGTTCTTCCTTTCGAATCTGGAGTTTGGGTGAGAATAAATTTGTTTTGAGAGTGGATTTGGATTCAGGGAGGTGAGAGGAGTTAATCTGGGGCTTTAGAGCTCCAGAAATAACCTAGGGAAGAAGTTAGCAATTTTCAGGTGAGGGGGTCACCGGAGAAGACGACCGGAGCTCTTCTCCGGTGACCTGAAAGTCATTAATGTGTAATTAGGGTTAGGGCTTCAAGTTTGAATCTGGGCGCTTGGATTGGCTTTCCCGCGTGTGAGTGTGTGGCTGAGATCATGTCATTAATAATTAATCAGGATTAATTAATATTTTAATTAGGTTTAGTTTAGTTTAAATTCTGTCCCTTGGATTTGGCGCGTGGTCAAAGCTTTCAAACCCAGTTCCAATCTGGTCCATCCATTTTGCATACTTCTCATATTTTAATTTTTATTTCATTTTCTTTTCATTTAATTTGCACGAATTTTTAAAAATAGTAAAATACATTAAAAATTCTGAAAATTTTTATCAAATCTTTTATTAATTTTCAGAACCCAAAAATATTTTTATTTTTATTTTTTGCATTAAAAATCATTTTTAAATTATTTAAATGTTTATTTTTAATTAGTTAATGAAAATTAATTAATTAAAAATACATTTAGGTATTTAAAAATCACCAAAAAATTCACATTGCATTTCAAAACATTTATAAACATTATCAAACTCTCAAACCAAATTTCTTTTTTTGTTCTTGATGCATTTTGACAATTTTTGTTGGAATTAAATTCATTTTAAGGAAATATTTTGGTTCAAACTTTGAAAAATACATTCTGCCTAACCCTTGAGAGTTTGATGGTGGTTCTTCTTGCATTGCATCCTTCATGGCACTTAGTTTATAGGATAAATTTGGTTTGAATTGATCTTCCAGTTTCAATTTGTTTTGCATTTTTCTTGATGAGGTACCTTAAAACCCTAGTAATCTTAGGAAATTCATAACTTTCACTAGGTTAAGAGATAGATCCCCTCCTTTGGGCAGTGAACTTGTATAGGTCTAGGGTATCTTTGATTGCATTTTTTCAATTTTTTATCATATCATTTGCTTCTGATTTTGAATTTTGCTTTGTGTGTTGATCATAAACCCTAATTTGTGCCTTCCCTTGCATCCATTTCTCATTTGCTTGCATCCAACAACTTGCCATGACATTTTGTGCATCCACATGATTCATAATACATCTTAGGATATATTAGAATCATGTTTGATCATTTCATTATTCCTTTGCCATGTTATATGTTCATTTCATCTCATAAACATTCATGAACTTCCATGGTTCAAAGCATGCCTCCTTTGCATCTTCATCCTTGTATGCTCACTCTCATATCGTGTCATGTGTTTGTATCATCTCTTAGCATCATTAACATCATGTTTATGCTTCTGACTTTGTCTTGCATCATGACATTTCATCTCATTTTGCATTGCATTTCATTTCTTTGCTACCTTTTCAGGTGGTAGGTTGTTTTGAGAAGTGAATTTGCCTTCACTTCTCATAATCTCTTCTCATCTCTCTTGCATATTTGCTGCATTTTATCTTTGTATTAGAGTGAGCTTTCTCATTCATGTTCATATTCATCTTTCTTTCTTCAAGCAACTTGTCTTCTTAAGGGAAGCAAGTTGTTTTGCTTCTCCTTGCTCCTTTCATCTGCTTCCTTCCTGGTGGTTTCTCTGAAGATCTTCTTGCAAACCTCATTAACCCTAGGAATAACCAAGCATGATAACAATTAGGGTATGATTAGTCCCCCATTAGTTTTTACCTTTGTGTCATCTTTGAGTCTTCTCTTCTCACCTCATAATCAGGGACTAAACCCTAAAGGTTTTAAGGCTTTGTGATTAAGCTTATGCCTGCATCCTTCTATTAGGATGGAGTGTATAACTTTAATCCTAAGTGTTAAACCCTTAATGTGTTTAAATCCTTTAATCAATTCATTTAATAATCATCAAGACATCAAGCTTGTAACTTGGGCCTTGCATTAGGGTTCTAATTCTTCCTTAATTGGTTAAGAAGGACTAACCCTAGTGTTAATGGACAAGTCCCCCTCAAGTTGTCTTACAAACCATAAAATCCATTTCTTAATCTTACCATTAACTAAAATACACTTAATAAAGGTTTTGTTTTGTCATGAGGTTAATCCCTAATCATGGATTAAGTTGAGGAGTCTTTCTCAGCTTAAATGTTCTCATTTATTATCCTTCTATTAGGATGGTGTAATGGGTCCATTAAATCCCTGATTATGGCTTAAACTCATTACTTAACACTAAACAAAAACAACAAAAACATCTAAATAATTAACATGTAGGTTAATGATCTTAATCCTACATCATGGTGATTATGTGTGAGATACTGACTTCACACTTAAGGTATTCTCATTACCCCTAATCAGAGGGAGGATGTGATGAGTTTACTAACCTTTGGTTTAGGCTTAAGCTCATTAACTTATGACAAACTCCAAAAGCAATAAAAGATTGAAAATACAAAAACAAACAATAATCGTCTCCTTCGGGATTCTTTTCTCATCTTATTCACTCACAAACGAGAACTTGCTTCTTCCGTCTAATGCAAGACAGTTAGCACTTGAGCCAGACAGGTCATACACTTGAGCATAGACAGTAAGCAGTTCACAAGTCAATTTATCTTTCAGTCTCTTTGAGACGAACTACGGTGTTCTGACTTCCTCATTGCACGAGAGGATACGTAGGCATAACTTAACAGTTATCGAACAAAAGTCTTTATATATCCCCCCTCCTCCAGCTTTATTCTTTTAGCCTCATTAACTTGAGCTTTACACTCCTGTCCTTACACTGACATTTCTCTTATACACTTCACACTTCTTTTACACTGACACTTGCATTCTTTTCCAGCTTTGATACACAGATTGCACTGACACTACCCCTTTTAAACACAAACCTTTCAAGTGTGGATCCCGTCGAGTACGGCGGACAATCTGGGTGCTAATACCTTCCCAGGTTGTAACCAACCCCCTTTCTTAGTCTCTCTGGTTCGCAACCGTCTTATCCATCTTTTCTTAGGTTTATGCAGCATTACCTTTCCTCCGGGATAAAAGTGCCTAGCTGGCGACTCTTGCCTTCTGAGTTCACCCCTGTGTGTTCTCTCTCCTTTCACTGACCGTTCGCGTCTGTACCCCATTTGACCTAGTCTCATTTGGTGGGAGCGACAGAGACATAGGCGAGTGTCCAGCTTGCTGGGGAGAGCACGACACGGACGGGTGTCAGAAGAAGTGTATTATAAACAAGTATTCAGGCAACTATGCTGGGGGAGGTAACACGTACGGGTGTTAGGGAAGTGTGTATACACATGTATCTGTCTGTAAAGAATGCTCAGGCGACTTGACTGGGGAATGATGACACGGACGAGTGCCAAAAGGTGTATGTATCTGTATTTGTGAGTGCAAACAAGATGTTTCGACTTTCTGTTGGGGAGCTTGGGGGGTATTTGGTATATTGCTGATGGTATGTTAGTATTTATAAGTGTGATTCAGAACATGGCTTATGATTTATGCAATATGTTTGATTTTTGCCGTAATGCTCCGTATTAGACGAAAATCTACGCTCTGGGGGAAAATATGATGCGAATGCTATGATTATGCAGAGATACCGATCCGGGGTTCGGATCCCGTTGATGTGGAGATTTCCGACTGATCTGTCTGAAGTGGATATCCCAGCTGGGGATGAGATCCTTGGTAGATCTGATAACATGATTCTGCTTGGGGAAACAGGTCACTGATAGACCTATCTCTGGTGATGATGAGCCCAGCTGGGGCTGCGGGAACTTTCGTCGCTTTGTCGTGAGATCTCCAGGCATTACTCTTCTGAATAGAGGCTGGAGCTCTGCGGGGAGATGATCCCCTGTCTAACACTTGGTTGAGGATGAATGATGACTGTCAACTCAGCTAGGGATAAAGCATCTCTGGCGCTTAGATGTGCTGAGTAAATAATGATTTTGCATCCTGCTGGGGAGAGGCTTTCATGCTCCATGTTGTACTTTGACTACCTGCAATCCTGTATGGTAAAGAACGCACAAGTATCCCGAGGTATCCCTTGCTAGATTCCATCATAGGAATTTAGACACTCCCGGGAGCAAATATATTTCCTGTAAGCATGCAAATTTAGAAAAGACGCATCTGTATTTATGCAACCAATATATTAAGGACATCGGACATTTTTGCAAATGAAAATAAAATGTACGAGACGAAATATGACTGAAAATCTGATTTTATTAATTTATATTCCCTGAATTGGCAAGATACAGTCAAAGAAACGGATCCCCTGAAATGAGGAGATTGTTACAAAAATTGAGAAAAGTAAAGGATGCTGGCAATGTTGATGACGCTTCAGGGAGCTTCCCTTTTGCTATGACCCGTATGATCTTGACGTTCTTCTCATCTTGCTTTCTGAGGAAGGTTGATTCTGACCGACGTTTTAACCTTTTGAAGCTTGCCGGGTTGCAAGTGATACAGATGAATTCAGAATGCAGTTGTTCGCTTATTCCCTTATTTTGCGTGGATCTCCCTTTCGGGTTTTCAATCCACTGGGATACCTATTTTTTCCTGTGTTGCCTAATGCGGATTTTCAACTCAGCGGGTGTAAATCTTTTATTTGTTTTCCCTTATTTTTTCCCGAGTCTTTTATTCTGTTTTTGACTCGCCGAGATGCCCTATTTTTGCCTGGACTTACATTCTGTTTTTATGTCCAGCGGGTAATTTTTATGCGAAGTATCTTTTAACTGCATCTGAATTTACAGGGGACAGGAAATCTTCACCATCCATAGTACTGAGCATCATTGCTCCACAGGAGAAAACTTTCTTTACTATGAATGGACCATCATAATTCGGAGTCCACTTGCCCCTGTGGTCTATATGTGGAGGGAGGAGTCTCTTCAGCACAAGATCTCCTACTTGGTACTCTCGAAGCCTGACTTTCTGATCGAAGGCTTTCTTCATTCTCTTCTGATAAGCTGCCCATGGCAGATCGCAGCTAATCTCTTCTCTTCGATCAGACTTATTTGTTCGTATCGGGATCGGACCCATTCTACTTCATTTAATTTAACATCCATCAGTACTCGCAAAGAGGGTAATTCAACTTCAACAGGTAGGACTGCCTCCATACCATACACAAGTTGATACGGTGTTGCCCCAGTGGATGTTCTGATTGACGTACGGTAACCATGCAAGGCAAATGGTAGCATTTCATGCCAGTCTTTGTAGGTGACCACCATCTTCTGTACAATCTTCTTGATATTCTTGTTAGCTGCCTCCACAACGCCATTCATCTTTGGCCTGTAAGGAGAAGAATTGTGGTGTTGGATCTTGAAGTCCCAGCATAGTTCTGCCATCATTTTGTTCTTCAATTTGGAACCATTATCAGTAATGATTCGCTCGGGCACTCCATACCGACATATGATGTCTTTCTTCAGGAATCGGGCTACCACTTTCCTTGTAACATTTGCATATGAAGCTGCTTCAACCCACTTGGTAAAATAGTCAATGGCTACCAGGATGAATCTGTGGCCATTTGAAGAAATCGGTTCAATCCTGCCAATCATATCAATGCCCCACATGGAAAAGGGCCAGGGTGAAGACATCACATTCAGGGGATTTGGAGGCACATGCACTTTATCCGCATAAATCTGGCATTTATGGCATTTTCTGGCATAGGCACAACAGTCTGCATCCATTGTGATCTAGTAATAGCCTGATCTTAACAAATCTTTAGCCATAGCATGCCCTCCTGCATGGGTACCAAAGGATCCTTCGTGCACCTCGTGCATCAACAAGTCTGCCTCTGCCCTATCAACGCATCTGAGAAGTACCATATCAAAGTTTCTCTTGTACAATGAACCATCAGTATTTAGGAAGAAACTACCATCTAGCCTTCTCAAAATCTTCTTATCATTGGAAGATGCCCCAGATGGGTATGCTTGATCCTCCAAGAAGCATTTGATATCATGGAACCAAGGCTTATCATCTTTAACAACATCTGCTGAGAACACGTATGCTGGTCTGTCAAGTCTGGATACTGAAATCCGAGGCACAAAGTTGGCAGCTTGAACTTTGATCATGGATGAAATGGTAGCCAGAGCATCTGCAAACTGATTTTCATCTCGAGGGATATACTCAAGCTTGACGGTTGTGAAGAAAGTCAATAACCTCCTTGTATAATCCCGGTAAGGTATCAGATGATCTTGGTAGGTGTACCATTTGCTGTTGGTTTGATTAATTACCAGAGCTGAATCTCCGAACACAGTCAAAGTTTTGATCCTGAGGTCAATGGCTTCCTCAAGACCCATAATACAAGCTTCGTATTCAGCTTCGTTGTTAGTGCAGTTAAAGGTGAGTTTTGCCGAGAAAGGAAAGTGAACTCCCTTAGGTGTAATGAGTACTGCACTAACACCACGACCATTCATATTAACAGCCCCATCAAACATCATAGTCCATTCTTCTTCCGGGTCAGGCCCTTCAGTGTGAATAGGCTCTTCATGGTCTTTTGCTTTTATGAACATGATGTCTTCATCAGGGAAGTCAAATCTCATAGGCTGGTAATCATCAATGGGTTGCTCAGCGAGATAATAAGACAATACACTGCCTTTGATGGCCTTTTAAGATGTGTACTGAATGTCATATTCTGTGAGGATCATTTGCCATCTTGCAACCCGTCCGGTAAGTGCTGGCTTCTCAAAAATGTACTTGACTGGGTCCATCTTCGAGATCAATAAAGTAGTGTGGGTCAACATATACTGCCTTAGTCGGCGAGCAGCCCATGCTAAAGCACAACAAGTTTTCTCGAGCAGTGAATAACGTTGTTCACAGTCGGTAAAATTTTTGCTTAGGTAGTATATTGCATACTCTTTTCGACCAGACTCGTCATGCTGGCCCAACACACACCCTATCGACTCTTCTAATACTGTCAAGTACATGATTAGAGGTCTTCCTTCAACGGAGGCATAAGGATCGGAGGCTCTTGTAAGTATTCCTTGATTTTGTCAAAAGCCCTCTGGCCGTCTTCGTTCCACATAACCGTTTGTTCTTTCCTTAACAGCTTGAACAAAGGCTCACATGTTGCTGTAGGGTGAGATATGAACTGCGAAATGTAGTTCAATCTACCTAAGAAACCCCAAACTTCTTTTTCTGTCTTCGGTTCAGGCATTTCTTGAATGGCTTTAACTTTATCAGGGTCAACTTCAATCCCCTTCTCACTCACAATAAATCCTAGCAGCTCATCGGATCGCACTCGAAATGTGCATTTGTTGGGGTTTAGCTTCAACTGGTACTTCCTCAGACGCTTGAATAACTTCAACAGATTTACCAGGTGGTCTTTTTCTGTGAGGGACTTGGCAATCATGTCATCCACATAACATTCAATTTCTTTGTGGATCATGTCATGGAATAATGTTACCATAGCCCGTTGGTAAGTGGCACCAGCATTCTTCAGTCCGAATGGCATCACTTTATAACAGAATGTGCCCCAGGGTGTGATGAAAGTTGTCTTCTCCATGTCTTCAGGTGACATCTTGATCTGATTATATCCTGAAAATCCATCCATAAAGGAGAATACCGAGAACTGAGCCGTGTTATCAACCAATACATCAATGTGAGGTAAAGGGAAGTCATCTTTTGGGTTGGCTCTATTCAGATCCCGGTAATCCACACACATTCTCACCTGGCCATCTTTCTTAGGAACAGGTACAATATTAGCAACCCACGGCGGATAGCTAGTCATAGCAAGGAAACCGGCATCCCACTGCTTTTGTACCTCTTCTTTTATCTTCATTGCCATATCTGGGCGAGTACGGCGCAACTTCTGTTTTACTGGCGGGCAGTCTTCTTTCAGCGGCAGCTTGTGCATGACAATGTCGGTGTCCAACCCTGGCATATCCTGATAAGACCAAGCAAAAACATCCACATATTCTCGAAGCATGTCAATCAGTTGCTCTTTCACTGAATCCTGTAGGCAGGCCCCGATCTTAACTTCTTTCAAGTTTTCTTCTGTACCAAGATTAACCGTCTCAACTTCCTCCTGATGAGGAGTGATAACCTTCTCCTCCTGTCTTAACAACCTAGCTAACTCTTCAGGTAGCTCATAATCTTCTTCAACCCCTTCATCGGCTTGATTGATCGGATTGTCAAAGTCATACGGAGTCGTAGCAGTGTCGTTGTCGGTGCAGTCTGGAGAGCACTTTCTGCAAGGGTTTAGATTTGTTCATTTTAGTGATCAGTTTTATCTTATTTAGAAAAAGTGAAAATGAAGATGTTTATTTTGAAAAGCATTGCCATTTTATTTTTGTACAAAAAGTGAAAAATGAAAAACAGTGAGCGAAAAAGAAAAGACTCATTTGCAAAAGATGTCCTGATATTCATTAATTGATCTTTGCACAAAATACAAGATGGCCCGATTACAAAATGAGTCTTAACATCTTGGGTAAGATGCAAGACTTGATGCATGCTTTAAAATACAGGAAATAATAATTACTCTTCAGGAGTAACTCTTATAATTTCCTGGGAAGACCAGTTTGAGACACGGCTCCCTGGGGTCCTTGGACGTATCCAGCTTTCCAGGTTGCGCTCATCTTCCGACTCATCTTCCAAGTTGTTCACAGCATCCGGGGTGAGCATTACCCCGCTGACAAATTTGGGCTCCTTGGCAGCCTCTGATTGATCTTGTTGAGTTGGTCTGTAACCCAACCCAAATCGGTCTTCTTTCTTCTCCACGGGAAGCAACTTGCCCCAGCCTTGGGCGATACCTTCCTCAACAACCTTTCGGGCTTGCTGGTACGATGTTATGGAAGTTCCCAGTACAGCAGATGCTTCATTAATGTTGAGGGCCTCAAACCCCTGGCTCATGGTTTCATGGATCTCCCCATCCATTTCTATGTACTTATACGTAGCCACCTGGCTAACAAAGATGTCCTCCTCCCCACAGATGGTGATGATTTGACCTTCCCACTCGAATTTTAACTTTTGGTGAAGGGTAGACGTAACAGCGCCAGCGACGTGAATCCAGGGTCTACCCAACAGACAGCTGTAGGCCGGCTGTATATCCATCACAAAGAAGGTAGTTTTGAAGGTCTGCGGGCCAATCATCACAGGCAGATCAATCTCCCCAAGCACTGATCTTTTAGAGCCGTCAAATGCTCTCACCACCAAATTACTCGGACGCAATGCCAAGCCATCATGCTCCAGCTTCACTAAGGCTTTCTTTGGTAGAACATTGAGTGATGACCCAGTGTCCACCAGTACATAAGATAGAACAACACCCTTGCATTCCAAGGTGATATGCAAAGCCTTATTATGGTTGCGTCCCTCTGTTGTTAAGTCAGCATTGGTAAAGCCCAGTCCATGACTGGTATTGACATTTGCAACCACAGTTTCTAGCTGATTAACGGTAATCTCCTCTGGCACGTACGCTGCGTACAGGACTTTCAACAGTGCGTTCCTGTGAGCTTCAGAACACATCAACAGTGATAATATGGAGATTTTAGAGGGCGTTTGGTGAAGCTGGTCCACCACCTTGTAATCACTCCTTTTTATGATTCTCATGAACTCGTCTACATCTTGTTCAAAAGATGTCTTCTGAGTTTCCTTGGCAGTTGGCTCTTCAGATACCACACTCTTTCCTTTTGCTTTGGCAGCAGCTTCTGCTTCAACATTAGGTCTTTGTGTTTGTGAGGCAAAAAGGCGTCCGCTTCTGGTGAAGCCTCCGCCTCCCCCAACATTATCAACTTGTGGAGAAGAGGTTGATGAATCCAGAGTGATTTTCTCCCCGTTGCAGTAGAGATCAGAGCCATAATGCCAAGGTATGGCATTGCTTCTTTCATAAGGAACGGGTCCAGGCACCGTAATGGTGACCGGACTGATTGCTGCAGAGGAAAGTACTGTAATGGTGTGCGGATCATAGTAAATTGTGACTGGTGATCTGGCAGGAGGTGCCATGGCTTGTTGTTGGAAATTGCTACTGGGAGGAACATTTGATGGGTCATAGTAGATTGTAACTGTCGAGACATCTTCATTAATCCTTGCTGGCGTTGTAGAAGATTCTGCTAATAAAGTGGATGCTGATGTTGTAGAAGAAATGGTTGTTGAATTTTGACTTGTTGAAGTGATGGACGGAGTAGCTGCTGATGATATTGATGAATCGGTAGGAATGATTGTTGCTGTTGTTGTAGAAGAATCGAGAATTGCTGTTAAAGGAATTGCTGGATTTGCAGGCGCCATTGTTGAAATCTGAAGGATACCATCCTTAATAAGACCATTTATGCCGCTTCTCAGCCTTTCACACCCATTGACTGCAATGTTGCAATACCCACAGCCGAGCTCACACCCGGGGAACACTTGGCACTCTAGAAGCTGAGCTTTAATTTCGACCAAAGGTATTCGAATTTGTGCAACACTGGTGATCATGGTAGATGGTTTGTCTTCCTCAATGGCATTAATCCTTGGCCCGCCATGATTGGGCATAGGATTTCTATTGACATTCGGAGGAGGTGCAAAGTTGAGGGCTTTAGAATCCACCAGATCTTGGACTTTCATTTGTAAGGCCCTGCATTTTTCAGTATTGTGGCCAGGTGCATTGGAGTGGAAAGCACACCGGGCATTGACATCATAATTCTTTGGGAGATTGAGGGGATCTGGCGGTGCCAACGTCCTTAACTCAACCAAGTTAAGCTTCAGGAGTTGTGGCAATAAGGCAGCATAAGGCATAGGGATAGGTTCAATCACCCTGTTTGCCTGTGATGGTCTTTGTTGGAAAGGATGCTGTTGTTGGTTGCTATTGTTGTTGTTGTAGGTTCTCTATTGCGGATAATGAACTTGTTGTTGATATTGTGGTTATTGTTGTTGAGGATATGCTGTTTGTTGAGGAATCAGAGCTGGAATGGTAACAACTGCTACTGATCTGTGAACATACTGAGGTCTGCCCCTGCTTGCATGAATGGAATTGGTCTCACCGGATCTTCGAGGTCCCACAAAAGGCTTCCTGGGATTACTGGATGAACTTGCACCACTATCAGAAATTTTGCCCATTTTTAAAAGGCTTTCAATCCTTTCCCCAGCTATAACTACGTCAGCAAAACTGGTAGAAGAAAAGGCAGCCAGTCAATCAATATATGTTCCTTGCAACGTTTTCATGAACATGTCGGCCATTTCTCTTTCCGACATGGGTGGTTGGATAGCAGCAGCAAGCTGTCTCCACCTTTGGGCATATTCCCTGAAGCTTTCTCTAGAAGACTGGGACATTCCCATCAGGAGGGTCCTGTTAGGAGCCATGTCCAGATTGTATTGATATTTCCTGATGAAGGCTTCAGCTAAGTCCTTCCAGCATCTAATGGTAGCTCTGGTCAAGTGCGAATACCACTCTCTTGAAGCCCTAGTCAGACTGTCTTCAAAGTAGAACATCCACAGCTTCTCATCCATAGTATAAGCTTTAAGTCTTCCCAGAAAAGATTGCAGGTGAGTTCGTGGACAAGAGGTTCCATTGTATTTCTCAAAGCACGGGGGTTTGAATTTGTGGGGAATTATCACCCCATCCACTAGCCCCATGTCCATTACATTGAAGCCCAAGGAATTCTGAGACTCCAAAGATCTCAACTTCTCAGCAATTTCATCTAACCTCCTGTCATAGACTTCATCTCCTGCTCCCATAACAGTAAACTGCTCTTCCTGGGGATCTTCCTGCAAGATTCTCCCCCCAGCAGTGTTACCCTGCACATTTCTTGGGATATTAGCTTCAGGATCCAGATGAGGTCCAAATACTGGTGGATCAATACGAGGCTGACCCCTTTCATTGTTGCTAGTTCCTCCTGTCCCAAGATGAGGCTCCTCAGGAGTTTGCCTCTCCACCAGTTCCCTTAATCTTTCTTGACTCTGGGCCAAGCCAGTCATCACAACCATGAATTGAGACATCTGATTCCTCATTTCCACTCTCTCATTAGCCATCTGATTTCTGACCTCAGTCAGATCTTGCTGTACTTGATCCATTTGAATACCAGGAAGGTTGTTGCGAGTAGGGTACCGGTGCGTGCGGTTGACAGGGAACACTCGGCGACGAGCAATGTTTCCTGAGATCACAACAGTGTTAGAAACAAATAATAACAAAACCTACAAAATAAAACAAAAGTTAGTATGCAATGCAGTATGCTTATTTGTTTTCCAAGGTATCCGGTTTGTTTTTTTTTTGGTTTTGACCTTTCCAGACCTCGAGGAAGATGCTTGATGTTGCTGAGAAAAGAAACCCAATGAAAGAAAACTAATATATTACAAATGATGAGAAAATACATAGTTTGTTTTACAACACATGCCCATGGAGGATCAAAATACATCAAAAAAGAAAAAGTACATCAAATGAAAACAACAACAAATAAAAAGTCAGACATCCAGTCCAAACTCATCCTCTTTGACTTCCTTCAGGAGTGCCTCAGTCACTGGACCAGCTGGGTGCTCTGTAATGGTCCTAATGAGGAGGTTCCTGGTGGCAATGGCAGTGGTCAGCTTCTTGTGCCTGTCCTGGTCTTTTGATCTCTTCAATCCTGCCCTAAGCTTCAACTCTGAAATCTCTTTCTGGGCTGCAAACAAAGCTTCCTGCTGCTTCTTTTCATTGGCCTCTAACTGTTCAATCTTGGCTTGAGTTCTCTGTTCTTCTTGTGTACGGGCTTCAGTGATCCTAACCCACCTAGCCTGACTTTCTTGCAGATAGAGCTCAGTCCTAGCCTTCTGAATCTTGGCCTCTTTACAGGCATTCTTCAATATTTGCTCCCCAGCTCTTGCTTTCCTGATGTAGTCCTCTGTTTTCTCAATTTTGGCAAGATGCTCTACCCTAAGCTTTTCCAACCTCTCAATGTCCAGACGACCATCACTCCTTTACCAAAGGGTCTTCTTCAAAGCTTGAGACAGGTTCTCATTTCTTTCCTTCAACTTCTCAAATTCTTCTAGGCTGACAGTTGCTGCAGGTTGTACCATAGATGGTCCAGGTATGTCCTCCAAAGTGAAAGGCATTCCAGTAATCTGAGCTCTAGTACGGGACCAGTCATAGTATTGAGCTGAAGCAATATTATTACACCTTCCCAGAATAGCCATCCCTTTTGTATGGATGTTGTCCCAAGCCTAGGATGCTTGTCTGACAGCAGCTGAATTAGGTTTTACTTCACAATACAGGGTCTCAGCTAAATCTTGCACTCTGGGAGGGTGAACCAAAGCATAACCCAGTTGTCTCTTGAATATCAAAGGGTTGTAGTTGATGCAACCCTTTACTCCTATCAGAGGTACATTTGGGTATTGTCCACAACTGGTGATAATGTCTTTGCCTTTGGTGCTCTGGGTGCACCATCTAATATCATCTGAAGTCAAGGCAATGAGCCTCTTGGCCCAATTCTTCTGCTGGTGAGGGTTCAAGAAAGCATCTGACTTAGGTAGGTGTCTGAGCAGCCATGTGTGAAACAAAGGAGCACAACATCTCACTAACTTCCCCCTCTGTTTCTCATTCCTCTGATGGATGGAATAATAGAAATCTCCCAGCAATGTGGGTACTGGGTTCCTCAGAAGAAACAAATGAATGGCATTCTTGCTGACAAATTTGGGCTCATCTACAAACAGTATAACCCCATATATGTTGAGGGCTAACAGTGCACAAACTGCCCTCCACTCTCCCAAGGAGGCCTTCAGGATGGCCTGAGAAATCAAGAAGTCCAAGTGCAAACCAGGGATCCCATATTTTGTTGTCATGCTTTGCTCAATCAAGGCAGGCTCCAGGTATAATGCTTTTGCTACTTCTCCACTGCTGGGAAAATTCATTTCTGGGTTGAAAGGGAGTCCACCCCTGATAGGTACTCCAGTCAATGAGGAAAATTCTTCCAGTAGAGGCCCTAACTGAAATTCTAGGAAGGTGAAGCATCTCAAAGGAGGGTCATAAAACTGCAAGCAGGTGTGGATCATGCTCCTCTGAGAAGGGTCAAGGTCCATAACCATATCCAGGATACCTCCATAATGCTCTCTAAACAATGGGATGTGGTCAGGTGTGATAAGTGACTGGACCTGCCTGATACCAGTCAACACAGGCTCAAAGAAATGGTAGTCATAAATGCTGAAGAGGAGGAAGACAGGTGCTGATGAAGATCAAGGCTGATACTGGAGATATGCCACTGACAGGCTGATGCTGTTGATGATGAGAATAGCTGAGGCAGATAACTGATGAAGCAGAGGTCTATGCAGAAGAAGGGGTCAAAACCAAACCAGATATAATGTGGATACCCTGAAAAACAAATAAACAAATGTTAAATGATGCAGTGATGATGTATGCAAATGATATGCAAGGGTTTGTGATTAAGCTGGATCTGATTATCTGTCTTGATATAAGCCCATGTATGTTCAAAGAATGTCCAGATGGAGGTTCAGAAATCCAGTAACCAAGGCGGGGGACTCAAATAAAGAGTCACATGTCCAGGTTTTAATCACAAGAACTGTCCAAGATGAGGTACTCTTAAACCAAATAGTAACAGGGTATGATGTGGCCAAGGGTACCTGCAAACCTGTAAACAGCCCAACCCCCTCACAGGTAATGTTCTAAAACAAAGCTCCTCAGACTTGGATCAGTTATGAGAAGTGTAAACACTTCTAACCCGGAGGTACAGTGTTTACAATAACCATAAAAGATCCTCCTCTAATTCACCTCAGCTTCTGAAGGTCATAATAAAAGTCATCCAGACTTAGCAGGCTTCCTAGATAGCCCTAGCACTACAGGAAATCTGTAGCACAAAGTTCTCAAGAAGAAACCCACATCTGAACCGTGTTTCATATTCCCGCACCAGACTGAAATGGAATGGGAAAGAATATGAACCACTCTAGCCTAGGTGTCACTCAGGTCCCAGGTATAGGACCTCAAACCCTCAATGGAATCCCACCCACCAAAACAGCAAACCAGATCCAGCAGTGATAATGACAACATGAAATATGAAAGACTGTAAAGGAAAGCAATAAATAAAGCTGTACATAAAGCAGTAAATAAAGCAAATAAATAAACACTAATAGCACATAACACCCCAGTAAACACAAATCAAACAAGCTCTAGGAGGAACCCACAAAAAGAACCAGAAGCCCTGGTTACAGTATAAGGGTTCCCAACAGAGTCGCCAAGCTGTCGCTCCCACCAAAATGACACCTGGTCAGGTGGGGTACAGACGCGAATGGTCGGCGAAGAGAATGAGAACACACAAGGGTGAACTCAGAAAGGAAAGAGTCGCCAGCTAGGCATTTTTTATCCCGAAGGAAAGGTAATGCTGCATAGACCTAAGAAAAGATGGATAAGACGGTCGCGAACCAGAGAAACTGAGAAAGGGGGTTGGTTACAACCTGGGAAGGTATTAGCACCCAGATTGTCCGTCGTACTCGACGGGATCCACGCTTGAAAGATTTGTGCTTAAAAGGGGTAGTTGTCAGTGCTATCTGTGTATCAAAGCTAGAAAGAATGCAAGTGTCAGTGCTGGAAGAAAGTGAAGAGAAATATGTGGAGTGTCAGTGTAAGGACATGAGTATGAAGCTCAAGACTATGAGGCTTAAGGAATAATGCTGGAAAGAGGGGGAATATACAGAAACTTTTGTTCGATAACTGTTAAGTTATGCCTACGTATCCTCTCGTGCAATGAGGAAGTCAGAACACCGTAGTTCGACTCAAAGAGACTTAGATAAATTGACTTGTGAACTTCTTGCTTGTCAATTATCAAGTGTCTGACCTGTCTGGCTCAGGTGCAAACTGTCTTGCATTAGACAGAAGAAGCGAGTTCTCGTTTGTGAGTGAATGAGGTAAGAAAAGAATCCCGGAGGAGACGATTATTGTTTGTTTTTGGGTTTTCAGTATTTTATTGCTTTTTGAGGTTTGTCATAAGAAAATGAGCTTAAGCCTAAACCAAGGATTAGTAAACTCATCACATCCTCCCTCTGATTAGGGGTAATGAGAATACCTTAAGTATGAGGTAAACACCTCACACTTAATCACCATGATATAGGATTAAGATCATTATCCTACTTGCAATTATTTAGCTGTTTTTAAGCTTTTGTTTAGTGTTAAGTAATGAGATTAAGCCATAATCAGGGATTTAATGGACTCATTACACCATCCTAATAGAAGGATAATAGATGAGAACATTTAAGCTGAGGAAGGCTCCTCAACTTAATCCATGATTAGGGATTAAACTCATGACAAAACAAAGCCTTTATTATAATGGATTTTAGTTAATGGTAAGATTAGGAAATGAATTTTAGGGTTGGTAAGACAATTTGAGGGGGAGTTGTCCATTAACACTAGGGTTAGTCCTTCTTAACCAATTAAGGAAGAATTAGAATCCTAATGCAAGGCCCAAGTTACAAGCTTGATGTCTTAGTGATTATTAGGTGAATTGATTAAAGGAATTTAAACACATTAAGGGTTTAACACTTAGGATTAAAGTTATACACTCCATCCTAATAGAAGGATGCAGGCATAAGCTTAACCACAAAGTGTTAAAACCTTTAAGGTTTAGTCCTTGATTATGAGATGAGAAGAGAAGACTCAAAGATGACACAAAGGTAAAACTAAATGGGGGACTAACCAAACCCTAATTATTATCATGCTTGGGTATCCCTAGGGTTTATGAGGCTTGCAAAAGATCTTCAGGAGAAAGGCCACCAGGAAAGAAACAGATGAAAGGAGGAGAAGCAGAAAGAAATAAGACAACTTGCTTCACTTAAGAAGACAAGTTGCCTGAAGAAAGAAAGTAAGAGATGAACATGAATGAGCAAGCTCACTCTAATACAAAGATAAAATGCAGCAATTATGCATAAGAGAGATGAGAAGAGATTGTGAGAAGTGAAGGCAAATTCACTTCTCAAAACAACTTACCACCTGAAAAGTTAGCAAAGGAAATGAAATGACATGAGAATGAAATGAATGCAAAGATGAAAACCAAAATCAGAAGCATAAAAATGATGTTAATGATTCTAAGAGATAATGCAAACACAAGGCAAGAGTTGTGGAAGATCATAAAAGGATGAGGATGCAAATGAAGCATGCTTTGAACCATGAAAGTTCATGAAAGTTTATGAAATGGAATGAATGCAAGACATGGCAAATAAATGATGCAATGATCACACATGATTATAATATGTCCTAAGATGTATTATGAATCATGTGGATGCATAAAATGTCATGGTAAGTTCTTGAATGCAAGCATATGAGAGATGGATGCAAATGAAGGCAAGAATTAGGGTTTATGCACAAGATGCAACACAAAATTCAAAATCAGAAGCAAATGACATGATAAAAAATTGAAAATGGGATCAAAGGTACCCTAACCCTACACAAGTTCACTGCCCAAAGGAGGGGACCTAACTCTTAACCTAATGGGGGTTATGATTTTCTCAAGTTTGTTAGGGTTTTAAGGCACTTCAAAAGGAAAAATGCATATCAAATTGAAAATGAAAGATAAATTCAAACCAATTTTACCCTAGAAACTACATGATATGAAGGATGCAATGCAAGAAGAACCATCATCAAACTCTTCATGGTTAGGCAGAATGAATTTTTCCAAGTTAGGACCAAAATATTGCCTTTAAATAACTTTAATTCCAATGAAACATGTCAAAATAGGTCAAAAACCAAAAAGAAATTTGTTTGAAGAGTTTGACAATGTTTCTAAATGTTTTAAAATGCAATGTGATTTTTTTTGGTGATTTTTAAATACCTAAATGCATTTTTAATTAATTAATTTCCATTAACTAATTAAAAATAAACATTTAAATGATTTAAAAATAATTTTTGATGCAAAAAATAAAAATAAAAATATTTTTGGGTTCTGAAAATTAATAAAAGGTTTGATAAAAAAATTCAGAATTTTTTTATGCATTTTACTATTTTTAAAAATTCGTGGAAATAAAATACAAATAAAATGAAAAAAAATTAATTAAATGGAAAAGTATGCCAAAGGGAGGGTTCAGATTGAATCTGGGCTTGAAGTTGTTGACTGGCGCCACATCCAATGGCCCAAGTTTAAACCTGACTAAACCTAATTAATTAATTCCTTAAACCCTAATTAAAACTAATGATAGGATCCCAGCCATCCAACACACGCGGGAAAGAACAATCGCACGACCCACATTCAAACATCCACTAATTACACAGCTAAACCTAATTAGGGCAAACTAACCTCAGACGGCCGGAACAGTGTTCCGGTCGTCTTCTCCGGCGAACACAAAACCCTAGCTTCTTCTACAGGCCACCCCTCATCAAATTGATCACATAGAAATGATCCCCTATCCAAACCCCATTCAAATCAACCCTCAAACCTCATTTAAAACTCAAGAACAAAGGGAATCGAATCAAACAATTTCCACGGTTGATATTTCAGAGAGCCACAAAATAGTCATTTCTTCACCATTTTTAATTCTAAAGGTATCAGCATGACCAGCATAACATGTACTTTCATTTTGTAACAAAAGAAACAAGCTCTGAAAAGTTTGATTCTTGAGGTTACCTGAGGTGATGAACTGCAAATGTGGACTTTCAGAGCTTCTCCTTCGTGCAAAGAGTCTCCTCTGATCCTCCTGAGGCTAGTGGGATGCTTCAAAACCCTTGATGTTGGCTGGTTTTAGAGTTCCAGTTCTGGTGTAGCAGAAATGGAGGTTTGTATGTGTGGTGATTCAGGCTGTTTCAAGGGGTGATTCTTGTTCTGTGGATGATTTGGGATTTGTTGGTGAAAGAAAAATGGAATTTTGATGGCTGTGGGAAAAGTTTCGAAGAGGAGAAGTTTTTGATTGTTTTTGAGAATGCTGGATTGTGGGAGGTTGCAGGCTTGTGTGTGTTGTTGTTTGGAAGGCTTGAGGTCCACATATGAGGCTCTGATTGGGCAGAGAGTTGGTGGTGGCACAGTGTGATTGGCATGGGCAAAAATGCAAAAAGTCAAGATCTTGTGTACTATGGGTATGGCTCGGGTCATAGGAGATCTTAGGGCTTGTCCTGCCTCAGCTTGAGTCAAGGAAGGCCTTTGGATCTGATTTTGTGAGCTGGATGGTCTTGATCAAGAGTTTCCAAGGTTCTTGCATATTTCCCTCTTTGAGTTTTCTTATGAACCAAGGCAAAGAAAATTGTGATTTCTTGGGCAAAAATGCAGCAACATGAGCCATATGAAGTTGCTAGAATGATTTGGGATCAATTAGTGTTCAATTCAAGCATGAAAAGTTCCTTTTGCAAAGATTCAATTTTGAAGTTTCATGAGAAAAATGCCTTATGTAACTTGTAATTCAAGGCATAGAAATGAGAAATATTTTGGAAAATCTGAGTTATGAGCCATGAATTAAGTTTGTGTGATGATTTGAAGCTGGTTTGAAGTCACATTTGGCCTTGGCATGAGGTTTTGCAACTTTTCTCCTTTGGCACAAAAGTGAAAAATGAATCATTTTGTCCAACTTTGCAAGGCCATAACTTTTGATCAAAAATGAATTAGATCAAGTTCTTGTACTTTTTGAAAATGGGAGGATCCAATCTACAACTTTCATGACCAAAGATTTTTCATTTGAAGCATTTTTGAATCAAAAAGAGGAGGTTGAAAAACTTTCCCAAAATGGCAAGTTTCCATTATAAGTCACTTTCCCAAAAAGGCAACTTTGCAAATGGCTTGAGATTCTTCAATTTTGTGAACTCCTAACATCTTTTATGATCAAATAAAGATCATACACATTCAAAATGATGGAGAAACCCCTTTGGTTAGGTCATTGGGGGCCTCAGATGCCCTGATTTGGCACTGACTTGCTCAAGAAGTCATCTTGTGATCAGATGCCTTCCCCATTGAATTTCTTCATGAAAATTGGTATGTATGATCCTTATAACATATAGAGACCAATAGAATCAATAATGACCAAAAAATTTGAAGTTATGGCCTCTGAAACCAAAACCCTAATTTTAGGTCATCTGTGCAGTTAAGCCTGGCTCTGCTTCCATACCTTTCTCAGTTCTTGTGATTTTTGACTTCCTTGATCTTGGGAGGATATAATATGATTCTTGAACATACATGGACCCTATTGAGATGATTGAAGACCTTTGGAGTGGCTCAGATAGCTCATGGATTGCCCAGATCACAAACCCTAGATGCAGGTGACTTAGACTTAATGTAGTGAAGCAAAAATGCAATATGAGATGATGTGATTGAACCTATGCAAATGAAAAGATCATAAGCCATGGTGAAGTGAGTGAGGGAAATTTGGGGTGTTTACAACAGAGAAAATCAAAACCCTCACCACCACCATGAGTGCACATAGAGACATCGAGAGAGAGTTTCACGTGAGTATCCGAGAGATCGAGTGAGTTAAGTTTCGTGAACAGAAATAACCGTGAGAGAGAAAGACACGAATTAGACCATATCGCCGTGTGAGAGTGATTTGATTCGAGAGTTTGAAAGAGATTCAGAAACCAGATCGACAAACAGAGGGAGCGTCGCCGTTCAGAGGTGGATGATTTTTTTCTCTTTCGTTATAAGCTTGAATGGGTTTATCGTGTTTGTGTAGAGTGATAAGTTATGTTTTCCTTCTTTTTTTGTCTTTCTTTTGTTTTATATTTAATCCTTTTTTCATTTTTATGGGGAGATGGGTTTGGGCTCAGCCCAACGAGTTTATTATTAATACTACATTATCCAGTACTACATCCCACCCCTGTGTTTGTTTTATTTATTTTTATTTGTTCTTATTGAGAATATATGTATATGAATAATTTATTTTCATATGGTCAATGAAAATCTTAAATTGTAAATCGTTGGTTTTAACAAAATCGACAAAGGAATCACAATTAAGATGAGACCTTTTCTACTTTCTTTTGATTATTATTTTTGGGCCGATGATATAAAATACGGTTTATTGATATTTGATTTTATAATCAACGTTATCTAAACCTATATGAGGCCATTTTTTGTTTCTTTATCATGTCTCGATTACTCGATTTATTCATTATTTGGTCTATGATATTATTATCCGATTTTTAACATTCGATTTCATTAATAAATCGATGTTGTCTAAAATCGATATGAGAACCCTTTGTTATTATTTTTATGGTTTCTAATTAATTTTAGATCCATTATTATTTATCTATTTTATTTTTATTCGGCCGATGAATAAACGTTTAGATATTCGAATTCGAATAAATCGACGTTATCCAAACAAATATGAGGTCACTCCTTTATTCTCTTATTTATTTCTCGATTATTATTTTGGCTGATGAATAAAGTTTAGATATTCGATTTCTAATAAATCGACGTTATCTAAAAAAATATGAGGCCACTCCTTTATTCTCTTATTTATTTCTCGATTATATTTTTTGGCCAATGAATAAATGTTTAGATATTCGATTTCGAATTAATCGACGTTATCTAAACTAAATATGAGGCTATTCTTTTATTTTCACTATTATTTTTCAACTTACTTTATTTTATGGTCAATGATATAACAAACGATTTAAATATTTGATTTCAACAAATCGACATTATTTAAATCAATATGAGACCAATTTTCTTTTTATCGCTTTTCTTTATTTCTTTATGGTCAATGAAAGTTAAAAAATCATGATAGTCCATAAATCATGTTTAAAACTAGACCATTTATTTAATTAATATTTATTCGATTATTTAATTACTATTGCATTGCGATTTCAAAGTTAAAATTCATTACTTTCGAAAACCGTTTGGACGCATAAAATGACGCTCGACTTCTCATAGAATGATTCTAACATTGAATGGATTCTAAGATAGTTAAAGAGCCATATTTCGACGCCTTCAATTTTATCTCAAGCTCCAAAGGATCTGCCTTCCTTAGGACTAGGACTCGATCCGACGTAACCATTTAACCCTTATACTCTATTTTGCATTCACCCATAAGTCGAGTGCTTCACATCGCCATCAAACTAAGAAAACTAAAACAATTCTTTTAGATCCAAACCCTTGATCCAATATCAAGCGGTCTTAGGAAATAAAACATTTTACCAAATGCGAGAAGAATTGTATGCCACGAGCCTTAAGTGGTAGAAAGGAGGATAATGGGAATCATGTTACTCACTTCGATTATTTCGGCACTGAACATTTGGAAGGATCGATCGGAATAAACTACCCATAGTCTTTAGTGCAATTCGACTCCTAAATCCCTTTTTGAAAAAAGGGTAATAAAATCAACAACCTAGGATCAATCAAACTTTAATCTAAACCCCTTCTCTTAGCAAGTAGCTCATTAGGCATAAACATCCTTTCGCGTGTGACAACTTAGATGGTCCCCATCAAGTATGATGGATGTATGGGGTGATAATACCTCCCCCTTGCATAACCGGCTTCCGAACCCAGTCAATGATTCTGATGACCTGGTCTTTATCCCTTCTTCCCGGGTTTTATCTTTATTTTCCCTTTCCCTCTTTGGGAATAAATCAAATTTAGATGGCGACTCATAAGTCATCCTTTCCGCGACCGCATTCGCGAGGATCGTATTTTCTGAGGTATGACAGCTTGATGACTTTGCTAGGGACTGGTTCACCCCTATGCAAGTCAAGCCTAATCTAGGTTGTTCCACGTTTGTTTGGATGTTTACCTTTATGTATTACTTGCCTATTTCTACCGCTTTCAATATTATATCTTGTGGTTCCTTGATACGGTTGGATCGATACTTGGTTTGCAAAAGAAACTTGAGTGAAAGGTTCCATACCCGAGCCTTTGAGTATAAACATGAGTTAGGAAAGGTTGTGTAGTATTGGCTCCCGAAAGAAATGCGTTCATGGACGGTTGATACGAAGACCTCACTTGGAGTAGATTCTAGTGCGAATGTTGACAACCACCATATTTATGGAGCGGACGATCAGTGTTTTCATTAGGATCATCGACTCCAAGGACCTTAGAACCTTAAACTTTTTAGCCCAAACAAAAGGTAGATGGTTTCATAGTATAGGGCACCGAGGGGTTACTCTTATGTAGTTTGATACGAAAATCTCACTCAGAATAGAGTTTCTCAATGGAGTTGACTGACTGTCGAATTGTTGACACGTCCAACAAACAGTTGAGACAATTCCATAACTCTGAGACTTTTGTTTGAAGCCATGTGTCGAGGGTTGTGTAGTATGGGGGCACCGAGGGTCTCCCTTATGTAGTTCGATACGAAAACCTCACCCAAACGAGATTCATATGGGGGAGTCATTTAACTGTCATATTTATGGCGTGTCTAATGAATAACCATATGGGTTTATAACTTTGCGGTTCCTTTAAACTCTAGAGCTTAACTGTTGAGATCCTTGTGAGGAGAGCAATTTGAGTATCCTCCATCCGTACCTTGGACTTGTAAAGTCCTGATTTTATGAAACATCTATTCGCATATTATTTTCATATCATTGAATTTACATATCACTGCATACATCCAAGTTGCTCATGTTTATCTTTTCTCATCCTCAGATTTGTTGAGTCTCTGTCAAGCTGATTCCTAAACACAGATTCAGAACTGAAGCCAACATCGGAAGAAGAATGGAAAATCAGGAGCAACTTAACATAAAGGTTAGAGAAGACCTCGATGATTTGAAAGAAAACAAATATACTAATGGAAATGAAGCAAACATTGTTAGGTAGAGATGTTCAGTCTCAGAGGATTGTCATACCTCAAATCAATGTCACCCCGACCAATATCGTTTCCTAAGATGTTTATGAAAATCCTCGCTTTGCGTACCATGTTTCTGAATCTTCTGGAAAGTCCTTTGAGAAGCTTCAAAAGAGGAAGGAGGTTGAGACCAAAGTTGAAGATAAGGCTCCTCCACAAAGGAATGCTCGTCAGAATCAGACTCGCAATCCTAGGTCTAGAACTCAAATTGATCCTATTCCCATGAAATATTTTGAGCTATACCCTTACTTGGTGTAAACACCCTAAATTTGCCCTCACTAATTTCACACCATGGCTTGTGATCTTTCATGTTTGCATTAACATAAGCATACCACCTCATATTGCTTATTTGCTTCACTGCATAGTTCAATTTCATCTGCATCTAGGGTTTGTGATCTAAGCAATCCAAGAATCCATCTGAGCTATCTCAAAGGCCTTAAAGCTTTCCAAGAGGGTCCATGTGTGTTATACCATCATATTATGTCCCTCAGAGTTCATGGAAGTCAAGAGATCACAAGAACTGGCAAAGCATGGAAGCAGATCTAGGGTTTTCACTACATAGATGACCAAAATTAGGGTTTTGGTTTCAGAGGCCTCAACTCCAAATTTTTGGGCCATTCTTGTTTCTAATATTCTTAGGATGTTATAAGGATCATGTGTACCAATTTTGTTGAAGAAATTCATTGTGGAAGTCATCTGTTCACTGGGTAATTTCTTGAGTAAGTTAAGTCAAAATCAGGGCATCTGAGGCCCCCAACAATGGAACCAAAGGGTTATTTTCATCAAATTGAAGTTATATGATCTTTATTTGATCTTATAAGTGGTTGGAAGTTCACAAGATTGAAGAATTTTGAGCCATTTGAAAACTTGCCAAAAATGGAAATGACTTGTAATGGAAACTTTCCATTTTGGGAAAGTTTTTCAACCTCCTCTTTCTTGATCAAAAATGCTTCAAATGGAAAATTCTTGGTCATGAAAGTTGTATTAAGGATCTTCCCATTTTCAAAAAGTACAAGAACTCCTTCTAATTCATTATAGAACTCAAGTTATGATCCTTCAAAGTTGGCAAAAATCCTATAATTTTCAAGAATGCACCAAAGAGGGATTTTTGCAAAACCACTTGCCAAGGCCTCAAATGATTTCAAATGTGTACAAACACTTCATAACATGATCAAACAACATCAAAGACTCAGAATTGGCCCAAGAATTAGGTCATTTCATGCCTTGAAACACAAGAAACATCAAAGAGGGAAAATATGCAAAATCCTTGTAAACCCTAGCATCAAGTGTTCCAGCTGCAATCTTTCAATCCAAGGGCTCTCCATGAACTCAGCTGAGGCCAGACATGCCCAAATACAACTCTGACTCGTGCCCATGCTTGAGGTACAACCAATGTTGACTTTTTGCATTTTACACCATACCAATCAAACTGAGCCACACCAACTCCTCTGACTAATCACACTTGCTTATACTAACCCTAAGGAACACAAAGAACAGAACACACAAGCCTGAAACTCTCCATAGCTCAGATTACACAAAATCCCCTCAAAACTCCATCTCTTCGAATCTCTTAACTCAGCCAACCAAAATCCAAAATTCTTTCACCAATCATCTCCACATAACCCCAGAACCATTTCCCACCCCTCACATTGGCCTGAAACACCCTCTAACCAAAACATGATTTCAGCTTCCTCTGAACGTAAACTCATAAAACAGCCTACATAAACATGTTTCAAGCTTGCCAGAAGCACCAATGGGTTCATTGGACTGAAAAAGCACTAAAGAGGTGGCCATAAATCTCCAAAGTTTAAAGCTTTAACTCAGGTATACCTCAAGAACATTTTTTCCAGAAATGTTTTTTTTAAGTTCTTAGATGAATCTTCATGATGTGCTGATGATCCTGATGTGTTTATTTTGCAAAATGATTGAGTATTAAGCATGTATGAGTTCTCTGAAAGTTTTTGACCTAAGAATGTTTTGCTTCGATTTGCCCTTTTGATGCATGATAAATGTGTTTTGTTGGATGATTCTTGTTGTATGATGTTTGGAGGTTGATTCCGGTCATCTGAGTGTTGTTAGCCCTAATTGTGTGATTAAGGGAAGTTTGAATCTCAGCCTTTGGATGTGAGTTCCCGCGCGTGCTTGGAGGGTCCAGATGCGCCCAATTAACCCTAAACCTGATTAATTAATTTAATTAAATTGAATTAGCTGAGTTTGAATCTCAACCATTGGATTACGCGCGTTTTGCCCATTTAAACCTGGACCTTTGATTGTGCTGACCCCAAGTCAAGCTGACTTCTCCCCTGTGCCCTTGATTTTGTCAACTTGCAATCCTGACCATCCAAACTGCATACTTTTCATTTTATTTTTATTTATTTCTATTTTATTTTGTTTATTTATTTAAAAATAGCAAAAATCATTTTAAAAATCTGAAATTTTTTGTCATGTCTTTTATTAATTTTCAGAAACCAAAAATATTTTTATTTTTAATTTTTTTGCATTAAAAAAGTATTTTTAAATCATTTAAATGTTTTATTTAATTAATTAATTCATTTTAATTAATTAAAAATACATTTAAGTATTTAAAAATCACCAAAAAATTAGAGAGCATTCTAAGACATTTAGAAACATTTACAAACTCACCTTATAAATTTCTTTTTGGTTTTGATCATACTTTGAGATTTTTCAATGAATTAGGGTTCTTAAAAAGTTCATTTTTCTAACCCTAGCTTCAAAAATTTATAACCCTAGAACCAAGTTGAGTTTGTGAATGATTCTTTTTGCCTTGCTTTGTACATGCCCTCTAGCATCTAAAAAAATTTTGTTTCATTTTTATCTTGCATTTTCAAATTATTTGGCATTTTACATTGAGGATCACCCAAAAACCCTAGCAAACTTAGAAAATCCATAACTTCTTCTAGGTTTAGTTTCTGACCTCCCCCTTTGGATGGTAACCTAGTATAGGTTTAAGGTTCCATTTAGTGAATTTAAAATTTTTTATCTTGTGCATTGCTTCTGTTTTGGTCATGTGCATCTCATACATTCATAAAACCCTAATTTTACATGTTCATTTGACTTCATCTTGCATATGCATCCATACATGAACCTTCCATGATATTCCTTGCATTCATATGTCATCTTAGACATCTTAGGACATGTTAGAACCATGCTTGATCATTTCTTCATTCATTTTCCATGTTTTGCATTCATTTCATTTCATTAACTTTCATTTGTTTCAAACTTCAAAGCATGCTTCCATTTGCATCTCATCTTTGTATGATCATACATATGCATTTTGTATGTCTTTGCATCATCTTAAATGACATTCATATCATCTCATTTCATTTCATTTGCTTATGCTTTATACCTTATGCATCCATGCTAACACTTTCAGGTGGTAAGTCATTTTGAGAGGTGGATTTTCCTTCACCTCTCACTTCTTCTTATCTCTTTCATTTGCATTTTAATATGTCTTTGAAGTGAAATTGTTCACTTGTGTTCCATCTCTCTCACTTTCTTTCTTTAAGTTACTTATCTTCTTCAATGAAGTAAGTAACTTATTCATATTCTTCTTCCTCCATTCATCCGCTTCTTCCATTGGTGGCTTCCTTGAAGATCTTTCTCAAGCCTTACAAACCATAGGAACATCCAAGCATGATAATAATTAGGGTTGTGATTAGTCCCCCCTTAGTTTTTACCTTTGAGTCTCCTTGAGTCTCTCTTCTCATCTCAATAATCAGAGACTAGACTCTTAAAGTTTTAGGACTTTGGAATTAGGGTTATGCATGCATCCTTCTCTTAGGATGGAGTGTATAACTTTAATCATAAGTTTTAAACCTTTAATTTGTTTAAACCTCTTAATCAAATCACCTTAATAATCACTAAGACTTCATCTTGTAACTTGGGCCTTACATTAGGGTTCTAATTCTTCCTTTATGGTTAAGAAGGACTAACCCTAATGTTTAATGGACAAGTCCCCCTCAAGTTGTCTTACAAACCATAAAACTCATTTCTTAACCTCATCCTTAATTAAAATCCACTTAATAAAGGTTTTTATATAATGAATTTAGTCCCTAACCATGGATTAAGTTGAGGTATCTTCCTCAGCTTAAGTGTTCTCATCTATTATCCTTCTATTAGGATGGTGTAATGAGCCCACTAATCCGTGATTAGAGATTAAACTCATTACTTAACACTAAACAAAAACTCAAAAACATCTAAATAATCACAAGTAGGTTAATGATCTTAATCCTTCATCATCATCGCAATTAAGTTGAGATGCTTATCTCATACTTAAGTATTCTCATTATCCCTAATCAGGGAGGATATAATGAGTTTACAAGCCCTTGATTTAGGCTTAAGCTCATTAATTTATGCAAAACACCAAAAACAATAACAAAACTGAAAACACAAAAACAAACAATAATCGTCTCCTTCGGGATTCTTTTCTCATCACACTCATTCACAAACGAGAACTTGCTTCATCCGTCTAATGCAAGACAGTTAGCACTCGAGCCAGACGAGTCATACACTTGAGCATATGCAAGCAAGCAGTTCACAGTCAATTTTATCTTTCAGTCTCTTTGACTCGAACTACGGTGTTCTGACTTCCCCATTGTACGAGAGGATACATAGGCATAACTTAACTGTTATCGAACAAAAGTCTCTGTGTCTTCCCCCTCTTTCAGCATTCTTTTTAAGCCTCAGTTCCCGAGCATTCACCTTTTTGCACTGACACTTGTACATTTCTCTTCCAGTTTTTGCACACATATAGCACATATACTACCCCTTTAAACACAATCTTTTAAGCATGGATCCCGTCGAGTACAACGAACAATCTGGACGCTAATACCTTCCCAGGTTATAACCAACCCCCTTTTTCAGTTTCTCTGGTTCGCAACCGTTTTATCCATATCTTCCTAGGTTTATGCAGCATTACCTTTCCTTCGGGATAAAAATGCCTAGCTGGCGACTCTATTCAGTTCATCCCTTTCATTTCTCCTCTCGCCGACCGTTCGCGTCTGTACCCCACCTAACCAGGTGTCTTTTCGGGGGAGCGACAGCTTGGCGACTCTGCTGGGGAACTTTTTATTGCAACCAGGGCTTCTAGTTCTTTTTGTGGGTTTCTCCTAGCGCTTGTTTGATTTGTGTTTACGGGGGTGTTATGTGCTACTTGTGCTTATTTATTTATTGCTTTCTGTACAGCTTTATTTATTGCTTTCGTTTACAGTTTTATGCATTTCATACTGTCATTATCATCTGTGTTGGATCTATTGTTTCCTTGGTGGGAGGGATTGTTGAGTGATTAAGGTTCCATACCGGAGACCTGAGTGACACATAGGCTAGAGTGGCTTCATATTCTTTCCCATTCCATTTCAGTCTGGTGCGGGAATATGAAACACGGTTCAGACATGGGTTTCTTCTTGAGAACTTTGTGCTACGGATTTCCTGTAGTACTAGGGCTATCTAGGAAGCCTGCTAAGTCTGGGTGACCTTTTTATGACCTTCAGCATCTGAGGTGAATTAGTGGAGGATCCGTTATGGTTATTGTAAACATTGTACCTCCAGGTTAGAAGTGTTTACACTTCTCATAACTGATCCAAGTCTGAGGATCCTTGTTATAGAAAAATACATGTGAGGGGGTTGGGATGTTTATAGGTTTGCAGGAACCATCAGCCTCATCATACCCTGTTACTAGTTTTGTTTTAAGAATGCATCATTTTGGATAGTTCTTGTGAAACCCTGGACTTGTGACTTTTTATTTGAGTCCCCGCCTAGTTACTGGTTCTCTAGACCTTCATCCGGACTTATGAACACACATGGATCCTATCAAGGCAGATGATAGATCCAACACTTGAACACAAACCCTTTGCATATCATTCTGCATACATCATTTTGCATCATTTAACATTTGTCTATTTGTTTTACAGGGTATCCACATCTTATCTTTGGTTTGGTTTTGACCTATTCTGCTGCTCAGACTTCCTCAGTTATCTGCACCAGCACCTTCATCAGTTTGTCTTCATCAGAGACTCCTCTCTAGTTGTCTTCATCAGAGACCCTTCTTCAGCACCTCCTCCAGTTATCTTCATCAGTTTTCAGCAGTTACCTTCATCAAGGCTTCTCCTCAGTTTTCTTCGCCAGCATCCATTATTAGCATGGACACTTCCAGGAAGAGCAACATCACATACCACTTCTTTGAGCCCACTCTGATAGGCATCAGATAGATCCAATCTCTCATCACTCCTGATCATGTCCCATTATTCAGGGAACATTATGGAGGCATTATGGACATGATCATGGACCTGGATGCATCCCAGAGGAGCATGATCCACACTTGCTTACAATTTTATGATCCTCCTCTCAGATGTTTTACATTCCCTAATTTTCAGTTGGGACCTTTGCTAGAAGAATTTTCCATGATGTTAGGTGTCCCCATCAGGAGGGGGATTCCTTTCAACCCTGATATGGTTGCTCCCAAGAATGAAGATATAGCTAAGGCTTTGCACCTAGAGCCTACCCTCATTGATCAGAGCATGACCACCAAGGCTGGGTTCCAGGCCTTCACTTATACTTCTTGATCTCTCAGGCCACCATGCATGTTGCAGAAGGGAAGTAGGATGCTGTTTGTGCACTTCTAGCCCTCAACATATATGGAGTTATCTTGTTTGCAGACAAGCCAAAGTTTGTAAGCAAGAATGCTATTCACCTGTTCTTATTGAGGAACCCAGTTCCTACCCTGCTTGGACACTTTTACTACTCAGTGCACCAAAGGAATGAGAAGCAAAGAGGAAGATTGGTCAGATGATATGCACCCCTCTTCTACTGTTGGTTGTTAAGGCACTTGCCGAAGTCAGACACTTTCCTGAATCCTCATCAGCCAAGGAACTGGGCTAAGATTGATTGCCCTTACATTAGAAGACATTAGATGGTGCACTCAGAGTACCAAGGGCAAAGATATCATTACTAGCTGTGGGCAATATCCCAATGTACCCTTGATTGGAGTAAAAGGTTGCATCAAATACAACCCTTTGCTTTTCAAGAGACAATTAGGGTATGCTTTGGTACATCCCCCAAGAGGGAAAGATTTGACAGAAACCCTCTATTGTGACATCCAGCACAACTCTGCTATTGTCAGACAGACAGCCTCGGCCTGGGACAATATTCAGACTAAGGGGACAACTATCCTGGGCAAGTGCAACAACATAGCCTGAGCACAGTATCTTGACTGGTCTCGTGTCAGGGGACAAATCACCCGGATGCCATTCACCTTAGAGGATATACCTGGACCATCAGCAGTGCAGCCTGCAACCACTGTCAGTTTAGAGGAGTTTGAGAAGTTGAAGGAAAGGAATACTCAACTCTCTGAAGCCTTGAAAAAGACCCTCTGGGAGAGGAATGACAGCCATCTAGATAATGAGAGGTTAGAGAATCTCCGGATTGAGCACTTGATCAAGATTGAGAAGACGGATGACTACATCAGAAAGGTTAGAGCAGGGGAGTTAGTACTGAAGAATGCCTGTAGGAAGCTAAAACTCAGAAGGCCAGAGCTGAGCATTACTTAGAGGAGAGCCAGGCTAGGTGGATCAGGATCACTGAGGCGCGTGCATAGGAAGATCAAAGAACTCAAGCTAAGATAGAGCAACTGGAGGCTAGTGAGAAGAAGAATCAGGCAGCTTTGTTAGCAGCACAAAAGGAGATCTCTGAGTTGAAGCTCCGGGCGGGGTTGAAGAGATTAAAGGATTAGGATAAGCACAAGAAGTTGACCAGTACCATTGCCACCAGGAACCTCCTCATCAGGACCATTACAGAGCACCCAGTTGGCCAAGTGACTGAGGCTCTCCTGAAAGAAGTCAGAGAGGATGACTTTGGACTGGATGTTTGATTTCTTTGTATTTGTACCTCCTTTTGTTGTACTTTTTATTTTGTTGTTGAATTTTAACCCACCGTGGGGACTTTGTTGTAATCAAACTATGTATTTTCACATTTTTGTAATATATGATTTGTATTATTCTGTGGGCTTAATCTCTCTGCAACATCATCATTTCCTCGAGGTCTGGAAAGGTCAAAACCAAAGAATCAAACCGGATACCCTTGGAAGACAAATAGGCATCCTGCATTGCATACTAACATCATTTCTTTGTTTTGTAGGTTTTTGTTTTGTTGTTTCTCACTTTGTTGTGGTTTCAGGAAACATTGCTTGCAGAAGAATGTTCCCTGTCAATAGAGTGCACCAGTATCCGACAAGAAACAACCTTCCAGGATTACAAATGGATTAGGTTCAACAAGACTTGACTGAAGTGAGGGCCCAGATGGCCAATGAAAGGACAGAGACGAGGGCCCAAATGAATCAATTTATGACAGTGATGACTGGTTTGGCTCAGAGCCAGGAGAGACTGAGGGAGTTGGTTGAGAGACAAACTCCCGAGGAAAACTATCCAGGTACAGGGGGTACCAGTAACAACGATCACGTGCAGCCTCGCACTGATCCCCCAGAGTTTGGACCTCATCTAAACCCAGACATCAATGCTATAATAAACACCCAAGGTAACACTGGAGGGAGGGCCTTGCAAGAAGACCCTCAGGAAGAACATTTTACTGTGGTTGGGGTTGGGGACGAAGTTTACGATCGTCGGTTGGATGAAATTGTAGAGAAGCTAAGGTCTCTTGAATCCCAAAACTCTCTGGGTTTGGATGTCATGGACATGGGATTGGTGGAAGGGGTTAGAATTCCTCACAAATTCAAACCCCCTTGTTTTGAAAGATACAATGGCACATCCTGCCCACGTACCCATCTTTAGTCTTTCTTGGGGAAATTGAAAGCCTACACCATGGATGAGAAACTGTGGATGTTTTACTTTGAGTATAGCTTGAAAGGGGCATCCCAGGAATGGTATTCTCACTTGACGAGAGCCACAGTAAGGAATTGGAAAGACTTGGCACAAGCTTTCATTCGTCAATATAAGTATAATCTGGACATGGCTCCAAGCAGAACCCTTTTGATGGGAATGTCACAGTCTTCCCGTGAAAGCTTTAGAGAGTATGCCCAAAGGTGGAGGCAACTAGCTGCTGCCGTTCAACCCCCGATGTCAGAAAGGGAGATGGCAGACATGTTGTAAACACCCCAAATTTTCCCTCACTAAGTTCACACCATGGCTTGTGATCTTTTCATACTTGCATTAGTTTAAACATATCATTTCATGTTGCATTTTTTCTTCACTGCATTGATTCAAAGTCATCTGCATCTAGGGGTTGTGATCTGAGCAATCCATGGGCTATCTGAGCCACTCCAAAGGTCTTCAATCATCTCAAGAGGGTCCATGTATGTTTAAATATCATATTATATCCTCCCAAAATCAAGGAAGTCAGAAAATCACAAGAACTGAGAAAGGCATGAAAGTAGAGCCAAGTTTAACTATACAGATGACCTAAAATTAGGGTTTTGGTTTCAGAGGCCATAACTCCAAATTTTTTGGTCATTCTTGTTTCTATTGGTCTCTATATCTTATAAGGATCATTCATACCAATTATCATGAATAAATTCAATGGGGAAGGCATCTGATCAATAGATGACTTCTTGAACAAGTCAATGCAAAATCAGGGCATCTGAGGCCCCCAATCATCCAACCAAAGGGTCTTCTCCATAATTTTGGGTGTATATGATCTTTACTTGGTCTTAGAAGAGGTTAGAAGTTCACAAAATTGAGGAATTTCAAGCCATTTGCAAAGTTGCCATTTTGGGAAAGTGACTTGTAATGCAAACTTGCCATTTTGGGAAAGTTTTTCAACCTCCTCTTTTTGATTCAAAAATGCTTCAAATGAAAAATTCTTGGTCATGAAAGTTGTATATTGGATCATTCCCTTTTCAAAAAGTACAAGAACTTGATCTAATTCATCATAGAACTCAAGTTATGGCCTTGCAAAGTTGGGAAAAATCACAAAATTTCACTTATGTGCCAAAGAGGGAAACTTGCAAAAACTCATACCAAGGCAATTTGTGACCTCAAAGTGACTTCTAACCATTACACAAACATCATACATGACCTATAATTCAGAATTGCCCAAAGAATTCTCAAGTTTCATGCCTTGATGAGTTTTTGTGGCGTTTTGAGAGAGATTGAATGAGAGTGCTGCCGGAGAAGATGACCGGAACACTATTTCGGTCACCTGAGAGTCATTAGGGTTCAGATTAGGGCTTTAATCATAATTAGCATAGTTTGAATGTCAGCCGTCCAGATGCGCGCGGGGTCAATTCCCTCCAAACTGACTTTAAACCTCAGCCCTAGGATTAGCTGACTTTCTCTTTTTTTCTCATTTATTTAATATTTATTTAATTTATTTCCATTTTATTTGAACGAATTTTTAAAAATAGAAAATGACATTAAAAAAATTCTGAAATTTTTTATCCAAACCTTTATTAATTTTCAGAACCCAAAAATATTTTTATTTTTATTTTTTGCATTAAAAATTATTTTTAAATCATTTAAATGATTATTTTTAATTAGTTAATGGAAATTAATTAATTAAAAATACATTTAGGTATTTAAAACTCCCAAAAAAATTCAGAGAACATTTTCAAACATTTAGAAACATTTACAAACTCACAACACAAATTTCTTTTTGGTTTTGATCATACTTTGGCAATTTTCATTTGAATTAGGGTTCTTTAATTTGAATATTTTTAACCCTAACTTCAATAATTCATAACTTTTGATCCAAGTTGAGTTTGTGAATGGTTCTTTTTGCATTGTGTTATGCATCCTTTCAAGCATCTAAAAAAATTTTTGTTTCATTTTTATAATGCATTTTAAATTTGTTTAGCATTTTACCTTTAGGATCACCCTTTAAAACCTTAGAAACTTAGGAAAATCATAAGTCCTTTAGGGTTTAGCTTCTGACCTTCCCCTTTGGGCAGTGAACTTGTATAGGTTTAGGGTCCCTTTGATTCCATTTTCAATTTTTTATCTCATGTTTTGCTTCTGATTTTGAATTTTGCATTGCATCTTGTACATAAACACTAATCTTTGCCTTCATTTGCATTCATTCTTCATATGCTTGCATACATGAACTTGCCATGACTTTTTGTACATCCAAATGACATATGAAACATCTTAGGACATATTAGAATCATGTTTTATCGTTGCATCATTCATTTTCCATGCTTTTGCTTTCATTTTGATGACATATGCATTCATGGACTTTCATGCCTCCTTTCATGTCTCATTTGCATCTTCATTACTTGTATGATCATCCACATCTCTTGGTATGCTTTTGCATCATCCAATAGCATCATTTGCATCATGAATATGCTTCTGATTTTGGTTTGCATCCTTGCATTCATTTCATTTTCTTTTCATTTCATTTCCTTTGCTAACTTTTCAGGTGGTAAGTATTTGAGAAGTGAATTTGCCTTCACTTCTCATAATCTCTTATCATCCCTTTTATGCATCCATTGCTGCATTTTACTTTTGTATTTGAGTGAGCTTGCTCATTCATGCCCCTTCCTCACCATATTTCTTCAAGCAACTTATCTTCTTAAGTGAAGTAAGTTGTCTTTCTTCTTGCTGCTTCTTTTCCTTCCATCCTGCTTCTTCCTTGGTGGCTCTCTTGGAGATCTTCTTGCAAGCTTCACAAACCCTAGGAACACCCAAGCATGATCACAATTAGGGTTTGATTAGTCCCCCCATTAGTTTTACCTTTGTGTCATCTTTGAGTCTTCTCTTCTCATCTCTTAATCAAGGACTAAACCTTAAAGGTTTTAAGGCTTTGTGATTAAGGTTATGCCTGTATCCTTCTATTAGGATGGAGTGTATAACTTTAATCCTAAGTGTTAAACCTTTAATGTGTTTAAACCCTTTAATAAATTCACCTAATAATCACTAAAACATCAAGTTTGTAACTTGGGCCTTGCATTAGGGTTCTAATTCTTCCTTAATTGGTTAAGAAGGACTAACCATAATGTTAATGGACAAGTCCCCCTCAAGTTGTCTTACAAACCATAAAATTCACTTCTTAATCTTACCATTAACTAAAATCCACATTAATAATGACCTTTTTTTGTCATGAGGTTAATCCCTAATCATGGATTAAGTTGTGAAGCCTCTCTCAACTTAAATGTTCTCATCTATTATCCTTCTATTAGGATAGTGTAATGAGTCCATTAAATCCTTGATTATGGCTTAAACTCATTACTTAACACTAAACAAAAAACAACAAAAACATCTAAATAAATACAAATAGGTTAATGATCTTAATCCTACATCATAGTGATTCAGTGTCAGGTGCTTACTTCATACTTAAGGTATTCTCATTACCCCTAATCAGAGGGAGGATGTGATGAGTTTACTAACCCTTGGTTTAGGCTTAAGCTCATTTTCTTATGGCAAACTCCAAAAGCAATAAAAGACTGAAGACACCAAAAACAAACAATAATCGTCTCCTTCAGGATTCTTTTCTCACCTCATTCATTCATAAACGAGAACTAGCTTCTTCCGTCTAATGCAAGACAGTTTGCACCTGAGCCAGACAGGTCATACACTTGAGCATAGATAAGTAAGCAGTTCACAAGTTAATTTATCTTTCAGTCTCTTTGAGTCGAACTACGGTGTTCTGACTTCCTCATTGCACGAGAGGATACGTAGGCATAACTTAACAGTTATCGAACAAAAGTCTCTGTATATTCCTGATCAGTGATATTTAGTGGTAATGTTCGAGCCGGTTTTCAGCGTCTTTTGAGTCTAATTTGGTTTGTTTGTAGTATCTCGTTCATGTTTTGTCATAGTTTTCTCAATATTGCGTGAAAGTTAGTTTTAATCGTTTTTACTTTGTTTTTATCCGTGGAATGGGTTATGTGGTTGTTTTCTTTGTTGTGTTTCAGGTAAATATGTAATCGGTTGTTCGAGGCGTCCGAGAGATGATCCAAGCATGGAAAAACGACAGAAAAATGGAATTTCAGAGGCACAACACGGGTGCCAGTGTTACACAACACGGCCCGTGTTGTGAATACCAGAAGAAACTGAGATTTGCAAAGAAAAAGAAAAAGTCAGAGTTGTGACACGGGTGCCCGTGTTGTACAACACGGCCCGTGTCGTGTCAGCTAGTGAAGAAGAGGTTTTGTGGTGAACCAGAGGCACAACACGGGTGCCCGTGTTACACAACACGGCCCGTGTTGTGAAGACCAGAGAAAGATCTTATGTTTTGCTGCTTCAAGGGTATTCCGGACTTTTCGCGGTGTTTTTGAAGACTGATTTATATTTGACAATTATTACTGTTAGAGACACTTTTTTGATTTTGGGATTTTGGGATTGAACGAATACGGGAGAAGGAGGATTGATCAAGAGCGGAAGCGATTGACGATCCAACGAATCTGACGTTAATTGTAATGTCTCAATTTTCTTGCTCTGTTTTTATTTCCAGTATGAACATGAGTGGCTAAACCCCCCAATGCCAGGGGGGTGTCCCTGATTTGCTTTATGTAATGACTATTTGAATTCTTCAATTTGGGATTATGTTTTTAATTTCGTTTCTTTATTTTATTGCAACGTCCTTAACGCTTTATCTTTGTTGGAAAATGGGATAATTGATCGTGGTTAGGATTTGGTCTGACCAACCATCCTAACCTTGTTGCATAAATTTTATCGCGATAAATATTACTGAGGAATTGGGATATTTTTGTGAAAACCTTTTTATGTCAGAATTATTGCTTGATATTATTCTTTGACCGTTGAGGAATCAAAGTCAATGAAGGATACCAAAGGTTTTTCTTTCAAGGAATTTAGGAAAAACATTATAGACTTAGGAAAGACACTTTCTAAAGCATATCTCTAAAATTAAGGAACATTTGAGTCATTGCACTGCGAATCATACACCGTCCCTGGCATTACTTTCATATTAGTGAAATTATTTGTTTTAGTACGTTTTATTCTCTTTAGTTTATTTAATTTAATTCCAAACTTTTAAACCATGAATTTTGTCCAATTGAGATTAATAACTAAAAACTTATTTTCGTACGCAGTCCTTGAGATCAATATTTGGGGTTAATCCCTTCTATTACTACATCGGTAAAAATAGTACACTTACTATTTTCTGATCAATTCCCCCTCTTTCTCTGCACTGACACTTCTCTTGTTCACTTCATAATTTCCTTTGCACTGATACTTGCATTCCTTTCCAGCTTTTGCACACAAAATAGCACTGACTCTACCCCTTTTAAGACGAAATCTTTCAAGCGTGGATCCCGTCGAGTACGACGGACAATCTGGGTGCTAATACCTTCCCAGGTTGTAACCAACCCCCTTTCTCAGTTTCTCTGGTTCGCAACCGTCTTATCCATCTTTTCTTAGGTTTATGCAGCATTACCTTTCCTTCGGGATAAAAATGCCTAGCTGGCGACTCTTTTCAGTTCACCCTTGTGTTCTCTCTTTCGCCGACCGTTCGCGTCTGTACCCCTATTTGACCTGGTTTTATTTGGTGGGAGCGACAACTTGGTGACTCTGCTGGGGAACCTTATACTGCAACCAGGGCTTATGGTTCTTTTTGTGGGTTCCTCCTAGCGCTTGTTTGTTTTGTGTTTACTGGAGTGTTATGTGCTATGTGTGTTTATTTATTTTTCTTTATTTATTGCTTTATGTAGAGTTTTATTTATTGCTTTCTTTACAGTCTTATACATGTTTCATATTGTCATTGTCACTATGATGGATCTGGTTTGCTGTTTTGATGGGTGGGGTTCCATTGAGAGTTTAAGGTCCTATACCTGGGACCTGAGTGACACCTAGGCTAGAGTGGTTCATGTTCTTTCCCATTCCATTTCGGTCTGGTGCCGGAATATGAAACACGATTCAGATGTGGGTTCCTTTTTGAGAACTCTGTGCTACAGATTTCCTGTAGTGCTAGGGCTATCTGGGAAGCCTGCTAAGTCTGGATGACCTTTTTTATGACCTTCAGAAGCTGAGGTGAATTAGAGGAGGATCTTTTATGGTTATTGTAAACACTGTACCTCCAGGTTAGAAGTGTTTACACTTCTCATAACTGATCCAAGTCTGAGGATCCTTGTTCTAGAACATTATCTGTGAGGGGGTTGGGCTGTTTACAGGTTTGCAGGAACCCTTGGCCACATCATACCCTGTTACTGTATTGTTTAAGAATACTTCACTTTGGACAGTTCTTGTGATTAACCCCAGACATGTGACTCTTTATTTGAGTCCCCCACCCTGGTTACTAGATTTTCGAGCCTTCATCTGGACTTTCGAACATACATAGGCCTTATGTCAAGACAGATAATCAGATCCAGCTTGATCACAAACCCTTGCATATCATTTGCATATATCATCATTGCATCATTTAACATTTGTTTATTTGCTTTTTAGGGTATCCATTTCATTGTATCTTGGTTTTGGTTTTGACCCCTTCTTCTGCATAGGCCTCTACTTCAGTTGTCTTCATCAGTTGTCTACTTCAGTTATCTCCATCCTCACCAGCATCAGTTCACTAGTGGTCCACCTTCAGCATCTCAGTCTGTGATCTTCATCAACACTTATCTTCAGTTTCTTCAGCAGCACTGATGACTACTCCTAGGAAGAGCAACATATCCTACCACTTCTTTGAGCCCGTGTTGACTGGTATCAGGCAGGTCCAGTCACTTATCACACTTGAACACATCCCACTGTTTAGAGAGAACTATGGAGGTATCTTGGATATGGTTATGGACCTTGATCATTCTCAGAGGAGCATGATGCACACATGCTTACAGTTTTATGACCCACCACTGAGATGCTTCACATTTCCAAACTTCCAGTTAGGGCCTCCACTGGAAGAGTTTTTGTTATTGATTGGAGTACCTATCAGGGGTGGAATCCCCTTCAACCCAGAGATGACTGCTCCCAGAAATGAAGAGATAGCAAGGGCACTGTACTTGGAGCCTGCCCTTATTAAGCAGAGTTTGACAACAAAAGTTGGGATTCCTGGTTTGCATTTGGACTTCTAGATTTCTCAGGCCATCCTGAAGGTTTCATTGGGAGAGTGGAGGACAGTCTGTGCATTATTAGCCCTCAGCATATATGGGGCTATACTGTTTGCAGATGAGCCCAAATTTGTCAGCAAGAATGCCATCCATCTGTTTCTTCTAAAAAACCCAGTACCTACATTGCTAGGAGATTTTTACTGTAACGCCCCGAAAATATATATTTAATTATTTAATCATTTATTTAATTAATTTAGAAAAATTGGAGGGTTTGGATTATTTTGAGAATTTTGGAGAAAATGAGTATTTTTATATAATAAAGATAAATAGTGTTTTATTATGCTATTTTATTATTATTATTAAAAATATATTAAAGAAAAGGGTAAGGTGGTCTTTTTGTGAAATTATGAGGGTAAAGTGGGAAAAGGCTAAACTGGGATAATATATCCAAAGAAGAGAATACGATCAGTTTCTCATATTTTGTTTTCTATCGTGTTTGGGAAGTGCTCTGAAGAAAGGAGAAGCTCAGAGTCAGGAGGCTGTGGAGAACCCCAGAGAAGAGTGTAAAGCGCCAAAATTCTCTAAGGTATGGGGAGTTTTCATAATCTATGATAAATGTTTAGGAATTGGAATATGAATGGATTAGAAAGGTATGAGTTTTTGGGGTTTTTGGGGTTTTGAGTTAGGTTGAGTTTTATGAGAAATCTTGATGAATTAGAGTGATTGGAATGAGTTATAATCATATATTGTTTGTATAATTGCTGTATTGATGTTGTTGAGGTTTAATTGATGTTTTTGAATGGTTTTTGAGTGTTATGATGTGAAACCCGTAATGGGTAAGTGGTAACATGGTTGTCTTTAGGCTTCCATTGATAAATACCTTTAGGCACTAGAAATCTTCTAAATTTGCATTTTTCAATGGTATGGCCAGCATGACAACAATAATGACAAACACTACGATAATGTTGTTGTTTATTATTGGTCCTTAAATCCTTTGGAACAAAAGAATATTTTGCATATGGAGGATTTAATGACTTTTTGAACAACCTAGTATCAATGGCATAAGTAATCTTAGGTTGCAAAGCTTTTTCCAATTTGACTTTAAGAGAAATAACCTCTTGTTGCCAAATGTGACATGCTTCACAATGCCTTATTTTACTACAACCATAAATATCAATAACTTTTGAATTTTCTGCAATGCTAGCTTTCAAGTACTCTAAATCTTTTTCAGCATGTTGTACTTTACCTTCCAAGTATGAAAAAATTTGTTTATCAGAAAATAATCTTTTAAATGCTTCTATAGCTTCATTATGCAGTTTTTCAAAAGCTATTTTCAATTCATAAAAGGACATAGAAGAGAAATTGTTATAATAAGCTTGTTTTACCTTTTTATCATCACTTTTCTTCTTGTGGTGGGACTGATTTTTGATGTGAGCCATAAGACACAAATTTGCGGTTTCATCGCTATCACTTGAGCATTGTGTACTTGATGAATCACTATCACTTTCCCAAACAATGTAAGCTCTTCTTTGCTTATTATACCTTTTTGGTGGAACTTTTCCTTTATCCTTTTTCTTTAAAGGAAAATCCGTCTTATAATGTCCGAACTTGCCACAATTAAAACAAGACCCTCTTTCTCTATTCTTCTTAATCTCTTCCTGTTTTGAATATATAGATTGTCTTCTAAACTTTATGAGATTTTTGTCGGATTGCTTGATTCCATTCTTTCGAATGAATCTATTATATCTCCTAACAAAAAGTCCCATTTCTTCGTCACCGGAGTCTTTGTCACTACTTGACTCATTGTTGCTTAGCTCTTTTTGTGAGGACTTTGAGTTAGAAGCCACAAGAGCTATAGGCCTCTTCTCACCCTCTTTGTCTTTATTCTTCTCCTTTCCCTTTTTACTTTTGTTCTCAAACTTTTCTAGACTTTCCAGTTCTTGTTGATGTTCCTCCAGCTTTCACAACAAAGTAGTCATTGTGAGTGTCGTTAGATCGTTGGCTTCCTTGATAGCTGTTACTTTAGGTTGCCATTCCCTGCTAAGACATCTCAGAATTTTATTAGTAGCAATTTCATTGGAAACAGGTTTTCCAAGTGCATTCAAATGATTAATGAGATGAACAAATCTCTTTTGCATGTCGGGAATAGATTCTCCTTGATTCATGCGAAAGAGTTCGAACTCTTGATTAAGTGTGTTAATGCGGGACTGTTTTACTTCAGTTGTAACTTCATGTGCAATTTCTAAAGCGTCCCACATTTCTTTAGCTGTCGAGCAATGGGATACTCGATAATACTCATCTGCACTAAGTGCTGAAATTAGCATATTTCGAGCTCTCCAATCACTTGACCACTTTTTCTCATCTTTCTCATTCCAATCATCTTCTGGTTTAGGTACTATGGCACTTGCCTCATTCATCATGGTAATTTGAAAAGGACCATTTTGAATGGCAGTCCATACGTGCCTATCCACAGAATTTATGTGAACTCGCAGGCAGTCTTTCCAGTAGCCATAATTTTCACCATTGAAAACAGGAGCTCTATTAGACGCCCCCTTTGGTTCAGAATCCATAACGTTACAGGCAGCCACAAAGCACCAGCGAACCGGTGCTCTGATACCACTTGTTAGACGTTGTGGCTAGTGATCTAGAGGGGGGTGAATGGATCACCTCCTTGTTTACAAGGATTTAATAGATTTTTCAAAGATTAACGGAAACAACGGTCCCAAATATACTAGCGTCTATTCTGGACCAGCCACTAGAAGACCGAACATGTGATAACGTGTTGGATTTACAATTGAGATGATAAAGGTTTAAACACACAAGCTGTAAAACAGTTGAATGCACCTATCACAAAAGCTATTTCCAATGAATCAAAAACGATTAAAAACGTAAATAGAGATGGAGAAGGAATACAATACGCAGAGATTTGGTAAGGAAGTTCCCCACGTTCGTCCTCGCATGTGGGTACGTCTCCCTCTCAATTTCAAACTGAAATTGAGAACTTTTATATCAATATTGCTGAAATTATCGTTAACAAGGTTGCTATACAAACACCAGAAATCTATACACCTAGATCTTCCTATTGTATCAACCTTCACTTGATCTGAGCCAAATCAAGATTCCCTGCAAGTAATACAAACAATTCACCGGTTCTACGATCTATTTGCGAAATCTCCCAATTTCCAAATCTTACGCTGCGGCTGAATCTGTCTTGTAAACGTAACTAACAAAACCTCAAGAACACGCCCGTTCTTGAAGGAAAACCCAGCTGGTTTTTCCTTGAAACCTTCTATCACTGTTCAACTCAGTTGGATCTCCGGTCGTACCACTGAATGTTATCTCATAAACCTTCTATTCACAGAACAACACTTAATTCCTTGTTAATGTTCTTGAATTAAGGTATTTGAGATGATGATGAAGATGAATTTGATTCTAGGTTTCAATCCTGCTCAACATTGAATTTTTCACACTCAAAATTCCTTTTCTTGATGTATTCTTCAATGATGCTTGACTGTGAAATTCGTATGCAATTTCTGTGTTTTTGCTGCAATAACAGAAACAACAACATATACTATGCAGATTTTGTTAGAAGTAAAAACAGAAAAATGAATCGATTCAAGACACGAATGAATCGATACATAATGGTATTTATACTATTATGTATCAATACATATTATCATGAATCGATACATACTGAATAGATGAACAAAAACAGAGAAATAAACAAACAATGAATCGATGCATGTTTGTATGTGTCGATACATAGAAGAAATTCCAGAACCATTCTTACAACATGAATCGATGCATGATGGAATGAATCGATTCATTTTGCGAATTTTCAGAATCATTTCTACAGCATGAATCGATGCATGATGGAATGAATCGATTCATTTTGCGTATTTTCAGAAAACAAAGACATTATTAAAAATGAGACAAGAGATATAAAGGCTAGCATTTTGTCTTAATATGAAGCATATGATAAAAGCACAAACACCTAAAATTTATAATCATACAAAACTAGAGTTGCTCACAAACTCCCCCTTTTTGATGATGACAAATTTTTGAAGTGTGAGAACCACTCCCCCTGAGTTTGTGCATGCCTGTCATTTTTCACACTCGCCTTTCTCCCCCTTTGTCAACATCAAGAAAGAATGCATAGGTGAAGCAAAAATTCAGCAATACCAAGATATATAAACAGAATTCACTCACAAAGAATGAAATATAAAGGGCAAAACAAATTAGGCAAAAGCATCAAATAATCATAGGCAGTGAAATTGTCAAATAGAGTTGCGAATTACAGAAACAAACCAAACCATACAATGTTTAAACAGAAAATGCAAAGAAACTTAAGCAAGAAACATTGATGTTATGCAAAATGAAATGCAACCTCAATGAGGAAAGTGGCCACAACAGGACTCCGCATCATCTCTATCGGGGTCTCGGAAACTTGGAGGAGGAGGTGGAGGAGGCATTTCATCAGGATTCTGCCCCATGAAGGCGTAACGTCTGAACCGTCTCTGAACCTCTGTGCTTTGAAATCTTTCCATAATCCCCGGATGCGAACAACAATCATCCATGAAACCAGACATCTCATTGTAGAAAACTTGATGCCACTTAACCAAGTCGGTATGCCATGAATGTTGATTATGATACATCCTTGTGTGTTCATCATGCCATTCTTGGTGCTCTTTATGCCATTCCGTTTGTTGGACATGCCACGCATGGGCCTCTTCTTGCCGGGCATTGTTTGCAATCTCCATTTGCTCAAACATTTGAGTAAGATATGCCAGAGCAGTAGTAGATGAAGTAGGTGGAACCGATGAAGGAGCCGGCTCATAGTTAGTAGGAGACCACCTTTGTGGCACCCACTCACCCCAAGCAGTGTTGGCATTCGCGTCAGGAGGATTTTCTGCATCCTCCATATCTTCATCTGCTTGTTCTTCAACATAAATTTGTTCAGAAAGAACATCAAAGTTGTAGATTCTGGTTCGAGTGCTGCGTTCAAAGAAGTAATAGCAGCAATGCTCGATGTCCCATCTATATCCCATGTGAGAGAGTGTAGCATTGTTGAATTCTTGAACACTAGAAGAAGATAAGAGAGGCACAGGAGGGAAAACCACTTTCCAAAACTTAAGGATCCGCATAATCTATGCGGCATATGCAAGAGTGATGTTTTTTTGAACTATTCCGCGTAAGAAAGATACTCTTTACAAAGTAATTTAGCCAATTCAATGGGATCTTCTTCTGCAGAATGTACAAAAGATGGATGTCCGACTTATCCAATCGAGAGTGCCCATCGGACCTTGGACGCAAGATATGTGAAAGAATCCAATGCAGAATTCTTGGAACGCTTTAAATCATACCAGAAGTCAGATGCTCATCATCACCAAGAGGTCTTTCCAATTTTGAAATGGATGCACAATATTCCTTCATATTAAACTGTGTCTCAAAGTTCTGATCATGCCACATCTGCAACTCAGGCAACAGAGATGGCAGTTTGAACACTTTGGGCCAATCATCAGCCTCAAAATGGTAAGTTCTGGTTCCAATAGAACATTTAAACATGTAACCTTTACCAGTTTTCACACCAGCATAAAACGCACATATAAAGTCCCCATGGTAATCATCATTAGCAGTTAAAAAGGACCCCAGATTTTGTGCATCGATTAACTCATCAACTTCTTCTAAACAAAGAGTACGTACATCACTAGTATTGAAAACATGTGGTTTCATGACTAACCTCGACTTAAAAGAAACCTCAAACTCTTCAACAATGCAGGATGAAGAATGGAAGCCCCAGATGGAGGAATTTCTGGAACAAAAGGAGCTTGATGGGTAGACTCAACAGGTTCTTTGCCTTTACGTTTTCCTTTTTCTCTAGGAAGCATTACTCTTGGAGGCATAATGATGAGATTAGGGTTTTGAGAGAAGAGGGGTTTTGTGGTAGTTAGGGTTTAGAAACGAAAATGATGCAAATGGGATGATGAGGAAGACAGAATGGAGTTTTATAACTGATGGACATGTCATAGCAGTTGCTGATGTGTCGATTCATAAGAAATAAACTGAATTTAAAACAGTATGCGTCGATTCATGACCTTATGAATCGATTCATTTGACGAATTTTTTTTGAAATTCAGGTTGCTATGTATCGATACAAACCACGAATGTATCGATACATACTGTAACTATTTTGAAAGATTTAAAAGAAAATGAACATGAATCGATTCAATATGGCTATGATCGATTCATAATGCGAACTATTTGAAATTCAAGTGGCTATGTATCGATACAAGCCACGAATGTATCGATTCATACTGTAACAATTTTGAGAGAATTAAAAGAAAGTGAACTTGAATCGATACAAGATGGTTGGGATTGATACATACTGTAATAATTTTTCAGTGATAAAAGAAATTTAGCATGAATTGACAACAAAAATGAATATGCAAAACAAACATTATGCAGAATGCAGAATGAATCATAACATTGTATGGATGCTTAAGAATACTTTACAAACAAAATATCAACGCTCAAACATTAATATGTAAAGAAGTACATGTAATCGAGAAATAATTGCTCAAACATACATTGATCACACAATATAAACAAAGTGAAGAGAGGAACAATATTACCTCTGTCATAGTATTCTCATGAGGTACGAGTGAAGACTACATTCAGAACTTAGTAAACACGATGAGATAAATAGAAACTACATCAAACAAACTTAAGACACCAATGCGGAGAGATCAAGAATCCCTAATTCGCGACGAATGTTGAAGAATGGTTCAGTTGCCAAAGGTTTAGTGAAAATGTCAGCAAGTTGATTTTTAGTATCAACATGCTCAAAAACAACATCTCCTTTTTCAACATGATCGCGAAGGAAGTGATGTCTAATCTCTATATGTTTGGTGCGTGAGTGTAAAACATGATTCTTAGTGAGATTAATGGCACTAGTGTTGTCACACTTAATTGGAATGCATTTAAGTTCAATGTCAAAATCTTTTAGTTGTTGTCTTAGCCACAAAATTTGAGCGCAACAGCTACCGGCTGCAACATACTCAGCCTCTGCAGTAGACAAAGCTACGGATACTTGCTTTTTACTATGCCAACTTATTAACGAATTTGAAAACAGATGACATGTACCACTAGTGCTTTTCCTATCTGATTTGCAACCAGCAAAATTAGAATCAGAGTAACCTACTAAGCTGCAATCGCACCCTTTGGAATACCAAAGCCCATATTTAGGTGTTCCATCAAGATACCTAAATATACGCTTGACTGATTTTAAGTGAGATTCCTTAGGATTTGATTGATATCGTGCACACATACACACACTAAACATGATGTATGGTCTAGAAGCAGTAAGATACAAGAGAGACCCAATCATACCTCTATACCTTTTGACATCAACACACTTACCATGTTCATCTTTGTCCAAGTTTCCGTTGGTAGGCATGGGAGTGTAAAATTGGTTTTGTATTATTCATTCCAAAACGCTTGAGCAGCTCTGTGCAGTATTTTGTTTGACATACTGTTGTACCTTCATCGAGTTTCTTTATTTGGAGGCCTAAGAAGTAGGTAAACTCCCCCATGAGACTCATCTCAAATTCACCCTGCATAACATTAGAAAATTCTTCGACCAAGTGTATGTTAGTTGAACCAAAAATTATATCGTCTACATAAACTTGAACTAAAAGAATGTGCTTTACTTTGTGTTTAATGAAGAGTGTATTATCCACTTTACCTCTAGAATATCCATGATCAAGTAGAAATTTGCTAAGTCTTTCGTACCACACACGGGGTTCTTGCTTAAGACCATATAAAGCACGCTTTAATTTGTAAACATGATCTAGATATTCTGAATTTTCAAAACCGGGAGGTTGTGAAACATATACAACTTCATTTATGACACCATTTAAAAACGCACTCTTTACGTCCATTTGGTAAAGCTTGAAATTCATAGAACACGCATAAGCAAGCAAAAGACGTATAGCTTCAAGGCGAGCCACTGAAGCATAAGTCTCCTCATAATCTATGCCCTCCTCTTGGTTATACCCTTGTGCTACCAAGCGTGCCTTGTTTCTAGTTATCACTCCGCTTTCATCAAGTTTATTCCTAAATACCCATTTAGTACCTATGATATGATGATCTCGCGGACGAGGGACAAGTTCCCAAACGTCATTTATTTTAAATTGATTAAGCTCTTGTTGCATGGCCATTAGCCAAAATTCATCAATCAAGGCCTCTTTAGCATTTTTAGGTTCCACTTGTGATACAAAAGTGAAGTGAGAACAAAAGTTACTTATCTTAGAACAAGTCAACACTCCCTTTGAAATATCTCCCAATATATTGTCTATAGGGTGGTCTTTAGAGGATTTCCAAGCTGGTGGAAAGTCCTTCACTTCAGATGTTCCTTCCTCTTTATCTTTTTCATGACTAGTATCTTCCTCCTTCTCAATTTCAGCCGTTTCAGATTGATCAATTTCCGGACCAGCTTCTTTGAGTATGTCTTCTGTAGATACACCTGCATCATCAAAAGAGATACCTTTTCCGACAATTTTTGGGTAAGACTCATCAAAAGAAACATGGACAGATTCTTCAACAGAAAGTAAACGCCTATTATACACTCTATATGCTTTGCTTGATTGAGAGTATCCAAGAAAAATACCTTCATCAGCTTTGGCATCAAACTTCCCAAGATTTTCCTTACCATTATTTAAAACAAAACATTTACAACCGAACACATGAAGATGAGACAAGTTTGGCTTTCTACCTTTTAAAATTTCATAAGGAGTTTTATTCAAAATAGGACGAATTAAAATCATGTTCAGAACATAACAAGCTGTGCTAATTGCATCAGCCCAAAAGTATTTTGGTAATCCACCCTCATTGAGCATTGTTCTTGCCAATTCCTCTAAAACTCGATTTTTGCACTCCACAACACCATTTTGTTGCAGAGTTCGAGGAGATGAAAAGTTGTGCTCAATGCCAAACTTGTCACAATACTTATCAAAGAGATGGTTTTGAAATTCACCTCCATGATCGCTTCAGATTGTAACTATTTTGGAATTCATTTTGTTTTGGGACAGCTTTGCAAAACTTTTAAAAGCAGAAAAAGTTTCATCTTTGCTATGAAGGAATATAGTCCAAGTGAATCTAGAGTAGTCATCTACTATTACGAAACCATAATAGTTTCCACCTAAGATCTTTGTCCTAGATGGTCCAAAGAGGTCCATATGGAGAAGCTCAAGGGGTCTTGAAGTTGGAATTATGTTTTTAGATTTAAATGAGACCCTTGTTTGTTTCCCCATTTGGCAAGCATCACATAGGTGGTCTTTTGAAAATTTTATTTTTGGAAGACCTACTACTAGATCCTTGGATACGACCTTATTAAGAAAATCGAAATTAACATGCGCTAAGCGTCTATGCCACAGCCATGAATCATCATTTAGGGCAACTAGACATTTAGTGCTTGTTAAAGATACACTCAAAAGATCAAGCATATATATGTTGTTTACTCTTACACCCTTAAACACAACATTTTGTTCGGTATGCTCAATTTTGCAACAAGTTTTTGTGAAAGAAACTTTATAACCTTTTTCGCATAATTGACTTATACTCAACAAATTGTGTTTAAGTCCCTCTACAAGACGGACATCAGAAATAGTAGTGGTAGAGGGATTACCTACACTACCTTTACCAAGTATAACTCCTTTGTTTTTGTCTCCATAAGTAACATACCCCTTCTTCTTTGCTTTGAAGTCAATAAAAAGTGATATGTCACCCGTCATATGCCTTGAACACCCGCTGTCCAGAAACCATCTTCTTTCCACGGATGCAAGACACTCATCCTACAATATCAAAAGAGAGGTAGGTACCCAATTTTCATTGGGTCCAAGTGGGTAAGTGGTAACATGGTTGTCTTTAGGCTTCCATTGATAAATACCTTTAGGCACTAGAAATCTTCTAAATTTTCATTTTTCAATGGTATGGCCAGCATGACAACAATAATGACAAACACTACGATAATGTTGTTGTTTATGATTGGTCCTTAAATCCTTTGGAACAAAAGAATATTTTGCATATGGAGGATTTAATGAATTTTTGAACAACCTAGTATCAATGGCATAAGTAATCTTAGGTTGCAAAGCTTTTTCCAATTTGACTTTAAGAGAAATAACCTCTTCGTCACCGGAGTCTTCGTCACTACTTGACTCATTGTTGCTTAGCTCTTTTTGTGAGGACTTTGAGTTAGAAGCCACAAGAGCTATATGCCTCTTCTCACCCTCTTTGTCTTTATTCTTCTCCTTTCCCTTTTTACTTTTGTTCTCAAACTTTTCTAGACTTTCCAGTTCTTGCTGATGTTCCTCCAGCTTTCCAAACAAAGTAGTCATTATGAGTGTCGTTAGATCGTTGGCTTCCTTGATAGCTGTTACTTTAGGTTGCCATTGCCTACTAAGACATCTCAGAATTTTATTAGTAGCAATTTCATTGGAAACAGGTTTTCCAAGTGCATTCAAACGATTAATGAGATGAACAAATCTCTTTTGCATGTCGGGAATAGATTCTCCTTGTTTCATGCGAAAGAGTTCGAACTCTTGATTAAGTGTGTTAATGCGGGACTGTTTTACTTCAGTTGTAACTTCATGTGCAATTTTTAAAGCGTCCCACATTTCTTTAGCTGTCGAGCAATGGGATACTCCATAATACTCATCTGCACTAAGTGCTGAAATTAGCATATTTCGAGCTCTCCAATCACTTGACCACTTTTTCTCATCTTTCTCATCCCAATCATCTTCTAGTTTAGGTACTATGGCACCTGCCTCATTCATCATGGTAATTTGAAAAGGACCATTTTGAATGGCAGTCCATACGCGCCTATCCACAGAATTTATGTGAACTCGCATGCAGTCTTTCCAGTAGCCATAATTTTCACCATTGAAAACAGGAGCTCTATTATATGCCCCCTTTGGTTCAGAATCCATAACGTTATAGGCAGCCACAAAGCACCAACGAACCGGTGCTCTGATACCACTTGTTAGACGTTGTGGCTAGTGATCTAGAGGGGGGGTGAATGGATCACCTCCTTGTTTACAAGGATTTAATAGATTTTTCAGAGTTTTCAAAGATTAACGGAAACAACGGTCCCAAATATACTAGCGTCTATTCTGGACCAGCCACTAGAAGACCGAACATGTGATAACGTGCTGGATTTACAATTGAGATGATAAAGGTTTAAACACACAAGCTGTAAAACAGTTGAATGCACCTATCACAAAAGCTATTTCCAATGAATAAAAAACGATTAAAAACGTAAATAGAGATGGATAAGGAATACAATACGCAGAGATTTGGTAAGGAAGTTCCCCACGTTCATCCTCGCGTGTGGGTACGTCTCCCTCTCAATTTCAAACCGAAATTGAGAACTTTTATATCAATATTGCTGAAATTGTCGTTAACAAGGTTGCTATACAAACACCAGAAATCTATACACCTAGATCTTCCTATTGTATCAACCTTCACTTGATCTGAGCCAAATCAAGATTCCCTGCAAGTAATACAAACAATTCACCGGTTCCACGATCTATTTGCAAAATCTCCCAATTTCCAAATCTTATGCTGCGGCTGAATCTGTCTTGTAAACGTGACTAACAAACCCTCAAGAAAATGCCCGTTCTTGAAGGAAAACCCAGCTGGTTTTTCCTTGAAACCTTCTATCACTCTTTAACTCAGCTGGATCTTCGATCGTACCACTGAATGTTATCTCATAAACCTTCTATTCACAGAACAACACTTAATTCCTTGTTAATGTTCTTGAATTAAGGTATTTGAGAAGATGATGAAGATGAATTTGATTCTAGGTTTCAATCCTGCTCAACATTGAATTTTTCACACTCAAAATTCCTTTTCTTGATGTATTCTTCAATGATGCTTGACTGTGAAATTCGTATGCAATTTCTGTGTTTTTGCTGCAATAACAGAAATAATAACATATACTATGCAGATTCTGTTAGAAGTAAAAACAGAAAAATGAATTGATTCAAGACACGAATGAATCGATACATAATGGTATTTATACTGTTATGTATCAATACATATTATCATGAATCGATACATACTGAATAGATGAAAAAAAACAGAGAAATAAACAAACAATGAATCGATGCATGTTTGTATGTGTCGATACATAGAAGAAATTCCAGAACCATTCTTATAGCATGAATCGATGCATGATGGAATGAATCGATTCATTTTACGAATTTTCAGAATCATTTCTACAGCATGAATCGATGCATGATGGAATGAATCGATTCATTTTGCGTATTTTCAGAAAAAACAAAGACATTATTAAAAATGATACAAGAGATATAAAGGCTAGCATTTTGTCTTAATATGAAGCATATGATAAAAGCACAAACACCTAAAATTTATAATCATACAAAACTTGAGTTGCTCACATTAACCGGTTAACGTTATGGGTTAACCGGTTAACACTGTTGGGACAACAAATTTTATTTCTTTAAATATTCATATCTTTTAAACCGTAAGTCCGATTCGCATTCCGTTTGAAATGCCGGAAGAAGTACAAACTGAACTTATTTTGATGAATAGAAACGATAAAAATGCAACAGTTTTTGATAAATGAATTTGTGAAATAACCTTATAATTACCTTATAAATTACTGGGTACGGGTTAATTCTTGATGTGTCAGAGTGGTTAGAAAACCAGTGTTCAGGGTGTAATGTCATGATGATATATATGAATATTTGATGGTTGTTTTGCTGATTGAAATGAATGATGCAAATTATTTTGGTGAATTTTCTTGATGTAGCGCATCATTGCATTTCATAACATTCACGATGGGGCTTCGGCCTATTTATTTGCTTCAATCCCATTGTGTGGATTGAAGTGTCTTGATGATTATTGTGTGCTCCCTTGTGGAGGGTTGATGGTCATGTATCCATCTCATGGTGAAAATGGTACCACATGCATATTGCATATCAGGATGTTAGAATTGCATATTCTGGATGAATTTCATGATTGTGTTGGTGTTGATTGATTTCATGATAGTGTTGTGGTTGTTGCTGAATTTTGTAGTTGACGATGTCATGATATGTGTTCTAATTTATTTATGATTCTATATTCTTGTACGTTTATGATATATTATAATTACTCACCCTGCCTGCTTGGAAATGTTGCCTCCTTCGTGGGTAACTTGCAGATATCGAAGAATAGTCATACAGTGCAATAGGAGAAATTCATGAGTCTCGGAGCGTGCTTTAGTGCTCCTTAGGAGTGGTTCTGGTTTATGTGTCCTGCTCTGTGTCATGTAACAATGGGATGGATTTTATTCTGTTAACTGTTTCAGTTATGTTATTATTGGATAAATGTTTTCATACTTATATGATGTTAAATTCAGGATGGTGAAAATTAATATTATGAAGTTTTTTTGAATTATGAAGTAAAATTCCGTTGTGAAATGTTTATGATATTTTGATGCTGGTTCACCCGTGTTACGGGACAGGACACTGTTGTGTTGATCTTGATGATATGTAATACCCTTTTTGATGATTACTCTGATATTATTTAAATATTATGTTTTGGGGTAGAAGGATGTTACATTAGTGGTATCAGAGCAGGTCGGTCTGTCCGGCCAAGTCTTGTTGTTGTCAGTCAGTTGTCAAGTCGTTATTTATTTAACGATTATTCTCTTATGAGGTGATAAGTGTTGTGTATAATGGCTGGAAACAACTCGCGTGCTCTCGTTGATGCTATTGCAGCTCTTGCTCAGACTGCTGCTCGAAACAATGCGCATGATGAGTTTCGTGCATTGGAGAAATTCCAGAGGAATAATCCACCTGTGTTTGAAGGAACTCATGACCCGGCGAGCGCACAAAAGTGGCTCAAGGCAATTGAGAAGATTTTCAGAGTGATGGCGTGTGCTGATGCGTAGAAAGTTCAATTCGGAACTCATATGTTGTCTGGAGAAGCTGAAGACTGGTGGGATAATACTCGTCAGTGTCTCGAGGATGAGGCTGTTGTGGTGACTTGGACTGTATTTAAGGCGGAGTTCCTTAAGAAGTATTTTCTGGAAGATACTCGTGGTAAGTTGGAGATAGAATTCCTTGAGCTGAAGCAAGGAAACTTGACTGTGGCAGAGTATGCTGCCAAATTTGAAAGGCTGGTGAAGTTTTGTCCTCACTACAACAGGGCAGATGCTGAACTTTCTAAGTGCCTTAAGTTTGAGAATGGATTGAGACCTGAAATTAAGAAGGGAATTGGATGCCAACAAATTCGAAAGTATGCAGAGTTGGTTGATAAGAGCCGTATTTATGATGAGGACAACCGAGCTCGGTCAGCTCACTATAAATAGCTGAGCAAGAAGAAAGGCAAGAGTCAGTATAGAGGGAAACCTTATGTGACTACTGGTGATAAGGGGAAGCAGAAGGCATATGATGAGAAGAAGCAAAGTAGGGGATCTTCTAATGTACCTGTTAAGTGTTACAAGTGTGGAGAGGCAGGTCATAAGGCCGATGTGTGTACCACCAGAGTTATGAAATGTTACCGTTGTGGCAAGCTTGGGCATAAGGTGAGTGATTGTCCTAATGAAGGCCCAACCTGTTACAATTGTGGTGAACAGGGGCATATCAACACCCAATGCCAGAAGCCAAAGAAGAATGCTGCTATTGCTCAGAATGTTGGAAGAGTTTTTGCATTAGCTGGTTCAGAAGCTCCAAAGAAGGACAACTTGATCAGAGGTACCTGTTTTATTAATAATATTGAGTTGATTGCTATTATTGACACTGGAGCTACACATTCATTTATTTCTCTTGAGTGTGCTAATATATTGGGTTTAAAGTTGTCTAATATGAATGGTAATATGATAAAAGAGACTCCTGCTAATGGTTCTGTGACTACCATGCTTGTCTGTTTGAAATGTCCTTTGACAATTTTCGAGAAGAATTTTGTGATGGATTTGGTGTGCCTACCATTAAACCAAATCGATGTTATCCTTGGTATGAACTGGTTGGAATTAAATTATGTTCATATTAATTGTTATAGTAAGACGGTGCAGTTCCCTGATTTGAGCAGGAATGGTGAGTTGATGTTTTTATCTTCTAAGCATGTGGATGAACTTATTTTAGATGAAGCTTTGATGTTTGCAGTGTCTACCTCATTGCAAGTTGATGATAAGACTGTCAGTGCAGAGGTGCCTGTGGTTTGTGAATTTCAAGATGTGTTTCCTGGTGATATAAGTGATTTACCACCGGAACGTGAGATTGATTTTTCTGTGGACTTAGTACCGGGTACGAGTCCTTTCTCGATGGCTCCTTATAGAATGTCGGCTTTAGAGTTGAATGAGTTGAAGAAACAATTAGAATAATTGTTAGAGAAGAGGTTCATTATACCCAGTGTTTCTCATTGGGGTGCTCCGGTGTTGCTTGTTAAGAAGAAGGATGGTAGTATGAGATTGTGTGTCGATTACCGACAGTTGAATAAAGTGACTATCAAGAATAAGTACCCACTTCCGAGGATCGACGATTTGATGGATCAGCTAGTAGGTGCTTGTGTCTTTAGTAAAATTGATCTGAGGTCTGGTTATCATCAGATTCGAGTTAAAGTTGATGATATTCCGAAGACAGCTTTCAGGACGAGATATGGGCATTACGAGTATACGGTGATGCCGTTTGGGGTTTCTAATGCGCCTGGTGTGTTTATGGAATATATGAATAGAATCTTTCATGAGTATTTGGATAAGTTCGTGGTGGTTTTCATAGATGATATCTTGGTATATTCTAGATCAGAAGAAGAACATGCCGAGCATTTGAGAGTTATGTTGCAAGTGTTGAGAGAAAAGAAATTGTTTGCTAAATTATCTAAGTGTGAATTTTGGCTAAGGGAAGTGAGTTTCCTCGGCCATGTAATTTCAAGTGGTGTAATTTCAGTGGATCCTTCAAAGATTGATGCGGTATTGTAGTGGGATACTCCGAAGTCAGCTACAGAAATTCGTAGTTTTCTTGGGTTGGCTGGTTACTATCGTAAGTTCATTGAAGGTTTTTCTAAGATAGCTTTACCGTTGACACAATTGACTAGGAAGGGTCAAGTGTATGTGCGGGATGTTGCTTGTGAAGAGAGTTTCATAGAACTGAAGAAAAGATTAACGATCGTGCCAGTGTTGGTCTTACCGAATCCAGATGAGTCATTTGTAGTTTATTGTGATGCTTCCAAGATGGGTCTTGGTGGAGTTTTGATGTAGGATAATAAAGTAGTTGCTTATGCTTCTAGACAGTTAAGAGTTCATGAGAGAAACTATCTTACTCACGACTTAGAGTTAGCAACTGTGGTGTTTGTACTTAAGATTTGGAGGCATTACTTGTTTGGTTCTAAATTTGAAGTATTCAGTGATCACAAAAGTTTGAGATACTTGTTTGATCAGAAAGAGTTAAATATGAGACAGAGACGGTGGCTTGAATTATTGAAAGATTTTGATTTTGATTTGAATTACCATCCGGGTAAGGCAAATGTTGTGGCTGATGCTTTGAGTAGGAAGTCGTTACATATTTCAATGCTTATGGTGAAAGAATTAGAAATGATCGAGCAATTCAGAGATATGAGCTTGTTGTGTGAAACTACTACTGATAGTGTGAAATTGGGAGTGTTAAAGCTGACCAGTGAGATTTTGGAAGAGATTCGTAAGGGTCAGAAATCTGATTTGAAATTAGTTGACCAATTGATGTTGGTTGATCAAGGTAATGCAGGTGACTTTCGAGTTGATGAAGATGGAGTTTTAAGATTCCGAGATAGAGTATGTGTTCCGAATATTGCAAGAATTAAAAAGAGTATTTTAGAAGAAGGGCACAAGAGTCGACTGAGTATTCATCCTGGTGCTACGAAGATGTATCAGGATTTACGCAGGTTGTTTTGGTGGCCGGGTATGAAAAGAGACATTGCTGAATTTGTATATGCTTGTTTGACATGTCAGAAGTCAAAGATAGCACATCAGAGACCTTCAGGTATGATGCAACCATTGAATGTTCCTGAGTGGAAATGGGATAGTATTTCCATGGATTTCGTAACAGGGTTACCTAAGACTGCTAGAGGTAATGATTCGATTTGGGTAATTGTTGATCGGTTAACTAAGTCGGCACATTTCTTGCCGATGAGAATTAACCATTCCATGCAAAGGTTAGCTGAGATTTATATTGAGGAAATTATGAAGTTGCATGGTGTACCTTCAAGTATTGTATCGGATAGAGATCCGCGGTTTACATCGAGGTTTTGAAAGAGTTTGCAGGATGCTTTGGATACTAAGTTGAGGATGAGTTCTGCTTATCACCCGCAGACGGATGGCCAGACGGAAAGAACAATTCAATCTTTAGAAGATTTACTGAGAGCTTGTGTATTAGATCAAGGAGGATCTTGGGATAGCCATTTGCCGTTGGTCGAGTTTACGTACAATAACAGTTTTCATGCTAGTATCGGGATGGCTCCATATGAGGCGTTGTATGGTAGACGTTGTCGTACTCCCTTATGTTGGTATGAGTCAGGAGAGAGTTTGGTGCTTGGGCCAGAGATTGTCCAAGAAACAACTTAAAAGATAAAAATGATTCAGGAAAGGATGAAAACATCGCAGAGTCGTCAAAAGAGTTATCACGATAAGAGAAGGAAAGAACTTGAGTTCCAAGAGGGAGATCACGTGTTCTTAAGAGTTACTCCTATGACTAGTGTGGGAAGAGCTTTGAAGTCTAGAAAGCTCACTCCACGTTTCGTCGGTCCGTATCAGATTATGCAGGGGATAGGGGAAATGGCCTATCGGGTGGCTTTACCTCCCTCTCTTGCGAATTTACATGATGCATTCCATGTATCACAGTTGAGGAAGTACATTCCAGACCCATCGCATGTAATTCAATTAGATGATAGAGAATTGAAGCGACTTCTAGGCAAAGAAATTGCTTTAGTGAAAGTATTGTGGGGAGGACCAGCTGGAGAAAGTTGGACTTGGGAGCGGGAAGATCAGATGAGGGAGTCGTATCCGACTCTATTTACTTCAGGTAATTTTCGAGGACGAAAATTATTTAAGTAGGGGAGAGTTGTAACACCCCGAAAATCTAAATTTAATTATTTAATCATTTATTTAATTAATTTAGAAAAATTGGAGAGTTTGGATTATTTTGAGAATTTTGGAGAAAATGAGTATTTTTATATAATAAGGATAAATAGTGTTTTATTATGCTATTTTATTATTATTATTAAAAATATATTAAAGAAAAGGGTAAGGTGGTCTTTTTGTGAAATTATGAGGGTAAAGTGGGAAAAGGCTAAACTGGGATAATATATCCAAAGAAGAGAATACGATCAGTTTCTCATATTTTGTTTTCTATCGTGTTTGAGAAGTGCTCCGAAGAAAGGAGAAGCTCAGAGTCAGGAGGCTGTGGAGAACCCCAGAGAAGAGTGTAAAGCGTTGAATTTCTCTAAGGTATGGGGAGTTTTCATAATCTATGATAAATGTTTAGGAATTGGAATATGAATGGATTAGAATGGTATGAGTTTTAGGGGTTTTTGGGGTTTTGAGTTAGGTTGAGTTTTATGAGAAATCTTGATGAATTAGAGTGATTGGAATGAGTTATAATCATATATTGTTTGTATAATTTTTGTCTTGATGTTGTTGAGGTTTAATTGATCTTTTTGAATGGTTTTTGAGTGTTATGATGTGAAACCCGTAATGGGGTTTGGGGGTTTTTGGTGTTGGGACTGTCTGCAATTGTATAGCAGAGAACTGCTGGAAAACGTGCGTTAACCGGTTAACGCTATGGGTTAACCGGTTAACCATTGTAAATTTTGGAAAATTCTGGGATTTCGTCGGCGTTAATCGGTTAACGCTATGGGTTAACCGGTTAACACTGTTAGGACAGCAAATTTTATTTCTTTAAAAATTCATATCTTTTAAACTGTAAGTCCGATTCACATTTCGTTTGAAACGCCGGAACGAGTACAAACTGAACTTTATTTTGATGAATAGAAACGAGAAAAATGCAACAGTTTTTGATAAATGAATTTGTGAAATAACCTTATAATTACCTTATAAATTACCGGGTACGGGTTAATTCTTGATGTGTCAGAGTGGTTAGAAAACCAGTATTTAAGGTGTAATGTCATGATGATATATATGAATATTTGATGGTTGTTTTGCTGATTGAAATGAATGATGCGAATTATTTTGGTGAATTTTCTTGATGTAGCGCATCATTGCATTTCATAACATTCACGATGGGGCTTCGGCCTATTTATTTGCTTCAATGCCATTGTGTGGATTGAAGTGTCTCGATGATTATGGTGTGCTCCCTTGTGGAGGGTTGATGGTCATGTATCCATCTCATGGTGAAAATGGTACCACATGCATATTGCATATCAGGATGTTAGAATTGCATATTCTGGATGAATTTCATGATTATGTTGGTGTTGATTGATTTCATGATAGTGTTGTGGTTGTTGCTGAATTTTGTAGTTTACGATGTCATGATATGTGTTCTAATTTATTTATGATTCTACATTCTTGTACGTTTATGATATATTATGATTACTCACCCTGCCTGCTTGGAAATGTTTCCTCCTTCGTGGGTAACTTGCAGATATCAAAGAATAGTCCTGCAGTGCAATAAGAGTAATTCATGAGTCTCGGAGCGTGCTTTAGTGCTCCTTAGGAGTGGTTCTGGTTTATGTGTCCTGCTCTGTGTCATGTAACACTGGGATGGGTTTTATTCTGTTAACTATTTCAGTTATGTTATTATTGGATAAATGTTTTCATACTTATATGATGTTAAATTCAGGATGGTGAAAATTAATATTAAGTTTTTTTGAATTATGAAGTAAAATTCCGCTGTGAAATGTTTATGATATTTTGATGCTGATTAACCCGTGTTACGGGACAGGACACTGTTGTGTTGATCTTGATGATATGTAATACCCTTTTTGATGATTACTCTGATATTATTTAAATATTATGTTTTGGGGTAGAAGGGTGTTACATTTACTACTCCATTCATCAAAGGAATGAGAAACAAAGGGGGAAGTTGGTAAGATGTTGTGCTCCTTTGTTTTACACCTGGCTGCTCAGACACTTGCCTAAATCAGATGCTTTCTTGAACCCACATCAGCAGAAGAATTGGGCCAAGAGGTTCATTGCCTTGACTTCAGATGACATCAGATGGTGCACTCAGAGCACCAAAGGCAAGGACATTATCACCAGCTGTGGACAATACCCAAATGTGCCTCTGATAGGAGTGAAGGGTTGCATTAACTACAATCCTTTACTGTTTAAGAGACAATTGGGTTATGCCTTGGTTCACCCTCCCAGAGGACAGGATTTAGCTGAGACCCTATATTGTGAAGTACAACCTAATTCAACTGTTGTCAGGCAAGCTGCCTGGGCTTGGGACAACATCCAGACAAAAGGGGTAGCTATTCTTGGAAGATGTAGCAATGTTGCTTCAGCTCAGTACTCAGACTGGTCCCATACTAGAGCTCAGATTACCAGAATGACTTTCACCTTGGAAGACATACTTGGGCCATCCACAGTACAGCCTGCAGCAACAGTTAGCATAAAGGAATTTGAAAAGTTGAAGGAAAGGAATGAGCAGCTATCTCAAGCCTTGAAGAAGACCCTTTGGGAAAGAAGTGATGGTCGTCTGGACATTGAGAGATTGGAAAAGCTCAGGGTTGAGCATCTTGCCAAAATTGAAAAGACAGAAGACTACATAAGGAGAGCAAGGGCTGGGGAACAGATATTGAAGAATGCCTGCAAGGAGGCCAAGGTTCAGAAAGCTAGGGCTGAGCACTATCTGCAAGAAAGCCAGGCTAGATAGGTCAGGATCACTGAAGCCCGTACACAAGAAGACCAGAAGACTCAAGCCAAGATTGAACAGCTAGAGGCCAATGAGAAGAAACAACAGGGAGCTCTGTTGGCTGCACAGAAAGAGATATCGGAGTTGAAGCTCAGAGCAGGATTGAAGAGATCAAAGGACCAGGACAGGCATAAGAAGCTGACCACTGCTATTGCTACCAGGAACCTCCTCATTAGGACCATTACAGAGCACCCAGCTTGTCCAGTGACTGAGGCACTCCTGAAGGGGGTTAGAGAAGATGAGTTTGGACTGGATGTCTGATTCTTTGCTTGTTGTTTGTTTCCATTTGATGTATTTTTCCTTTTGTTGTATTTTGACCCTCCATGGGCATGTATTGTAAAACAGACTATGTATTGTTCATCATTTGTAATATATTTCAGTTTGTTGTCATTTGGGTTTTCTCTCAACAACATCAAGCATCTTCCTCGAGGTCTGGAAAGGTCAAAACCAAGAACCAAGCCGGATACCTTGGAAAACAAATAAGCATACTGCATTGCATACTAACTTTGTTTTTGTTTTGTAGGTTTTATTATTATTGTTTCTAACTTTGTTGTGATCTCAGGAAACATTGCTCGTCGCCGAGTGTTCCCTGTCAACCGTACGCACCGGTACCCGACTCGTAACAACCTTCCCGGAATTCAAATGGAGCAAGTACAGTAGGACCTGACTGAGGTTAGAAATCAGATGGCCAATGAGAGAGTAGAGATGCGAAATCAGATGTCTCAGTTTATGGCAGTGATGACTGGCTTAGCCCAGAGTCAAGAAAGGTTAAAAGAGCTGGTGGAAAGACAAACCCATGAGGAGCCTCATCTTGGAACAGGAGGAACCAGCAATAATGAACGGGGCCAGCCTCGTATTGACCCACCAGAGTATGGACCTCATCTGAATCCAGAAGTTAACATCCCGAGGAATGGTCAAGGTAATACTGCTGGGGGAAGAATCCTGCAGGAGGATCCCCAGGAAGAACAATTTACTGTTATAGGGGCTGGAGATGAGGTATATGATAGAAGATTGGACGAGATTGCTGAAAAGTTAAGATCTTTGGAATCTCAGAATTCTTTGGGCTTCGATGTGATGGATATGGGACTAGTAGATGGGGTAAGGATTCCCCACAAATTCAAACCCCCATGCTTTGAAAAGTACAATGGTACCTCCTGTCCTCGCACTCATCTGCAGTCTTTCTTGGGAAGGCTCAAGGCTTATACCATGGATGAAAAGCTATGGATGTTCTACTTTGAGGACAGTCTGACTGGAGCTTCAAGAGAATGGTATTCGCATTTGACTAGGGCCACCATCAGATGTTAGAAGGATTTGGCCAAAGCTTTCATCCGGCAATATCAATACAACCTGGACATAGCTCCCAATAGAACTCTTCTAATGGGCATGTCTCAGTCTTCTAGAGAGAGCTTCCGGGATTATGCTCAAAGATGGAGACAACTTGCTGCTGTTGTCCAACCACCCATGTCAGAAAGGGAAATGGCTGACATGTTCATGAACACATTGCAAGGGGCTTATATTGATAGACTGGCTGCTTTATCCTCTTCCAGTTTTGCTGGATTGGTCATAGCTGGTGAGAGGATTGAAAGACTCTTGAAGATGGGCAAAATCTCCGACAGTGGTGCGAGTTCATCCAGCAATCCCAGAAAACCTTTTGCGGGACCCCGAAGGGCAGGTGAAACAAATTCCATTCGTACAAGTCGGGGTAGGCCCCAGTATTCTCACAGGTCAGTAGCAGTTGTTACCATCCCAACTCCAATCCCACAACAACCATTATATCCTCAACAACAACAACAACCTCACTATCAACAACCATCTCATTTTCCACAACAAAGAACCTACAACAACAACAATAGCAACCAACAACAGCGTCCCTTCCAACAAAGGCCATCTCAGACAAATAGGGTAATTGACCTTATCCCTATGGCTTATGTTGCTTTATTGCCACAACTCCTGAAGCTCAACCTGGTTGAGTTAAGGATGTTGGCACCACCAAATCCTCTCAATCTCCCAAAGAATTATGATGTCAACGCCAGGTGTGCCTTTCACTCCAACGCACCTGGTCACAATACTGAGAAATGCAGAGCATTACAAATGAAGGTTCAGGATTTGGTTGATTCTAAAGCCCTCAACTTCGCACCTCCTCCGAACGTCAACAAAAATCCTATGCCTAATCATGGTGGGCCTAGGATTAATGCCATCGAGGAGGACCGACCATCTACATTGATTGATAATGTTACACAAATTCAAACACCACTGGCTGAAGTCAAAGTTCAACTTTTAAGATGCCAAGTGTTCCCAGGCTGTGGGGCCTGTTGTGAATTGTGTAAGACAGCTAGTAATGGTTGTGAGAAGTTAAGGATTAGCATATATAGCCTTATCCAAGATGGGATTTTACAAATTACTTCAACAGCTCCTGCAGCAACTCTTGTCTCCACAACTGTTTCTCCTACAACATCAACAATCATCCCTTCTGTAACATATTCTCCTACAATAGTAACAACAATCATTCCTATAGATTCATCAACATCACCAGCAATTACTCCGTCCATCATTTCAACAAGTCAAATTTTAACAACTGTTTCTTCTACAACATCAGCATCCATTTTACCAAAGGAATCTTCTACAACACCAGCAAAAGTTAATGAAGATGTCTCAACAGTTACAATTTACTATGACCCATCAAATGTTCCTCCCAGCAGCAATTTCCAACAACAAGCTGTGGTACCTCCTGCCAGATCTCCGGTCACTATCTACTATGATCCCCACACCATTACAGTACCCTCCTCTGCAGCAATCAGCCTAGTTACTATTACGATACCTGGGCCTATGCCTTATGAAAGCAGTAATGCCATACCTTGGCATTATGGCTCTGATCTTTACTGTAACGGGGAGAAAATCACCTTGGATTCATCAACCTCTTCACCACAAATTGATAATGTTGGGGGAGGCGGACGCTTCACCAGAAGCGGACGCCTTTTTGCCTCACAAACACAAAGACCTAATGCTGAAGCAGAAGCTGCTGCTAAGGCAAAAGGAAAGAATGTGGTATCTGAAGAGCCATCATAAAAAGGAGTGATTACAAGGTGGTAGAACAACTTCACCAAACACCCTCCAAAATCTCCATATTATCACTGTTGATGTGTTCCGAAGCTCACAGGAACGCATTGTTGAAAGTCCTGCACGCAACATATGTGCCGGAGGAGATTACTATTAATCAGTTAGAGACCGTGGTTGCAAATGTCAATACCAGTCATGGACTGGGCTTTACAAATAGTGATTTAACAACTGAGGGGCACAACCATAACAAGGCTTTGCATATCACCTTGGAATGCAAGGGTGCTATTCTGTCTCATGTGCTGGTGGACACTGGGTCTTCACTCAATGTCTTACCAAAGAAAGCCTTAGTGAAGATGGAGTATGATGGCTTGGCATTGCGCCCAAGTAATTTGGTGGTGAGAGCATTTGATGGCTCTAAACGATCAGTGCTTGGGGAGATTGATCTGCCTGTGTTGATTGGCCCGCAAACCTTCAAAACTACCTTCTTTGTGATGGACATACAGCCGGCCTACAGCTGTCTGTTGGGTAGAACCTAGATCCACGCTGTCGGCGCTGTTACGTCTACCCTTCACCAGAAGTTAAAATTCTAGTGGGAAGGCCAAATCATCACCATCTGTGGGAAGGAGGACATCTTTGTTAGCCAGCTGGCTACATATAAGTATATAGAAATGGATGGGGAGATCCATGAGACCATGAGTCAAGGGTTTGAAGCCATTAACATCAATGAAGCATCTGCTGTGTATGGAACTTCCATCACATCATACCAACAAGCCCGGAAGGTTGTTGAGGAGGGTATCGCTCAAGGCTGGGGCAAGCTGCTGCCAGTTGAGAAGAAAGAAGACCGATTCGGGTTGGGTTACAGAACAACTCGACAAGATCAACCAGAGGCTGCAACGGAGCCCAAGTTTGTCAGTGGGGGGATGCTCACCCCAGGTGTTGTGAATAGTTTGGAAGATGAGTCAGAAGACGAGCGCAACCTGGAAAGCTGGATACGTCCAAGGATCCCGGGGAACCATGTCTCAAACTGGTCTTCCCAGGAAATTATAAGAGTTACCCCTGCAGAGTAATTATTATTTCCTGTCTTTAAGCATCCATCAAGTCCTGCATCTTGCCCAAGATGTCAAGGCTCATTTTGTAATCGGGCCATCTTGTATTTTGTGCAAACGATCAATTAATGAATATCAGGACATCTTTTGCAAATGAGTCTTTTCTTTTCCGCTCACTGTTTTTCATTTTTCATTTTTTGTACAAAAATAAAATGGCAATGTTTTTTAAAATAATAACTTCATTTTCACTTTTTCTAAGCAAGATAAAACTGATCACTAAAATGAACAAATCTAAACCCTTGAAGAGTGTGCCCTCCAGACTGCACCGACAACAACACTGCTATGACTTCGTATGACTTTGACAATCCGATTTATCAAGCCGATGAAGGGGTTGAAGAAGATTATGAGCTACCTGAAGAATTAGCTAGTTTGTTGAGATAAGAGGAGAAGGTTATCACTCCTCATCAAGAGGAAGTTGAGACGGTTAATCTTGGTACAGAAGAAGACTTGAAAGAAGTTAAGATCGGGGCCTGTCTGCAAGATTCAGTAAAAGAGCAACTTATTAACATGCTTCGGGAGTATGTGGATGTTTTTGCTTGGTCTTATCAGGATATGCCAGGGTTGGACACCGACATTGTTATGCATAAGCTGCCTCTGAAAGAAGACTGTCCGCCAGTAAAACAGAAGATGCGCCGTACTCGCCCAGATATGGCAATGAAGATAAAAGAAGAGGTACAAAAACAGTGGGACGCCGGTTTCCTTGCTGTAACTAGTTACCCGCCGTGGGTTGCTAACATTGTATTTGTGCCTAAGAAGGATGGCAAAGTACGGATGTGTGTGGATTACCGGGACCTGAACAGAGCCAGCCTGAAAGACGACTTCCCTTTACCTCACATTGATGTATTGGTCGACAATACGGCTCAGTTCTCGGTGTTCTCCTTCATGGATGGATTTTCAGGATATAATCAGATCAAGATGTCACCCGAAGACATGGAGAATACAACTTTCATCACACCCTGGGGCACATTCTGTTATAAGGTGATGCCATTCAGACTGAAGAATGCTGGTGCCACTTATCAACGGGCTATGGTAACAATATTCCATGACATGATCCACAAAGAAATTGAATGTTATGTGGATGACATGATCTCCAAGTCCCCCACAGAAGAAGACCACCTGGTGAATACCAACTGAAGTTATACCCCAACAAATGCACATTTGGGGTGTGATCCGGTAAGCTGCTGGGATTTATTGTAAGTGAAAAGGGAATTGAAGTTGACCCTGACAAGGTCAAAGCCATCCAAGAAATGCCTGCACCGAGGACTGAAAAATAAGTTCGAGGGTTCCTAGGTAGATTGAACTACATTTCACAGTTCATATCTCACCTTACAGCAACCTATGAGCCTTTGTTCAAGCTGTTAAGAAAAGAACAAACGGTCAGGTGGAATGAAGACTGCCAGAGGACTTTTGACAAAATCAAAGAATACTTACAAGAGCCTCCGATCCTTATGCCTCCAGTTGAAGGAAGACCTCTAATCATGTACTTGACAGTATTAGAAGAGTCAATGGGGTGTGTGTTGGGCCAGCATGACGAGTCTGGTCGAAAAGAGTATGCAATTTACTACCTAAATAAAAAGTTTACCGACTGTGAACAATGTTATTCACTGCTCGAGAAAACTTGTTGTGCTTTAGCGTGGGCTGCTCGCCGACTAAGGCAGTATATGTTGACCCACACTACCTTATTGATCTCAAAGATGGACCCAGTCAAGTATATATTTGAGAATCCAGCACTTACCGGACGGGTTGCAAGATGGCAAATGATTCTCACAGAATATGACATTCAATACACATCTCAAAAGGCCATCAAAGGCAGTGTATTGTCTGATTATCTTGTTGAGCAACCCAGAAGGGTCTGACCTATTCACACTGAAGGGTCTGACCCAGAAGAAGAGTGGACTATGATGTTTGATGGGGCTGTTAATATGAATGGTCATGGTGTTGGTGCAGTGCTCATTACACCTAAGGGAGTTAACATGCCTTTCTTAGCAAAACTCACCTTTAACTGCACTAACAACGAAGCTGAATACGAAGCTTGTATCATGGGTCTTGAGGAAGCCATTGACCTCTGGATCAAGACTTTAACTGTATTCGGAGATTCAGCTTTGGTAATTAATCAAACCAACGACAAATGGTACACTCACCAGGAGCATCTGATTCCTTACCGGGATTATATAAGGAGGTTACTTACATTTTTCACAACAGTCAAGCTCGAGTATATCCCTCGAGACGAAAATCAGTTTGCAGATGCTCTGGCCATTGTTTCATCCATGATCAAAGTTCAAGCTGCCAACTTTGTGCCTCGGATTTCAGTATCCAGACTGGATAGACCAGCATATGTATTCTCAGCAGACCTTGCTAAAGATGAGAAGCCTTGGTTCCATGACATCAAGTGCTTCTTGGAGGATCAAACATACCCACCTGGGGCATCTTCCAATGACAAGAAAACATTAAGAAGGCTGGCTGGCAGTTTCTTCCTGAATGCTGATGGTTCCCTGTACAAAAGAAACTTTGATATGGTACTTCTCAGATGTGTTGATAAGACAAAAGCAGACTTGCTGATGCACGAGGTGCACGAAGGATCTTTTGGTACCCATGCTGGAGGGCATGCAATGGCTAAAAAGTTGTTAAGATCAGGCTATTACTGGATCACAATGGATGCAGACTGTTGTGCTTATGCCAGGAAATGTCATAAATGCCAGATTTATGAAGATAAAGTACATGTGCCTCAGAATCCTCTGAATGTGATGTCTTCACCTTGGACCTTTGCCATGTGGGGCATTGATATGATTGGCAAGATTGAACCGACTGCTTCAAATGGCCACAGATTCATCCTGGTAGCCATTGACTATTTTACCAAGTGGGTTGAAGCAGCTTCCTATGCCAATGTCACCAGGAAAGTGGTAGCCTGATTCCTGAAGAGAGACATCATTTGTCGGTATGGAGTGCCTGAGCGAATCATTACCGATAATGGTTCCAACTTGAACAACAAAATGATGGCAGAACTATGTCGGGACTTCAAGATCCAACACCACAACTCTTCTCCTTACAGGCCAAAGATGAATGTCGTTGTAGAGGCAGCTAACAAGAATATCAAGAAGATTGTGCAAAAGATGGTGGTCACCTACAAAGACTGGCAACACCGTATCAGCTTGTGTATGGTATGGTGGCAGTCCTACCTTTTGAAGTTGAATTACCCTCCTTACAGGTACTAATGGATGTTAAGCTGAATGAAGCAGAATGGGTCTGATCCCGATACGAACAACTGAATCTGATTGAAGAGAAAAGATTATCTGCAATCTGTCATGGGCAGTTATATCAGAAAAGAATGAAGAAAGCCTTCGATCAGAAAGTCAGGCTTCGGGAATACCAAGTGGGAGATCTTGTGCTGAAAAGACTCCTCCCTCCTCATACAGACCACAGGGGCAAGTGGACTCCGAATTACGATGGTCCATTCATAGTAAAGAAAGTTTTCTCTGGTGGAGCACTGATGCTCAGTACTATGGATGGTGAAGACTTCCTGTCCCCTGTGAATTCAGATGTAGTTAAAAAATATTTCGCATAAAATGACCCGCTGGACATAAAAACAAAATGTAAGTCCAGGCAAAAATAGGGCATCCCGGCGAGTCAAAAACAGAATAAAAGACTCGGGCAAAAATAAGGGAAAAAATAAAAAAATAATAACGTGTACACCCGCTGAGTTGAAAAGCCGCATTGGACAGCTCAGGAAAAAATGGGTATCCTGGTGGATTGAAAACCCGAAAGGGCGATCCACGCAAAATAAGGGAATAAGCGAACAACTGCATTCTGAATTCGTCTATATCACCTACGACATGGAAAGCTTTGAAAGGTTCGAGCATCGGTCAGAATCAGCCTTCTTCAAAAAGTAGGATGCGAAGAACGTCAATGTCATACGAGTCATAGCAAAAGGGAAGCTCACTGAAGCGTCATCAACATTGCCAACACCTTTTTGTGTCTCAATTTTGTAACAATCTCCTCATTTCAGGGGATCTGTTTCTTTGACTGTACTTGCCAATTCAGGGCACACAAATTAATAAAATCAGATCTTTAGTCACACTTAGTCTCGTACATTTTACTTTCATTTTGCAAAAAATGTCTGATGTCCTTAAAATATTGATTGCATAGATACAAATGCGTCTTTTCTAAATTACGTGCTTACATGAAATAGATTCGCTCCCAGGAGTGTCTAAATTCCTATGATGGAATCTAGTAAGGGATACCTCGGGATACTTGTACGTTTCTTTGTCATAACAGGATTGCAGGAGTTCAAAGCGCAACACAGGGCATGAAAGCTTCTCCCCAGCAAAGCTATCAAATCATTATCCCCTCGACACGTCTTCCAAACAACATTAGAGGTGCTCTCTCCCCATCAAGAGTTGCTGGGCACCACTTCTCCAGCACTCTCTCTTAAAGCAGCATTATAAGGGGCTCATTTCCCCAACTGAGTTCGTCATCCTCAGCAGGATCCCCATAGAAAACTCTAGGAAGATCATTCAGTGATCATTCCTCCCCAGCCAAGTGTCAGGCAGGGAATCATCTCCCCGCAGAGTTTCAGTCTCTATCCAGAAGAGCAATGTCTGAAGATCTCACAACAAAGTGACAAAAGCTTCCACAGACCCTAGTTGGGCACCCCATCACCAAAGATAGGTTTATCAGTGACCTGTTTCCCTAAGCAGTCATGCATCTTATCAGATCTACAAATGATCTTTTCCCCCAGCTGGGACATTCTTTCAAAGCAGATCAGCCAGAGATCTTCACCGCAACGGGATCCGAATCCCGGATTGGTATCTTTGCATAATCATAGCATTCACATCATATTTTCCCCCCAGAGCGTAGCATTCCGTCTAATACGGAGCATTACGGCAAAAGTCAAACATATTGCATAATCATAAGCCACGTTTTGAATCAAACACCCTTAGATATCAACATTCCATCAGCAATATATATACAAAGACCCATAGTCACATCAGAAAGCCAAAGTATCCCCTTTGCACTCACTAATACACATATATACTTTTTTCCGATACTCGTCCGTGTCGTATCACTCCCCTGTAGATATAAACCACAAGCAGATATCTATGAACTCTTTGGACACTCGTCCGTGTCACCATCACTCAACATGGTTACCTAAACACTTATTATAAATCAAACACTTGTTTATAACAACCCTTATTCTGACACCCGTCCGTGTCATCTTATCCCCACAGGTCTTCAGAATGTCTCTTACGTTTATAAGTTCATAATTTATACACTTCCTTTTATGATACTCATCTGTATCATCCTCTCCTCAGCAAGTTGAACAATCGTCTGTGTCTCACTCATGCTTACTTTTTACTCGTACAGATACTCGTCCGTGTCTTGTATACACCACTTATCTTCCTCAGATTCGACACTCGTCCGTGTTCTTTGTTAACCAGTTGGTACTCGTCCGTACCATCATCTTTGAACATGTGTCAGCGTTTGTTTCTATCGATACTCGTCTGTATCATAGTCTTAAGGATGCTCGTCCGCATCTTTAATCCATACACAGTGTCAAACACTTATACCTTTTCTTTCATGAATTTAGACACTCGTCTGTGGTTACCATTCCCCAGAGGAGTCCCCAGCGAATCCAAATAAATTTCTTTTCTATCTGACATTCGTCCTATTTCATGATACTTCCGGCAGCCGTACCCTGCCAAGTGATCGTCCTTCACCTTTTGATGATCGTCCTTCATCATTCCCCCAGCGGAGTCTCCATTATTGGAACCCTTTCGTATCCAACATTCGTCCCATGTCGTGATATTTTAGCAGCCGTCCTCTGCTAGGTGATCGTCCTTCACCTTTTGATGATCGTCCTTCATCATTTTATCCGATGGTCGTCCCCATCGTTGATCTTGTTATCTGACATTCGTCCTATGTCATGATAAACCCTGAGAGCAGCCGTACCCTGCTAGTGATCATCCTTCACCTCTTGATGATCTTCCTTCATCATACTTATCCGGTGGCCGTCCCCATCGTCGACCTTTTTTCTATCCGACATTTATCCTATGTCGTGATACTTTCGACAACCGTACCTTTCCAGGTGACCGTCCTTCACCTTGGATGACCGTCCCTCATCCTTATCCCCAACAGAGCAGCCGTCCCCTGCTAGGTGATCGTCCTTCACCTTTGATGACCGTCCCTCATCATTTATTTCTTCAAACCGATGGTCGTCCCCATCATTTCCTTTACCTTTAATCCCCATAGAATCTTATTACTTTCCCTAATGGTCGTCCCCATCCTGATACCACCATTTCCCTAGCATGTCGGTCGTCCCCGACATTGCTTTATCCCCAGCAGTCGTCCTCTGCTCGACGGTCGTCCTCCGTCGCCTGCACTTTATAATCATACTTTACTTTCTTTTTACAATCTATATCCATTTTCTTCTTCATTCAGTGAGTGCAAATTTTGGACTGTCTTTGGTATTCAACCACAAGTTATCTTGTTTACCTGTTAAGCCGTCACTTACATCCTACACAGATAACTCATGTTTGAATAGGGGCAGCTGTAAACACCCCAAATTTTCCCTCACTAAGTTCACACCATGGCTTGTGATCTTTTCATACTTGCATTAGTTTAAACATATCATTTCATGTTGCATTTTTTCTTCACTGCATTGATTCAAAGTCATCTGCATCTAGGGTTTGTGATCTGAGGAATCCATGGGCTATCTGAGCCACTCAAAAGGTCTTAAATCATCTCAAGAGGGTCCATGTATGTTCAAATATCATATTATATCCTCCCAAAATCAAGGAAGTCAGAAAATCACAAGAAATGAGAAAGGCATGGAAGCAGAGCCAAGTTTAACTGCACAGATGACCTAAAATTAGGGTTTTGGTTTCAGAGGCCATAACTCCAAAATTTTTGGTCATTCATGTTTCTATTGGTCTCTATATCATAAGGATCCTTCATACCAATTTTCATGAAGAAATTCAAAGGGGAAGGCATCTGATCAATAGATGACTTCTTAAACAAGTCAGTGCAAAATCAGGGCATCTGAGGCCCCCAATAATCCAACCAAAGGGTCTTCTCCATCATTTTGGGTGTATATGATCTTTACTTGGTCTTAGAAGAGGTTAGAAGTTCACAAAATTGAGGAATTTCAAGCCATTTGCAAAGTTGCCATTTTGGGAAAGTGACTTGTAATGCAAACTTGCCATTTTGGGAAAGTTTTTCAACCTCCTCTTTTTGATTCAAAAATGCTTCAAATGAAAAATTCTTGGTCATGAAAGTTGTAGATTGGATCATTCCCTTTTCAAAAAGTACAATAACTTGATCTAATTCATCTTAAAACTCAAGTTATGGCCTTGCAAAGTTGGGAAAAATCACAAAATTTCACTTATGTGCCAAAGAGGGAAACTTGCAAAAACTCATACCAAGGCAATTTGTGACCTCAAAGTGACTTCTAACCATTACATAAACATCATACATGACCTATAATTCAGAATTGCCCAAAGAATTCTCAAGTTTCATGCCTTTATCATCAAGTATTTCAAAAAAGGGCCAAAACCTTCACAAATTGCAAAATGCCCCAAATCTTGACATCCACTTGTGCTAGCTACAAAATCTGAATTCCATGGACCTCCCTAAAGCCAGCTGCGCAGGACAAGCCTTTGTCCTTGTCCTGCCATGAGCCCATATCTTCAAGTACAACTTTGTTGACTTTATGCAAATTGAGCCATACCAATCACACTTCTCCACAATAACTCTCTACCCAATCAGAACATGTTATGTGGACCTCAAGCAAGCCATTTCACACAACAACACAAGTTGAATCCCCCCACAACTCAGCATTCACCAAAATTCCCTCTTATGCATTTTTCTTCGAAACTCAGCACTCAAGCCACAAACCTTAAAACAAACTCCACAGAACAACTCACCATCAACCTCTGGTCATTTCCCAACCCTCATCTTGCCCTGAAAGCAGCCATATCAAAAATACGATTTTGGGCCCTCCTTGAACTGAGCTTCAGCAAACTTCACATAGAGGCCATATAAACTCCAGCCAATCATCAAAGCTTCTTCAGGGAGATCATTGGAGGGGTTTTGAAGCAAAGAAGCAGTCAGACAGTGCCATTTTCGAAAGCTTCAGTTCAGGTAACCTCAAGAACAAATTTTCCAGAAACTTGATTTTAGGTTATAGACTTGTTCCTCATGTTGCACTGATCATGCTGATGCTTTTCTTTTTTAAAATGGTTGAGTTTTAAGGATTTTATGTTGCTCTGAAACTTTGCCTGTAAAATGTGTTTTGATTCGATTCTCATGATTTACGAAAAATAAATGAGTTTTGTTGTGTGGTTTGTGTTTAATGATGTGCAAGGAATGATTCTGGAGAGTTTTATGAGTTTTTGTGGCGTTTTGAGAGAGATTGAATGAGAGTGTTGCCGGAGAAGATGACCGGAACACCGTTCCGGTCACTTGAGAGTCATTAGGGTTCAGATTAGGGCTTTAATCATAATTATCGTAGTTTGAATGTCAGTCGTCCAGATGCGCGCGGGGTCAATTCCCTCCAAACTGACTTTAAACCTCAGCCATAGGATTAGCCGACTTTCTCTTTTTTTCTCATTTATTTAATATTTATTTCATTTATTTCCATTTTATTTGAACGAATTTTTAAAAATAGCAAATGACATTAAAAAAATTCTGAAAATTTTTATCCAAACCTTTATTAATTTTCAGAACCCAAAAATACTTTTATTTTTATTTTTTGCATTAAAAATTATTTTTAAATCATTTAAATGATTATTTTTAATTAGTTAATGGAAATTAATTAATTAAAAATACATTTAGGTATTTAAAAATCCCAAAAAAATTCAGAGAACATTTTCAAACATTTAGAAACATTTACAAACTCACAACACATATTTCTTTTAGGTTTTGATCATACTTTGGCAATTTTCATTTGAATTAGGGTTCTTTAATTTGAATATTTTTAACCCTAACTTCAAAAATTCATAACTTTTGATCCAAGTTGAGTTTGTGAATGGTTCTTTTTTCATTGTGTTATGCATCCTTTCAAGCATCTAAAAACATTTTTGTTTCATTTTTATAATGCATTTTCAATTTGTTTAGCATTTTCCCTTTAGGATCACCCTTTAAAACCTTAGAAACTTAGGAAAATCATAAGTCCTTTAGGGTTTAGCTTCTGACCTTCCCCTTTGGGCAGTGAACTTGTATAGGTTTAGGGTCCTTTTGATTCCATTTTCAATTTTTTATCTCATGTTTTGCTTCTGATTTTGAATTTTGCATTTCATCTTGTACATAAACCCTAATCTTTGCCTTCATTTGCATTCATTCTTCATATGCTTGCAAACATGAACTTGACATGACTTTTTGTACATCCAAATGACATATGAGACATCTTAGGACATATTAGAATCATGTTTGATCATTGCATCATCCATTTACCATGCTTTTGCTTTCATTTGATGACATATGCATTCATGGACTTTCATGCCTCCTTTCATGTCTCATTTGCATCTTCATTACTAGTATGATCATCCACATCTCTTGGTATGCTTTTGCATCATCCCATAGCATCATTTGCATCATGAATATGCTCCTGATTTTGGTTTGCATCCTTGCATTCATTTCATTTTCATTTCATTTCCTTTGCTAACTTTTCAGGTGGTAAGTGTTTGAGAATTGAATTTGCCTTCACTTCTCATAATCTCTTCTCATCCCTTTTATGCATCCATTTCTGTATTTTACTTTTGTATTTGAGTGAGATTGCTCATTCATGCCCCTTCCTCACCTTCTTTCTTCAAGCAACTTATCTTCTTAAGTGAAGTAAGTTGTCTTGCTTCTTGCTTCTTCTTTTCCTTCCATCCTGCTTCTTCCTTGGTGGCTCTCTTGGAGATCTTCTTGCAAGCTTCATAACCCTAGGAACACCCAAGCATGATCACAATTAGGGTTTGATTAGTCCCCCCATTAGTTTTACCTTTGTGTCATCTTTGAGTCTTCTCTTCTCATCTCTTAATCAAGGACTAAACCTTAAAGGTTTTAAGGCTTTGTGATTAAGGTTATGCTTGTATCCTTCTATTAGGATGGAGTGTATAACTTTAATCCTAAGTGTTAAACCCTTAATGTGTTTAAACCCTTTAATCAATTCACCTAATAATCACTAAGACATCAAGTTTGTAACTTGGGCCTTGCATTAGGGTTCTAATTCTTCCTTAATTGGTTAAGAAGGACTAACCCTAATGTTAATGGACAAGTCCCCCTCAAGTTGTCTTACAAACCATAAAATTCACTTCTTAATCTTACCATTAACTAAAATCCACATTAATAAAGACCTTGTTTTGTCATGAGGTTAATCCCTAATCATGGATTAAGTTGAGGAGCCTTTCTCAACTTAAATGTTCTCATCTATTATCCTTCTATTAGGATAGTGTAATGAGTCCATTAAATCCTTGATTATGGATTAAACTCATTACTTAACACTAAACAAAAAACAACAAAAACATCTAAATAAATACAAATAGGTTAATGATCTTAATCCTACATCATAGTGATTAAGTGTGAGGTGCTTACTTCATACTTAAGGTATTCTCATTACCCATAATCAGAGGGAGGATGTGATGAGTTTAGTAACCCTTGGTTTAGGCTTAAGATCATTTTCTTATGGCAAACTCCAAAAGCAATAAAAGACTGAAGACACCAAAAACAAACAATAATCGTCTCCTTCGGGATTCTTTGCTCACCTCATTCATTCATAAACTAGAACTCGCTTCTTCCGTCTAATGCAAGATAGTTTGCACCTGAGCCAGACAGGTCATACACTTGAGCATAGATAAGTAAGCAGTTCACAAGTCAATTTATCTTTCAGTCTCTTTGAGTCGAACTACGATGTTCTGACTTCCTCATTGCACGAGACGATATGTAGGCATAACTTAACAGTTATCGAACAAAAGTCTCTGTATATTCCCCCTCTTCTAGCATATTCTTTAAGCCTCATAGTCTTGAGCTTCACATTTCTTTCTCAGAACTGACACTTCTCTTGTTCACTTCATAATTTCCTTTGCACTGATACTTGCATTCTTTTCCAACTTTTGCACACAAAATAGCACTGACACTACCCCTTTTAAGCACAAATCTTTCAAGCGTGGATCCCGTCGAGTACGACGGACAATCTGGGTGCTAATACATTCCCAGGTTGTAACCAACCCCCTTTCTCTGTTTCTCTGGTTCGCAACCGTCTTATCCATCTTTTCTTAGGTTTATGCAGCATTACCTTTACTTCGGGATAAAAATGCCTAGCTGGCGACTCTTTTCAGTTCACCCTTGTGTTCTCTCTTTCGCCGACCATTCGCGTCTGTACCCCTATTTGACCTGGTGTCATTTGGTGGGAGAGACACATGTGCATGAATACTCTCCAGGGTACCTATATTGACAGGTTGGCTACATTTTCTTCCACCAGCTTTGCAGACGTGGTGATAGCTGGGGAAAGAATTGAGAGCTTACTGAAGATGGGAAAGATTACCGACAACGGTGCCAGTTCAAGCAGTGCAAGGAAGTCATTTGCTGGGCCCCGTAGATCTGGTGAAACAAATTTTGTACACATGGGAAGAGGGAGACCCCAATATCTGCCCAGATCAGTTGCTTCCGTCACTATTCCTGCTCCACCTCCTCAGTATACTCAACAACCACAACACTTTCCTCAATAGCAAAAGTTTCCACAACAAAGATCCTACAACAACAATAACAACAACCAACAACAACTCCCTTTTCAACATCGACTATCTCAGATCAATAGGGTGATTGACCCTATTCCAATGCCATATGCCACATTGCTGCCACAACTCCTATAGCTCAATCTTGTTGAGTTGAGGACATTGGCTCCACCTGATCCTCAGAACCTTCCGAGAAATTATGATGTCAACGCTAGGTGTGCTTTTCATTCTAATGCACCCGGTCACTCCACGGAAAAATGCAGGGCTCTGCATATGAAGGTCCAGGATCTGGTAGATTCAAAGGCCCTGAACTTTGCACCACCTCCCAATGTCATGAAAAATCCTATGCCAAGCCACAGTGGACCAAGGATTAATGATATAGAGGAAGGCTCACCCATGATTTCAATTGAAGATATTGCAAGTATTCAGACACCTCTGGCAGAGGATAAAGCCCAGCTTTTGAAATGCCAAGTGTTTCCAGGTTGTGAGGCCTGTTGTGAATCTTGCAAGCTTTCTGAGAACAGGTGTGCAAGCTTGAGGAATGGCATCAATGGCTTGATCAAAGAAGGCATTCTGCAAATAACCACAACCACTTCTACAACACCAGCAACTCCTTGTACAAATGACCCTCCTACAACTGCAAAGACAATTGTTCCTATAGACTCGTCTACAACTTCAACAACCACTTATTCCATCACTTCAACAAACAACAGTTCCATTTCATCCACTTCTACAACTTCAGCAACCACCAACAACGACGTCTCCACAGTTACTATTTATTATGACCCTACAACGGTCCCAAACTCCAGCAACTTTCAACAACAATCTCAGCAACAGTTTCAACAACAACCAAGCTTCAATGCATCACCACCAACATCCACAAGAAGTCCTGTCACCATCTTCTATGATCCACATACAATAACGGTTCCAACCTCTATTGCAGTAAGCCCAGTCACCATCACGGTGCCAGAGCCAATTCCATATAATAAAGACAGTGATGTACCATGGCATTATGGTGCCGACCTTTACTGCAACGGAGAAAAATTCCTTCTTGATTCTTCAGTTCCTACTCCCCAAGTGGATAATGTCGGGGGAGGCGGAGGCTTCACCCGAAGCGGACGCCTCTTTGCGTCACAAGCTCCAAGAACTAGTACCGAGGCAGAGGCTGCTGCCAGAGCCAAAGGGAAAAGTGTGGCACCTTAAGAATCTGCACCAAAAGAAACTCATAAATCATCCTTTGATCAGGATGTGGATGAATTTATGAGGATAATTAAAAGAAGTGACTACAAAGTTGTGGATCGGCTCCACCAGACTCCTTCTAAGATCTCTATCTTATCTCTGTTGTTGTATTCCGAAGCTCATCGGGATGCACTACTTAAATCTACACGCTGCCTATGTGCCAGAAGAGATCACAGTGAATCAGCTTGAGATAGTGGTGTCTAATGTCAATAATAGCCATGGGCTAGGTTTCACTGATGCTGACTTAACAACAGAAGGACGTCACCACAACAAAGCTTTGCACATAACCCTGGAGTGCAAATGGGCTGTACTATCTCATGTTCTTGTGGACACATGGGTCTTCACTCAATGTCTTGCCGAAGAAAGCTCTTGTCTAGCTCGAATATGATGGAATAGCTCTCCGACCAAGAAATCTTGTGGTCAAGGCTTTTGATGGCTCCAAGAGGTCTGTTCTTGGAAAGGTGGAACTGCCTGTGATAATCGGTCCGCAGGTCTTTCAGACTACTTTCTATGTGATGGACATTCAGCCGACCTACAGTTGTTTGTTGGGTCGACCATGGATTCACGCCGCTGGCGCAGTTACGTCGACCCTTCACCAGAAATTGAAATATGAGTGGGAAGGACAGATTATCACCATCTGTGGTGAAGAGGATATCTTTGTTAGCCATCTGGCTACCTATAAATACATTGATATGGATGGTGAAATCCATGAAACTATGAGCCAGGGGTTCGAGGCTCTGAATGTCAATGAGGCGACGACTGAAGTATTTGCTGCATCCCAGAAGGATAGGATGGGTACTTCAATTGTCTCCTATCAGCAAGCCCGGAAGGTTGTTGAAGATGGAAATGGCCAAGGCTGGGGCAAGCTGCTACCGGTGGAGAAGAAGGAGGACAGATTCGGTTTGGGTTACAAACCATTCCGACAAGATCAATCAGAGGCTACTAAAGAGCCCAAGTTCATCAGTGGGGGGATGCTCACCCCAGACGCTGTTAAGAACTTGGAAGATGAAGCGGAAAGCGACCTCAACCGGGAGAGCTGGATACGTCCAAGGATCCCGGGTCACCAAGTCCTTAACTGGTCTTCCCAGGAAATTATAAGGGTTACTCCTGCAGAGTAATTATTATTTCCTGCTTTTTTCAGCATGCATCAAGTCCTACATCTTGCCCAAGGTGTCAGGACTCATTTTGTAATAGGGCCATCTTGTAATTTTGTGGAAATGGATTATCAATGAATATCGGACATCTTTTGCAAACAAGTCTCTTTTTCGCTCACTGTCTTTTCATTTTTCACTTTTGTACAAAACAATAAAATGGCAATGTTTTCAAAATAAATAACTTTATTTTTCACACTTTTCTAAACAAGATTAAAATTGATCACTAAAACGAACAAATCTCAACCCTTGCAGAGATTATCCTCCAGATTGCACCGACAACAACACTACTATGACCTTGTATGACGTTGACAATCCAATTAATCAAGTTGATGAAGGGGTTGAAGAAGACTATGAGTTACCTTAAGAGTTAGCCAGATTGTTGAGGAAAGAAGAGAAAGTGATTACTCCTCATCGGGAGGAGGTTGAGGCTGTTAATCTTGGTACCGAAGAGGATTTGAAAGAAGTGAAAATTGGGGCCAGTCTGCAGGTTTCAGTAAAAGAACAACTCATCGACATGCTTCGAGAATACGTCGATGTCTTTGCTTGGTCCTATCAAGACATGCCAGGTCTAGATACGGATATTGTTATGCACAAGCTTCCATTAAAGGAAGATTTCCCTCCAGTAAAACAGAAGCTACGCCGTACTCGTCCGGATATGGCCATGAAGATAAAGGAAGAGGTACAAAAACAGTGGGACGCTGGTTTCCTTGCTGTAACTAGTTACCCGCTGTGGGCTGCTAACATTGTACATGTGCCTAAGAAGGATGGCAAAGTACGTATGTGTGTGGATTACCGGGATCTGAACAGAGCTAGCCCATAGGATGACTTCCCATTACCTCACATTGATGTATTGGTCGACAACACAACTCAGTTCTCGGTATTTTCCTTCATGGATGGTTTTTCTGGGTATAATCAGATCAGGATGTCACCCGAAGACATGGAGAAAAAAACCTTCATCACACCTTGGGGAACATTTTGTTACAAGGTAATGCCTTTTGGGTTGAAGAACACTGGTGCGACTTATCAACGGGCTATAGTAACATTATTCCACGATATGATCCACAAAGAAATTGAATGCTACGTGGATGACATGATTACCAAGTCCCTCACTGAAGAAGATCACCTGGTAAATCTGCTGAAATTGTTCAAGCGTATGAGAAAGTATCAGCTGAAGCTAAACCCCAACAAATGCACATTCGGGTTAAGTTCCAGTAAGCTGCTGGGATTTATCGTAAGTGAAAAGGGAATTGAAGTTGATCCTGACAAAGTCAAAGCCATTCAGGAGATGCCTGCACCTAGGACTGAAAAGGAAGTTCGGGGGTTCTTTGGTAGATTGAACTACATATCAAGGTTTATATCTTACCTCACCGCAACCTGTGATCCCCTGTTCAAATTGTTAAGAAAGGAACAAACGGTCAGGTGGAACGAAGATTGTCATTAGGCTTTTGATAAAATCAAGGAATACTTATAAGAACCTCCAATTCTTATGCCTCCAATTGAAGGAATACCTCTAATAATGTACCTGACAGTATTAGAAGGATCAATGGGTTACTCGCCGACTAAGACAGTATATGTTGACTCACACTACTTTGTTGATCTCAAAAATGGACCCCGTCAAGTACATATTTGAGAAGCCAGCACTTACCGAAAGGGTTGCAAGATGGCAAATGATTCTGACAGAGTACGAAATTCATTACACATCTCAAAAGGCCATCAAAGGCAGTGTACTGTCTGACTATCTAGCTGAGCAACCCATTGATGATTACCAGCCAATGAGATTTGACTTCCCAGATGAAGACATCATGTAGTTAAAAGCAAAAGATCATGAGGAACCTGTTCACACTGAATGGCCTGACCCAGAAGAAGAGTGGACTATGATATTTGATGGGGCTGTTAATATGAATGGATGTTGAGTTGTGACACTCTCATCCAATGGCCAGGATTCTTTTGGTTTGAGATCAAGGGTGGGATGGTGAGTGCACATGGGCAAGAGGCCGGACAATGCAGTAGGATTTCATGAGATCACACAAAACTTGCAAAATTTGCAAAATCACTCACACTCTCTCTTCTCACGTGCAAATCCTCCCATTCTCTCAGCATTTTCTCATGACATGATATAAAAGCAAATTAGGGTTTTAGAGGATCCAGATCTCACTCAATTCTCAGCTTCCAAGTTTTTGCACAATTTGCATTTTCATTCGAATCTCTTCACACACTTGCTCTCTTCAAAAACAAATCACAGATCCTTCATCCTTGAGAGCCCAGGATCACAAATCTCTCCATTGTGCAAGCTTATTCTCAAGATCAAGTACCTTGCAATTTCAGGGTAGTTGGCTGCAAATTCTCAGATCGAGCAAGATTCAAGACTCTAGTTGCATTTATATTGCAACTAGAGTGCATTTGTAGTGGATTGGCTTCATTATCTTGGCTTCTAACAAGCTTTTTCAAGAACTGCAAGTTCAGGTGAGTTCCAAATCTTCAGATCTAAAAATGAAAATAGTTGTGTGCATTATAATCCTCTTGTTATGCTGATCATTCTGCTGGTTTTAGATTCAAAATTTGTGCACTATTGAGGATGTTATGTGAATTTGAATTTTCATGGTATGAACTGTTTGTGTTCGATCCATAAGATCCTTTGATCCATTGAAATTTTCATTGTCATTTTTGAACTCAGGGTAGTGTGATTACTTGATCTGGAGCTTGTTGTGTTTTTTTATTAAGTTTTGTTCATGTCTTGCGTTTTCCGGTGCCGGAGCCCTAGCTCCGGTCACCGGATTCTGGAAAGTGTAATTAGGGTTTCTCAAGGTTGAAGATGGTCTCTCCACCATCAGATATTTCATCTGGACGCGTGATATGGTGCCACCTTATAAATGAGGCCTCCTCCCAAACACGTGCCTTGGCTTTTATAATTTCATTCTGAATAATCATTTTGTTTCGCATACCATGGTAACTCATATGCTCCCTCAGCTCTGAACCAACCAAACTGCCACTACAATTAATGAAGGCCTTCCAGGATGCGTCCATCCAATCCATTGGCTATTGTTTTTCCTTATTTTCCTCTGAATTTCCACCCAGTATATTGTGTACTGGCGCAGATTGGGTGGGCTTACCACCACTATTCGTACCCCCTTGTCTTTGGCCCAATTCTTCTCAACTGGATTCCTTTCTATTCCCACCCCAGTCCTCTTATTTCATTTTTATTTCTTTTCTTTTATTTCATTTTCATATTATTTTGGTTTTCAATTTTTTAAAATACTTCTAAGTCTTAAAAAATTCTAAATTAATTCATGGATGTCCATTGGATTTTTCTTTAATTTTCCATATTTTTCTTTTCCATTTATTTTTAATAGCCACGTGGATATTAATTCCCTCTTGTAATTAATTCATTTTAATTCTTTTCCAAGCATGCTGTCTTGTCCAATTTCCATAGTGATCATCATTTTGAATTTCTTGTTGGTTCTTTTTGCTCTAGATTCATAAGAAGATGTACCTCATGTGTGATTTTTGTCCTGATTTTTAGAAATTTGTTCATTTGATTTTGGTCCTTGACTTGTCATTGAAGTTTCTTAACCCTAGTTCATGTTTAAGCCTTCTTTTGACTTGCATAGCTTCTGAATTTCTTCCTATCCTTTTGGCATGTTGTTATATCATGGTTGAAGGTCTCTTATCCAAGGTTGTGGAATTTTTGGGTGCATTGTTGATTTGATTTGAATTTTGGTTCTTAACTTGTCCTATTATGCTTCTTTTTGATCATAAGTTCTCTCATTGGCTTAGAAGGGAACTTGTGCCAACTTCTTCATCTCATTTGGGGTCTCTTTGGGGTTTTGATACCTTTCTGGTCTTGGTTTAGGGTTTGTGTCTTGGAAATTTTGTGATTTGCTTACCTTTTAAGTTCTTTCTTTCTTATGTGCATTCACCTCACTTCTTTGCTTCTTCCTTTCCTATAATGTGATTGTTTGGCCTTGTGCTTCTCTTCTCTTCATCTTTCTTGCTTCTTAAGCATTTCTTTAACTTGATTCGGTTCTGGTCTTGTGCCTTGGGTTCATGTTTTGTGCATTTTTGCTTTGCATCTTCTTAAGTTTACTTTGCCTTGCCATGTGTTTCATATTAACTTGTATGCTTCTTTCCTCATTCTTGTGACTTGCATTTGCATTGAGAATTTGTATGTATGACTTCACTTCTGTTTGTATGATGTTGGCATGTCATTATGTTCATTTTGTTTTGCTTGTATGCTTATGTCACTAACCATTTCAGGGGCTATGGTAAGTGAGAGGTGTGGAGGTGATTCCCACATCTCCAAATCTCATATCTTCTCTTCTTATTCTTACTTGTACTAACCCTTTTATTGTTGGGCTTAGGCCTTACTTCCCTCCTCTCTTCTTCTTTCTTTTTCTTCTCTTCTTCTTTCTTGCTTCTTTAGGATAGTAAACCACACTAACCTAGGATATCCATGCATGACAACACTTAGGATTCATTAGTCCCCCCCATTAGACTTTTGCCTTTGTGATCCTTTTGGTTTCTTTTCTCTTCTCATCTCAAAAATCTAAAGAAGACACTTAATAAAGTTTGAAGTGATACCTTGAGCAATAGCCTTACCCCATGATATACTTGTAGTCTTCCCATCTTGGGATAGTACAAGCTTATCTTGTGATGCACAAGTCTGATCAAGGTATCATCTTCACAAAGAAAATCATAAAAAACACTTCTTCATTGTAATTACCAAAAACACTTAATAAGTTAATGAGTTAGTGAGCTTAGGCCCTAATCTCTTGGTTCAAGTTTTGGGGATCTTCTCCTTACTTGAGTGTGCTTGATCTATTATTCCATCTTGGAATGCAGTGACAAGTGCACATTCCATGGAAAAGAGCTTGAGTTCACTTTCTTGTGACACACTAATAAAAAGCTTCATAAAAAACACAAACAAACAATAAGCGTCTTTCCTTCGGGAATTCTTTTCTCATCTCATTAGCTCCTTACGCGAACTTGCTCCTACTTGTCATTTTGCAAGACGGTTACGCACTCGTCGTCCGAGTCTGCAACACCTGAGCATTGACATAGGCAGTTCAAGCCTTAATTCACAAGCAATTTCTTTTCTACTCCTAGTTAGGGGAACTACAACGTCTATGATCCTCTTTGTCCTGATGAGGTACGTAGGCAGCGAGGTAGGGCCCGTTCGAGTACAATCTTTATTTTCCCTACATTTGTTCCTTTTCATTTCTTATTCAGTTCCTTTCTCAGATTTCTTTTCCAATTCATTTCCTTTTTTTTGCAGCAGCTTTCATCCCCTCACCATTTGAAACATTTTCTTTACAAGCGTGGATCCCGTCGGGTACGGCGGACGATCTGGGGTGCTAATACCTTCCCAGGTCGTAACCGACTCCCGAGCTCAGTCTCTTTGGTTCGCAGGACCCGTGTCCTTCCTTTTCTTTTCTTCTGGTTTGTGCAGCATTACCATTCTCGTTCCTTCGGGATAATAATGCATGGCTGGCGACTCTATTCTTTTCCGCGCCACTTTCGCGTTTGTACCAGGATGGAAATCCGGGGAGCGACAGCTGGCAACTTTGTTGGGGACCTCCTATCCAGAGTATCTCTGGTTCCCCTGTGAGTCTCTCCTAGCGCTTGCGTGTGTCTGTTTCTTTGGGGTGTTGATTGTTTGCTGTTGTGTGTTGTATTTTTACTATTGTTTATTTACAGTTTATTTACAGCTTTATTTACAGTTTTCAGTATTTATTTTCTGCATCGTATTATATACTGGACTGTCTAGACTGGATTTTCTGTTTGGTGGGTTTGGGTGATACTGTTTCTGAGAGATGAGCTCATTACCACGGCTCGAGTGCACCTTAGGACTTAGAGTGGTTCCATTTTGGCCTCATGAGATCTTGTCATGGGGGTAGTAGTGAGTTCCACTCCCAGATTTGCGACCATCTTGGAAATGTCTTGATTTGAGGATCTTCCTCTCTCATTTCATAACCTTGACAGTTATGTGCAGCTGGGGACCGATCATTGAGAACCTTGTGGAAACATCCCTCTTTAGTGATGACAGTGGCATACCACATTTTGTGGCAAACCCATTAGCATCCGAGGGCCCACCTAGGACTTACATAGGATGACCTTGTTTCCCGGACTCAGTTGAGGCCTCCCTGCGTAGTATATAATGCCAAACCGATTCCCTGATTTGGTCATGAGCCATTTCTTGGAAATGGTGAAAGTATTATTGCTATTCAGCTTTGAGAGTCCGTGATGTCTGACCCGGAGGATACCAGTGAGATTGGGGAGGGGTTTACAGGTTTGCAGGAACCATTGGCCTTTACATACCCTCAATATCAGTGGTCCTTGTTATGATCTTTGGTCCTATGGTTCTGGTGTTCTGGTTTTCTTGGTACTGTGGTTCTGAGATTTCTATCAGAGAGTTGTGACTCAGAGGATTTTGGTTGACAGTTGATCAGAGTGTCCTTGTGTTCAGTGTCCAGTATCCAGATGGTCCCAGATTGATCATATGCCTGCATTGCATTTGCATCATTCTTGCATTAACTGTTTATGTTTCCATTTTTCAGGTCATTGTTCATAGTCAGCTCCTAGTTCTGGTAAATCTTATCTCCAGATGGCAGAAATCAGAAAAATTACAAGGAAAAAGAATGTTCACTATACTTTTCTTCAACCTGAAGTCAGAAGTGTTCAGAAATTAGTAGGTCTGATGAATGACCAAGTCTTGGGAAATTTCAGAAAGAGATATGGCCAGATATTGAAGTATGTGGACAAACCCACTGCAGACCAGAAGGACAGTTTGCATACCTTGCTTCAGTTTTATGATCCCCTGCTGCGTTGCTTTGTGTTTCCAGATTACATCTTGGCTCCTACCTTGGAGGAGATTGCCAGCATTCTGAATGTTCCAGTCATAGAGACCTTGCCTTTCTATGGGTCTGAGATGGTGCTTAAGGAAGAAGACATAGCCAAATTTTTTCGTTTGCCAGCTGCTATAGTCAAGAAGGCTCTGAAGGATGGTGAAGGCAAAGGACTCCCTTAGAGTGTGCTCATACCAGAGGCTGAGAAATATGCTACAGAGGATAAATGGAGTGACTTTGGTGCTTTGCTGGCTTTGATGGTGTATGGGTCTAGCTTGTTCCCAGGAGAGAAGGAATTTGTAAGCTTGGAAGTGATCTCTATCTTTTCCAAAGTCAATCCTGTGCCAAATCTATTGGGTGATTTCTACTACAGTGTTCATTACAGGAATGAGAAAGGTAGGGGTGGACCAGTAGCCTGCTGTGCTTCATTGTTTGCTGAGTGGTTTGCCAGACAACTGCCAAAATCAGGTGCTTTTAAGGAAATGAGGGATGAGTGGAGATGTCTAGAAGGTTGATGGGGTTAACTGCTGAAGATATAGCCTGGGGATATGACAGAGATCTGTTGGGTAAAGAATTGCTGGTTAGTTGTCGAAGATTTGCTGGAGTGCCTTTGTTGGGAAGGAAGGGAGTGATCAATTATCATCCAACATTAGCCAGGAAGCAGTTTGGTTACCCTTTGAGAGATCCTCCACAGATGGAAGAGTTTGCTGAGTCTTTGTATTTTCCTGTGGAAGGAAGCAAGGAATTAGTTCTACAAGCATCCCAAGCTTAGGCTCACAGGATAAGGAAGGGTAAGAAAGACTTTGGTAGAGTAGATCCCAAGATGTATCCTCCTTTTGCTGCATGGTTGCAAGAACATGTAGAAGAAGTTCTTATGCCTTTCTCAGTAGAAGCTCCACTTTATCCCAGAGAAGTGCCAAGCCAGAGTACTGTCTCCCTTAAAGAATACAAGAAATTGGATGCTCAGCTGCATGAAGTTTGAGTGGAGAATGCTGAAATGGTCAACCTGTATCATCTTGTCAACAGGGCCAAGAATGAAGCAGAGGGAAAGCTGCAGAAGATCCAAGCCTCTTTGGAAGCTAAAGAGAAGGACTTTGCTGGAAGGGAAGCTCAGTTTCAAAGGATGGGTTTGATGGAGGCAAAAAGAGAAGTGGAACGCAAAAAGACTTTGAAAACTCTCAAGGAAGGTCGCCAGTCCATTGTTTGGTTGCAAGGCCAAAGGGAGGAAGAGTAGAAGAAGTTTAGAGAAAGAAGAGTTCTTTGAGGTGAAAATGGCCTTCAAGAAGGAAGAGGTGGAGCAGGTCCATAACATTCGGAGGGAAAAGACTCAGCAGTTTGCACAAAGCCAGTTAGCCTTGGAGGAGGCACGAAAGGAGATTGAAGAGCTCAAGCTGAGGGCAGGTGTAAAGAAGAGCAGAACAGAGGTGGCTGCAGAAGAGCCTGGGTCCTTAGTTTAGTTTATTTTTTAGACTACCTACAGACTTGTTGTAGGAGTCTTGTTTTATTTTTGTCTTTTTATTCATGTAATGGCTTGTAACCCTTCGGGGAATATTTCTGTTTGTGCTTTAACTTTTGGTCGGCAGTGGTTTGTCCATGATATACAGTGTTAATATGCAAATTATCATTTCTGAATGTGCAAGGCTCGTTTGTCTGATACTGCTAATATTTGAACACTCTTCAAAGAGAAAGTCTGGAAGTTAATACTCAAAGTGGTTGTCTGGAGTAGATACCAGAACAGGGGCATACAAATGCTTAAAACTTGGGAACATGAGCAGTTACATTGCATTGCATATGACGTGTTTGTTTGTTTTGCAGGTAGTGCTTCAGTTTCTAACGTTTATGTTGTTTCAGGCACTATAGCTCCCAGAAAGGTTTGAGAACAGCCAGTCGCACACAGATATCCCACAAAGGTCAACAGAGAGAGAGTCATGGATCAAATGCAAGCTGATTTAGATGACTTGAGACTGAGGATGGACAAATTTATGACCCTTATGGCAGGCATGGGTCAGAATCAGGAACGTCTGCGTGAGTTGGTTGAAAATAGTCAAGCCAGGAACACCGGTACTGCTGATGGAGGTAATCGTAACGGTGCGGGTGCCCGTCGAGTTGAAATCCCTGTAGCACAGCCAGGGGTTACCATTATCAATGATGGACTGAACAATGTACAGATGGACGGCCAAGACAAACATTTCACGTTGCGGGACGAAACTGAAGGCCAGGGGGCTGAAATGAACAGGAAGTTTGAGGAGATGGCAGAACAGATCAGGGCTATTCAATCTCAGAACTCTTTGGGGTTCGACATTACTGACTTGGGATTGGTTCCAGGAGTTAGAATCCCTTACAAGTTCAAGGTCCCAACTTTCGAGAAGTAAAACGGCACAACGTGTCCAAAGACTCATCTTCAGTCCTTTGTAGGAAGGATTGCTGCCCACACTGATGATGAAAAGCTATGGATGTACTATTTCCAGGACAACCTGGTTGGGGCCTCCTTGGAATGGTATATGAAGCTAAGTAGAGTCAACATTAAGAGCTGGAAGGATCTGGCAAAGGCTTTCGTGAGGCAATACCAGTATAATTTGGACATGGCTCCAAATCGCACTCAATTGCAACACATGTCTCAAACCGCTAAGGAGGGGTTTAAAGAATATGCTCAAAGGTGGCGTCAGCTCGCTGCCATAGTGCAACCACCATTGCTGGAGAATGAGATGGCTGATATGTTCATGGGGACATTGCAAGGAGTGTTTATCGAAAGATTGGTGTCTTGTTCGGCTACCAAGTTCAATGATATAGTAATTGCTGGAGAGAGGGTCGAGACTTTGTTAAAGATGGGAAAGATTCAGGATACAAGTGCGAGCAACTCGAGTGGAGTAAGAAAAGCTTTCAGCGGACCCCCGAGAAGAAGGGAAGGTGAGACCAATGTTGTGTTTGGCCGAGGACGGGGCCGAGGATATAGAAGATCATATGAGCAAGTGGCAGCTGTCACAATTCCTTCCAGCCCTGTGTCGCAGGTACAACCTCAACAACAACAACAACAACAACAGCAGCCACATCGTAATAACTATCAACAAAGACCTTATCAGCTAAGGCAGACTCGCCCGGCTAATAGGGTGCTTGAAGCAATTCCCATGACATACGCTGCATTGCTACCAAGATTGCTGGACCTGAATTTGATACAACTGAGGACTTTGGCACCACCACCACCTGGAGAGCTTCTAGTGGGGTACGATGTCAATGCTAGATGCGCTTTCCATTCAGGGGCACCCGGGCACTCAACTGAGAAGTGCAGGGCGCTACTGCACAAAGTTCAAGATCTGATCGACTCCAAGGCGATTAACTTTGCACCACCGCCAAATGTTACTTCAAACCCTATTCTGAATCACGGAGGGGCTAGAATCAATGCTGTTGATAGTGGTGAGAAGTTAAGTCTGATTCTGAGCATAGAAGAAGTGAAGACTCCGCTGTTGGTAGTGAAGGAGAGGCTGTTGAAAGGTCAAGTGTTTCCGGGATGCAGTTCTGATTGTGAGAAGTGTTTGAATTCAGTGAACGGTTGTGAAGACCTGAAGATGGGATTGTAGAACCTGATTGATGAAGGATTTTTGCAGTTTGACAAAGTTGGTAGTGAAGCTGATGATGTGTCCACTATAACCATTTTTTATGATCCAGCTGAGATGCTTGCTAGAAGAGAACCTGTGACCATTTATGCTCCTGAAGTCAGCCCTGTGACTATCATTGTGCCTGGGCCTATTCCTTATACAGATGATAGAGCCATCCCATGACATTACAACTCAGATGTGTACGTGGAAGGATAGAAAGTGGAGAGTAAGTCTGTTGCTGTTGACCCGACTGTAGTGAACGTCGGAGGGATTGGAGGTTTTACGAGAAGTGGTCGTCTATTTGCTCCCCCAGTTCTAAGAGGTGGTCGTCTATTTGCTCCCCCAGTTCTAAGAGGGGGGATTAAACTTCTGTGTTGTTTAATTTTCTTGCTCTTTAAGTTTTGGTTAAATCTGTCAAGTGTTGGGACATCTCATACCTGATCACAGAATTTCAATTGGCATCAGAGCAGGCACCCTGCCTGTTTATACTGGGTGAGATCTAGGGAATACAAATTCTGGAAACATGGACAGAGATATAGGATCAGTAAATAGACCACCTATACTGGATGGATCTAATTATGACTACTGGAAACCAAGAATGATTGCATTCTTAAGATCACTTGACAACAGGGCCTGGAGAGCAGTCAACATTGGATGGGAACATCCTATCCAAGACACCAAAGATGGATCAAAAGTGTTGAAACCTGAAGAAGAATGGAGTAAGGAGGAAGAAGATTCAGCACTAGGCAACTCCAAGGCCTTAAATTCTCTATTCAATGGCATTGATAGGAACATCTTTAGACTTGTGCATCACTGTGAGCTAGCCAAAGATGTGTGGGATACTCTCAAAACAACTCATGAAGGAACATCAAAGGTAAAGATGTCAAGACTTCAACTTCTCACTGTAAACACCCCAAATTTGCCCTCACCCATTCACACCATGGCTTGTGATCATTCTCATATGCATAAACACAATCATATCTCCTCACATCTCATTTTTTGATTCACTGCATAGTTTCTAAGTCATCTGCACCTAGGGTTTGTGATCTGAGCAATCCGAGAGCCTTTTGAGCCACTCCAAAGGCAACCAATCACTTCAAAGGGATCCATGTGTGTTCTTATATCATATTACATCCTCTCAAAGTCAAGATTGCAAAAGAATCACAAGAACTAGGGTTTGAATGGATGCAGAGCCAGGTTTGACTGCACAGTTGACCTAAAATTAGGGTTTTGGTTTCAGAGGCCATAACCCCAATTTTTTTTTTCATTCTTGTTTCCATTGGTCTCTATATGGTATAGGGAGTATGCATATCAATTTTCATGAAGAAATTCCATGGGGAAGTCATCTGATCAAGGGTTGACTTTTTGGACAAGTCAGTGTAAAATCAGGGCATCTGAGGCCCTCCATGACCCAAACAATGGGTGATCTTCATCATTTTGAGTGTATATGATCTTTATTTGATCATGGAAGAAGGTTGAAGTTCACAAAAATCAAGAATTTAGGGTTTTTGCAAATGTTGACTTTTTGGGCATAGTTGACTTTTCAAGAATGCTTCATTTTAGGTCATTTTTCAAGCCTTGATTCTTGATCCAAAAATGCTTCAAATGGAAAAACTTTGGTCATGAAAGTTGTAGATCTCATCTTTCCCTTTTCAAAAAGTACAAGAACATGATCAAACTCTTCTTGGATCAAAAGTTATGGTGTGTTAAAGTTGGCTAAAATCATTGATTTTCAAGGCATGCCTCAAATGAGAATTTTGCAAAACCATGAACCAATGCCTTTTGTAACCTCTAGTTCATTTCAAACCAGCACACAAACATTCTATAAGTCATAAAAATCATAATTGAACCAAGAATGCCCATGTATTATGGCTTGTGGGATAAGGAAATCACATGTGAACCATAAAGCAACAACTTGCAAAATCATCATGATCACTTCACCCACTTGCTGCATTGGCCCTTGAACCAAGCTAGCCCTCTCCCCTCATCTTGCTGCGCATCACACAGCCCATGTACTAGCCTAGAAGCTGCCCATACTTTCTCTTACACAAGAGTTGACAAATTGCAAAAGTGGCCATACCAATCAATAAAGGGCAGGTCACATCAGCTGACCAATAGGAGTCCTTTATGCAAAGCAAAGGCAAGCCATTTCATACATCAAGCCAGGCTGAAACACTACACAACACCACATTCACAAAACACACCCTAGCTGCATTTTGCTTCGAATCTCTCTGCCCAGCCATCAAACATCCAAACCACCTGCACCAATCAACTCACCATGCCTCATTGAGTAGAAACCAGCAAGAACACAAGCCTGAATCAAGCCATAACACTACTTCACCATTTTCACTTCAACTTGCAGTTTCCTTCGAAACTCTCACCACAGCTCACAAACATCAAAACCAACTTCATAAACCTTCTCCACTCATCATCTGGACCACAAACAACCCTTCACCATTGCCAGAAACAGCCTGAAACTCCATTGCCATTTTCAACTGAGCTTGAGCAGAAGCTGCTCAAACTCTTCATTCAGCCAACATAAATTCCTCTGGAGCATTCAAGCATCACCAGAGGGTTAAGTGGAGTGGTTTTCATCAAGAGGAGAGGCCAGAAAGTCATCAGAGTGAAAGCTTCGAATCTCAGGTAGCTCAAGAAATATTTTTCCAGAAATCATTTCTTTTGTTCTAAACTTGTTCTTTGTGTCTTCCTGATCATGAGTATGCTTTTAGTTTTTGAAATGGTGATGAAATGAGAGTTTAATTGCTCTCTGAAACTTGCGTGCCCTAATTCTTTCTTGCTTCGATTCAGCCTTGTTAGGAAATATAAATTTGCTTTGATTAGGGGTTTTTGTTCGTGAGTGAGTGGGGATCATTTCCCAATTCTTAGATTTCATTTTAGTTAGGTTTTTAGGGTTTTGGGGATTTTCAAGGGAGATGCTGGCCGGAGAAGACGACCGGAGGTCTTCTCCGGCAGCCTGAAAGTAATTTGTGCCCTAATCCTGTCATTAACTCTAGTTTGAATTTGGACCGTGGATTGCCTTTGACTGGTTGACCTCCCGCGCGTGTGGATGGACCAGATTGATCATTAGAAACCCTAAGTGTGTTTAATTAATTCGTAATTAGGTTTAGCCCAATTTGAATGTGAGCCACAGGATCTGGCGCGTAGTCAATGCCCCCAAGCCCAGAATCAATCTCAGCCATCCTTTCTGATTACTTCCATTTAATTCATTATAAATTCATTTTCTTTTCATTTAAATTGCACAATTAATTTAAAATAGTTAAAAGTCTTAAAAAAATTATGAAACTTTTTCTCTTAAGTTTTATTATTTTTTATGACACAAAAATATTTTTATTTTATTTTTACCATTAAAAAATTATTTTTAAATATTTAAAAGATTATTTTTAATTGATTAAATGAAATTAATTTATTAAAAATACTTTTAGGTATTTAAAAATCACAAAAAAATTCATGAAATGTCCTAAGACATTTAGAAACATTGTCCAACCTTCAAACCAAATTTCTTTTTTGATCTTGATGCATTTTGAGAATTTTCCTTTGAATTAAAATCATTTTTATGCATTAATTTGATCCTAAGTTCAAAAATTCATTTCTGCCTATCTATGAAGAGTTGGACATTGATTCTTCTTGCATTGCATTGTGTTTAGCATGTAGTTTCTAGGATAAAATGGTCATGATTTGATCTTGCATTTCTCATTTGTTTGGCATTTCTTTTGTTTAGGAACCCTAAAGACCCTAATAACTTAGAAAAATCATAACTTGAGATTGGTTAAGAGTTGAGACCTCCCCTTTGGACATTGGTTTAGTATAGGTTTAGGGATCCTTTGTGTGGCATTTTCCATTTTTTATCTTAGGGTTTGCTTCTGTTTTTGGTTTTTGTTTGTTGTTTGGTCCATAAACCCTAATTTTGGGCTTTCATTTGCATCCCTCTTGCATTCTCTTGCATAACATGACTTGCCATGACATTTCAAGCATCCATGTGATTCATTTGACATCTTAAGACATATAGAAAGCATGTTTGATCATTGCATCACATATTTGCCATGTCATTTGCCTTGTATGTCTCATAACTTTTCATGTTCATTCATGCTCCTTAACTTGCTCCATTTGCATTCATGAACTTGTATGAACATCTCCATGTGCTGCCTCATGTTTGTAGCATCTCATAACATCATTATCATCATGTGTATGCTTCTGGTTTGGTTTTGCATCATGTCATTTCATTCCCTTTTGCATTGCATTGCTTTCCTTTTCTAACATTTCAGGTGGTAAGTGAATTTGAGAGGTGGATTTGCCTTCACTTCTCATAACTTTTCTTTTCATCTCTCTTGCATCCATTGTTGCATTCTTACATGTGCTTGAGATTGAGCTTTCTCCTTCTTTTCTCCTCCTTACTTTCTTTCCTCAAGTGACTTGACTTCTTGAATGAAGCAAGTTACTTTGCTTCTCCTTGCTCCTTTCATCTGCTTCCTGGTGGTTCCATTGAAGGCTTCTCTTCACAAACCTTAGGAACAACCAAGCATGATAATGATTAGGGTTTTGATTAGTTCCCCCTCATAGTTTTACCTTTGTGTCTTTCTTTGAGTCTTCTCTTCCCATCTCATAATCAGGGACTAAACCCTAAAGGCTTTAAGGCTTTGTGATTAAGCTTATGCCTGCATCCTTCTATTAGGATGGAGTGTATAACTTTAATCCTAAGTGTTAAACCCTTAATGTGTTTAAATCTCTTAATCAATTCACATAATAATCATCAAGACATCACACTTGTAACTTGGGCCTTGCATTAGGGTTCTAATTCTTCCTTAATTGGTTAAGAAGGACTAACCCTAGTGTTAATGGACAAGTCCCCCTCAAGTTGTCTTACAAATCATAAAATTCACTTCATCATCATATCATTAAGTAAAATCCATCTAATCAAAGGTTTGTTTTGTCATGAGTTTAATCCCTAATCATGGATTAAGTTGAGGAGTTTTCCTCAGCTTAAACACCCTCATCTATTATCCTTCTATTAGGATGGTGTAATGAGTCTGTTTAATCCCTGATTAAGGCTTAACCTCATTACTCAACACTAAACAAAAACAACAAAAACATCTAAATAATCACAAGTAGGTTAATGATCTTAACCCTACATCAAAGGTTATTAAGTGTGAGAATCTGACTTCACACTTAAAGTACTCTCATTACCCCTAATCAGAGGGAAGATGTGATGAGTTTACTAACCCATTGGTTTAGGCTTAAGCTCATCAACTTATGACAAACTTTCAAAAGCAATAAAAGACTGAAAACTCAAAAACAAACAATAATCGTCTCCTTCGGGATTCTTTTCCCATCTCATTCACTCACAATCGAGAACTTGCTTCTTCCGTCTAATGCAAGACAATTTGCACCTGAGCTAGACAGGTCATACACTTGAGCATAGGCAAGCAAGCAGTTCATCAGTCAATTCACCTTTCAGTCTCTTTGGGTCGAACTACGGTGTTCTGACTTCCTCATTGCACGAGAGGATACGTAGGCATAACTTAACAGTTATCGAACAAAAGTCTCTGTATATTCCCCCTCTTTCTAGCCTTATTCTTTAGCCTCATTATCATGAGCATTTCATCTTTGATCTCACACTGACACTATACATATCACATCACTTTCCCTTACACTGACACCTGTACATTTCCTTCCAGCTATTTTATACACAGATTGCACTGATACTACCCCTTTAAAACACAAATCTTTTAAGCGTGGATCCCGTCGAGTACGACGGACAATCTGGGTGCTAATACCTTCCCAGGTTGTAACCAACCCCCTTTCTCAGTCTCTCTGGTTCGCAACCGTCTTATCCATATCTTTCTAGGTTTATGCAGCATTACCTTTCCTCCGGGATAAAAATGCCTAGCTGGCGACTCTTTCATCTCCAGTGAGTTCACGGCTGTGTGTTCTCATTGTCCCTCTCGCCGACCGTTCGCGTCTGTACCTTTATTTGGGCCAGTCCCATTTATCGGGAGCGACAGCTTGGCGACTCTGCTGGGGAACCTTATATTGCAACCAGGGCTTCTGGTTCTTTTTGTGGGTTCCTCCTAGCGCTTGATTGATTTGTGTTTACTGGGGTGTTATGTGCTTATTTGTGTTTGTTTGTTTGTATTTATTGTGATTTATGTACAGTTGCTTTACTGCTTTCTTTATTGCTTTTGTATATATCATACTGTCATGTTGCTGGCTGGATCTGGTCTTTTGTTTTGGTGGGTGGGTGTTTCATTGAGAGATAAGATCCTATACCTGGGATCTGAGTGACACCTAGGCTAGAGTGAATCATATTCTTTCCCATTCCATTTCGGTCTGGTGCGGGAATATGAAACACGGTTCAGATGTGGCTTTCTTCTTGAGAACTCTGTGTTGCAGATTTCCTGCAATGCTAGGGCTATCTGGGAAGCCTGCTAAGTCTGGATGACCTTTTAGTATTGACCTTCAGAAGCTGAGGTGAATTAGAGGAGGAATTGTTATGGTTATTGTAAACACTGTACCTCCGTGTTAGAAGTGTTTACACTTCTCATAACTGATCCAAGTCTGAGGATCCTTGTTCTAGAACACCACCTGTGAGGGGGTTGGGTTGTTTACAGGTTTGCAGGTACCTTGACCTCAGAATACCCTGTTATTTTGATTTGATTAAGAATACTCCATGTTGGAACAGTTCTTGTGATTCTAAACCCTGGACATGTGGCTCTTTATTTGAGCACCCTACCCTGGTTACTGGACTTATAGACCTCCATCTGGATTTCTTACACACATGGACTTATATATCAGAGCCCTTGATCAGATCCAGCTCAGTCACAAACCCTTGCATATCATTTGCATACATAATCATTGCATCATATTGACATTTGTTTATTTGTGTTTCAGGGTATCCATCTTCAGTTGGTTTTGGTTTTGACCCCATCCTCAGTATTGACCTATCTTCATCAGCACCTACTTCAGCTATCACTTGCACCAGCCAATCAGTGGCCCATTTCTTTAGCAGCTTCACCAGCATTTGTCTCCACTCAGTCTCAACATCATGGCACCTCAAAAGAGCAATATCACCTACCACTTCTTCCAGCCAGATTTAGCAGACATCAGGAGGATTCAGACCCTGATCACTCCAGACCATGTACCATTGTTCAGGGAACACCATGGAGATATACTTGATATGGTTATGGATCTGGACCCTTCACAGAGAAGCCTGATCCACACCTGCCTTCAGTTTTATGATCCCCCACTGAGATGTTTCACTTTTCAGGACTTTCAGCTGGGGCCCTTAATGGAAGAATACTCATCATTAGTTGGTATACCTATCAGGAGAGAAGTCCCTTTCAACCCTGAGATGGCTTTCCCAAGTAATGAAGAGATAGCCAAGGCATTGCATATGGAACCAACCCTGATTGGGCAACATATGACTTCTAAAGCTAGAATCCTAGGCCTGCATCTGGATTTCTTAATCTCTCAGGCTACCCTGAAAGCTTCTCTAGGAGAGTGGAAAGCAGTATGTGCTTTATTGGCCTTGGGCATATATGGGATTGTGTTGTTTGCAGATGAGCCCCGATTCATTAGTAAGGATGCAATCCATCTGTTCACCCTAAAGAACCCAGTGCCAACTTTATTGGGGGATCTCTACTATTCAGTGCATCAGAGAAATGAAAAACAGAGGGGAAGGTTAGTGAGGTGTTGTGCTCCTTTGTTCCACACTTGGCTTCTCAGGCATCTACCCAGGACAGATGCATTTTTGAATCCTCATCAACAGAAAAACTGGGCTGGAAGACTTACAACTCTTACTTCAGCTGACATCAGGTGGTGCACTCAGAGCACAAAAGGAAGGGATATCATCACCAGCTGTGGGCATTTTCCCAATGTGCCCCTAATAGGAGTTAAGGGTAGTATCAATTACAACCCTCTGCTGTTTAAAAGACAACTGGGCTATGCGCTGGTCCACACTCCTAAGGCACAAGACTTGGTTGAAACTCTCTACTGTGAGAACAAGGTTAGTTTGGCTATTGTTAGGCAGGCAGCCTGGGCCTGGGATAATGTTCAAACTAAGGGGATAACCATCTTGGGAAAATGTAACAATGTGGCATCAGCACAATACTTTGATTGGTCCCATGCCAGGGCTCAATTCTATGGAATGCCCTTTACTATTAAGGATATGCCTGGGCCTTCCACTGCACCACCTCCAGCAACAGTCAGTCTAAAGGAGTTTGAAAAGTTGAAGGAGAGAAATGAGAAGTTAACCCAAGCTTTACAGAAGACCCTCTATGAGAGGAGTGATGGAAGATTGGATATTGAAAGATTGGAGAAGCTGAAGAAAGAGCATCTGGCTAAGATTGAAAGGTCTGAAGATTACATCAAGAAGTCTAGGGCTGGAGAACAAATCCTGAAGAATGCTTGCAAGGAAGCCCAATTCCAGAAAGCTAGGACAGACTTGTATCTGAAGGAGAGTCAGGCTAGGTGGGTCCGGATCACCGAGGCTCGTACCCTGGAGGACAAGAGGGTCCAAGACAAGATGGAACAGATGGAGGAAGCCCTAGCAGCAGCCCAGAGGGAGATAACAGAGCTAAAGATCAGAGCAGGGGTGAAGAGGTCCAAGGACCAAAGTCAGAACAAGAAGTTGACTACAGCTGTTGCTACCCGGAACCTCCTTATCCGGAATCTTATGGAGCGTCCGGCTGATCCTGTGACCGAGGCACTTCTTAAGGAAGTTCGGGAGGATGAGTTTGGATTTGGTGTTTGACCATTTGCTTGTTGTTGTTTCTTTCCCTGTACTCTTATTTCCTTGCAATGTATTTTGACCCCTTTGAGGGCTTGTGTTGTAAAATGAACAAGTTGTATTATTTCGCCTTCTGTAATATATATTTGTTCTAGTTTGTTCCATCCGAGTTTACTTCGAAAGCAACTTCAACAGCATCTCCAAAGGTCTGGAAGGGTCAAAACTGAATGCCAAACCGGATACCTTGAGAACAAATAAGCATACTGCATTGCATGCTAACACTTTGTTTGTTTTGTAGGTTTTGTTTTTGTTGTTGCTAACTCTGTTGTGATGTTCAGGAATTATTGCTCGGCGACGAGGATTCCCACTCAACAGGCCACACAGGTACCCAACTAGAAACAATCTTCCGGGCATCCAGATGGATCAGATGCAGCAGGACCTTACTGAGGTCAGAAACCAAATGGCCAACGAAAGGTTGGAGATGAGAACTCAGATAACACAGTTCATGGAAGTAATGAACAACTTAGCTCAAAGCCAGGAGAGGCTCAGAGCTTTGGTAGAAGGGAGGAATCAAGAAGATCATCATCCGGGGACTGCTGGGACTAGTAACAATGAAAGAGTCCAGCCACATGTCAATCCCCCTGTCTATGGCCCCCACCTCCATCCAGAGGCCAACATTCCAGTCAATATACCAGGGCCTGCTACAGCCGGGAGAGTACTGCAAGAAGATCCTCAAGAAGACCAGTTCACAGTAATGGGAGCTGGAGAAGAAGCTTATGATAGAAGATTGGATGAAATAGCTGAGAAGTTAAGATCCTTAGAGTCTCAAAACTCTTTGGGGTTCGATGTCATGGACATGGGCTTGGTAGACGGGGTTAGGATTCCCCACAAGTTCAAGCCTCCATGTTTTGAAAAGTATAATGGGACTTCCTGTCCTCGGACTCATCTGCAATCTTTTCTCGGGAGATTAAAAGCTTATACCATGGACGAGAAGCTGTGGATGTTCTACTTCGAAGATAGCTTGACTGGAGCTTCTAGGGAATGGTATTCCCATCTGACAAGAGCAACTGTAAGATGCTGGAAGGACCTGGCAGAGGCCTTCATCAGACAGTATCAGTATAATCTGGATATGGCACCCAATAGGACCCTCCTAATGGGAATGTCACAATCATCTAGAGAGAGCTTCAGAGAATATGCTCAAAGATGGAGACAACTTGCTGCTGCTGTCCAGCCACCTATGTCTGAAAGAGAAATGGCTGATATGTTCATGAATACCCTTCAGGGAACCTATATTGATAGGCTAGCTGCCTTCTCATCTACCAGCTTTGCAGATGTTGTCATAGCAGGGGAGAGAATTGAAAGCCTATTAAAAATGGGGAAGATTTCAGACAATGGTGCAAGCTCATCCAGTAACGCAAGAAAGCCTTTTGCAGGCCCGAGAAGGACTGGTGAGACTAATGCCATCCACACCAACAGGGGTAGGCCCCAATATGTTCACAGATCTGTGGCTGCAGTCACTATCCCTGCTCCGGCTCATCCATCACCAGTTTATCAACCTCCTCAGCAAAACTATCAGCCACAACCTCAGTATCAACAACAGAATCAGTATCCTCCAAGAAATTACAACAACAGAAACACCAACAACAATAATCAACAAAGGCCATTCCAGCAGAGGCCATCTCAAGCTAACAGGGTGATCGACCCGATCCCCATGCCATATGCTACACTGCTGCCACAACTCCTGAAACTCAACCTAGTTGAGCTAAGGACGTTGGCACCTCCGGATCCCAACAGTCTACCCAGGAACTACGACTCCAACGCTAGGTGTGCCTTTCATTCCAACGCACCTGACCATAGTACAGAAAAGTGCAGAGCCCTGCACATGAAGGTACAAGACCTGGTGGACTCAAAAGCTCTGAATTTTGCACCGCCGCCCAATGTCAACAAAAATCCTATGCCAAATCATGGTGGTCCCCGAATTAACGCTATTGAAGAAGACAAACCGTCTTATTTAATAACCAGTGTGGGACAGATCAGGACACCATTGGTAGAAATCAAGGCTCAGCTCTTGGAATGCAACATGTTCCCAGGATGCGAGTTGGGGTGTGCTTACTGCAATATCTCAGTAAATGGGTGCGATAATCTGAGGAATGGCATAGATAGCCTTATTCAGAGTGGCCAGCTCCAGATCACTACATCATTTCCAACAAATCCAGCAGTCTCATCAACAACGGTTTCAGAACCTCCTACAACTGCAACAACCATTGTCCCTGACAATTCTTCGGCTTCATCAACAAGTACTTCATCAATTTTCTCAAATGATCAGTTTTCAACAATTTCTCCTGCTACAACTTCAGCTTCACTCCATCTTGAATCTCCTACAACAACAACATCCATTCTTCCAACAATGTCTCCTACAACTCCAGCAACCAATCATGAAGATGTCTCTACTGTTACCATATTCTATGATCCCGAAAGCAACTCTGCCTACAATTCAGAAGGTGCTGCTCCCATCAGAGCACCAGTTACAATCTATTATGATCCACAAACAATTACAGTCCCTTCAGCAGCTGCAATCAGTCCAGTCACTGTCACAGTGCCTGGACCCGTACCTTATGAAAGCAATAGGGCCATCCCTTGGCACTATGGCTCTGACGTATACTGCGAAGGAAAAAGAATCACTCTTGAAACATCAACACCTGCACCACAGATAGATAATGTGGGAGGAGGCGGAGGCTTCACCCGAAGCGGACGTCTCTTTGCTCCACCAATTCAAAGACCCACTGCCGAAGCAGAAGCTGCTGCCAAGGCAAAAGGAAAGAGCCCGGTGCAGGAAGATCAAGCTATTAAGGAAGCTTTGAAAACACCATTCGATCAAGAAGTTGATGAGTTTATGAGAATCATCAAAAAGAGTGATTACAAAATTGTGGATCAGCTTCACCAGACGCCATCCAAGATCTCTATCTTATCTCTGCTCATGTGCTCCGAAGCCCATCGGAATGCACTACTCAAAGTCTTGCACGCAGCTTACGTGCCTGAAGAGATCACTGTCAATCAATTGGAAACCGTGGTTGGAAATGTTACTGCTAGCAATGGGCTAGGGTTCACCAATACTGACTTGACAACGGATGGCCGCAACCACAACAAAGCCTTGCACATCACCATGGAATGCAAAGGAGCAGTCCTTTCACATGTGTTGGTGGACACAGGGTCATCCCTGAATGTCTTACCAAAGAAGGCCCTGGTGAAGCTAGAGTATGAGGGATTAGCATTGAGACCCAGCAACCTGGTGGTAAGAGCCTTCGATGGTTCTAAAAGGTCGGTTCTGGGAGAAATTGAGCTACCTGTGACAATTGGCCCACAAACCTTTACAACTATCTGCTATGTGATGGACATTCAGCCCGCCTATAGCTGTTTGTTGGGTAGACCCTGGATTCACGCCGCTGGCGCAATAACGTCTACCCTTCACCAGAAGTTAAAATTTGAATGGGAAGGCCAAGTCGTTACAATCTGTGGAGAAGAAGATATATTTGTTAGCCATCTGGCTACTTATAAGTACATTGAGATGGATGGGGAGATCCATGAAACAATGAGCCAGGGTTTTGAGGCCTTGAACGTCAATGAAGCATCTGCTGTATCTGGAATCTCCATGTCATCTTATCAACAAGCCCGGAAGGTTGTTGAGGAAGGAACTACCCAAGGCTGGGGCAAGGTTGTATCTGTGGAGGAGAAGAAGGACAAGTTTGGGTTGGGTTACAGACCAACTCAACAGAATCAAGTGGAGGCTGCTGGGAAGCCTGTTTTTATCAGTGGGGGGATGCTCACCCCCGATGCAATCAACAATCTGGAAGACGAGCTGGAAGAGGAACGCAATCTGGAGGATTGGATTCGTCCAAAGATCCCGGGGAGTAGTGTCTCAAACTGGTCTTCCCAGGAAATTATAAGAGTTACTCGTGCAGAGTAATTATTATTTCCTGTATTTTTATAGCATGCATCAAAGTCTTGCATCTTGCCCAAGATGACAAGACTCATTTTGTAATCAGGGCCATCTGTACTTTTGTGCAAACAAGATTAAATTAATGAAATATCAGACATCTTTTTGCAAACGAGTCTTTTTCTTTTCTGCTCACTGTTTTTCCATTTTTTCTTTTTTGTACAAAAATAAATGGCGGTGTTTTCAAAATGATAACTTCATTTCACTTTTTTCTAAAGCAAGATTAAAATCAATCACTAAAATGAACAAACTGAACCCTTGCAGAAAATGCCTTCCTGACAGCACCGACAACAGCACGGCTATGACTTCGTATGACTTTGACAATCCAATCAATCAAGCTGATGAAGGGGTTGAAGAAGAATATGAGCTTCCTGAAGGGCTAGCCAGGTTGTTAAGGCAAGAGGAAAAGGTTATTACTCCTCACCAGGGGGAGGTTGAAGTGATTAATCTTGGTACAGATGAAGACGTGAAAGAAGTTAAAATCGGGGCCTGCTTACAAGACTCAGTAAAGAGACAACTGATTGATCTGCTTCAAGAGTATGTGGACGTGTTTGCTTGGTCTTATCAGGATATGCCAGGGTTGGACACCGACATTGTTGTGCACAAGCTGCCTTTGAGAGAAGAGTGCCCACCGGTCAAACAGAAACTGCGCCGTACTCGCCCAAACATGGCAATGAAAATCAAAGAAGAGGTACAGAAGCAGTGGGACGCCGGGTTCCTTGCTGTAACTAGCTATCCGCCGTGGGTTGCTAATATAGTACCTGTGCCTAAGAAAGACGGAAAAGTAAGGATGTGTGTTGACTACCGGGATCTGAATAGAGCCAGCCCGAAAGATGACTTCCCATTACCTCACATTGATGTATTGGTGGATAACACGGCTCAGTTCTCGGTATTCTCCTTCATGGACGGATTTTCAGGATACAATCAGATCAAGATGTCACCTGAAGACATGGAGAAGACAACCTTCATCACACCCTGGGGCACGTTCTGTTACAAGGTGATGCCATTCGGATTGAAGAATGCTGGTGCAACATATCAACGGGCTATGGTGACATTATTCCACGATATGATCCACAAAGAAATAGAATGTTATGTGGATGATATGATTGCCAAGTCCCTTACAGAGGAAGATCACCTGGTAAATCTGCTCAAATTATTCAAGCGTCTGAGGAAGTATCAACTAAAGCTGAACCCCAACAAATGCACATTCGGGGTGCGATCCGGTAAGCTGCTGGGATTTATTGTAAGCGAGAAAGGGATTGAAGTTGACCCTGATAAAGTCAAAGCTATTCAAGAGATGCCTGCACCGAAAACAGAGAAAGAAGTTCGAGGGTTCTTAGGTCGATTGAATTACATTTCACGGTTCATATCTCACCTTACAGCAACCTGTGAACCCTTGTTCAAACTGTTAAGGAAAGAACAGACGGTCAGGTGGAACGAAGACTGCCAAAGGGCTTTTGACAAGATCAAGGAGTACTTACAAGAGCCTCCAATCCTTATGCTGCCAGTTGAAGGAAGACCTCTGATAATGTACTTGACAGTATTAGAAGAGTTGATGGGATGTGTGCTGGGCGAGCATGACGAGTCTGGTCGAAAAGAGTATGCAATATACTACCTAAGCAAAAAGTTTACCGACTGTGAACAGTGTTATTCACTGCTCGAGAAAACTTGCTGTGCTTTAGCGTGGGCTGCTCGCCGACTGAGACAGTATATGTTGACCCACACCACTTTATTGATATCAAAAATGGACCCAGTTAAGTACATTTTCGAGAAGCCAGCTCTTACCGGACGGGTTGCAAGATGGCAGATGATTCTCACAGAATACGACATACAGTACACATCTCAGAAAGCCATCAAGGGCAGTGTACTGTCTGAATATCTTGCTGAGCAACCTATTGACAACTACCAGCCTATGAGGTTTGACTTCCCTGATGAAGACATCATGTTCATAAAATCGAAAGATCATGAAGAGCCTATTCACACTGAAGGGCCGGACCCGGAAGAAGAATGGACTATGATGTTTGACGGGGCTGTTAACATGAATGGTCGTGGTGTTGGTGCAGTACTCATTACACCCAAAGGAGTTCACATGCCTTTCTCGGCAAAACTCACTTTCAACTGCACTAACAACGAAGCTGAATACGAAGCTTGCATTATGGGTCTTGAGGAAGCCATTGACCTCAGGATCAAGACTTTAACTGTATTCGGAGATTCAGCTCTGGTAGTTAATCAAACCAACGGAAAATGGTACACCCACCAGGATCATCTGATACCTTACAGGGATTATACGAGGAAGTTATTGACTTTCTTCACAACAGTCAAACTTGAGTATATCCCTCGGGACGAGAATCAGTTTGCAGATGCCCTTGCTACCATTTCATCCATGATCAAAGTTCAAGCGGCTAATTTTGTACCTCAGATTTCAGTATCCAGACTTGATAGACCAACATATGTATTTACAGCAGATGTTGTCAAAGATGATAAGCCTTGGTTCCATGACATCAAGTGCTTCTTGGAGGATCAAACATACCCACCTGGGGCATCTTCCAATGATAAGAAGACTTTGAGAAGGCTTGCTGGTAGTTTCTTTCTGAACACCGATGGGTCTTTATACAAAAGGAACTTTGATATGGTACTCCTCAGATGTGTTGACAAGACGGAAGCAGATTTGTTGATGCATGAAGTGCACGAAGGGTCTTTTGGTACCCATGCTGGAGGGCATGCCATGGCCAAGAAATTGCTAAGATCAGGTTATTACTGGATCACAATGGATGCAGACTGTTGTGCTTATGCCAGAAGGTGCCATAAATGCCAGATTTATGCAGATAAGGTGCATGTGCCTCCCAATCCTTTGAATATAATGTCTTCACCATGGCCCTTTGCTATGTGGGGCATTGATATGATTGGTAAGATTGAGCCAACTGCTTCAAACGGCCACAGATTCATCCTGGTTGCCATCGACTATTTTACCAAGTGGGTTGAAGCAGCCTCATATGCTAATGTTACAAGGCAAGTGGTAGCCCGATTTCTGAAGAGAGATATCATCTGTCGATATGGAGTTCCCGAGCGAATCATTACTGATAATGGTTCCAACTTAAACAACAAAATGATGGCTGAATTATGCCGGGACTTCAAGATCCAACACCACAATTCTTCTCCTTACAGGCCAAAGATGAATGGCGCTGTTGAGGCAGCAAACAAAAATATCAAGAAGATTGTGCAGAAGATGGTAGTCACTTACAAAGATTGGCATGAAATGTTACCGTTTGCCTTGCATGGGTACCGCACGTCAATCAGGACCTCCACTGGGGCAACACCGTATCAACTTATGTATGGTATGGAAGCAGTCTTACCTGTTGAAGTTGAACTGCCCTCTCTACGAGTACTAATGGATGTTAAACTGAGTGAAGCAGAATGGGTTCGGGCCCGATACGAACAACTGAGTCTGATCGAGGAGAAAAGATTGGCTGCAATCTGTCATGGGCAGTTATATCAGAAGAGAATGAAGAAAGCCTTCGATCAGAAAGTCAGGCACCGAGGGTACCAAGTAGGAGATCTTGTGCTGAAGAGAATCCTCCCTCCTCATACAGACCACCGGGGCAAATGGACTCCAAATTATGAAGGACCATTCGTGGTAAAGAAAGTTTTCTCTGGTGGAGCACTGATGCTCAGCACCATGGATGGTGAGGATTTCCCGTCCCCTGTGAATTCAGATGCAGTTAAAAAATACTTCGCATAAAAAAAATGACCCGCTGGACATAAAAATAGAATGTAAGTCCAGGCAAAAATAGGGCATCCCGGCGAGTCAAAAACAGAATAAAAGACTCGGGCAAAAATAAGGGAAAATAAACAAAAAAATGTACACCCGCTGAGTTGAAAAGCCGCATTGGACAACTCAGGCAAAAATGGGTATCCCGATGGATTGAAAACCCGAAAGGGCGATCCATGCAAAATAAGGGAATAAGCGAACAACTGCATTCTGAATTCGTCTGTATTACTTACAACTTGGAAAGCTTCAAAAGGATCAAGCTTCATTCAGAATCAGCCTCCTTCAGAAAGCAAGACGAGAAGAACGTCATTGTCATACGAGTCATAGCAGAAGAGGAAGCTCCTTGAAAGCGTCGTCAACATCGCCAACACTTTGTTTCTCAATTTGTAACAATCTCTTCATTTTAGGAGATTTGTTTCCTTGACTGTATCTTGCCAATTCAGGGCACATGAATTAATAAAATCAGATTTTTTAGTCATGTTTCGCCTTGTGCATTTTATTTGCAAAGAATGTCTGATGTCTCTAAAAAACTAATTGCATAAGTACAGATGCTTTTCACTAAAAAAGAAAAAATAATAAAAAGCACATGCTTGCAGGGAATATACTTACTCTCAAAAAGTACTTAACTCCTATGACGGAATCCAGTAAAGGATACCTCGGGACCATTTGTGCGTTTCCTTATCTTTGCAGGATTGCAGGTACCCAGAACGCAACTTGGGGCATGCTAATTATATCCCAGCAAGCTGGAAAATCAACAAATAATCTCAATATCCGAAGTGCGCTCTCCCCAGCTGAGTTGCTTCTTCCCCAGCTGAGTTACCAACAATTTTCCCCAGCCGAGGTACCAATCATTCTTCCTCAGCAGAATGCAAAGATCCAGGGAGCCATCTCCCCACAGAGCTTCAAGCCTCTATCCATAAGAGCAACGCATGAAGGAGTCACAACAGAGTACAGAAAGCTTCTACAAACCCCAGCTGGGTCCCATATTATAAGGATATGTCAACCAGTGACATATATCCCCAAGCAAATACATCTTATCAGATCTATCACTGACCTCATCCCCAGCTGGGAGGTCCATTTCAAACAGATCGACCAGGGATCTTCATGGCAACGGGATCCGAATCCCGGATCTGTACCTCTTTGCATAATCATAGCATTCGCATCATATTATCCCTTCAGAGTGTAGCATTCCGTCTAATACGGAGCATTACGGTAAAAATCAAATACATAGCATAATCATAAGTCATGTTGTGAATTGAACACTTGTAAATATTGACAGTCAATCAGCAATACACAAAAATCCCCACCAGAGTCCCCAGCAAAAGCAGTTGCCTCACAATTCACAAGCACCAATATATTTTCCTTTTTGACACCCGTCCGTGTCATTATTCCCCAGTAAATTTGCCTGAACACACTTTACAAACAAAATCACCCGTATTACAGATACTTCCTGACACCCGTCCGCGTCAAATCACCAGCAGAAAGCCAAAGACATCAGCTTTGCACTCATATACTTGTATATACCCTTTCTTGGCACCCGTCCGTGTCATATCCCCAGCGCAGTCGCTTACACTTTCATCACCCATATACTTGTTGATATTATTATACTTTTCTCCTTTTGACACTCGTCCGTGTCACTCTCCCCAGCAGTTAAAGTATTCATCTATACAATACTCATACTCACTTCTCATGATACACTTATACAGATACTCGTCCGTATCTTGTATATACTTCTTATATCCCCACAGATTCGACAGTAGTCCTTGTTCTTTGTTAACCAGTTGGTACTCGTCCGTACCATCATCTCAGAACATTGCGTCTGGTGTTTGTTTCTACATGATACTCGTCCGTATCATAGTCTTAAGGATGCTCGTCCGCATTTTTAATCCATACACCGTGTCAAACACTTATGTCTCCTTGAATATAGATACTCGTCTGTGTCTACCATTCCCCAGAAGAATCCTTTCAGATACAACACTCGTCCGTGTTCTCTGTTAACTAGTTGATACTCGTTCGTATCATCATCTCTGAACATGTGTCAGTTTGTTTCTACCATGATACTCGTCCGTATCGTAGTCTTAAGGATGCTTGTCCGCATCTTTAATCTATACACAACATCTAAACACTTATACCTTTTGTTTCTTGGATGTAAACACTCGTCCATGTTTACTATTCCCCAGTAGATCGCCAACAAGGCAATTTTTCCTTTTTTATCTAACACTCGTCCTGTGTTAAGATAACCCTGAGAGCAGCCGTACCCTGCTAGGTGGTCGTCCTCCACCTCTTGATGGTCGTCCTCCATCATGCTCATCCGATGGCCGTCCCCATCGTTGATTTTAGCAGCCGTCCCCTGCTAGGTGGTCGTCCTCCACCTTTTGATGATCATCCTTCATCATTTTATCCAATGGCCGTCTCCATTGTTGGTTTTGGTTATCTGGCATTCGTCCTATGTCATGACAAACCTTGAGAGCAGCCGTCCCCTGCTGGGTGGTCGTCCTCCACCTCTTGATGGTCGTCCTCCATCATGCTCATCCGATGGCCGTCCCCATCGTTGACCTTTTATCCGGCATTCGTCCTATGTCGCGATATTTTCGGCAGCCGTATCCTGACTGGTGGTCGTCCTCCACCTTAGATGACCGTCCCTCATCTTATCCCCAACAGAGCAGCCGTCCCCTGCTAGGTGATCGTCCTTCACCTTTGATGACCGTACCTCATCACCTGTTTATTTCATTTATTCTTTAACCCGATGGCCGTCCCCATCGTCGGTTACCTTTACTTTATGAACTTGATGGCCGTCCCCGTCATGTTTCATTCGACTACCAGAGAATTTTACAGCTTTATCTTGATGGCCGTCCCCATCATGATATCTTACTTTTTCCAGCTAGTCGGCCGTCCACGTCTTTGCTTAATACCTTTTATCCCCAGCATGTCGGCCGTCCCCGTCATTGCTTTATCTTCACACCTTTCCCCAGCATGTCGGCCGTCCCCGTCATCGCTATTTACCCAGCAGTCGTCCTCTGCTCGACGGTCGTCCTCCGTCGCCCACACTTTACAATATACTTTATTTCTTTTACAATCTATATCCCTTTTCTTCTTCATTCTGTGAGTGCAAATTTTGGATTGTCTTTGGTATTCAACCACAAGTTATCTTGTTTGCCTGCTAAGCCGCTGCTTACATCCTGCACAGCTAACTCATGTTTGAATAGGGGCAGCTGTAAACACCCCAAATTTGCCCTCACCCATTCACACCATGGCTTGTGATCATTCTCATATGCATAAACACAATCATATCTCCTCACATCTCATTTTTTGATTCACTGCATAGTTTCTAAGTCATCTGCACCTAGGGTTTGTGATCTGAGCAATCCGAGAGCCTTTTGAGCCACTCCAAAGGCAACCAATCACTTCAAAGGGATCCATGTGTGTTCTTATATCATATTACATCCTCTCAAAGTCAAGATTGCAAAAGAATCACAAGAACTAGGGTTTGAATGGATGCAGAGCCAGGTTTGACTACACAGTTGACCTAAAATTAGGGTTTTGGTTTCAGAGGCCATAACCCCAATTTTTTTGGTCATTCTTGTTTCCATTGGTCTCTATATGGTATAGGGAGTATGCATATCAATTTTCATGAAGAAATTCCATGGGGAAGTCATCTGATCAAGGGTTGACTTTTTGGACAAGTCAGTGTAAAATCAGGGCATCTGAGGCCCTCCATGACCCAACCAATGGGTGATCTTCATCATTTTGAGTGTATATGATCTTTATTTGATCATGGAAGAAGGTTGAAGTTCACAAAAATCAAGAATTTAGGGTTTTTGCAAATGTTGACTTTTTGGGCATAGTTGACTTTTCAAGAATGCTTCATTTTAGGTCATTTTTCAAGCCTTGATTCTTGATCCAAAAATGCTTCAAATGGAAAAACTTTGGTCATGAAAGTTGTAGATCTCATCTTTACCTTTTCAAAAAGTACAAGAACATGATCAAAATCTTCTTGGATCAAAAGTTATGGTGTGTTAAAGTTGGCTAAAATCATTGATTTTCAAGGCATGCCTCAAATGAGAATTTTGCAAAACCATGAACCAATGCCTTTTGTAACCTCTAGTTCATTTCAAACCAGCACACAAACATTCTATAAGTCATAAAAATCAGAATTGAACCAAGAATGCCCATGTATTATGGCTTGTGGGATAAGGAAATCACATGTGAACCATAAAGCAACAACTTGCAAAATCATCATGATCACTTCACCCACTTGCTGCATTGGCCCTTGAACCAAGCTAGCCCTCTCCCCTCATCTTGCTGCGCATCACACAGCCCATGTACTAGCCTAGAAGCTGCCCATACTTTCTCTTACACAAGAGTTGACAAATTGCAAAAGTGGCCATACCAATCAATAAAGGGCAGGTCACATCAGCTGACCAATAGGAGTCCTTTATGCAAAGCAAAGGCAAGCCATTTCATACATCAAGCCAGGCTGAAACACTACACAACACCACATTCACAAAACACACCCTAGCTGCATTTTGCTTCGAATCTCTCTGCCCAGCCATCAAACATCCAAACCACCTGCACCAATCAACTCACCATGCCTCATTGAGTAGAAACCAGCAAGAACACAAGCCTGAATCAAGCCATAACACTACTTCACCATTTTCACTTCAACTTGCAGTTTCCTTCGAAACTCTCACCACAGCTCACAAACATCAAAACCAACTTCATAAACCTTCTCCACTCATCATCTGGACCACAAACAACCCTTCACCATTGCCAGAAACAGCCTGAAACTCCATTGCCATTTTCAACTGAGCTTGAGCAGAAGCTGCTCAAACTCTTCATTCAGCCAACATAAATTCCTCTGGAGCATTCAAGCATCACCAGAGGGTTAAGTGGAGTGGTTTTCATCAAGAGGAGAGGCCAGAAAGTCATCAGAGTGAAAGCTTCGAATCTCAGGTAGCTCAAGAAATATTTTTCCAGAAATCATTTCTTTTGTTCTAAACTTGTTCTTTGTGTCTTCCTGATCATGAGTATGCTTTTAGTTTTTGAAATGGTGATGAAATGAGAGTTTAATTGCTCTCTGAAACTTGCGTGCCCTAATTCTTTCTTGCTTCGATTCAGCCTTGTTAGGAAATATAAATTTGCTTTGATTAGGGGTTTTTGTTCGTGAGTGAGTGGGGATCATTTCCCAATTCTTAGATTTCATTTTAGTTAGGTTTTTAGGGTTTTGGGGATTTTCAAGGGAGATGCTGGCCGGAGAAGACGACCGGAGGTCTTCTCCGGCAGCCTGAAAGTAATTTGTGCCCTAATCCTGTCATTAACTCTAGTTTGAATTTGGACCGTGGATTGCCTTTGACTGGTTGACCTCCCGCGCGTGTGGATGGACCAGATTGATCATTAGAAACCCTAAGTGTGTTTAATTAATTCGTAATTAGGTTTAGCCCAATTTGAATGTGAGCCACAGGATCTGGCGCGTAGTCAATGCCCCCAAGCCCAGAATCAATCTCAGCCATCCTTTCTGATTACTTCCATTTAATTCATTATAAATTCATTTTCTTTTCATTTAAATTGCACAATTAATTTAAAATAGTTAAAAGTCTTAAAAAAATTATGAAACTTTTTCTCTTAAGTTTTATTATTTTTTATGACACAAAAATATTTTTATTTTATTTTTACCATTAAAAAAGTATTTTTAAATATTTAAAAGATTATTTTTAATTGATTAAATGAAATTAATTTATTAAAAATACTTTTAGGTATTTAAAAATCACAAAAAAATTCATGAAATGTCCTAAGACATTTAGAAACATTGTCCAACCTTCAAACCAAATTTCTTTTTTGATCTTGATGCATTTTGAGAATTTTCCTTTGAATTAAAATCATTTTTATGCATTAATTTGATCCTAAGTTCAAAAATTCATTTCTGCCTATCTATGAAGAGTTGGACATTGATTCTTCTTGCATTGCATTGTGTTTAGCATGTAGTTTCTAGGATAAAATGGTCATGATTTGATCTTGCATTTCTCATTTGTTTGGCATTTCTTTTGTTTAGGAACCCTAAAGACCCTAATAACTTAGAAAAATCATAACTTGAGATTGGTTAAGAGTTGAGACCTCCCCTTTGGACATTGGTTTAGTATAGGTTTAGGGATCCTTTGTGTGGCATTTTCCATTTTTTATCTTAGGGTTTGCTTCTGTTTTTGGTTTTTGTTTGTTGTTTGGTCCATAAACCCTAATTTTGGGCTTTCATTTGCATCCCTCTTGCATTCTCTTGCATAACATGACTTGCCATGACATTTCAAGCATCCATGTGATTCATTTGACATCTTAAGACATATAGAAAGCATGTTTGATCATTGCATCACATATTTGCCATGTCATTTGCCTTGTATGTCTCATAACTTTTCATGTTCATTCATGCTCCTTAACTTGCTCCATTTGCATTCATGAACTTGTATGAACATCTCCATGTGCTGCCTCATGTTTGTAGCATCTCATAACATCATTATCATCATGTGTATGCTTCTGGTTTGGTTTTGCATCATGTCATTTCATTCCCTTTTGCATTGCATTGCTTTCCTTTTCTAACATTTCAGGTGGTAAGTGAATTTGAGAGGTGGATTTGCCTTCACTTCTCATAACTTTTCTTTTCATCTCTCTTGCATCCATTGTTGCATTCTTACATGTGCTTGAGATTGAGCTTGCTCCTTCTTTTCTCCTCCTTACTTTCTTTCCTCAAGTGACTTGACTTCTTGAATGAAGCAAGTTACTTTGCTTCTCCTTGCTCCTTTCATCTGCTTCCTGGTGGTTCCATTGAAGGCTTCTCTTGTAAACTTCACAAACCTTAGGAACAACCAAGCATGATAATGATTAGGGTTTTGATTAGTTCCCCCTCATAGTTTTACCTTTGTGTCTTTCTTTGAGTCTTCTCTTCCCATCTCATAATCAGGGACTAAACCCTAAAGGCTTTAAGGCTTTGTGATTAAGCTTATGCCTGCATCCTTCTATTAGGATGGAGTGTATAACTTTAATCCTAAGTGTTAAACCCTTAATGTGTTTAAATCTCTTAATCAATTCACATAATAATCATCAAGACATCACACTTGTAACTTGGGCCTTGCATTAGGGTTCTAATTCTTCCTTAATTGGTTAAGAAGGACTAACCCTAGTGTTAATGGACAAGTCCCCCTCAAGTTGTCTTACAAATCATAAAATTCACTTCATCATCATATCATTAAGTAAAATCCATCTAATCAAAGGCTTGTTTTGTCATGAGTTTAATCCCTAATCATGGATTAAGTTGAGGAGTTTTCCTCAGCTTAAACACCCTCATCTATTATCCTTCTATTAGGATGGTGTAATGAGTCTGTTTAATCCCTGATTAAGGCTTAACCTCATTACTCAACACTAAACAAAAACAACAAAAACATCTAAATAATCACAAGTAGGTTAATGATCTTAACCCTACATCAAAGGTGATTAAGTGTGAGAATCTGACTTCACACTTAAAGTACTCTCATTACCCCTAATCAGAGGGAAGATGTGATGAGTTTACTAACCCATTGGTTTAGGCTTAAGCTCATCAACTTATGACAAACTTTCAAAAGCAATAAAAGACTGAAAACTCAAAAACAAACAATAATCGTCTCCTTCGGGATTCTTTTCCCATCTCATTCACTCACAATCGAGAACTTGCTTCTTCCGTCTAATGCAAGACAGTTTGCACCTGAGCCAGACAGGTCATACACTTGAGCATAGGCAAGCAAGCAGTTCATCAGTCAATTCACCTTTCAGTCTCTTTGGGTCGAACTACGGTGTTCTGACTTCCTCATTGCACGAGAGGATACGTAGGCATAACTTAACAGTTATCGAACAAAAGTCTCTGTATATTCCCCCTCTTTCTAGCCTTATTCTTTAGCCTCATTATCATGAGCATTTCATCTTTGATCTCACACTGACACTATACATATCACATCACTTTCCCTTACACTGACACCTGTACATTTCCTTCCAGCTATTTTATACACAGATTGCACCGATACTACCCCTTTAAAACACAAATCTTTTAAGCGTGGATCCCGTCGAGTACGACGGACAATCTGGGTGCTAATACCTTCCCAGGTTGTAACCAACCCCCTTTCTCAGTCTCTCTGGTTCGCAACCGTCTTATCCATATCTTTCTAGGTTTATGCAGCATTACCTTTCCTCCGGGATAAAAATGCCTAGCTGGCGACTCTTTCATCTCCAGTGAGTTCACGGCTGTGTGTTCTCATTGTCCCTCTCGCCGACCGTTCGCGTCTGTACCTTTATTTGGGCCAGTCCCATTTATCGGGAGCGACACTCACCACCAAGTTTGAAAACTTGAGAATGAAGGAAGATGAGACAGTTCATGAATTCTACATGAACATCTTAGAAGTAGCCAATACTTTTGGAGCTTTGGGAGAAAAGATGACGGATGAAAAGCTTGTAAGAAAGATCCTTAGATCTTTGCCAAAAAGATTTGACATGAAAGTCATAGCAATAGAAGAAGCTCAAGACATATGCACTATGAAAGTTGAAGAACTCATTGGTTCCCTTCAAACATTTGAGATGGGAATGAATGACACAAATGTTAAGAAGAACAAAAGCATAGCCTTGGTGACAAATACTGATGAAGAAGAAGATGATGAATCAGAAACTGGTAAAAGCTTATCAGACAACATTGCTATGCTTGGAAGACAATTCAAAAAGATTCTCAGAGGGATGGAAGGCAAATCCAAACCCAGTGGAAGATACACAAACTCTTCTGAGAACAAGAGGCCTTATGATGCTAACAGAAGGTCAAATTATGATGAAAAGACCAGTCAAGAAAAAGGAGTCAAATGCCATGGATGTGTAGGATATGGACACATCAGGAATGAATGTCCTACCTACTTAAAAAGGCAAAAGAAAGGACTCTCTGTAACCTGGTCTGATGAAGACTCAGGAGGTGATTCAGAAGAAGAATCAGCTAAGCATATCACTGCTTTAGCTGGACTATGTGAATCTGAAAGTGATTCCAGTGATGGGGAGCTTACTGTTGAAGAACTTGAGCAAGCCTACAAAGATCTATACAAAAGAAGTACTGAAATATGCAATGAGGTTATAAAGCTAAAGAAGCAGAATGAGGAACTAGAAGATGAAAAAGCAAGTGATCAAGAGATCATTGACTCCTTGAAAAGTGAAGTAAGTCTTCTCAACTCCAAGTTGGAACACATGTCCAAATCTGTTAGAATGCTGAACAGCAGTTCAAGTACACTGGATGTTATTCTCAACAACAATAAGCATTCAGGGGATAAAAGTGGACTGGGATTTAACAAAGTACATAAAGATGGAGCTAGCTCTAGCAAAACTACTTCAAAATCCATACAGTCAAACAAGATGTCCCAACAGATGCTTCAACATCAAGAAAAGAACACAAAGTCAAACATAATGTTCCAACAGATGTCTCAACATTCTGAAAAGAACAAAATGAAGAAGAAGTATCAAAGATGGAGATGTCATCATTGTGGAAGATTTGGACATATCAAACCTCATTGTTATAAGCTGCATGGATATCCAAATCAGATGTATCAGCAACCTTCTAAGCAGAAAATAGAAGTTACCAAGAAAGTGCTGCATAGAAATCAAAGAAATCAGCAACCTCCTAAGCAGAAAACAGAAGTCATCAAGAAGATATGGAGACCAAAAGCTAGCATTCAGGCTGATCAAAGTTACATACCCAAGAACAAGATCAACAATCAATCTTGGAGATCTACTGATGAACAATACACAGGGCAGAGGCATCAAAAGAAATCTCAACTTAAATGGTCAAAGAAAAGTGTTGCATATATAGCACATACATCACTAAGAGTAATAGCTAAAGAAGACTGGTACTTTGACAGTGAATGTTCAAGACACATGACTGGATTGAAGAATCTGCTAGTAAACTTAAAGTCACATTCATCCAGATATGTAACCTTTGGAGATGGAGCTAAAGGAGAAATCAAGGGAGTTGGGACCTTGGATTGTCAAGATGTTCCAAGACTAGATAATGTGCTGCTAGTTAAAGGTTTAACTGCTAATCTGATCAGCATAAGTCAATTATGTGATCAAGAGTACAGTGTAAACTTTACCAAAACTGAATGCATAGTGACTAACAAAGAACAAGAGGTTGTCATGAAAGGAGCCAGATCTAAAGACAACTGTTATATGTGGGAATCTCAAGACTTCAGTCTCACTTCAACTTGCTCTTTAGCTAAAGAAGAAGAAGTGAAACTATGGCACCAAAGACTAGGTCATCTTCATTTCAGAGGCATAAAGAAGATAATATCTATGGATGCTGTAAGAGGTATTCCTAAGCTGAAGATTGATGATGGAAAAATATGTGGTGAATGTCAAATAGGCAAGCAAACCAAGATGTCCCATCCAAAGCTCCAACATCTGACAACTTCCAAAGTTTTGGAACTATTGCATATGGATCTTATGGGACCTATGCAGGTTGAAAGCCTTGGTGGAAAGAGGTATGCATATGTGGTGGTTGATGACTTTTCAAGGTATACATGGATAAATTTTATCAAAGAAAAGTCTGATGTATTTGATGTATTCAAAGACTTATGCCAAAGAATACAAAGGGAAAAAGCCAGCTGTGTGATCAGAATAAGAAGTGATCATGGAAAAGAATTTGAGAACCAAAAGTTCTTAGATTTATGCTCTTCAGAAGGAATCAATCATGAATATTCTTCACCAATCACTCCTCAACAGAATGGGATAGTTGAGAGGAAGAATAGAACTATTCAAGAATCAGCAAGAGCTATGATCCATGCTAAAAAGTTACCTTTGTACTTCTGGGCTGAAGCTATGAACACAACTTGTTACATCCATAACAGAGTTACTCTAAGGAAAGGAACTTTGTCCACAATATATGAAGTCTGGAAGGGTAGAAAACCCACAGTTAAGTACTTCCATGTATTTGGAACTAACTGTTATATTCTGGCAGATAGGGAGCAAAGAAGAAAAATGGATCCTAAAAGTGATGAAGGGATTTTTCTTGGATACTCTATAAACAGCAGAGCATATAGAGTATTTAATTCTAGAACCAAGGTTATCATGGAGTCCATAAATGTGATAATTGATGATGCTCCTACAGATGTCCCAGAAGATGTTGGAACATCTGTTGATATCAAGATTGAAGCTGAAGAAAAGAATGATCATTATGACTTCACTCAAACTGATACAAGGACAGAAGAATCCAACAAACCTCCCTCCATCAGAATACAAAAGGAACATCCCAATGATTTGATAATTGGTGATCCCAACAGAGGTGTAAGCACTAGATCAAGAGAAGTGATTTCAGGTTCCTGTTTTGTTTCTAAAATAGAACCTAAAAACATCAAGGAAGCTCTTACTGATGAATACTGGATTTGTGCTATGCAAGAGGAATTAGGTCAATTCACAAGGAATGAAGTGTGGAGTCTTGTTCCTAGACCTGATGACATAAATGTGATTGGAACAAAATGGGTGTATAAGAACAAGTCAAATGAACAAGGAGTTGTTACAAAGAACAAAGCTAGACTTGTAGCTCAAGGATACACACAAATTGAAGGAGTAGACTTTGATGAAACCTTTGCACCAGTAGCAAGGCTTGAATCAATCAGACTACTTTTGGGAATTGCTTGTATCTTAAAGTTCAAGCTATTTCAAATGGATGTGAAAAATGCCTTTTTAAATGGTTATCTTAATGAAGAAGTATATGTAGAATAGCCTAAAGGATTTGTTGATCCAAGCTGTCCAAATCATGTATACAAACTAAAGAAGGCTCTTTATGGTCTGAAGCAAGCTCCAAGGGCATGGTATGAAAGATTGACTACTTTTCTTATCAAGCAAGGGTACAGGAAAGGTGGAATTGACAAAACCTTGTTTGTTAAAGATGAAGAAGGAAATGTCATGATTGCTCAAATATATGTAGATGACATTGTCTTTGGTGGGATGTCTGACAGGATGGTCAAACATTTTGTCAACCAGATGGAATCTGAATTTGAAATGAGCCTAGTAGGAGAGTTAACCTACTTTCTTGGTCTACAAATAAAGCAAATGGAAGACTCCATGTTCATTTCCCAAAGCAAGTATACCAAGAACATAGTCAAGAAATTTGGAATGGAAAATGCTACTCATAAGAGAACTCCTACCCCCACACATTTAAAGCTGACTAAAGATGAAAAGGGTGAGAATGTAGATCAAAGCATATACAGAAGCATGATTGGAAGCTTGTTATATTTGACTGCTAGCAGACCAGACATAGCATTTGCAGTAGGTGTATGTGCAAGATATCAAGCTTATCCAAAAGTCAGTCATCTCAATCAAGTCAAGAGAATTCTTAAATATGTTAATGGTACTTGTGACTATGGCATAATGTACTTTCATGGATGCAAACCAATTCTCACTGGCTTCTGTGATGCTGATTGGGCTGGAAGTGCTAATAACAGAAAAAGCACTTCAGGAGGATGCTTCTTTCTAGGAAACAATTTGATTTCTTGGTTCAGTAAGAAACAAAATTGTGTATCCTTATCTACAGCTGAAGCTGAATATATAGCAGCTGGAAGCAGTTGTTCTCAGTTAGTTTGGATGAAGCAAATGCTCACTGGTATCATCCTGAGACCCAGTGATTTGATAGTCAAAGCTTTTGATGGGTCCAGAAGGTCAGTGTTTGGAGAAGTTGAGTTACCCGTGAAAATAGGTTCTTAAGTATTCAAAAGTACCTTCTACGTCATGGATATTCAGCCCGCGTACAACTGCTTGTTGGGACGCCCATGGATTCATGCTGCCAGAGCTATAACCTCCACTCTACATCAAAAGCTTAAATACGTGGTTGATGGCCAAGTAATCACTATGTGCGGAGAGGAAGACATCTTTGTAAGCCACTTATCAACTTTCAAATATGTGGAGATGGACGGAGAGATCCACGAGACTCTGTGCCATGCCTTCGAAGCAGTTAATGTCAGCATCTTGACTCCAGTAGAGAGAAGTAGTGAGAAAGAAGGTACCTTCATTCACTCCTACAAGCAGGCAAAGGAGGTGGTTCAGTCAGGAAGCGCCCAAGGATGGGGCAAATTGCTGGAGTTAGAGAAGAAAGACCATAAGTTTGGTTTGGGTTATCAGCCTAGTGGATCTGATTGGTCTCCAAGTGGTAAAGCCATTACTTTTACAAGCACTGGGATGCTCGACCGCAACCAAATATGTGCAACTAATGAAGATGGAGACAATGATGGTGACTGGGACAACTGGATTCATCCGTGTGCGCCCGGAGAGGAGCTGAAGAACTGGTCTGCTGAAGACATCGTCCAAGTTACATGGTGTAGATGTTTAGAATTGGCAGAATTTTTGACCAACAAGAAATATTGAATTCAGTTCAGAATGTCCTATCAGATGTTGGGACATTATCAAACAGAGTATAAGAACTTATTTCAGGATGTCACACCAGATGTTGGGACATTGTGAAAATGACTTAAGTTCAGTTTTTCAGGATGTCCCAACAGATGTTGAGACATCTCAAACCTGCTACCAGAATTAATTAATGACTAACTGATCTGAGATATTTAAGGAGAGTTATCTGGAATTAATTATGGATGGATAAAAACAGAACAAGGCGCATCTGTAGGGAGTTTTATTATGAGGATTCAGATTAATCAGAAGAACTAAATCACCTAGAATCTAGGAAGTAACAAACCCTAATTCAAGGTGGAAGCTGCATGTGTTTTAGGACTGGATTAACCTACAAAAAGCCCAAATTACTAACACCTATTTAATCAACAGAAACTCACAGAATTGAGTACGAATTTCAGAAGACCAAATAGGGTGTTTATTGTTTTGATAGCAGGTTGTTTTAAATTGTACCACTTTATGAGCTTTTAAGCAAAAGTGCATTTGTGACTTGATTGAAACTGTGAAGTAAGATCAAGCTGTATTGTTTGAAGAATGTCTTCAATTTTATTAAACTTGTAAACAAGATCACTGTGTGATTGAGGGGGAGTGAGTTGGTACTCATATCTAAGTTGTGTCTTAGGTAGAAATTGCATTGGGTAGATATTAAGTGAAGGATTAAACTGGGTTGTTTAAGTCTAGAATTAATATTACTTATAGTGGATTTCCTCCTGGCTTGGTAGCCTCCAGATGTAAGTGTGGTTATACACTGAACTGGGTTAACAAACTTCTGTGTTGTTTAATTTTCTTGCTCTTTAAGTTTTGGTTAAATCTGTCAAGTGTTGGGACATCTCATAGGACATCTCATACCTGATCACATAATTTCACATGGCACTCAGAGTAATTTATTTGTTTCCTTTGTTTATCATGCTGCATTGTCAAATCCAACATTCTGCCCAAGATGCTAGGATCCATTGTATGGGCCACCATGTTTGTTATGCATGAAATAAAGGACATTTTCAGAAATAAAGGACATTTTCAGACAAATTGTGTTCTCTTTCTTTTGTTTTTAAATTTTTCACAAAAAATATAAAAATGGCAATGTGTTTTTCCTTTTTGTTTTTGTGTTTGCGTCTCTTTTGCAAAATAAACAGATTCTGAAATAAGCACATCATCTGTGCAGTGTTGATCATCCGGATTCCATTGATAACATTCCTGCTATGACCATGCATGACTTTGACAATCCTATCTACCAAGCTGATGAAGGGGTCGAGGAAGACTGTGAACTCCCTGAAGAATTGGTCAGATTGTTGAAACAGGAGGAACGGGTTATTCAGCCTCATCAGGAAGAAATTGAGATCATCAACATCGGCACTGAAGATGTGAAGAAATAGATCAAGATTGGGGCCAGTCTGCAGGCTGGGATAAAGAAAGAGCAGATTGGTATGCTGCGTGAGTATGTGGATATCTTTGCATGGCCGTATCAGGATATGCCAGGGTTGGATAATGACATCGTTGTGCATAAGCTACCATTGATATAATGACGCGTCCTGACATGGCGATGAAGATCAAGGAGGAGGTTCAGAAGCAATGGGATGCCGGATTCCTTGCCGTAACTAGTTACCCACCTTGGGTAGCTAACATTGTACCTGTACCAAAGAAGGACAGTGTCACTCCCGCCAAATGACACCTGGTCAGAAGGGGTACAGACGTGAACGGTCGGCGAGAGGAGAGAACACAAGGGTGAACTGAAAAGAGTCGCCAGCTAGGCATTTTTATCCCGAAGGAAAGGTAATGCTGCATAAACCTAAGAAAAGATGGACAAGACGGTTGCGAACCAGAGAAACTGAGAAAGGGGGTTGGTTACAACCTGGGAAGGTATTAGCACCCAGATTGTCCGTCGTACTCGACGGGATCCACGCTTGAAAAATTTGTGTTTAAAAGGGGTAGTGTCAGTGCTATTTTGTGTGCAAAAAATGGAAAATATTGCAAGTGTCAGTGCAAAAAGAAAGTGTGAAGTGAATAAAAGAAGTGTCAGTGCAAGGAAAGAGTGTGGAGCTCAAGACCATGAGGCTCAAAGAATAATGCTAGAAGAGGGGGGGAAGAGATAGAGACTTTTGTTCGATAACTGTTAAGTTATGCCTACGTATCCTCTCGTGCAATGAGGAAGTCAAAACATTGTAGTTCGACTCAAAGAGACTGAAAAGATAAACTGACTTGTGAACTACTTATTTGTCTATGCTCAAGTATATGACCTGTCTGGCTCAGGTACAAACTGTCTTGCATTAGACGGAAGAAGCAAGTTCTCGTTTGTGAGTGAGTGTGATGAGAAAAGAATCCCGGAGGAGACGATTATTATTTGTTTTTGGAGTCTTCAATCTTTTATTGCTTTTTGTGTTTGTCATAAGATAATGAGCTCAAGCCTAAACCAAGGGTTAGTAAACTCATCACATCCTCCCTCTGATTAGGGGTACTAAGAATACCTTAAGCATGAAGTAAACACCTCACACTTAATCACCATGATGTAGGATTAAGATCATTAACCTACTTGCATTTATTTAGATGTTTTTGGAGTTTTTATTTGGGGTTAAGTAATGAGATTAAGCCATAATCAAGGATTTAATGGACCCATTACACCATCCTAATAGAAGGATAATAAATGAGAACATTTAAGCTGAGGAAGGCTCCTCAACTTAATCCATGATTAGGGATTAACCTCATGACAAAACAAACCTTTATTAAAGTGGATTTTAGTTAATGGTAAGATTAAGAAATGGATTTTATGATTTTAAAGACAAGTTGAGGGGGACTTGTCCATTAACACTAGGGTTAGTCCTTCTTAACCAATTAAGGAAGAATTAGAACCCTAATGCAAGGCCCAAGTTACAAGCTTGATGTCTTAGTGATTATTAGATGGATTGATTAAAGGATTTAAACACATTAAGGGTTTAACATTTAGGATTACAGTTATACACTCCATCCTAATAGAAGGATGCAGGCATAAGCTTAATCACAAAGCCTTAAAACCTTTAAGGTTTAGTCCTTGATTATGAGATGAGAAGAGAAGACACAAAGATGACACAAAGGTAAAACTAATGGGGGGACTAATCAAACCCTAATTATTATCATGTTTGAAAGTTCCTAGGGTTTATGAGGCTTGCAAGAGATCTTTAAGGAAAAGCCACCAAGGAAGAAGCAGGATGAAGGAAGAGAAGCAAGAAGAAGCAAGACAACTTACTTCACTAAAGAAGATAAGTTGCTTGAAGAAAGAAAGTGAGGAGAAGGCATGAATGAGCAAGTTCACTCTAATAGAAAAGTGAAATGCAGCAATGGATGCATAAAATAGATGACAAGATATTATGAGAAGTGAAGGCAAATTCACTTCTCAAACACTTACCACCCGAAAAGTTAGCAAAAGGAAATGAAATGAAAATGAGATGAAATGCAAAGATGAAAGCCAAAGTCAGAAGCATATTCATGATGAAAATGATGTTGTGAGATGGTATGAAAGTATGTCAAATGATATGAGTGTTCATACAAAGGATGGGAATGCAAATGAGACATGTAAGAATCATAAAAATTCATGAATGCATATGACATGAAATGAAAGCAAGAGCATGGAAAATGGATGATGCAATGATCAGACATGATTCTAATATTTCCTAAGATGTCTTACATGTCAAGTGGATGCACAAAATGTCATAGCAAGTTCATGTATGCAAGCTTATGCAAGATGGATGCAAGTGAAGATGCAAATTAGGGTTTATGCACAACATGAGATGCAAAATTCAAAATCAGAAGCAAAGCATGAGACAAAAAATTGAAAATGGAATCGAAGGGACCCTAAACCCATACAAGTTCACTGCCCAAAGGGGGAGGTCAGAAGCTTAACCTAGAAGGACTTATGATTTTCTCAAATTTCAAAGGTTTTAAGGGTGATCTTAAAGGGAAAATGCCAAACAAAATGGAAATGCATTATAAAAATGAAACAAAAATGTTTTTGGATGCTTGAAAGTATGCATAAACAAATGCAAAAAGAACCATTCACAAACTCAATTTGGATCAAAAGTTATGAATTTTTGAAGTTAGGGTTAAAAATATTCAAATTAAAGAACCCTAATTCAAATGAAAATTGTCAAAGTATGATTAAAACTAAAAAGAAATTTGTGTTGTGAGTTTGTAAATGTTTGTAAATGTTTGAAAATTCTCTATGAATTTTTTGGGATTTTTAAATACCTAAATGTATTTTTAATTAATTAATTTCCATTAACTAATTAAAAATAATCATTTAAATGATTTAAAAATATTTTTTAATGCAAAAAATAAAAATAAAATTTTTTTGGGTTCTGAAAATTAATAAAAGATTTAATAAAAATTTTCAGAATTTTTGAAGTCTTTTTACTATTTTTAATAAAATGCACAAATTAAATAGAAATAAAATGAAATAAAATTAATTAAATGGAAAAGTATGAAGATCCAATGATCCAGATTAAAAGTTGGGAGGAAAAGGTTGACTGGCGCGCTAATGAATGGTCTGGATTTGTCCTGACTAATTAAACCTAATTAATTAATTTAATGATGGATTAGGGTTTAATCAGATGATCTGGGACGTCCACACGCGCGAGTAACTTAGGATCTAAATGCCAATATTCAAACCTAGCCTAATTACAGGATTAGGGCATAATCACTCTTAGGTGACCGGAACAGTATTCCGGTCATCTTCTCCGACGAACACAAACCCTAACTTCTTCCCTAAGCCTCTAATCTCCAAATTTCTTGCCCAAAAATGACCCTCTAACATTCCTAAACCTAAACCCTCAATCAAAAATCATTTATTTTGCATCATGAACAAGATTCGAACCAAAACGTGAAAACGGGCAAAATTTCAGAACCTACATACATCATGGTTTCTCAACCATTTTAATTAATAATCACATCCCCATGATCAGGGGAGCACAAAGAATCATACAAGAACTTAAAAACAAGCTTATGGGAAAAAAGTTCATGAGCTATACCTGAGATTGAACCTCCTGATTCTGGGCTTTCTGGATCCTTCTTTGGTGCAAATCCTCTCCTATGAACCTCCTGATGATGAAATGAAGCTTAAAGCACGCTTGTATGGCCTGGTTTGATGGTTTTTGTTCTGGTGTAGCAGATTTGGAGGTTGGTGTATGTGATGTTTTAGGCTGTTTCAGTGGTTGATTCTTGTTCCATGAATGATATGTGACTTGTTGGTGAAGAAATATTTTAGGTTTGATGGCTGTGTAAGGAGTTTCGAAGAGATGAAGGATTTTGCATTTTTTGTGAATCCTGGTCTCTTGGAGGGTTTTGGCTTATGTGTGTCTATGTTTCAAGTCCTTGAGGTCCACATAACATGTTCTGATTGGCCAGAGGGTTGGTAATGTCACAGTTTGATTGGTATGGGCAAAGATGCAAAAGTCAAGATTTTGTGTACCTTAGGTATGGCTCGGGTCAGAGAAGATCTTAGGGCTTGTCTTGCTTCAGCTTGGATCAAGGAAGACCTTTGGATCAGTTTTTGTGAGCTGGATGTCCTTGATCAAGAGTTTCCAATGTTCTTGCATATTTCCCTATTTGCAATTTCTTGTGAATCAAGGCAAGGAAACTTATGAATTCTTGGCCAATTTGCAGCAAAATGAACCATATGAAGTTGTTATGATGCTTTGAGATCAATTAACAACCTAACCAATCATTAGAAGTTCTTCTTGCAAAAAGTTCCTTTCTTGAAAATTTATGCAAAATGCCTTATTTTAGCTTGTGATTCAAGGCATAAAGCTTTTGTGAATTGGTGCAATTCTGATATTGGAAAGTTGCAATGATGCATAGAAGTCATTTAGAAGTCAAAAAATGGTTTGGTATGAGGTTTTGCAAAAAATCTCTTTTGGCATGAAACATGAAATTAAGTGATTTTTGCCAACTTTGGAAAGCTATAACTTGAGTTCCAAAATGAATTAGATCTTGTTCTTGTACTTTTTGAAAAGGGAAAGATCCAATCTACAACTTTCATGACTAATAATTTTTCATTTGAAGCTTTTTTGGTTGAGAAAGAGGAGGTTTAAAAACTTTCCCAAAATGGAAAGTTTACATTACAAGTCATTTCCATATTTGGCAACTTTTGGTTTAGCCCAATTTTCTTAAAATTTGTGAACTTAAAACCACTTCAATGATCAAATAAAGACCATATGACTTCATTTTGATGAAAAATCCACTTTGGTTCCATGTTGGAGGGCCTCAGATGCCCTAATTTGGCTTTGACTTGCACAAGAAGTTACCCAGTGATCAGATGATTTCCACAATGAATTTTTCCATAAAACTTGGTACACATGATCCTTATAGCATATAGAGACCAATAGAAACAAGAATGACCAAAAAATTTGGAGTTATGGCCTCTGAAACCAAAACCCTAATTTTCGGTCATCTGTGTAGTTAAACCTGGCTCTGCTTCCATGCCTTGCCAGTTCTTGTGATTTTTCTGACTTCCTTGATCTTGGGAGGATATAATATGATGCTTGAACATACATGGACCCTCTTGGAGTGGCTCAGATGGCTCATGGATTGCTCAGATAACAAACCCTATATGTAGATGGCTTTGAACCAATGCAGTGAAGAAAAAATGCAACTTGATGTGATATGATTGAACTTATGCAAATGAAAAGATCACAAGCCATGGTGAAACTTAGTGAGGGAAAATTTAGGGTGTTTACAGCTGCCCCTATTCAAGCATGAGTTAGCTGTGCAGGATGTAAGCGACAGGCTTATCATACAAACAAGATAACTTGTGGTTGAATACCAAAGACAGTCCAAAATTTGCACTCACTGAGTGTGAAGAAGAAAAGGGATATAGATTGTAAAAGGAAGTAAAGTATGATTATAAAGTGCGGGCGATAGAGGACGGCCATCGAGCAGAGGACGACTGCTGGGGGGATAAAGCAATGACGGGGACGACCGACATGCTGGGGAAATAGAGAGATTATGATGGGGACAACCATCAGGTAAAGAAACAAGATTCTCTAGGGATTAAAGGTAAAGTCCATGATGGGGACGGCCATCGGGTTAATGAAATAAATGAAATAAATGATGAGGTACGGTCATCAAAGGTGAAGGACGATCACCTAGAAGGGGACGACTGCTCTGTAGGGGATAGGGATGAGGGACGGTCATCCAAGGTGAAGGACGATCACCTGGCAGGGTATGGTTGCCAAAAATATCATGACATAGGACGAAGGCCGAATAGAAAAGGTCGATGATGGGGATGGCCATCAGATAAGCATGATGAAGGACGATCATCAAGAGGTGAAGGATGATCACCTAGCAGGGTACGGCTGCCCTCGGGGTTTATCATGACACAGGACGAATGTCAGATAACAAGATCAACGATGGGGACGGCTATCGGATAAAATGATGAAGGACGATCATCAAGAGGTGAAGAACGATCATCTAGCTGGGGACGGCTGCTAAAATAACACGACATAGGACGAATGCCGGATAGAAAAGGTTCCAATAATGGAGACTCTGCTGGGGGAATGATGAGGGACGATCATTAAAAGGTGAAGGACGATCACCTGGCAGGGTACGGCTGCCGAAAGTATCATGACATAGGACGAATGTCAGATAGAAAAGAAATTTAATTTTACTAGGGATCTGCTGGGGAATAGTAAACACGGACATGTGTTTACATCCAAGAGGTAAAAGGCATAAGTGTTTGACGTCGTGTATAGATTAAAGATGCGGACGAGCATCCTTAAGGCTACGATACGGACAAGTATCAGTAGAAACAAACGCTGACGCATGTTCAGAGATGATGATACGAACGAGTACCAACTAGTTAACAAAGAACACGGACGAGTGTCGAATCTGAGGGGAAATAAATGATGTATACAAGATACGGACGAGTATCTGTATGAGTAAAGATGAGCATGAGTGAGACACAGACGAGTGTTCAACTTGCTGGGGAGAGTGACACGTACGAGTGCCAGAAGAGAAAGTGTATAAGTTATGAACTTATAAGTGTAAAATATATTCTAACGATCTGTTGGGATAAGATGACACAGACGGGTGTTAGAAGAAGTGTGTTATAGATGAGTGTTCGATTTACAGTAAGTGTTTAGGTAACCATGCTGGGATATGGTGACACGGACGGGTGTCAAAGGAGTGTATAAATATCTGTTTGCGGTTTATATCTGCAGGGAAATGATATGACACGAACAGGTGTCGAAAAAAGTATATATTGACATGTATTTGTATATTGCTGATGCTAGGACTGCGAGCCTTTGTATATTGCTGATGGAATGTTGGTATATACAGGTGCTTGATTCAAAACATGACTTGTGATTATGCAATATGTTTAATTTTTACCTTAATGCTCCGTATTAGACGGAATGCTACGCTCTGAGGGGAAATATGATGCGAATGATATGATTATGCAAAGATACTGGTACGGGATTTGGATCCCGTTGTCTATGGAGATCTCTGACTGATCTGCTTGAAAGAATATCCCAACTGGGGATATGATCATTGGTAGTTCTGTTTTATGGATCTGTTTGAGGAAGTAAGTCACTGATAGACCTATCCTTGGTGACGAGGAGCCCAGCTGGGACTGTGGAAGCTTTCGTCGCTTTGTTGTGAGATCTTCAGTCATTGCTCTTCTGGGTAGAGGCTGGAGCTATGTGGGGAGATGGCTCCCTGTCTAACACCTGGCTGGGGAGGAATGATCACTGAACAACCTTCCTAGTGATTTCTGGGGGGATCCTGTTGAGGATGATGAATTTAGTTGGGGAAATGAGCCCCTTCTAATGCTGCTCTGGAGAAAGTGCTGGAGAAGTGGTGCCTAACAACTCTAGTGGGGAGAGAGCCTCTCCAATGCTATTTGGAAGATGTGCGGAGGAAGTAATGATTTGGCAGCTTGGTGGTGTCGCTCCCACCAAAATGACACCTAGGTCAGAAGGGGTACAGACGCGAACGGTCGGCGAAAGGAGAGAAGGGAATGAATAGAGTCGCCAGCTAGGCATTTTTATCCCGAAGGAAAGGTAATGCTGCATAGACCTAAGAAAAGATGGATAAGACGGTTGCGAACCAGAGAGACTGAGAAAGGGGGTTGGTTACAACCTGGGAAGGTATTAGCACCCAGATTGTTCGTCGTACTCGACGGGATCCACGCTTAAAAGATTTGTGTTTTAAAGGGGTAGTTTCAGTGCAATTTGTGTTTCAAAGCTGGAAAGAATGCAAGTGTCAGTGTAAAATAAATGTGAAATGTATAAAAGGAGTGTCAGTGTAAGAACAGGAGTATGAAGCTTAAGATTATGAGGCTTAAAAAGTAAGGCTAGAAAGTGGGGGAATATACAGAGACTTTTGTTCGATAACAGTTAAGTTATGCCTACGTATCCTCTCGTGCAATGAGGAAGTCAGAACACTGTAGTTCGACTCAAAGAGACTGAAAGTTAAATTGACTTGTGAACTGCCTGCTTGTCTATGCTCAAGTGTATGACCTGTCTGGCTCAGGTGCAAAATGTCTTGCATTAGACGGAAGAAGCAAGTTCTCGTTTATGAGTGAATGAGATGAGAAAAGAATCCCGGAGGAGACGATTATTGTTTGTTTTTGTATTTTCAGTCTTTTACTGCTTTATGAAGTTTGTCATAAGTTAATGAGCTTAAGCCTAAACCAATGGGTTAGTAAACTCATCACATCCTCCCTCTGATTAGGGGTAATGAGAATACCTTAAGTGTGAAGTCAGTATTTCACACTTAATCACCATGATGTAGGATTAAGATCATTAACCTACTTGGTAATTATTTAGATGTTTTTGTTGTTTTTGTTTAGTGTTAAGTAATTAGTTTAAGCCATAATCAGGGATTAAACAGACTCATTACACCATCCTAATAGAAGGATAATAGATGAGAATATTTAAGCTGAGGAAGGCTCCTCAACTTAATCCATGATTAGGGATTAACCTCATTGCAAAACAAAACCATTATTAAGTGGATTTTAGTTAATGATAATATTGAGAAGTGAATTTTATGGTTTGTAATACAACTTGAGGGGGACTTGTCCATTAACACTAGGGTTAGTCCTTCTTAACCAATTAAGGAAGAAATAGAACCCTAATGCAAGGCCCAAGTTACAAGCTTGATGTCTTAATGATTATTAGATGGATTGATTAAAGGATTTTAAACACATTAAGGGTTTAACACTTAGGATTAAAGTTATACACTCCATCCTAATAGAAGGATGCAGGCATAAGCTTAATCACAAAGCCTTAAAGCCTTTAGGGTTTAGTCCCTGATTATGAGATGAGAAGAGAAGACTCAAAGATGACTCAAAGGTAAAACTAAATGGGGGACTAATCACCCTAATTGCTATCATGCTTGGAGATCCTAGGGTTTGTGTGGCTTAAGAGAGAAAGATCTTCAAAGAACCACCAAGGAGAGGAGCAGATGAAAGGAGCAAGAAGCAAAGAGAAACAAAATAACTTGCTTCACTTAAGAAGACAAGTTGCTTGAAGAAAGGAAGTAAGATTAGCAAGAATGAGCAAGCTCAATCCAATACACATACAAAATGCAGCAAGGGAAGTATGAAAGATATGAAAAGAGAATGTGAGAAGTGAAGGCAAATTCACTTCTCAAACAACTTACCACCTGAAATATTAGCAAAAGGAATGAAATGCAATGCAAATGAGATGAAATGTGATGATGCAAACCAAAACCAGGAGCAAGAACATGAAGTTAATGGTGCTAAGAGATGATACAAACATGAGGCAAGGCATGGGAATGATCAAACAAACATAAGGATGCAAATGAGGCATGCATTGAACCATGAATGTACATAAAATGTTATGGAATGCAAAGGACATATAACATGGCAAATGAAAGATGCAATGATCAAACATGATTCTAATATGTCCTAAGATGTATTATGAATCATGTTGATGCACAAAATGTCATGGCAATTCATGGTATGCAAGCAAATGGAAGATGGATGCAAAGGAAAACATAAATTAGGGTTTATGATCAACACACAAAGCAAAATTCAAAATCAGAAGCAAATGTCATGATAAAAATTTGAAAATTCAATCAAAGATACCCTAAACCTATATAAACTCACTTCCCAAAGGAGGGGATCCAACTCTTAACCTAGTAAAAGTTGTGAATTTCCTAAGATTGTTAGGGTTTTAAGGTACCTCACCAAGAAAAATGCAAAACAAATTGAAAATTCAAGATCAATTCAAACCAAATTTACCCTAACAACTACATGCTATGAGGAGTACAATGCAAGAAGAATCATCATTCAACTCTCAAAGGTTAGGCAGAAAGAAATTTTTGAAGTTTGACATAAAATATTGCCTTGAAACGAAATTAAATCCAATGAAAATGATCAAAAGGCATCAAGAACAAAAAAGAAATTTGGTTTGAGAGTTGGACAATGTTTCTAAATGTTCCTCAAAGCAATGTGAATTTTTTTGGTATTTTTAGAAACTTAAATGTATTTTTAATTAATTAAAAGACTCTAATTAATTAAAAATAACATTTAAAATATTTTAAAAATACTTTTTTAATGCAAAAAATAAAATAAAAATCATTTTCTGGTTGAGAAACATATTTGAAACAAAACTGCAAAGGGAAATATTTTTAGGATTTTTCTAACTATTTTAAAATAAATATGAAAGATAAATGAATAATAATGAAATAAAAAAGAAATTAAATGGAAAGTATGCAGGATCTAAGGCTGAGGTTTAAATGGAAAAGGAGGGAATTGACTGGCGCGCTATCCTACGGCTGGCATTTGAGCTGACTGGATTAATATAAAAACCTAATTAATTAAACTAATGTCGTGGATTAGGGCTAAGTGAAACCATCCTGGCCATTCAAACGCGCGGGAGTCATCCAAAGTCAGTCAAATCTATGGTCCACATTCAAACTGAACCCTAAACGTGATTAACACATTAATGACATTCAGGTCACCGGAGAAGAGCTCCGGTCGTCTTCTCCGGTGACATCCTTCCCTGAAAATCCCAAACTCACTCCCTAGGTCATTTCTGGAGCTCTAAAGCTCCAGATCACTTCCTCTCACATCCCTAAACTCATCCCTGCCCTCAAAAACAATTTATCTCTCACCATTAACAAGATTCGAAGGGAAGAACAAAAATGGCAGAAATTTCAGTCAATCAATACAAGCTCATTTCTACACCATTTTCAAAATTTCAAAGTCCAGTATGATCAGGAGAGCATGCTTTATCATTTAGAAACAAAAAATAAGAGTTCTGGAAAAATGTTTCAAGGAGGTACCTGAGCTTGAGCTTTCTCAGTTTGGGACTTTTAGGCCCTCTCTCTTTGTGCAATCCAATCCTCTTGAACCCTTGATGAAGTTTTGATGCTTGGAAGGTATTTCTTTTTGCTGATTTGGGAGTTTGCAAGCCAACTGGTCAGAAATCGTGTTTGGTTTATGTGAGGTTTTTGGCTGTTTCAATGGTTGGTTTGTGGGCTGTGAGTCATCTTGAGATCAATGGTGAAGTTGGTTTGAAGATTGGTTGAGTGAGCTGAGAGATTCGAAAGGTTTTGCAAGTTGGAGGATTTTTGGTAACTATGGAAATCTGAGGTTTCAGCTTGTGTTGTGTGGTGTGTTTAGTTTCATTTTGTCCACTTATCACAACTAGAGAGGTCAGAGAAGTTGGTGTGGCACAGGCTGATTGGTATGTGGTTTTTGCAAAAAAGTCAAGTCTAGGTGTAAGAGAGGTATGGGTCAATGGTAGGCCAAGGAAAAAGGGGTGTCCTGCGCAGCAAGGAATGAGGAGAGCCATGGGATCAGTCTTGAAGCCAATTAACAAGTGGATTAGGGTTTGTATGATGTTTTGCAACTTTGTTCAATTTTGGCCCCTTTGAAGTTTCTTGATCCATAAGTCATGAAAATGGGCAAACTTTTGGTGCATTCTGAATTTTAGGCAATGGTTTATGTTTGTGCCAAGATTAGAAGTCACTTAGAGGTCTCATTTCACTTTGGCAAGGGATTTTGCAACTTTGCCTCTTTGGTACATAACTTGAAATTATGTGATTTTTCCCAACTTTGACAAGCCATAACTTTTGATCCAAAATGAATTAGAATGCGTTCTTGTACTTTTGGAAAAGGGAATGATCCATTCTACAAATTTCATGACCAAAGTTTTCTCATTTGAGACATTTTTGAATCAAAAAGCAAGGGTTGAAAAAGTTTCCCAAAATGGCAAGTTTCCATTACAAGTCATTTTCCCAAAAAGGCAACTTTGCAAATGGTTTGAAATTCTTCCATTTTGTGAACTTCTAACATCTTCTATGATCAAATAAATATCATACACAATCAAAATGATGAAGAACACCCCTTTGTTGGGTCATTGGGGGCCTCAGATGCCCTGATTTTACACTAACTTGCTCAAGAAGTCAATTCTTGGTTAGATGCCTTCCCAATGGAATTTCTTCATGAAAATTGATATGCATGATCCCTATACCATATAGAGACCAATAGAAACAAGAATGACCAAATAATTTGGAGTTATGGCCTTTGAAACCAAAACCCTAATTCTAGGTCATCTGTGCAGTTAAACCTGGCTCTGCTTCCATGCCATTCTCAGTTCTTGTGATTCTTTGACTTTCTTGACTTTGTGAAGATACAATATGATGCTTGAACATACATGGACCCCTTTAAAGTGATTGATGACCTTTGGAGTGGCTCAAATGGCTCTTGGATTGCCCAGATCACAAACCCTAGATGCAGATGACTTTGAACCAATGCAGTGAAGCAAACATGAAATATGGGATGCTATGGTTGAACTTATGCATATGAAAAGATCACAAGACATGGTGTGAATGAGTGAGGGCAAATTTGGGGTGTTTAAAGCTTCCCCTATTCAAGCATGAGTTAGCTGTGCAGGATGTAAGCAACGGCTTATCAGGCGAACAAGATAACTTGTGGTTGAATACCAAAGACAGTCCAAAATTTGCACTCACAGAATGAAGAAGAAAAGGGATATAGATTGTAAATAGAAAACAAAGTATAATATAAAGTGCGAGCGACGGAGGACGACCGCCGAGCAGAGGACAACTGCTGGGGAAAGAGCAATGACGGGGACGATCGACATGCTGGGGATATAAGAGGTTATGATGGGGATAGCCATCAAGTAAAGTAACAAAGATTCTCTGGGGATAAAAGGTAATAGTGAATGATGTGGACGACCATCAAGTTCAAAGCATAAATGAATTAACTGATGAGGTACGGTCATCAAAGGTGAAGGACGATCACCTAGCAGGGGACGGCTGCCCTGTTTGGGGATAAGATGAGGGACGTTCATCTAAGGTGAAGGACGATCACCTGGCAAGGTACGGTTGCCAAAAGTATCGCGACATAGGACGAATGCCGGATAAAAAAGGTCGACGATGGGGACGGCCATCAGATAAGCATTATCAAGGACGATCATCAAGAGGTGAAGGACGATCACCTAGCAGGGTACGACTGCTCTCAGGGTTTATCATGACATAGGACGAATGTCAGATGACAAGATCAACGATGGGGACGACCATCGGATAAAATGATGAAGGACGATCATCAGAAGGTGAAGGACGATCACCTAGCAGGGGACGGCTGCTAAATATCACGACATAGGACGAATGTCGGATAGAGAAGGGTTCCAATAATGTAGACTCCGTTGGGGAAAGGATGAGGGACGGTCATCCAAAGGTGAAGGACGATCACCTGGCAGGGTACGGCTGCCGGAAAGGTATCATGACATATGACGAATTTCAGATAGAAAGAAAATAATTCACTGGGATTTGCTGGGACAAGTAAACACGGACGAGTGTCTATATCCAAGAAATGAGAGGTATCAGTGTTTGGGTACGGTGTATAGATTAAAGATGCGGACGAGCATCCCTAAGACCATGATATGGACGAGTATCGGTAGAAAAAATGCCCGACGCATGTTCTGAGATGATGATACGGACGAGTATCAACTGGTTAACAAGGAACACGGACGAGTGTTGATTCTGTGGGGACTCTTCTGGGGAATAGTAGACACAGACGAGTTTCTAAATTCAAGAAGACATAAGTGTTTGACACGTGTATGAATTAAAGATGCGGACGAGCATCCTTAAGACTATGATACAGACGAGTATCAGGTAGAAACAAACGCTTGACGCATGTTCCGAGATGATGATACAGATGAGTACCAACGGGTTAACAAAGAACGCGGATGAGTGTCGAATCTGAGGAGGTATAAGTTGTGTATACAAGATACGAACGAGTATCTGTATGAGTGAAACATGAGTAATAAGTATGAGTGGTGTACAGGAGTGTTTAACTCGCTGGGGAGAATGACACGGACGAGTGTCAAAAAGAGAAAAGTGTAATATAAACAACTGTATGATTTACAAAGTGTTTAGGTAGCTATGTTGGGGAAGGTGACATGGACGGGTGTCAGGGAATTTGTATAGATATATGTATCTGTGAGTGCAAAGAGGACGCTTTGGCTTTCTACTGGGGATATGTCACGGACGGGTGTCAAGAAGTATCTGTAATATATAAGTGTCTGTTTGTAAAGAATGCTCGGGAGACATTACTGGGGAATCATGACACAGACGGGTGCCAAAAGGAGTGTGCATTTGTATTTATGAGTGTAAGGCAAATGCCTTGGCTTTCTGCCGGGGAATTTGGAGAGTTTTCTGTATATCGCTGCTGGATTGCCAGTATTTACAAGTGTCTGATTCAGAACATGGCTTATGATTATGCAATATGTTTGATTTTTGCCGTAATGCTCCGTATTAGACGGAATGCTACGCTCCGTGGGGGAAATATGATGTGAATGCTATGATTATGCAAAGACACCGATCCGGGATTCGGATCCCGTTGCAGCGAAGATCTCTAGCTGATCTGCTTGGAATGGACATCCCAGCTGGGGATGAGATCATTGGTAGATCTGATATATGGGACTCTGCTTGGGGATATAGGTCACCGATAGACCTATTTTGGTAATGAGGGACCCAGCTGGGGTTTGTAGAAGCTTTCGTCACTCTATTGTGAGATCTTCAGGCATTGCTTCTCTTAATAGAGGCTGAGACTCTGTGGGGAGATGGTTCCCTGGCTTTTGTACTTGGCTGAGGAGGAAATAACAAATGGCAACTCAGTTGTGGAGAAAGCACCTCCGGTGCTAAGACTGAGTAGACAATGGTTTGCTAGCTTGCTGGGATGAAGTTTTCATGCCCCATGTTGTGCTTTGAATACCTGCATTCCTGAAAAGTCAGAGAAACGCACAAGTAATCCCGAGGTATCCTTTACCAGATTCCATCATAAGAGTTTAGGCACTCCTGGGAGTGAGTATATTTCCTGCAAGCACGTATTTTTAGAAGAGAAGCATCTGTATTTATGCAATCAGTATCTTAAGGACATCGGACATTCTTGCAAATGAAAATAAAATGTACGAGACGAAATATGACTGAAAATCTGATTTTATTAATTCATGTGCCCTGAATCGGCAAGGTACAGTCAAAGAAACAAATCCCCTAAAATGAGGAGATTGTTACAAATTGAGAAGTAAAAGGTATAGGCAATGTTGATGACGCTTCAAGGAGCTTCCCTCTGGCTATGACTCGTATGACATTTGACATTCTTCTCGTCTTGCTTTCTGAAGAAGGCTGATTCTGAAAGAAGCTTGATCCTTTAGAAGCTTACCAAGTTGTAAGTAATACAGATGACTTCAGAGTACAGTTGTTCGCTCATTCCCTTATTTTGCATGGATCGCCCTTTCGGGTTTTCAATCCATCGGGATACCCTTTTTTGCCTGAGTTGTCCAATGCGACTTTTCAACTCAGCGGGTGTACATTTTTTTTATTTATTTCCCTTATTTTTGCCCGAGTCTTTTATTCTGTTTTTGACTCGCCGGGATGCCCTATTTTTTCCTGGACTTACATTCTGTTTTTATGTCCAGTGGGTCGTTTTATGCGAAGTATTTTTTAACTGCATCTGAATTCACAGGGGACGGGAAGTCTTCACCATCCATAGTACTGAGCATGAGTGCTCCACCGGAGAAAACTTTCTTTACTACGAATGGTCCTTCATAGTTCGGAGTCCACTTGCCCCTGTGGTCTGTATGAGGAGGAAGGAGTCTTTTCAGCACAAGATCTCCTACTTTGTATTCTCGGAGCCTAACTTTCTGATCGAAGGATTTCTTCATTCTTTTCTGATACAGCTGCCCATGACAAATGGCAGCCAATCTTTTCTCTTCAATCAAATTCAGTTGTTCGTATCGGGATCAGACCCATTCTGCTTCATTCAGCTTAACATCCATTAATACCCGTAGGGAAGGTAACTCAACTTCAACAGGTAGGACTGCTTCAATACCATACACAAGCTGAAACGATGTTGCCCCAGTGGATGTTCTGATTGACGTACGGTATCCATGCAAGGCAAACGGTAGCATTTCATGCCAGTCTTTATAGGTAACCACCATCTTCTGCACAATCTTCTTGATATTCTTATTAGCTGCCTCGACAACGCCATTCATCTTTGGCCTGTAAGGAGAAGAATTGTGGTGTTGGATCTTGAAGTCCCGGCACAGTTCTGCCATCATTTTGTTATTCAAGTTGGAACCATTATCAGTAATGATTCGTTCGGGCACTCCATACCGACAGATGATATCTCTCTTCAGAAATCGGGCTACCACTTGCCTTGAAACGTTTGCATAGGAAGCTGCTTCAACCCACTTGGTAAAATAGTCAATGGCTACCAGGATGAATCTGTGGCCATTTGAAGCAGTCGGTTCAATCTTTCCAATCATATCAATGCCCCACATGGCAAAGGGCCAGGATGAAGACATCACATTCAGAGGATTCGGAGGCACATGTACTTTATCCGCATAAATCTGGCATTTATGACATTTTCTGGCATAAGCACAGCAGTCTGCATCCATTGTGATCCAGTAATAACCTGATCTTAACAACTTCTTATCCATTGCATGCCCTCCTGCATGGGTACCAAAGGATCCTTCGTGCACCTCGTGCATCAACAAGTCTGCTTCTGTCCTATCAACGCATCTGAGAAGTACCATATCAAAGTTTCTCTTGTACAGGGAACCGTCGGTATTCAAGAAGAAACTACCAGCTAGCCTTCTTAAAGTCTTCTTATCATTGGAAGATGCCCCAGGTGGGTATGTCTGAACCTCCAAGAAGCACTTAATGTCATGGAACCAAGGCTTATCATCTTTAACAATATCTACTGAGAACACGTATGCTGGCCTGTCAAGTCTGGATACCGAGATTTGAGGCACAAAGTTGGCAGCTTGAACATTGATCATGGATGAAATGGTGGCAAGGGCATCTGCAAATTGATTCTCGTCCCGAGGGATATACTCAAGCTTGACCGTTGTAAAGAAAGTCAATAACCTCCTTGTATAATCCATGTAAGGTATCAGATGATCCTGGTGTGTGTACCATTTGCCGTTGGTTTGATTGATTACCAGAGCTGAATCTCCGAACACAGTCAAAGTTTTGATCCTGAGGTCAATGGCTTCCTCAAGACCCATAATGCAAGCTTCGTATTCAGCTTCGTTGTTAGTGCAGTTAAAGGTGAACTTTGCCAAGAAAGGCATGTGAACTCCCTTAGGTGTAATGAGTACTGCACCAACACCATGACCATTCATATTAACAGCCCCGTCAAACATCATAGTCCATTCTTCTTCTGGGTCAGGCCCTTCAGTGTGAACGGGCTCTTCATGATCTTTTGCTTTTATGAACATGATGTCTTCATCAGGGAAGTCAAATCTCATAGGCTGGTAATCATCAATGGGTTGCTCAACAAGATAATCAGACAATACACTGCCTTTGATGGCTTTCTGAGATGTGTACTGTATGTCATATTCTGTGAGAATCATTTGCCATCTTGCATCCCGTCCGGTAAGTGCTGGCTTCTCAAATATGTACTTGACTGGGTCCATCTTTGAGATCAACAAGGTAGTGTGGGTCAACATATATTGCCTTAGTCAGCGAGCAGCCCACGCTAAAGCACAACAAGTTTTCTCGAGCAGTGAATAACGTTGTTCACAGTCGGTAAACTATTTGCTTAGGTAGTATATTGCATACTCTTTTCGACCAGACTCGTCATGCTGGCCCAGCATACACCCCATTGACTCTTCTAATACTGTCAAGTACATTATCAGAGGTCTTCCTTCAACTGGAGGCATAAGGATCGGAGGCTCTTGTAAGTACTCCTTGATTTTGTCAAAAGCCTTTTGACAATCTTCGTTCCACCTGACCGTTTGTTCTTTTCTCAACAGCTTGAACAAATGCTCACAGGTTGCTGTAAGGTGAGATATTAACCGTGAAATGTAGTTCAATCTACATAGAAAACCCCGAACTTCTTTTTCTGTCTTTGGTGCATGCATTTCTTGAATGGATTTAACTTTATCAGGGTCAACTTCAATCCCTTTTTCACTAACAATAAATCCCAGCAGCTTACCGGATCGCACCCCGAATGTGCACTTGTGTGGGTTTAACTTCAACTGGTACTTCCTCAGACGCTTGAATAACTTCAATAGATTCACCAGGTGGTCTTCTTTTGTGAGGTACTTGGCAATCATGTCGTCCACATAACATTCAATTTCTTTGTGGATCATGTCATGGAACAATGTTACCATAGCCCGTTGATAAGTGGCACCAGCATTCTTCAGTCCGAATGGCATCACCTTATAAAAGAATGTACCCCAGGGTGTGATGAAAGTTGTCTTCTCCATGTCTTCAGGTGACATTTTGATCTGATTATATCCTGAAAATCCGTCCATGAAGGAGAACACCGAGAACTGAGCCGTATTGTCGACCAATACATCAATGTGAGGTAAAGGGAAGTCATCTTTTGGGCTGGCTCTGTTCAGGTCCCGGTAATCCACACACATCCTCACTTTGCCATCTTTCTTAGGTACAAGTACAATATTAGCAACCCACGGTGGGTAGCTAGTTACAGCAAGGAAACCGGCGTCCCACTGCTTTTGTACCTCTTCCTTGATCTTCATTGCCATATCTGGGCGAGTACAGCGCAATTTCTGTTTTACTGGAGGGTAGTCTTCTTTCAAAGGAAGCTTGTGCATGACAATATCGGTGTTCAACCCTGGCATATCCCGATAAGACCAAGCAAACACATCCACATATTCACAAAGCATGTCAATCAGTTGTTCCTTCACTGAGTCTTGTAGGTAGGCCCCGATCTTAACTTCTTTCACATCTTCTTCCGTACCAAGATTAACCATTTCGACCTCCTCTTGATGAGGAGTGATAACCTTCTCCTCTTGCCTTAACAACCTAGCTAGCTCTTCAGGTAGCTCATAATCTTCTTAGCCCCTTCATCGGCATGATTGATTGGATTGTCAAAGTCATAGAGAGTCATAGCTGTGTTGTTGTCGGTGCAGTCTGAAAGGCACTCTCTGCAAGGGTTTAGCTTGTTCATTTTAGTGATCGATTTTAATCTTTGTTTAGAAAAAGTGAAATAAAGTTATCATTTTGGAAAACATTGCCATTTTATTTTTGTACAAAAAGAAAAAATGAAAAACAGTGAGCGGGAAAGAAAAAGACTCATTTGCAAAAGATGTATGATATTCATTGATTGATCTGTTTGCACAAAATTACAAGATGGCCCGATTACAAAATGAGTCTTGACATCTTGGGCAAGATGCAAGACTTGATGCATGCTTAAAAATACAGGAAATAATAATTACTCTGCAGGAGTAACCCTTATAATTTCCTGGGAAGACCAGTTTGAGATATGGCTCCCCGGGGTCCTTGGACGTATCAAGCTCTCCAGGTTGCGCTCATCTTCCGACTCATCTTCCAAGTTGTTTACTGCATCCGGGGTGAGCATTTCCCCGCTGACAAAATTGGGCTTCTTAGCAGCCTCTGATTGATCTTGTTGAGTTGGTTTGTAACCCAACCCAAATCTGTCCTCCTTCTTCTCCACAGGTAGCAGCTTGCCCCAGCCTTGGGCAGTACCCTCTTCAACAACCTTCCTGGCTTGCTGATAAAATGTCATGGAGGTTCCCAGTACAGCAGATGCTTCATTTATGTTTAGGGCCTCAAACCCCTGGCTCATGGTTTCATGGATTTCTCCATCCATCTCAATGTACTTATGCGTAGCCAGATGGCTAACAAAGATGTCTTCTTCGCCACAAATGGTGATGATATGGCCTTCCCACTCGAATTTCAGCTTCTGGTGAAGGGTAGACGTAACAGCGCCAGCGGCATGGATCCAGGGTCTACCCAACAAACAGCTGTAGGCCGGCTGAATGTCCATCACATAGAAGGTAATTTTAAAAGTCTGCGGGCCAATCATCACAGGCAGATCAATCTCCCCAAGCACTGATCTTTTAGAGCCATCGAATGCTCTTACCACCAAATTACTCGGGCGCAATGCCAAGCCATCATACTCCAGCTTCACCAAGGCTTTCTTTGGTAGAACATTGAGTGAAGACCCAATGTCCCCTAGTACATGGGATAGAACAACACCCTTGCATTCTAGAGTGATGTGTAAAGCCTTGTTGTGGTTACGTCCCTCAGTTGTTAAGTCAGCATTGGTAAAGCCCATTCCATGACTGGTGTTGACATTTGCCACCACAGTTTCTAGCTGATTAACAGTGATCTCCTCTGGCACGTATGCTGCTTGCAAGACTTTCAATAATGCATTCCTGTGAGCTTCAGAACACATCAATAGGGATAATATGGAGATCTTTGAGGGAGTTTGGTGAAGCTGATCCACCACCTTGTAATCACTTCTCTTTATAATTCTCATGAACTCATCTACATCTTGCTCAAAAGATGTCCTCTGGGTTTCTTTGATAATTGGTTCTTCAGGCACCACACTCTTCCCCTTTGCTTTGGCAGCAGCTTCTGCTTCGGCATTAGGTCTTTGCAATTGTGAGGCAAAAAGGCGTCCGCTTCTGGTGAAGTCTCCGCCTCCCCCAACATTATCAATCTGTGGAGAAGAGGTTGAAGAATCCAAAGTGATTTTCTCCCCGTTGCAGTAGAGATCAGAGCCATAATGCCAAGGTATGGCATTACTGCTTTCATATGGAACCGGTCCAGGCACCGTGATGGTAACTGGACTGACTGCAGCAGAGGAAGGTAATGAAATGGTGTGCAGATCGTAGTAAATGGTGACCGGTGACCTGGCAGGAGGTGCCACTGTTTTTTGTTGAAAGTTGTTGTTTGGAGGAACATCTGATGGATCATAGTAGATGGTGACTGCTGAGATGTCTCCATTAAGTCTTGCTGGTGTTGTAGAAGATTCTGCTGAATAAATGGGTGCTGATGTCGTAGAAGAAATGGTTGTTGACATCTGGTTTGCTGAAGTGATGGACGGAGCCATTGTGGATGATATTGATGAATTGGTCGGAGTGATTGTTGTTGCAGTTGTAGAAGAGTCAGGAATTATCGTCAAAGGGATTGCTGGAGTTGTAGGCGTCGTTGTTGTGATCTGGAGTATACCACTTTTGATAATACCATCTATGTCGCTTCTCAAATTATCACACCCGTTGACCGAAATGTTGCAATAACCACAACCGAGCTCACACCCGGGGAACATTTGGCATTCTAGGAGTTGAGCTTTAATTTCGACCAGAGGTGTCCGAATCTGTCCAACACTGGTGATTAAGAAAGATGGCTTGTCTTCCTCAATGGCATTAATTCTTGGCCCTCCATGATTGGGCATGGGATTCTTGGTGACACTTGGAGGGGGTGCAAAGTTGAGGGCTTTAGAATCCACCAGATCTTGTACCTTCATTTGTGAAGCCCTGCATTTTTCCGTATTGTGGCCAGGCGCATTGGAGTGGAAAGCACATTTGGCGTTGACATCATAATTTCTTGGCAGATTAGAGGGATCTGGTGGTGCCAATGTCCTTAATTCAACCAAGTTGAGTTTCAAGAGTTGTGGCAATAAGGCAGCATAAGGCATAGGGATAGGGTCAATCACCCTATTTGCCAGTGATGGTCTTTGCTGAAAGGGTCTTTGTTGATGATTGCTGTTGTTGTTGTTGTAAGTCCTCTGTGGCGGATACTGAACTTGTTGTTGATAGTGTGGTTGTTGTTGTGGTTGATATGCTGGTTGCTGAGGAATCGGAGCTGGAATAGTGACAGCTGCTACTGATCTGTGGACATGCTGAGGTCTGCCCCTGTTGGCATAAATGGCATTTGTCTCACCAGTTCTTCTAGGTCCCACAAAAGGCTTCCTGGGATTACTTGACGAACTTGCACCATTATCAGAAATTTTGCCCATTTTTAATAGACTCTCAATTCTTTCACCGGCTATGACGACGTCAGCAAAACTGGTGGAAGAAAAGGCAGCTAGCCTATCAATGTATGTTCCTTGCAAAGTATTCATGAACATGTCGGCCATTTCTCTTTCCGACATGGGAGGCTGGACAGCAGCAGCAAGCTGTCTCCACCTCTGGGCATATTCCCTGAAGCTTTCCCTCGAGGATTGAGACATTCCCATCAGAAGGGTTCTGTTAGGAGCCATGTCTAGATTGTATTGGTACTGCCTGATGAAAGCTTCAGCTAGGTCCTTCCAGCACCTGATAGTAGCTCTGGTCATGTGAGAGTACCATTCCCTTGAGGCCCCAGTCAAACTGACTTCAAAGTAAAACATCCACAGTTTCTCATCCATAGTATATGCTTTAAGTCTTCCCAGGAAGGACTACAAGTGAGTTCGTGGATAGGAAGTTCCATTTTACTTCTCAAAGCACGGGGGTTTAAACTTGTGGGGAATTCTTACCCCATCCACTAACCTCATGTCCATGACATCAAAACCTAAGGAATTTTGAGATTCCAAAGATCTCAACTTCTCAGCAATTTCATCAAACCTCCTATCATAAGCTTCATCCCAGCTCCCATCACAGTAAACTGTTCTTCTTGGGGGTCTTTCTGTAAGATCCTTTCTCCAGTAGTATTTCATGGTATATTACCCGGGATGTTGACTTCCGGATGTAGATGAGGCCCATATACTGGTGGATTAACATGAGGTTGTCCCCTTTCATTGTTACTTGTTCCTCCAGTTCCTAGATGGGGTTCTTCCGGGGTTTGTCTTTCTACCAATGCCCTCAACCTTTCTTGACTTTGAGCCAAGCCATTCATTACTTCCATGAATTGAGTCATTTGGTTTCTCATCTCCAGCCTTTCATTAGCCATCTGAGTTCTGACCTCTGTCAGATCCTACTGTACTTGATCCATTTGGATACCAGGAAGGTTGTTGCGAGTAGGATACCGGTGCGGACGGTTGAGAGGGAACACCCGACGGCGAGCAATAATTCCTGAACCACAACAGAGTTAGAAACAAAATAATGACAAAACCTACAAAATAAAACAAAAGTCAGCATGCAATGATGTATGATTATTTGTTTTCCAAGGTATCCGGCTTGGCTCTTGGTTTTGACCTTTCCAGACCCTGAGGAAGCTGCTTTGATGTTTGCTTGAGGGAAAGAAAACTCAGTGAAACAAACTAACAGATATATTACAAACGGTGAATAATACATAGTATGTTTCTACAACATACGCCCCTGAAGGGTCAAAATACAACATAAAAGAAAAGTACATGAAATGGAAATAACAACAAGCAAAAAAGTCAAACATCTAAACCAAACTCATCCTCCTTAACCTCCTTCAAAAGTGCTTCAGTTACCGGACCAGCTGGATGCTCTGTGATGTTCCTGACAAGAAGGTTTCTGGTGGCAATAGCAGTGGTCAGCTTCTTGTGCCTGTCTTGGTCCTTTAACCTCTTCACACCAGCCCTAAGCTTCAATTCTGAAATTTCCTTATGGGCTACCAGCAAAGCTTCCTGTTGCTTCTTCTCATTGGCCTCCAACTGCTCAATCCTGGCTTGAGTTCTCTTATCCTCTTGAGTGCGAGCTTCAGTGATCCTGACCCACCTAGATTGACTTTCCTCTAGATAGAGATCAGTCCTAGCCTTCTGAAACTGGGCCTCTTTACAGGCATTCTTCAATATTTGCTCTCCAGCTCTAGATTTCTTGATGTAGTCTTCTGCTTTCTCAATCTTGGCCAGATGTTCTACCTTAAGCTTCTCCAACCTCTCAATGTCTAGACGACCATCACTCCTCTCCCAGAGGGTCTTCTTCAGAGCTTGAGACAGATTCTCATTCCTTTCCTTCAGCTTCTCAAATTCCTCCAGGCTGACAGTGGCTGGAGGTGGTACTGTGGATGGTCCAGGTGCATCCTCAATGGTGAAAGGCATCCCAGAAATCTGAGCTCTAGCATGAGACCAATCATAGTACTGAGCTGAAGCCACATTATTGCATCTCCCAAGAATGGTCGTCCCTTTGGTCTGGATGTTGTCCCAAGCCCATGATGCTTTCCTGACAACAGCTAGATTAGGTTTTATCTCACAATACATGGTTTCAGCCAAGTCCTGCACTCTAGGAGGGTGAACCAAATCATAGCCCAATTGTCTCTTAAACAGCAAAGGATTGTAGTTGATGCAACCCTTCACTCCCACTAGAGGTACATTGGGGTACTGCCCACAGCTGGTTATTATGTCCCTGCCCTTGGTGCTCTGGGTGCACCATCTGATGTCATCTGAAGTCAAAGCAATAAGTCTCTTAGCCCAATTCTTCTGTTGGTGAGGATTCAGGAAGGCATCAGTCTTGGGTAAGTGTTTAAGCAACCAAGTGTGAAAAAGAGGAGCACAGCATCTCACCAACTTTCCTCTTTGTTTCTCATTTCTTTGGTGAACAGAATAATAGAAATCCCCCAGCAAGGTGGGTACTGGGTTCCTCAGAAGGAAAAGATGAATGGAATTCTTGCTGATAAACTTGGGCTCATCTGCAAATAGTATAACCCCATATATACTGAGGGCTAATAATGCACAAACTGCCTTCCATTCTCCCAAGGAGGCCTTCAGGATAGCCTGAGTTGTCAGAAAGTCTAGGTGCAAACCAGGGATTCCATCCTTTGTTGTCATGTTCTGCTCAATCAAAATAGGCTCCAAGTATAGTGCCTTTGCCACTTCTCCATTGCTGGGAGAAGTCATCTCTGGGTTGAAGGGGACACCACCCCTGACAGGTACTCCAATAAATGATGAGAATTCTCCAGCAGCGGTCCTAACTGAAAGTTCTGGAAAGTGAAGCATCTCAAAGGAGGGTCATAAAACTGTAGGCAAGTGTGGATCAAACTCCTCTGAGAAGGATCCAGATCCATAACCATATCAAGGATGCCTCCATAATGCTCTCTAAATAATGGGATGTGGTCTGGAGTGATAAGTGCCTGGACCTGCCTGATGCCAGCCAGCACAGGCTCAAAGAAATGGTATGAAATGTTGCTCTTCTTGGGTGCCATGACTGCTGATGAAACAAATGCTGATGATGAAGACTGGTACTGAAGATGAGCCACTGATAGGATGAGGCTGGTGATAAAAGTAGCTGAAGCAGGCGACTGATGAAGATAGCTGAAGCAGATAACTGATGAACAGGGGTCTATGCAGATGAAGGGGTCAAAACCAAGCCAGATGTAATATGGATACCCTGAAAAACAAATAAACAAATGTTAAATGATGCAAATGATGAGTATGCAAATGATATGCAAGGGTTTTTGATCAAGCTGGATCTGATTATCTGTCTTGATATAAGAAGGCCCATGTATGTTTAAGAAGTCCAGATGGAGGTTCAGAAATCTAGTAACCAAGGTGGGGGACTCAAATAAAGAGTCACATGTCCATGGTTAAATCACAAGAACTGTCCAAAGTGAGGTACTCTTAAACCAAAAACAAGTAACAGGGTATGATGTGGCCAAGGGTTCCTGCAAACCTGCAAACAGCCCAACCCCCTCACTGGTGGTGTTCTAAAACAAAGATCCTCAGACTAGGATCAGTTATGGGAAGTGTAAACACTTCTAACCCGGAGGTACAGTGTTTACAATAACCATAAAAGATCCTCCTCTAATTCACCTCAGTTTCTGAAGGTCATAATAAAGGTCATCCAGACTTAGCAGGCTTCCCAGATAGCCCCAGCACTACAGGAAATCTGTAGCACATAGTTCTCAAGAAGAAACCCACATCTGAACCGTGTTTCATATTCCCGCATCAGACCGAAATGGAATGGGAAAGAACATGAACCACTCTAGCCTAGGTGTCACTCAGGTCCCTGGTATAGGGCCTCAAACTCTCTGTGAAACCCCCACCCACCAAAACAAAAACCAGATCCAGCCAGATGACAATATGACAATATGATATATAAAGCTGTAAAGGAAACAATAAATAACTGTACATAAAGCAATAAACAAAGCAAATATATAAACACAATTAGCACATAACACCCCAATAAACACAAATCAAACAAGCGCTAGGAGGAACCCACAAAAAGAACCAGAAGCCCCGGTTACAGTATAAGGGTCCCCAACAGAGTCGCCAAGCTGTCGCTCCCACCAAAATAACACCTAGGTCAGAAGGGGTACAGACGCGAACGGTCGGCGAAAGGAGAGAAGGGAATGAATAGAGTCACCAGCTAGGCATTTTTATCCCGAAGGAAAGGTAATGCTGCATAGACCTAAGAAAAGATGGATAAGATGGTTGCGAACCAGAGAGACTGAGAAAAGGGGTTGGTTACAACCTGGGAAGGTATTATCATCCAGATTGTCCGTCGTACTCGACGGGATCCACGCTTAAAAGATTTGTGTTTTAAAGGGGTAGTGTCAGTGCAATTTGTGTTTCAAAGCTGGAAAGAATGCAAGTGTCAGTGTAAAATAAATTTGAAATGTATAAAAGGAGTGTCAGTGTAAGAACAGGAGTATGAAGCTTAAGATTATGAGGCTTAAAGAGTAAGGCTAGAAAGAGGGGGAATATACATAGACTTTTGTTCGATAACAGTTAAGTTATGCCTACGTATCCTCTCGTGCAATGAGGAAGTCAGAACACCGTAGTTCGACTCAAAGAGACTGAAAGATAAATTGACTTGTGAACTGCCTGCTTGTCTATCCTCAAGTGTATGACCTGTCTGGCTCAGGTGCAAACTGTCTTACATTAGACGGAAGAAGCAAGTTCTCGTTTATGAGTGAATGAGATGAGAAAAGAATCCCGGAGGAGACGATTATTGTTTGTTTTTGTATTTTCAGTCTTTTACTGCTTTTTGAAGTTTGTCATAAGTTAATGAGCTTAAGCCTAAACCAATGGGTTAGTAAACTCATCACATCCTCCCTCTGATTAGGGGTAATGAGAATACCTTAAGTGTGAAGTCAGTATCTCACACTTAATCACCATGATGTAGGATTAAGATCATTAAACTACATGTTAATTATTTAGATGTTTTTGTTGTTTTTGTTTAGTGTTAAGTAATGATTTTAAGCCATAATCAGGGATTAAACAGACTCATTACACCATCCTAATAGAAGGATAATAGATGAGAATATTTAAGCTGAGGAAGGCTCCTCAACTTAATCCATGATTAGGGATTAACCTCATGACAAAACAAAACCTTTATTAAGTGGATTTTAGTTAATGATAAGATTGAGAAGTGAATTTTATGGTTTGTAAGACAACTTGAGGGGGACTTGTCCATTAACACTAGGGTTAGTCCTTCTTAACCAATTAAGGAAGAAATATAACCCTAATGCAAGGCCCAAGTTACAAGCTTGATGTCTTAATGATTATTAGATGGATTGATTAAAGGATTTTAAACACATTAAGGGTTTAACAATTAGGATTAAAGTTATACACTCCATCCTAATAGAAGGATGCAGGCATAAGCTTAATCACAAAGCCTTAAAGCCTTTAGGGTTTAGTCCCTGATTATGAGATGAGAAGAGAAGACTCAAAGATGACTCAAAGGTAAAACTAAATGGGGGACTAATCACCCTAATTGCTATCATGCTTGGAGATCCTAGGGTTTGTGTGGCTTAAGAGAGAAAGATCTTCAAAGAACCACCAAGGAGAGGAGCAGATGAAAGGAGCAAGAAGCAAAGAGAAACAAAATAACTTGCTTCACTTAAGAAGACAAGTTGCTTGAAGAAAGGAAGTAAGATGAGCAAGAATGAGCAAGCTCAATCCAATACACATACAAAATGCAGCAAGGGAAGTATGAAAGATATGAAAAGAGAATGTGAGAAGTTAAGGCAAATTCACTTCTCAAACAACTTACCACCTGAAATGTTAGCAAAAGGAATGAAATGCAATGCAAATGAGATGAAATGTGATGATGAAAACCAAAACCAGGAGCAAGAACATGAAATTAATGGTGCTAAGAGATGATACAAACATGAGGAAAGGCATGGGAATGATCAAACAAACATAAGGATGCAAATGAGGCATGCATTGAACCATGAATGTACATGAAAAGTTATGGAATGCAAAGGACATATAACATGGCAAATGAAAGATGCAATGATCAAACATGATTCTAATATGTCCTAAGATGTATTATGAATCATGTTGATGCACAAAATGTCATGGAAATTCATGGTATGCAAGCAAATGGAAGATGGATGCAAAGGAAGACATAAATTAGGGTTTATGATCAACACACAAAGCAAAATTCAAAATCAGAAGCAAATGTCATGATAAAAATTTGAAAATGCAATCAAAGATACCCTAAACCTATACAAACTCACTGCCCAAAGGAGGGGATCCAACTCTTAACCTAGTAAAAGTTGTGAATTTCCTAAGATTGCTAGGGTTTTAAGGTACCTCACCAAATTTACCCTAACAACTACATGCTATGAGGAGTACAATGCAAGAAGAATCATCATTCAACTCTCAAAGGTTAGGCAGAGAGAAATTTTTGAAGTTTGACATAAAATATTGGCTTGAAATGAAATTAAATCCAATGAAAATGATTAAAAGGCATCAAGAACAAAAAAGAAATTTGGTTTGAGAGTTGGACAATGTTTCTAAATGTTCCTAAATGAAATGTGAATTTTTTTGGTGATTTTTAGAAACTTAAATGTATTTTTAATTAATTAAAAGACTTTAATTAATTAAAAATAACAATAAAAATATTTTAAAAATACTTTTTTAATGCAAAAAATAAAATAAAAATCATTTTCTAGTTGAGAAAAATATTTGAAACAAAAATGCAAAGGGAAATATTTTTAGGATTTTTCTAACTATTTTAAAATAAATATGAAAGATAAATGAATAATAATGAAATAAAAAAGAAATTAAATGGAAAGTATGCAGGATCTAAGGCTGAGGTTTAAATGGAAAAGGAGGGAATTGACTGGCGCGCTATCCTACGGCTTGCATTTGAACTAACTGGATTAATATAAAAACCTAATTAATTAAACTAATGACGTGGATTAGGGCTAAGTGAAACCATCCTGGCCATTCAAACGCGCGGGAGTCAACCAAAGTCAGTCAAATCTATGGTCCACATTCAAACTGAACCCTAAACGTGATTAACACATTAATGACATTCAGGTCACCGGAGAAGAGCTCCGGTCGTCTTCTCCTGTGACATCCTTCCCTGAAAATCCCAAACTCACTCCCTAGGTCATTTCTGGAGCTCTAAAGCTCCAGATCACTTCCTCTCACCTCCCTAAACTCATCCATGCCCTCAAAAACAATTTATCTCTCACCATTAACAAGATTCGAAGGGAAGAACAAAAATGGCAGAAATTTTAGTCAATCAATACAAGCTCATTTCTACACCATTTTCAAAATTTCAAAGTCCAGTATGATCAGGAGAGCATGCTTTATCATTTAGAAACAAAAAATAAGAGTTCTGGAAAAATGTTTCAAGGAGGTACCTGAGCTTGAGCTTTCTTAGTTTGGGACTTTTAGGCCCTCTCTCTATGTGCAATCCAATCCTCTTGAACCCCTGATGAAGTTTTGATGCTTGGAAGGAATTTCTTTTGGCTGATTTGGGAGTTTGCAAGCCAACTGGTCAGAAATCGTGTTTGGTTTATGTGAGGTTTTTGGCTGTTTCAATGGTTGATTTGTGGGCTGTGAGTCATCTTGAGATTAATGGTGAAGTTGGTTTGAAGATTGGTTGAGTGAGCTGAGAGATTCGAAAGGTTTTGCAAGTTGGAGGATTTTTGATAACTATGGCAGTCTGAGGTTTCAGCTTGTGTTGGGTGGTGTGTTTAGTCTCATTTTGTCCACTTATCACAACTAGAGAGGTCAGAGAAGTTGGTGTGGCACAGGCTGATTGGTATGGGGTTTTTGCAAAAAAGTCAAGTCTAGGTGTAAGAGAGGTATGGGTCAATGGTAGGCCAAGGACAGAGGGGTGTCATGCGCAGCAAGGAATGAGGAGAGCCATGGGATCAGTCTTGAAGCCAATTAACAAGTGGATTAGGGTTTGTATGATGTTTTGCAACTTTGTTCAATTTTGGCCCCTTTGAAGTTTCTTGATCCATAAGTCATGAAAATGGGCAAACTTTTGGTGCATTCTGAGTTTTAGGCAATGGTTTATGTTTGTGCCAAGATTAGAAGTCACTTTGAGGTCTCATTTCACTTTGGCAAGGGATTTTGCAACTTTGCCTCTTTGGTACATAACTTGAAATTATGTGATTTTTCCCAACTTTGACAAGCCATAACTTTTGATCCAAAATGAATTAGAATGAGTTCTTGTACTTTTTGAAAAGGGAATGATCCATTCTACAACTTTCATGACCAAAGTTTTCTCATTTGAGGCATTTTTGAATCAAAAAGCAAGGGTTGAAAAAGTTTCCCAAAATGGCAAGTTTCCATTACAAGTCATTTTCCCAAAAAGGCAACTTTGCAAATGGCTTGAAATTCTTCCATTTTGTGAACTTATAACATCTTCTATGATCAAATAAAGATCATACAAAATCAAAATGATGAAGAACACCCCTTGGTTGGTTCATTGGGGGCCTCAGATGCCCTGATTTTACACTGACTTGCTCAAGAAGTCAACTCTTGGTTAGATGCCTTCCCCATGGAATTTCTTCATGAAAATTGATATGCATGATCCCTATACCATATAGAGACCAATATAAATAAGAATGACCAAAAAATTTGGAGTTATGGCCTTTGAAACCAAAACCCTAATTCTAGGTCATCTGTGCAGTTAAACCTGGCTATACTTCCATGCCATTCTCAGTTCTTGTGATTCTTTAACTTTCTTGACTTTGTGAAGATACAATATGATGCTTGAACATACATGGACCCCTTTGAAGTGATTGATGACCTTTGGAGTGGCTCAAATGGCTCTTGGATTGCCCAGATCACAAACCCTAGATGCAAATGACTTTGAACCAATGCAGTGAAGAAAACATGCAATATGGGATGCTATGGTTGAACTTATGCATATGAAAAGATCACAAGCCATGGTGTGAATGAGTGAGGGCAAATTTGGGGTGTTTACAGGTGGGGAGAAGCTTTTCATGCCCCATGTTGCACTTTGAATACCTGCAATCCAGTTATGACAAAGAAATGTACAAGTTCCCCGAGGCATCTCTTACTGGATTCAATCATAGGCGTTTAGACACTCCCGAGAGTAAGTAATATATTTCCTGCAAGCATGTGATTAGAAAGGCACATTTGTTTTTATGCAAATGTTATATCAAGGATATCAGACATTTTTTGCAAACGAAATAAAATGTACGAGACGAAGTGTGACTGAAAATCTGATTTTATTAATTTGTTGCCCTGAATCGGCAAGTGCAGTCAAAGAAACAGATCCCCTGAAATGAGTAGATTGTTACAAATTGAGAAACAAAAGGAGCTGGAAATGTTGGTGACACTTTAGTGTGCTTCCCTTTTTGCTATGACTCGTATGACATTGACGTTCTTCTCATCTTGCTTTCTGAAGAAGGTTGGTTCTGACCAAGGCTTGAACCTTTCGAAGCTTGTCGAGTTGTAAGTGATACAGACGAATTCATAATGCAGTCGTTCTCTTATTCCCTCATTTTGCGTGGATCGCCCTTTCGGGTTTTTGATCCACCGGGATACCCATTTTTGCTTGAGCTGTCCAATGCGGCTTTTCAACTCAGCGGGTGTACATTTTGTTTCTTTATATTCCTGTCGCTCCCGATAAATGGTAATGGCCCAGACAAGGGTACAGACGCGAACGGTCGGCGAAGGGAGGATGTGAGAACACACAGGAGTGAACTCACAAGGAATGAAAAGAGTCGCCAGCTAGGCATTTTTATCCCGAAGGAAAGGTAATGCTGCATAAACCTAGAAAGATATGGATAAGACGGTTGCGAACCAGAGAGACTAGAAAGGGGGTTGGTTACAACCTTGGAAGGTATTAGCACCCAGATTGTCCGTCGTACTCGACGGGATCCACGCTTAAAAAGATTTGTGTTTTAAAGGGGTAGTGTCAGTGCAATTTGTGTATAAAAGAGCTGGAAAAGGATGTACAGGTGTTAGTGAAAAAGAGGTGTGAAGTATGATATGTATAGTGTCAGTGTGAGAACAAGAACAAAATGCTCAAGATCATGAGGCTAAAAAGAATAAGGCTGGAAGAGGGGGAATATACAGAGACTTTTGTTCGATAACTGTTAAGTTATGCCTACGTATCCTCTCGTGCAATGAGGAAGTCAGAACACCGTAGTTCGACCCAAAGATACTGAAAGATGAATTGACTTGTGAACTGCTTACATGTCTATGTTCAAGTGTATGACCTGTCTGGCTCAGGTGCAAACTGTCTTGCATTAGACGGAAGAAGCAAGTTCTCGTTTATGAGTGAGTGAGATGAGAAAAGAATCCCGGAGGAGATGATTATTGTTTGTTTTTGAGTTTTCAATCTTTTATTGCTTTTTGGATTTGTCATAAGTTAATGAGCTTAAGCCTAAACCAATGGATTTAGTAAACTCATCACATCTTCCCTCTGATTAGGGGTAATGAGAATACCTTAAGTGTGAAGTCAGCTTCTCACACTTAATCACCTTTGATATAGGATTAAGATCATTAACCTACTTGTGATTAATTAGATGTTTTTGTGGTTTTTGTTTAGTGTTAAGTAATGAGGTTAAGCCATAATCAGGGATTAAACAGACTCATTACACCATCCTAATAGAAGGATAATATATGAGAATGTTTAAGCTGAGGAAAGCTCCTCAACTTAATCCATGATTAGGGATTAAACTCATGACAAAACAAGCCTTTGGTTAAGTGGATTTTATTTAATGATATGATGATGAAGTGAGTTTTATGATTTGTAAGACAACTTGAGAGGGACTTGTCCATTAACACTAGGGTTAGTCCTTCTTAACCAATTAAGGAAGAATTAGAACCCTAATGCAAGGCCCAAGTTACAAGCTTGATGTCTTGATGATTATTAAGTGGATTGATTAAAGGATTTAAACACATTAAGGGTTTAACACTTAGGATTAATGTTATACACTCCATCCTAATAGAAGGATGCAGGCATAAGCTTAATCACAAAGCCTTACAGCCTTTAGGGTTTAGTCCTGGATTATGAGATGAGAAGAGAGACACAAAGGATGACACAAAGGTAAAACTAATGGGGGACTAACCAAAACCCTAATCATTGTCATGCTTAGTTGTTCCTAAGGTTTGTGAGGTTTACAAGAGAAATCTTCAGAGAAACCACCAGGAAGCAGATGAAAGGAGCCAAGAGAAGCAAAGTAACTTGCTTCATTTAAGAAGGCAAGTCACTTGAAGAAAAAAAGTAAGATGAAGAAGAATGAGCAAGCTCAATCTCAAACACAAGGCAAAATGCAGCAATGATGCATAAGAGGGATGAAAAGAAAATGTGAGAAGTGAATGCAAATTCACTTCTCAAAGTTGCTTACCACCTGAAAAGTTAGTGAAAGAAATGCAATGCAATGCAAAATGAGATGAAATGGCATGATGAAAATCAAAACCAGAAGCACACACATGATGTTAATGATGCTATGAGATGATGCAAACATGAATCAAGGCATGAGGATGATCATATGAACACATGGATGCAAGAGAAGCATGCTTAGAACCATGAACATACATGAAAAGTTATGAAATGCAAATGGCATACAACATGGCAAATGCAAGATGCAATGATCAAACATGTTTCTAATATGTCTTAAGATGTCTAATTAATCAAATGGATGCATAAAATGTCATGGCAAGTCATGGTATGCAAGCAAATGCAAGATGAATGCAAAAGGAAGCCCCAAATTAGGGTTTATGATCAATGTACCAAACAAAAACCAAAACCAGAAGCAAACATCAAGATAAAAAATTGAAAATGCATTCAAAGGAACCCTAAACCTATAAAAACTCACTGCCCAAAGGAGGGGTTCTAACTCTTAACCTAATGAGGGTTATGAATTTCTTAAGAATGCTAGGGTTTTAAGGTACCTTGTCAAGAAAAATGGCAAACAAATTGAAAATTCAAGATCAAATCATGCCCATTTAATCCTACAAACTACATGATATGCAAGACATAATAAAAAAAGAACCAAAGTCCAACTCTCAATGGTTAGGCATAAATGAATTTTGGAAGATTGAATCAAAATATTGCCTTGAAATGATTTTAATTCCATGAAAATTTGTCAAAAGACATCAAAATCAAAAAATAAATTTGGTTTGAGGGTTGGACAATGTTTCTAAATGGTTCTAAAGGTTTCATGAATTTTTTGGTGATTTTTAAATACCTAAAAGTATTTTTAATTAATTAATTCTCATTAATTAATTAAAAATGAACTTTTAAATGATTTAAAAATATTTTTTAATGCAAAAAATAAAAATAAAAATGTTTTTGGTTCCTGAAAATTAATAAGAGCTTGCATAAAAATTTTCAGAATTTTTGAGTAAGTTTTACTATTTTAAATTAAATGGACAAAAAAATGAAATAAAATACAAAATAAAATGAATTTAATGGAAAGTATGTTGATCCTAAGGCTGAGGTTTAAACTGAGAAACGCGCGCGTTGACTGGCGCCATATCCAAGGGTGGAAATTCAAACTGGCCAGATTAAATATAAAACTCAATTAATTAAGTTAATGACGTGGATTAGGGTTAAGTGAGAGCATCCTGGCCATTGAGCACGTGCGGGAGTTGACTAAGTCAGCCCATCCAACGCACAAAATTCAAACTTGCATTAATTACAGGGATTAGGGCTAAACAGATTCAGGTGGCCGGAGAAGACTTCCGGTCGTCTTCTCCGGTGGGACTCCCACCTGAAAACTTCTAAATCCTTCAAAACACCATGAAAATGAAAACTAATCACCCAAAAATCATCCCCATTCGAAACTAAACCAAAACCCCCAAACAAAATCCATTTTTCATTCATTAATCATGAGAATCGAAGCCAAACATGTTTAGGTCAGAAAAGTTTCAGAACTTGATTAAATACTTATTTCTCAACCATTTCAAAAAGTAAAAAACATCAGAGTGATCAGCAAAGCATGAGGAACAACTTAGGAACTTAAAAATTCATTTCTGGAAAAAAAGTTCTTGATATACCTGAGCTTTGAGCTTTCTCAGTTTGCAACTTTCTGACCCTCTCTCTTTGCGCAAACCACTCCTCTTAGGCCCCTGATGAAGTCCTGATGCTTAGAAGAAGTTTGTAGTGGTTGGTTTGGAAAATGGCAGAGGTTCTGCTCAAGGTGGGGTGGAAATTGTGTTTCTGATTCTGGGAGTTTTAGGCTATGGTGATGGGTGATTTGTGATCAGGGAAGTGTGTTGAGTTGATTTGTGAAGTTTGTTTTTATGTTTGAGGCTAGTGCTGAGTGTTTCGAAGGCTCTTGCAAAATGGTGTGAAAATGAGAATGTTGTGTTGGAGAGTGTTTCAGGCCTGTGTTTTGTATCCTTTGGCTTGCTTTTTGTTTGCATAAACAATTGTGATAGGTCAGAGAGTTGGTGCTGGCCTATTGTGATTGGTATGGGCAAGTTGCCAAAATGTCAACTTGACTTGTACTTGAAGCATGGGCTATGTGTAATACCTCAAAATTTGCCCTCTCATTTCCTCAACATTTTGCATAGCATTTTGCATATATGGATTCATAAAATAACCAAAAACATTGCATCATATATAGCATAGCCGAGGCGTGGGTATGTGATCAATGATCGGAGCAACCGAAAGTTATGAAGAGGCTACCGAAGGGCCACAAAGCTTCTCAACCTTGTGCAAAGGGTTCACAATATCCCACAAGTCTTCACTTGAAGCCACAAGTCATGGAAAGTTTTGGTTTGATTGAAGGAGGCAAGCAGTGCAATACTTCTTGAGGGAAAAGAGCCGAATTAGGGTTTCATTTCTACAGGGCTTCTACATAAATTTTTGATTCGAAGTGGATTTCTTTGACTTATATATGATGTCAAGTGCCTAGGGTTCAAATCTCGTCCACAAGTTCATTTTGGAAGGGGTTCGACTGGCCGGACGACGGAAAATCGAGGAATTGGAGAAAAGGCAATCGGGCTAGGTAAAAAAGGGTCGACTCCGGACTTTTAAGATCGAGATCGTGAAATTAGGGTTACAATGATCCTATGGTTCAAACTTGATCAAGAAATGATGGAGGAATCATAGAAAAACCAAAGAAAAATCATTTGAAAGGTAGTTAGTTTCACCATTTTCCTCCACCTTTCCTTCCACTTTCTTTCCACACTTCCTTTCATTCTTTCCGTCTCATTTTTCCACTTCAATTCCACTCCATTTCCCTTGGAAACTTCCACCACTTTCCACCATCTTCTAGAGTGTTCCAAGGAATATTCCCTTTTCCAACCCTAACCCTAACTAACTTCCAAACCTAATTTTGGATCCCAAACCTAATTTTTGGGCCCCAAACCCAAACCTAGCTCCTAGCCTAAGCCCTATTTAAGTCATTTTCATCCAAACCAAGAGGGTTCACACCATTTTCCAATTTTTCACTTCTTCACAAGCACTTTTCTCTCTCACTTTTCCCTTCCCTTTCACCAAAGCTTTTTCAAATAAGCTCTTCAAGTTTCACATTGAAACTTGAAGATCTTGAAGCTTAAGCCTCAACCTCCATTAATTGTGGATCATAGAAGAAGAAGCTACTGAATTTTGTGAGGATTATCGACTTATCGGAAGCACACGAAGATTCAAGCTCAAGAACGCATTTATTTTGCGGTTTTCGGTTTTCGGTTTTCTCTTCGATTCAAGCTTCGATACTTGCAACAATCACCGAAGCAATCCTCCGCTTCGTAGGTTGGTGATCTTAATCACTTCTTCTTTAAGTTATTCTCTTCATCTCGCCACTTTCGGCATTCTTTAAGTGCTTTTCGCTTTGCTTGAATTAATTCCGTTCGATTATGTGTTGTTTGCATTTTTATGATTTTTGTTGAATTAGTATTTTTAAGGTGTTAATGGATATAGGTGCTAGCATGTGTAAATAAGCTCCGAATAAGTAGAAATTAGTGTTAGCATGTCCCTAGGAAGGTTAGAGATCCCAAGAAGTGAGTTTGTGGCCAAAAGCACTTTTTTCAAAAGCTATTTTTCAATTCTGTTCAGGGTTAACCGGTTAACCTATATGGTTAACCGGTTAACGCGTGCGATTTGGCCACAATCTGCTTCTGTTTTGGGTCTGTTAACCGGTTAACCTATATGGTTAACCGGTTAACGCTGTGAATTTTTGTGTTTTTGGTTTCTTTGATTGCTTAGCCCTAAATCCTAGTGCCTATAGTGTTCATACTTGTTTAGGTAGTGATTTTAGGTAATTTTTGGATCCATCTCCAGTAGCTAGTTCCCCCATTTCGAGTCGTTTCGACACGATCCCGTTTATGTTGCGTTTTATGCATTTTTGTGCTTCTTTGTGCATGCCTTGATTTTCTTGCATTGTGTTGCCATGGTCATGCATCATTTGGTATGAAATAATCATGTTGCATTCTGTTTTTACATGTTTGCATTGCATTAAATCATTTTGCATTATGTTGATGAATGTTGCATTTTGCATAATCACATGTATGTGCATTTGGATGCATTTAGTTGCATGCTTGATCATAGCATTTGCATAAATTTAATTCTGAATTTTTGCATTAGGTTTAATGTGTTTGTTGAGCCATCATATTGTATGTTCATAATCAATAGTCACCATGATCGTGTGCCATGTTATGTGTTACATTTGTGCATTACTTGTGGCATAATTAACCATACGATGCATGTTTGCATAATCATTCAAAAATATTCATGTTCTTGCATTTATAGATGTTGATCCATGTTAAATGTTTGTTCATGTGGAAATTAGTGTATGTTTCATTGAGTTTGTGTATAAAAAATGAAAATAATCAATTCTGGATTTTACATTTCATAGCTGCTTTTTCATATAGGTGCTGTAAAAAGTGTGCTGTTTGCTATGTGTACATGCTGTATTTGACTTTTTACACCTACTTTCTCATGCTGCATGCTGGCTGTAAAAAGCTGGTTTGTGTTAGGCATTGTTTTCATGGCTGTTTGTGTAATAGGGGCTGTAATAGGTGCTGTATTTTGTTTTGTAGCAATTTTTTAGTTCCTTTAGGATTAAAATAGGGTCTAGTTTAGATCCAAATTTAATTAGGATTTAATTAATGTGTGTTTGCTTTATTATCTTTTAAATATAAAATGTGCACTAACCATTTGTTTTGTAGTGGGGAAGATTGAGGTAAGTTTACTTCACTTTATCCTTTATTTTCTATGCATTTCTTTTATGCATCTTTCTCATTCTTACTTCCATATTTGTGTTTGGTAGGATTCCCCCTTGTTAGGATCAACTTACCTTCCTTAGGAAGTAAGTCGTATCCTATTTCTTTTCTTCTTTTCCTTTTTCGTCTTTAGGATTAGAAACCCCATTAACCATAGGATCTCCCTTTGTAAATAAATAACTTAGGGTTGTGTCTTAGTCCCCCTTAGTTTTTGTTCCTTTTCCCACTTGAGTCATTCTTTCTCATCTCAAAAGAAAAGAAAAAAACACTTAATGAAAAACCGAACAATCTTGTACGACACGAGACTTTGTTGCGGAGTGTTTATACGCGTCCTGTTTCGGGGCGAGGTGTAAATGCTTCCCGCGATGGATAGGTCTTAGTATGAGAATGTTCACAAACAAATTCAAAACACTTCTTTAAAAGCCAAAAACAAACAATAAGCGACTATCCTGCGGGAACTTCTTCTCTCATCTCATTCACTCACAACGCGAACTTGCGACTACTTGTCTCGCATGCAAGACGGTTAACGCACTCGTACCAGACGAGCCTGCAACACCTGAGCATAGACATACGCAGTTCCAGCTGTAAAATACACAAACAATCAATTCCCGCCTTAGTTAGGCGAACTACGTCGACTCTGATCCTCATTATCCCGATGAGGTACGTAGGCAGCGGGGTAGGGCCCGTTCGAGCACATTCTTTATTTTCCCTACATTTCCCCCTTTCTTTCCATTTTCTCATTCCAGTTCCAGTTAGCGGTCTTATTCAGCAGCATCCTATTTTCTCACCCTTTGAAGCAAAGCAAGCAAGCGTGGATCCCGTCGGGTACGACGGACGATCTGGGGTGCTAATACCTTCCCAGTTCGTAACCGACTCCCGTATCCAGATCTTTGGTTCGCAAGGGCCTCGTCCTTTTCCTTCTTCCTCAGGTTTGTGCAACATTACCTTTCCCATTCATTCGGGATAAAAATGTCTGGCTGGCGACTCTAACCTTTCCGCGCCACTTTCGCGTTTGTACTAGGATGAAAATCCCGGGAGCGACAGCTGGCGACTCTGCTGGGGAATAACCTGATTCTTCCGGTTTCCCTTGTAGAGTCAATCCTAGCGCCTGTTTGGTTTTGTTTCTTTGGGTGTTTATCTGTTTGATGCTGAGTGCTTTAGTTTAGCTTTACTGTTTTCATTTACAGTTTTATTTTACAGCTTTACTTTATCGCATTTATTTATCGCTTTCAGTATTTTATTTTCCATGCATCATATTATACTGGACTGTCTGGCTGTGCTGGTTTTCATTTTTTCTGTGGGTGGGAGTTACTGTGAGATAAGCCAACTACCCGGCTTGAGTGCACCATAGGATTAGCGTGGACGCATTGTGCTCGCATGGTTACATGATGAGTGGTGATGTGTTCCACACCCAGGTTGCGACTGTCTTGGGACTATTCTGTGTGGGGGTTCTTCCCCACTTCAGGGTACAACCTTGATAGTTATGTGCAGCTGGGGACCGATCATTGAGAACCTTAATGGAAACAACCCTCTCCAGTGATGACAGTGGCAGACCACATTTGTTGGCAAACCCACTCGCATCCGAGGGTCCATTGGGAACTCGCATAGGATGGCCTGGTTCTCTCATAGGAATTCAGTTAAAGCAAACTGTTCGTATGACGATAGTATTGTACCCTTCGGGATGAATGTACTATTGTTTCTCGATTCAGTGCTTGAAGCTGGAAACTTGTGAGGGATGCTTGTTTTTCCGGACTCAACTGAGACCTCCCTGAGTAGTACATAATGCCAAACCGATTCCCTGATTTGGTCATGAGCCATTTCTTGGAAAGGGTGAACGTATTATTGCTATTCGGCTTTGAGAGTCCGTGATGTTGACCCGAGTAGCATACCCGTGAGATTGGGAGGGGTTTACAGGTTTGCAGGAACCCTGGTACCTTCAGCATACCCACTTTGCCTTTGGTTCAGTTTTGTGATCTGGATTTCTGTTCTTAAGTTATGGACCCCGGATCAGAGGGATGATTATTGTGATATCTGGATTTTGAGACCGTGCACCGACACCTGATTATATGATTGGCACATCACAGACACTTCACTGATCACATGCCTTGTCTTGCATAAGCATCATATCATCATTAATCATTTGTGTTTCTTTTTATTCTCAGGGTCTACATTTATTCCCGGTTCCTGGCCATATTGTTGCTTCAGAATGGAAGACGTCAAAAAGAGAACTGTGCACTACAAATTCTTCGATACTAAGATGGATCTGATCAACCAATTGGTGTCTCTGATTACCCCGGGTCATTTGGGCTACTTCAAGGAAACGTATGGTGATATTTTGGATCTGGTGTTCAACCTGGATAGTTCTCAGAGGAGTGCCATTCACACTTTGTTGCAGTATTATGATCCACGGCTTAGGTGCTTCACATTTCATGACTTTCAGTTGGGTCCTTTGTTGGAAGAATATGCTGAGATTATGGGGGTTTCAATCAAGGATCAGCTTCCTTTTAATTCGGAGATGACAAGACCAACTCACGATGATATTGCTAAGACTCTTTATTTGAGCCCGTTAGAGGTGTCTTCTAATCTGGTTTCCACCAAAGCAGGAGTACTTGGATTTTCCTTAGAGTTTCTGGTCAAGAGAGCTGAAGAACGTGCCGTGGAGAAGAAGTGGGATTCAGTTTGTGCTATCTTGGCGTTATCTGTGTATGGGATAGTTTTATTTGCTGAGATGGACAAGTTTGTGGACATGAATGTCATTCATTTGTTTGTGTTGAAGAATCCAGTGCCCACTCTCTTGGGTGATCTGTATTATTCTGTGCATTACAAGAATGAGAAGAGGCGAGGAGGTCTTGTTAAATGTTGTGCTCCTTTATTCTACAAATGGGTTATGAGACACTTGCCTACTACTGAGAGTTTTGCGGATCCTAATTCTACTTGGGCTCAGAAGCTGAGTACTTTGTCTGCTGGAAATATCAGGTGGTTTACTTTGAAGTTGAAGGGAAAGGATTTCATTACTAGTTGTGGTAATTACCCTAATGTGCCTTTGTTAGGAGTATCAGGATGTATTAACTACAATCCCATCCTCTTAAGAAGACAGTTAGGGTATGCGCTCAAGGAGGTTCCTGATGAGTCTGAATTATTCCAAACCTTCTATTTTCCGGTAAAAGACAATCTTCCTTTGGTCCAAAAAGCTGCAGGGTCCTGGAAGATGATTAAGAGGAAGGGTATAGCATGTCTGGGCAAGAGCAACAATCGAATGTTTCCTGAATTTGAAGCCTGGATAAAGAATGAGGTTCAAGCGGCTCCAGTTCCTTTTTCTGTGCCAACTCCACCACCTGCTACGGTACCTTTGGAGGAATATCAGAAGTTAGAGGCTTTGGTTAAGCAACTGAGGGTTGAAAATCAAGAGGCTCTTAATTCTTGTCAAGCGCTGATGATCCAGAACCGTCAATTGAAAGATAGAGCTGAGCAAGCCGAAGAGATAGTCCGTCTCAAGCAGAAGGATTTTGAAGATAGAGAGCTCTACTTCCAAAAGAAGGGTTTAGCTGAGACTCATAAGACGGCCCAGCGCCGAAGAGAGAAGAAAGATCTCAGAGAAGCCAATGAAGCTGTTACTTTATGGCAGGAGAAATGGGACGAAAATTTGAAGAAACAAAAGGAGTTAGACGCCAAGCACAAACGGGAAGTCAAAAGCCTTCAGGATTCTGTGGATGGGCAGAAAGAGCTTCTCAGGAGAGCTTATTATCAAGAGGAGGATCGTGTCCGGCGCGTAACAGAAAGTCAGCGGGCGCTGAAGGAAGCTCAAAAGGAGATTGAAGACTTGAAGTTGAAAGCTGATGTGAAAAGGTCGAAGGCTGATTCAAGTCAAAGCAAGGATAATGAAGCAGCATTTCTACAGCAGATCGAGGAGTTACACGCTTCTTCTGATACGAGGGACCTCCTCATTCAGAAGCTCATCCAGGAGCCCGGTCATCCAGATGTGGTTCAGCTGTTCCAGAGCGTCAAATGCCTTAGCTGGAGATTGAAAGATATAGAGTTCCCTAGTGTGTAATTTCATATTGTTGTACTTGGGTTACCCACAGGCTTGTTGTGGGATTCCTTATATGTGATGTACTTTTGTTATTGTGATTGGTACCCTTCGGGGACTTTGTATTTTCAAACTCCAGTTTATATGATTGATTTGTTCCGGATTTCTTGTTCGTTATTTGCACCGACACGGGGTAATGAGCACCAATTCTCCACAGCCGTCATTATGTCTGAATATTACTTGGGTCTTCTTCCCAATTCTTATCTTCTTAATGCCAGGACCGGATACAGTAAAATACCCGGGAATAAAAGGAACACATTGCATTGCATACGCATCATTTGCATTTTGTCTTTGTCTTTGCAGGTTTTTCTTCGAGATGTCTAATTTATCTGTGTTCATCAGGCAAAGATTGCGAGGGCCGCCAAGACCCGGTACATCCGACAAAATATTCCTCATCGGTACGCGACACGCAGCAATCAAAGAACAGTAATGGACGCCATGCAGACAGAACTCAACGATGTCCGTACCAAGATGGCAGAATTTATGACTCTGATGCAGGGGATGGCCCAGGGGCAGCAGGAGCTGAGAAATGCGATTCAAGGGTTAACTCCTCCTAACACTAATGTTCAGGCAACTACTTCCGGCGGACAAGGGGGTCCTCCCAACGCTGACAACGGTACAGGTGGACCTCATGTTCCAGATCCATCTATGGCTGCGTATGTTCCTGTGCAGGACAGGCAGGAAGACCAATTCCAGTACTTCAACAATGATATGGGTTTCGGCGGTGATGGAAATCTTAACGACTTCTTGGTGCTTGCAGAGAAGGTCAAGGCCTTGGAGTGCAAGGACACTTTGGGAATCGACGTGTCAGATATGGGCTTAGTACCTGGGGTGGTCATTCCACACAAGTTCAGGCCACCAGCATTTGATAAATACAACGGCAACTCTTGCCCGAAAACTCACCTACAGGCTTTCTACAGGAAAATTGCGGCTCACACGCGAGATGAGAAACTATGGATGTACTATTTCCAGGATAGCCTTTCTGGAGGATCCTTGGAGTGGTACATGAAGTTGGAAAGAAGTTCTATCAGAAGCTGGAAGGATTTGGGAGAGGCCTTCCTCAGACAATATCAATACAACATTGACATGGCACCTAGCCGTACTCAGCTTCAAAGCTTGACACAGAAGAGCTCGGAGAGTTTCAAGGACTATGCACAGAGGTGGCGTGAGGTGGCCGCCCGAGTGCAACCACCTTTACTGGAGAGAGAGATGGTCGATCTTTTCCTGAATACCCTCCCAGGGCATTTCATGGAAAGGTTGGCTGGTTGTTCCTCAAGTGGTTTTTCGGACATTATCCTGACTGGAGAAAGAATTGAAAGCTGGCTCAAGCAGGGGAAAATTCAAAATGGAAGCGCTTCAGCGTCCGGTAGCAAGAAACCCTTTGTGAAAAGGAGGGAGGGAGAAACAGGAGCAGTATACGCCCAGAGAGGAATGATGCACCAAGGATATTATCAACAAGTGGCCCCCGTCACTATTTCAACTCCTCCAGTTCAACAACGGATTCAGCCTCCGCAGCCGCAACGCTCACAGGGGTATCAGCCAAGACCCCCTCGTCCGTATTACCCTCAGAAGCCGAGAGATAGACATTTTGAAGCTCCACCAATGTCTTACTCCCAACTGTTGAAGAATCTCTTGCAGCTTCAAATGATTCAGCTCCGGACCTTGCAACCTCCGAAGCCAGGCCAAATTCCTGAAGGTTATGACTCGAATGCTAGATGCGAGTTTCATTCTGGAGCTCCCGGCCATAGCACTGACAACTGCAAAGCATTGAAGCATGCTGTTCAGGACTTGTTGGATTCTAAAGCGATCAATTTCGCTCCCTCTCCTAATGTGCTGGAAAATCCCATGCCTCATCACAGGGGCACGGTTGGTGCAATTGGTGAAGGGGAGAAATTGAATTTGGTGGATGATGTAGACGACTTGAAGACTTCATTGGTGGCTATCAAAGTTTGCTTGTTGAAGAAAGGCATTTTCCCTGGATGCGAGGATGATTGTTCAGAGTGTACTGAAGCTACCAATGGTTGTAAACGATTGAAGGCCGGAATTCAAGGCATGATTGATGAAGGAGTGCTGCAATTTGATAAGATTGTGAAAGAGAGTGAAGTATCTACGGTGACTATCTTTTATGATCCATCCCAAGTTCCTTCGCGTGCTAGAGTGGCGCCAATAACCATTACTACTGCTGGACCCATGATGTACCAAAGTGACAGAGCAGTTCCTTGGCATTACGGTGGTGAAATGTATTACAATGGCCAGAGGCAAGAATTGGCCACGACTAGTATAACCCCAGCTCAAGTAGAGAATGTTGGAGTAGGGGGTTTTACTCGAAGTGGAAGATTGTTTGCGCCTGAAGCATTAAGAAACAATGTGATACCACCTAGAGATACTGCCGAAGCCCAAGCAAGAGCCAGAGGGAAGCAACCTATAGTTGTCAATGATCCAACTCCATCAGCTGATCCAGATCTGACCTTTGATAAGGAAGCGGAAGAATTCCTGAGGATCATTAAAAAGAGTGACTATAAGATTGTAGACCATTTGCAGCAGACGCCGTCAAAAATCTCCATCTTGTCATTGCTTATGTGTTCAGACTCTCACAGGAAAGCTCTCTTAAATATTCTGAACAAGGCATACGTGCCTCAGGATATTTCTGTGAACCAGTTGGAAACGGTGGTGTCCAGTGTTAATGCCAGTCATGGATTGGGTTTCACAGACTTGGATTTGACTTCTGATGGGCGTGCTCACAATCGGGCATTGCATATCACTCTTGAATGTAAAGGTGCAGTACTATCCCACGTGCTGGTGGATACTGGATCATCTCTGAACGTCTTGCCTAAGACGGCATTGATGAAGCTGGACTATGATGGAGTGGTGCTAAGGCCCAGTGATTTAGTAGTCCGAGCATTTGATGGATCAAGAAGATCGGTATTTGGAGAGGTGGAGTTACCTATCAAGGTAGGTCCACAAGTCTTCAATACCACGTTTTATGTGATGGATATCCAGCCGGCATATAGTTGTTTACTTGGAAGGCCCTGGATACACTCGGCAGGAGCGGTTTCTTCTACACTTCATCAGAAATTAAAGTTCGTCTGGGAAGGTCAGGTTGTGACGGTCAGCGGGGAAGAAGATATTTTCGTTAGTCATCTCGCCTCATTCAAATATGTGGAGATGGATGGCGAAATAGTCGAGACCCCTTGTCAAGCTTTTGAGCCCTTAAAGTCTGAGCAAGCATCTGCAGTAGCAACTTCTCCTGAAGAACCGAAGAAGGTAGTTTCCATAGCCTCCTATAAACAAGCACGTGAGTTGGTAGAATCCGGAATCCGAAAAGGCTGGGGCAGCCCGGTAGAAGTGCTAGAGAAGAGAGACATGTTCGGGATTGGTTATCACCCTGGAGGATCTTCGTCTGAAACAAGTACAAAAGGTTGTCAAAGCCCAGTTATTTTCACAAGTGCGGGAGTGGTAAACTACGAGAACATCAGTGCCGTACAGGATGACATCGTCGATAGTGATTGTGACTTAGATGAATGGATCAGGCCTGCCGCTCCAGGAACTCAAATTAGCAACTGGACATCGGAAAGGCTCGTTGCAGTGACCTCTTTCGAAGAGTAATGATGTTTTGTGTCTATTTTTTCCTGTACTAAAGCACTATGTCTTACCCGGGGCATAGTGTCTATTTGTAAGGGTTCATTTGTTCATTAACACAATCATCAATAAAATTGACGTTTCGCATTCATTCATGTTGTTCTCTGTCTTTCGGTTTTTACTTTTGTTTTTCAAAAAGAAAGAAAAGTTTTAAAATGGCAATGTTTCCCATTTTCTCAAGTTGTTGCTAAAGCCTTGCATGAATCATCATTCATGCAGGTGCTCGTCACCGGATCTTATCAATGACGACCCTGTTATGGCTAAGTATGATTTCGACAATCCAATTTATCAAGCCGATGAGGAAGGTGAAGAGGATTGCGATCTACCCGAAGAATTGGCCAGACTGCTCAAACAGGAAGAGAAGATGATTCAGCCGCATGAGGAAGATGTTGAAGTGATAAACTTGGGTACTGAAGAGGACAAGAAAGAAGTCAAGATCGGAGCTGCATTAGAAGAATCTGTCAAGACTCGTTTGATGGCAATGCTTTGAGAATACGTTGACGTCTTCGCATGGTCCTACCAAGATATGCCGGGTTTAGACACTGACATCGTGGTACACAAGCTACCCCTCAGAGAAGGTTGTCCTCCGGTAAAGCAGAAGCTGAGGCGTACACGTCCAGACATGGCAATCAAAATAAAAGAAGAAGTGCAAAAACAGTTTGATGCTGGTTTCTTGGCTGTGACTAGTTATCCTCCATGGGTTGCTAACATTGTGCCGGTTCCTAAAAAAGATGGCAAAGTCAGAATGTGTGTGGATTACAGGGATTTGAATAGGGCTAGCCCCAAAGATGATTTCCCTCTACCTCACATAGATGTACTTGTCGATAATACTGCTCAGTTTTCCGTGTTCTCCTTCATGGATGGATTCTCAGGCTATAATCAAATCAAGATGGCTCCCGAGGATATGGAAAAGACAACTTTCATCACTCCTTGGGGCACCTTTTGTTACAAGGTCATGCCGTTTGGTTTAAAGAATGCAGGGGCTACCTACCAACGGGCAATGGTGACTTTGTTTCACGACATGATCCATCAGGAAATTGAGGTTTATGTTGATCACATGATAGCAAAGTCCCAGACGGAAGAAGAACACTTGGTCAACCTAGCAAAATTGTTTGACAGGCTTCGAAAGTTCAGACTGAGGTTAAATCCGAATAAATGCACCTTCGGAGTTCGTTCTGGCAAGTTGCTCGGCTTCATTGTTAGTGAACGAGGAATTGAGGTCGATCCGGCCAAGGTGAAAGCAATCCAGGAGATGCCTGAGCCGAAGACTGAAAAGCAAGTGCGTGGCTTCTTAGGGAGACTAAACTACATTGCACGGTTTATTTCTCATCTAACGGCCACGTGCGAGCCCATCTTCAAGCTTCTGAGGAAGAATCAGGCCATTAAATGGAATGAAGATTGTCAGCGGGCCTTCGACCGAATTAAAGAATATTTGTTGGAGCCACCAATTCTTATGCCTCCAGTGCCAGGGAGACCTCTGATTATGTATCTTACTGTGCTGGAAGGATCGATGGGATGTGTACTGGGTCAGCAGGACGAGTCTGGTCGAAAAGAGCACGCCATTTATTACCTTAGCAAAAAGTTTACCGATTGTGAGACACGATACTCACTACTCGAGAAAACTTGCTGCGCTTTGGCATGGGCTGCTCGCCGACTAAGACAGTACATGCTGACTCATACTACTCTCCTAATTTCCAAGATGGATCCTGTAAAATACATCTTTGAGAAGCCGGCTTTGACAGGAAGAGTGGCCCGTTGGCAGATGATACTCACGGAGTATGACATACAATACACTTCACAAAAAGCAATTAAGGGGAGTGTGTTGTCAGAATACTTGGCCCAGCAGCCGATTGATGATTATCAACCCATGAGGTTTGAGTTTCCGGATGAGGACATCATGTTCCTCAAGTTGAAAGACCATGAAGAACCACTTCCGGAGGAGGGGCCTGACCCTGAATCCAGATGGAAGTTGATGTTTGACGGAGCTGTAAACATGAATGGGAGTGGAGTCGGTGCTGTTATTATCTCACCAGAAGGGGTCCACACACCTCTCGCTGCTCGGTTAACCTTCGAGTGCACTAATAACGAAGCAAAGTATGAAGCCTGCATCATGGGGATCGAAGAGGCAATAGACTTGCGAGTCAAGAACCTTGAGATCTTCGGAGATTCTGCTCTGGTGGTAAATCAGGTCAATGGCAAATGGCTAGTTCATCAAGCTCGTTTGATTCCTTACCGTGATTACGTCAGGAGGCTGTTAACTTTCTTTACCAAAGTAAAGCTGAGCTATGTTCCTAGGGACGAAAACCAATTCGCCGATGCTCTCGCAACTTTATCATCCATGATTAAAGTATGCCAAGAAAATTTCGTGCCTCGAATTTCGATCTCTCGTCTTGAAAGACCGGCTTATGTCTTCGCAGTGGGTGATGGTGAAGATGACAAGCCTTGGTACCACGACATCAAACAATTCCTGAAGGCTCAAGAGTACCCGGCTGGGGCATCCAGTAAAGATAAGAAAACTCTTAGGAGACTGGCGGGAGGTTTCTTCTTGAATCAAGATGGTGTATTGTACAAACGGAACTTTGACATGGTGCTGCTTAGATGTGTAGACAGACACGAGGCAGACCTGTTAATGCAGGAGGTTCACGAAGGCTCCTTTGGTACCCATGCTGGGGGACATGCCATGGCCAAGAAATTATTGAGATCGGGATACTATTGGATTACCATGGAGTCTGATTGTTGCAAATACTCCCGCAAATGCCATAAGTGTCAAATTTATGCCGACAGGGTCCATGTGCCTCCGAATCCGTTGAGTGTCATGTCTTCACCGTGGCCGTTCGCTATGTGGGGCATCGATATGATTGGAAAAATTGAACCAACAGCTTCTAATGGGCATCGCTTCATCCTAGTCGCTATTGATTATTTCACGAAGTGGGTTGAAGCAGCTTCCTATGCTAATGTCACTAAACAAGTGGTCGCTCGATTTATTAAGCGGGACATCATTTGCCGGTATGGAGTCCCTGAAAGGATCATTACTGATAATGGTTCTAATCTCAACAACAAAATGATGGCTGACTTGTGTCGAGACTTCAAAATAGAACACCACAACTCTTCTCCATATCGTCCGAAGATGAATGGCGCCGTCGAGGCGGCTAACAAAAACATCAAGAAGATTGTTCAGAAGATGGTTGTGACGTACAAAGACTGGCACGAGATGTTACCATTCGCGTTGCATGGGTATAGAACATCAGTACGCACTTCTACTGGGGCAACTCCATTCTCATTGGTGTACGGTATGGAGGCAGTTTTACCGATCGAAGTGGAAATCCCTTCCTTGAGGCTGATGATGGACATCAAACTAGATGAAGCTGAGTGGCTCCGATCCAGATATAATCAATTGAGCCTCATTGAAGAGAAGCGTCTAGCAGCTGTATGCCATGGACAGTTGTATCAACGACGAATGAAGCAAGCTTTTGACAAGAAGGTGCGACCACAGAGGTACATGCCAGGGGACTTAGTGCTGAAAAGGATTCTTCCTCCTCTCAACGATCACAGGGGCAAGTGGACACCCAACTATGAAGGACCGTTCGTGGTTAAAAAGGTTTTCTCAGGCGGAGCCTTAATGCTGACAACCATGGACGGAGAAGACTTTCCATCCCCTGTCAACGCAGACGCAGTAAGAAAATACTTCGTGTAAAAAGGACCCGCTGGATAAAAACAGAATAAAGATCCAGGCAAAAATGGGCATCCCGGCGAGCCAAAAACAGAATAAAAGGCTCGGGCAAAAGTTAGGGAAATCTTGAAAAAAATGTACACCCGCTGAGTTGAAAAGCCACATCGGACAACTCAGGCAAAAAAGGGTATCCCGGTGGATTGAAAACCCGAAAGGGCGATCCACGCAAAAGAGGGATTAACACGAACGACTGCGATCTGCGAGATCCATGACCTACCTACAGTTGAGGCTATCCTAAGGGTTGAAGATCAGTTCACTTACTTTTTCTCAAGAGGCAGAAGAGCAGAGCGTCTTGAAGACATACGAGTCATAACCGGGTTGATACTTGATGAGATTCATTTTTCACGTTGCCAATAGGGTAGTTTGTTTTTCTTTTCAGTTGTTCCCTCATCCCAGGGAACCGCTTCCTTTGTATTGCCTATTCAGGGCCACCTTTCCAAATCAATAAAGTTCAACTTCATTCAATGGACCATTTTGTTTCTTTTGTTTTTACTTTTTCATCTAGCATTGATTGATTGTGAAAACGTCTAACTTGCATTGTGTTGTGAACATTTGAATGCTTTTCTAACTCGTGCAGGAGAATAGAAACATTTAAGTCAACTCTGAAAGAGTGCTGAGATACCTAGACAATGACTCATGCTATGAGCCTGGGGCAAGCAGGTCCCAAACTAATTCTCTATGTTGCAGGTACTATCGGTTGTGTTCATGCAGGTACAGGTACTGGTGTTGCTAACAGAGCTAAAAGATCACTATCCAGGATGGGCATTCCCATTTGTTTGAGCAGGAACAAATGTCTCCCAGGGTGTTTCCAATTATCCCCAGCCATGTGTCAGTTGAAATTTCTCCCAGCTAGATAGCAGAGAGTGGGTGCAATTCCCAAGCAGAAGTCTCCGTGCAGACAGGGGCAATCCTTAACAGCATAAGGAGTGTTTTGCCTCCCCAGCAGTTGCTTTCTCAGCAGTGTCATGCCTTGGGTTCCCAGCCAATCCAGGAAGTTTTCACTTCCCCACCAGAGTCCAAGAAGAGTCCATCTCCAGCAGGGTCTTGGCGCTCCAATCTCAAAGTCCAATTTATTTTTGGCCAGTGGCGGCTATTCAGAGCCAGTGAATTATTAACAACTTTCCCCGCAGAGTTGTTTCCTCCTCATCAGGATGAACTAGATCAATGCAGTGATCATCGCTCCTTCCCCAGTGAAGTCGCCAAGTTATCTGGAATTACCTGTAGTCTCCTTATCAGGAGATCTTTTTGCATTATCATTCGCATAATCATCATTGCGTCTGCATCTTCCAAAGCGTAGCATTTCCATCATCATGGAGCATTACGCCATAAATTCAAACATATGCATGCCAGCATGGGCCAGTCTTGAGGTATATTACGTACGACTTATAATATCTTTTCAACCTGAAGTACTCCGCACAGAGGATACCAACATCACTTCTCAGACATCCTTGTCTTTTCAAGTCAATGTTTGTCACCTATTCCGCGTCTTGTTTGGTACAACAGTCGCGTCGCAGGTTCCCGTTTTGTACAATGATCCTGTTTGCCTGGGCTCTCGTTTAAGTACAACGATCCCATTCTTTTCGAGTCTCCATTTAAGTACAATGGTCTCGTCTTTGAGTCTTGTTTCAGTACAACAGTCTCATTTTTTCGCGTCTCCGTTTCAGTACAACGGTCGCGTCTTGGGCTCTCGTTTAAGTACAACGATCCCGTTCCATCTTGTCCTATTTTCTTTGTTTCTGGTTACCGCCTGCGGCCGGTATCCTTTTGCGTCTCCATTCGAGGATGGTTTCGTGTTAGATCCGAGGATCTTTTGATTTGTCATTCGAGGATGGCATTTCTTTTCTTCAAGTCCTTCTGCGGTTGGTCTTGTTGTTGTGGCTATTATTCGAGGATAGTAGTTCACTTTTTGAGCTTATTGATTGAGGTCAGTTTGTCTCTTGTGCAAAGTCTGTCTGAGGTCAGCTTTGTGTGCGGTTATCAGTCGAGGCTGGTATACCATTGCGTCTCCATTTGAGGATGGTTTCGTGTTAGATCCGAGGATCTTTTGATTTGTCATTCGAGGATGGCATTTCTTTTCTTCAAGTCCTTCCGAGGTTGGTCTTGTTGTTGTGGCTATTATTCGAGGATAGTAGTTCACATTTTGAGCTTATTGATCGAGGTCAGTTTGTCTCTTTTGCAAAGTCTGTCCGAGGTCAGTCTTTGTTGTTGATGGTTATCGCATGCGGCCGGTAGACCATTGTGTTTCTATTCGAGGAGGGTTTTAATACTGGATCCGAGGATCCCGTTTGAGTGGTCATTCGAGGATGGCATTCTTTCCAGCATATTTCCACCTGTTTCTATTTTTCCGCTACCTATTCGGAGGTCAAAATCAGAAAATACATAAATAAATAAATGGGCAGATGGCATTTCCATTACCCTCGGTGTGCAAATTTTCAGGTTTTATTCGAGTATTCAATCACTCCATACCTTGAACGCCTAAAAGTTGTTGCAATCATCCGTTCAGGTCTGCAGTTGATTGAATAGGGGCAGCTGTAATACCTCAAAATTTGCCCTCTCATTTCCTCAACATTTTGCATAGCATTTTGCATATATGGATTCATAAAATAACCAAAAACATTGCATCATATATAGCATAGCCGAGGCGTGGGTATGTGATCAATGATCGGAGCAACCGAAAGTTATGAAGAGGCTACCGAAGGGCCACAAAGCTTCTCAACCTTGTGCAAAGGGTTCACAATATCCCACAAGTCTTCACTTGAAGCCACAAGTCATGGAAAGTTTTGGTTTGATTGAAGGAGGCAAGCAGTGCAATACTTCTTGAGGGAAAAGAGCCGAATTAGGGTTTCATTTCTACAGGGCTTCTACATAAATTTTTGATTCGAAGTGGATTTCTTTGACTTATATATGATGTCAAGTGCCTAGGGTTCAAATCTCGTCCACAAGTTCATTTTGGAAGGGGTTCGACTGGCCGAACGACGGAAAATCGAGGAATTGGAGAAAAGGCAATCGGGCTAGGTAAAAAAGGGTCGACTCCGGACTTTTAAGATCGAGATCGTGAAATTAGGGTTACAATGATCCTATGGTTCAAACTTGATCAAGAAATGATGGAGGAATCATAGAAAAACCAAAGAAAAATCATTTGAAAGGTAGTTAGTTTCACCATTTTCCTCCACCTTTCCTTCCACTTTCTTTCCACACTTCCTTTCATTCTTTCCGTCTCATTTTTCCACTTCAATTCCACTCCATTTCCCTTGGAAACTTCCACCACTTTCCACCATCTTCTAGAGTGTTCCAAGGAATATTCCCTTTTCCAACCCTAACCCTAACTAACTTCCAAACCTAATTTTGGATCCCAAACCTAATTTTTGGGCCCCAAACCCAAACCTAGCTCCTAGCCTAAGCCCTATTTAAGTCATTTTCATCCAAACCAAGAGGGTTCACACCATTTTCCAATTTTTCACTTCTTCACAAGCACTTTTCTCTCTCACTTTTCCCTTCCCTTTCACCAAAGCTTTTTCAAATAAGCTCTTCAAGTTTCACATTGAAACTTGAAGATCTTGAAGCTTAAGCCTCAACCTCCATTAATTGTGGATCATAGAAGAAGAAGCTACTGAATTTTGTGAGGATTATCGACTTATCGGAAGCACACGAAGATTCAAGCTCAAGAACGCATTTATTTTGCGGTTTTCGGTTTTCGGTTTTCTCTTCGATTCAAGCTTCGATACTTGCAACAATCACCGAAGCAATCCTCCGCTTCGTAGGTTGGTGATCTTAATCACTTCTTCTTTAAGTTATTCTCTTCATCTCGCCACTTTCGGCATTCTTTAAGTGCTTTTCGCTTTGCTTGAATTAATTCCGTTCGATTATGTGTTGTTTGCATTTTTATGATTTTTGTTGAATTAGTATTTTTAAGGTGTTAATGGATATAGGTGCTAGCATGTGTAAATAAGCTCCGAATAAGTAGAAATTAGTGTTAGCATGTCCCTAGGAAGGTTAGAGATCCCAAGAAGTGAGTTTGTGGCCAAAAGCACTTTTTTCAAAAGCTATTTTTCAATTCTGTTCAGGGTTAACCGGTTAACCTATATGGTTAACCGGTTAACGCGTGCGATTTGGCCACAATCTGCTTCTGTTTTGGGTCTGTTAACCGGTTAACCTATATGGTTAACCGGTTAACGCTGTGAATTTTTGTGTTTTTGGTTTCTTTGATTGCTTAGCCCTAAATCCTAGTGCCTATAGTGTTCATACTTGTTTAGGTAGTGATTTTAGGTAATTTTTGGATCCATCTCCAGTAGCTAGTTCCCCCATTTCGAGTCGTTTCGACACGATCCCGTTTATGTTGCGTTTTATGCATTTTTGTGCTTCTTTGTGCATGCCTTGATTTTCTTGCATTGTGTTGCCATGGTCATGCATCATTTGGTATGAAATAATCATGTTGCATTCTGTTTTTACATGTTTGCATTGCATTAAATCATTTTGCATTATGTTGATGAATGTTGCATTTTGCATAATCACATGTATGTGCATTTGGATGCATTTAGTTGCATGCTTGATCATAGCATTTGCATAAATTTAATTCTGAATTTTTGCATTAGGTTTAATGTGTTTGTTGAGCCATCATATTGTATGTTCATAATCAATAGTCACCATGATCGTGTGCCATGTTATGTGTTACATTTGTGCATTACTTGTGGCATAATTAACCATACGATGCATGTTTGCATAATCATTCAAAAATATTCATGTTCTTGCATTTATAGATGTTGATCCATGTTAAATGTTTGTTCATGTGGAAATTAGTGTATGTTTCATTGAGTTTGTGTATAAAAAATGAAAATAATCAATTCTGGATTTTACATTTCATAGCTGCTTTTTCATATAGGTGCTGTAAAAAGTGTGATGTTTGCTATGTGTACATGCTGTATTTGACTTTTTACACCTACTTTCTCATGCTGCATGCTGGCTGTAAAAAGCTGGTTTGTGTTAGGCATTGTTTTCATGGCTGTTTGTGTAATAGGGGCTGTAATAGGTGCTGTATTTTGTTTTGTAGCAATTTTTTAGTTCCTTTAGGATTAAAATAGGGTCTAGTTTAGATCCAAATTTAATTAGGATTTAATTAATGTGTGTTTGCTTTATTATCTTTTAAATATAAAATGTGCACTAACCATTTGTTTTGTAGTGGGGAAGATTGAGGTAAGTTTACTTCACTTTATCCTTTATTTTCTATGCATTTCTTTTATGCATCTTTCTCATTCTTACTTCCATATTTGTGTTTGGTAGGATTCCCCCTTGTTAGGATCAACTTACCTTCCTTAGGAAGTAAGTCGTATCCTATTTCTTTTCTTCTTTTCCTTTTTCGTCTTTAGGATTAGAAACCCCATTAACCATAGGATCTCCCTTTGTAAATAAATAACTTAGGGTTGTGTCTTAGTCCCCCTTAGTTTTTGTTCCTTTTCCCACTTGAGTCATTCTTTCTCATCTCAAAAGAAAAGCAAAAAACACTTAATGAAAAACCGAACAATCTTGTACGACACGAGACTTTGTTGCGGAGTGTTTATACGCGTCCTGTTTCGGGGCGAGGTGTAAATGCTTCCCGCGATGGATAGGTCTTAGTATGAGAATGTTCACAAACAAATTCAAAACACTTCTTTAAAAGCCAAAAACAAACAATAAGCGACTATCCTGCGGGAACTTCTTCTCTCATCTCATTCACTCACAACGCGAACTTGCGACTACTTGTCTCGCATGCAAGACGGTTAACGCACTCGTACCAGACGAGCCTGCAACACCTGAGCATAGACATACGCAGTTCCAGCTGTAAAATACACAAACAATCAGTTCCCGCCTTAGTTAGGCGAACTACGTCGACTCTGATCCTCATTATCCCGATGAGGTACGTAGGCAGCGGGGTAGGGCCCGTTCGAGCACATTCTTTATTTTCCCTACATTTCCCCCTTTCTTTCCATTTTCTCATTCCAGTTCCAGTTAGCGGTCTTATTCAGCAGCATCCTATTTTCTCACCCTTTGAAGCAAAGCAAGCAAGCGTGGATCCCGTCGGGTACGACGGACGATCTGGGGTGCTAATACCTTCCCAGTTCGTAACCGACTCCCGTATCCAGATCTTTGGTTCGCAAGGGCCTCGTCCTTTTCCTTCTTCCTCAGGTTTGTGCAACATTACCTTTCCCATTCATTCGGGATAAAAATGTCTGGCTGGCGACTCTAACCTTTCCGCACCACTTTCGCGTTTGTACTAGGATGAAAATCCCGGGAGCGACACTATGGTACAACTTGCTTTTTGGCATGCTTGGGCTCAGCTTGAATCAAGGAATGCTGTGAAAAGAGTTTAGAGGCAAGGCAGCAAGTAGTTTGTAGCTTATGATGAGTTTTGCAAGTTGGTTCTAGTTTGGTTCCTTTGAGATATCTTGCTCCATAATCCATAAAAATGAGAGATCTTTTGGTGCAATCTGACTTTTAGGTCTTGGTACATGTTTGTGTGAAGATTAGAAGTTAGTTTGATAGCTCAATTTGCCTTGACAAGTGAATTTGCAACTTTGCCTCTTTGGTAGAAACCTTTAAATTTTGTGATTTTTGCCAACTTTGACAAGCCATAACTTTTGATCAAAAATGAATTAGGTCATGTTCTTGTACTTTTTGAAAAGGGAATGATCCATTCTACAACTTTCATGACCAAAGTTTTTCCATTTGAAGCATTTTTGAAACAAAAAGTAAAGGTTGAAAAAGTTTCCTAAAATGGCAATTTCATTAAAAGTCAAACTTTCCCAAAAAGTCAACTTTGCAAAAGACTTGAAATTCTTCAATTTTGTGAACTTCCAACATCTTATATGATCAAATAAAGATCATACACAATCAAAATGATGAAGAACACCCTTTGGTTGGGTCACTGGGGGCCTCAGATGCCCTGATTTTACACTGACTTGCTTGAAAAGTCAACTCTTGATCAGATGACTTCCCCATGGACTTTCTTCATGAAAATTGATATGCATACTCCATATAACATATAGAGACCAATAGAAACAAGAATGACCAAAAAAATTGGAGTTATGGCCTTTGAAACCAAAACCCTAATTCTAGGTCATCTGTGCAGTCAAACCTGGCTCTGCCTCCATGCCATTCTCAGTTCTTGTGATTCTTTGACATTCTTGACTTTGAGAGGATATAATATGATGCTTGAACACACATGGACCCCTTTGAAGTGATTGATGGCCTTTTGAGTGGCTCAAGAAGCCCTTGGATTGCTCAGATCACAAACCCTAGATGCAGATGACTTTGAACCAATGCAGTGAATCAAGAATGTGGTATGAGATGCTATGATTGGATTTATACATATGAAATGATCACAAGCCATGGTGTGAATGGGTGTGGGAAAATTTGGGGTGTTTACAGCTGCCCCTATTCAAACATGAGTTAGCTGTGCAGGATGTAAGCGACGACTTATCAGGCAAACAAGATAACTTGTGGTTGAATACTAAAGACAGTCCAAAATTTGCACTCACAGAATGAAGGAGAAAAGGGATATAGATTGTAAAATAAAAATAAAGTATAATATAAAGTGCGGGCGACGGAGGACGACCGTCGAGTAGAGGACGACTGCTGGGAAAGAGTAATGACAGGGACGGCCGACATGTTGGGGATAAAAGGGATTATGATGGGGACGGCCATCAAGTAAAGCTGTAAGAATCTCTCGGGATTAATGAAAAATGATGGGGACGACCATCAAGTTCAAAAAGGTAAGGTAACCAACGATGGGGACGACCATCGGGCTAAACTGATGAAGGACGATCACAAGGAAAAGGAAAAGGGACCACGACGGGGACGGCCATCGGGTTAAAGAATAAATGAAATAATGATGAGGGACGGTCATCAAAGGTGAAGGACGATCACCTAGCAGGGGAAGGCTGCTCCGAGGGGATAAGATGAGGGACGGTCATCTAAGGTGAAGGACGATCACCTGGCAGGGTACGGCTGCCGAAAGTATCGCGACATAGGACGAATGCCGGATAAAAAGGTCAACGATGGGGACGGCCATCGGACGAGCATGATGAAGGACGATCATCAAGAGGTGAAGGACGATCACCTAGCAGGGGACGGCTGCTCTCAAGGTTTATCATGACGTAGGACGAACGTCAGATAACAAGATCAACGATGGGGACGGCCATCGGATAAAATGATGAAGGACGATCATCAAGAGGTGAAGGACGATCACCTAGCAGGGGACGGCTGCTAAATATCACGACATAGGACGAATGTCGGATAGAAAAGATCAACGATGGGGACGGCCATCAGATGAGCATGATGAAGGACGATCATCAAGAGGTGAAGGACGATCACCTAGCAGGGTACGACTGCTCTCAGGGTTTATCATGACATAGGACGAATGTCAGATAGAAAAGAAAATTTACTCTACTGGGGAATAGTAAACACGGACGAGCGTTTACATCCAAAAGAAAATAGAAGGTATAAGTGTTTTGTGTTGTGTATAGATTAAAGATGCGGACGAGCATCCTTAAGACTATGATACGGACGAGTATCAGGTAGAAACAAATACTGACACGTGCTCAGAGATGATGATACGGACGAGTATCAACTTGGTTAACAAGGAACACGGACGAGTGTTGATTCTGAGGGGACTCTTCTGGGGAAAGGTAGACACAGACGAGTGTCTAATTTCAAGAAGACAAGAGTGTTTGACACAGTGTATGGATTAAAGATGCGGACGAGCATCCTTAAGACTATGATACGGACGAGTATCAGGTAGAAACAAACGCTTGACGCATATTCTGAGATGATGATACAGACGAGTACCAACTGGTTAACAAAGAACACGGACGAGTGTCGAATCTGTGGGGATATAAATGGTGCATATAAGATACGGACGAGTATCTGTATAAGCGTAAAAAGTATGAGTAGTGTATAGTTGAGTGTTCAATCTGCTGGAGAGAGTGACACGGACGGGTATCAAAAGGAGAAGAGTAAAGTATAAACAAGTATCTGATATACAAAGTGTTTAGGTAAATATGTTGGGGGTGGTGACACAGACGGGTGTCAAGAAAGTTATATATAAGTATCTGTGGGTGCAAAGGGGACGCTTTGGCCTTCTTCTGGGGATGTGACACAGACGGGCGTCACAAGGTGTATGCACTGGTGTTTGTGGGTGTAAGGCAACTGTTTTAGCTCTTTGCTGAGGAATCTGGGGAGCATTCTGTTATATTGTTGATGGATTATCATTATTCACAAGTGTTCGGTTCAGGTCATGACTTATGATTATGCAACATGTTTGATTTTTGCCGTAATGTTCCGTATTAGACGGAATGCTACGCTTTGTAGGGTGAATATGATGCGAATGTTATGATTATGCAAAAGATAACGATCCGGGATTCGGATCCCGTTGCCGCGAAGATCTCTGGTCGATCCATTTGAAATGAGCATCCCAGCTGGGGATAAGATCGTTAGTAGATCTTGTATATATGACTCTGCTTGGGAAAATAGGTCACTGACAGACCTATTCTTGGTAATGAGGGACCCAGCTGGGGTTTGTAGAAGTCTCTGTCACTCTGTTGTGATCCTTTCGTGCGTTGCTCTTCTGGATAGAGGCTGAAACTCTGTGGGGAGATGGTTCCCTGGCTTTCATATTTGGCTGAGGAGAAAGAATGATTGGCATCTCGGCTGGGGAGTAACAACAAGTGGCAACTCAGCTGGGGAGCAAGCACTTGGGTGCTAAGACTGAGTGAGTGTTGATTTGCCAGCCTACTAGGAGTGAAGCTTTCATGCCCCATGTCGTGTTTTGGATACCTGCAATCCTGCAAAGATAGAAACGTACAAGCAATCCCGAGGTATCCCTTACCGGATTCCATCATAGGAGTCTAGACACTCCCGGGAGTAAGCATATTTCTTGCAAGAACGTATTTTAAAAGAAGCATCTGTATTTATGTAATCAGCATCTTATAGACATCAGACATTTTGCAAATAAAAATAAAATGTACGAGACGAGACATGACTGAAAATCTGATTTTATTAATTTGTAGGCCCTGAATTGGCAAGATACAGTCAAGGAAACAAATCCCCTAAAATGAGGAGATTGTTACAAATTGAGAAGCAAAATGTTGGCAATGTTGACGATGCTTCAAGGAGCTTCCCTTTTGCTATGACTCGTATGACATTTGACACTCTTCTCGTCTTGCTTTCTGAAGAAGGTTGATTCTGACCGGCGCTTGATCCTTTTGAAGCTTACCAAGTTGTAGGTGATACAGACGAATTCAGAATGCAGTTGTTCGCTTATTCCCTTATTTTGCATGGATCGCCCTTTTGGGTTTTCAATCCATCGGGATACCCATTTTTGCCTGAGCTGTCCAATTCGGCTTTTCAACTCAGCGGGTGTACATTTTTTTATTTATTTCCCTTATTTTTGCCCAAGTCTTTTATTCTGTTTTTGACTTGCCGGGATGCCCTGTTTTTGCCTGGACTTACATTCTGTTTTTATGTCCAGCGGGTCATTTTTATGCGAAGTATTTTTTAACAGCATCTGAATTCACAGGGGACGGGAAGTCTTCACCATCCATGGTGCTGAGCATCAGTGCTCCACCAGAGAAAACTTTCTTGACTACAAATGGTCCTTCATAGTTTAGAGTCCACTTGCCCCTGTGGTCTGTGTGAGGAGGGAGGAGACTTTTCAGCACAAGATCTCCTACTTGGTATTCTCGGAGCCTGACTTTCTGATCGAAGGCTTTCTTCATTCTTTTCTGATACAACTGCCCATGACAGATTGTAGCCAATCTTTTCTCTTCAATCAGACTCAGTTGCTCGTATCGGGATCGGACCCACTCTGCTTCGCTCAGCTTAACATCCATCAGGACCCGTAGGGAGGGTAATTCAACTTCAACTGGTAGGACTGCCTCCATACCATACACAAGTTGATACGGTGTTGCCCCAGTGGATGTTCTGATTGACGTGCGGTACCCATGCAAGGCAAATGGTAGCATTTCATGCCAGTCTTTGTAGGTGACTACCATCTTCTGCACAATCTTCTTGATATTTTTATTAGCTGCCTCAACAGCGCCATTCATCTTTGGCCTGTAAGGAGAAGAATTGTGGTGTTGGATCTTGAAGTCCCGGCACAGCTCTGCCATCATTTTGTTGTTCAAGTTGGAACCATTATCAATAATGATTCGCTCGGGAACTCCGTATCGACAGATGATATCTCTCTTCAGAAATCTGGCTACCACTTGCCTTGTAACGTTGGCGTAGGAAGCTGCCTCGACCCACTTGGTGAAATAGTCAATGGCTACCAAGATGAATCTGTGGCCGTTCGAAGCGGTCGGCTCAATCTTGCCAATCATGTCAATGCCCCACATAGAAAAGGGCCAGGGTGAAGACATCACGTTCAGAGGATTGGGAGGCACATGCACCTTGTCCGCATAGATCTGGCATTTATGGCATTTTCTGGCATAGGAGCAACAGTCGGCATCCATTGTGATCCAGTAATAGCTCGATCTTAGAAATTTCTTAGCCATGGCATGCCCTCCTGCATGGGTACCAAAGGATCCTTCGTGCACCTCGTACATCAACAAGTCTGCTTCTGTTCTATCGACGCATCTGAGGAGTACCATATCAAAGTTTCTCTTGTATAAGGAACCATCAGTGTTCAGAAAGAAACTACCAGCAAGCCTTCTTAAAGTCTTCTTATCATTGGAAGATGCCCCAAGTGGGTATGTTCGATCCTCCAAGAAGCACTTAATGTCATGGAACCAAGGCTTATCATCTTTGACGACATCTGCTGCGAACACATATGCTGGTCTGTCGAGTCTGGACACTGAAATCCGAGGCACAAAGTTGGCAGCTTGAACTTTGATCATGGATGAAATGGTAGCCAGAGCATCTGCAAAATGATTCTCGTCCCGAGGGATATACTCAAGCTTGACCGTTGTGAAGAAAGTCAATATCCTTCTTGTATAATCCCTGTAAGGTATCAGAAGATCCTGGTGGGTGTACCATTTTCCGTTGGTTTGATTAACTACCAGAGCTAAATCTCCGAATACAGTTAATGTCTTGATCCTGAGGTCGATAGCTTCCTCAAGACCCATAATGCAAGCTTCGTATTCAGCTTCGTTGTTAGTGAATTTAAAGGTGAGTTTTGCCGAGAAAGGCATGTGAACTCCCTTAGGTGTAATGAGTACTGCACCAACACCACGACCATTCATATTAACAGCCCCATCAAACATCATAGTCCATTCTTCTTCCGGGTCAGGCCCTTCAGTGTGAATAGGCTCTTCATGATCTTTTGCTTTTATGAACATGATGTCTTCATCAGGGAAGTCAAATCTCATAGGCTGGTAATCATCAATAGGTTGCTCAGCAAGATAATCAGACAATACACTGCCCTTGATGGCTTTCTGAGATGTGTACTGGATGTCGTATTCTGTGAGGATCATTTGCCATCTTGCAACCCGTCCGGTAAGAGCTGGATTCTCGAAAATGTACTTAACTGGGTCCATTTTGGATATCAATAAAGTAGTGTGGGTCAACATATACTGTCTCAGTCGGCGAGCAGCCCACGCTAAAGCACAACAACTTTTCTCGAGCAGTGAATAACGTTGTTCACAGTCGGTAAACTTTTTGCTCAGGTAGTATATTGCATACTCTTTTCGACCAGACTCGTCATGCTGGCCCAGCACACACCCCATCGACTCTTCTAATACTGTAAAATACATTATCAGAGGTCTTCCTTCAATTGGAGGCATAAGGATTGGTGGTTCTTGCAGGTATTCTTTGATCTTGTCAAAAGCCCTCTGGCAGTCTTCGTTCCACCTGACTGTCTGTTCTTTTCTTAACAGCTTGAACAAGGGTTCACAGGTTGCTGTAAGGTGAGATATGAACCTTGAAATGTAGTTCAATCTACCTAGAAACCCTCGAACTTCTTTCTCAGACTTTGGTGCAGGCATTTCTTGAATGGCTTTGACTTTATCAGGATCGACCTCAATCCCTTTCTCGCTCACAATAAAACCCAACAGCTTACCAGATCGTACCCCGAATGTGCACTTGTTGGGGTTCAATTTCAGTTGGTATTTCCTCAGACGCTTGAATAACTTCAGCAGATTTACCAGGTGGTCTTCTTCTGTGAGGGACTTGGCAATCATGTCATCCACATAACATTCGATTTCTTTATGGATCATATCGTGGAATAATGTTACCATAGCCCTTTGATATGTTGCACCAGCATTCTTCAGTCCGAATGGAATCACCTTATAACAGAAAGTGCCCCAGGGTGTGATGAAAGTTTTCTTCTCCATGTCTTCAGGTGACATTTTGATCTGATTGTATCCTGAAAATCCGTCCATGAAGGAGAATACCGAGAACTGAGCCGTATTATCAACCAATACATCAATGTGAGGTAATGGGAAGCCATCTTTCGGGCTAGCTCTGTTCAGATCCCGGTAGTCAACACACATCCTTACCTTGCCGTCTTTCTTAGGCACAGGTACTATATTAGCAACCCACGGCGGATAGCTAGTTACAGCAAGGAATCCGGCGTCCCACTGCTTTTGTACCTCTTCCTTGATCTTCATTGCCATATCTGGGCGAGTACGGCGCAACTTCTGTTTTACTGGCGGGCAGTCTTCTTTTAATGTCAGCTTGTGCATGACGATATCGGTGTCCAACCCTGGCATGTCCTGGTAAGACCAAGCAAACACATCCGCATACTCTCGAAGCAGATCAATCAGTTGTTCTTTCACTGAGTTTTGTAGGCAGGCCCCGATCTTAACCTCTTTCACGTCTTCATCCGTACCAAGATTAACTGTTTCAATCTCCTCCTGGTGAGGAGTGATAATCCTCTCCTCTTGCCTCAACAACCTGGCTAGCTCTTCAGGAAGCTCATAATCTTCTTCAACCCCTTCATCGGCTTGATTGATTGGATTGTCAAAGTCATACGAAGCCATAGCTGTGCTGTTGTCGGTGCGGTCTGAAAGGCACTCTCTGCAAGGGTTTAGATTGTTCATTTTAGTGATTGATTTTAATCTTGTTTAAAAAGAGTGAAATGAAGTTATCATTTTGAAAACATTGCCATTTATTTTTGTACAAAAAGAAAAATGGAAAAACAGTGAGCGGAAAAGAAAAAAAGACTCATTTGCAAGAGATGTCTGATTATCATTGATTGATCTGTTTGCACAAAATTACAGATGGCCCGATTACAAAATGAGTCTTGTCATCTTGGGCAAGATGCAAGACTTGATGCATGCTTAAAATATACAGGAAATAATAATTACTCTGCAGGAGTAACCCTTATAATTTCCTGGGAAGACCAGTTTGAGATACTGCTCCCCGGGATCCTTGGACGTATCCAGCTCTCCAGGTTGCGCTCATCTTCCGAATCATCTTCCAAGTTGTTTACTGCATCGGGGGTGAGCATCCCCCCACTGACAAAGTTGGGCTTCTTAGCAGCCTCTGTTTGATCTTGTTGAGTTGGTTTGTAACCCAACCCAAATCTGTCCTCTTTCTTCTCTACAGGCAACAGCTTGCCCCAGCCTTGAGCATTCCCTTCTTCAACCACCTTCCGGGCTTGTTGGTAGGATGTCATGGAAGTCCAAAGTACAGCAGATGCTTCGTTGATGTTTAGGGCTTCAAATCCCTGACTCATGGTTTCATGGATCTCCCCATCCATCTCAATATATTTGTATGTAGCCAGATGGCTAACAAAAATATCTTCCTCTCCACAAATAGTAACGACTTGGCCCTCCCACTCGAATTTTAACTTCTGGTGAAGGGTTGATGTCACGGCGCCAGCGGCGTGTATCCATGGTCTACCCAATAGACAGCTGTAGGCAGGTTGTATATCCATCACGAAGAAGGTCGTTTTCAAAGTCTGTGGGCCAATCGTTATAGGCAACTCAATTTCTCCCAAAACTGATCTCTTAGAACCGTCAAAGGCTCTCACTACCAAGTTGCTGGGGCGTAATGCCAATCCTTCATACTCCAGCTTTACAAGGGCTTTTTTAGGTAGGACATTGAGGGATGACCCTGTGTCCACTAATACATGAGAAAGAACTGCACCCTTACACTCCAAGGTAATGTGCAAAGCCTTGTTGTGATTGCGGCCTTCCGTTGTCAAATCAGTGTTGGTAAATCCTAGTCCATGACTAGCGTTAACATTTCCAACTACAGCTTCCAACTGATTGACGGTGATCTCCTCTGGCACATAAGCTGCGTGCAAGACTTTTAATAGTGCGTTCCGATGAGCCTCGGAGCACATTAGCAATGATAAAATGGAGATCTTGGAAGGTGTCTGGTGAAGCTGGTCCACTATCTTGTAATCACTTTTCTTGATGATTCTCATGAATTCATCAACCTCCTGATCAAAAGGGGTCTTTAAAACTTCCTTAGCTACTTGTTCTTCTTGCACCATGCTCTTCCCTTTTGCCTTGGCAGCAGCTTCTGCTTCAGCAATGGGTCTTGGAATTTGTGGGGCAAAAAGACGTCCGCTTCGAGTGAAGCCTCCGCCTCCCCCCACATTGTCTATTTGTGGTGAAGAAGTTGATGATTCAAGAGTGATTTTCTGCCCCTCGCAGTATAGATCTGAGCCGTAATGCCAAGGGATGGCATTACTGCTTTCATACGGAACGGGCCCAGGTACCGTGATGGTAACCGGACTGACTGCAGCAAAGGAGGGTGTTGCAATAGTATGTGGATCATAATAGATAGTAACTGGTGCTCTGACAGGAGCGGCATTCTGTGAGTTGTAGGCAGAATCATTTGCAGGATCATAATAAATTGTAACTGTTGAGACACTTTCATTATTTGCTGTTGATGTTGTAAGAGACACTGTTGACTGGATGAGTGTTGCTGTTGTAGGGGATTCTGAATGAAGGGGTGCTGAAGTTGTAGAAGAGATGTTTGTTGATAGATGGCTTGTTGAAGTGATATTTGAAGCATTTGTTGATGAAACTGAAGAATTGTTTGGAATTATTGTTGTTGCAGTTGTAGGAGGCTCTGGAACCGTTGTTGGAGAGACTGCCGGATTTGAAGGTATTGATGTTGTGATTTGAAGTAGACCATTCTGGATAAGACTGTCTATGCCGCTTCTCAAGTTATCACATCCGTTTACCGAAATGTTGCAATAACCGCACCCAAGTTCACACTCAGGGGATATCTGGCTTTCAAGGAGTTGAGCTTTAATCTCTACCATGGGTGTCCGGATCTGCCCAACACTGGTTGTTAAGAAAGACGACATATCTTCCTCAATAGCATTGATTCTGGGCCCTCCATGGTTGGGCATAGGGTTTTTGTTAACATTTGGTGGGGGTGCAAAGTTTAGAGCCTTAGAATCTACCAGGTCTTGCACCTTCATCTGTAAAGCTCTGCACTTCTCTGTACTGTGGCCAGGTGCATTAGAATGAAAAGCGCATCTGGCGTTGGCGTCGTAATTTCTTGGCAAACTGGAAGGATCTGGTGGTGCCAACGTCCTTAACTCAACCAGGTTGAGCTTCAGGAGCTGTGGCAGTAAAGCGGCATAGGGCATAGGGATTGGATCAATCACCCTATTGGCCTGAGATGGTCTCTGTTGGAATGGTCTTTGCTGACTGTTGTTGTTGTTGTAGTTTCTCTGAGGAGGGTACTGAGTTTGTTGCTGGTAATGGGGTTGTTGATGTGGTTGATACACTGGTTGCTGAGGAAGTGGAGAGGGAATGGTGACTGCTACCACTGACCTATGAACATATTGTGATCTTCCCCTGCTGGCCTGAATAACATTGGTCTCACCAGTTCTTCTTGGACCTACAAAAGGTTTTCTGGGGTTGCTGGACGAGCTCGCACCGTTGTCAAAAATCTTGCCCATCTTTAATAGGCTCTCAATTCTTTCCCCGGCTATGACTACGTCAGCAAAGCTAGTGGAAGAAAAGGCAGCTAGCCTGTCAATGTATGTCCCTTGGAGGGTGTTCATAAACATATCAACCATTTCCCTCTCTGACATGGGTGGTTGGACAGCAGCAGCAAGCTGTCTCCACCTCTGGGCGTACTCCCGGAAGCTTTCCCTGGATGATTGAGACATTCCCATCAGGAGAGTCCTGTTAGGAGCCATATCCAAGTTGTACTGGTATTGTCTGATAAAGGCCTCAGCCAGGTCCTTCCAGCATCTAATGGTTGCTCTAGTCAAGTGAGAGTACCATTCCCTTGAAGCTCCTGTTAAGCTATCTTCAAAATAAAACATCCATAGCTTTTCATCCATGGTATATGCCTTCAGCCTCCCCAAAAAGGATTGTAAGTGGGTTCGTGGACAGGAAGTTCCATTGTACTTCTCAAAGCACGGAGGTTTAAACTTGTGGGGAATCCTTACCCCGTCCACTAGAGCCATGTCCATAACATCAAAGCCCAAGGAATTCTGAGACTCCAGGGATCTCAATTTTCCAGCAATTTCATCTAGCCTTCTGTCATAGGCTTCCTCCCCAGCTCCCATCACAGTGAATTGATCTTCCTGGGGGTCTTCTTGTAATACTCTGCCTGCAGTGGCATTCCCTTGCACATTAGCAGGGATGTTGATCTCTGGATGAAGGTGAGGTCCATAGACTGGAGGATTAACATGAGGCTGAACCCTCTCATTATTGCTTGTCCCCCCAGTCCCTAGATGGGGTTCCTCCTGGGTCTTCCTTTCTACTAGGGCCCTTAATCTCTCTTGGCTCTGTGTCAATCCATTCATCACCTCCATAAACTAGGTCATCTGATTTCTCATTTCCAGTCTCTCATTGGCCATTTGAGTCCTGACCTCTGTAAGGTCCTGCTGTACTTGGTCCATTTGTATACCCAGAAGGTTGTTGCGGGTGGGATATCTGTGTGGACGATTGAGTGGGAACACCCGACGTCGAGCAATAGTTCCTGAATCACAACAAAGTCAGTAACAACAAAACAAAAAACCTGCAAAATAAAACAAAAGGTTAGTATGCAATGCAGTATGCTTATTTGTTTCCAAGGTATCCGGCTTGGCACTTGGTTTTGACCTTTCCAGACCCCGAGGAAGATGCTGTTTGATGTTGCTTAGGAGTGAGAGATTCAAATGAAACAAACCAATGAATATATTACAAAAAAGTGAATGATACATAGTTTGTTTTTTACAATACATTCCCTCTGAGGGGTCAAAAATACAATACAAAAGAAAAGTACATGAAATGAAAGCAACAACAAGCAAAAGTCAGACACCAAGACCAAACTCATCCTCCTGGACTTCCTTCACAAGTGCTTCAGTCACAGGGTCAGCTGGATGCTCTGTGAGGTTCCTGATGAGAAGATTCCTGGTGGCAATAGCTGCAGTTAGCTTCTTATGTCTGCCCTGGTCCTTTGACCTCTTCACACCAGCTCTGAGTTTCAATTCTGAGATCTCCCTCTGGGCTGCTTGCAGGGCTTCCTATTGCTCCTTTGCATTAGCCTCCAACTGCTCAATCTTGTCCTGGGTTCTCTTATCCTCCTTAGTGCGAGCTTCAATGATTCTGACCCACCTAGCTTGGCTCTCCTTCAGATAAAGATCAGTCCTAGCTCTCTGGAATTGGGCCTCTTTACAGGCATTCTTCAAAATTTTTTCTCCAGCCCTTGACTTCTTGATGCAGTCTTCTGACTTTTCAATCCTGGCTAGATGCTCCACTTTAAGCTTTTCTAGCCTTTCAATGTCCAGACGACCATCACTCCTCTCCCAGAGGGTTCTCTTCAAGGCTTCAGACAAATTCTCATTCCTCTCTTTGAGCTTTTCAAACTCCTCCAGGCTGACAGTGGCTGCAGGTGGTGCTGTGGATGGTCCAGGCACATCTTCAATGGTGAAGGGTATCCCAGAAATTTGAGCCCTGGCATGAGACCACTCATAGTACTGAGCTGAGGCCACATTGTTGCATCTCCCAAGAATGGTTACCCCTTTAGTCTGGACATTGTCCCAAGCCCAAGATGCTTGCCTGACAATAGCCAGATTAGGCTTGATCTCACAATAAAGGGTCTCAGCTAGATCCTGTACTCTAGGAGGGTGGACCAATGCATAGCCCAGTTGTCTTTTGAACAGCAGAGGGTTGTAGTTGATGCAACCCTTCACTCCTATCAGAGGTACATTGGGAAATTGCCCACAACTAGTAATGATGTCCCTGCCCTTGGTGCTCTGGGTGCACCACCTGATGTTATCTGAGGTTAAAGCAACAAGCCTCCTGGCCCAATTCTTCTGCTGGTGAGGGTTCAAGAATGCATCAGTCTTGGGCAGGTGTTTGAGTAACCAGGTATGGAATAAGGGAGCACAGCATCTCACCAATCTTCCCCTTTGCTTTTCATTCCTTTGGTGAACAGAGTAGTAGAAATCTCCCAGTAAGGTGGGCACTGGGTTCCTCAGAATGAAGAGATGGATTGCATTCTTGCTAATGAACTTAGGCTCATCTGCAAATAATATAACCCCATATATGTTGAGGGCTAATAATGCACAAACTGCCTTCCACTCCCCCAAGGAGGCCTTCAGAATAGCCTGAGAGGTCAAGAAATCCAAGTGCAGGCCAGAGATCCCAGCCTTTGCTGTCATGTTCTGCTCAATCAGAACTGGTTCCAGATATAATGCCTTTGCCACCTCTTCATTACTAGGAAAAGCCATCTCAGGGTTGAAGGGGACTCCACCCCTGATAGGTACACCAATCAGTGATGAATACTCTTCCAATAAGGGTCCCAACTGAAAATTCTGGAAGGTGAAGCACCTCAGAGGGGGATCATAGAACTGCAGGCAAGTATGAATCAAGCTCCTCTGGGAAGGGTCCAAATACATAACCACATCAAGGATGCCTCCATAATGTTCTCTGAATAGTGGTATATGGTCTGGAGTAATCAGGTCCTGGACCTTCCTGATGCCAGCTAGCTCAGGCTCAAAGAAATGATAGGAGATGTTGCTCTTCTTAGGTGCCATGTTGCTGAAGAACAAATGCTGATGATGATGACTGATACTAGAAGATGGGCCACTGACAGGCTGAGACTGGTGATGCAGGTGACTGAAGTAGGTAGCTGATGAGGAATAGCTGAAGCAGATGCTGGTGAAGATAGGTCTATGCAGATGAAGGGGTCAAAACCAAGCCAAAATACAGTATGGATACCCTGAAAAACAAATAAGCAAATGTCAAATGATGCAATGATGATGTATGCAAATGATATGCAAGGGTTTGTGATCAAGCTGGATCTGATTACTGCCTTGATATGAGTCCATGTATGTCTAAGAAGTCCAGATGGAGGTTCATAAGTCCAGTAACCAAGGTGGGGGACTCAAATAAAGAGTCACATGTCCAGGGTTAAAATCACAAGAACTGTTCCAAAATGGAGTACTCTTAATCAAAACAAAGTAACAGGGTATGTTGAGGTCAAGGGTACCTGCAAACCTGTAAACAGCCCAACCCCCTCACAGGTGGTGTTCTAAAACAAGGATCCTCAGACTTGGATCAGTTATGAGAAGTGTAAACACTTCTAACCCGGAGGTACAGTGTTTGCAATAACCATAAAAGATCCTCCTCTAATTCACCTTAGTTTTTGAAGGTCAATACTAAAGGTCATCCAAACTTAGCAGGCTTCCCAGATAGCCCTAGCACTACAGGAAATCTGTAGCACAAAGTTCTCAAGAAGAAACCCATATCTGAACCGTGTTTCATATTCCCGCACCAGACCGAAATGGAATGGGAAAGAACATGAACCACTCTAGCCTAGGTGTCACTCAGGTCCCAGGTATAGGACCCCAACTCTCAATAGAACCCCACCCACCAAAGTAGCAAAACCAGATCCATCCAGAACAATATGACAGTATGATGTATATAAAGCTGTAAAGAAAGCAATAAAACAACTGTACAAAAAGCAATAAACAAAATAAATATACAAACACAAATAGCACATAACACCCCAGTAAACACAAATCAAACAAGCGCTAGGAGGAACCCACAAAACGAACCAGAAGACCTGGTTACAGTATAAGGGTCCCCAGCAGAGTCGCCAAGCTGTCGCTCCCGATAAATGGGAATGGCCCAGATAAGGGTACAAACGCGAACGGTCGGCGAAGGGAGGATGTGAGAACACACAGGAGTGAACTCACAGGGAATGAAAAGAGTCGCCAGCTAGGCATTTTTATCTCGAAGGAAAGGTAATGCTGCATAAACCTAGAAAGATATGGATAAGACGGTTGCGAACCAGAGAGACTGAGAAAGGGGGTTGGTTACAACCTGGGAAGGTATTAGCACCCAGATTGTCCGTCGTACTCGATGGGATCCACGCTTAAAAAGATTTGTGTTTTAAAGGGGTAGTGTCAGTGCAATTTGTGTATAAAAGAGCTGGAAAAGGATGTATAGGTGTTAGTGCAAAAGAGGTGTGAAGTGTGATATGTATAGTGTCAGTGTGAGAACAAGAACAAAATGCTCAAGATCATGAGGCTAAAAAGAATAAGGCTGGAAGAGGGGGAATATACAGAGACTTTTGTTCGATAACTGTTAAGTTATGCCTACGTATCCTCTCGTGCAATGAGGAAGTCAGAACACCGTAGTTCGACCCAAAGATACTGAAAGATGAATTGACTTGTGAACTGCTTACATGTCTATGTTCAAGTGTATGACCTGTCTGGCTCAGGTGCAAACTGTCTTGCATTAGACGGAAGAAGCAAGTTCTCGTTTATGAGTGAGTGAGATGAGAAAAGAATCCCGGAGGAGACGATTATTGTTTGTTTTTGAGTTTTCAATCTTTTATTGCTTTTTGGATTTGTCATAAGTTAATGAGCTTAAGCCTAAACCAATGGATTTAGTAAACTCATCACATCTTCCCTCTGATTAGGGGTAATGAGAATACCTTAAGTGTGAAGTCAGCTTCTCACACTTAATCACCTTTGATATAGGATTAAGATCATTAACCTACTTGTGATTAATTAGATGTTTTTTTGGTTTTTGTTTAGTGTTAAGTAATGAGGTTAAGCCATAATCAGGTATTAAACAGACTCATTACACCATCCTAATAGAAGGATAATAGATGAGAATGTTTAAGCTGAGGAAAGCTCCTCAACTTAATCCATGATTAGGGATTAAACTCATGACAAAACAAGCCTTTGGTTAAGTGGATTTTATTTAATGATATGATGATGAAGTGAGTTTTATGATTTGTAAGACAACTTGAGAGGGACTTGTCCATTAACACTAGGGTTAGTCCTTCTTAACCAATTAAGGAAGAATTAGAACCCTAATGCAAGGCCCAAGTTACAAGCTTGATGTCTTGATGATTATTAAGTGGATTGATTAAAGGATTTAAACACATTAAGGGTTTAACACTTAGGATTAAAGTTATACACTCCATCCTAATAGAAGGATGCAGGCATAAGCTTAATAACAAAGCCTTAAAGCCTTTAGGGTTTAGTCCTGGATTATGAGATGAGAAGAGAGACACAAAGGATGACACAAAGGTAAAACTAATGGGGGACTAACCAAAACCCTAATCATTGTCATGCTTAGTTGTTCCTAAGGTTTGTGAGGTTTACAAGAGAAATCTTCAGAGAAACCACCAGGAAGCAGATGAAAGGAGCCAAGAGAAGCAAAGTAACTTGCTTCATTTAAGAAGGAAAGTCACTTGAAGAAAGAAAGTAAGATGAAGAAGAATGAGCAAGCTCAATCTCAAACACAAGGCAAAATGCAGCAATGATGCATAAGAGGGATGAAAAGAAAATGTGAGAAGTGAAGGCAAATTCACTTCTCAAAGTTGCTTACCACCTGAAAAGTTAGTGAAATAAATGCAATGCAATGCAAAATGAGATGAGATGGCATGATGCAAATAAAAACCAGAAGCACACACATGATGTTAATGATGCTATGAAATGATGCAAACATGAATCAAGGCATGAGGATGATCATATGAACACATGGATGCAAGAGAAGCATGCTTAGAACCATGAACATACATGAAAAGTTATGAAATGCAAATGGCATACAACATGGCAAATGCAAGATGCAATGATCAAACATGTTTCTAATATGTCTTAAGATGTCTAATGAATCAAATGGATGCATAAAATGTCATGGCAAGTCATGGTATGCAAGCAAATGCAAGATGAATGCAAAAGGAAGCCCCAAATTAGGGTTTATGATCAATGTACCAAACAAAAACCAAAACCAGAAGCAAACATCAAGATAAAAAATTGAAAATGCATTCAAAGGAACCCTAAACCTATACAAACTCACTGCCCAAAGGTGGGGTTCTAACTCTTAACCTAATGAGGGTTATGAATTTCTTAAGAATGCTAGGGTTTTAAGGTACCTTGTCAAGAAAAATGGCAACCAAATTGAAAATGCAAGATCAAATCATGCCCATTTAATCCTACAAACTACATGATATGCAAGACATAATGCAAAAAGAACCAAAGTCCAACTCTCAATGGTTAGGCAGAAATGAATTTTGGAAGATTGAATCAAAATATTGCCTTGAAATGATTGTAATTCCATGAAAATTTGTCAAAAGACATCAAGATCAAAAACGAAATTTGGTTTGAGGGTTGGACAATGTTTCTAAATGGTTCTAAAGGTTTCATGAATTTTTTGGTGATTTTTAAATACCTAAAAGTATTTTTAATTAATTAATTCTCATTAATTAATTAAAAATGAACTTTTAAATGATTTAAAAATATTTTTTAATGCAAAAAATAAAAATAAAAATGTTTTTGGTTCCTGAAAATTAATAAGAGCTTGCATAAAAATTTTCAGAATTTTTGAATAAGTTTTACTATTTTAAATTAAATGGACAAAACAAATGAAATAAAATACAAAATAAAATGAATTTAATGGAAAGTATGCTGATCCTAAGGCTGAGGTTTAAACTGAGAAACGCGCGCGTTGACTGGCGCCATATCCAAGGGTGGAAATTCAAACTGGCCAGATTAAATATAAAACTCAATTAATTAAGTTAATGACGTGGATTAGGGTTAAGTGAGAGCATCCTGGCCATTGAGCACGCGCGGGAGTTGACTAAGTCAGCCCATCCAACGCACATAATTCAAACTTGCATTAATTACAGGGATTAGGGCTAAACAGATTCAGGTGACCGGAGAAGACTTCCGGTCGTCTTCTCCGGTGGGACTCCCACCTGAAAACTTCTAAATCCTTCAAAACACCATGAAAATGAAAACTAATCACCCAGAAATCATCCCCATTCGAAACTAAACCAAAACCCCCAAACAAAATCCATTTTTCATTCATTAATCATGCGAATCGAAGCCAAACATGTTTAGGTCAGAAAAGTTTCAGAACTTGATTAAATACTTATTTCTCAACCATTTCAAAAAGTAAAAACATCAGAGTGATCAGCAAAGCATGAGGAACAACTTAGGAACTTAAAAATTCATTTCTGGAAAAAAAGTTCTTGATATACCTGAGCTTTGAGCTTTCTCAGTTTGCAACTTTCTGACCCTCTCTCTTTGCGCAAACCACTCCTCTTAGGCCCCTGATGAAGTCCTGATGCTTAGAAGAAGTTTGTAGTGGCTGGTTTGGAAAATGGCAGAGGTTCTGCTCAAGGTGGGGTGGAAATCGTGTTTCTGATTCTGGGAGTTTTAGGCTATGGTGATGGGTGCTTTGTGATCAGGGAAGTGTGTTGAGTTGATTTGTGAAGTTTGTTTTTATGTTTGAGGCTAGTGCTGAGTGTTTCGAAGGCTCTTGCAAAATGGTGTGAAAATGAGAATGTTGTGTTGGAGAGTGTTTCAGGCCTGTGTTTTGTATCCTTTGGCTTGCTTTTTGTTTGCATAAACAATTGTGATAGGTCAGAGAGTTGGTGCTGGCCTATTGTGATTGGTATGGGCAAGTTGCCAAAATGTCAACTTGACTTGTACTTGAAGCATGGGCTATGGTACAACTTGCTTTTTGGCATGCTTGGGCTCAGCTTGAATCAAGGAATGCTATGAAAAGAGTTTAGAGGCAAGGCAGCAAGTAGTTTGTAGCTTATGATGAGTTTTGCAAGTTGGTTCTAGTTTGGTTCCTTTGAGATATCTTGTTCCATAAGCCATAAAAATGAGAGATCTTTTGGTGCAATCTGACTTTTAGGTCTTGGTACATGTTTGTTTGAAGATTAGAAGTTAGTTTGATAGCTCAATTTTCCTTGACAAGTGAATTTGCAACTTTGCCTCTTTGGTAGAAACCTTGAAATTTTGTGATTTTTGCCAACATTGACAAGCCATAACTTTTGATCAAAAATGAATTAGGTCATGTTCTTGTACTTTTTGAAAAGGGAATGATCCATTCTACAACTTTCATGACCAAAGTTTTTCCATTTGAAGCATTTTTGAAACAAAAAGTAAAGGTTGAAAAAGTTTCCTAAAATGGCAATTTCATTAAAAGTCAAACTTTCCCAAAAAGTCAACTTTGCAAAAGACTTGAAATTCTTCAATTTTGTGAACTTACAACATCTTATATGATCAAATAAAGATCATACACAATCAAAATGATGAAGAACACCCTTTGGTTGGGTCACTGGGGGCCTCAGATGCCCTGATTTTACACTGACTTGCTTGAAAAGTCAACTCTTGATCAGATGACTTCCCCATGGACTTTCTTCATGAAAATTGATATGCATACTCCCTATACCATATAGAGACCAATAGAAACAAGAATGACCAAAAAAATTGGAGTTATGGCCTTTGAAACCAAAACCCTAATTCTAGGTCATCTGTGCAGTCAAACCTGGCTCTGCCTCCATGCCATTCTCAGTTCTTGTGATTCTTTGACATTCTTGACTTTGAGAGGATATAATATGATGCTTGAACACACATGGACCCCTTTGAAGTGATTGATGTCCTTTTAAGTGGCTCAAGAAGCCCTTGGATTGCTCAGATCACAAACCCTAGATGCAGATGACTTTGAACCAATGCAGTGAATCAAGAATGTGGTATGAGATGCTATGATTGGATTTATACATATGAAATGATCACAAGACATGGTGTGAATGGGTGAGGGCAAATTTGGGGTGTTTACAATTCCCTTATTTTTGCCCGAGTCTTTTATTCTGTTTTTGACTCACCGGGATGCTCTATTTTTTCCTGGACTTACATTATATTTTTATGTCCAGCGGGTCATTTTATACGAAGTATTTTTTAACTGCATCTGAATTCACAGGGGACAAGAAGTCTTCATCATACATAGTACTGAGCATCAGTGCTCCACCAGAGAAAACTTTCTTTACTATGAATGGACCATCGTAATTCGGAGTCCACTTGCCCCTGTGGTCTGTATGAGGAGGAAGGAGTCTTTTCAGCACAAGGTCTCCTACTTGGTATTCCTGAAGCCTGACTTTCTGATCGAAGGCTTTCTTCATTCTCTTCTGATATAACTGCCCATGACAGATTGCAGCTAATCTCTTCTCTTCGATCAGATTCAGTTGTTCGTATCGGGATCGGACCTATTCTACTTCATTCAGCGTAACATCCATCAGTACCCGCAAGGAGGGTAATTCAACTTCAACATATAGGACTGCCTCCATACCATACACAAGCTGATACGGTGTTGCCCTAGTGGATGTTCTGATTGACGTACGATACCCATGCAAGGCAAATGGTAACATTTCATGCCAGTCTTTGTAGGTGACCACCATCTTCTGCACAATCTTCTTGATATTCTTGTTAGCTTCCTCCACAATGCCATTCATCTTTGGCCTGTAAGGAGAAGAGTTGTGGTGTTGGATCTTGAAGTCCCGACACAGTTCTGCCATCATTTTGTTGTTTAAGTTGGAACCATTATCAGTAATGATTCGCTCGGGTACTCCATACCGACAAATGATGTCTTTCTTCAGAAATCGGGCTACCACTTGCCTGGTGACATTTTCATATGAAGTTACTTCAACCCATTTGGTAAAATAGTCAATGGCTACCAGGATGAATCTGTGGCCATTTGAAGCAGTCAATTCAATCTTGCCAATCATATCAATGCCTCACATGGCAAAGGGCTAAGGTGAAGACATCACATTCAACGGATTTGGAGGCACATGCATTTTATCCGCATAAATCTGGAATTTATGACACTTCCTGGCATAAGCACAACAGTCTGCATCCATTGTGATCCAGTAGTAGCCTGATCTTAACAACTTTTTAGCCATTGCATGCCCTCCAGCATGGGTACCAAAAGATCCTTCGTGCACCTCGTGCATCAACAAGTCTGCTTCTGCCCTATCAACACATCTGAGAAGTACCATATCAAAGTTTCTCTTGTACAAGGAGCCATCAATATTCAGGAAGAAACTACCGTCTAGCCTTCATAATGTCTTCTTATCATTGGAAGATGCCCCAGGCAGGTATATTTGATCCTCCAAGAAGCATTTGATGTCATAGAACCAAGGTTTATCATCTTTAGCGAGGTCTGCTGAGAATACCTATGCCGGTCGGTCAAGTCTGGATACTGAAATCCGAGGCACAAAGTTGGCAGCTTGAACTTTGATCATGGATGAAATGGTAGCCAGAGAATCTGCAAACTGATTTTCATCTCGAGGGATATACTAAAGTTTGACTGTTGTGAAGAATGTGAGTAACCTCCTTGTATAATCCCAGTAAGGAATTAGATGCTCCTGGTGAGTGTACCATTTGCCGTTGGTTTGATTAATTACCAGAGCTGAATCTCCGAATACAGTCAAAGTCTTGATCCTGAGGTCGATGGCTTCCTCAAGACCCATAATACAAGCTTCGTATTCAACGTCGTTGTTAGTGCAGTTAAAGGTGAGTTTTTCCGAGAAAGGCATGTGAACTCCTTTAGGTGTAATGAGTATTGCACCAACACCATGACCATTTATATTAACAGCCCCATCAAACATCATAGTCCATTCTTCTTTTGGGTCAGGCCCTTCAGTGTGAATAGGCTCTTCATGATATTTTGCTCTTATGAACATGATATCTTCATCAGGGAAGTCAAATCTCATAGGCTGGTAATCATCAATGGGTTGCTCAGCAAGATAATCAGACAATACACTGCCTTTGATGGCTTTCTGAGATGTGTACTGAATGTCGTATTCTGTGAGAATCATTTGCCATCTTGCAACCCGTCCGGTAAGTGTTGGCTTCTCGAATATATACTTGATTGGGTCCATTTTTGAGATCAATAAGGTAGTGTGGGTCAACATATACTGCCTTAGTCGGCGAGCAGCCCACACTAAAGCACAACAAGTTTTCTCGAGCAGTGAATAACGTTGTTCACAGTCGGTAAACTTTTTGCTTAGGTAGTATATTGCATACTCTTTTCGACAAGACTCGTCATGTTGGCCCAACACACACCCCATTAACTCTTCTAATACTTTCAAGTACATTATTAGAGGTCTTCCTTCAACTGGAGGCATAAGGATCAGAGGCTCTTGTAAGTATTCCTTGATTTTATCAAAAGCCCTTTGGCAGTCTTCATTCCACCTGACCGTTTGTTCTTTTCATAACAATTTGAACAAGGACTCACAGGTTGCTGTAAGGTGAGATATGAACCGTGAAATGTAGTTCAATCTACCTAGAAAAACCCGAACTTCTTTTTCAGTCTTTGGTGCAGGCATCTCTTGAATAGCTTTGACTTTGTCAGGGTCAACTTCAATTCCCTTCTCACTTACAATAAATCCCAGCAGCTTACCGGATCACACCCCGAATGTGCATTTGTTGGGGTTTAACTTCAATTGGTACTTCCTCAGATGATTGAATAGCTTCAACAGATTCACCAGGTGGTCTTCTTCTGTGAGGGACTTGGCAATCATGTCATCCACATAACATTCAATTTCTTTGTGGATCATGTCATGGAATAATGTTACCATAGCCCGTTGATAGGTGGCACCAGCATTCTTCAGTCCGAATGGCATTACCTTATAACAGAATGTGCCCCAGGGTGTGATGAAAGTTGTCTTCTCCATGTCTTCAGGTGACATCTTGATCTGATTATATCCTGAAAATCCATCCATGAAGGAGAACACCGAGAACTGAGCCGTATTGTCGACCAATACATCAATGTGAGGTAAAGGGAAGTCATCTTTCGGGCTGGCTCTGTTCAGATCCCGGTAGTCCACACACATCCTTACTTTGTCGTCTTTCTTAGGCACAGGTACAATGTTAGCGACCCACGACGGGTAACTAGTTACAGCAAAGAAGCCGACGTCCCACTGTTTTTGTACCTCTTCTTTTATCTTCATGGCCATATCTGGACGAGTATGGCGCAGCTTCTGTTTTATTGGAGGACAGTCTTCCTTTAGAGGCAGCTTTTGCATAACAATGTCGGTATCTAGACCTGGCATGTTCTGATAAGACCAAGCAAAAACATCCACATACTCCCGAAGCATGTCAATAAGTTGCTCTTTCACTGAATCTTGCAGGCGAGCCCCGATTTTAACCTCTTTCAAGTCTTCTTCCGTACCGAGATTAACCGTCTCAACTTGTCTCAACAACCTGGCTAGCTCTTCAGGTAGCTCATAATCTTCTTTAACCCCTTCATCAGCTCGATTAATCGGATTGTCAAAGTCATACGAAGTCATAGCGGTGTTGTTGTCGGTGCAGTCTGGAGGACACTCTCTGCAAGGGTTTAGATTTGTTCATTTTAGTGATCAGTTTTATCTTGCTTAGCAGAGGTGAAAATGAAGTTATTTGTTGAAAACATTACCATTTTATTTTTGTACAAAAAATGAAAAATGAAAAACAGTGAGCGAAGAAAGAAAAAGACTCATTTGCAAAAGATGTCCTGATATTCATTAATTGATCATTTGCACAAAATACAAGATGGCCCGATTACAAAATGAGCCCTGACATCTTGGGCAAGATGCAGGACTTGATGCATGCTTAAAGACAGGAAATAATAATTACTCTGCCGGAGTAACTCTTATAATTTCCTGGGAAGACCAGTTTGAGACTTGGTTCCCCAGGATCCTTGGACGTATCCAGTTTTCCAGGTTGCGTTCGTCTTCTTCCTCGTCTTCCATACTGTTCACAGCATCCGAGGTGAGCATTCCCCCGCTGACAAATTTGGGTTCCGTTGCGGCCTCTGGTTGATCTTGTCGAGTTGGTCTGTAACCCAACCCGAATCTGTCTTATTTCTTCTCAACTGGCAGCCGCTTGCCCCAGCCTCGGGCGGTACCCTCCTCAATAACCTTTCAGGCCTGTTGATATGATGTGATGGAAGTCCCAGACACATCAGATGCTTCATTAATATTAAGGGCCTCAAACCCTTGACTCATGGTCTCATGGATCTCCCTATCCATTTCTATGTACTTGTACGTAGCCAGCTGGCTAACAAAGATATCCTCCTCCCCACAGATGGTGATGATTTGGCCTTCCCACTCGAATTTTAACTTCTGGTGAAGGGTAGACGTAACAGCGCCAGCGGCGTGGATCCAGGGTCTACCCAACAGACAGCTGTAGGCCGGCTGTATGTCCATCACAAAGAAGGTAGTTTTAAAGGTCTGCGGGCCAATCAACACAGGCAGATCAATCTCCCCAAGAACTGATCTTTTAGAGCCATCAAATGATCTTACCACCAAATTACTCGGGCGCAATGCCAAGCCATCGTACTCCAGCTTTACTAAGGCTTTCTTTGGTAGGACATTGAGGGAAGACCCCGTGTCCACCAGCACATGAGACAGAACGACACCTTTGCATTCCAAGGTGATATGTAAAGCCTTGTTATGGTTGCGCCCCTCCGTTGTTAAATCAGTATTTGTAAAGCCCAGTCCATGACTGGTGTTGACATTTGCAACCACAGTCTCTAACTGATTAACAGTAATCTCCTCCGGTACATATGTTGCGTGCAGGACCTTCAACAATGCGTTCCTGTGGGCTTCGAAACACATTAACAGTGATAATATGGAGATTTTGGAGGGTGTTTGGTGAAGCTAGTCCACCACCTTGTAATCACTCCTCTTTATGATTCTCATAAACTCGTCTACATCTTGTTCAAAAGATGTCTTCTGAGTTTCCTTAGCAGATGGCTCTTCAGACACCACATTCTTTCCTTTTGCCTTGGCAGCAGCCTTTACTTCAGCATTAAGTCTTTGTGTTTGTGAGGCAAAAAGGCATCCGCTTCTGGTGAAGCCTCCGCCTCCCCCAACATTGTCAATTTGTGGTGAAGAGGTTGATGAATCCAGAGTGACTTTCTCCCCATTGCAGTAGAGATCAGAGCCGTAGTGCCAAGGTATGGCATTACTGCTTTCATAAGGAACAGGTCCAGGCACCGTAATGTTTACTGGACTGATTGCTGCAGAGGAAGGAACTGTAATGGTGTGAGGATCGTAGTAGATAGTGACCAGAGACCTGGCAGGAGGTGCCACAATTTGTTGTTGGAAATTGTCGTTGTGAACATTGGCTGGGTCATAATAGATTGTGACTGTTGAGACATCTTCATTAACGTTTGTTGGCGTTGTAGAAGATTCCTTTGATAAAATGGATGTTGATGTTGTAGAAGAAGCAGTTTTTGAAACTTGACTTGTTGAAATAATGGACGGAGTGATTGCTGGTGATGTTGAAGAATCAGTAGGAATGATAGTTGTTGCTGTTGTAGGAGAAGTTGTTGAAGGAAGAATTGCTGATGTCGTAGGAGAATCCGTTGTTGCTGCAGGAGCTGTTGAAGTGATTTGTAAGACCCCATCTTGGATGAGGCCATCTATGCCACTCCTTAGCTTCTCACAACCAGTAGTAGCTGCTTTACACAGTTCACAACAGGCCCCACATCCTGGGAACACTTGGCATCTTAAAAGTTGAACTTTGACTTCAGCCAGTGGTGTTTGAATCTGTGCAACATTATCAATTAATATAGATGGTTGGTCCTCTTCAATGGCATTAATCCTAGGCCCACCATGATTAGGCATAGGATTTCTGTTGACGTTCGGAGGAGGTGCGAAGTTGAGAGCTTTGGAATCGACCAAATCCTGAACCTTCATCTTCAAGGCTCTTCATTTCTCAGTATTGTGGCCAGGTGCATTGGAGTGAAAGGCACACATGGCGTTGACATCATAATTATTTGGGAGATTAAGGGGATCAGGTGGTGCCAACGTCCTTAACTCAACCCTATTTGCCTGAGATGGCCTCTATTGGAAGGGACGCTGCTGTTGTTGTTGCTGAGGATATGATGGTGGTTGTGGAATTGGAGCTGGGATGGTAACAGCTGCTACTGACCTGTGAGAATATTGGGGCCTGCCCCTGCTTGCATGAATAAAATTTGTTTCACCCGCCCTTCGGGGCCCTGCAAAAGGCTTTTTGGGGTTGCTGGAGGAACTTGCACCGTTGTCAGAGATTTTGCCCATCTTCAAGAGAATCTCAATTCTCTCGCCAGCTATAACTAAATCAGCAAAACTGGTAGAGGAGAAAGCAGCAAGTCTGTCAATATAAGTCCCTTGCAAAGTGTTCATAAACATGTCAGCCATTTCTCTTTCTGACATGGGTGGCTGGACAACAGCAGCAAGTTGTCTCCATCTCAGAGCATAATCCCGAAAGCTCTCCCTTGAAGACTGAGACATGCCCATTAGAAGAGTTCTATTGGGAGCCATGTCCAGTTTATACTGGTATTGCCGGATGAAAGCCTCGGCCAGGTCCTTCCAACATCTTATGGTGGCCCTTGTCAGATGCGAATACCATTCTCTTGAAGCTCCAGTCAGACTGTCCTCAAAATAAAACATCCATAACTTCTCATCCATGGTATAAGCCTTGAGTCTTCCCAAGAAACATTGCAGATGAGTACATGGGCATGAGGTATCATTATACTTCTCAAAGCAAGGGGGTTTTAATTTGTGTGGAATCCTTACCCCATCTACTAGTCCCATATCCATCACGTCGAAACCCAAAGAATTATGAGATTCCAAAGATCTTAAATTTTCTGCAATCTCATCCAACCTTCTATCATATACCTCATCTCCAGACCCAATAATCGTGAATTGTTCTTCTTGGGGATCCTGTTGCAGGATTCTGCCCCCAGCAGTTTTACCTTGAACATTTCTCGGGATGTTGACTTATGGGTTCAAGTGAGGTCCATACTCTGGTGGATCAATACGAGGCTGCCCCCGTTCATTATTGCTGGTTCCTCCTGTCCCAAGGTGGGGCTCTTCAGGTGTCTGTCTTTCTACCCGATCTCTCAACCTCTCTTGATTCTGGGCTAAGCCAGTCATCACTGCCATAAACTGAGATATCTGGTTTCTCATTTCTACTCTCTCATTGGCCATCTTATTTCTGACCTCATTCAGGTCCTGTTGTACCTGCTCTATCTGAATTCCTGGAAGGTTGTTACGCGTAGGGTACCAGTGTGTTCGGTTGACAGGGAACACTAGGCGATGAGCAATGTTTCCTGGGATCACAACAAAGTTAGAAACAATAATAGCAAACAAAACCTACAAAACAAAGAAAAAGTTAGTATGTAATGCAGTATGCTTATTTGTTTTCCAAGGTATCCGGTTTGGTTCTTGGTTTTGACCTTTCCAAACCTCGAGGAAGATGCTTGATGTTGGTGAGAAAAGAAGCTCAGATGAAAACAAACCAAAATATATTACAAATGATGAAACATTCATAGTCTGTTTTACAATACATGCCCATGGAGGGTCAAAAATACAACAAAAGGAAAAGTACATCAAAAAGAAAGAACAACAAGAAAAGGGGAGTCAAACATCCAATCCAAACTCATCTTCTCTGACCTCCTTCAAGAGTGCCTCAGTCACCGGACCAGCTGGGTGCTCTGTAATGGTCCTAATGAGGAGGTTCCTGGTAGCAATAGCAGTATTCAGCTTCTTATGCCTATCCTGGTCTTTTGATCTTTTCAATCCTGCTCTGAGCTTCAACTCTGATATCTCTTTCTGGGCAGCCAACAAAGCTTCCAGCTGCATTTTCTCATTGGTCTCCAGTTGTTCAATCTTGGCTTGAGTCTTCTGGTCTTCTTGTGCACGGGCTTCGGTGATCCTGACCCACCTAGCCTGGCTCTCTTGCAGATAGTGCTCAGCCCTAGCTTTCTGAATCTTGGCCTCCTTGCAGGAATTCTTCAATATCTATTCCCCAGCCCTTGCTTTCCTTATGTAGTCTTCTATCTTTTCAATTTTGGTCAGATGCTCAACCTTGAGCTTTTCCAATCTTTCAATGTCCAGACGACCATCACTCCTTTCCCAAAGGGTCTTTTTCAGGGCTTGAGATAGCTGCTCATTCCTTTCCTTCAACTTTTCAAATTCCTCCAGGCTAACTGTTGTTGCAGGCTATACTGAGGATGGCCCAGGTGTGTCTTCCAATGTGAAAGGCATTCTGGTAATCTGAGCTCTGGTACGGGACCAGTCAGAGTACTGAGCTGAAGCAACATTGTTACATCTTCCAAGAATCGCTACCCCTTTTGTCTGGACGTTGTCCCAAGCCCAGGATGCTTGTCTGACAACAGCTGAATTAGGTTGTACTTCACAATATAGGGTATCAGCTAAATCATGTTCTCTGGGAGGGTGAACTAAGGCATAACCCAGTTGTCTCTTAAACAGTAAAGGATTGTAGTTGATGCAACCCTTTACTCCTATTAGAGGCACATTTGGGTATTGTCCACAGCTGGTGATAATGTCCTTGCCTTTGGTGCTCTGGGTGCACCACCTGATGTCATCTGAAGTTAAGGCAATGAACCTCTTGGCCCAATTCTTCTGCTAGTGTGGGTTCAAGAAGGCATCTGATCTAGGCAGGTTTCTGAGCAGCCAGGAGTAAAACAAAGTAGCACAACATCTAACCAACTTCCCCATTTGTTTCTCATTCCTCTGATGAATGGAGTAGTAGAAATCTCCTAGAAATGTAGGCACTGGGTTCTTCAGAAGAAACAAATGGATGGCATTCTTACTGACAAATTTAGGCTCATCTGCAAACAGTATTGCCCCATATATGCTGAGGGCTAGCAGTGCACAAACTGCCTTCCACTCTCCCAATGAAGCCTTCAGGATGGCCTGAGAAATCAAGAAGTCCAAATGCAAACCAGGAATCCCAGCTTTTGTTGTCATACTTTTCTCAATAAGGGTAGGCTCCAAGCACAATGCCCTTGCTATCTCTTCATTCCTAGGAGCAGTCATCTCTGGGTTGAAGGGGATTCCACCTCTGATAGGTACTCCAATCAATAAAGAAAACACTTCCAACAGAGGCCCTAACTGAAAGTCTGGGAAGGTGAAGCATCTCAGGGGAGGGTCATAAAACTGCAAACATGTGTGGATCATGCTTCTCTGAGAAGAATCAAGATCCATAACCATATCCAAGATACCCCCATAGTGCTCTCTGAACAGTGGGGTGTGGTCAGGTGTGATAAGTGACTGGACCTGCCTGATACCAGTCAAAGAGGGCTCAAAAAGGTGATAAGATATGTTGCTCTTCCTTGGAACATCCATGAGTGCTGATGAAAAAAAAACTGAAGTCAAATGCTGATGAAGATCACTGACTGAGGAGCTGGAGGTAAGTCTCTGATAGACTGATGGAAGTGATGAAAGAGATAGCTGAAGCAGATACTGAAGAAGATAACTGAAGCAGAGGTCTAAGCAATAGAAGGGGTCAAAACCAAACCAAGTATGATATGATGGATACCCTAAAAAACAAATAAACAAATGTTAAATGATGCAATGATGATATATGCAAATGATATGCAAGGGTTTGTGATCAAGAGCTGGATCTGATTATCTGTCTTGATATAAGGTCCATGTATGTTCAAAGGTCCAGATGGAGGCTCAGAAATCCAGTACCCAGGGTGGGGGACTCAAATAAAGAGTCACATATCCAGGGTTAATCACAAGAACTGTCCAAAGTGAGGTACTCTTAAACAAAATAGTAACAGGGTATGATGTGGCCAAGGGTTCCTGCAAACCTGTAAACAACCCAACCCTCTCACATGTAATGTTCTAGAACAAGGATCCTCAGACTTGGATCAGTTATGAGAAGTGTAAACACTTCTAACCCGGAGGTACAGTGTTTACAATAACCATAAAAGATCCTCCTCTAATTCACCCCAGATTCTGAAGGTCATAATAAAGGTCATCCAGACTTAGCAGGCTTCCAGATAGCCCTAGCATTATAGGAAATCTGTAGCACACAGTTCTCAAGAAGAAACCCACATCGGAACCGTGTTTCATATTCCCGCACCATACCGAAATGGAATGGGAAAGAACATGAACCACTCTAGCCTAGGTGTCACTCAGGTCCCAGGTATAGGACCTTAATCTCTCAATGGAACCCCACCCACCAAAACAGAAAACCAGATCCAGCAATGACAATATGAAATATGCATAAGACTGTAAAGAAAGCAATAAATAAAGATGTACATAAAGCAATAAATAAATCAAAATAAATAAACACACATAGAACATAACACCCCAGTAAACACAAATCAAACAAGCGCTAGGAGGAACCCACAAAAAGAACCAGAAGCCCTGGTTACAATATAAGGGTCCCCAGCAGAGTCGCCAAGCTGTCGCTCCCACCAAATGACACCTGGTCAGAAGGGGTACAGACGCGAACGGTCGGCGAGAGGAGAGAACACAAGGGTGAACTGAAAAGAGTCGCCATCTAGGCATTTTTATCCCGAAGGAAAGGTAATGCTGCATAAACCTAAGAAAAGATGGACAAGATAATTGTGAACCAGAGAAACTGAGAAAGGGGGTTGGTTACAACCTGGGAAGGTATTAGCACCCAGATTGTTCGTCGTACTCGATGGGATCCACGCTTGAAAAATTTGTGTTTAAAAGGGGTAGTGTCAGTGCTATTTTGTGTGCAAAAATTGGAAAAGATTGCAAGTGTCAGTGTAAAAAGAAAGTGTGAAGTGAATAAAAGAAGTGTCAGTGCAAGGAAAGAGTGTGGAGCTCAAGACCATGAGGATCAAAGAATAATGCTTGAAGAGGGGGGGGGAGAGATAGAGACTTTTGTTCGATAACTGTTAAGTTATGCCTACATATCCTCTCGTGCAATGAGGAAGTCAGAACACCATAGTTCGACTCAAAGAGACTGAAAAGATAAACTGACTTGTGAACTGCTTATTTGTCTATGCTCAAGTGTATGACCTGTCTGGCTCAGGTGCAAACTGTCTTGAATTAGACGGAAGAAGCAAGTTCTCGTTTGTGAGTGAGTGTAGTGAGAAAAGAATCCCGGAGGAGACGATTATTTTTTGTTTTTGGAGTCTTCAATCTTTTATTGCTTTTTGTGTTTGTCATAAGATAATGAGCTCAAGCCTAAACCAAGGGTTAGTAAACTCATCACATCCTCCCTCTGATTAGGGGTAATGAGAATACCTTAAGCATGAAGTAAACACCTCACACTTAATCACCATGATGTAGGATTAAGATCATTAACCTACTTGCATTTATTTAGATGTTTTTGGAGTTTTTATTTGGGGTTAAGTAATAAGATTAAGCCATAATCAAGGATTTAATGGACCCATTACACCATCCTAATAGAAGGATAATAAATGAGAACATTTAAGCTGAGGAAGGCTCCTCAACTTAATCCATGATTAGGGATTAACCTCATGACAAAACAAACCTTTATTAAAGTGGATTTTAGTTAATGGTAAGATTAAGAAATGAATTTTATGATTTGTAAGACAAGTTGAGGGGGACTTGTCCATTAACACTAGGGTTAGTCCTTCTTAACCAATTAAGGAAGAATTAGAACCATAATGCAAGGCCCAAGTTACAAGCTTGATGTCTTAGTGATTATTAGATGGATTGATTAAAGGATTTAAACACATTAAGGGTTTAACACTTAGGATTAAATTTATACACTCCATCCTAATAGAAGGATGCAGGCATAAGCTTAATCACAAAGCCTTAAAACCTTTAAGGTTTAGTCCTTGATTATGAGATGAGAAGAGATGACACAAAGATGACACAAAGGTAAAACTAATGGGGGGACTAATCAAACCCTAATTATTATCATGTTTGGAAGTTCCTAGGGTTTATGAGGCTTGCAAGAGATCTTCAAGGAAAAGGCACCAAGGAAGAAGCAGGATGAAGGAAGAGAAGCAAGAAGAAGCAAGACAACTTACTTCACTTAAGAATATAAGTTGCTTGAAGAAAGAAAGTGAGGAGAAGGCATGAATGATCAAGCTCACTCTAATACAAAAGTGAAATGCAGCAATGAATGCATAAAAGAGATGAGAAGAGATTATGATAAGTGAAGGCAAATTCACTTCTCAAACACTTACCACCCGAAAAGTTAGCAAAAGGCAATGAAATGAAATTAAAATGAGATGAAATGCAAAGATGAAAGCCAAAGTCAGAAGCATATTCATGATGCAAATGATGTTGTGAGATGGTATGAAAGCATGTCAAATGATATGAGTGTTCATACAAAGGATGGGAATGCAAATGAGACATGTAAGAATCATGAAAATTCATGAATGCATATGACATGAAATGAAAGCAAAAGCATGTCAAATGGACGATGCAATGATCAAACATGATTCTAATATGTCCTAAGATGTCTACATGTCATGTGGATGCACAAAATGTCATAGCAAGTTCATGTATGCAAGCTTATGCAAGATGGATGCAAGTGAAGATGCAAATTAGGGTTTATGCACAACATGAGATGCAAAATTCAAAATCAGAAGCAAAGCATGAGACAAAAAATTGAAAATCAAATCAAAGGGACCCTAAACCCATACAAGTTCACTGCCCAAAGGGGGAGGTCAGAAGCTTAACCTAGAAGGACTTATGATTTTCTCAAATTTCTAAGGTTTTAAGGGTGATCTTAAAGGGAAAATGCCAAACAAAAATGTTTTTGGATGCTTGAAAGTATGCATAACACAATGCAAAAAGAACCATTCACAAACTCAATTTGGATCAAAAGTTATGAATTTTTGAAGTTAGGGTTAAAAATATTAAAATTAAAGAACCCTAATTCAAATGAAAATTGTCAAAGTATGATTAAAACTAAAAAGAAATTTGTGTTGTGAGTTTGTAAATATTTGAAAATGCTCTCTGAATTTTTTGGGATTTTTAAATACCTAAATGTATTTTTAATTAATTAATTTCAATTAACTAATTAAAAATAATCATTTAAATGATTTAAAAATATTTTTTAATGCAAAAAATAAAAATAAAAATTATTTTGGGTTCTGAAAATTAATAAAAGATTTAATAAAAATTTTCAGAATTTTTGAAGTCTTTTTACTATTTTTAATAAAATTCACAAATTAAATAGAAAGAAAATGAAATAAAATTAATTAAATAGAAAAGTATGAAGATCCAATGATCCAGATTTAAAGTTGGGAGGAAAAGGTTGACTGGCGCGCTAATGAATGGTATGGATTTGTCCTGACTAATTAAACCTAATTAATAAATTTAATGATGGATTAAGGTTTAATCAGATGATCTGGGACGTCCACACGCGCGGGTAACTTAGGATCTAAAGGCCAATATTCAAACTTAGCCTAATTACAGGATTAGGGCATAATCACTCTCAGGTGACCGGAACAGTGTTCCGGTCATCTTCTCCGACGAACATAAACCCTAACTTCTTCCCTAAGCCTCTAATCTCCAAATTTCTTGCCCAAAAATGATCCTCTAACATTCCTAAACCTAAACCCTCAATCAAAAATCATTTATTTTGCATCATGAACAAGATTCGAACCAAAACGTGAAAACGGGCAAAATTTCAGAACATGCATACATCATGGTTTCTCAACCATTTTCAATAATAATCACATCGCCATGATCAGGGGAGCACAAAGAATCATACAAGAACTTAAAAACAAGCTTCTGGGAAAAATGTTCATGAGCTATACCTGAGATTGAACCTCCTGATTCTGGGCTTTCTGGATCCTTCTTTTGTGCAAATCCTCTCCTATGAACCTCCTGATGATGAAATGAAGCTTAAAGCAAGCTTGTATGGCCTGGTTTGATGGTTTTGGTTCTGGTGTAGCAGATTTGGAGGTTGGTGTATGTGATGTTTTAGGTTGTTTCAGTGGTTGATTCTTGTTCCATGAATGATATGTGACTTATTGGTGAAGAAAAATTTGAGGTTTGATGGTTGTGTAAGGAGTTTCGAAGAGATGAAGGATTTTTCAGTTTTTGTGAATCCTGGTTTCTTGGAGGGTTTTGGCTTGTGTGTGTCTATGTTTCAAGTCCTTGAGGTCCACATAACATGTTCTGATTGGCCAGAGGGTTGGTAATGTCACAGTTTGATTGGTATGGGAAAAGATGCAAAATTCAAGATTTTGTGTACCTTAGGTATGACTCGGGTCAGAGAAGATCTTAGGGCTTGTCTTGCTTCAGCTTGGATCAAGGAAGGCCTTTGGATCAGTTTTTGTGAGCTGGATGGCCTAGATCAAGAGTTTCCAATGTTCTTGCATATTTCCCTCTTTGGAATTTCTTGTGAATCAAGGCAAGGAAACTTATGAATTCTTGGCCAATTTGAAACAAAATGAACCATATGAAGTTGTTATGAAGCTTTGATATCAATTAACAACCAAACCAATCATTAGAAGTTCTTCTTGCAAAAAGTTCCTTTCTTGAAAATTTATGAAAAATGCCTTATGGTAGCTTGTGATTCAAGGCATAAAGCTTTTGTGAATTGGTGCAATTCTGATTTTGGCAAGTTGTAATGATGCATAGAAGTCATTTAGAAGTCACAAAATGGTTTGGTATGAGGTTTTGCAAAAAATCTCTTTTGGCATGAAACATGAAATTAAGTGATTTTTGCCAACTTTGGAAAGCCATAACTTGAGTTCCAAAATGAATTAGATCTTTTTCTTGTACTTTTTGAAAAGGGAAATATCCAATCTACAACTTTAATTACCAAGAATTTTTCATTTGAAGCTTTTTTGGTTGAGAAAGAGGAGGTTGAAAAACTTTCCCAAAATGGAATGTTTACATTACAAGTCATTTTCGTATTTGGCAACTTTTGGTTTAGCCCACTTTTCTTCAAATTTGTGAACTTCAAACCACTTCAATGATCAAATAAAGACCATATGACTTCATTTTGATGAAAAATCCACTTTGGTTCCATGTTGGAGGGCCTCAGATGCCTTGATTTGGCTCTGACTTGCACAAGAAGTTACCCAGTGATCAGATGACTTCCACAATGAATGTTTCCATAAAACTTGGTACACATGATCCTTATAGCATATAGAGACCCATAGAAACAATAATGACCAAAAAAATTGGAGTTATGGCCTCTGAAACCAAAACCCTAATTTTAGGTCATCTGTGTAGTTAAACCTGGCTCTGCTTCGATGCCTTGCCAGTTCTTGTGATTTTGCTGACTTACTTGATCTTGGGAGGATAAAATATGATGCTTGAACATACATGGACCCTCTTGGAATGGCTCAGATGGCTCATGGATTGCTCAGATCACAAACCCTAGATGCAGATGGCTTTGAACCAATGTAGTGAAGAAAAAATGCAACATGATGTGATATGATTGAACTTATGCAAATGAAAAGATCACAAGCCATGGCGAAACTTAGTGAGGGGAAATTTGGGGTGTTTACAGACGGCAAGGTCTGGATGTGCATTGACTACCTAGATTTGAATAGAGCGAGCCCAAAAGATGACTTTCCATTACCACACATTAATGTGTTGGTAGATAATACTGCTCAATTCTCGGTATTTTCCTTCATGGATGGCTTCTCCGGATATAATCAGATTAAGATGGCACCGGAAGACATGGGGAAAAAACGTTCATTACCCCGTGGGGTACATTCTGCTATAAGTTCATGCCCTTTGGTTTGAAGAACGCCGGGGCAACTTATCAGCGGGCTATGGTCACATTGTTCCACAACATGATACACAAGGAGATAGAGTGTTATGTGGACGATATGATTGCTAAGTCCCGAAACAAAGAAGAGCATCTGGTCAATCTCAAGAAGTTGTTTGATAGACTGATAAAATACAAGCTGAGGTTGAACCCAAACAAGTGCACTTTCGGAGTGCGTTCCGGGAAATTGTTGGGTTTCATTGTTAGTCAGAAAGGAATTGAGGTAGATCCTGCAAAGGTAAAAGCAATACAAGATATTCCTGTACCGAGAACAGAAAAAGAAGTGTGCGGGTTTTTAGGGAGGTTGAACTACATTTCACGGTTCATATCTCATCTAACTGCCACGTGTGAACCAATATTTAAATTGTTAAGAAAAGAGCAAACGGTCAGGTGGAATGAAGACTGCCAAAGAGCTTTCGACAAGATAAAAGAATATTTGCAGGAGCCTCCAATTCTAATGCCTCCAGTTGAAGGAAGACCTTTAATCATGTACTTAACTGTGCTAGAAGGGTCAATGGGGTGTGTTCTAGGGCAACATGATGAGTCTGGTCGAAAAGAGTACGCTATTTATTACCTTAGCAAAATGTTTACCGACTGTGAATCCCGTTACTCACTGCTCGAGAAAACTTGCTGCGCTTTGGTATGGGCTGCTCGTTGGCTGAGACAGTACATGTTGACTCATACCACACTGCTAATCTCAAAAATGGATCCTGTCAAGTACATCTTTGAGAAACCAGCGTTAACCGGAAGGGTTGCTAGGTGGCAGATGATTTTAACAGAATATGACATACAGTATACTTCTCTGAAAGCCATCAAGGGAAGTGTATTGTCAAATTACCTTGCACAAAAACCTCTTGAAGATGATTATCAGCCAATGAAGTTTGATTTCCCTGATGAGGACATCATGTACCTCAAAGCAAACGATTGCGAGGAACCATGTCCGGAGGAGGGGCCAGACCCTGAATCCAAATGGAAGTTGATGTTTGATGGGGAAGTCAATATCAATGGACGTGGAGTTGGTGCTATTCTTATAACTCTTGAAGGTGTTCACTTTCCCTTCGCTGCCAGAATTACTTTTGGCTGCACCAACAATGAAGCGGAATACGAGGCATGCATAATTGGAATAGAGGAGGCTATTAATCTTCAGATTAAGACCCTCGATATATTCGGAGATTCAGCCCTCGTCATTAACCAGGTTACCGATAAGTGGTATACGCATCAAGAGCATCTAATTACTTACAGGGATTATGCCAGAAAACTGTTGACGTTCTTCATGACAGTTAAGCTTCAGTACATACCACGTGATGAAAATCAATTTGCCGACGCATTGGCCACTCTTTCTTCGTCTATCAAAGTCTTATGTTGGAACTATGTGCACATAATTGACATTTCCAGGCTCGATGCTCTAGCTCATGCCTTCTCTGTAGACGCCGTGTCTGACGAGAAACCTTGGTACTTTGATATCAAGCTATTCTTGGAAAAGAAAGAATACCCAGCTGGGGCATCTTCCAATGACAAGAAGACCTTAAGGCGACTTGCTGCTAGCTTCTTCTTGAATACAGACAGAGTTTTGTACAAGAGAAACTTTGACATGGTCTTGCTCAGATGCATGGATAGACACGAAGCAAGCATGTTAATGCAGGAAGTCCACGAGGGATCTTTCGGTACCCATGAAGGAGGGCATGCTATGGCAAAGAAATTGATGAGATCGGGGTATTACTGGATGGCGATGGATGCAGACTGTTGTTCATTCGCTCGTAAGTGCCACAAGTGCCAGATTTATGCAGACAAAGGGCATGTTCCTCCAAGCCCGCTCAATGTCATGTCATCTCCTTGGCCCTTTTCTATGTGGGGCATTGACTTGATCGGAAAGATATAGCCTACTGCTTCAGATGGTCATCGCTTCATCCTGGTTGCGATCCATTACTTCACTAAGTGGGTTAAAGCAGCGTCTTATGCCAATGTCACTCGTCAAGTGGTAGCAAGATTTTTGAAGAGGTACATCATTTGCAGATATGGAGTGCCCGAAAGGATCATTAATGACAATGGTTCTAATCTCAACAAGATGATGGAAGAATTGTGTCGGGACTTCAAGATTCAGCATCACAATTCTTCTCCTTAACGACCAAAGATGAATGGTGCGGTAGAGGCAGCAAACAATAATATCAAGAAGATTGTGAAAAAGATGGTTGTCACTTATAAATATTGGCATGAGATGTTACCATTTGCGTTGCATGGGTACCGAACGTCAGTCAGGACGTCAACTGGGGCAACTCCCTTCTCTCTGGTATATGGCATGGAGGCAGTCTTGCCTGTTGAAGTAGAGATTCCTTCATTACGTGTGATGATGGATGTGAGGCTTGATGAGGCTGAATGGGTGCGTGCTCGATACAATCAGCTATGTCTAATTGAGGAAAAGAGATTAGCGGCTATCTGTCATGGTCAGCTTTATCAGAGGAGAATGAAGCGAGCATTCGACCAACGAGTACGTACTCGGGAGTATCAAGTTGAAGAGCTTGTGCCCAAGAGGATTGTTCCTCCAGGTTCAGATCACAGGGGCAAGTGGACACCAAACTACGAAGGACCATTCATAGTGAAGAAAGTTTTCTCGGGCGGAGCACTGATGCTCACCATTATGGATGGAGATGACTTCCAGTCCCCTGTTAACTCGGACGCAGTTAAAAAATACTTTGCATAAAGAGACCCGCTAGACACAAAAATAGAATTAAAGTCCAGGCAAAAAAGGGCATCCCGGCGAGCTAAAAACAGAATAAAAAGCTCGGGCAAAAGTTAGGGAAAATAAATAAATAAAATGTTCACCCGCTGAGTTGAAAAGCCACATCAGACAACTCAGGCAAAAAAGGGTAACCCGGTGGATTGAAAACCCGAAAGGGCGATCCACGCAAAACAAGGGAATAAGCGAACAACTGCGATTCGAGTAATCTGAACCAAATCATTGTTTCTTACAACTTGACAATATCAGAAGGATAGGAATCAGTCCCCTCATCTTCTCAGAAAGCAAAGGCAAGAATGGAGAGTTTTGAAGACATGTTGGTCATAGAAGAAATGGAACTCATTGGGATGTCGTGCCCATTGCCATTAGGATAGTTTATTTTCTCAATTTTAGGGTGGCTACCTCTTTCCAGGTGGTTGCTTACTGATGTAAATCTTTTCCTATTCAGAGGCCTTTCAATAAAAAGAATATTCAGTCAAAAAGTTGTGTTGTGTTTATTTTTGTTTGCAAAATGTCCTGAATTTTTGGCAAAAATAGCATTGCATTTAAAACATGGTGATAATTTGAAAGAAAATGACATTGCAGGGAAACATTTGAAACCCTCTTTTAGTGTCGGGAGACGATGGATGAACAGATCATACCATGCAAGTCCCCGGGGCACATGTATGTTTTCTGTTGTTGCAGGTTGCAGGATGGCGTCACATTCTCCCAAGTAGAATTTTTTCCCCAGCTAAGCCTTGGCAGGTAGTCCAAACAGTTTATCTTCCCCAGTGGAGTATACCCAGCAAGCAGTGGGAGGCCCATTCCCCACAGAGTTTATCTGTCAAGACTCTTTTCACCAACAGTGGACATTTGAGGACTCCCAGCCATCGGGAAACGTTCTCCAGCACTCGTCTATGTTCCTACTTTATTGTTGCTCGTCTGCGTTTCTCAACACTCGTCTGTATTATCCCTTTGGTATTGCTTGTTTGCTTTCCCCAACAATGGTCCATGATTTCTTTGCTATTACTCGTCTGCAATTTCCAACACTCGTCTGTGTTTGATATTCGTTGTTGCTCGTCTGCAATTTCCATCACTCGTCTGTGTTTTGAGACGTAATATTTGTGGTTGCTCGTCTGCACTTCCCAACACTCGTCTGTGTTTGATATCTAGTATCTATTTCTCGTCTGCATTCCCTGGCACTCGTCTGTGTATTATCTATTTGAAGCTTGTCTGCTTTGTTTGGATACTCATCTGTATCATCCCTAACACTCGTCTGTGTTAGCTTATACTTGTATGTGTGGATTTTGCTGATTATCTTGGTACTCGTCTGTATTGCTACTCCAAATGATCGTCTGTGTTTCAATTTCTGGTATTTGTCTATGCCAGTGGTTGATATTCGTCTGTATCATCGCCTGAAGTGCTCGTTTGTGTTTCTCAGATTATCGTCTGATACTCGTCTGTATCATGGACTTGTGGCACTCGTCTATGTTATCTTGATGATCATCCAATACTCGTCTGTATTGAAGAGGTTTAAAATCCTGACTGTGGGAATGAATGTCAAAATGGTTACCGGTCCTGGCGTAACAGGTTTATCCGAAGGAGGCTCGTCCGTCTCAGGCACCAATTATTAATATTCCACCTGGCGTAACAGGTTTGCTCAAAGAAGACTCGTCTGTCTTATACCATATATCAACGGATAATATATGAAGAAGGTTTGTCTACCTTGATTATGCATGTCTATCCCACAGACTTAAGTGCGTTACCGGTCCTAGCATAACAGGTATATCCGAAGAAGATTCGTCTGTCTCAAGTCATATGTTTTGCAAAGTGTGAGGACTCGTATGTCCAGTTCCTGGCGTAATAGGATTGTTCGAAGAAGACTCGTTTGTCAAAATATTTTGATTCCAGATAATAGTTTCAATTACCAAAACGTCATTTGGTTGGGTTTATTTCCCAGTTTTTGCATTCTTGTCAGAGTGCAAATTTCAGGTCTTCTTGGTATTCAACCACAGTTTATCTTAAACGGTCGATAGCCCGTGCTACCGCCCTTTTCAGATTAACAGTTGTTTAAATAGGGGCAGCTGTAACACCCCAAATTTTCCCTCTTCATTTTAAGCATCATATCACATCATATTCATCATGAACATATCATATACTTAGCATTCTAGCATGGAAAGATGAGGCATAACATTTCACATGACCTAGCATTAGGCATATGATCATCTGGGGAGGTTCTTGAAGCATCACAAGCCATGACAAGGGGCCCAATGGTTTTGTACATGTCCTATGAGGGCTCTACATTGCATTTACAAGCTCAAGTTCATTTGCAAAAGCTCAGAAGGTTGGGAGATCATCAGGGAATCCAGGCTAGGTAAAGCTCCTACACAATGGTCCCAAATTAGGGTTTGAGTTTCAAGCATGAAAACCTCAAAACTTTGGCCATTGCATTTGGGCAAAGTCTTTTACATGTTAAGAGGATCCTAGGTACCAAATTAGGTGAGAAAATTCTTTGTGGAAGTCAAGTATTTCTTCAGTTGCTTGCAAATGAAGAAACTGGTCAACTGTGCCTTAGAAAAGTTAACTGTGAGATTTCAAGGGGTCTAACGCCATTTTTCTATCCAAGGGATGTTCTTATAATGTTATAAGAGATTTGGAAAGTTCAAAGATTAATAATATTGAGGTTTTGAGGTGTTTTGCAAAATTGGTGCAAAGTTGGTTATGGAAAATACCATTTTTGGCAAGTTTTTGCCCTAAAATTCAAGTAAGCATAACTTAATGAAAAATTCTTCAAATGGACCAAAGTCAAACATGAAAGTTGGAGATTAAGACCTCCCATTTTCAAAAATTACAAGTACTTTTTCATAGCCTTTATGGTTTAGAAGGGCAAAAGTTGGTTTTTCATTTATGCACCAAAGCCAAAAGTCTAGAATATTAATTTTGGGTGTTGGTATGAACCAAATAATGTTCCAATGTTAAAATGCAATGAAAATGGCTCACTTTGCTCAAAGAAATACATCAAATTCGTGCACAATGAGAATTTCATTTCAAAAGTGCAAAAAGTGCATGAACATGAAAAGAGTGTGACACTCTCATCCAATGGCCAGGATTCTTTTGGTTTGAGATCAAGGGTGGGATCGTGAGTGCACATGGGCAAGAGGAAAGGCAATGCAGGAGGATTTCATGAGATCACACAAAACTTGCAAAATTTGCAAAATCACTCACACTCTCTCTTCTCACGTGCAAATCCTCCCATTCTCTCAGCATTTTCTCATGACATGATATAAAAGCAAATTAGGGTTTTAGAGGATCCATATCTCACTCAATTCTCAGCTTCCAAGTTTTTGCACAATTTGCATTTTCATTCGAATCTCTTCACACACTTTCTCTCTTCAAAAACAAATAACAGATCCTTCATCCTTGAGAGCTCAGGATCACAAATCTCTCCATTGTGCAAGCTTATTCTCAAGATCAAGTACCTTGCCATTTCAGGGCAGTTGGCTGCAAATTCTCAGATCCAACAAGATTCAAGACTCTAGTTGCATTTATTTTGCAACTAGAGTGCATTTGTAGTGGATTGGCTTCATTATCTTGGCTTCTAACAAGCTTTTTTAAGAACTGCAAGTTCAGGTGAGTTCCAAATATTCAGATCTAAAAATGAAAATAGTTGTGTGCATTATAATCCTCTTGTTATGTTGATCATTCTACTGGTTTTAGATTCAAAATTGGTGCACTATTGAGGATGTTATGTGAATTTGAATTTTCATGGTAAGAACTGTTTGTGTTCGATCCATAAGATCCTTTGATCCATTGAAATTTTCATTGTCATTTTTGAACTCAGGGTAGTGTGATTACTTGATCTAGAGCTTGTTGTGTTTTTTTATTAAGTTGTGTTCATGTCTTGCGTTTTCCGGTGCCGGAGCCCTAGCTTCGGTCACCGGATTCTGGAAAGTGTAATTAGGGTTTCTCAAGGTTGAAGTTGGTCTCTCCACCATCAGATCTTTCATCTGGACGCGTGATATGGTGCCACCTCATAAATGAGGCCTCCTCCCAATCATGTGCCTTGGCTTTTATAATTTCATTCTGAATAATCATTTTGTTTCGCATACCATGGTAACTCATATGCTCCCTCAGCTATGAACCAACCAAACTGCCACATCAATTAATGTGGGCCTTCCAGGATGCGTCAATCCAATCCATTGGCTATTGTTTTTCCTTATTTTCCTCTGAATTTCCACCCAGTATATTGTGTTCTGGCGCAGATTGGGTGGGCTTACCACCACTATTCGCACCCCCCTTGTCTTTGGCCCAATTATTCTCAACTGGATTCCTTTCTATTCGCACCCCAGTCCTCTTATTTCATTTTTATTTCTCTTCTTTTATTTCATTTTCATATTATTTTGGTTTTCAATTTTTAAAAATACTTCTAAGTCTTAAAAAATTCTGAATTAATTCATGGATGTCCATTGGAGTTTTCTTTAATTTTCCATTTTTTTCCATTTATTTTTAATAGCCACGTGGATATTAATTTCCTCTTGTAATTAATTCATTTTAAGTCTTTTCCAAGCATGTTGTCTTGTCCAATTTCCATAGTGATCATCATTTTGAATTTCTTGTTGGTTCTTTTTGCTCTGGATTCATAAGAAGATGTACCTCATGTGTGATTTTTGCCCTGATTTTTAGAAATTTGATCATTTGGTTTTGGTCATTGACTTGTCATTGAAGTTTCTTAACCCTAGTTCATGTTTAAGCCTTCTTTTGACTTGCATAGCTTCTGAATTTCTTCCTATCCTTTTGGCATGTTGTTATATCATGGTTGAAGGTCTCTTATCCAAGGTTGTGGAATTTTTGGGTGCATTGTTGACTTGATTTGAATTTTGGTTCTTAACTTGTCCTATTTTGCTTCTTTTTGATCATAAGTTCTCTCATTGGCTTAGAAGGGAACTTGTGCCAACTTCTTCATCTTATTTGAGGTCTCTTTAGGGTTTTGATACCTTTTTGATCTTGGTTTAGGGTTTGTGTCTTAGAAATTTTGTGATTTGCTTACCTTTTAAGTTCTTTCTTTCTTATGTGCATTCACCTCACTTCTTTGCTTCTTCCTTTCCCATAATGTGATTGTTTGGCCTTGTGCTTCTCTTCTCTTCATCTTTCTTGCTTCTTAAGCATTTCTTTAACTTGATTTGGTTCTGGTCTTGTGCCTTGGGTTCATTTTTTGTGCATTTTTGCTTTGCATCTTCTTAAGTTTTCTTTGTCTTGCCATGTGTTTCATATTAACTTGTATGCTTCTTTCCTCATTCTTGTGACTTGCATTTGCATTGAGCATTTGTATGTATGACTTCACTTGTGTTTGTATGATGTTGGCATGTCATTTTGTTCATTTTGTTTTGCTTGTATGCTTATGTCACTAACCATTTCAGGGGCTATGGTAAGTGAGAGGTGTGGAGGTGATTCCCACATCTCCAAATCTCATCTCTTCTCTTATTATTCTTACTTGTACTAACCCTTTGATTGTTGGGCTTAGGCCTTACTTCCCTCCTCTCTTCTTCTTTCTTTTTCTTCTCTTCTTCTTTCTTTCTTCTTTAGGATAGTAAACCACACTAACCTAGGATATCCATGCATGACAACACTTAGGATTCATTAGTCCCCCATTAGACTTTTTCCTTTGTGATCCTTTTGGTTTCTTTTCTCTTCTCATCTCAAAACTCTAAAGAAGACACTTAATAAAGTTTGAAGTGATACCTTGAGTAATAGCCTTATCCCATGAGATACTTGTAGTTTTCCCATCCTGGGATAGTACAAGCTTATCTTGTGATGCACAAGTCTGATAAAGGTATCATCTTCACAAAGAAAATCATAAAAAACACTTCTTCATTGTTAATACCAAAAACACTTAATAAGTTAATGAGTTAGTGAGCTTAGGCCCTAATCTCTGGGTTCATGTTTTGGGGATCTTCTCCGTACTTGAGTGTGCTTGTTCTATTATTCCATCTTGGAATGTAGTGACAAGTGCACATTCCATGGAAAAGAGCTTGAGTTCACTTTCTTGTGACACACTCATAAAAAGCTTCATAAAAAACAAAAACAAACAATAAGCGTCTTTCCTTCGGGAATTCTTTTCTCATCTCATTCGCTCCGTACGCGAACTTGCTCCTACTTGTCATTTTGCAAGACGGTTACGCACTCGTCGTCCGAGTCTGCAACACCTGAGCATTGACATAGGCAGTTCAAGCCTTAATTCACAAGCAATTTCTTTTCTACCCCTAGTTAGGGGAACTACTACGTCTCTGATCCTCATTGTCCTGATGAGGTACGTAGGCAGCGGGGTAGGGCTCGTTCGAGCACAATCTTTATTTTCCCTACATTTGTTCCTTTTCATTTCTTATTCAATTCCTTTCTTATATTTCTTTTCCAATTCATTTCCTTTGTTTTTTTGCAGCAGCTTTCATCCCCTCACCCTTTGAAACATTTTCTTTGCAAGCGTGGATCCCGTCGGGTACAGCGGACGATCTGGGGTGCTAATACCTTCCCAGGTCGTAACCGACTTCCGAGCTCAGTCTCTTTGGTTCGGAGGACCCGTGTCCTTCCTTTTCTTTTCTTCTGGTTTGTGCAACATTACCATTCTCGTTCCTTCGGGATAAAAATGCCTGGCTGGAGACTCTATTCTTTTCCGCGCCACTTTCGCGTTTGTACCAGGATGGAAATCCGGGGAGCGACAATATTCACAAAATAAGCGTAGCATTCCGTCTAATACGGAGCATTACGGAAAAAATTAAACATTTGCATGGTCACAAGCCAGGTTCAAGCCAGTCACCTGCAAATACCATCAGTATCTCGTCAGCAATGAATATAAAAACTCACATCCCCTACAAATAAGAGCCAAAGTGTCCCCTTTGCACTCTCCAACACAAATGCCTGTTCATATATACCCTTCTCGACACTCGTCCGTGTCATATTATTCCCCTGCAGATATAAGCCAAAGCATCCCCTTTGCACTCTCGAATACAGACACCTATACATGCTCTTTTGACACTCGTCCGTGTCATAATCCCCCAACATGATTGCCAAAACACTTGTTGTGAACCAAACACTTGTTTATAACACACTCTTTTCGGCACCCATCCGTGTCATCCTATCCCCACGGGTCGCCAGAACACCTTTTTTCATTCTTACATACAAATATTTGTTCATAACTTATACATTTTCTCTTTTGACATTCGTCCATGTCATACGTTCCCCAACAAGTTGAACACTCGTCCGTGTCTTGCTCGTACTTCAATCAACAAAACAATCTACACTCATACTTACACAAAAGTCTTTGATACTCGTCCGTATCTTTGTTTATATATCACTCCCCAACAGATTCGACACCCGTCCGTGTTCTTTGTTAACCAGTTGGTACTCGTCCGTATCATCATCTCCGAACACGCGTCAGCGTTTGTTTCTACCGATACTCGTCTGTATCATGGTCCTAGGGATGCTCGTCCGCATCCTTAATCTATACACAGCGTCAAACACTTATACCTTGTGTTCTTGAGCGTAAGCACTCGTCCGTGTTTACCTTTCTCCAGTAAGTCACCAACAAAACAACTCTCTTCTATCCGACATTCGTCCTATGTCGTGATACTTTCGGCAGCCGTCCCCTGCCAGGTGATTATCCTTCACCTTTGGACAGTCGTCTCTCATCCTTTCCCCAACGGAGTCTCCATTAGTGGAACACTTTTCCTATCTAACATTCGTCCTATGTCGTGATAAAGAGCAGCCGTCCCCTGCTAAGTGATTGTCCTTCACCTTTTGATGATCTTCCTTCATCATTTTATCTGATGGCCGTCCCCATCGTTGATCTTGTTATCCGACATTCGTCCTATGTCGTGATAAACCCCGAGAGCAGCCGTACCCTGCTAGGTGATCGTCCTTCACCTTTTGATGATCGTCCTTCATCATGCTTATCCGATGGTCGTCCCCATCGTCAACCTTTTCTATCCGACATTCATCCTATGTCATGATAAAGAGCAGCCATCCTCTGCTAGGTGATCGTCCTTCACCTTTGATGACCGTCCCTCACCATTATTTCATTTATTCTTTAAACCGATGGCCATCCCCGTCGTTGTTTACCTTTACTTTGCAAACTTGATGGCCGTCCCCACCATTGCCTTACTCCAATCCCCAGAGAATCTTGTTTCTTTACCCGATGGCCGTCCCCTTCGTGGTCTCTTTGTTTCCCCAGCTTGTCGGTCGTTCCCGTCATTGCTTAGCCTACCATTTTTCCCCAGCAGTCGTCCTCTGCTCGATGGTAGTCTTCCATCGCCTTCATTTGATAATCATACTATACTACCTTTTACAATTTATATCCCTTTTCTTCTTCTATCCAACGAGTACAAATTTTGGACTGTCTTTGGTATTCAACCACAAGTTATCTTGCTTGTCTGTTAAGCCAGGCGCTTACATCCTGCACAACTAACTCATGCTTGAATAGGGGCAGATGTAAACACCCCAAATTTTCCCTCACTAATTTCACACCATGGCTTGTGATCTTTCATGTTTGCATTAACATAAGCATACCACCTCATATTGCATATTTGCTTCACTGCATAGTTCAATTTCATCTGCATCTAGGGTTTGTGATCTGAGCAATCCAAGAATCCATCTGAGCTATCTCAAAGGCCTTAAAGCTTTCCAAGAGGGTCCATGTGTGTTATACCATCATATTATGTCCCTCAAAGTTCATGGAAGTCAAGAGATCACAAGAACTGGCAAAACATGGAAGCATAGCTAGGGTTTTCACTACAGAGATGACCAAAATTAGGGTTTTGGTTTCAGAGGCCTCAACTCAAAATTTTTGGGCCATTCTTGTTTCTAATGTTCTTAAGATGTTATAAGGATCATGTGTACCAAGTTTGATGAAGAAATTAATTCTGGAAGTCATATGTTCACTGGGTAATTTCTTGAGCAAGTTAAGTCAAAATCAGGGCATCTGAGGCCCCCAACAATGGAACCAAAGGGTTATTTTCATCAAATTGTAGTTATATTATCTTTATTTGATCTTAGAAGTGGTTGTAAGTTCACAATATTGAAGAATTTTGAGCCATTTGAAAACTTGCAAAAATGGAAATGACTTGTAATGGAAACTTTCCATTTTGGGGAAGTTTTTCAACCTCCTCTTTCTTGATAAAAAATGCTTCAAATGGAAAATTCTTGGCAAAAATCCTATAATTTTCAAGAATGAACCAAAGAGGGATTTTTGCAAAACCACTTGCCAATGCCTCAAATGATTTCAAATGTGTACAAACACTTCATAACATGATTAAACAACATCAAAGACTCAGAATTGGCCCAAGAATTAGGTCATTTCATGCCTTGAAACACAAGAAACATCAAAGAGGGAAAATATGCAAAATCCTTGTAAACCCTAGCATCAAGTGTTCCAGCTGCAATCTTTCAATCCAAGGGCTCTCCATGAACTCAGCTGAGGCCAGACATGCCCAAATACAGCTCTGACTCGTGCCCATGCTTGAGGTACAACCAATGTTGACTTTTTGCATTTTACACCATACCAATCAAACGGAGCCACACACACTCCTCTGACCAATCACACTTGCTTATTCTAACCCTAAGGAACACAAATAACAGAACACACAAGCCTGAAACTCTCCATAGCTCAATTACACAAAATCCCCTCAAAACTTCATCTCTTCGAATCTCTCAACTCAGCCAACCAAAATCCAAAATTCTTTCACCAATCATCTCCATATAACCCCAGGATCATTTCCACCCCTCACATTGGCCTGAAACACCCTCTAACCAAAACACGATTTCAGCTTCCTCTGAACTGAAACTCATAAAACAGCCTACATAAACTTGTTTCAAGCTTTCCAGAAGCACCAAGGAGTTCATTGGAGTGAAAAAGCACTAAAGAGGTGGCCAGAAAGCTCCAAAGTGTAAAGCTTCAACTCAAGTATACCTCAAGAACATTTTTTCCAGAAATGTTTTTTTAAGTTCTTAGATGAATCTTCATGATGTGTTAATGATCCTTGTAAACACCCCAAATTTTCCCTCACCCATTCACACCATGGCTTGTGATCTCTTCATATGCATGAGTTCAATCATGGCATCTCATATTGCATATTTGCTTCACTGCATTGGTTCAAAGTCATCTGCATCTAGGGTTTGTGATCTGAGCAATCCAAGAGCCACTTGAGCCACTCCAAAGGTAATCAATCACTTAAAAGGGGTCCATGTATGTTCAAGCATCATATTGTATCCTCACAAAGTCAAGAAAGTCAAAGAATCACAAGAACTGAGAAAGGCATGGAAGCAGAGCCAGGTTTAACTGCACAGTTGACCTAGAATTAGGGTTTTGGTTTCAAAGGCCATAACTCCAAATTTTTTAGTCATTCTTGTTTCTATTGGTCTCTATATGGTATAGGGATCATGCATATCAATTTTCATGAAGAAATTCCATGGGGAAGGCATCCAATCAGGAGTTGACTTCTTGAGCAAGTCAGTGTAAAATCAGGGCATCTGAGGCCCCCAATGACCCAACCAAGGGGTGTTCTTCATCATTTTGAATGTGTATGATCTTTATTTGATCATAGAAGATGGTAGAAGTTCACAAAATTAAAGAATTTCAAGCCATTTGCAAAGTTGACTTTTTGGGAAAATGACTTGTAATGGAAACTTGCCATTTTGGGAAACTTTTTCAACCCTTGCTTTTTGATTCAAAAATGCTTCAAATGGGAAAACTTTGGTCATGAAATTTGTAGAATGGATCATTCCCTTTTCAAAAAGTACATGAACTCATTCTAATTCATTTTGGATCAAAAGTTATGGCTTGTCAAAGTTGGGAAAAATCACATAATTTCAAGTTTTGTACCAAAGAGGCATTTTGCAAAATGTTGTGATCAAGCATTCTAAAGACTTTAAATGTGCACAAACGCATTACAACATACTCACATGACCTCTAAAGATCAGAATTGGCCCAAGAATATTGCATTTTGGTGCCTTGAACTTCATGAATTTCCAAAAGGGCCAAAGATGTACCAACTTGCAAAAACTCATGAAGCCATGCCTCCACTTGTTACAGCTCATAGAATCTGATCCACATGAACTCCTTGATCTCTGCTGAGCCCAACCATGCCCCTATCACAACCTCACACTTGCCCATACCTCAAGTACAAGTCAAGTTGACATTTTGGCAACTTGCCCATACCAATCCCACAGTGCCACACCAACTATTCTGCCCAATCCAGACTTTACAAACACACTTCAAGCAAGCCATTTCATCACACAACTCATCCTGATCTCCCCCACAAGCCAGCATACACAAAAATCCTCCCCTTTGCATTTTCTATCGAATCTCTCAACTCAGCCACAAAAACTTTAAATTTCTTTCACTAATCAACTCACCATGATCCACTGATCATTTACCACCCCTCACTTGTCCCTGAAACCACCACAATCAAAAACACGATTTCAACACTCCCTTGACCTGAGCTTCTGCCAACTTTCTCTGGAGGCCATATAAACTCTAGCTAAGTGTCAAAAACTTCCAAGGAGGATCATTGGGACTTGTTTGAGCCAAAGAAGCAGCCAGAAAGCTCCTGGATTGAAAGCTCAACCTCAAGTAACATGATGACCAAATTTTCCAGAACCTTGTTTTTTTGTTAGAATGTTTTTCTACATGTTTCCCTGATCATGGGGATCTATTTATTTTTGAAAATGAGCCAGAAACAAGCATGTTGTGATGTTCTGAAAGTTTGCCCGTGAAAATGTTTTTGCTTGTTTCCTTTCATTCATGGAAAATAAATGTTGTTTGTGTTAGGGTTTATGTTTAGTGATGTTCATAGTTTGATTCTGGAGAGTTTTGTGAGGTTTTGATGCGTTTTGAGAGAGATTGAGATTTTGGCTGGCCGGAGAAGATGACCGGAACACTGTTCCGGTCATCTGAAAGTCATTAGGGTTTTGGATTAGGGCTTAATCATAATTAGGCCAGTTTGAATGTGAGTCGTCCATTAGCGCGCCAGGTCAATTCCCTCCCCTGTGAGTTTGAATCTCAGCCATCAGATTGGCTGACTTTCTCATTTTTCATTTAAATTCATTTTAAATTCATTTGTTTTATATTTATTTTGTACGAATTATTAAAAATAGTAAAAACCATTAAAAAATTCTGAAATTTTTTGTCATAGGTTTAATTAATTTTCAGAACACAAAAATATTTTTATTTTTATTTTTTGCATTAAAAATTATTTTTAAATAATTTAAATGTTTATTTTTAATTAGTTAATGAAAATTAATTAATTAAAAATACATTTAGGTATTTAAAAATCACAAAAAAATTCACATAGCATTTAAAAACATTTAGAAACATTGTCCAACTCTCAAACCAAATTTCTTTTCTGATCTTGGTGCCTTTTGATCATTTTCTTTGGATTTAATTTCATTTCAAGGCAATATTTTGTTTCAAACTTCAAAAATTTATTTCTGCCTAACCATTGAGAGTTGGATGATGATTCTTTTTGCATTGCATCTTGTATAGCATGTAGTTTATAGGATAAAATTGGTTTGAATTTACCTTGCCTTTTCAATTTGTTTTGCATTTTTCTTGGCAAAGTACCCCAAAACCCTAGCAATCTAAGGAAATTCATAACTCTCACTAGGTTAAGAGGTGGATCCCCTCCTTTGGGTAGTGAGTTTGTATAGGTTTAGGGTTCCTTTGATTGCATTTTCAAATTTTTATCATGTCACTTGCTTCTGATTTTGAATTTTGCTTTGAGTGTTGATCATACACCCTAATTTATGCCTTCCTTTGCATCCATCTTCCATTTGCTTGCATACCATGAGTTTCCATGACATTTTGTGCATCCATTTGATTCATAATACATCTTAGGACATATTAGAATAATGTTTGATCATTGCATCTTTCATTTGCCATGTTATTTGTCCATTGCATTCCATAACTTTTCATGAACTTCCATGGTTCAAAGCATGCCTCATTTGCATCTTTATGTTTGTATGATCATTCTCATGCCTTGCCTCATGTTTGTATCATCTCTTAGCATCATTAACATCATGTTTATGCTCCTGGTTTTGGTTTGCATCATCACATTTCATCTCATTTGCATTGCATTTCATTTCTTTTGCTAACTTTTCAGGTGGTAAGTTGTTTTGAGAAGTGGATTTGCCTTCACTTCTCACAATCTCTTTTCATCTCTCTTATGCATCATTGCTGCATTTTAACTTGTGCTTTGGATTGAGCTTGCTCATTCTTGCTCATCTTACTTTATTTCTTCAAGCTACTTGTCTTCTTGAGTGAAGCAAGTTGTCTTTTTTCTCTCTGCTCCTTCCTCCTTTCATTTTGCTTCTCCTTGGTGGCTTCCTTGAAGATTTCTCCTCTTAAGCCTCACAAACCCTAGGATATCCAAGCATGATAACAATTAGGGTTTGATTAGTCCCCCATTTAGTTTTATCTTTGTGTCATCTTTGAGTCTCCTCTTCTCACCTCATAATCAAGGACTAAACCCTAAAGGCTTTAAGGCTTTGTGATTAAGCTTATGCCTGCATCCTTCTATTAGGAAGGAGTGTATAACTTTAATCCTAAGTGTTAAACCCTTAATGTGTTTAAATCCTTTAATCAATTCACCTAATAATCATCAAGACATCAAGCTTGTAACTTGGGCCTTGCATTAGGGTTCTAATTCTTCCTTAATTGGTTAAGAAGGACTAACCCTAGTGTTAATGGACAAGTCCCCCTCAAGTTGTCTTACAAACCATAACAATCACTTCTTCATCATATCATTAACTAAAATCCACTTAATAAAGGGTTTTGTTTTGTCATGAGGTTAATCTCTAATCATGGATTAAGTTGAGGAGCCTTCCTCAGCTTAAATATGCTCATCTATTATCCTTCTATTAGGATGGTGTAATGAGTCTGTTTAATCCCTGATTATGGCTTAATCTCATTACTTAACACTAAACAAAAACAACAAAAACATCTAAATAATTGCAAGTAGGTTAATGATCTTAATCCTACATCATGGAGATTAAGTGTGAGATGCTGACTTCACACTTAAGGTATTCTCATTACCCTAATCAGAGGGAAGATGTGATGAGTTTACCAACCCATTGGTTTAGGCATAAACTCATTAACTTATGACAAACTTTCAAAAGCAATAAAAGACTGAAAACACAACAAACAAACAATAATCGTCTCCTCCGGGATTCTTTTCTCATCTCATTCATTCACAAACGAGAACTTGCTTCTTCCGTCTAATGCAAGACAGTTTGCACCTGAGCCAGACAGGTCATACACTTGAGCATAGACAAGTGAGCAGTTCATAAGTTAATTTACCTTTCAGTCTCTTTGGGTCGAACTACGGTGTTCTGACTTCCTCATTGCACGAGAGGATACGTAGGCATAACTTAACAGTTATCGAACAAAAGTCTTTGTATATTCCCCCTCCTTCCAGCTTTATTCTTTAAGCCTCATATTCTTGAGCATTTCACTCTTATTCTTACACTGACACTTCATTTATACACTTCACACTTCTTTTGCACTGACACTAGCATTCTTTCCATCTTTGATACACAAATTGCACTGACACCGCCCCCTTTAAACAAAAATCTTTTAAGCGTGGATCCCGTCGAGTACGGCGGACAATCTGGGTGCTAATACCTTCCCAGGTTGTAACCAACCCCCTTTCTCAGTCTCTCTGGTTCGCAACCGTCTTATCCATATCTTTTCTTAGGTTTATGCAACATTACCTTTCCTTCGGGATAAAAATGCCTATCTGGAGACTCTATTCATTCCCTTCTCTCTTTTCTCCGACCGTTCGTGTCTGTACCCCTTCTGACCTGAGGTGTCATTTGGTGGGAGCGACAGCTTGGTGACTCTGCTGGGGACCCTTTATACTGTAACCAGGGCTTCTGGTTCTTTTTGTGGGTTCCTCCTAGCGCTTGTTTGATTTGTGTTTACTGGGGTGTTATGTGCTAATTTTGTTTATATATTTGTTTTATTTACTGCTTTATGTACAGTTATTTATTGCTTTCTTTATAGCTTTATGCATCATACTGTCATACTGTTATCTGGCTGGATCTTGTTTATTGTTTTGATGGGTGGGGTTCATTGAGAGTTTAAGGTCCTATACCTGGGACCTGAGTGACACCTAGGCTAGAGTGGTTCATGTTCTTTCCTATTCCATTTCGGTCTGGTGCGGGAATATGAAACACGGTTCAGATGTGGGTTTCTTCTTGAGAACTCTGTGCTACAGATTTCCTGTAGTGCTAGGGCTATCTGGGAAGCCTGCTAAGTCTGGATGACCTTTATTATTGACCTTCAGAAACTGAGGTGAATTAGAGGAGGATCCTTTATGGTTATTGTAAACACTGTACCTCCGGTTTAGAAGTGTTTACACTTCTCATAACTGATCCAAGTCTAAGGATCCTTGTTCTAGAACACCACCTGTGAGGGGGTTGGGCTGTTTATAGGTTTGCAGGAACCCTTGGCCACATCATATCTTGATACTTATTGTGTTTAAGAATGCTTCACTTTGGACAGTTCTTGTGATTTAACCCTGGACATGTGACTCTTTATTTGAGTCCCCCACCTTGGTTACTGGATTTCTGAACCTCCATCTGGACTTTTTAAACATACATGGACCTTTATATCAAGGCAGTAATCAGATCCAGATTGATCACAAACCCTTGCATATCATTTTCATACTCATCATCATTGGATCATTTAACATTTGTTTATTTGTTTTCAGGGTATCCATATCACATCTGGCTTGGTTTTGACCCCTTCATCTACATAGACCCCTGTTCATCAGCTATCTGCTTCAGCTATCTTCATCAGTTGCCTGCTTTAGCTACTTTTATCACCATCCTCAGCCTATCAGTGGCTCATCTCCAGTATCAGTCTTCATCATCAGCATTTAGCTCTTCATCAGCAGTCATGGCACCCAAGAAGAGCAATATTTCATACCATTTCTTTGAGCCTGTGCTGACTGGCATCAGACAGGTCCAGGCACTTATCACTCCAGACCACATCCCATTATTCAGAGAGCATTATGGAGGCATCCTTGATATGGTTATGGACTTAGACCCCTCTCAGAGGAGTTTGATCCACACTTGCTTACAGTTTTATGACCCTCCTTTGAGATGCTTCACTTTCCAGAACTTTCAGTTGGGACCTCTGCTGGAGGAGTTCTCATCATTGATTGGATTACCTGTCAGGGGTGGTGTCCCCTTCAACCCTGAGATGACTTCTCCCAGCAATGGAGAGTTGGCAAAGGCACTATATTTGGAGCCTATTTTGATTGAGCAGAACATGACAACAAAGGCTGGAATCCCTGGATTGCACTTGGACTTTCTGACTTCTCAGGCTATCCTGAAAGCTTCCTTGGGAGAATGGAAGGCAGTTTGTGCATTGTTAGCCCTCAGTATATATGGGGTTATACTTTTTGCAGATGAGCCCAAGTTTATCAGCAAGAATTCCATTCATCTCTTCCTTCTGAGGAACCCAGTGCCCACCTTGCTGGGAGATTTCTATTATTCCATTCACCAGAGGAATGAGAAGCAAAGAGGGAAGTTGGTGAGATGCTATGCTCCTCTATTTCACACATGGTTGCTCAAACACTTACCCAGGACTGATTCCTTCTTGAACCCTCACCAACAGAAGAATTGGGCTAAGAGACTTGTTGCTCTGACTTCAGATGACATCAGATGGTGCACCCAAAGCACCAAGGGCAGAGACATAATCACTAGCTGTGGGCAGTACCCCAATGTACCTCTAGTAGGAGTGAAGGGTTGCATCAACTACAATCCTTTGCTATTCAAGAGACAATTGGGCTATGCTTTGGATCACCCTCCCAGAGTGCAAGACTTGGCTGAAACCCTGTATTGTGAGATAAAGCCTAATCTAGCTGTCGTCAGACAAGCATCCTGGGCTTGGGACAACATCTAGACCAAAGGGATGGCCATTCTTGAGAGGTGCAATAATGTGGCTTCAGCTCAGTACTATGAATGGTCTCATGCTAGGGCTCAGATTTCTGGGATGCCCTTCACCATTGAGGATGCACCTGGACCATCCGCAGTACCACCTCCAGCCACTGTCAGCCTGGAAGAATTTGAGAAGCTGGAGGAAAGGAATGAGAATCTGTCTCAAGCTCTGAAGAAGACCCTCTGGGATAGGAGTGATGGTCATTTAGACATTGAGAGGTTGGAGAAGCTTAAAGTAGAGCATCTGGCCAAGATTGAGAAAGCAGAAGACTACATCAAGAAATCAAGAGCTGGGGAACAAATATTGAAGAATGCTTGTAAAGAGGCCCAGTTTCAGAAGGCTAAGACTGATCTCTATCTGGAGGAGAGTCAAGCTAGGTGGGTCAGGATCACTGAAGCAAGCACTCAGGAAGATAAAAGAACTCAGGCCCGGATTGAGCAGTTGGAGGCCATTGAAAAGAAGCAACAAGAAGCTTTGCTGGCAGCCCAGAAGGAGATTTCAGAATTGAAGCTCAGGGCTGGTGTGAAGAGGTCAAAGGACCAGGACAGACATAAGAAGCTGACCACTGCCATTGCTACCAGGAACCTCCTCATTAGGACAATTACAGAGCACCCGGTTGGTCCCGTGACTGAGGCACTCCTGAAGGAGGTCAAAGAGGATGAGTTTGGATTGGATGTCTGATTCTTTGTTTGTTGTTATTTCCATTTGATGTACTTTTCCTTTTATTGTATTTTGACCCTTCAGGGGCATATGTTGTAAAAACAGACTATGTATTATCCACCCTTTGTAATATATTTGTTAGTTTGATTCATTAAATCTCTTTCACTCAAGCAACATCAAAACATCTTCCTCAGGGTTTGGAAAGGTCAAAACCAAGAGCCAAGCCGGATACCTTGGAAAATAAATAAGCATACTGCATTGCATACTGACTGTTGTTTTGTTTTGTAGGTTTTGTCATTACTTTATTTTGTTTCTAACTCTGTTGTGGTTCAGGAATTATTGCTCGCCGTCGGGTGTTCCCTCTCAACCGTCCGCACAGGTATCCTACTCGCAACAACCTTCCTGGCATCCAAATGGACCAAGTACAGCAAGATCTGACAGAGGTCAGAACTCAGATGGTTAATGAAAGGCTGGAGATGAGGAACCAAATGACCCAATTCATGGAAGTAATGAATGGCTTGGCTCAAAGTCAAGAAAGGTTGAGGGCATTGGTAGAAAGACAAACCCCGGAAGAACCCCATCTGGGAACTGGAGGAACAAGTAACAATGAAAGGGGACAGCCTCATGTTAATCCACCAGTATATGGGCCTCATCTACATCCGGAAGTCAATATCTCGGGTAATGTGCAAGGAAATACTACTGGAGGAAGGATCTTACAAGAAGACCCCCAAGAAGAGCAGTTTACTGTAATGGGAGCTGGGGATGAAGCATATGATAGGAGGTTTGATGAAATTGCTGAGAAGTTGAGATCTCTGGAGTCTCAAAATTCCCTAGGTTTTGATGTCATGGATATGGGGCTAGTGGATGGGGTAAGGATTCCCCACAAGTTTAAACCCCCGTGCTTCGAGAAGTACAATGGGACTTCCTGTCTGCGAACTCACTTACAGTCCTTCCTGGGAAGACTTAAAGCATGTACTATGGATGAGAAACTGTGGATGTTTTACTTTGAAGACAGTTTGACTGGGGCTTCCAGGGAGTGGTACTCTCACTTGACCAGAGCTACTATCAGGTGCTGGAAGGACCTAGCTGAAGCTTTCATCAGACAGTACCAATACAATCTGGACATGGCTCCTAACAGAACCCTTCTGATGGGAATGTCTCAATCCTCCAGAGAAAGCTTCAGAGAATATGCCCAAAGGTGGAGACAGCTTGTCGCTGCTGTCCAGCCACCCATGTCGGAAAGAGAAATGGCCGACATGTTCATGAATACTCTGCAAGGAACATATATTGATAGGCTAGCTTCCTTTTCTTCCACCAGCTTCGCTGACGTAGTCATAGATGGAGAAAGAATTGAAAGCCTTCTGAAGATGGGTAAGATCTCTGATAATGGTGCAAGTTCGTCGAGTAATCCCAGGAAGCCTTTTGTGGGACCTAGAAGGACCGGTGAGACAAATGCCATTCATGCCAGCAGGGGCAGACCTCAGTATGTCCACAGATCAGTAGCAGCTGTCACTATTCCAGCTCCGATTACTCAGCAACCATCATATCAACCACAACAACAACCACACTACCAACATCAAGTTCAGTATCCGCTACAAAGAGCCTACGACAACAACAACAACAATCAACAGCAAAGACCCTTTCAGCAAAGACCATCACAGGCAAATAGGGTGATTGACCCAATCCCTATGCCTTATGCTGCCTTATTGCCACAACTCCTGAAGCTCAACTTGGTTGAGTTAAGGACATTGGCACCACCAGATCCCTCTAATCTTCCAAGAAATTAGGATGTCAACGCCAGGTGTGCTTTTCATTCCAATGCACCTGGCCACAATACTGAGAAATGTAGGGCTTTACAAATGAAAGTACAAGATCTGGTAGATTCTAAAGCCTTCAACTTTGCACCCCCGCCAAATGTCAACAAGAATCCCATGCCCAATCATGGAGGACCAACAATTAATGCCATTGAGGAAGACAAGCCATCTTTCTTAATCACCAGTGTTGGACAGATTCGAACACCTCTGGTAGAAATTAAAGCTCAGCTCCTAGAGTGCCAGATGTTCCCCGGGTGTGAGCTCGGTTGTGGTTATTGCAACATTTCGGTCAACGGGTGTGATAACTTAAGAAGCGGCATAGATGGTCTTATCAAAAGTGGTATACTTCTGATCACAACAACGGCGCCTACAAATCAAGCAATCCCTTTGACAACAATTCTTGACTCTTCTATAACTGCAATAACAATCATTCCGACCAATTCATCAATATCATAAACAATGGCTCCGTCCATCACTTTAGCAAACCAAATATCAACAACCATTTCTTCTACAACATCAGCACCCATTTATTCAGCAGAATCTTCTACAACGCCAGCAGAAATTAAAGAAGATATCTCAGCAGTCACCATTTACTATGATCCATCAAATGTTCCTCCAAACAACAACTTTCTACAACAAACAGTGGCATCTCCTGCTAGATCACCGGTCACCATTTACTATGATCCGCACACCATTTCAGTACCCTCCTCTGCTGCAGTCAGTCCAGTTACCATCACGGTGCCTGGACCAGTTCCATATGAAAGCAGTAATGCCATACCCTGGCATTATGGCTCTGACCTCTACTGCAACGGGGAGAAAATCACTTTGGATTCTTCAACCTCTTCTCCACAAATTGATAATGTTGGGGGAGGCGGAGGCTTCACTCGAAGCGGATGCCTTTTTGCCTCACAAGTGCAAAGACCTAATGCTGAAGCAGAAGCTGCTGCCAAAGCAAAAGGAAAGAGTGTGGTATTTGAAGAGTCGGCTGTCAAAGAAACTCAGAAGACATCTTTTGAACAAGATGTAGACGAGTTTATGAGAATTATAAAGAAAAGTGATTACAAGGTGGTGGATCAGCTTCACCAAACTCCCTCAAAGATCTCCATATTATCCCTGTTGATGTGTTCTGAAGCTCACAGGAATGCATTACTGAAAGTCCTGCACGCAACATACGTGCCAGAAGAGATCACTGTTAATCAGCTAGAAAATGTGGTGGCAAATGTCAACACCAGTCATAGACTGGGCTTTACCAATGCTGACTTAACAACTGAGGGACGTAACCACAACAAGGCTTTACACATCACTCTAGAAGGCAAGGGTGTTATTCTATCTCATGTACTGGTGGACACTGGGTTTTCACTCAATGTTCTACCAAAGAAAGCCTTGGTGAAGCTGGAGTATGATGGCTTGGCATTGCGTCCGAGTAATTTGGTGGTGAGAGCCTTCGATGGCTCTAAAAGATCAGTGCTTGGGGAGATTGATCTTCCTGTGATGATTGGCCCGCAGACTTTTAAAATTACCTTCTATGTGATGGACATTCAGCCGGCCTACAGATGTTTGTTGGGTAGACCCTGGATCCATGCCGCTGGCGCTGTTACGTCTACCCTTCACCAGAAGCTGAAATTCGAGTGGGAAGGCCAAATCATCACCATCGGTGGGGAAGAGGACATTTTTGTTAGCCATCTGGCTACGTATAAGTACATTGAGATGGATGGAGAAATCCATGAAACCATGAGCCAGGGGTTTGAGTCCTTGAACATTAATGAAGCATCTGTTGTACTGGGAACCTCCATGACGTCTTATCAGCAAGCCAGGAAGGTTGTTGAAGAGGGTACTGCCCAAGGCTGGGGCAAGCTGCTACCTGTGGAGAAGAAGGAGGACAGATTTGGGTTGGGTTACAAACCAACTCAACAAGATCAATCAGAGGCTGCCAAGAAGCCCAATTTTGTCAGCGGGGGGATGCTCACCTCGGATGCTGTGAACAACTTGGAAGATGAGTCGGAAGATGAACGCAACCTGGAGAGCTGGATACGTCCAAGGACCCCGAGGGGCCATATCTCAAACTGGTCTTCCCAGGAAATTATAAGGGTTACTCCTGCAGAGTAATTATTATTTCCTGTATATTTTAAGCATGCATCAAGTCTTGCATCTTGCCCAAGATGTCAAGACTCATTTTGTAATCGGGCCATCTTGTAATTTTGTGCAAACAGATCAATCAATGAATATCGGACATCTTTTGCAAATGAGTTTTTTTCTTTTCCGCTCACTGTTTTTCATTTTTCTTTTTGTACAAAAATAAAATGGCAATGTTTTCCAAAATGATAACTTCCTTTTCACTTTTTCTAAACAAGATTAAAAACGATCACTAAAATGAAAAATCTAAACCCTTGCAGAAAGTGCCTTTCAGACTGCACCGACAACAACACAACTATGACTTCGTATGACTTTGACAGTCCAATCAATCAAGCTGATGAAGGGGTTGAAGAAGATTACGAGCTACCTGAAGAGCTAGATAGGTTGTTAAGGCAAGAGGAGAAGGTTATGACTCCTCATCAGGAGGAGATTGAAACAGTTAATCTTGGTACGGAAGAAGACATGAAAGAGGTTAAGATCGGGGCCTGTCTGCAAGATTCAGTAAAAGAGCAACTCATTGACATGCTTCGGGAATATGTGGATGTCTTTGCTTGGTCTTATCAGGATATGCCAGGGTTGGACACCGATATTGTCATGCACAAGCTGCCTTTAAAAGAAGATTGCCCACCGGTTAAACAGAAACTGCGCCGTACTCGCCCAGATATGGCAATGAAGATTAAAGAAGAGGTACAAAAGCAGTGGGACGCCGGGTTCCTGGCTGTGACTAGCTATCCGCCGTGGGTTGCTAATATTGTACCTGTGCCTAAGAAAGACGGCAAGGTGAGGATGTGTGTGGATTACCGGGATCTGAACAGAGCCAGCCCAAAAGATGATTTCCCTTTACCTCACATTGATGTATTGGTTGATAACACGGCTCAGTTCTCGGTGTTCTCCTTTATGGACGGATTTTCAGGATACAATCAGATCAAAATGTCGCCTGAAGACATGGAGAAGACAACTTTCATCACACCTTGGGGCACGTTCTGCTACAAGGTAATGCCATTCGGACTGAAGAATGCTGGTGCAACTTATCAGCGGGCTATGGTAACATTATTCCATGACATGATCCATAAAGAAATTGAATGTTATGTAGATGACATGATTGCCAAGTCCCTCACAAAAGAAGACCACCTGGTAAATCTGCTGAAGCTGTTCAAGCCTCTGAGGAAGTACCAACTGAAGTTAAACCCCAACAAGTGCACATTCAGGGTGCGATCCGGTAAGCTGCTGGGATTTATTGTAAGTGAGAAAGGGATTGAAGTTGACCCTGATAAAGTCAAAGCCATTCAAGAAATGCCTGCACCAAAGTCAGAAAAAGAAGTTCGAGGGTTCCTAGGTAGGTTGAACTACATTTCACGGTTCATATCTCACTTTACAGCAACCTGTGAGCCTTTGTTCAAGCTGTTAAGAAAACAACAAACGGTCAGGTGGAATGAAGACTGCAAGAGGGCTTTTGACAAGATCAAGGAATACTTACAAGAGCCACCAATCCTTATGCCTTCAGTTGAAGGAAGACCTCTAATAATGTACTTGACAGTATTAGAAGAGTCAATGGGGTGTGTGTTGGGCCAGTATGACGAGTCTGGTCGAAAAGAGTATGCAATATACTACCTAAGCAAAAAGTTTACCGACTGTGAACAACGTTATTCACTGCTCGAGAAAACTTGTTGTGCTTTAGCGTGGGCTGCTCGCCGACTAAGGCAGTATATGTTGACCCACACTAGCTTGTTGATTTCAAAAATGGATCCAGTTAAGTACATTTTTGAGAAGCCAGCTCTTACCGGACGGGTTGCAAGATGGCAAATGATCCTCACAGAATATGACATTCAATACACATCTCAAAATGCCATCAAAGGCAGTGTATTTTCTGATTATTTTGCTGAGCAACCCATTGATGATTACCAGCCTATGAGATTTAACTTCCCTGATGAAGACATCATGTTCATAAAAGCGAAAGATCACGAAGAGCCTATTCACACTGAAGGGCCTGACCCAGAAGAAGAATGGACTATGATGTTCGATGGGGTTGTTAATATGAATGGTCGTGGTGTTGGTGCAGTACTCATTACACCTAAAGGAGTTCACATGCCTTTCTCGGCTTAACTCACTTTCAACTGCACTAACAACGAAGCTGAATACGAAGCATGCATTATGGGTCTTGAGGAAGCCATTGACCTCAGGATCAAAACATTGACCGTATTCGGAGATTCAGCTCTGGTAATTAATCAAACCAACGGCAAATGGTACACACACCAGGATCATCTGATACCTTACAGGGATTATACAAGGAGGTTATTGAATTTCTTTACAACAGTCAAGCTTGAGTATATCCCTCGAGATGAAAATCAGTTTGCAGATGCTCTGGCTACCATTTCATCCATGATCAAAGTTCAAGCTGCCAACTTTGTGCCTCGGATTTCAGTGTCCAGACTTGACAGACCAGCATATGTATTTGCAGCAGACATTGTCAAAGATGATAAGCCTTGGTTCCATGACATTAAATGCTTCTTGGAGGATCAGACATACCCACCTGGGGCATCTCCCAATGATAAGAAGACTTTAAGAAGGCTAGCTGGTAGTTTCTTCCTGAATACTGACGGTTCCCTGTACAAGAGAAACTTTGATATGGTACTCCTCAGATGCGTTGATAGAACAGAGGCAAACTTGTTGATGCACGAAGTACACGAAGGATCCTTTGGTACCCATGTTGGAGGTCATGCAATGGCTAAAACGTTGTTAAGGTCAGGTTATTACTGGATCACAATGGATGCCGACTGTTGTGCCTATGCCAGAAAGTTCCATAAATGCCAGATCTATGCGGATAAAGTGCATGTACCTCCGAATCCTCTGAATGTGATGTCTTCACCTTGGCCCTTCGCCATGTGGGGAATTGATATGATTGGCAAGATTGAACCGACTGATTCAAACGGCCACAGATTCATCCTGGTTGCTATTGACTATTTCACCAAGTGGGTTGAAGCAGCTTCTTATGCAAATGTCACCAGACAAGTGGTAGCCCGATTCCTGAAAAGAGATATCATCTGTCGGTATGGAGTGCCCGAGCGAATCATTACTGATAATGGTTCCAACTTAAACAATAAAATGATGGCAGAGCTATGTCGGGACTTCAAGATCCAACACCACAATTCTTCTCCTTACAGACCAAAGATGAATGGCGCTGTTGAGGCAGCTAACAAGAATATCAAGAAGATTGTACAGAAGATGGTGGTCACCTACAAAGACTGGCATGAAATGCTACCGTTTTCCTTGCATGGGTACCGTACGTCAATCAGAACATCCACTGGGGCAACACCGTATCAACTTGTGTATGGTATGGAGGCAGTCCTACCTGTTGAAGTTGAATTACCCTCCCTGCGGGTATTAATGGATGTTAAGTTGAATGAAGCAGAATGGGTCCGGTCCCGATACGAGCAACTGAGTCTGATTGAAGAGAAGAGATTGGCTGCAATCTGCCATGGGCAGCTGTATCAGAAAAGGATGAAGAAATCCTTCGATCAGAAAGTCAGGCTCCGAGAGTACCAAGTAGGAGATCTTGTGCTGAAAAGACTCATCCCTCCCCATACAGACCACAGGGGCAAGTGGACTCCGAACTATGAAGGACCATTCGTAGTAAAGAAAGTTTTCTCTGGTGGAGCACTGATGCTCAGCACTATGGATGGTGAAGACTTCCTGTCCCCTGTGAATTCAGATGCAGTTAAAAAGTACTTCGCATAAAATGACCCGCTGGACATAAAAACAGAATGTAAGTCCAGGCAAAAATAGGGCATCCCGGCGAGTCAAAAACAAAATAAAAGACTCGGGAAAAAATAAGGGAAATAAATAAAAAATGTACACCCGCTGAGTTGAAAAGCCGCATTGGACAACTCAGGAAAAAAAGGGTATCCCGATGGATTGAAAACCCGAAAGGGCGATCCATTCAAAATAAGGGAATAAGCGAACAACTGTACTCTGAATTCATCTGTATCACTTACAACTTGGTAAGCTTCAAAAGGATCAAGCTTCTTAATCAGCCTTCTTCAGAAAGCAAGATAAGAAGAACGTCAAATGTCATACGAGTCATAGCAAAGGGAAGCACCCTGAAGCTTCATCAACATTGCCAATACCTTTTGTTTCTCAATTTGTAACAATCTCCTCATTTTAGGGGATTTGTTTCTTTAACTGTATCTTTCCGATTCAGGGCACACGAATTAATAAGATCAGATTTTCAGTCATGTTTCGTCTCGTACATTTTATTTTCATTTGCAAGAATGTTCGATGTCTTTAAGATACTGATTGCATAAATACAGATGCTTTTCTTCTAAAACGTACGTGCGTGTAGGAAATATACTTACTCCCGGGAGTGTCTAAACTCTTATGATGGAATCCGGTAAGGGATACCTCGGGATTACTTGTGTATTTCTCTGTCTTTTCAGGATTGCAGGTGTTCAAAGCACGGCATGGGGCATGAAAGCTTCATCCCAGCAAGCTGGCAAATTATTATCTACTCAGCCTTAGCACCGGAGGTGTTTTCTCCCCAGCTAAATTGCCATTTATGCTTCCTCCTCAGCCAAGTACAAGAGCCAGGGAACCATCTCCCCACAGAGTTTCTGCCTCTATCCGGAAGAGCAATGCCTGAGGATCCCATAACAGAGTGAAGAAAGCTTCTACAAACCCCAGCTGGGTCCCTCATTACCAAAGATAGGTCTATCAGTGACCTATATCCCCAAGCAGAGTCCCATATGTCAGATCTACCAATGATCTCATCCCCAGCTGGGATGTTCACTTCAAGCGGATCAACCAGAGATCTTCATAGCAACGGGACCCAGATCCTGGATCAGTATCTTTGCATAATCATAGCATTCGCATCATATTTTCCCCACAGAGCGTAGCATTCCGTCTAATACGGAGCATTACGGCAAAAATCAAACATATTGCATAATCATAAGCCATGTACTGGATCAAACACTTGTGAATAGTGACAATCCGTCAGCAATATACAGAAAACTCTCCAAATTCCCCGGCAGAAAGCCAAGGCATTTGCCCTACACTCATAAATACAAATGCACACTCCTTTTGGCACCCGTCCGTGTCATGATTCCCCAGTAAAGTCGCCCGAGCATTCTTTACCAATAGACACTTATATATTATAGATACTTCTTGACACCCGTCTGTGTCATTTCCCCAGTTGAAAGCCAAAGCGTCCTCTTTGCACTCACAGATACATATATCCATACAGATTCCCTGACACCCGTCCGTGTCACCTTCCCCAACATAACTACCTGAATACTTTGTAAAGCATATACTTGTTTATAATATACCTTTTGACACTCGTCCGTGTCACCCTCCCCAGCAAGGTAAAGACTTGTCGGTGTTTCACTCGTACTTATTACTCATGTTTCACATATACAGATACTCATTCGTATCTTGTATACACCACTCATACCTCCTCTAATCCGACCCTCGTCCGTGTTCTTTGTTAACCAGTTGATACTCGTCCGTATCATCATCTCTGAACATGCGTCAGTCGTTTGTTTCTACTGATACTCGTCCGTATCATGGTCTTAGGGATGCTCGTCCGCATCTTTAATCTATACACCGTACACCAAACACTGATACCTCTCATTTCTTGGATATAGACACTCGTCCGTGTTTACTTTTCCCAACAAATCCCAGTGAAATTTTTCCTTTCTATCTGACATTCGTCCTATGTCATGATACCCTTTCGGCAGCCGTACCCTGCCAGGTGATCGTCCTTCACCTTTGGATGACCGTCCCTCATCTTTTCCCCAGCGGAGTCTCCATTATTGGAACCCTTTTCTATCCGGCATTCGTCCTATGTCGTGATATTTAGCAGTTGTCCCCTGCTAGGTGATCGTCCTTCACCTCTTGATGATCGTCCTTCATCATGCTTATCCGATGGCCGTCCCCATCGTTTATCTTGTTATCTGACATTCGTCCTATGTCATGATAAATCCCAAGAGCAACCGTACCCTGCTAGGTGATCGTCATTCACCTCTTGATGATCGTCCTTCATCATGTTTATCCGATGGCCGTCCCCATCGTCAACCTTTTTATCCGGCATTCGTCCTATGTCGCGATACTTTCAGCAGCCGTACCCTGCCCGGTGATTCGTCCCTCACCATTAGATGACCGTCCCTCATCTTATTCCCCAACAGAGCAGCCGTCCCCTGCTAGGTGATTGTCCTTCACCTTTGATGACCGTACCTCATCATTTATGTTTACCTATAATCCCCATAGAGTCTTATGTCTTTGCTTGATGGCCTTCCCCATCATAATCTCTTATATCCCCAGCATGCCGGTCGTCCCCGTCATTGCTCTTTCCCCAACAGTCGTCCTCTGCTCGACGGTCGTCCTCCGTCGCCCGCACCTTATAATACACTTTATTTTCCTTTTACAATCTATATCCCTTTTCTTCTTCATTCTGTGAGCGCAAATTTTGGACTGTCTTTGGTATTCAACCACAAGTTATCTTGTTTGCCTGTTAAGCCGTTGCTTACATCCTACACAGCTAACTCATGTTTGAATAGGGGAAGCTGTAAACACCCCAAATTTTCCCTCACCCATTCACACCATGGCTTGTGATCTCTTCATATGCATAAGTTCAATCATGGCATCTCATATTGCATATTTGTTTCACTGCATTGGTTCAAAGTCATCTGCATCTAGGGTTTGTGATCTGAGCAATCCAAGAGCCACTTGAGCCACTCCAAAGGTCATCAATCACTTCAAAGGGGTCCATGTATGTTCAAGCATCATATTGTATCCTCACAAAGTCAAGAAAGTCAAATAATCACAAGAACTGAGAAAGGCATGGAAGCAGAGCCAGGTTTAACTGCACAGTTGACCTAGAATTAGGGTTTTGGTTTCAAAGGCCATAACTCCAAATTTTTTGGTCATTCTTGTTTCTATTGGTCTCTATATGGTATAGGGATCATGCATATCAATTTTCATGAAGAAATTCCATGGGGAAGGCATCCAATCAGGAGTTGACTTCTTGAGCAAGTCAGTGTAAAATCAGGGCATCTGAGGCCCCCAATGACCCAACCAAGGGGTGTTCTTCATCATTTTGAATGTGTATGATCTTTATTTGATCATAGAATATGGTAGAAGTTCACAAAATTAAAGAATTTCAAGCCATTTGCAAAGTTGACTTTTTGGGAAAATGACTTGTAATGGAAACTTGCCATTTTGGGAAACTTTTTCAACCCTTGCTTTTTGATTCAAAAAATCTTCAAATGGGAAAACTTTGGTCATGAAAGTTGTAGAATGGATCATTCCCTTTTCAAAAAGTACAAGAACTCATTCTAATTCATTTTGGATCAAAAGTTATGGCTTGTCAAAGTTGGGAAAAATCACATAATTTCAAGTTTTGTACCAAAGAGGCATTTTGCAAAATGTTGTGATCAAGCATTCTAAAGACTTCAAATGTGCACAAACTCATTACAACATACTCACATGACCTCTAAAGATCAGAATTGGCCCAAGAATATTGCATTTTGGTGCCTTGAACTTCATGAATTTCCAAAAGGGCCAAAGATGTACCAACTTGCAAAAACTCATGAAGCCATGCCTCCACTTGTTACAGCTCATAGAATCTGATCCACATGAACTCCTTGATCTCTGCTGAGCCCAACCATGCCCCTATCACAACCTCACACTTGCCCATACCTCAAGTACAAGTCAAGTTGACATTTTGGCAACTTGCCCATACCAATCCCACAGTGCCACACCAACTATTCTGCCCAATCCAGACTTTACAAACACACTTCAAGCAAGCCATTTCATCACACAACTCATCCTGATCTCCCCCACAAGCCAGCATACACAAAAATCCTCCCCTTTGCATTTTCTATCGAATCTCTCAACTCAGCCACAAAAACTTAAAATTTCTTTCACTAATCAACTCACCATGATCCACTGATCATTTACCACCCCTCACTTGTCCCTGAAACCACCACAATCAAAAACACGATTTCAACACTCCCTTGACCTGAGCTTTTGCCAACTTTATCTGGAGGCCATATAAACTCTAGCTAAGTGTCAAAAGCTTCCAAGGAGGATCATTGGGACTTGTTTGAGCCAAAGAAACAGCCAGAAAGCTCCTGGATTGAAAGCTCAACCTCAGGTAACATGATGAACAAATTTTCCAGAACCTTGTTTTCGTGTTAGAATGTTGTTCTACATGTTGCCCTGATCATGGGGATCTATTTATTTTTGAAAATGAGCCAGAAACAAGCATGTTGTGATGTTCTGGAAGTTTGCCCGTGAAAATGTTTTTGCTTGTTTCCTTTGATTCATGGAAAATAAATGTTGTTTGTGTTAGGGTTTATGTTTAGTGATGTTCATAGTTTGATTCTGGAGAGTTTTGTGAGGTTTTGATGCGTTTTGAGAGAGATTGAGATTTTGGCTGGCCAGAGAAGATGACCGGAACACTGTTCCGGTCATCTGAAAGTCATTAGGGTTTTGGATTAGGGCTTAATCATAATTAGGCCAGTTTGAATGTGAGTCGTCCATTAGCACGCCAGGTCAACTCCCGCCCCTGTGAGTTTGAATCTCAGCCATCAGATTGGCTGACTTTCTCATTTTTCATTTAAATTCATTTTAAATTCATTTGTTTTATATTTATTTTGTACGAATTATTAAAAATAGTAAAAACCATTAAAAAATTCTGAAATTTTTTGTCAAAGGTTTAATTAATTTTCAGAACACAAAAATATTTTTATTTTTATTTTTTGCATTAAAAATTATTTTTAAATCATTTAAATGTTTATTTTTAATTAGTTAAGGAAAATTAATTAATTAAAAATACATTTAGGTATTTAAAAATCACAAAAAAATTCACATAGCATTTAAAAACATTTAGAAACATTGTCCAACTCTCAAACCAAATTTCTTTTCTGATCTTGGTGCCTTTTGATCATTTTCTTTGGATTTAATTTCATTTCAAGGCAATATTTTGTTTCAAACTTTAAAAATTCATTTCTGCCTAACCATTGAGAGTTGGGTGATGATTCTTTTTGCATTGCATCTTGTATAGCATGTAGTTTATTGGATAAAATTTATTTGAATTGATATTGCCTTTTCAATTTGTTTTGCATTTTTCTTGGCAAAGTACCCCAAAACCCTAGCAATCTTAGGAAATTCATAACTCTCACTAGGTTAAGAGTTGGGTCCCCTCCTTTGGGTAGTGAGTTTGTATAGGTTTAGGGTTCCTTTGATTGTATTTTCAAATTTTTATCATGTCACTTGCTTCTGATTTTGAATTTTGCTTTGAGTGTTGATCATAAACCCTAATTTATGCCTTCCTTTGCATCCATCTTCCATTTGCTTGCATACCATGACTTGCCATGACATTTTGTGCATCCATTTGATTCATAATACATATTAGGACATATTAGAATCATGTTTGATCATTTCATCTTTCATTTGCCATGTTATTTGTCCATTGCATTCCATAACTTTTCATGAACTTCCATGGTTCAAAGCATGCCTCATTTGCATCTTTATGTTTGTATGATCATTCTCATGCCTTGCCTCATGTTTGTATCATCTCTTAGCATCATTAACATCATGTTTATGCTCCTGGTTTTGGTTTGCATCATCACATTTCATCTCATTTGCATTGCATTTCATTTCTTTTGCTAACTTTTCAGGTGGTAAGTTGTTTTGAGAAGTGGATTTGCCTTCACTTCTCACAATCTCTTTTCATCTCTCTTATGCATCATTGCTGCATTTTATCTTGTGCTTTGGATTGATCTTGCTCATTCTTGCTCATCTTACTTTCTTTCTTCAAGCTACTTGTCTTCTTGAGTGAAGCAAGTTGTCTTGTTTCTCTCTGCTCCTTCCTCCTTTCATCTTGCTTCTCCTCGGTGGCTTCCTTGAAGATTTCTCCTCTTAAGCCTCACAAACCCTAGGATCTCCAAGCATGATAAAAATTAGGGTTTGATTAGTCCCCCATTTAGTTTTATCTTTGTGTCATCTTTGAGTCCCCTCTTCTCACCTCATAATCAAGGACTAAACCCTAAAGGCTTTAAGGCTTTGTGATTAAGCTTATGCCTGCATCCTTCTATTAGGATGGAGTGTATAACTTTAATCCTAAGTGTTAAACCCTTAATGTGTTTAAATCCTTTAATCAATTCACCTAGTAATCATCAAGACATCAAGCTTGTAACTTGGGCCTTGCATTAGGGTTCTAATTCTTCCTTAATTGGTTAAGAAGGACTAACCCTAGTGTTAATGGACAAGTCCCCCTCAAGTTGTCTTACAAACCATAAAAATCACTTCTTCATCATATCATTAACTAAAATCCACTTAATAAAGGGTTTTGTTTTGTCATGAGGTTAATCCCTAATCATGGATTAAGTTGAGGAGCCTTCCTCAGCTTAAATATGCTCATCTATTATCCTTCTATTAGGATGGTGTAATGAGTCTGTTTAATCCCTGATTATGGCTTAATCTCATTACTTAACACTAAACAAAAACAACAAAAACATCTAAATAATTGCAAGTAGGTTAATGATCTTAATCCTACATCATGGTGATTAAGTGTGAGATGTTGACTTCACACTTAAGGTATTCCCATTACCCTAATCAGAGGGAAGATGTGATGAGTTTACCAACCCATTGGTTTAGGCATAAGCTCATTAACTTATGACAAACTTTCAAAAGCAATAAAAGACTGAAAACACAACAAACAAACAATAATCGTCTCCTCTGGGATTCTTTTCTCATCTCATTCATTCACAAACGAGAACTTGCTTCTTCCGTCTAATGCAAGACAGTTTTCATCTGAGCCAGATAGGTCATACACTTGAGCATAGACAAGTGAGCAGTTCACAAGTCAATTTACCTTTCAGTCTCTTTGGGTCGAACTACGGTGTTCTGACTTCCTCATTGCACGAGAGGATACCTAGGCATAACTTAACAATTATCGAACAAAAGTCTATGTATATTCCCCCTCCTTCCAGCTTTATTCTTTAAGCCTCATATTCTTGAGCATTTCACTCTTATTCTTACACTGACACTTCATTTATACACTTCACACTTATTTTGCACTGACACTAGCATTCTTTCCTGCTTTGATACACAAATTGCACTGACACTACCCCCTTTAAACACAAATCTTTTAAGCGTGGATCCCGTCGAGTACGGCGGACAATCTGGGTGCTAATACCTTCCCAGGTTGTAACCAACCTCGTTTCTCAGTCTCTCTGGTTCGCGACCGTCTTATCCATATCTTTTCTTAGGTTTATGCAGCATTACCTTTCCTTCGGGATAAAAATGCCTAGCTGCCGACTCTATTCATTCCCTTCTTTCTTTTCGCCGACCGTTCGCGTCTGTACCCCTTCTGACCTGAGGTGTAATTTGGTGGGAGCGACAATCCTGATGTGTTTATTTTGCAAAATGATTGAGTATTAAGCATGTATGAGTTCTCTGAAAGTTTTTGACCTAAGAATGTTTTGCTTCGATTTGCCCTTTTGATGCATGATAAATGTGTTTTATTGGATGATTCTTGTTGTATGATGTTTGGGGGTTGATTCTGGACAGAGAGATTGAGTTTTCGAGGCTTAGGGAGAGAGATAGCGTTTTAGCTCGCCGGAGAAGATGACCGGAACCACCGTTCCGGTCATCTCAGTGTTTTTAGCCCTAATTGTGTGATTAAGGGAAGTTTGAACCTCAGTCTTTGGATATGAGTTCGCGCGCGTGCTTGGAGGGTCCAGATGCACCCAATTAACCCTAAACCTGATTAATTAATTTAATTAAATTGAATTAGCTGAGTTTGACTCTCAACTATTGGATCACGCGCGTTTTGCCCATTTAAACCTGGACCTTTGATTATGCTGACCCCAAGTCAAGCTGACTTCTCCCCTTAGCCCTTGATTTTGTCAACTTGCAATCCTGACCATCCAAACTGCATACTTTTCATTTTTTTTTATTTTTTTTATTTTCTTTTGTTTATTTATTTAAAAATAGAAAAAATCATTTTAAAAATCTGAAAATTTTTGTCATGTCTTTTATTAATTTTCAGAAACCAAAAATATTTTTATTTTTATTTTTATTTTTGCATTAAAAAAGTATTTTTAAATCATTTAAATGTTTTATTTAATTAATTAATTCATTTTAATTAATTAAAAATACATTTAAGTATTTAAAAATCACCAAAAAATCAGAGAGCATTCTAAGACATTTAGAAACATTTACAAACTCACCTTATAAATTTCTTTTCGGTTTTGATCATACTTTGAGATTTTCAATGAATTAGGGTTCTTAAAAAGTTCATTTTTCTAACCCTAGCTTAAAAAATTCATAACCCTAGAACCAAGTTGAGTTTGTGAATGATTCTTTTTGCCTTGCTTTGTACATGCCCTTTAGCATCTAAAAAAAATTTTGTTTCATTTTTATCTTGCATTTTCAAATTATTTGGCATTTTACATTGAGGATCACCCAAAAACCCTAGCAAACTTAGAAAATCCATAACTTCTTCTAGGTTTAGTTTCTGACCTCCCCCTTTGGATGGTAACCTAGTATAGGTTTAAGGTTCCTTTGAGTGCATTTTCAATTTTTTATCTTGTGCATTGCTTCTGTTTTGGTCATGTGCGTCTCATACATTCATAAAACCCTAATTTTACATGTTCATTTGCATTCATCTTGCATATGCATCCATACATGAACCTGCCATGATATTCCTTGCACTCATATGTCATCTTAGACATCTTAGGACATGTTAGAAACATGCTTGATCATTTATTCATTCATTTTCCATGTTTTTCATTCATTTCATTTCATTAACTTTCATGTGTTTCAAACTTCAAAGCATGCTTCCATTTGCATCTCATCTTTGTATGATCATACATATGCATTTTGTATGCATTTGCATCATCTTACATGACATTCACATTGCATAAACACTTCTGACTTTAGTCATTTCATCTCATATCATCTCATTTTATTTCATTTCCTTATGTTTTATACCTTATGCATCCATGCTAAAACTTTCAGGTGGTAAGTCATTTTGAGAGGTGGATTTGCCTTCACCTCTCACTTCTTCTTATCTCTTTCATTTGCATTTTAATATGTCTTTGAAGTGAACTGTTTCACTTGTGTTCCATCTCTCTCACTTTCTTTCTTTAAGTTACTTATCTTCTTCAATGAAGTAAGTAACTTATTCATATGCTTCTTCCTACATTCATCTGCTTCTTCCATTGGTGGCTTCCTTGAAGATCTTTCTCAAGCCTTACAAACCATAGGAACATCCAAGCATGATAATAATTAGGGTTGTGATTAGTCCCCCTTAGTTTTTACCTTTGAGTCTCCTTGAGTCTCTCTTCTCATCTCAATAATCAGAGACTAAACTCCTAAAGTTTTAGGACTTTGGAATTAGGGTTATGCCTGCATCCTTCTCTTAGGATGGAGTGTATAACTTTAATCCTAAGTCCCCCTCAAGTTATCTTACAAACCATAAAACTCATTTCTTAACCTCATCCTTAATTAAAATCCACTTAATAAAGGTTTGTTATATAATGAATTTAGTCCCTAACCATGGATTAAGTTGAGGTATCTTCCTTAGCTTAAGTGTTCTCATCTATTATCCTTCTATTAGGATGGTGTAATGAGACCACCAATCTGTGATTAGAGATTAAACTCATTATTAACACTAAACAAAAACTCAAAAACATCTAAATTATCACAAGTAGGTTAATGATCTTAATCCTACATCATCATGGCAATTAAGTTGAGATGCTTATATCATACTTAAGTATTCTCATTATCCCTAATCAGGGAGGATATAATGAGTTTACAAGCCCTTCATTTAGGCTTAAGCTCATTAATTTATGCAAAACACCAAAAACAATAACAAAACTGAAAACACAAAAACAAACAATAATCATCTCCTTCGGGATTCTTTTCTCATCACATTCATTCATAAACGAGAACTTGCTTCTTCCGTCTAATGCAAGACAGTTAGCACTCGAGCCAAACGAGTCATACACTTGAGCATATGCAAGCAAGCAGTTCACAGTCAATTTTATCTTTCAGTCTCTTTGAGTCGAACTACGGTGTTCTGAATTCCTCATTACACGAGAGGATACGTAGGCATAACTTAACTGTTATCGAATAAAAGTCTTTGTGTCTTCCCCCTCTTTCAGAATTCTTTTTAAGCCTCAGTTCCTGAACATTCACATTTTTGCACTGACACTTGTACATTTCTCTTCCAGTTTTTGCACACAGATAACACATACACTACCCCTTTAAACACAGTCTTTCAAGCGTGGATCCTGTCGAGTACGACGGAAAATCTGGGTGCTAATACTTTCCCAGGTTGTAACCAACCCCCTTTCTCAGTTTCTCTGGTTCGCAACCGTCTTATCCATATCTTCCTAGGTTTATGCAGCATTACCTTTCCTTCGGGATAAAAATGCCTAGCTGGCGACTCTATTTAGTTCATCCTTTTCATTTCTCCTCTCACTGACCGTTCGCGTCTATACCCCACCTGACCAGGTGTCTTTTCGGGGGAGCGAAACTTGGTCTGAAAGGACTTATCACAACTAGACCATTAACTCCTCCGAATACTCTTCCAGGCTCGAGTTCAGGATTTGGTCAGAGGAGACATGCTCACCTTCACACCAAAAGGGATTCCCCATGTTGGCAGAGATCCCATGCCAAATCAGAGTGGCTAAAGAACTTGGTCAGAGAATCACAAGTTAATACCTAAAGCTAGTAAATCAAACATGAAATCTCATCCTTGCTACTGATTAGACACTATGCCTTGTTTCTTTTCAGTTTTAATTTCTTTGTTTGTATTGTGTGTTCTTTATTTAAGACTTGTTTTTTAATGTTAATGTTAATGAAATAAGCATATCACATTTTTTGAATCAATTCATTCACTTTCATATTTGTGCATATTCATGTGTTTCCTTTTCAAAAAATAAAAAAAAATATATCATTGTTTCTCTTATTCATCTTTCTTTAAGCAAAGATTGGAGGGAGAATGGTGAATAAATACCCAAATTATTGAATGATATGCTTTCAAAATAAAACCTTGTTGATGATATACAGGCATTGTTTCAACTCCTAAACACTGGAGAAATAAGGACGTTAATCCCTTGTCAACCCCTTTGAGCCTAGAAGTTGGAATTTCTTTCTAAACGAAAAAAACCCGCAATCTTAAACCAGGGCAGGGTTGTTCTCAATTAATTCGAATATGCATTCAATTTCTGGAGAATCATTCCATACACCTTTCAATAAGGATTTCAAGCCCGTTTTTTCCTTCGCACACATCAAAGAATTGTCGATGAAGTTGATGGCAGTCATTGTCCAAAAATTTTAAAAAAATGAAAAAAAAAGCCGCTAAATCAACACCTAAAAGGCGACTTAGGCGAAAATAAAAGCATCCTGGTGGACTGAAAACGTCAAAGATACAGTTCAGGCAAAAGTTATGGATAATAAAATAATTCGAATCAAGAGAGATCACCAAAATTCCTCGACAAAGACAAAGAGAGGTCACCAAATTCCTCAATAAAGACAAAGATGAGTTGACTCAAAGTCCTCAACAAAGAACAACAAAGTGTTATAAAGAAGCAGTGACTGTTATCCAAATAATTCATTGGCTCTTGAGCCATAACTACTGATGACTCAATTTCGTATAGGTTATTTCGATTGTTTTCATGCATGTTTAGTCGTATTTTTATCGAGTCTTCATTGCATTTCGTACCATTTCACTTATGTTTTATTTACTTTGTGTTATCAGGACCTAAATCAATTGGATCAAAGAAAAGAGCAAGAAATTAAGGCAAAACAACTAAGAAAGGAAGAAAATGAAGCATTCTGCCTCCTCTAGGTGAATGGTGTTCGCCATTCCCTCAAGGGGAACCAAACGGCGTTCGCTATTTGCCCAAAAGTGCCAGATATTTAATAGCATCAAAATGGTATTCGCCATTGGCATATGACGTTCGACATACATCGCAGGAGCAGTTTCCAGTGGCAATTCACAATAGTTTTGGCTCATTTGAATTCAAATTCCATAACCGTTTTGGAGCCAATCTTTTCCTCTATAAATAGGATACTTCAGGCCTGCATTTCAAGGTGATCAATACCCTGCGGAAGTTTAATACCCCAAATTTTCCCTCTCCTGTTTAGCATCATCATCATATCATAATCATCATCAGCATGTCATGTCCTCAACATGTTACATAGAAAAATGAAGCATAGCACTTGCATGTTCCCGCATCAAGCATATGATCAAACATTAGGGATTTTCAAAGCTCACGAGGCAGGTTACAAGGTTGACGTCAGGGTCAAAGCCTAAAGAAAGGATTGAGGATCAAATCAGATCAAAACGGTTGGCACCGGCTTATTCTTGAATTTCCAACAGCAATTCAGCATGTGTGATTTTTGTTCCAATTTCCATTTTTTAATTTTTATTCATATTTGATTTAATTGGAAATTAAAAGGAAGGATCTAGAGCACTTGTCCAAGCCTAATTCCATTGCAAAGTCTTAATCACACTACCAAACCATAATTTTGGATCCCAAGCCTAATTTTTGGGCCCCAAACCTAAACCATATTTAATCATTTCTCTCCAAACCAAAGGGACCTCTCCCTCCTTTTTCATTCTCATTCTGAATTTTCACTCTTCTCACTCACAATTCTCTCACTTTTCTCTCCCTAATTTTCCAAATCACTCAAAGTTCCTCTTTGAAGATCACATAACCTTGCCTTGAGGTGTGTAGATCTTGGAACTAGACCTCCATCCATAGCTTCATTGCATCTTTTTGCTGGTTTAATTGGTGATTCAGATATAGTTTAGGATCTATAAGTGGTTTTGGGATCCAAAATTCTGCATCAAAATCTTGTTCTTGCATTTATTTTGCACGGAGTGTGAAGATTAGCACCAGATCTTCAAAGTCTTGCGCGAGATCTATCATTTTCAGCACAATCAATAATTACCAAAGCATACCTCAGCTTTGTAGGTTGGTTAATTTCAGATCTAGATCTGTTTTAGCTTATTTGCATGCTTGCGCTTTAGATCCGCCGTGTGCTTGCGTATTTGCTTGTGTTGATTGAATTGATTGATCGATTTGTGACTGAATCTATATATTAATGTTCATGAGCTTGATGATGCCATTTAATGTGAATTGAGACATTATTTCATGTTCATATGCTTGCTGGTCTGATGTAAGATTACTTGAATAAGCTGGTTGTGAGCTGATTTTGATGCAGGTTTTGCTGCTATTTTAACAGTGTTAACCGGTTAACAGATTGGTTAACCGGTTAACGCACCTGTTTTGTGCTGTTTTTATGCAGGTTCTGGCATGGTTAACCAGTTAACGCTTTGGTTAACCGGTTAACACTGAAGCAGTAGGCCATTTCTTGCTGATTGATGCATGCTTTCGTGTTCTCGACACGTAAATGCTTGTTTGTGCTATGTTTGGCATGATTGTTTGATCTTAGTTGGTATGAACTTTGAGCATGTCATTTCCATGATTTTATTGATTAACAACTTGCTGGAATTTTGCTAACACTTGCAGAGGCTTATGGTAAGTGAAGTGTGGATGTTCATCCACATTTCAACTCTTTATCCTTTTCCTTTTTCAAGTTGTTTTCTCTTTGTGCTTTGATGTGCTTTATGCCATCATGTGTTGCTTCCTCTCTTCTTCTTTCTTTTCTTTGGTTTCTCTTTTTCCTTTTTCTTCATTAGGATAGTTGAAACCTCATTAACCTTAGGACCACTCTTTGGCATGACAACATTAGGATTAGTCTTCCCTATTTTAGACTTTTACCTTTTGCTCCTTTGGTTTCTTTCTCTTCTCATCTCAAAACAAAACCTAAAAAAAAAACATTAATAAAGAAAGAAGTGACTTCTTGTGTAATAGCCTTATTCCATGGGGCATATGTATTAATTCCATCTTGGAATAGTGCATTTGTCTAGCATGATGCACAAGTCATGAGGTCATCTTCATAAAAAAAAACCCTAAAAAACGCTTCTTCATTTTTAATCACTAAAACACTTAATAGATTCAACAAATCAATGAAGTTAGGCCCTTGCCTTTGGAAACAAGACTTGGATACGTTCTCCTTGCTTGGTGTGCTTGTTCTATTATTCCATCTTGGAATGTAGTGACAAGTACACATTCCATGGAAAAGAGCTTGAGTTCATTCTCTTGTGCCACACCATTAAAAAGCTCCAAAAAATACAAACAAACAATAAGCGTCTTTCCTTCGGGAATTCTTTTCTCATCTCCTTCGCTTTGTCCGAGAACTTGCTTCTTCTTGTCATTATGCAAGACAGTTACGCACTTGTCCGAGCTTGCAACACATGAGCATTGACATAGGAAGTTCAAGCCTTAATTCACAAGCAATCTTTTCTACCCCTAGTTAGGGGAACTACGACATCTCTGATCCTCATTTTCCCGATGAGGTACGTAGGCAGCGGGGTAGGGCCCGTTCGAGCACAATCTTTATTTTCCCTACATTTTTCCTCTTTGTTTCCTTTTCATTTCTTTTTCTCATTTCAGTTTCATTTTCAGTTTCGCAGCAGCTTTCAACCCCTCACCCTTTGAAACAGATTTCTTTACAAGCGTGGATCCCGTCGGGTACGGCAGACGATCTAGGGTGCTTATACCTTCCTAGGTCATAACTGACTCCCGATCTCAGTTTCTTTGGTTCGTAGGACCTTTGTCCTTCCTTTTCTTTTCTTCTGGTTTGTGCAACATTACCATTCCCGTTCCTTAGGGATAAAAATGTCTGGCTGGTGACTCTACCTCTTTCCGCGCCACTTTTGCGTTTGTACCAGGATGGAAATCCGGGGAGCGACAGCTGGCGACTCTACTAGGGAATCTCCTAACCAGAGTTTCTCTGGTTCCCCTGAGAGTCAATCCTAGGGCTTGCGTGTTTCTGTTTTTTTGGCTGTTGATTGTTTGTTGTTGCGTGTTTATTTTACTGTTGTTTATTTACAGCATTTATTTACAGTTTTCAGTATTTATTTTCATACATCATATATTATTGGATTGTCTGGCTGTGCTGGTTTCCTTTTTTCTATGGGATTGGGAATTGTTACTGAGAGATGAGCTCGTAACCGGGGCTCGAGTGCACCATAGGACTTAGAGTGGACAGTCACTTTGGCTTCATGGCATTTTTCTATGTTGGTAGTAGTGAGTTCCACACCCAGACTTGCGACCGTCTTGGAAATGTATTATGCCAGAATTTTTCTGGGGTAATACACAACCTCGATAGTTATGTGCATCTGGGGACCGATCATTGAGGACCTTTGTGGAAATATCCCTCTCCAGTGGTGATAGTGGCAGACCATATTTTGTGGGAAACCCATTCGCACCCGAGGGCCCACTTTGGAACTCGTATAGGATGACCTGGTTCTTTTATAGGAACTTAGTCAAAGCATTTGGTCGTATGACGATAGTATTGTACCCTTCGGGATGAATGTACTATTGTTTCTCGATTCTAGCGCTTGAAGCTGGGAACTTATAAAGGATGCTTGTTTTTCCCGGACTCACGCTGAGGCTTCCCGGAGTAGTACATAATGCCAAACCGATTCCTTGACTTGGTCATGAGCCATTTCTCAGGAATGGTGAACGTATTATTGCTATTCTACTTTGAGAGTCCGTGATGTTTGACCCGGAGCACACCTGTGAGATTGGGAGGGGTTTACAGGTTTGCAGGAACCCTCGACCTCATCATACCTAATTTCCAGTACAATTCTTTGATTTAATAAGGTTACATGGATTTTGGAGTTCTTAAGTCATCTGATATCTGATTTTGGGACTTATTTGAGACTGAATTCTTGTTTATGGGGCTTTATTCAGAGGATCTTGGTTCTTGGTCACTTGGGTCCCGTGTTCTGTATCCAGACAGTCTCAGTGGTTGATCATATGCCTACATTGCATTTGCATCACATCATACTTGCATTAACTGTTTGTGTTTCCATTACAGGTTATCCTTCATCGCTGTACCCAGTTACGGTATTCATTGCTCCTCTAGATGACAGAAATCCAAGAGATACCTAGAAAAAGGAATGTTCGTTACACTTTCCCGTAACCCAAAACCGAGAGTATTCAGAAACTGGTAGACTTGATGAGTGATAAGGTTTCAGATGATTTCAGAAGCCGGTATGGGAAGATCATGGGTTACATGAACAAACCTACTGTCAATCAGAGAGATAGTCTTCATTCTTTGTTGCATTTTTATGACCCTCAGTTGAGAATTTTCGTGTTTGCTGACTTCGTCTTGGCTCCCACAATGGAAGAAATTTCCGATATCCTGAAGTTTCCTATCAAGAATGGTGTTCCTTACTATGCTGCGGAGAGGTGTCCCTCGTACAAGGACATTGCAGGTGCCTGTTATTTGAGTATGCTTAGAGTGAAGATGGAGTTAGAAGCCAGTAGAGGGAAATGGTTAGAGTTCAATGCACTGTTGGCATTAATGGTCTATGGGATAAGTCTGTTCCCAGGAGAGAAAGGATGGGTAAGCTTGGAGGCTATCACCCTGTTCATTAAAAGAAACCCGGTGCCTACGTTGTTGGGAGACTTTTACTTCGGTGTCCATCACAGAAATGAGAAGAGAAAAGGGTATGTGAATTGTTGCGCTCCTGTGTTTGCTGAGTGGTTTGCCAAGAAGCTTCCAAAGTCGGGACCGTTCAAAGATCTTAAGCAAGATTGGAAGTGGGATAGAAGATTGATGGGGTTAACTTCGGATGACATAGCTTGGGGATGTAGCAGAAACTTGGTAGGAAGGGAGTTTACTACCAGGTGTGGTGAGTTTCCCTATGTGTCGCTGCTAGGAAGGAAAGGAGTGATAAGTCATAACCTTGTGCTGTCTAGAAAGAAATTTGGTTATCCACTGAAGGATCCTCCATCAGATGAAGAAATAGCGAAGACTTTGTATTTCCCGGCTGAAGGTAATGAGCAGTTGGTTATTCAAGCATCCCAAGCTTGGGAAACAAAGGTTAGAGAAGGTAAGAAGGAATTTGTTAAGATAGACCCTAAGACTTATCCCTCTTTTGCCGCTTGGATACAAAGGAGGGTAGATACCTTTTTCCTTCCGTTTTCGGTTGAGGCTCCGCTATATCCAAAGGAGGTACCGGTGCAACCCACTATTTCTCTTGAAGATTACAAGAGGTTGGAAGCTCAGTTACATGAGATTCGGGTAGAGAACTCTGAAATGGCTAGTTTGTATCACCGTGGCAATCATGCTAAGCAAGAAGTGAAAGAAAAGCTGTAGATGATGCAAGATACCTTAGAAGCTAAAGTCAAGGAGTTTTCTGGGAGAGAAGCTCATTTTCAGAGATTGGGTTTAACAGAGTCAAAGAGAGAAGCGGAGCATAAGAGGATTGTGAAGACTCTCAGGGAAGCTCGTCAGTCCATTGCTTGGTTACAAGGCCAAAGAGAACATGAGCAGAATAGGTACAAAGAAAAGGAAGAGTTCTTTGAGGCGCATATGGCGTTCAAGAAGGAAGAGGTCGAACAAGCCCACAAGATACGAAGGGAAAAGACTCAGCAATTGGAACAGAGCCAGCTGGCCTTGAAGGAAGCAGTGAAGGAGATTGCCGATCTTAAGCTGAGGGCAGACGTCAAGAAGAGCCGAACAGAGGTGGTGACTGCAGAAGAGGAGCCTGGATCTTCCTTTTAGCTTAAGGTTTTAGTTTGTTGATATTTGTATTCAGAATACCTACAGGCTTGTTGTAGGAATCTTGCTTTATCTTTCAGTATTTTGCGTTAAATTGTAACCCCTTTGGGGAATGTTGTTTTTGTCTATGACTCTGATTGTTGGTTTGTTCATGCTATTCAATTTTACTTCCCAATTACCGTTTCTGAATGAGCAAAGCTACTTGTCCTAAGCTACCAGGGTTTGAATACTCCTCAAAAGAGTTTGAAAAAGTCAGTTTCCAAAAGGTCATCTGGAGTGTTTTTCGTCAAAATACTAGAACTGGGGCACGTTAATGCCTGGACATGGGAACATGAATAATTACATTGCATGCATATAACGTGTTTGTTTGTTTTGCAGGTTTGTCCAGTGTTCTAACGTCCATGTTACTTTCAGGCATTATAGCTCCCAAGAAGGGTCAGGACAGCTGACAGTGCATAGGTACCTTACAAAGGTGAACAGAGAAAGAGCAATGGATCAGATGCAAGCAGATCTGGCTGATTTGAGGACGAGAATGGACAACTTCATGACCCTCATGGCTGGGATGGATCAAACTCAAGGGCATCTGCATGATTTGGTGGAGAACAATCAAGTCAGGAACAATGGGACAGTAGATGGAGGAAATCGCAATGGGGATGGCGCCCGTCATGTTGAAATACATGTGGTGCAACCAGGGGTTACTATTGTCAATGATGGAGTGAATAATCTAAAGATGGATGGGCAGGACGAGCAGTTCACTTTGTTGGATGAGGCAGAAGGCCAAGGGGTTGACATGAACAGAAGGTTCGAAGAAATGGCTGAGCAGATTCGTGCTATTCAATCTCAGAGCTCTCTAGGGTTTGACATCACTGATTTGGGCTTGGTGCCAGGGGTGAGAATTCCCTACAAGTTCAAGGTCCCTACTTTTGATAAGTAAAACGGCACGGCGTGCCAGAAAATTCACCTGCAGTCGTTTGTGGGAAGAATTGTTGCGCATACAGATTATGAAAAGCTGTGGATGTATTATTTCCAGGATAGTCTTGTAGGAGCTTCCTTGGAATGGTACATGAAGTTGAGTAGAGTCAATATCCGAAGCTGGAAGGATTTGGCTGAGGCATTTGTGAAGCAGTATCAGTATAATTTGGATATGGCTCCAAATCGTACCCAGTTGCAGACAATGTCTCAGAATGCTAAGGAAGGGTTCAAAAAGTACGCCCAGAGGTGGCGTCAGCTTGCTGCACGAGTGCAACCTCCCTTTTTAGAGAATGAAATGGCAGATATGTTTATGGGAATTCTACAAGGGGTGTTTATTGAGAGACATGCGTCTTGCTTGGCAACAAAGTTCAATGACATCGTGATAGCGGGAGAGAGGGTCGAAACTCTTTTGAAAATGGGGAAGATTCAAGAAACTAGTGCAGGTAGCTCAAGCGGTGTGAGAAAGGCTTTCAGTGGACCTCCAAGAAGAAGGGAGGGTGAGACTAATATTGTGTATGGCCGAGGTCGGGGCTGCGAATATAGAGGATCTTATGAGCAGGTGGCAACTTTCACCATCCCCACTGGCCCTGTGCAACAGCAGCAACAGCCGCATCGTAATAACTATCAACAAAGGCCTTATCAGCAGAGGCAGACTCGTCCAACTAACAGGGTGCTCGAAGCCATCCCAATGACATACACGACATTGCTCCAGAGATTGTTGGAGTTGAATTTGGTTCAGTTGAGGACGTTAGCACCACCTCCACCTGGAGAGCTTCCAGTGGGGTATGATGCCAATGCAAAATGCATGTTTCATTTAGGAGCTCCCGGGCACACAACAGAGAAGTGCAGGGCATTGCAGCATAAGGTCCAAGACCTGATTGATTCAAAGGAAATTAACTTCGCACCGCCTCCAAATGTTACATCAAACCCCATTCCAAATCATGGAGGGGCCAGGATAAGTGTCGTTGACAGTGGCGAGAGTTTGAATTTAATCTTGAATGTGGATGAAGTGAAGACCTCATTGCTAGTCGTGAAGGGAAGATTGCTGAAAGGGCAGGTTTTTCTAGGTTGTGATTATGACTGTGAGGGTTGCGTGAAATCCTGTTAATGGTTGTAGGGACTTGAAGGTTGGGCTGCAGTGTCTGATTGATGAGGGGTCGCTATAGTTCGACAAAGTTGCTAACAGAAATGGCTGTGTGTCTACAGTGACGATTTATTTTGATCTTTCCGAAGTTCCTTCCTGGAGAGAACCTGTGACTATCTATGTTCCAAAGGTGAGTCTTATTACTATCACTGTTCTGGGACCAGTCCCTTATGCTAATGACAAGGCCATCCTGTGGAACTATAGCTCAGATGTGTACGTAGAAGGTCAGAAAGTGGAAAGTCAAGCGGTGACAATTGACACGACTGTTGTGAATGTCGGAGGAGTCGGGGGATTTACGCGAAGTGGAAGTCTTTTTGCTCCTCAAGCTCTTAGAGGCGATCCTGAAGCTGAAGCTGCTGCAAAGGCTAAGGGTAAGCGGATAGCGACTGAAGAGGTGACAACTTCTTCTGCAGGTCAGGGCACTTTTGAGAAGGAAGTCGAGGAATTCATGAGGATAATTAAGAAAAGTGACTATAAGGTGGTTGAATAGCTGAATCAGACCCCGTACAAGATATCCATTCTATCGTTGCTGATGTGTTCCCAAGCTCATCGAGAGGCTTTGCTGAAAGTTCTGCAAATGGCGTACGTACCACAAGAGATAATTGTCAACCAGTTGGAGGCTGTGGTAGGCAGCGTAAACGCCAGCCATGGGTTGGGATTCACAGATAGAGATTTCACTCCTGAAGGACGCAATTACAATAAAGCCTTGCATATCACCATGGAGTGTAAGGGTGTTGTTCTATCACACGTCCTAGTAGATACATGCTCCTCTCTCAATGTGCTCCCTAAGAAGGCCTTAATGAAGCTGAACGTTGATGGCATCGTCTTGCGACCCAGTGATTTGATTGTAAAAGCTTTTGATGGGTCACGAAGATCTCTGTTTGGTAAGGTAGAGCTATCGGTGAATATTGGGTCTCAGGTGTTCAAGAGTACATTCTACGTCATGGATATTCAACCCGCTTATAGATGCTTGCTGGGACATCCTTGGTTTCGCAGAATCTCTAGTTTCACCAAGAGGCATTGCTGAAAGTTTTGCAAATGGCGTATGCACCACAAGAGATAACTGTCAACCAGTTGGAGGTTATGGTAGGCAGCGTAAACGCCAATCATGGGTTGGGATTCACATATAGAGATCTCCCTCATGAAGGACACAATCACAACAAAGCCTTGCATATCACCATGGAGTGCAAGGGTGATGTTCTATCACACGTCCGGGTAGATACATGCTCTTCTCTCAATGTGCTCCCTAAGAAGGCCCTCATGAAGTTGAACGTTGATGGCATCATCTTGCGACCTAGTGATTTGATTGTGAAAGCTTTTGATGGGTCCTGAAGATCCGTGTTTGGTGAGGTAGAGCTACCGGTAAAGATTGGGTCCCCGATATTCAAAAGCACATTCTATGTTATGGATATTCAAGCCGCTTATAGTTGTTTTCTGGGACGTCCCTGGATTCACGCTGCTGGCGTAGTGACATCCACGTTGCATCAGAAGTTGAAGTATGTGGTAGACGGCCAGGTTATCACTGTATGCGGAGAAGAGGATATTTTCGTAAGCCATCTGTCAACCTTCAAGTATGTGGAAATGGACGGGGAGATCCATGAGACACTTTGCTAAGCATTTGAGACGGTCAATGTCAGTACTTTGTCTCCAGCATTTCAGAATAGCGAGAAGGAAGGGACTCCTATCTACTCCTACAAGCAAGCTATGGAGGTAGTTCAATCTGGAAATGCCCAAGGCTGGGGCAAGTTGCTGGAAATGGAAAAGAAAGACGACATGTTCTGTCTCGGATATCAACCTGGTTAGTCCAGCTGGTCTCATGGCGGTAAGCCCATAGCATTCATTAGCGCTGGAATGCTCGACTAAAACCATTTTTGTGCAACAGATGCCAATGGGGATAGTGATTGCGACTTGAATAACTGGATTCACCCATGTGTACCTGGAGAGGAGCTCCGGAACTGGTATGCTGAGGATTTTGTTCATGTTACTTGGCAGTCAAAGTAATTTTCTTTGTTTTCATATTTATCATACTGCATGTCAAATCCTGCACTCTGCCCAAGGTGCATGGATCCATATGTAGGGCCACCATGTTTTTAATGCATTTTCTTTTCCATGAAATAAAGGACATTTTTTGAGCAAATTGTGTTCTCTTTCTTTCGTTTAAGATTTTTCACAAAACAAATAAAATGGAAATGTTTTTTCTTTCATGTGTTTTTGTGTGTTTGTGTCTCCTTCAGATTCTGAAACAAGCACGTCTTGTGCAGTGTTGATCATTCGGATTCCCGTGATAACGTTCCTGCTATGACTATGCATGACTTCGACAATCCTATCTACCAAGTTGATGAAGGGGTTGAGGAAGACTGTGAACTCCCGGAAGAATTGGTCAGGTTGTTGAAACAAGAGGAAAGGGTCATTCAACCTCATCAGGAAGAAATAAATATTATCAACTTTGGGTCTGAGGATGTAAGGAAAGAGATAAAGATTGGGGACAGTCTATAGGCCAAGGTAAAGAAGGATTTGATTGGTTTGCTACGTGAATATGTCGATATCTTTTCCTGGTCGTATCAAGATATGCCAGGACTAGATACTGATATCGTTGTGCACAAGCTTCCACTAAGGGAAGATTGTCCTCCCGTGAAACAAAATCTGAGAAGAACTAGCCCTGATATGGCTATGAAGATCAAGGAGGAAGTCCAGAAGTAGTGGGATGCCGGGTTCTTTGCTGTGACTAGTTACCCGCCTTGGGTAGCTAACATTGTGCCTGCACCGAAGAAGGATGGCAAGGTTCAGATGTGCGTCGATTATCGAGATCTAAATAGAGCAAGTCCAAAGGATGACATTCCATTACCTCACATTGACGTGCTGGTAGATAACACCGCTCAGTTCTCGGTATTTTCTTTCATGGATGGCTTCTCCGGGTATAATCAAATCAAGAGGCACCAGAAGACATGGAGAAAACGACGTTCATTACCCCGTGGGGTACATTCTGCTACAAGGTTATGCCCTTTGGATTGAAGAACGCTGGGACAACGTATCAGCGGGTTATGGTAACTCTATTCCATGATATGATACATAAGGAAATTGAATGTTATATGGACGACATGATTGCCAAGTCCCAGGACGAAGAAGAGCATTTGGTCAATCTCAAAAAGCTGTTTGATAGATTGATAAAGTACATATTGAGGTTGAATCCAAACAAGTGCATGTTCGGAGTGCGTTCTGGTAAATTGCTAGGTTTCATTGTTAGTCAGAGAGGAATCGAGGTAGATCCTGAAAAATTAAAAGAAATACAAGATATGCCTGCACCAAAAATAGAAAAAGAAGTGCGTGGGTTTTTAGGGAGATTGAACTACATTTCTCGGTTTATATCTCATCTAACTGCCACATGCGAGCCAATATTCAAATTATTGAGAAAAGAGCAAACAGTCTGGTGGAATGAGGACTGTCAAAGAACCTTTGAAAAGATAAAAGAATATTTGCAAGAGCCTCCGATTCTAATGCCTCCAGTCCCAGGACGACCACTTATCATGTACCTGACTGTGTTAGAAGGGTCGATGGGGTGTGTTCTAGGCCAAAATGATGAGTCTGGTTGAAAAGAGTATGTTATTTACTACCTTAGCAAAAAGTTTATCGACTTTGAATCCCGTTATTCACTGCTCGAGAAAACTTGTTGCGCTTTGGTATGGGCTGCTCGCCGACTGAGGCAGTACATGTTGACCCATACCACATTGCTAATCTAAAAAATGGACCCCGTCAAGTACATTTCCGAGAAGCCAGCGTTAACCAGAAGGGTTGCAAGGTGGAAAATGATCTTAACAGAGTATGACATACATTATACTTCCCAGAAAGCCATAAAAGGAAGTGTATTGTCAGATTATCTTGCACAACAGCCACTTGAAGACGACTATTAGCCAATGGAGTTTGATTTCCCTGATGAGGACATCGTGTACCTCAATGCAAGAGATTGCGAGGAACCTCTTCAGGAGGAAGGGCCGGACCCTGAATCCAAATGGAGGTTGATGTTTGATGGGACGGTCAATATCAACAGACGTGGAGTTGGTGCTATTCTTATCACTCCCGAAGGTGTTCACTTTCCCTTCGCTGCCAGAATTACTTTTGGTTGTACCAACAATGAAGTGGAATACGAGGCGTGCATAATGGGAATAGAGGAGGCTATTAATTTTTGGATTAAGACCCTCAATATATTCAGAGATTCATCCCTCGTTATCAATCAGATTACCAGCAAGTGGTATACACATCAAGAACACTTAATTCCTTATAGGGATTATGCTAGAAAACTGTTGACGTTCTTCACAACAGTTAAGCTTCAGTACATACCACGAGATGAGAATCAATTTGTCGATGCATTGGCTACTCTTTCTTCGTCCATCAAAGTTTTGTGTTGGAACCATGTGCCCAGGATTGACTTTTTTAGGCTTGACGCACCAGCTTATGCTTTCTCTGTAGACGCAATGTCTGATTAGAGACCTTGGTACTTTGATATCAAGCGTTTCCTGGAAAAACAAGAATACCCGGCTGGGGCATCATCCAATGACAAGAAGACCTTGAGAAGACTTGCTACTAGTTTCTTCTTGAATACAAATTGGGTTTTGTATAAGAGGAACTTTGACATGGTTTTGCTCAGATGCGTGGATAGACATGAAGCAAGCTTGTTAATACAAGAAGTCCACGGGGGATCTTTTGGTACTCATGTAGGAGGATATGCAATGGCTAAGAAGTTATTGAGATCAGGGTATTATTGGTTGACAATGGATGCAGATTGTTGTGCGTACGCCGGTAAATGCCACAAGTGCCAGATTTATGCAGACACAGTGCATGTTCCTCCTAGCCCGCTCAATGTTATGTCATTTCCTTGGCCCTTTTCTATGTGGGGCATTTACATGATCGGGAGGATAAAGCCTACTGCTTCAAATGGTCATTGTTTCATCTTGGTCACGATTGATTATTTCACCAAGTGGGTTGAAGCAGCATCATATGCTAATGTCACTCGTCAAGTGGTAGCCAGGTTTCTGAAAAGAGACATCATTTGCAGATACGGAGTGCCCGAGCGAATCATTACTGATAATGGTTCCAACTTAAACAACAAGATGATGGAAGAACTGTGTCGGGACTTCAAGATCTAGCATCACAGTACTTCTCCTTACTGGCCAAAGATGAATGGCGCGGTAGAGGCAGCTAACAAGAATATTAAGAAGATTGTGCAAAATATGGTTGTCACTTACAAATATTAGCATGAGATGTTACCATTTGCACTGCATGGGTAACGAACATCAGTCAGGACGTTAACTGGGGCAACTCCTTTCTCATTGGTGTACGATATGGAGGAAATCTTGCCTGTTGAGGTAGAAATTCCTTCATTACGTGTGATGATGGACGTGAAGCTTGATGATGCTGAGTGGGTACGTGCCCGATATAATCAGTTGTGCATAATTGAGGAAAAGAGATTAGCGGCTATCTGTAATGGTCAGCTTTATCAGAGGAGAATGAAGCAAGCATTCGACCAACGAGTACATACTCGGGGGTATCAAGTAGGCGAGCTTGTGCTCAAGAGGATCATTCCTCCAGGTTCAGATCACAGGGGCAAGTGGACCCCAAACTACAAAGGCCCATTCATAGTAAAGAAAGTTTTCTCAGGTGAGGCGCTGATGCTCACCACTATGGATGGAGAAGATTTCTAGTCTCCTGTTAACTCGGACGCAGGTAAAAAATACTTCGCATAAATAGACCTGCTGGACACAAAAACAGAATTAAAGTCCAGGCAAGATAAGGTCATCCCGGCGAGCTAAAAATAGAATAAAAAGCTCGGGAAAAGTTAGGGAAATAAATGAAAAAAGATGTACACCCACTGAGTTGAAAAGCCACATCGGACAACTCAGGCAAAAAAGGGTATCCCGGTGGATTGAAAACCCGAAATGGCGATCCACGCAAAACAAGGGAATAAGCGAACAACTGCAATCCGGGTAATCTTAACCAAATCATCGTTTCATGCAGTGTGACAGTATCAGAAGGATAGGAATCAGTCCCCTCGTCTTCTTCGGAAAGCAAAGCTAAGAACAGAAAATCTTGAAGACATGCTGGTCATAGCAAGAAGGAAACTCATTGGAATGTCGTGTGCATTGCCATTAGGATAGTTTCTTTTCTCAATTTTATGGTAGCTACCTCTTTCCAGGTAGTTTCTTCTTGATGTAAAACTTCTCCTATTCAGAGGCCATTCAATAAAAAAGTATTTAGTCAAAAGTCGCATTGTGTTTTCTTTATTTTGCAAAAATGTCCTGGATTTTTGGAAAAAGAACATTGCATATGAAACATGTTGATTTTTCTGGAAAAAAATCGACATGGCAGGGAAACAATTAAAAATCTTTAAGCGTCGGGTGACAATGGATGAACAGATCATACAACACAAATCCCCGGGGAACATGTGTGTATACTGTTGTTGCAGGTTTTGCAGGGCGATATTGCGCTTCCCCAAGCAGAGAGTGCTCCCCAGCAGAGCCATGGAAAGTGGAATCCCTAGCAGATTTTCAAATCTAATCAAAGATGGGGCCCTCCCCAAGTGGTAGTTCTTCACGAGAAAGACGTAGTTTCCCCAGTAAAGTTCAGATGGAATCATCCCCAGCTGAGCTAGAGCAAGTGGGATTCTCAGCGGAGTTGTAACCCCAATCGAAGAGATTTGTGGTGGCGAAGATAGTTTGAATGGGTATTCCTTAGCCGGGTCAGGAGGTCGTCTCTTCTTCGAAGTTCATATTTGGTATGCAATCATTATGAAATATCCCCAGTGATCCTGCCAATTTATTTTTGGCCGGTGTGACAGGGTACTGTAGACATTTGCTCATCAGCGAGGTGTTGCCAGGAGATCTTGATTATTCTTGTCGCTCCCGATAAATGGGAAAGGCCCAAATAAAGGTACAGACGCGAACGGTCGGCGAAAGGGACAATGAGAACACACGGCAGTGAACTCACTGGAGATGAATGGAGTCGCCAGCTAGGCATTTTTATCCCAGAGGAAAGGCAATGCTGCATAGACCTAGAAAAAGATGGATAAGACGGTTGCGAACCAGAGAGACTGAGAAAGGGGGTTGGTTACAACCTGGGAAGGTATTAGCACCCAGATTGTCCGTCGTACTCGACGGGATCCACGCTTAAAAGATTTGTGTTTTAAAGGGGTAGTGTCAGTGCAATTTGTGTATAATAGCTGGAAGAGATGTACAGGTGTCGGTGCAAAAGAAATGTGAAGTGTATAAATGTACAGTGTCAGTGTAAGAAAAGGAATAAGATGCCCAAGATCATGAGGCTAAAAGAATGATGCTGGAAGAGGGGGAATATACAAAGACTTTTGTTCGATAACTGTTAAGTTATGCCTACGTATCCTCTCGTGCAATGAGGAAGTCAGAACACCGTAGTTCGACCCAAAGAGACTGAAAGATAAATTGACTTGTGAACTGCTTACTTGTCTATGCTCAAGTGTATGACCTGTCTGGCTCAGGTGCAAACTGTCTTTCATTAGATGGAAGAAGCGAGTTCTCGTTTGTGAATGAAGATGATGAGAAAAGAATCCTGCAGGAGACGATTATTGTTTGTTTTTGAGTTTTCAGTCTTTTATTGCTTTTGGATTTGTCATAAGTTAATGAGCTTTAAGCCTAAACCAATGGATTTAGTAAACTCATCACATCCTCCCTCTGATTAGGGGTAATGAGAATACCTTAAGTGTGAAGTCAGCTTCTCACACTTAATCACCTTTGGTATAGGATTAAGATCATTAACCTACTTGTGATTATTTAGATGTTTTTGGTGTTTTTGTTTAGTGTTAAGTAATGAGGTTAAGCCATAATCAAGGATTAAACAGACTCATTACACCATCCTAATAGAAGGATAATAGATGAGAATGTTTAAGCTGAGGAAAGCTCCTCAACTTAATCCATGATTAGGGATTAAACTCATGACAAAACAAGCCTTTGATTAAGTGGATTTTATTTAATGGTAAGATGAAGAAGTGATTTTCATGGTTTATAAGACAACTTGAGGGGGACTTGTCCATTAACCCTAGGGTTAGTCCTTCTTAACCGATTAAGGAAGAATTAGAACCCTAATGCAAGGCCCAAGTTACAAGCTTGATGTCTTGATAATTATTAAGTGAATTGATTAAGAGATTTAAACACATTAAGGGTTTAACACTTAGGATTAAAGTTATACACTCCATCCTAATAGAAGGATGCAGGCATAAGCTTAATCTCAAAGCCTTAAAGCCTTTAGGGTTTAGTCCCATATTATGAGGTGAGAAGAGAAGACTCAATGAGACACAAAGGTAAAAACTAAGTGGGGGGGACTAATCAAAACCCTAATCATTGTCATGCTTGGTTGTTCCTAAGGTTTGTGAGGTTTACAAGAGCAATCTTCAATGGAACCACCAGGAAGCAGATGAAAGGATCAGGAGAAGCAAAGTAACTTGCTTCATTCAAGAAGTCAAGTCACTTGAGGAAAGAAAGTAAGAATAAGAAGAATGAGCAAGCTCAATCTCAAACACATAACAAAATGCAGCAAGGATGCACTAAGGAGATGAAAAGAAATTATGAGAAGTGAAGGCAAATTCACTTCTCAAAGCTACTTACCACCTGAAAAGTTAGTAAAGGAAATGCAATGCAATGCAAAAATGAGATGAAATGACATGATGAGAAACAAAACCAGAAGCACATACATGATGTTAATGATGCTATGGGATGCTACAAACATGAACCAACCCACGAGGGTGATCATACAAGCTTATGGATGCAAATGAAGTAAGTTAAGACACATGAACATACATGAAAAGTTATGACATGCAAATGGCATACAACATGGCAAATGCAAGATGCAATGATCAAACATGCTTTCAATATGTCTTAAGGTGTCAAGTGAATCAAATGGATGCATAAAATGTTATGGCAAGTCAAGGTATGAATGCAAATGCAAGGTGGATGCATATGGAAGCCCAAATTAGGGTTTATGATCAAAGCACCAAACACGAACCAAAATCAGAAGCAAACTTCAATACAAAAAATTGAAAATGCACTCAAAGGACCCCTAATCCTATACTAACCCACTGCCCAAAGAAGAAGTTCCAACTCCTAACCAAGTTCAAGTTATGATTTTCCTAAGCTTTCTAGGGTTTTAGGGTTCCTTAACAAGAAAAATACCAAACAAATGGAAAATGAAAGATCAAATCATGGCCATTTAATCTCACAAACTACATGCTAAACACAATACAATGCAAAAAGAATCAAAGTCCAACTCTTTGGGGTTAGGCAGAAATGATTTTTGAAAGTTTGGATCAAAATAATGCATCAAAATGATTTTAATTCCATAAGAAATTCTCAAAATGCATCAAGATCAAAAAAGAAATTTGGTTTAAGGGTTGGACAATGTTTCTAAATGTTTTTAAATGTTTCATGAATTTTTTGGTGATTTTTAAATACCTAAAAGTATTTTTAATTAATTAATTCTCATTAATTAATTAAAAAGAAACTTTTAAATATTTAAAAATACTTTTTTAATGCTAAAAATGAAAATAAAAATATTTTTGTATTCTGAAATTAAATAACAACTTGCATAAAAAATTTCAGAATTTTTGAATGAGTTTTGCTATTTTAAATAAAATGTAGAAAACAAATGAATTAATATGAAAATAAAATGAATATAAATGCTGAAAAAGAAAAGTCAAACAATCTGATGGCCCTCATTCAAACTCAAACACGCGCGCATTGACTTGGCGCCAGATCCCACGGCCAGCATTCAAACTCACTAATTACACTGATTAAGCCCTAATTTGTGCCCTAATGACTTTCAGGCGACCGGAACACTGTTCCGGTCGTCTTCTCCGATCAAACAAAATTGCAATCTCTCTCAAAACGCATCTAAAACGAAATCTAATTGCCCAGAACTCTTCCCCACTCAATCACGAATCAAAACCCCCATTCAAACAACATTTCTCATTCAGAAACAAGGAGAATCGAATCAAACAATTTCTAGGGCAAAAATTTCAGACACTGCGTACATCCTCATTTCTCACTCATTTTCAAAAATAAACACATATTCATGATCAGGGAAGCATGTAGAAGCTATTAAGAACTTAAAAATTCATTTATGGAAAAAAAAGTTCATGAAGCTACCTGAGTTTGAAAGCTTTTCAGTCTGCAACTTTCTGGCCCTTTCTCTTTGTGCAATCCACTCCTATGACCTCCCTTATGCTTCTGAAAGGCTTAGAACAAATTTATGTGGGCTGGTTTGAGAGTTCACAGAAGTTCTGTTCAAGCTCAGGTGAGAATCGTATTTCTGGTTCTTTGAGTTTCAGGCTAGTTTGAAGGGTGCTTTGTGCTCAGTGAAGCATGGTGAGAAGGTTTGTGAAGTTGGTTCATGAGTTTGTGGCCTGAGGAGAGTGTTTCGAATGCTTTTGCTCTATGGAGTGAAAATGAGAATGTGATGCTATGGCTGTCTTCAGGCTTGTGTCTTGTGTGGTTTGGCTTGCATTTTCTTTGTATAAACAAATGCCATTGGTCAGATGAAGTGACATGTCCTTTATTGATAGGTGTATCTACTTTTGCCAATTTGTCAACTTTGTGTAAGAGAAGCATGGGTCATGTCTTGGCTAAGTACAAGGGGTGTGGGCTGCGCAGCATGGTGAGGGGAGAGGGCTAGGGTGGTTCAGCATCCAAGGCAGCAAGTGGATGAGATGTTATGATGGTTTTTGCAAGTTGGTTCCCTTTGGTTCTCATGAAAATATCTTGCCTCACAAGCCATAAAACATGTGATCTCTTTGGTTCAATCTGAACTTTAAGACTTGTTTTATGTTTTTAAATGGATTAGGCATCAATTAGAAGTCACAAATGCCTTTGGTACAAGGTTTTGCAAATTTCTCATTTGGTGCATAACTTGAAATTTAGTGATTTTAGCCAACTTTGATGCACCATAACTTTTGATCCAAAATGAATTAGGTCATGTTCTTGTACTTTTTGAAAAGGGAAAGATCTAACCTACAACTTTCATGACCAAAGTTTTTTCATTTGAAGCATTTTTGGATCAAAAAGTAAGGGTTGAAAAAGTTGCATAAAATGACATTTCATTAAAAGTCAACCTTGCCCAAAAAAGTCAACTTTGCAAAAACTTCAAATTCTTGAATTTTGTGAATTTCAAACTTCTTCTATGATCAAATAAAGATCAAATACACTCAAAATTATGAAGATCACCCCTTGGTTGGGTCACTGGGGGCCTCAGATGCCCTGATTTTGCACTAACTTGTTCAGAAAGTCAACTCTTGATCAGATGACTTCCCCATGGAATTTCTTCATAAAAATTGATATGCATACTCCCTATACCATATAGAGACCAATAGAAACAAGAATGACCAAAAAATTTGGAGTTATGGCCTCTAAAACCAAAACCCTAATTTTAGGTCAACTGTGCAGTCAAGCCTGGCTCTGCTTCTATACCATTCCCAGTTCTTGTGATTCTTTGGCATTTTTGACTTTGAGAGGATGTAATATGATATAAGAACACACATGGACCCCTTTGAAGTGATTGGTGGCCTTTGGAGTGGCTCAAGAAGCTCTTGGATTGCTCAGATCACAAACCCTAGGTGCAGATGACTTTGAATCTATGCAGTGAAACACAAATGTGATATGAGATGGTATGATTGAGTTTATGCATATGAAATGATCACAAGCCATGGTGTGAATGGGTGAGGGCAAATTTGGGGTGTTTACAATTCCCCCCAAAAAATTCCAGGGTTAATAGAACAATTCTTCTCTATTAAAGTCACCAAGTGGAGTCAGCAATAAGGCTCTCCCCAGCGAGTAACCGAATGCCTGATATCCCCACAGAGTTTGAATTATCAGAATTCTCTCCCCAACAAGCTTTATTTAACTAAGCAGTTTCTCCAGCGAGCAATGCTTGTTTTCCCAGTGAGGTCCCCAGCTAGGGCCTGACCAGGCATCATCCTCAGCTGGGTCGGAAGGTCGTCATTTCCCCGTATAATGATAATCGAGATTCACTCCCGTCATTGGAGTATTCCCCGGAGAAGCTGCCAGTCTATGTTGGCCATGTGATGATACCAAGCCGTCCTTCATTTCCCTAGTCAGATTTAGGCATCGACAAAGCCTTTGTCCAGAATTCCCCTGCAGAGTCGGGATCATTTGCTTCCAATCAGGGCATTTCGAAGTGTGCTCGTCTGCATCTCCCGACACTCTTCGTTGTTGGGTATCCGTTCCTTGCTCATCTGCATTTCCTAGCACTCGTGTGTGTGCTGAATATCCGTCTTGTGCTCGTCCGCACTTCTCAACACTCGTCTGTGCTTGATGTTTGACGAATGCTCGTATGCACTCCTCAGCACTTGTCTGTGCTCGCCTTGTGCTCGTCTGCATAATTCAGCATTCGTCCGTGCTTGATGTTTGGTATCTGCTGGTTGCTCGTTTGCGTTCCCAGCACTCGCTCGTTTGTGAAATTCTATCCCCGGCCAAGTCGTGTTTATTACTGGGATGTCATTGCTCATTTTCTTTCCCCAGCAGTCGCCTATGGTTGGTAAATAATGATGCTCGTCCGCACCACCCGACACTCGTCTGTGTATGATTTTTGTTTATTGCTCGTCTGCATTCCTCAACACTCGTCTGTGTGTAACCTCTATTTGGTGCTCGATACTCGTCTGTGTTCGTTATCTATTTGAAGCTCGTTGGATACTCGTCTGTATCGCCCCCGCACTCGTCTATGTCGGTTTATATCTGTATGAATATTGATTTGGCATCTTCTCTGGTACTCGTCTGCATCGCTACTCCAATTGCTCGTATGTGTTGGATCTATGGTACTCGTCTGTATCGCTACTCCAATTGCTCGTCTGTGTTGGATCTCTGGTACTCGTTTGTATCGCTACTCCAAATGATCGTCTGTATTGGATCTCTGGTATTCTTCTGTATCAGTGACTGATATTCGTCTGTATCATCGCCTGAATCGCTCGTTTGTGTTTCTTAGATCATCGTCTGATATTTGTTTGTATCATTGACTTGTGGCGCTCGTCTATGTTCTTTTGATGATCATCTGATACTCGTCTGTATTAGAGAGGTTCGAAGTCCTGACGGTGGGATTAAACGTCAAAATGATTACCGGTCCTGGCGTAACAGGTTTATCCGAAGTAGGCTCGTCTGTCTCAGAGACCACTTATCTCCACAAGATTTGTGAAGAGGGTTCGTCAAATCCTAATGTTGCACATGGTGTAACAGGTCTGCTCAAGGAAGACTCGTCTGTCTTAGCCCATATATCCACGGATAATATATGAAGAGGGTTTGTCTATCCTAATTATGCATGTCTATCCCACAGACTTAAGTGCATCACCGGTCCTGGAATAACAGGTTTATCTGAAGGAGGTTCGTCTGTCTCGGGTCATATATTGAAAAATGTATGAGGGCTCGTATGTCCAGCACCTGGCGTAACAGGTTCATTTTATGAGGGCTCGTATGTCCAGCACCTGGCGTAACAGGTTTGTTCGAAGGAGACTCGTCTGTCTAGGTTTTTCTATCCGAGGTAACGGTTCATCTTGGAAGAAGCTTGTCTTATTTCTCCCTACTTCCTTCTCCAAAGCGTCATTTGGTTTGGGTTTATTTCCATTGCTTGCATTCTCCAGCAGAGTGCAAATTTCAGGCCTTCTTGGTATTCAACCACAATTCATCTTGGACAGTCGATAGTCGTGCTACCGTCCTTTTTAGATTAACATTTGCTTGAATAGGGGCAGCTGTAATACCCCAAATTCTCACTCTCCTGTTTAGCATCATCATCATATCATAATCATCATCAACATGTCATGTCCTCAGCATGTTACATAGAAAAATTAAGCATAGCACTTTCATGTTCCCGCATAAAGCATATGATCAATCATCAGGGAAATTCAAAGCTCACGAGGCAGGTTACAAGGTTGACGTCAGGGTCAAAGCCTAAAGAAAGGATTGAGGATCAAAATTAGATCAAAACGGTTGGCACCGGCTTATTCTTGAAGGTTCCCACCTGAAGGAGGGAAATTCAAAATTCACTGGCGTTAACCGGTTAATGGATTAGTTAACCGCTTAACGGTCACAAATTTTGAATTTCCAGCAGCAATTCAACATGTGTGATTTTTGTTCCAATTTCCATTTTCTGATTTTTATTCATTTTTTATTTAATTGGAAATTAAAAGGAAGGATCTAGAGCACTTCCAAGCCTAATCCCATTGCAAAGTCTTAATCAGACTATCAAACCATAATTTTGGATCCCAAGCCTAACTTTTGGGCCCCAAACCTAAACCATATTTAATCATTTATCTCCAAACCAAAGGGAGCTCTCCCTCATTTTTCATTCTCATTCTAAATTTTCACTCTTCTCACTCACAATTCTCTCACTTTTCTTCACCAATTTTCCAAATCACTCAAAGTTCCTCTTTGAAGATCATATAACCTTGCCTTGAGATGTGTAGATCTTGGAACTAGACCTCCATCCATAGCTTCATTGCATCTTTTTGCTGGTATAATTGGTGATTCATATTTGGTTTGGGATCTAGAAGTGCTTTTGGGATCCAAAATTCTGCATCAAGATCTTGTTCTTGCCTTTATTTTGCACGGAGTGTGAAGCTTAACACCGGATCTTCAAAGTCTTGCACGAGATCTATCATTTTCAGCTCAATCAACAATTACCAAAGCATACCTCAACTTTATAGGTTGGTTAATTTCAGATCTAGCTCTGTTTTAGCTTATTTGCATGCTTGCGCTTTAGATCCGCCATGTGCTTGTGTATTTGCTTGTGTTGATTGAATTGATTGATCGATTTGTGACCGGATTTATGTATTAATGTTCATGAGCTTGATGATGCCATTTAATGTGAATTGATACATTATTTCATGTTCATATGCTTGCTGGTCTGGTGTAAGATTACTTGAATAAGCTGGTTGTGAGCTGATTTTGATGCAGGTTTTGCTGTTGTTTTAACAGCGTTAACAGGTTAACAGATTGGTTAACCGGTTAACGCACCTGTTTTGTGTTGTTTTTATGCAGGTTCTGGCATGGTTAACCGGTTAACGCTTTGGTTAACCGGTCAACACAGAAGCAGTAGGTCATTTTTGCCTTATTTCAAGCATGTTTGATCCCCTTACTTGTTCTAAATGCCATGGATCATTATATGATCATTGAATATGATTGTTTGGGTGATTTTCTTGCTGATTGATACATGCTTTCGTGTTCTCAACACGTAAATGCTTGTTTGTGCTATGTTTGGCATGATTGTTTGATCTTAGTTGGTATGAACTTTGAGCATGTTATTTCCATGATTTTATTGATGAACAACTTGCTGAAATTTTGCTAACACTTGCAGGGGCTTATGGTAAGTGAAGTGTGGATGTGTAACACGGTGGGAGAACTGACTTTAGTTATGTTACGGATAGCAAGAGTCGCCACCGACTTTTATTTTATCCAAAGGAAAGGGCATAAAAGAACAGGAAAGACCTTAAAAGATTTTTGGGTTCGGGGGGTAGGTTATGTAAAGGGAAGGTGTTAGCACCCTTTACATCCATGGTTATCCATGGGCTCTTAGTTACTTAGCTCACTTTAAAATGTTTTGAGAAGTGTAGTGTGTGATTAGAAATTTCCTTAAGTACTTTATAATGATCCATGTACGGATATATATAAAGACTTTGTTTTGAAAATTTGTTTGAAAATGTGAAGTGTTTTTGAAATGTTTTGAAAAAGGTGAGCAAGTACATAAGAGGAACCTACCCTAAGTTAAATCTTTTCTTTTCTTAAATGTCTTTTCAATGGTAAGACTATCCCTATTATTAAGGAATAGGTAGTCATTACCTTGGATGTTATGAGGGACAAGTGAAGGGACATCTGTGATTAGGCAATTGTAAGGTGTACTTAGCAATTCAAAGGGACTTATCATCTTTTATTCGAAAGGGACAAGATCATTTACGAAGGCAACCATGAAGGGACTTGATCTTATAATCTTTAAGGGGACTAGATGATATTAAATAAGATAAGGGACTTTGCTTTATACACCTTACTTGACCTTTTATTTAGGCAACATGAGAGGTAATCCTTAAGAAGTGAGATGGCGATCCAGAATCGACTTACGTGTGTGCGTGTTCAAATTCAAATATTTATCTTATAATTAGTGATCTAAATTCAATTTTAAGCACAAACAAGTTTTCACGCCCTATTTTACTAACCATGGCAATTTACATAAATAATAAAAATTCTACCACTATTACATATTTTGCACAATTACATTATAATAAAATAATTTAAATAATAAGCATTAATTAAATAAATAAAAAGGAAGGTTAGTAATAATAAATAAATATAAGAGAAGAAGAGGTTAGCAATATAATATAGAAAACAAATTAAAAGTTCAAATTTAAATAAATAATCATTTTTTTAAGAATTTTAAGAAAAGAAATAAATAATAATAATTATATACCAATAAATATGATTAATAGTTTAATAAATTAATTATATATACATATTAGAAATATTTAATAATTATAATTATACAAGCATAATAAAAAATAAGAAATTAAAATCATAAAGAAAATTAGGGTTTTGAATTGTTTAGAAAATAAATAAATTAGGATTTATAATATAATTAGGTTTTTAAAATAAATTAGGGTTTATAAAAAATAATTAGGTTTTACATATAAAAATATTAGGGTTTTTTTAATTTAATATTCATTATTATATTTTATAATTTAATTTTACATTACTAATTTAATTATTAAATAAATATATTCATACATAATAAATAAATAAAAAAAGAACTAGGTTTAAAATTTAGAAAATAATTAGAGGTTTTTTTTTTAGAAAAATATGAAGTCATATACATATATATTTACATATTATTACTTGAATATATTTTATTGAAATTAATTAATTAGAAAACAATAATATGTAAACAAAATAATTGAAGAAACTGAAAATTAAAACTTACCTGGGGCAGGGATTGAACCCACGCCCTAGGCATTACAACCTTTGGACCAGCAGCATCTCCACCAGGCTGCGCGCGCGTTGGCGAACTTAATCCCAACAACAATCCTTTTGTTGTCTAACCTGCAAAAATTATGAAAAAAACAAAACAACACAAAATGGCCTGATGGGAATCGAACCCGGGCCAGAGAGTTTCTAAACGCACGCATACACCATCTAAGCCACCAACGCATTCGTGAAATAAAATACAAACAATTCCATAAAATATTAAAACAAATTTTAAAAATCAGAAAGCGCGCGCTGGACTTCATCTTCTTCCTTGTACCTGCGAATTTTGATACGATTTTTGCTACAAGCTTTCCTACGAATTCTCATTTGCAGCAAAACCTACGAATCTCAATCATTAAAAAAACAACACAATTTCATCAAATTAAATATACCAACATTATCCAAAGGTTAATTAGAATTGATCTATGGTTTTAGAATTCATTTATCATTGCTAAATCATGAAACCCTAAAACGGCCGAAGAACCCTAGCAATGGTGATCTCTTCATCTTGGACCTAAAATCAAATTAATTTATCCAGAAAGCATCCCAACATCATTATAAACACAAACCAACAGTTAGTTTTCATTAACAATGTGCAAATCATTCAAATCGAAAAATTTTAAGACATGAAGAAGATGCATTTAGTTTTCACGATTTAGGGCATGAATGAATGATGTTATGATCCAGAATCAATCCATGAACTTCAAGGAACAAGTTGCAACCTTTGGTTTGTCTTGAAAGAGGCTCTAGGTATCAAACCGAATTGGAGTTTTTAGTGAGATTTTTGAAGCTTGAATATGATATGAGGAGGCTGTCAAATTCGTGTCCAATGATTTGCTTAATGTTCATTATATATGAGTGAGTGAATTAGGTTAAAAACATTGCCAATTTGATGGGTATTTGGATCATTGAAGATTGAAAAAGATTGACTTTTAAAATTTGAAAATTCTTGATAAGAACTTGCTATTTTAAGACAATCTTCATAATTTTTGTATCAAATGAATCCAATTAACTTTTATGACATTCTAGAAGCAAAATATTTTTAAATCTTCACCATTTTATATTTTATTTGAATTTAAAATGATTTTTAACATAAAAAATCATAATAAATAAAAATAAAATGAATAAAATTATGAAAATAGTAACTAAATTTCGTGCATGATGTCATGGAACACATTGGGTCACAAAAAAGTCAGCCAATTTGAAGAATTATGGTTTTAAGACCCCATTTACTGCATAAACCACTCAAAAATTTCCCAACTTTGCAAGGGCACAAATCCTTCAATTTTAATGCTATGAGGGTGTTCTTGGACATTTTGGAGTTGTTGACTTTTTGTTGACTTTTAAAAGGACCTATAATGTTTTAGCTCATACCTTCCAAATGAAGCATTTTTGGGCTTGGCTTGTGAGACACAAAGTTGTAGAGAATTCAATTTCCTTCAAAATGAGCTTTGGATGGAAAATTTTTGATGAAGCATGTGAAAGTTATGGCTGGTCAAAGTTCAGTTGACTTTTCCTTTGAAAACCCTAATTTAGAAACTCCTGATTCTTGATGATCTGAAATCTCCTTGATGAATTATGATCAAACCTTGATCAAATAATGAATTTTACTTCATATACTTGATGTTGGCAAAAAATCATGAAGTTTGACTTTGGTTTGACCACAATTGACCTTAGTTTGACTTTTTGACTGATTTTAACCTATCTGATCATCTGACTGAGCAAATCTTTTGGGAAAGTCTTGAAACTTGACATGGGGATTCTTGAACACATATAGGATGCTATGAAGCTCACTTGAAGTCTTGGAAGTCCATTTAGTCTGATAAAAGTCAAAACCCTAGTTTAGGATGCATTGCTTAGGAGGAAGCATTGTCTGAGGAAATTGTCAAACTTTCTGACCAAATTGTGAATCTTCTGAACCTTGTGAACCTCATGAGATGTCTTGTGAACCTTGTGAACCTTGTGAGCCTCTTAGTACACAATGACTTGTCTTGTGGATGGCAAGTTTTGGGGTGCAACAGCTGCCCCTGTTCAATTTTCTGAAACCTGAGGGGTTAGATTGGTATATGTGCCAGTCGTGACCTGGAAGGTTGAAGGGGATTGAACACAAAAGCCCAAAAATTTGCACTCACAGGTGTATGAAGTAACACTGATGATTAGATGTGTATGCTTGAGTGGGCTTGAAGATGCCACTTGGAAGGACTGGAGATGGGCTTAGAGATGCCATCTAAAGAATATCAGGATGTGATGATATCTTTATGTTGATACTGGATATCAGTACTAGGACTTTGTATAAGCCGTCTCTGAATCATTTATGCAACATGTTTTGAGTTGTTGAATGGACCAGTAGAAATAAATCTTGTGATGATTATCTCTTCTGGAAATATCTTGGACTAGGGAATTGATCTTTGTACAGACCGTTTGCCTACTCTACAAGGTCAAAAGAACGTCAGGATTTGTTCTTCTGAATAATGTCTTGAACCAAGGAATGGATCTTTTTAAAGGCCGTTTGCCTGCTATTCAAGGGCCAAAAGAACGTCAGGATTTGTTCTTCTGAATAATGTCTTGAACCAGGGAATGGATCTTTTTACAGACCGTTTGCCTGCAATTCAAGAGCCCAAAAGAACGTCAGGATTTGTTCTTATGAATAATATCTTGAACCAGGGAATGGATCTTTTTACAGACCGTTTGCCTGCTATTCAAGGGCCAAAAAAACGTCAGGATTTGTTCTTCTGAATAATGTCTTGAACCAGGGAATGGATCTTTTTACAGACCGTTTCCCTGCTATTCAAGGGCCCAAAAGAACGTCAGGATTTGTTCTTCTGAATAATGTCTTGAACCAGGGAATGGATATTTTTACAGACCGTTTGCCTGCTATTCAAGGACCAAAAGAACGTCAGGATTTGTTCTTCTGAATAATGTCTTGAACCAGGGAATGGATCTTTTTACAGACCGTTTGCCTACTATTCAAGGACATCTTGAGCAAATGTATGGATCATTTCTGATCTGTTGTGAGTAGTTAATATTGATTTATCTGCGTGTAACTTCCCTACAAGGAAAAAAAGTTAGTTTATGCAATGTGTATGCATGTATAGTATGATGCACCTAAGTAATGTATTATGTATTTATGGATATGTATGTTATGGTATGATGTAAATGATGTATGTATGAATCATGCAGCATGAAGCGTCTGGATATCTTTTTATAACAACTGCTGGCTAGGGAAAATAAATCCCGATTTGTTACTGAAGAATATGAGGAACTTGTTCCCGTCTCGTTTGATAATATAGTATTCATAACTTCCCGTCTTCGTTCGATAGTATAGTATTCATAACCTCCCGTCTTCGTTCGTCGTACTTTCGTTGAAGGAATAAGTTCCCGACTATCCGTCTGAGGATAAAAGAGATGGACATAAATTCAAGGGGAGATATCACTCGAAGTATCTATGATGATAGATTTGCCCTACTGGGGATTTGTAGCTATCTTGTGGGGATGAACCGGCGAAGCTTTGGTGAATTCCTTCCCTCGTTCGTCCTTAGTAAATACTATTACTGCATTTGCATGCATTTCTGGTAAACATCAATCATATTAAGCATCTATGCATTTCTGGTAAACATCAATCATATTCAAAAGCATACATACATTCAAACACAACCAATGGACGTTTCGCTTATGTAAATAGGGTAAAAGTAAATCTGGATTCAAAGATGAAATTTTATTTATATCACAAAGTGGCCCATACACAGGCAAGTTTGTACAAAGAGACAGAAATCCTAGTAAGAGGAATTCGTCATAACAACAAAGAAAATCAGCTATGTGGGAAATAATCCTATTGAGTTTCAATTCTACTATTGCCATTATCTTCAAGTATCTCATCTTCTGCTGTTGAGACGGAAACAATTGGATTGAGCTTTATCTGTTCGAGCTTGAGTAAGTAGCATAACTGGTTGTAGTTTCATGGGTGATCCAAACGAGACATAGTCATACGCTTTAATCCCTAACTTTTGCCTAGATTGCCTTTTCAGGTTTTCAATCCACCGGGATACCCTTTTTTGCCCAAGCCGCCTTTTCAGGTTTTCGCCTTGCCGGGTATACATTTTTTATATATATACCTAATTTTTGCCCGAACCCTTTTGGTTCGCCGGGATGCCCTTATTTTTGCCTAGGCTAGTCAACCTAGCGTGTCTCTTTTTATGCGTAGTATTTTTTAACTATGTCTGCATTTACGGGCTGTGGGAAGTCTTCACCATCCATAGTAGTAAGCATCATGGCACCTCCTGAGAATACTATTTTGACCACAAATGGTCCTTCATACGTAGGAGTCCACTTGCCCCTAGGATCACCCTGTGGTAATATGATACGCTTGATTACCAAGTCACCATCCTGATATACCTTTGGCTTAACCTTCTTATTAAAAGCCTTGATCATCCGTTTCTGGTACATCTGACCATGACAAACAGCTTCCAACCTCTTCTCATCAATCAAATTTATCTGGTCAAGTCGGGTCTGAATCCACTCATCTTCATCAAAGCCTGCATCCTTCATAATTCTTAAGGAGGGAATCTGAACTTCAATGGGCAGAACTGCTTCCATACCATAAACTAAGGAGAATGGGGTTGCCCCTGTTGAAGTATGTATTGTAGTGCGATAACCATGAAGAGAAAACGGTAACATCTCATGCCAATCCTTATAAGTGACAGTCATCTTCTGTAGAATCTTCTTAATGTTCTTATTAGCAGCTTCTACTGCCCCATTCATCTTTGGACGATACGGAGAAGAATTGTGATGCTTAATCTTGAACTGCGTGCAGAGATCAGTAATCATAGTGTTGTTCAAATTAGAGCCATTGTCAGTAATAATCCTTTCAAGGATGCCATACCTACATATAAGATTATTCTTAATGAATCGAGCCACAACATTCTTGGTAACAGATGCAAATGAAGCTTCCTCTACCCACTTCGTAAAGTAATCAATAGCAACCAGGATGAAACAATGCCTATTAGAAGCAGTTGGCTTGACCTCACCAATCATATCAATTCCCCACATGGCAAAAGGCCAAGGAGCAGTCAACACATTCAATGGTGATGGAGGTATATGCACCTTGTCAGCATAGATTTGACATTTGTGACACGTTCTGGAATGTTGATAGCAGTCAGCTTCCATGGTAGACCAATAGTAACCTGCTCTCAATATCTTCTTTGCCATGGTATGACCACTGGAATGAGTGCCAAAGATCCCATCATGCATGTCTTCCATAATCTATGTTGCTTCCTTCTTGTCCACACAACGAAGCAAAGTTGAGTCATGATTGCGTTTGTACAAAATTCCATTACTCAACAAGAATTAAGCAGAAAACCTCCTCAGAAACTTCTTATCTTTGACAGATGCCCCTTCAGGGAACTCCTGAGCTTCAAGATATCTTTTCACTTCATAGAACCAAGGCTTCTCCTCTGCTTCTTCAGTGTCAATCTCATTGCAATATACAGGCTTCTCAAATCTATCAATAGTAATCTTGGGAGCTTCATCATCCCAGCTGATCTCAAACATGGATGCCATGGTGGCTAAGGCATCTGCCAACTGATTCTCTCTTCGTGGAATATCTCCAAAGGTAATCTCTTTGAAATGTGGGATCAAGGACAACACATACTCTCTGTAAGGGATGAGATTATCATGCTTGGTATCCCAATCTCCTTTAATCTGACTTACTACCAAGGCTGAATCTCCATATACGTCTAGGAACTGAATCTTCATAGCAATGGCAGCTTTGATACGCATGATACATGCCTCGTACTCAGCCATGTTATTGGTATAATAGAAACAAAGTCTTGCAGTAATCGGGGTATGACAACCTTCAGGGGAACTGATCACAACACCAACATCATTACCAAGTGCATTAGAAGCTCCATCAAAAACCATAGTCCATCGGGATCCTTGTTCAGGTCCGACATATTGTCCAGGTTTTTTGGTAATAATCATAATGTCTTCATCAGGGAACTCAAAACTCATTGACTGATAATCATCCACTGCTTGATGAGCCAGATGATCAGCTACAAAATTTCCTTTAATGGCCTTCTGAGTAGTATACTGTATATCATATTCTGTTAAGATCATTTGCCATCTCGCTATTCTTCCGGAGAGAGCAGGTTTATCGAATATGTACTTGATTGGATCCATCTTCGAAATCAATAAGGTAGTATGAGTTAACATATATTGTCTTAGTCGGCGAGCAGCCCATGCCAAAGCGCAGGAAGTTTTCTCGAGCAGTGAGTATCTTATTTCACAGTTGGTAAACTTTTTGCTAAGGTAGTATATTGCCTGCTCTTTTCAACCAGACTCGTCATGTTGCCCCAACACACACCCCATTGAGTTGTCCAATACTGTTAAGTACATAATCAAGGGTCTTCCATCAACTGGTGGCATCAAAATGGGAGGTTCTAGGAGATATTTCTTAATTTCATCAAAGGCGGTCTGGCACTCATCATTCCATTCCATTACCTGATCTTTCTTCAACAACTTGAAGATTGGCTCACAGGTAGCAGTTAATTGGGAAATAAATCTTGCAATGTAATTCAATCGTCCCAAGAACCCTCTAACCTCCTTCTCAGTACGGGGAGCTGGCATCTCTTGTATAGCTTTCACTTTTGCAGGATCCACTTCAATACCTTTTCCACTGACAATGAAACCCAGGAGTTTACCAGACCTAACTCCAAAAGTACACTTGTTTGGGTTCAATCTCAACTTGTATTTCTTCAACCTCTCAAACAACTTATGCAGATGATCAAGATGTTGCTCTTCATTCTGGGACCTGGCTATCATATCATCCACATATACCTCTATCTCATGATGAATCATATCGTGAAACAAAGCCACCATAGCACGCTGATATGTTGCCCCATCATTCTTCAAACCAAATGGCATCACTTTATAGCAAAAGGTGCCCCACTGTGTAACAAATGTTGTCTTCTCTATATCTTCAGGTGCCATCTTTATTTGATTGTAACCAGAGAAACCATCCATGAAAGAGATACCTTATGCTGAGCAGTGTTGTCTACTAGAACATCAATATGAGGAAGTGGAAAGTCATCTTTGGGACTGGCTTTGTTCAAATCCCTGTAATCTACACACATATGTACCTTACCATCTTTCTTAGGCACTGGTACCACATTTGCAACCCACTGAGGATAAGAAGTCACAGCTAAAAACCTTGCATCAAACTGTTTCATCACCTCCGCTTTAATCTTTTCTGACATTTCAGGACGCATGCGATGAACCTTCTGCTTCTTTGGACGACAATCTTCTTTTACCGGTAAACGGTGAACCACAATGTTTGTATCCAACCCTAGCATATCTTCATAGGACCAAGCAAAGATCTCCATATAATCATGTAACATCTGAATCAATCTGCTCTTGACACCATCCTCTAATTCAGCCCCTATCTTGACTTCTTTCCTGTTCTCTTCAGTTCCCAGATTCACAACTTCGATCGACTCTTCATGTGGCTGTATAGATTTCTTTTCTTGTTGTAACAACCTAGCAAGCTCTACAGGTACCTCACAATCGTCCTCATTTCCATCTTCAGCTTGATAGATCGGATTCTCGAAATTATAATTGGCAATAGTAGAACTGTTATCAACAGGATCCAGAGTGGATGAGGATCTGCATTTTAGTGATGTGGGTGTGTGTAAGAACACATAGCTGATAAAAGAAAAATAATAAAAGAAAGATAATGAACACAATATTTATGAAAACGAAACGTCCACTGATTTTTATTGAATGAAGTATGCAAATGAAATGACATCCCGAAACAAGCATACCATTGTGCCCCGGGTAAGGCACAAGGCTTAAGAGTTTAATTGTTCAAAAATTGCAAACTTAAAAGTAACAACACAGTAATAGTATTTACTCCTGACTAAAGGAGATAGGAATAACGTCTTCAGCCTTCCAATTATTGAGCCCGTCACCCACAGTAGGAAAAATCCAAGCATCCAAGTTGTAGTCTTCATCATAGTCACCCACAACATTGATCTGATCTTTCATAATTCCTTGATTGGTGATACGAACAGCACGAGCACGACGAACAGCCTTCTGGGACTTTGCAGTGAATCCAAAACCAAATTTGTCAGACTTGTAAGGAATGTCAGGAAGCTGACCCCAGGAGGTACTCTGGTGACCACAGGAACTTTCTTGACAACAAGAAGAGCTTCAAAATTAGGAACAACCCAAGGAACTACTTCAAATGTTTGGCATGGAATTTCAACATATTCACCTTCCACTTCAAGATATTTAAATGTGTTCACATGGCTAATCATATATCCTTCCTCTCCGTAAACAGTGACAACTTTCCCCTCTACGGGATATCTCAGCTTCTGATGTAAAGTAGAAGTTACAGCACCTGCCCCATGGATCCAGGGGCGCCCAAGCAAACAAGAATACGAACAACGAATATCCATTACATAAAAGGTAGCATTGAAGACCTGAGAACCTACTTTGATTGGGAGATCTATTTCTCCGTGCACCACTCTTCTTGAACCATCAAAAGCCTTCACCACTATATTACTGGGCCTCAACACAGCATCTTCAGGACTAAGCTTATTCAGAACTTCTTTGGGCAACACATTCAGCGAGGAACCATTGTCTATTAACACATGTGACAGGGTAGTGCCCCTACATTTAATAGAGATATGTAGAGCCCTATTATGATCCCTCTTGGCAGGAGTCAAATCAGCATCGGAGAAACCTAACCCATTATCATAGGTCAAGTGTGCAACATAATTTTCAAACTGGTCTACAGAAATCTCATTTGGTACGTGAGCAGTCTTCAAAAATTTAATCAAGGCTTTAGCATGAGCCTCAGAACACAACAATAAAGACAACATGGAAATCTTGGAGGGAGTATGCCCCAATTGATCAACAATGTCATAATCACTCTTGCGAATGATCTTCAATACTTCTTCCATTTTCTTAGAAAGATCATAAGCAGCTGGTATATCAGTTTGTATAGGTTCAATAACATGACCTTTGCCCCTAGCATCAGTAGTGGAGGTAGTAGTTGGAGTAACTGTATTCTTGGAGGTAACCAGAGGAGAGAAAACTCTTCCACTTCGTGTGATCTTACTAGATCCAGCAATATTATCAACATCAAGGTTTTCATCAACAACAGGTGTCTCAGCTATGGGTTCCTGCTTAACACCATGAATATAAACATCGGAGCCATAATGGCAAGGCACCGCTTTATCAGAAGTGTACGGAATAGGACCAGGAGTGGTGATGATCATAGGAGTCACTCTAGCTTCAACAACAATCTTCACAGGGCCTTCAGCAGTAATCTTAATTGGACCCTTATGAGTGATTTTGACAGGACCCTTGGAAGTAATCCTTACCGGAACCTTATCAACCATATCCACCTCTTCAACCTTCACACCTTTAGTTATATGTTCAACCATACTCTCTACAGAAGGTGTCCTCTCAAACAATATGGTGTAATTGTCCATGAAGCGTTGAATATCGTCCTTCAACTTCCAGCAACTATCCGGTTTATAAGCACAATAGAAACAATCTTCATTACAACCTGAAAAGAACCCAGCTTGTACCAACTTCTTATTGATAACAGATAATGGTGTAGTCATATCTGCAACTGAGGAAATATGTGAAACTTCATCAATGGCATTAACGGTCTTTTCATGATTTGGCATGGGAGCAGTAATCACATTTGGAGTACCCGGAGGGTCAAACTCAATTTCTCCAGCATCAATCATATCCTGAATCTTATTCTTCAATATCCAGCAATTATTGGTATCATGTCCTGGGCAATTAGAATGATATGCACATCGTGCATTAGGATTGAACCTGGGAGAGGTAACATTGGGGTTCTGAGGAGGGTCCTTCAAAGTGATGAGTTCACCCTTCAACAAGTGTTGCAAGGCTAGGGCCAGTGACACGTTGAACTTGGTGAACTGTCTTCTGGGCCTCTGCTGATTGCCCTGTGGTGGCTCTGGTGTTGCCGGAGTAGGATTGGAGATATGGATTGCACTCACAGATTGGTGCCTCCTATTACGATCAGGTTGACCATAAACAACATTTGACTCTTTCTTCCCACTAAGGGGCTTCTTTGCAGTACTTGATGAAGAAACACCCACTTGGATCTTGCCACTCCTTATACCACTTTCTACGCGCTCTCCTGTCATTATCAACTCAGTGAATCCAGATGATGAGCTTCCAATGAGATGACTATAAAAAGGACCATTCAATGTACACATGAACATATCCACTAACTCCCTGTCAGTTAGAGGAGGTTGTACCCTACCAGCCAAATCTCTCCACTTTTGGGCATACTCCTTGAAGTTCTCTTTAGCACCCATAGACATGCTCTGTAGTTGCATGCGAGTAGGGGCTAGATCAGCATTGTATTGATATTGCTTATAAAAGGCCTCAGCAAGATCATTCCAATCACGGATGTTGACACTCTCCCATTGATAGTACCATTCCAATTGAGCTCCAGACAAGCTTTCTTGGAAGAAATGGATCCATAACTTCTTATCAGCAGTATGGGGTTGGATTCTCCGGACATAAGACCTCAAATGCAATTTGGGACAAGAAACACCATCATACACTACAAAAGCAGGGACCTTGAAACCAATGGGTATAACCACTCCAGATATCAGACTCATATCTTCAAAATCCATCCCAGAAGACTTTTTCAATTCCATATCATCCATTCTATCCGCCAGCATCTTGAACTTATCTTCATTAGGATCATGATAGTAGTTAGCTTCAGAATCAGAATCCCCCATTGTATTATGGAGACTGGCTCCCTCTTTCTCAGACTCCTCAGACTCATAATCTTCAACCTGTTCCTTGGTCTTGACAGGACCTCTGAACCTTCTTCCCATGTTGATTAGGCCTCCTGACCTTTTAGTCTTCTTGGTCTTCTTGGCCAGCAGTGTCTTCAATTCATCCTGCCCCTTGGACAAGTTCAGGATCAGCTCTTGGAACTGTGCATTCTGTGCCTGGAGATCTTTGACTGTTTGTTCAAGAGCCATTACTGAAATAAACAGCGAGAAGATAAGATACCTGTACATAAGAAACCTGTGATGCAGTGAAATGGTATGCAAATGCGTATGCAATGTTTTCAAGGACCGCAGGATTTAAATTTGTTTAAACAACCAAAAGTAAACCTTTATTAGTAATAAATTTGTTTGCCCTTTGGGCTTACAATAAAAGTGAAATAAGTACAAAAAATGGGGTTTTAAGTCTCCCATGGACGTTTCCTCTTTGTGTTGAGGTATGAGTTGAGATTCCGCTCCTCGTGAAGTTGTTTTGTTAGCTCCAAGATTCTTTCTTGACTTGCTTTATAATGAGTCTCAAAAGTATCCCTTTGCTCCTTCAACTGGATCCAGGACCTCTGTAGCTCGTCCATGTCAGTGGGCATGTCTGGGTGAAGAATGGTATAAGAGGTATCTCCTTCAGCAACATGCTCCATAGTAACTGGCAGGATGGCAGGATATGGCATCATAAGAGTCTGAGCACGAGATCGCACCCATCTGAGATAAGCTTCCATAGGAATAATGTACTTAGGCTCTAGAGTCTTGTTGTCAACCTTGTTCACTTTTCCCCATGCTCGTATAAACCTTTGACGATAACCTTGAAGATCGTTGTCGTAGTCAAACACAATACCCTGAATCAACATGTCATGAGGACCATCACTCCGAGCGTAACCAAACTGACGTAAAGCTAAGGAAGGGTTGTAGGTAATTCCCCCTCTTATGCCAAGGAGTGGCACATTAGGAAACTCCCCACAACGGTCAATGATAGTAACATTCTCCATAAATCTAGAGCACCAATGAATATCTGAATGAGAGAGTGACATGATCCTCTTGGACCACCTGAACCCTTGTTCATTCTTCATCACTGATCGAGGAAGGTGAGAAATAAACCACCTAGATAGCAAAGGTATGCAGCACATCATAGTTTCCCGTGCCTTTGTAGTACGGGTATGAAGAGAGTGTAAGATGTCTCCAAGTAATGTAGGCACTGGATTATGACTCAGAAATATGTTGATGGCGTGAATGTCTATGAATTGATCTGGATTGGGGAACAACACTAAGCCATAAATCAACAAGGCTAAGATCTCCTCAAAAGCATCATAACTCATAGCTTTCAGGAACACTTGAGCTTTCTCCATCAATACCTTAGCAAGAATACCCTTAACTCCACTCCTTATTTCTAGGACAATGTCTGATTTCTTCAAATGTAGGGATGCAACAATGACTTCAGGTTTAAGCTCCTTTTCCAAGCCTGTGAAGGGTCTCTGATCAAGGATAGGTATACCCAGAAGCTTGGAGAACTCTTCCATTGTAGGAACCAGCTGATAATCGGGGAATGTGAAACAGTGATGTTTAGGATCAAAGAACTGAAACAGAACACTCATCATGTCTTCATTGAACCCTGAAGTGACTAGATCTAGTAGGTGACCATGCCTCTTGATGAACTGGGAGTTTTCAAAAACTTGAGAGACCAATTCCTTAAGCTTAGGAGGTATGCCTACAAAGTTGATCCGGATAGTATTCCTACGAGCAGAAGCCATGACCTGCAACAAAGAACAAAGATAAATCCTTTGGTCCTTGAAATGGTTACTGAAAGTTCTATGCTTATGATGCATGATGATGTCATGATGTTATGCTCAATCACAAACATGTGGCACACACAAACAAGTCACACAATAGCCCTAGGTTTGAAGGCTTGCATGAGGTTTAAAGGTAAGTACCCTCCCCTGAAGTTTAGTTGGTTCATCCTGTCCTACAAAAGTAACCAGGTTCTAAGGGATCTCAATATCATTGATCTTTGACAAGGGTGGTTGTTCAGTAGGCAACTTACTTGCCAACCAAAACCCTCCAAGTTTAGAATCTCAATGAGCGTAGTATCGAGTATCAACCAACTTCAGTCTGCACCAAAGTCGGTTATCTCACTACTTTTCTAAAGGCCAAGATGGGATAACTAGGGTTCTAAAAGTTAGTTAGTGCATTGACAACATATGGCAGCCTTATATTATCCTCAACTTTACTTAAGGAACATAAGCACCAACCAAGAAGTCACACTAACTATGGCCACCAGATCAACCATATCGGTATACGCCGTACAGTTTCCTTGGTCTATTGCCATTTACCTAAGGTACACTAGATCCGGGTTAGGATCTTTCACACATGAGAGGCCCAACAAGTAAAGTAAAGCAAACAAAGCAAACAAATTTAAAGTGATCTAATTCCTAAGGGTACCCCTTTTTTATTAAATCCCCAGCAGAGTTGCCAGTTCTGTAACACTGTGGGAGAACTAACTTTAGTTATGTTGCGGATAGCAAAAGTCTCCACCGACTTTTATTTTATCCAAAGGAAAGGGAATAAAAGAACAGGAAAGACCTTAAAAGATTTTTGGGTTCGGGGGGTAGGTTATGTAAAGGGAAGGTGTTAGCACCCTTTACATCCATGGTTATCCATGGGCTCTTAGTTACTTAGCTCACTTTAAAATGTTTTGAGAAGTGTAGTGTGTGATTAGAAATTTCCTTAAGTACTTTATAATGATCCATGTACGGATATATATAAAGACTTTGTTTTGAAAATTTGTTTGAAAATGTGAAGTGTTTTTGAAATGTTTTGAAAAAGGTGAGCAAGTACATAAGAGGAACCTACCCTAAGTTAAATCTTTTCTGTTCTTAAATGTCTTTTCAATGGTAAGACTATCCCTATTATTAAGGAATAGGTAGTCATTACCTTGGATGTTATGAGGGACAAGTGAAGGGACATCTGTGATTAGGCAATTGTAAGGTGTACTTAGCAATTCGAAGGGACTTATCATCTTTTATTCGAAAGGGACAAGATCATTTACGAAGGCAACCATGAAAGGACTTGATCTTAAAATCTTTAAAGGGACTGGATGATATTAAATAAGATAAGGGACTTTGCTTTATACACCTTACTTGACCTTTTATTTAGGCAACATGAGAGGTAATCCTTAAGAAGTGAGATGGCGATCCAGGATCGACTTACGTGTGTGCGTGTTCAAATTCAAATATTTATCTTATAATTAGTGATCTAAATTCAATTTTAAGCACAAACAAGTTTTCACGCCCTATTTTACTAACCATGGCAATTTACATAAATAATAAAAATTCTACCACTATTACATATTTTGCACAATTACATTATAGTAAAATAATTTAAATAATAAGCATTAATTAAATAAATAAAAAGGAAGGTTAGTAATAATAAATAAATATAAGAGAAGAAGAGGTTAGCAATATAATATAGAAAACAAATTAAAAGTTCAAATTTAAATAAATAATCATTTTTTTAAGAATTTTAAGAAAAGAAATAAATAATTATTATTATATACCAATAAATATGATTAATAGTTTAATAAATTAATTATATATACATATTAGAAATATTTAATAATTATAATTATACAAGCATAATAAAAAATAAGAAATTAAAATCATAAAGAAAATTAGGGTTTTGAATTGTTTAGAAAATAAATAAATTAGGGTTTTGAATTGTTTAACAGGAACTGTCGCTTTCACGTATTCAGAACTGAGTTGTATTCTCTAATCAACCCCTCCTATTGTCACTGATAAAAAGGTGCGTACTGCGTTAGAGTAGTAAACCTATTTTTAAGAAATATAGTATCTTAACTAAGCTGAAAAGTACTTTAACCTGGATTTCCTAGCATGTCTATAGAGCTTAGCTCATGTATTCCTCCTTGGGCTTCCTTCTTTTCCACTGTCGCTCGTTCTACTCCCCATGATTGATAGTTTTGGGCCATATCTTCGATAAGGGCACTAGATTCAGGGTAAGGTTTGTTCATCAGTGCGCCACCAACGGCAGCGTTGATGGTCATCTTAGTGTTATAATGAAGTCCATTATAGAAGGTTTGAATGATTAGCCAATTCTCTAAGCCATGATATGGGCATGCTTTTAATAGCTCTTTATATCTCTCTCAGGCTTTGAACAACGATTCTCCTTGGTGTTGGGTAAATTTGGTTATTAGGTTTCGAAGAAGAGCGGTCTTACTTGGGGGAAAATATCTAGCAAGGAATACTTTTCTAAGGTCTTCCCAGGTTGTTATAGAATTGGGTGGAAGGGAATCTAACCATGATAGAGCTTTATCTCTAAGGGAAAAAGGAAATAATCTTAAGAGTATCGCCTCAGGAGGAGCTCCATTGGTTTTAAAGGTGTCTGCTAACTGGAGAAAGTTTTTTAAATATTGGTTTGGGTTCTCGGTAGCAAGACCTGCAAATTGTCTCTGTTGCACTAATTGCAGCAGGGATGGTTTAAGTTCAAAATTATTGGCTGGGATAACGGGGTTTACTATGCTGGAACTAGGTTCCTCGTTTGATGGTTGGGAGAAGTCCTTAAGAGGTCTTGGGTTTTAATCTTCGGCCATAACTCTCCTATCCCTATGGAAAAATAAACGTGCGCGAGCGTAACGTTCAGGTTCAGCTAGAGGGTCTACTAAACTTCCGGCACTGCGAGTCTTTCGCATTGACCGGCAGGTAACAACCTTAGTCTAAACGGTATAACTACAGGGTATGAAATTTGACAAAATTGGTCTCCGGCAACGGCGCCAAAAACTTGATGCGTGTTTTTCGCAAATGTACGAACACGTCAGAGTAATATAAAAGATTGTCGAATCCACAGAGACCAAGTGTCAATCTATCGTACCTATTGTTATGGTGTGTATGTAAGGCAACTGAGTATAATGGTTTTAGGGAGTGCGCAATGGTAAATAAAATGGTAATTTTGAACAATTAATAAAGATAGGCTCGAATGTAATTCACATAATCAATTGATAATTCGATACTTGTAAATAGAACTACTTATGGGCAATGTTTTCTACTTTGATAAGAACTAATTTAACAGGAACTGTCGCTTTCGCGTATTCAGAACCGAGTTGTACTCTCTAAGAAACCCTTCCTATTGTCACAGATAAAAAGGTGCGTACTGCGTTAGAGTAGTAAACCTATTCTTAAGAAATATAGTATCTTAACTAAGCTGAAAAGTACTTTAACCTGGATTTCTTAGCAAAAAGAGGTTCTCACGAACCAGACTCTAAACTTCTTAACGCGTCCAAAAATCGTTTTAAAATCTCTTTTCTTTTTAATCTAAAAACTCCTAATGAACTAGACAAAGCGCTTTTGGCTGTTTTTGAAATAGTTAAAAACAATTAAACTTATATTGAAAGTTAAAATAGCCCTTAAGTGTTTCTACGAACAGTTGTACGGATTACTGGTTTAATTAAAATCCTTACATTCTAACCTTTATGGATTTAGTTAGACATGGTAAAGTAAAAATTCTTTTTATTATTTTTCATAAAAGTATTTAGTGCGAGTGCGGAAAGTAAATAAAAGTAGTGCGAGTGTGGAAAGTAAATAAAAGTAGTGCGAGTGCGGATAATAAAGAACGTAAAGCGAGTGCGGAAAATAAACGAATTTAGTGCGAGTGCGAGAAATAAATAAAGTAAAGCGAGTGCGGGAAATAAATAAAAGTAAAGCAATGCGGAAAGTAAATAAAATAAAGCGAATGCGGAAAAATAAAATACGAACTGGAATTAAAATGGCGGCAGGATTAACTTCCTCCCAGAGTGCTCCAAAACTCGATCACACAAACGTATACAGACTCGATCACTTGATTGTAGTAACACCCCGGTGTGAAGTGATTACTACTTTAAAACTGATATATGCCTAAGAGATTCTAAGTTTTGATGATAAAAACAAAATTCTAAAGTCCTATTTATAGGCAAACATTAAGTGAGAAAAGACCAGGATGCCCCCCTCCACTAAAAAGTGGAGGGAAACATTTTTGCCTTGTGGCGCCCGCCACAAGGTCATGGCGCCCGCCATAGGTACAAAATGGTGGAGAAAGTGGGGATCATGGGATTTGGCAGTTGTGGAGTGATCGTGAGACATGTCCACGTCATGGCTGACCCCATGGCGCCAGCCATGGTGGATGCCGTAAGTGTAAAAAGCCGAATTTCTTGGTTTTCTTCCATTTCAACTCCTTTTTCACTACTTTTCTTGATTTAGGCCCCGATTACATAAAAAACCTGAAAATAAAGAAAAACAAAGTAATAACATAACAAAATAACAATAAAAACTTAGAATGCATGCGAAACCGGAGTCAAAAATACGGTGAAATTTAGTGTTATCAAATCCTCCCACACTTAGACCTTTTCTTATCCTCAAGCAAACATTTAAAGCTCAAAAATGAAGAAAACTGGTGTCAACACGTGATTTGGGTTAAGAGGGATTCTAAGTTCAAGTCAGGATGCAGTGACAGGTACTAACTAAGTGAACCAGGGGTACCATAATAACACAGACACAAACTCCAATCCTATATTAACCACCCCATGTCATCCCACAATACCTAGGCCTATCTTCTCATCTCTTTTTGGGTCCTTTTCATTCAGGCGCAATCACATTAAGCCCGTTATCCGTACATGCTTCATAATAGAGTGACCGGTTAGTGATTCTGATCCAAAACATAGGGTTTCTGGCACATAAGCATGTGTAAACCTGTTTTATTTGACCTAAATGTAGCTGCGGGGGATCGGATCGTAATCCGCCCTACCAAGTTTAGTGTCAGATACCTCTGAACCAACTAACAATAGGTGACTGAAATTTTTTTATTTTTGTGGCCAAAAAAATTTTTCTTCTCTTTTTTCGGTTTAAATGCCTTTGTGAGGGTCACCTATCCCAGAGTTTGCCATTTTCTTTTTTTAAGCACTGGATCATTTACTTATGTTCATCAGCCCCCTACGTAGAGCATGCTTAGGCCGGAGCTGACTGCTAGAATAAACTACTTAGGACAATTTTTTAATGATAATTAGGGCCATGGTGTGCGGGGTTTATGAGTGATTCCTATATTCAAAAGGTCTATGGTTCTAAAATGGTACTGATGTTTCAAAAAGTTTACCCATGTCACCACATCCTAATCCAAACTTGTCTCAAAGCCCAAAAAAACATGTGAAACAATATTGTTTTCTTTTAAATTTTTTTTGGTAGGGCTAACGAAATGGTATAAATGAGGGTGTACTAAAGATACACTATAATGGTGACTCGTCAGACTCATGCATTTATCAAAGAAAACTTAAATTAAATAACTAACTGAAAAGGAAAATAACAAAAAGCAAATAAATAATTAAGAAGGGAAATGACAGAAAGCAATAAAATCCCCTCCCACACTTAAATCGAACATTGTCCCCAATGTTTCGAAATAAGATAAGGAGAGTAACCTGGAAAACTACTGCGGAGGAGGACTGGTGCCCTCACCGTCCTGCTGTGATGATCTGGAACGACAGGATTTACTGCGCTACTGGTCCCTCCGGTCAAGTCGTGCCGATAAGGCAGCCTGGGAACCCCGGACCTCTCGAAGGTTACCTAGGAAGGAACCCTGAGTGGCCTCCATAAGCTAGTGGTGCTGGCGGTTGACTTCTCGCTGACGGGCCTGCTCTGATGTGATGACGATCAAGGCGCGACAAACATTACTATAGGAACGATTCAAAACCAATCGCGATTGTTAAATGAAGCTCATGTTGTCCGTCAGTTGTTGTGAAATAGTAGAGAGTAGGCTTTCTCGCCTTTCCTCTCTAGCCGTCATATCACGCCACATCTCCTCAGTGACATAGAATCCAGGAGTAGCACCTGCAATAGGGTTAGAGGAAGATAGTGCAGTGTGTGACTGTGAGGGGTTATGGGGGGACACGTGAGGTATGGGAGAATTTTCTCTCCGATCATATTCTTCATCAGTGTCATGTGCTTCCCCATCAGGAATATTAGGAGGAAGTGGACCCAAAACAGGTGGAGCATTCAGATCATAGGTCCAATTCCTTTCATTACGTAGATCGGTACGTCTACTGCAAGGTAAAGCGACAGATGGGATAGCTACCCCATGAACCATCAACTCATAACCACCTGCTCTCCGCGTTCGGCAAAATTTCATGTCTTTTAGAAATTTTAAATTAATTGTGCGGGGAGGTAGTGTATCAAGTGTAGCTATCTCATTGTTCAGGTCAAGAGCCCGAGCAATAGACGTAACAAGTCCTCCAATAACAATTGATCCTATTTTATTAATAGTTAAAGCCATGTGTGCAAGCATAAACGAGACCGGATTGATATGAGTATTAGTGAGGTATCCTTGCAAAAAATAGGAGCTCTTTAGCGTTTACCTTATTTGGACTCTCCCGGCCAAAAATAGTACATGCCAAAAGATATCTGAAAACTCTTATGGTCGGGTTATGGATGGTCGACGCAAGTATTCCTTCAAAAGAATTTATTGAAGTACTTGACAGCCTTTGCCAGAAGGAAAATACTTCGGCCGACCATTCCGAATCCAAAGGTGCCTCACATATAGCATCTTCCCTACGAGGGATTCATAACAAGCCTGTTAGTTCGCCGATATTGTATTCGTATTCAATTTCAAACAGTCTAAAATTAATAGTACCGACTGTGCTAGCAGTGTTAGGACTGACAGTGTATATCAATGAACTTAAAAACTCAACTGTCAGCCTCTCATAGGTAGGTTCCTGATTAACAAAAATATTATGCAAGCCTAGAAAATCTAATAAATGAAAAACACTATGATATAGACCCAAAGAGTAAAGACAGTTATCATCGACGTACCTAGTCGAGAAAATTTCTCGACTCTGAAGCCTTTGAATAATTTTCCTTTGCCTATCTCCCGGTCTTCCATCGCGAAGAAGATATACGTTGAACTCCATTGTTGTTGCTCCTTGAGAAGTGAAAAATGGTGAATAATGGTTTATGTGAGAAATGGTAAAGGTTGGATTTTTATGGTTTGTGGTGGATGAAAATAAAAATGGATTTTGGATGGGTTTTATAGATGGTGAATGTTTTGGAAAGGTGGGAGCTTTAATGGGGTTCAATGGGATTTTTGGAAGTTGGAAAAATGGGTTTTGGAAGTTTGAAGGTGTGAAAATGGTGGGGGAGATGAATCTGCCCCGAAAATAGGAAAGGACCGTGTGGCACCCGCCATGGCTCTATGGCGCCCGCCACAAGGCTATTTTTCCTTTGGGCCTTAAAATCTTCAATTCCCCTTTTGGGCCTTGCGTACCTTTGGTCTTCGGGGGGGTCCGGATAGCGTTTTCTTCTTTCTTCTAAGGCATGAAGCTTGCATATTTTTTTATGAAGAGAAAAATGAAAATATTTTTGTCCTTATATTTTTTTTCATTATTCGATATAAAATAAATGAAAGAAAAAAGAAAAATGAGATTAGTGCATGAAATAATATATAAGATAAATAATCAAAGTACATGGAAAAATGTAATGTATGCGATAATGTAAAATATGTCTTGAGATGCAAGAAATAAAATAAAGCATGAAATAAATTAAATACTAGAGGAATAATGTCAGTGTATAACGATCATGTGGTAGGCCTCTCTTCCTGGTTCGATCCACGAATCTCAACTATCTTCCTCTGAAGATCTCCAATCTCCTGATATAGAGCATCAGCCTCTGAGGCATGAGTGAGATCATATATATATATATATATATATATATATATATATATATATATATATATATATATATATATATATATATATATATATATATATATATATATATATATATATATCGATCTGTAATGCCAAGTCCGCTACTTCCTGCTTGAGCAGGGCAGTTTCCTTGCGGAGCTCTTAAATCTGGGTATGTAGATCAGGTGGCTGCAAATACATATTGTTAGACATAACAGTGATTCGGGGAGAAAGAGGTGTAGGAGTGTACTCAGCGGCGGGAGGTGATTTTGGCTCTTCGACAGTCTCTCCATAACCCTCTAAAGCATAACTCCAATTAGCAGGGTCGTGTATCACTTCGCTGTCGATCAGTAATCTAAATGTTTTGGGCTCAAAAGAGGCCCTCCTCATCAATCCTCTGTCAAGGGAAAAGTCGACATCCAGGGTGGTGTAGCAGCAGAAGGTCCTGAGGTGCAATAATTTGCGAGACAAACCCAATGCAGTAGCAATCTGTGTAACAATCCCATCGACATGTATAATGCCTACAGATGACCTGGCGACACTGGCAAGACCCTTCAATAGAATGTTGCCACAAGAAACTAGGCATGACTGAGTCGCACAAAACAGTAGGAAAATCTCCTATTCACTCAGCAGAGTCTTTGTATCTGGAAAACCGAGGAAAGAGTGTGCTAGAATCATCTGGAAGTACCTTAACGCAGGATTGTGGATTACCTAAGAAAACTGAGTGGAATGATCTTGGCTCCCTCCACCTGAGATGTTACTCCAAAATTTCTCCACTTCTCTGCTCATAAAATACCCCATCAGTGTCTCTGGAATAGCATCGGGAGTAGTCTGAAAACCTAGTAAATCACTAAACTCTTTGTGAGAGAAGGAGTAATCAATCCCGAACAACCTGAAAATAGCATGTCCATCAGGTCCAGCCCAAGGATCATAATCAAACGAGCTGAGGAACTCTAGAGTCAAGTTCCTGTAAGTGTTGTTCATATCGTCGAACTGGTCCCACTGGAGTTGGTGGCATAAGAATATGACGCTGGGCTCTATCCCCAAGGCATCCATGCAATCTTGGTCTGGGTACCTGGTAGGTGCCATAGGGCGTCTTGTAACAGCCCGAGCCCCTCGCAAGGAAATCCCGGCACTGCCACCTCATGATCTTCTCTACTCCCCTCACTAGTAGAGTTTTTGCCTTCCGTGGGAATCGAACCCTGTACCCTGGGGTTCAAGTACATGTTCATTCTATTCCCACTACCACTTGAGCTACTAGCTCAATTTGTAGTGGGAATGGAATGAACATGTACTTGAACCCCAGGGTACAGGGTTCGATTCCCACGGAAGGCAAAAACACTACTAGTGAGGGGAGTAGAGAAGATCATGAGGTGGCAGTGCCGGGATTGCCTTGCGAGGGGCTCAGGTTGTTACAAAAAAAGGCGCCTTTTTTTTGTAACAGCCTGAGCCCCTCGCAAGGCAATCCCGACACTTCCACCTCATGATCTTCTCTACCCCCCTCACTAGTAGAGTTTTTGCCTTCCGTGGGAATCGAACCCTGTACCCTGGGGTTCAAGTACTAGTTCAATCCATTCCCAATACCACTTGAGCTACTTAGCTCAATTGGTAGTGGGAATGGATTGCACAAGTACTTGAACCTTAGGTTACAGGGTTCGATTCCCACGGAAGGCAAAAACTCTACTAGTGAGGGGGTAGAGAAGATCATGAGGTGGCAGTGTCGGGATTGCCTTGCGAGGGGCTCGGGTTGTCACACGTCTCATGTGGATATAGTAACGCTCTCTCTGTACGTCATCTCTAAATGCCATGTGCATGTCATCGGGGTTCTGCATTCTGCACAAGGTTAGCAAACAAGGGTCCTGAAATCACATAAAACATTAAATCGTTAGTCCTGACAGAATAACAAAGTAAACAAATTAAAATAAACTAAAAATAAATAAAAAGGTAAGTATGATAAGAAAACCATGGGTTGCCTCCCATGCAGCGCTTGTTTAACGTCATTAGCTCGACGACCAGATTTTACACATCATTCGAAGGATTTGGTGGATCACTTAGAGTATGGCTGGAGTATGTTGTTGGGATGTCACCTCCTTCTTAGGGCTTCAGCCTCTGTCCATTGACGATGAACGGTTTACATGTTTGGTTCTTGATTTCAATAGCACCAGATCTTAGAATCATAGATACTTCGAAAGGGCCAGTCCATCTCGAACGAAGCTTCCCTGGAAAAAGTTGTAACCTAGAATTGAACAGGAGAACATGATCGCCTATTTTGAAGTCTTTTCTTATGATTCTTTTGTCATGCCAAGCTTTTGTTATTTCTTTGTATATGATGGCATTTTCGTAGGCAGATTGTCTGAGCTCTTCTAATTTATGGATATCAAGGATACGTTTTTCACCAGCAGTTAGGTAGTCCAAATTCAAAGTTTTGATGGCCCAATAGGCCTTATGCTCCAACTCAAAAGGTAAGTGACATGATTTTCCATAGACTAGTTGATAAGGGGTTGTTCCTATAGGGGTTTTGAAAGCGGTTCTATAGGCCCATAACGCTTCTTGAAGTTTCTGCGACCAATCTTTTCTAGATATAGAGACAGTATTCTCAAGAATTTGTTTGATCTCCCTATTAGATACTTCCACTTGTCCATTGGTCTGTGGGTGGTATGGTGTTTCTACTCCATGCTTAACTCCAAACTTGCTTGAAAGTTTATCAAATATTCTCGATATGAAGTGTTATCCTCCATCACTTATGACTAAACGGGGTGTTCCAAACCTGGGAAATATATAGTCTTTAAACAATTTGATGACTACTCTGGTGTCATTCGTGGGTGCGGCTGTAAACACCCCAAATTTTCCCTCACTAAGTTCACACCATGGCTTGTGATCTTTTCATTTGCATAAGTTCAATCATATCATCTCATATTGCATTTTTGCTTCATTGCATTGGTTCAAAGTCATTTGCATCTAGGGTTTGTGATCTGAGCAATCCATGAGCCATTTGAGCCACTCCAAAGGTCTTCAATCATCTCAAGAGGGTCCATGTATGCTCAATCATCATATTATATCCTCCCAAGATCAAAGAAGTCAGAAAATCACAAGAACTGGCAAAACATGGAAGCAGAGCCAGGGTTTAATTGCACAGATGACCTAAAATTAGGGTTTTGGTTTCAGAGGCCATAACTCCAAATTTTTTGGTCATTCTTGTTTCTATTGGTCTTAATATGTTATAAGTATCATACATACCAAGTTTTATGAAGAAATTCATTGTGGAAGTCATTTGTTCACTGGGTAACTTCTTGAGCAAGTCAGAGCAAAATCAGGCATCTGAGGCCCCCATCAATGGACCCAAAGTGGATATTTCATCAAATTGAAGTTATATGGTCTTTATTTGATCATTGAAGTTCTTATAAGTTCACAAATTTGAAGAAAAGTGGGCTAAACCAAAAGTTGCCAAATATGGAAATGACTTGTAATGTAAACTTTCCATTTTGGGAAAGTTTTTCAACCTCCTCTTTCTTAACCAAAAATGCTTCAAATGAAAAAGTTTTGGTCATGAAAGTTGTAGAATGGATCATTCCCTTTTCAAAAAGTATAAGAAGAAGATCTAATTCATTTTGGAACTCAAGTTATGGCTTGTCAAAGTTGGCAAAAATCACATAATTTCATGTTTCATGCCAAAGAGGATTTTTTGCAAAAACATCATGCCAAGCCATTTTTTGACTTCAAATTGACTTCTACACATTACATTATCATAGTGCATGACTTAAAACTCAGAATTGGCCCAAGAATCTCAAGATTTCATGACTTTCACATGAAGAAATCCAAAAGGGGCCAAACTTTGTCAAATTTGCAAAACCTCCCACAACTTCTCACAAACTTGCTGAATTGCCTCTAAATGATTTCCATGGCTATCCTTGAATCATGCTGCGCCAGACACCCCTTTGTACCATGCCTGAACCAGCACATACCTCAAAGGACAACAAATCTTGACTTTTTGCAAAACAAGCCATCCCAATCAGCATAGCCCACACCAACTCCACAGGCTTATCACAGCTTGACACATGGGCAAAAGGTAACTCATTTCACACAAGAAGCAAGCCTGAAAACCACAGCATTGCATAGTTCACAAAAAACTCCCTCTTTTCATTTTCTATCGAATCACACAACTTAGCCACTCATTCTCAAAACTTCTTCCACCATTCATCTCCAAATTCATCACTGATCATTTCCCACCCATCAAAACAGCCTGAAACCACCTCAAACCAAAATACGATTTTCACCACCCCTGAACTGAAAGTTCTAAAACACTCCATACAAACTTGTTTCAAGCTTACCAGAAGCATCAAGGAGTTCATTGGAGTGGAAAAGCACAAGGAAGAAGGTCAGAAAGCCCAAAATTCGAAAGCTCTACCTCAGGTAAAATTTGGAGTTATGGCCTCTAAAACCAAAACCCTAATTTTAGGTCAACTGTGCAGTCAAGCCTGGCTCTGCTTCTATACCATTCCCAGTTCTTGTGATTCTTTGGCATTTTTGACTTTGAGAGGATGTAATATGATATAAGAACACACATGGACCCCTTTGAAGTGATTGGTGGCCTTTGGAGTGGCTCAAGAAGCTCTTGGATTGCTCAGATCACAAACCCTAGGTGCAGATGACTTTGAATCTATGCAGTGAAACACAAATGTGATATGAGATGGTATGATTGAGTTTATGCATATGAAATGATCACAAGCCATGGTGTGAATGGGTGAGGGCAAATTTGGGGTGTTTACAATTCCCCCAAAAAAATTCCAGGGTTAATAGAACAATTCTTCTCTATTAAAGTCACCAAGCGGAGTCAGCAATAAGGCTCTCCCCAGCGAGTAACCGAATGCCTGATATCCCCACAGAGTTTGAATTATCAGAATTCTCTCCCCAACAAGCTTTATTTAACTAAGTAGTTTCTCCAGCGAGCAATGCTTGTTTTCCCAGTGAGGTCCCCAGCTAGGGCCTGACCAGGCATCATCCTCAGCTGGGTCGGAAGGTCGTCATTTCCCCGTATAATGATAATCGAGATTCACTCCCGTCATTGGAGTATTCCCCGGAGAAGCTGCCAGTCTATGTTGGCCATGTGATGATACCAAGCCGTCCTTCATTTCCCTAGTCAGATTTAGGCATCGACAAAGCCTTTGTCCAGAATTCCCCTGCAGAGTCGGGATCATTTGCTTCCAATCAGGGCATTTCGAAGTGTGCTCGTCTGCATCTCCCGACACTCTTCGTTGTTGGGTATCCGTTCCTTGCTCATCTGCATTTCCTAGCACTCGTGTGTGTGCTGAATATCCGTCTTGTGCTCGTCCGCACTTCTCAACACTCGTCTGTGCTTGATGTTTGACGAATGCTCGTATGCACTCCTCAGCACTTGTCTGTGCTCGCCTTGTGCTCGTCTGCATAATTCAGCATTCGTCCGTGCTTGATGTTTGGTATCTGCTGGTTGCTCGTTTGCGTTCCCAGCACTCGCTCGTTTGTGAAATTCTATCCCCGGCCAAGTCGTGTTTATTACTGGGATGTCATTGCTCATTTTCTTTCCCCAGCAGTCGCCTATGGTTGGTAAATAATGATGCTCGTCCGCACCACCCGACACTCGTCTGTGTATGATTTTTGTTTATTGCTCGTCTGCATTCCTCAACACTCGTCTGTGTGTAACCTCTATTTGGTGCTCGATACTCGTCTGTGTTCGTTATCTATTTGAAGCTCGTTGGATACTCGTCTGTATCGCCCCCGCACTCGTCTATGTCGGTTTATATCTGTATGAATATTGATTTGGCATCTTCTCTGGTACTCGTCTGCATCGCTACTCCAATTGCTCGTATGTGTTGGATCTATGGTACTCGTCTGTATCGCTACTCCAATTGCTCGTCTGTGTTGGATCTCTGGTACTCGTTTGTATCGCTACTCCAAATGATCGTCTGTATTGGATCTCTGGTATTCTTCTGTATCAGTGACTGATATTCGTCTGTATCATCGCCTGAATCGCTCGTTTGTGTTTCTTAGATCATCGTCTGATATTTGTTTGTATCATTGACTTGTGGCGCTCGTCTATGTTCTTTTGATGATCATCTGATACTCGTCTGTATTAGAGAGGTTCGAAGTCCTGACGGTGGGATTAAACGTCAAAATGATTACCGGTCCTGGCGTAACAGGTTTATCCGAAGTAGGCTCGTCTGTCTCAGAGACCACTTATCTCCACAAGATTTGTGAAGAGGGTTCGTCAAATCCTAATGTTGCACATGGTGTAATAGGTCTGCTCAAGGAAGACTCGTCTGTCTTAGCCCATATATCCACGGATAATATATGAAGAGGGTTTGTCTATCCTAATTATGCATGTCTATCCCACAGACTTAAGTGCATCACCGGTCCTGGAATAACAGGTTTATCTGAAGGAGGTTCGTCTGTCTCGGGTCATATATTGAAAAATGTATGAGGGCTCGTATGTCCAGCACCTGGCGTAACAGGTTCATTTTATGAGGGCTCGTATGTCCAGCACCTGGCGTAACAGGTTTGTTCGAAGGAGACTCGTCTGTCTAGGTTTTTCTATCCGAGGTAACGGTTCATCTTGGAAGAAGCTTGTCTTATTTCTCCCTACTTCCTTCTCCAAAGCGTCATTTGGTTTGGGTTTATTTCCATTGCTTGCATTCTCCAGCAGAGTGCAAATTTCAGGCCTTCTTGGTATTCAACCACAATTCATCTTGGACAGTCGATAGTCGTGCTACCGTCCTTTTTAGATTAACATTTGCTTGAATAGGGGCAGCTGTAATACCCCAAATTCTCACTCTCCTGTTTAGCATCATCATCATATCATAATCATCATCAACATGTCATGTCCTCAGCATGTTACATAGAAAAATTAAGCATAGCACTTTCATGTTCCCGCATAAAGCATATGATCAATCATCAGGGAAATTCAAAGCTCACGAGGCAGGTTACAAGGTTGACGTCAGGGTCAAAGCCTAAAGAAAGGATTGAGGATCAAAATTAGATCAAAACGGTTGGCACCGGCTTATTCTTGAAGGTTCCCACCTGAAGGAGGGAAATTCAAAATTCATTGGCGTTAACCGGTTAATGGATTAGTTAACCGCTTAACGGTCACAAATTTTGAATTTCCAGCAGCAATTCAACATGTGTGATTTTTGTTCCAATTTCCATTTTCTGATTTTTATTCATTTTTTATTTAATTGGAAATTAAAAGGAAGGATCTAGAGCACTTCCAAGCCTAATCCCATTGCAAAGTCTTAATCAGACTATCAAACCATAATTTTGGATCCCAAGCCTAACTTTTGGGCCCCAAACCTAAACCATATTTAATCATTTATCTCCAAACCAAAGGGAGCTCTCCCTCATTTTTCATTCTCATTCTAAATTTTCACTCTTCTCACTCACAATTCTCTCACTTTTCTTCACCAATTTTCCAAATCACTCAAAGTTCCTCTTTGAAGATCATATAACCTTGCCTTGAGATGTGTAGATCTTGGAACTAGACCTCCATCCATAGCTTCATTGCATCTTTTTGCTGGTATAATTGGTGATTCATATTTGGTTTGGGATCTAGAAGTGCTTTTGGGATCCAAAATTCTGCATCAAGATCTTGTTCTTGCCTTTATTTTGCACGGAGTGTGAAGCTTAACACCGGATCTTCAAAGTCTTGCACGAGATCTATCATTTTCAGCTCAATCAACAATTACCAAAGCATACCTCAACTTTATAGGTTGGTTAATTTCAGATCTAGCTCTGTTTTAGCTTATTTGCATGCTTGCGCTTTAGATCCGCCATGTGCTTGTGTATTTGCTTGTGTTGATTGAATTGATTGATCGATTTGTGACCGGATTTATGTATTAATGTTCATGAGCTTGATGATGCCATTTAATGTGAATTGATACATTATTTCATGTTCATATGCTTGCTGGTCTGGTGTAAGATTACTTGAATAAGCTGGTTGTGAGCTGATTTTGATGCAGGTTTTGCTGTTGTTTTAACAGCGTTAACAGGTTAACAGATTGGTTAACCGGTTAACGCACCTGTTTTGTGTTGTTTTTATGCAGGTTCTGGCATGGTTAACCGGTTAACGCTTTGGTTAACCGGTCAACACAGAAGCAGTAGGTCATTTTTGCCTTATTTCAAGCATGTTTGATCCCCTTACTTGTTCTAAATGCCATGGATCATTATATGATCATTGAATATGATTGTTTGGGTGATTTTCTTGCTGATTGATACATGCTTTCGTGTTCTCAACACGTAAATGCTTGTTTGTGCTATGTTTGGCATGATTGTTTGATCTTAGTTGGTATGAACTTTGAGCATGTTATTTCCATGATTTTATTGATGAACAACTTGCTGAAATTTTGCTAACACTTGCAGGGGCTTATGGTAAGTGAAGTGTGGATGTGTAACACGGTGGGAGAACTGACTTTAGTTATGTTACGGATAGCAAGAGTCGCCACCGACTTTTATTTTATCCAAAGGAAAGGGCATAAAAGAACAGGAAAGACCTTAAAAGATTTTTGGGTTCGGGGGGTAGGTTATGTAAAGGGAAGGTGTTAGCACCCTTTACATCCATGGTTATCCATGGGCTCTTAGTTACTTAGCTCACTTTAAAATGTTTTGAGAAGTGTAGTGTGTGATTAGAAATTTCCTTAAGTACTTTATAATGATCCATGTACGGATATATATAAAGACTTTGTTTTGAAAATTTGTTTGAAAATGTGAAGTGTTTTTGAAATGTTTTGAAAAAGGTGAGCAAGTACATAAGAGGAACCTACCCTAAGTTAAATCTTTTCTTTTCTTAAATGTCTTTTCAATGGTAAGACTATCCCTATTATTAAGGAATAGGTAGTCATTACCTTGGATGTTATGAGGGACAAGTGAAGGGACATATGTGATTAGGCAATTGTAAGGTGTACTTAGCAATTCAAAGGGACTTATCATCTTTTATTCGAAAGGGACAAGATCATTTACGAAGGCAACCATGAAGGGACTTGATCTTATAATCTTTAAGGGGACTAGATGATATTAAATAAGATAAGGGACTTTGCTTTATACACCTTACTTGACCTTTTATTTAGGCAACATGAGAGGTAATCCTTAAGAAGTGAGATGGCGATCCAGAATCGACTTACGTGTGTGCGTGTTCAAATTCAAATATTTATCTTATAATTAGTGATCTAAATTCAATTTTAAGCACAAACAAGTTTTCACGCCCTATTTTACTAACCATGGCAATTTACATAAATAATAAAAATTCTACCACTATTACATATTTTGCACAATTACATTATAATAAAATAATTTAAATAATAAGCATTAATTAAATAAATAAAAAGGAAGGTTAGTAATAATAAATAAATATAAGAGAAGAAGAGGTTAGCAATATAATATAGAAAACAAATTAAAAGTTCAAATTTAAATAAATAATCATTTTTTTAAGAATTTTAAGAAAAGAAATAAATAATAATAATTATATACCAATAAATATGATTAATAGTTTAATAAATTAATTATATATACATATTAGAAATATTTAATAATTATAATTATACAAGCATAATAAAAAATAAGAAATTAAAATCATAAAGAAAATTAGGGTTTTGAATTGTTTAGAAAATAAATAAATTAGGATTTACAATATAATTAGGTTTTTAAAATAAATTAGGGTTTATAAAAAATAATTAGGTTTTACATATAAAAATATTAGGGTTTTTTTAATTTAATATTCATTATTATATTTTATAATTTAATTTTACATTACTAATTTAATTATTAAATAAATATATTCATACATAATAAATAAATAAAAAAAGAACTAGGTTTAAAATTTAGAAAATAATTAGAGGTTTTTTTTTTAGAAAAATATGAAGTCATATACATATATATTTACATATTATTACTTGAATATATTTTATTGAAATTAATTAATTAGAAAACAATAATATGTAAACAAAATAATTGAAGAAACTGAAAATTAAAACTTACCTGGGGCAGGGATTGAACCCACGCCCTAGGCATTACAACCTTTGGACCAGCAGCATCTCCACCAGGCTGCGCGCGCGTTGGCGAACTTAATCCCAACAACAATCCTTTTGTTGTCTAACCTGCAAAAATTATGAAAAAAACAAAACAACACAAAATGGCCTGATGGGAATCGAACCCGGGCCAGAGAGTTTCTAAACGCACGCATACACCATCTAAGCCACCAACGCATTCGTGAAATAAAATACAAACAATTCCATAAAATATTAAAACAAATTTTAAAAATCAGAAAGCGCGCGCTGGACTTCATCTTCTTCCTTGTACCTGCGAATTTTGATACGATTTTTGCTACAAGCTTTCCTGCGAATTCTCATTTGCAGCAAAACCTACGAATCTCAATCATTAAAAAAACAACACAATTTCATCAAATTAAATATACCAACATTATCCAAAGGTTAATTAGAATTGATCTATGGTTTTAGAATTCATTTATCATTGCTAAATCATGAAACCCTAAAACGGCCGAAGAACCCTAGCAATGGTGATCTCTTCATCTTGGACCTAAAATCAAATTAATTTATCCAGAAAGCATCCCAACATCATTATAAACACAAACCAACAGTTAGTTTTCATTAACAATGTGCAAATCATTCAAATCGAAAAATTTTAAGACATGAAGAAGATGCATTCAGTTTTCACGATTTAGGGCATGAATGAATGATGTTATGATCCAGAATCAATCCATGAACTTCAAGGAACAAGTTGCAACCTTTGGTTTGTCTTGAAAGAGGCTCTAGGTATCAAACCGAATTGGAGTTTTTAGTGAGATTTTTGAAGCTTGAATATGATATGAGGAGGCTGTCAAATTCGTGTCCAATGATTTGCTTAATGTTCATTATATATGAGTGAGTGAATTAGGTTAAAAACATTGCCAATTTGATGGGTATTTGGATCATTGAAGATTGAAAAAGATTGACTTTTAAAATTTGAAAATTCTTGATAAGAACTTGCTATTTTAAGACAATCTTCATAATTTTTGTATCAAATGAATCCAATTAACTTTTATGACATTCTAGAAGCAAAATATTTTTAAATCTTCACCATTTTATATTTTATTTGAATTTAAAATGATTTTTAACATAAAAAATCATAATAAATAAAAATAAAATGAATAAAATTATGAAAATAGTAACTAAATTTCGTGCATGATGTCATGGAACACATTGGGTCACAAAAAAGTCAGCCAATTTGAAGAATTATGGTTTTAAGACCCCATTTACTGCATAAACCACTCAAAAATTTCCCAACTTTGCAAGGGCACAAATCCTTCAATTTTAATGCTATGAGGGTGTTCTTGGACATTTTGGAGTTGTTGACTTTTTGTTGACTTTTAAAAGGACCTATAATGTTTTAGCTCATACCTTCCAAATGAAGCATTTTTGGGCTTGGCTTGTGAGACACAAAGTTGTAGAGAATTCAATTTCCTTCAAAATGAGCTTTGGATGGAAAATTTTTGATGAAGCATGTGAAAGTTATGGATGGTCAAAGTTCAGTTGACTTTTCCTTTGAAAACCCTAATTTAGAAACTCCTGATTCTTGATGATCTGAAATCTCCTTGATGAATTATGATCAAACCTTGATCAAATAATGAATTTTACTTCATATACTTGATGTTGGCAAAAAATCATGAATTTTGACTTTGGTTTGACCACAATTGACCTTAGTTTGACTTTTTGACTGATTTTAACCTATCTGATCATCTGACTGAGCAAATCTTTTGGGAAAGTCTTGAAACTTGACATGGGGATTCTTGAACACATATAGGATGCTATGAAGCTCACTTGAAGTCTTGGAAGTCCATTTAGTCTGATAAAAGTCAAAACCCTAGTTTAGGATGCATTGCTTAGGAGGAAGCATTGTCTGAGGAAATTGTCAAACTTTCTGACCAAATTGTGAATCTTCTGAACCTTGTGAACCTCATGAGATGTCTTGTGAACCTTGTGAACCTTGTGAGCCTCTTAGTACACAATGACTTGTCTTGTGGATGGCAAGTTTTGGGGTGCAACAGCTGCCCCTGTTCAATTTTCTGAAACCTGAGGGGTTAGATTGGTATATGTGCCAGTCGTGACCTGGAAGGTTGAAGGGGATTGAACACAAAAGCCCAAAAATTTGCACTCACAGGTGTATGAAGTAACACTGATGATTAGATGTGTATGCTTGAGTGGGCTTGAAGATGCCACTTGGAAGGACTGGAGATGGGCTTAGAGATGCCATCTAAAGAATATCAGGATGTGATGATATCTTTATGTTGATACTGGATATCAGTACTAGGACTTTGTATAAGCCGTCTCTGAATCATTTATGCAACATGTTTTGAGTTGTTGAATGGACCAGTAGAAATAAATCTTGTGATGATTATCTCTTCTGGAAATATCTTGTACTAGGGAATTGATCTTTGTACAGACCGTTTGCCTACTCTACAAGGTCAAAAGAACGTCAGGATTTGTTCTTCTGAATAATGTCTTGAACCAAGGAATGGATCTTTTTAAAGGCCGTTTGCCTGCTATTCAAGGGCCAAAAGAACGTCAGGATTTGTTCTTCTGAATAATGTCTTGAACCAGGGAATGGATCTTTTTACAGACCGTTTGCCTGCAATTCAAGAGCCCAAAAGAACGTCAGGATTTGTTCTTATGAATAATATCTTGAACCAGGGAATGGATCTTTTTACAGACCGTTTGCCTGCTATTCAAGGGCCAAAAAAACGTCAGGATTTGTTCTTCTGAATAATGTCTTGAACCAGGGAATGGATCTTTTTACAGACCGTTTCCCTGCTATTCAAGGGCCCAAAAGAACGTCAGGATTTGTTCTTCTGAATAATGTCTTGAACCAGGGAATGGATATTTTTACAGACCGTTTGCCTGCTATTCAAGGACCAAAAGAACGTCAAGATTTGTTCTTCTGAATAATGTCTTGAACCAGGGAATGGATCTTTTTACAGACCGTTTGCCTACTATTCAAGGACATCTTGAGCAAATGTATGGATCATTTCTGATCTGTTGTGAGTAGTTAATATTGATTTATCTGCGTGTAACTTCCCTACAAGGAAAAAAAGTTAGTTTATGCAATGTGTATGCATGTATAGTATGATGCACCTAAGTAATGTATTATGTATTTATGGATATGTATGTTATGGTATGATGTAAATGATGTATGTATGAATCATGCAGCATGAAGCGTCTGGATATCTTTTTATAACAACTGCTGGCTAGGGAAAATAAATCCCGATTTGTTACTGAAGAATATGAGGAACTTGTTCCCGTCTCGTTTGATAATATAGTATTCATAACTTCCCGTCTTCGTTCGATAGTATAGTATTCATAACCTCCCGTCTTCGTTCGTCGTACTTTCGTTGAAGGAATAAGTTCCCGACTATCCGTCTGAGGATAAAAGAGATGGACATAAATTCAAGGGGAGATATCACTCGAAGTATCTATGATGATAGATTTGCCCTACTGGGGATTTGTAGCTATCTTGTGGGGATGAACCGGCGAAGCTTTGGTGAATTCCTTCCCTCGTTCGTCCTTAGTAAATACTATTACTGCATTTGCATGCATTTCTGGTAAACATCAATCATATTAAGCATCTATGCATTTCTGGTAAACATCAATCATATTCAAAAGCATACATACATTCAAACACAACCAATGGACGTTTCGCTTATGTAAATAGGGTAAAAGTAAATCTGGATTCAAAGATGAAATTTTATTTATATCACAAAGTGGCCCATACACAGGCAAGTTTGTACAAAGAGACAGAAATCCTAGTAAGAGGAATTCGTCATAACAACAAAGAAAATCAGCTATGTGGGAAATAATCCTATTGAGTTTCAATTCTACTATTGCCATTATCTTCAAGTATCTCATCTTCTGCTGTTGAGACGGAAACAATTGGATTGAGCTTTATCTGTTCGAGCTTGAGTAAGTAGCATAATTGGTTGTAGTTTCATGGGTGATCCAAACGAGACATAGTCATACGCTTTAATCCCTAACTTTTGCCTAGATTGCCTTTTCAGGTTTTCAATCCACCGGGATACCCTTTTTTGCCCAAGCCGCCTTTTCAGGTTTTCGCCTTGCCGGGTATACATTTTTTATATATATACCTAATTTTTGCCCGAACCCTTTTGGTTCGCCGGGATGCCCTTATTTTTGCCTAGGCTAGTCAACCTAGCGTGTCTCTTTTTATGCGTAGTATTTTTTAACTATGTCTGCATTTACGGGCTGTGGGAAGTCTTCACCATCCATAGTAGTAAGCATCATGGCACCTCCTGAGAATACTATTTTGACCACAAATGGTCCTTCATACGTAGGAGTCCACTTGCCCCTAGGATCACCCTGTGGTAATATGATACGCTTGATTACCAAGTCACCATCCTGATATACCTTTGGCTTAACCTTCTTATTAAAAGCCTTGATCATCCGTTTCTGGTACATCTGACCATGACAAACAGCTTCCAACCTCTTCTCATCAATCAAATTTATCTGGTCAAGTCGGGTCTGAATCCACTCATCTTCATCAAAGCCTGCATCCTTCATAATTCTTAAGGAGGGAATCTGAACTTCAATGGGCAGAACTGCTTCCATACCATAAACTAAGGAGAATGGGGTTGCCCCTGTTGAAGTATGTATTGTAGTGCGATAACCATGAAGAGAAAACGGTAACATCTCATGCCAATCCTTATAAGTGACAGTCATCTTCTGTAGAATCTTCTTAATGTTCTTATTAGCAGCTTCTACTGCCCCATTCATCTTTGGACGATACAGAGAAGAATTGTGATGCTTAATCTTGAACTGCGTGCAGAGATCAGTAATCATAGTGTTGTTCAAATTAGAGCCATTGTCAGTAATAATCCTTTCAGGGATGCCATACCTACATATAAGATTATTCTTAATGAATCGAGCCACAACATTCTTGGTAACAGATGCAAATGAAGCTTCCTCTACCCACTTCGTAAAGTAATCAATAGCAACCAGGATGAAACAATGCCTATTAGAAGCAGTTGGCTTGACCTCACCAATCATATCAATGCCCCACATGGCAAAAGGCCAAGGAGCAGTCAACACATTCAATGGTGATGGAGGTATATGCACCTTGTCAGCATAGATTTGACATTTGTGACACGTTCTGGAATGTTGATAGCAGTCAGCTTCCATGGTAGACCAATAGTAACCTGCTCTCAATATCTTCTTTGCCATGGTATGACCACTGGAATGAGTGCCAAAGATCCCATCATGCATGTCTTCCATAATCTATGTTGCTTCCTTCTTGTCCACACAACGAAGCAAAGTTGAGTCATGATTGCGTTTGTACAAAATTCCATTACTCAACAAGAATTAAGCAGAAAACCTCCTCAGAAACTTCTTATCTTTGACAGATGCCCCTTCAGGGAACTCCTGAGCTTCAAGATATCTTTTCACTTCATAGAACCAAGGCTTCTCCTCTGCTTCTTCAGTGTCAATCTCATTGCAATATACAGGCTTCTCAAATCTATCAATAGTAATCTTGGGAGCTTCATCATCCCAGCTGATCTCAAACATGGATGCCATGGTGGCTAAGGCATCTGCCAACTGATTCTCTCTTCGTGGAATATCTCCAAAGGTAATCTCTTTGAAATGTGGGATCAAGGACAACACATACTCTCTGTAAGGGATGAGATTATCATGCTTGGTATCCCAATCTCCTTTAATCTGACTTACTACCAAGGCTGAATCTCCATATACGTCTAGGAACTGAATCTTCATAGCAATGGAAGCTTTGATACGCATGATACATGCCTCATACTCAGCCATGTTATTGGTATAATAGAAACAAAGTCTTGCAGTAATCGGGGTATGACAACCTTCAGGGGAACTGATCACAACACCAACATCATTACCAAGTGCATTAGAAGCTCCATCAAAAACCATAGTCCATCGGGATCCTTGTTCAGGTCCGACATATTGTCCAGGTTTTTTGGTAATAATCATAATGTCTTCATCAGGGAACTCAAAACTCATTGACTGATAATCATCCACTGCTTGATGAGCCAGATGATCAGCTACAAAATTTCCTTTAATGGCCTTCTGAGTAGTATACTGTATATCATATTCTGTTAAGATCATTTGCCATCTCGCTATTCTTCCGGAGAGAGCAGGTTTATCGAATATGTACTTGATTGGATCCATCTTCGAAATCAATAAGGTAGTATGAGTTAACATATATTGTCTTAGTCGGCGAGCAGCCCATGCCAAAGCGCAGGAAGTTTTCTCGAGCAGTGAGTATCTTATTTCACAGTTGGTAAACTTTTTGCTAAGGTAGTATATTGCCTGCTCTTTTCAACCAGACTCGTCATGTTGCCCCAACACACACCCCATTGAGTTGTCCAATACTGTTAAGTACATAATCAAGGGTCTTCCATCAACTGGTGGCATCAAAATGGGAGGTTCTAGGAGATATTTCTTAATTTCATCAAAGGCGGTCTGGCACTCATCATTCCATTCCATTACCTGATCTTTCTTCAACAACTTGAAGATTGGCTCACAGGTAGCAGTTAATTGGGAAATAAATCTTGCAATGTAATTCAATCGTCCCAAGAACCCTCTAACCTCCTTCTCAGTACGGGGAGCTGGCATCTCTTGTATAGCTTTCACTTTTGCAGGATCCACTTCAATACCTTTTCCACTGACAATGAAACCCAGGAGTTTACCAGACCTAACTCCAAAAGTACACTTGTTTGGGTTCAATCTCAACTTGTATTTCTTCAACCTCTCAAACAACTTATGCAGATGATCAAGATGTTGCTCTTCATTCTGGGACCTGGCTATCATATCATCCACATATACCTCTATCTCATGATGAATCATATCGTGAAACAAAGCCACCATAGCACGCTGATATGTTGCCCCATCATTCTTCAAACCAAATGGCATCACTTTATAGCAAAAGGTGCCCCACTGTGTAACAAATGTTGTCTTCTCTATATCTTCAGGTGCCATCTTTATTTGATTGTAACCAGAGAAACCATCCATGAAAGAGATACCTTATGCTGAGCAGTGTTGTCTACTAGAACATCAATATGAGGAAGTGGAAAGTCATCTTTGGGACTGGCTTTGTTCAAATCCCTGTAATCTACACACATATGTACTTTACCATCTTTCTTAGGCACTGGTACCACATTTGCAACCCACTGAGGATAAGAAGTCACAGCTAAAAACCTTGCATCAAACTGTTTCATCACCTCCGCTTTAATCTTTTCTGACATTTCAGGACGCATGCGATGAACCTTCTGCTTCTTTGGACGACAATCTTCTTTTACCGGTAAACGGTGAACCACAATGTTTGTATCCAACCCTAGCATATCTTCATAGGACCAAGCAAAGATCTCCATATAATCATGTAACATCTGAATCAATCAGCTCTTGACACCATCCTCTAATTCAGCCCCTATCTTGACTTCTTTCCTGTTCTCTTCAGTTCCCAGATTCACAACTTCGATCGACTCTTCATGTGGCTGTATAGATTTCTTTTCTTGTTGTAACAACCTAGCAAGCTCTACAGGTACCTCACAATCGTCCTCATTTCCATCTTCAGCTTGATAGATCGGATTCTCGAAATTATAATTGGCAATAGTAGAACTGTTATCAACAGGATCCAGAGTGGATGAGGATCTGCATTTTAGTGATGTGGGTGTGTGTAAGAACACATAGCTGATAAAAGAAAAATAATAAAAGAAAGATAATGAACACAATATTTATGAAAACGAAACGTCCACTGATTTTTATTGAATGAAGTATGCAAATGAAATGACATCCCGAAACAAGCATACCATTGTGCCCCGGGTAAGGCACAAGGCTTAAGAGTTTAATTGTTCAAAAATTGCAAACTTAAAAGTAACAACACAGTAATAGTATTTACTCCTGACTAAAGGAGATAGGAATAACGTCTTCAGCCTTCCAATTATTGAGCCCGTCACCCACAGTAGGAAAAATCCAAGCATCCAAGTTGTAGTCTTCATCATAGTCACCCACAACATTGATCTGATCTTTCATAATTCCTTGATTGGTGATACGAACAGCACGAGCACGACGAACAGCCTTCTGGGACTCTGCAGTGAATCCAAAACCAAATTTGTCAGACTTGTAAGGAATGTCAGGAAGCTGACCCCAGGAGGTACTCTGGTGACCACAGGAACTTTCTTGACAACAAGAAGAGCTTCAAAATTAGGAACAACCCAAGGAACTACTTCAAATGTTTGGCATGGAATTTCAACATATTCACCTTCCACTTCAAGATATTTAAATGTGTTCACATGGCTAATCATATATCCTTCCTCTCCGTAAACAGTGACAACTTTCCCCTCTACGGGATATCTCAGCTTCTGATGTAAAGTAGAAGTTACAGCACCTGCCCCATGGATCCAGGGGCGCCCAAGCAAACAAGAATACGAACGACGAATATCCATTACATAAAAGGTAGCATTGAAGACCTGAGAACCTACTTTTATTGGGAGATCTATTTCTCCGTGCACCACTCTTCTTGAACCATCAAAAGCCTTCACCACTATATTACTGGGCCTCAACACAGCATCTTCAGGACTAAGCTTATTCAGAACTTCTTTGGGCAACACATTCAGCGAGGAACCATTGTCTATTAACACATGTGACAGGGTAGTGCCCCTACATTTAATAGAGATATGTAGAGCCCTATTATGATCCCTCTTGGCAGGAGTCAAATCAGCATCGGAGAAACCTAACCCATTATCATAGGTCAAGTGTGCAACATAATTTTCAAACTGGTCTACAGAAATCTCATTTGGTACGTGAGCAGTCTTCAAAAATTTAATCAAGGCTTTAGCATGAGCCTCAGAACACAACAATAAAGACAACATGGAAATCTTGGAGGGAGTATGCCCCAATTGATCAACAATGTCATAATCACTCTTGCGAATGATCTTCAATACTTCTTCCATTTTCTTAGAAAGATCATAAGCAGCTGGTATATCAGTTTGTATAGGTTCAATAACATGACCTTTGCCCCTAGCATCAGTAGTGGAGGTAGTAGTTGGAGTAACTGTATTCTTGGAGGTAACCAGAGGAGAGAAAACTCTTCCACTTCGTGTGATCTTACTAGATCCAGCAATATTATCAACATCAAGGTTTTCATCAACAACAGGTGTCTCAGCTATGGGTTCCTGCTTAACACCATGAATATAAACATCGGAGCCATAATGGCAAGGCACCGCTTTATCAGAAGTGTACGGAATAGGACCAGGAGTGGTGATGATCATAGGAGTCACTCTAGCTTCAACAACAATCTTCACAGGGCCTTCAGCAGTAATCTTAATTGGACCCTTATGAGTGATTTTGACAGGACCCTTGGAAGTAATCCTTACCGGAACCTTATCAACCATATCCACCTCTTCAACCTTCACACCTTTAGTTATATGTTCAACCATACTCTCTACAGAAGGTGTCCTCTCAAACAATATGGTGTAATTGTCCATGAAGCGTTGAATATCGTCCTTCAACTTCCAGCAACTATCCGGTTTATAAGCACAATATAAACAATCTTCATTACAACCTGAAAAGAACCCAGCTTGTACCAACTTCTTATTGATAACAGATAATGGTGTAGTCATATCTGCAACTGAGGAAATATGTGAAACTTCATCAATGACATTAACGGTCTTTTCATGATTTGGCATGGGAGCAGTAATCACATTTGGAGTACCCGGAGGGTCAAACTCAATTTCTCCAGCATCAATCATATCCTGAATCTTATTCTTCAATATCCAGCAATTATTGGTATCATGTCCTGGGCAATTAGAATGATATGCACATCGTGCATTAGGATTGAACCTGGGAGAGGTAACATTGGGGTTCTGAGGAGGGTCCTTCAAAGTGATGAGTTCACCCTTCAACAAGTGTTGCAAGGCTAGGGCCAGTGACACGTTGAACTTGGTGAACTGTCTTCTGGGCCTCTGCTGATTGCCCTGTGGTGGCTCTGGTGTTGCCGGAGTAGGATTGGAGATATGGATTGCACTCACAGATTGGTGCCTCCTATTACGATCAGGTTGACCATAAACAACATTTGACTCTTTCTTCCCACTAAGGGGCTTCTTTGCAGTACTTGATGAAGAAACACCCACTTGGATCTTGCCACTCCTTATACCACTTTCTACGCGCTCTCCTGTCATTATCAACTCAGTGAATCCAGATGATGAGCTTCCAATGAGATGACTATAAAAAGGACCATTCAATGTACACATGAACATATCCACTAACTCCCTGTCAGTTAGAGGAGGTTGTACCCTACCAGCCAAATCTCTCCACTTTTGGGCATACTCCTTGAAGTTCTCTTTAGCACCCATAGACATGCTCTGTAGTTGCATGCGAGTAGGGGCTAGATCAGCATTGTATTGATATTGCTTATAAAAGGCCTCAGCAAGATCATTCCAATCACGGATGTTGACACTCTCCCATTGATAGTACCATTCCAATTGAGCTCCAGACAAGCTTTCTTGGAAGAAATGGATCCATAACTTCTTATCAGCAGTATGGGGTTGGATTCTCCGGACATAAGACCTCAAATGCAATTTGGGACAAGAAACACCATCATACACTACAAAAGCAGGGACCTTGAAACCAATGGGTATAACCACTCCAGATATCAGACTCAGATCTTCAAAATCCATCCCAGAAGACTTTTTCAATTCCATATCATCCATTCTATCCGCCAGCATCTTGAACTTATCTTCATTAGGATCATGATAGTAGTTAGCTTCAGAATCAGAATCCCCCATTGTATTATGGAGACTGGCTCCCTCTTTCTCAGACTCCTCTGACTCATAATCTTCAACCTGTTCCTTGGTCTTGACAGGACCTCTGAACCTTCTTCCCATGTTGATTAGGCCTCCTGACCTTTTAGTCTTCTTGGTCTTCTTGGCCAGCAGTGTCTTCAATTCATCCTGCCCCTTGGACAAGTTCAGGATCAGCTCTTGGAACTGTGCATTCTGTGCCTGGAGATCTTTGACTGTTTGTTCAAGAGCCATTACTGAAATAAACAGCGAGAAGATAAGATACCTGTACATAAGAAACCTGTGATGCAGTGAAATGGTATGCAAATGCGTATGCAATGTTTTCAAGGACCGCAGGATTTAAATTTGTTTAAACAACCAAAAGTAAACCTTTATTAGTAATAAATTTGTTTGCCCTTTGGGCTTACAATAAAAGTGAAATAAGTACAAAAAATGGGGTTTTAAGTCTCCCATGGACGTTTCCTCTTTGTGTTGAGGTATGAGTTGAGATTCCGCTCCTCGTGAAGTTGTTTTGTTAGCTCCAAGATTCTTTCTTGACTTGCTTTATAATGAGTCTCAAAAGTATCCCTTTGCTCCTTCAACTGGATCCAGGACCTCTGTAGCTCGTCCATGTCAGTGGGCATGTCTGGGTGAAGAATGGTATAAGAGGTATCTCCTTCAGCAACATGCTCCATAGTAACTGGCAGGATGGCAGGATATGGCATCATAAGAGTCTGAGCACGAGATCGCACCCATCTGAGATAAGCTTCCATAGGAATAATGTACTTAGGCTCTAGAGTCTTGTTGTCAACCTTGTTCACTTTTCCCCATGCTCGTATAAACCTTTGACGATAACCTTGAAGATCGTTGTCGTAGTCAAACACAATACCCTGAATCAACATGTCATGAGGACCATCACTCCGAGCGTAACCAAACTGACGTAAAGCTAAGGAAGGGTTGTAGGTAATGCCCCCTCTTATGCCAAGGAGTGGCACATTAGGAAACTCCCCACAACGGTCAATGATAGTAACATTCTCCATAAATCTAGAGCACCAATGAATATCTGAATGAGAGAGTGACATGATCCTCTTGGACCACCTGAACCCTTGTTCATTCTTCATCACTGATCGAGGAAGGTGAGAAATAAACCACCTAGATAGCAAAGGTATGCAGCACATCATAGTTTCCCGTGCCTTTGTAGTACGGGTATGAAGAGAGTGTAAGATGTCTCCAAGTAATGTAGGCACTGGATTATGACTCAGAAATATGTTGATGGCGTGAATGTCTATGAATTGATCTGGATTGGGGAACAACACTAAGCCATAAATCAACAAGGCTAAGATCTCCTCAAAAGCATCATAACTCATAGCTTTCAGGAACACTTGAGCTTTCTCCATCAATACCTTAGCAAGAATACCCTTAACTCCACTCCTTATTTCTAGGACAATGTCTGATTTCTTCAAATGTAGGGATGCAACAATGACTTCAGGTTTAAGCTCCTTTTCCAAGCCTGTGAAGGGTCTCTGATCAAGGATAGGTATACCCAGAAGCTTGGAGAACTCTTCCATTGTAGGAACCAGCTGATAATCGGGGAATGTGAAACAGTGATGTTTAGGATCAAAGAACTGAAACAGAACACTCATCATGTCTTCATTGAACCCTGAAGTGACTAGATCTAGTAGGTGACCATGCCTCTTGATGAACTGGGAGTTTTCAAAAACTTGAGAGACCAATTCCTTAAGCTTAGGAGGTATGCCTACAAAGTTGATCCGGATAGTATTCCTACGAGCAGAAGCCATGACCTGCAACAAAGAACAAAGATAAATCCTTTGGTCCTTGAAATGGTTAGTGAAAGTTCTATGCTTATGATGCATGATGATGTCATGATGTTATGCTCAATCACAAACATGTGGCACACACAAACAAGTCACACAATAGCCCTAGGTTTGAAGGCTTGCATGAGGTTTAAAGGTAAGTACCCTCCCCTGAAGTTTAGTTGGTTCATCCTGTCCTACAAAAGTAACCAGGTTCTAAGGGATCTCAATATCATTGATCTTTGACAAGGGTGGTTGTTCAGTAGGCAACTTACTTGCCAACCAAAACCCTCCAAGTTTAGAATCTCAATGAGCGTAGTATCGAGTATCAACCAACTTCAGTCTGCACCAAAGTCGGTTATCTCACTACTTTTCTAAAGGCCAAGATGGGATAACTAGGGTTCTAAAAGTTAGTTAGTGCATTGACAACATATGGCAGCCTTATATTATCCTCAACTTTACTTAAGGAACATAAGCACCAACCAAGAAGTCACACTAACTATGGCCACCAGATCAACCATATCGGTATACGCCGTACAGTTTCCTTGGTCTATTGCCATTTACCTAAGGTACACTAGATCCGGGTTAGGATCTTTCACACATGAGAGGCCCAACAAGTAAAGTAAAGCAAACAAAGCAAACAAATTTAAAGTGATCTAATTCCTAAGGGTACCCCTTTTTTATTAAATCCCCAGCAGAGTTGCCAATTCTGTAACACTGTGGGAGAACTAACTTTAGTTATGTTGCGGATAGCAAAAGTCTCCACCGACTTTTATTTTATCCAAAGGAAAGGGAATAAAAGAACAGGAAAGACCTTAAAAGATTTTTGGGTTCGGGGGGTAGGTTATGTAAAGGGAAGGTGTTAGCACCCTTTACATCCATGGTTATCCATGGGCTCTTAGTTACTTAGCTCACTTTAAAATGTTTTGAGAAGTGTAGTGTGTGATTAGAAATTTCCTTAAGTACTTTATAATGATCCATGTACGGATATATATAAAGACTTTGTTTTGAAAATTTGTTTGAAAATGTGAAGTGTTTTTGAAATGTTTTGAAAAAGGTGAGCAAGTACATAAGAGGAACCTACCCTAAGTTAAATCTTTTCTGTTCTTAAATGTCTTTTCAATGGTAAGACTATCCCTATTATTAAGGAATAGGTAGTCATTACCTTGGATGTTATGAGGGACAAGTGAAGGGACATCTGTGATTAGGCAATTGTAAGGTGTACTTAGCAATTCGAAGGGACTTATCATCTTTTATTCGAAAGGGACAAGATCATTTACGAAGGCAACCATGAAAGGACTTGATCTTAAAATCTTTAAAGGGACTGGATGATATTAAATAAGATAAGGGACTTTGCTTTATACACCTTACTTGACCTTTTATTTAGGCAACATGAGAGGTAATCCTTAAGAAGTGAGATGGCGATCCAGGATCGACTTACGTGTGTGCGTGTTCAAATTCAAATATTTATCTTATAATTAGTGATCTAAATTCAATTTTAAGCACAAACAAGTTTTCACGCCCTATTTTACTAACCATGGCAATTTACATAAATAATAAAAATTCTACCACTATTACATATTTTGCACAATTACATTATAGTAAAATAATTTAAATAATAAGCATTAATTAAATAAATAAAAAGGAAGGTTAGTAATAATAAATAAATATAAGAGAAGAAGAGGTTAGCAATATAATATAGAAAACAAATTAAAAGTTCAAATTTAAATAAATAATCATTTTTTTAAGAATTTTAAGAAAAGAAATAAATAATTATTATTATATACCAATAAATATGATTAATAGTTTAATAAATTAATTATATATACATATTAGAAATATTTAATAATTATAATTATACAAGCATAATAAAAAATAAGAAATTAAAATCATAAAGAAAATTAGGGTTTTGAATTGTTTAGAAAATAAATAAATTAGGGTTTTGAATTGTTTAACAGGAACTGTCGCTTTCACGTATTCAGAACTGAGTTGTATTCTCTAATCAACCCCTCCTATTGTCACTGATAAAAAGGTGCGTACTGCGTTAGAGTAGTAAACCTATTTTTAAGAAATATAGTATCTTAACTAAGCTGAAAAGTACTTTAACCTGGATTTCCTAGCATGTCTATAGAGCTTAGCTCATGTATTCCTCCTTGGGCTTCCTTCTTTTCCACTGTCGCTCGTTCTACTCCCCATGATTGATAGTTTTGGGCCATATCTTCGATAAGGGCACTAGATTCAGGGTAAGGTTTGTTCATCAGTGCGCCACCAACGGCAGCGTTGATGGTCATCTTAGTGTTATAATGAAGTCCATTATAGAAGGTTTGAATGATTAGCCAATTCTCTAAGCCATGATATGGGCATGCTTTTAATAGCTCTTTATATCTCTCTCAGGCTTTGAACAATGATTCTCCTTGGTGTTGGGTAAATTTGGTTATTAGGTTTCGAAGAAGAGCGGTCTTACTTGGGGGAAAATATCTAGCAAGGAATACTTTTCTAAGGTCTTCCCAGGTTGTTATAGAATTGGGTGGAAGGGAATCTAACCATGATAGAGCTTTATCTCTAAGGGAAAAAGGAAATAATCTTAAGAGTATCGCCTCAGGAGGAGCTCCATTGGTTTTAAAGGTGTCTGCTAACTGGAGAAAGTTTTTTAAATATTGGTTTGGGTTCTCGGTAGCAAGACCTGCAAATTGTCTCTGTTGCACTAATTGCAGCAGGGATGGTTTAAGTTCAAAATTATTGGCTGGGATAACGGGGTTTACTATGCTGGAACTAGGTTCCTCGTTTGATGGTTGGGAGAAGTCCTTAAGAGGTCTTGGGTTTTAATCTTCGGCCATAACTCTCCTATCCCTATGGAAAACTAAACGTGCGCGAGCGTAACGTTCAGGTTCAGCTAGAGGGTCTACTAAACTTCCGGCACTGCGAGTCTTTCGCATTGACCGGCAGGTAACAACCTTAGTCTAAACGGTATAACTACAGGGTATGAAATTTGACAAAATTGGTCTCCGGCAACGGCGCCAAAAACTTGATGCGTGTTTTTCGCAAATGTACGAACACGTCAGAGTAATATAAAAGATTGTCGAATCCACAGAGACCAAGTGTCAATCTATCGTACCTATTGTTATGGTGTGTATGTAAGGCAACTGAATATAATGGTTTTAGGGAGTGCGCAATGGTAAATAAAATGGTAATTTTGAACAATTAATAAAGATAGGCTCGAATGTAATTCACATAATCAATTGATAATTCGATACTTGTAAATAGAACTACTTATGGGCAATGTTTTCTACTTTGATAAGAACTAATTTAACAGGAACTGTCGCTTTCGCGTATTCAGAACCGAGTTGTACTCTCTAAGAAACCCTTCCTATTGTCACAGATAAAAAGGTGCGTACTGCGTTAGAGTAGTAAACCTATTCTTAAGAAATATAGTATCTTAACTAAGCTGAAAAGTACTTTAACCTGGATTTCTTAGCAAAAAGAGGTTCTCACGAACCAGACTCTAAACTTCTTAACGCGTCCAAAAATCGTTTTAAAATCTCTTTTCTTTTTAATCTAAAAACTCCTAATGAACTAGACAAAGCGCTTTTGGCTGTTTTTGAAATAGTTAAAAACAATTAAACTTATATTGAAAGTTAAAATAGCCCTTAAGTGTTTCTACGAACAGTTGTACGGATTACTGGTTTAATTAAAATCCTTACATTCTAACCTTTATGGATTTAGTTAGACATGGTAAAGTAAAAATTCTTTTTATTATTTTTCATAAAAGTATTTAGTGCGAGTGCGGAAAGTAAATAAAAGTAGTGCGAGTGTGGAAAGTAAATAAAAGTAGTGCGAGTGCGGATAATAAAGAACGTAAAGCGAGTGCGGAAAATAAACGAATTTAGTGCGAGTGCGAGAAATAAATAAAGTAAAGCGAGTGCGGGAAATAAATAAAAGTAAAGCAATGCGGAAAGTAAATAAAATAAAGCGAATGCGGAAAAATAAAATACGAACTGGAATTAAAATGGCGGCAGGATTAACTTCCTCCCAGAGTGCTCCAAAACTCGATCACACAAACGTATACAGACTCGATCACTTGATTGTAGTAACACCCCGGTGTGAAGTGATTACTACTTTAAAACTGATATATGCCTAAGAGATTCTAAGTTTTGATGATAAAAACAAAATTCTAAAGTCCTATTTATAGGCAAACATTAAGTGAGAAAAGACCAGGATGCCCCCCTCCACTAAAAAGTGGAGGGAAACATTTTTGCCTTGTGGCGCCCGCCACAAGGTCATGGCGCCCGCCATAGGTACAAAATGGTGGAGAAAGTGGGGATCATGGGATTTGGCAGTTGTGGAGTGATCGTGAGACATGTCCACGTCATGGCTGACCCCATGGCGCCAGCCATGGTGGATGCCGTAAGTGTAAAAAGCCGAATTTCTTGGTTTTCTTCCATTTCAACTCCTTTTTCACTACTTTTCTTGATTTAGGCCCCGATTACATAAAAAACCTGAAAATAAAGAAAAACAAAGTAATAACATAACAAAATAACAATAAAAACTTAGAATGCATGCGAAACCGGAGTCAAAAATACGGTGAAATTTAGTGTTATCAAATCCTCCCACACTTAGACCTTTTCTTATCCTCAAGCAAACATTTAAAGCTCAAAAATGAAGAAAACTGGTGTCAACACGTGATTTGGGTTAAGAGGGATTCTAAGTTCAAGTCAGGATGCAGTGACAGGTACTAACTAAGTGAACCAGGGGTACCATAATAACACAGACACAAACTCCAATCCTATATTAACCACCCCATGTCATCCCACAATACCTAGGCCTATCTTCTCATCTCTTTTTGGGTCCTTTTCATTCAGGCGCAATCACATTAAGCCCGTTATCCGTACATGCTTCATAATAGAGTGACCGGTTAGTGATTCTGATCCAAAACATAGGGTTTCTGGCACATAAGCATGTGTAAACCTGTTTTATTTGACCTAAATGTAGCTGCGGGGGATCGGATCGTAATCCGCCCTACCAAGTTTAGTGCCAGATACCTCTGAACCAACTAACAATAGGTGACTGAAATTTTTTTATTTTTGTGGCAAAAAAAATTTTTCTTCTCTTTTTTCGGTTTAAATGCCTTTGTGAGGGTCACCTATCCCAGAGTTTGCCATTTTCTTTTTTTAAGCACTGGATCATTTACTTATGTTCATCAGCCCCCTACGTAGAGCATGCTTAGGCCGGAGCTGACTGCTAGAATAAACTACTTAGGACAATTTTTTAATGATAATTAGGGCCATGGTGTGCGGGGTTTATGAGTGATTCCTATATTCAAAAGGTCTATGGTTCTAAAATGGTACTGATGTTTCAAAAAGTTTACCCATGTCACCACATCCTAATCCAAACTTGTCTCAAAGCCCAAAAAAACATGTGAAACAATATTGTTTTCTTTTAAATTTTTTTTGGTAGGGCTAACGAAATGGTATAAATGAGGGTGTACTAAAGATACACTATAATGGTGACTCGTCAGACTCATGCATTTATCAAAGAAAACTTAAATTAAATAACTAACTGAAAAGGAAAATAACAAAAAGCAAATAAATAATTAAGAAGGGAAATGATAGAAAGCAATAAAATCCCCTCCCACACTTAAATCGAACATTGTCCCCAATGTTTCGAAATAAGATAAGGAGAGTAACCTGGAAAACTACTGCGGAGGAGGACTGGTGCCCTCACCGTCCTGCTGTGATGATCTGGAACGACAGGATTTACTGCGCTACTGGTCCCTCCGGTCAAGTCGTGCCGATAAGGCAGCCTGGGAACCCCGGACCTCTCGAAGGTTACCTAGGAAGGAACCCTGAGTGGCCTCCATAAGCTAGTGGTGTTGGCGGTTGACTTCTCGCTGACGGGCCTGCTCTGATGTGATGACGATCAAGGCGCGACAAACATTACTATAGGAACGATTCAAAACCAATCGCGATTGTTAAATGAAGCTCATGTTGTCCGTCAGTTGTTGTGAAATAGTAGAGAGTAGGCTTTCTCGCCTTTCCTCTCTAGCCGTCATATCACGCCACATCTCCTCAGTGACATAGAATCCAGGAGTAGCACCTGCAATAGGGTTAGAGGAAGATAGTGCAGTGTGTGACTGTGAGGGGTTATGGGGGGACACGTGAGGTATGGGAGAATTTTCTCTCCGATCATATTCTTCATCAGTGTCATGTGCTTCCCCATCAGGAATATTAGGAGGAAGTGGACCCAAAACAGGTGGAGCATTCAGATCATAGGTCCAATTCCTTTCATTACGTAGATCGGTACGTCTACTGCAAGGTAAAGCGACAGATGGGATAGCTACCCCATGAACCATCAACTCATAACCACCTGCTCTCCTCGTTCGGCAAAATTTCATGTCTTTTAGAAATTTTAAATTAATTGTGCGGGGAGGTAGTGTATCAAGTGTAGCTATCTCATTGTTCAGGTCAAGAGCCCGAGCAATAGACGTAACAAGTCCTCCAATAACAATTGATCCTATTTTATTAATAGTTAAAGCCATGTGTGCAAGCATAAACGAGACCGGATTGATATGAGTATTAGTGAGGTATCCTTGCAAAAAATAGGAGCTCTTTAGCGTTTACCTTATTTGGACTCTCCCGGCCAAAAATAGTACATGCCAAAAGATATCTGAAAACTCTTATGGTCGGGTTATGGATGGTCGACGCAAGTATTCCTTCAAAAGAATTTATTGAAGTACTTGACAGCCTTTGCCAGAAGGAAAATACTTCGGCCGACCATTCCGAATCCAAAGGTGCCTCACATATAGCATCTTCCCTACGAGGGATTCATAACAAGCCTGTTAGTTCGCCGATATTGTATTCGTATTCAATTTCAAACAGTCTAAAATTAATAGTACCGACTGTGCTAGCAGTGTTAGGACTGACAGTGTATATCAATGAACTTAAAAACTCAACTGTCAGCCTCTCATAGGTAGGTTCCTGATTAACAAAAATATTATGCAAGCCTAGAAAATCTAATAAATGAAAAACACTATGATATAGACCCAAAGAGTAAAGACAGTTATCATCGATGTACCTAGTCGAGAAAATTTCTCGACTCTGAAGCCTTTGAATAATTTTCCTTTGCCTATCTCCCGGTCTTCCATCGCGAAGAAGATATACGTTGAACTCCATTGTTGTTGCTCCTTGAGAAGTGAAAAATGGTGAATAATGGTTTATGTGAGAAATGGTAAAGGTTGGATTTTTATGGTTTGTGGTGGATGAAAATAAAAATGGATTTTGGATGGGTTTTATAGATGGTGAATGTTTTGGAAAGGTGGGAGCTTTAATGGGGTTCAATGGGATATTTGGAAGTTGGAAAAATGGGTTTTGGAAGTTTGAAGGTGTGAAAATGGTGGGGGAGATGAATCTGCCCCGAAAATAGGAAAGGACCGTGTGGCACCCGCCATGGCTCTATGGCGCCCGCCACAAGGCTATTTTTCCTTTGGGCCTTAAAATCTTCAATTCCCCTTTTGGGCCTTGCGTACCTTTGGTCTTCGGGGGGGTCCGGATAGCGTTTTCTTCTTTCTTCTAAGGCATGAAGCTTGCATATTTTTTTATGAAGAGAAAAATGAAAATATTTTTGTCCTTATATTTTTTTTCATTATTCGATATAAAATAAATGAAAGAAAAAAGAAAAATGAGATTAGTGCATGAAATAATATATAAGATAAATAATCAAAGTACATGGAAAAATGTAATGTATGCGATAATGTAAAATATGTCTTGAGATGCAAGAAATAAAATAAAGCATGAAATAAATTAAATACTAGAGGAATAATGTCAGTGTATAACGATCATGTGGTAGGCCTCTCTTCCTGGTTCGATCCACGAATCTCAACTATCTTCCTCTGAAGATCTCCAATCTCCTGATATAGAGCATCAGCCTCTGAGGCATGAGTGAGATCATATATATATATATATATATATATATATATATATATATATATATATATATATATATCGATCTGTAATGCCAAGTCCGCTACTTCCTGCTTGAGCAGGGCAGTTTCCTTGCGGAGCTCTTAAATCTGGGTATGTAGATCAGGTGGCTGCAAATACATATTGTTAGACATAACAGTGATTCGGGGAGAAAGAGGTGTAGGAGTGTACTCAGCGGCGGGAGGTGATTTTGGCTCTTCGACAGTCTCTCCATAACCCTCTAAAGCATAACTCCAATTAGCAGGGTCGTGTATCACTTCGCTGTCGATCAGTAATCTAAATGTTTTGGGCTCAAAAGAGGCCCTCCTCATCAATCCTCTGTCAAGAGAAAAGTCGACATCCAGGGTGGTGTAGCAGCAGAAGGTCCTGAGGTGCAATAATTTGCGAGACAAACCCAATGCAGTAGCAATCTGTGTAACAATCCCATCGACATGTATAATGCCTACAGATGACCTGGCGACACTGGCAAGACCCTTCAATAGAATGTTGCCACAAGAAACTAGGCATGACTGAGTCGCACAAAACAGTAGGAAAATCTCCTATTCACTCAGCAGAGTCTTTGTATCTGGAAAACCGAGGAAAGAGTGTGCTAGAATCATCTGGAAGTACCTTAACGCAGGATTGTGGATTACCTAAGAAAACTGAGTGGAATGATCTTGGCTCCCTCCACCTGAGATGTTACTCCAAAATTTCTCCACTTCTCTGCTCATAAAATACCCCATCAGTGTCTCTGGAATAGCATCGGGAGTAGTCTGAAAACCTAGTAAATCACTAAACTCTTTGTGAGAGAAGGAGTAATCAATCCCGAACAACCTGAAAATAGCATGTCCATCAGGTCCAGCCCAAGGATCATAATCAAACGAGCTGAGGAACTCTAGAGTCAAGTTCCTGTAAGTGTTGTTCATATCGTCGAACTGGTCCCACTGGAGTTGGTGGCATAAGAATATGACGCTGGGCTCTATCCCCAAGGCATCCATGCAATCTTGGTCTGGGTACCTGGTAGGTGCCATAGGGCGTCTTGTAACAGCCCGAGCCCCTCGCAAGGAAATCCCGGCACTGCCACCTCATGATCTTCTCTACTCCCCTCACTAGTAGAGTTTTTGCCTTCCGTGGGAATCGAACCCTGTACCCTGGGGTTCAAGTACATGTTCATTCTATTCCCACTACCACTTGAGCTACTAGCTCAATTTGTAGTGGGAATGGAATGAACATGTACTTGAACCCCAGGGTACAGGGTTCGATTCCCACGGAAGGCAAAAACACTACTAGTGAGGGGAGTAGAGAAGATCATGAGGTGGCAGTGCCGGGATTGCCTTGCGAGGGGCTCAGGTTGTTACAAAAAAAAGTCGCCTTTTTTTTGTAACAGCCTGAGCCCCTCGCAAGGCAATCTCGACACTTCCACCTCATGATCTTCTCTACCCCCCTCACTAGTAGAGTTTTTGCCTTCCGTGGGAATCGAACCCTGTACCCTGGGGTTCAAGTACTTGTTCAATCCATTCCCAATACCACTTGAGCTACTTAGCTCAATTGGTAGTGGGAATGGATTGCACAAGTACTTGAACCTTAGGTTACAGGGTTCGATTCCCACGGAAGGCAAAAACTCTACTAGTGAGGGGGTAGAGAAGATCATGAGGTGGCAGTGTCGGGATTGCCTTGCGAGGGGCTCGGGTTGTCACACGTCTCATGTGGATATAGTAACGCTCTCTCTGTACGTCATCTCTAAATGCCATGTGCATGTCATCGGGGTTCTGCATTCTGCACAAGGTTAGCAAACAAGGGTCCTGAAATCACATAAAACATTAAATCGTTAGTCCTGACAGAATAACAAAGTAAACAAATTAAAATAAACTAAAAATAAATAAAAAGGTAAGTATGATAAGAAAACCATGGGTTGCCTCCCATGCAGCGCTTGTTTAACGTCATTAGCTCGACGACCAGATTTTACACATCATTCGAAGGATTTGGTGGATCACTTAGAGTATGGCTGGAGTATGTTGTTGGGATGTCACCTCCTTCTTAGGGCTTCAGCCTCTGTCCATTGACGATGAACGGTTTACATGTTTGGTTCTTGATTTCAATAGCACCAGATCTTAGAATCATAGATACTTCGAAAGGGCCAGTCCATCTCGAACGAAGCTTCCCTGGAAAAAGTTGTAACCTAGAATTGAACAGGAGAACATGATCGCCTATTTTGAAGTCTTTTCTTATGATTCTTTTGTCATGCCAAGCTTTTGTTCTTTCTTTGTATATGATGGCATTTTCGTAGGCAGATTGTCTGAGCTCTTCTAATTTATGGATATCAAGGATACGTTTTTCACCAGCAGTTAGGTAGTCCAAATTCAAAGTTTTGATGGCCCAATAGGCCTTATGCTCCAACTCAAAAGGTAAGTGACATGATTTTCCATAGACTAGTTGATAAGGGGTTGTTCCTATAGGGGTTTTGAAAGCGGTTCTATAGGCCCATAACGCTTCTTGAAGTTTCTGCGACCAATCTTTTCTAGATATAGAGACAGTATTCTCAAGAATTTGTTTGATCTCCCTATTAGATACTTCCACTTGTCCATTGGTCTGTGGGTGGTATGGTGTTTCTACTCCATGCTTAACTCCAAACTTGCTTGAAAGTTTATCAAATATTCTCGATATGAAGTGTTATCCTCCATCACTTATGACTAAACGGGGTGTTCCAAACCTGGGAAATATATAGTCTTTAAACAATTTGATGACTACTCTGGTGTCATTCGTGGGTGCGGCTGTAAACACCCCAAATTTTCCCTCACTAAGTTCACACCATGGCTTGTGATCTTTTCATTTGCATAAGTTCAATCATATCATCTCATATTGCATTTTTGCTTCATTGCATTGGTTCAAAGTCATTTGCATCTAGGGTTTGTGATCTGAGCAATCCATGAGCCATTTGAGCCACTCCAAAGGTCTTCAATCATCTCAAGAGGGTCCATGTATGCTCAATCATCATATTATATCCTCCCAAGATCAAAGAAGTCAGAAAATCACAAGAACTGGCAAAACATGGAAGCAGAGTCAGGGTTTAATTGCACAGATGACCTAAAATTAGGGTTTTGGTTTCAGAGGCCATAACTCCAAATTTTTTGGTCATTCTTGTTTCTATTGGTCTTAATATGTTATAAGTATCATACATACCAAGTTTTATGAAGAAATTCATTGTGGAAGTCATTTGTTCACTGGGTAACTTCTTGAGCAAGTCAGAGCAAAATCAGGCATCTGAGGCCCCCATCAATGGACCCAAAGTGGATATTTCATCAAATTGAAGTTATATGGTCTTTATTTGATCATTGAAGTTCTTATAAGTTCACAAATTTGAAGAAAAGTGGGCTAAACCAAAAGTTTCCAAATATGGAAATGACTTGTAATGTAAACTTTCCATTTTGGGAAAGTTTTTCAACCTCCTCTTTCTTAACCAAAAATGCTTCAAATGAAAAAGTTTTGGTCATGAAAGTTGTAGAATGGATCATTCCCTTTTCAAAAAGTATAAGAAGAAGATCTAATTCATTTTGGAACTCAAGTTATGGCTTGTCAAAGTTGGCAAAAATCACATAATTTCATGTTTCATGCCAAAGAGGATTTTTTGCAAAAACATCATGCCAAGCCATTTTTTGACTTCAAATTGACTTCTACACATTACATTATCATAGTGCATGACTTAAAACTCAGAATTGGCCCAAGAATCTCAAGATTTCATGACTTTCACATGAAGAAATCCAAAAGGGGCCAAACTTTGTCAAATTTGCAAAACCTCCCACAACTTCTCACAAACTTGCTGAATTGCCTCTAAATGATTTCCATGGCTATCCTTGAATCATGCTGCGCCAGACACCCCTTTGTACCATGCCTGAACCAGCACATACCTCAAAGGACAACAAATCTTGACTTTTTGCAAAACAAGCCATCCCAATCAGCATAGCCCACACCAACTCCACAGGCTTATCACAGCTTGACACATGGGCAAAAGGTAACTCATTTCACAAAAGAAGCAAGCCTGAAAACCACAGCATTGCATAGTTCACAAAAAACTCCCTCTTTTCATTTTCTATCGAATCACACAACTTAGCCACTCATTCTCAAAACTTCTTCCACCATTCATCTCCAAATTCATCACTGATCATTTCCCACCCATCAAAACAGCCTGAAACCACCTCAAACCAAAATACGATTTTCACCACCCCTGAACTGAAAGTTCTAAAACACTCCATACAAACTTGTTTCAAGCTTACCAGAAGCATCAAGGAGTTCATTGGAGTGGAAAAGCACAAGGAAGAAGGTCAGAAAGCCCAAAATTCGAAAGCTCTACCTCAGGTAAAATGATGAACAATTTTTCCAGAACTTTGATTTCTTGTTAAAATATTGTTCTATGTGTTGCCCTGATCATGGGGATGTGTTTATTTTTAAGAATGAGCCAGAAACAAGCATTTTATGTTGCTTTGATACTTTTGACCTAAACTTATTTTTCTTCGATTCTCTTTGTGTAGTTGAAATAAATTGTTATTGATGCTGGATTCTTGTTATTTGATGTTAGGAGATGAGTTCTGGAGATTTTGGCATGATTTTGTAGCCTAGGGAGTGAGATAGAGATTCTCAGGGGAGAGTGTGGCCGAAGAAGATGACCGAAGGTCATTTCTGGCCACCTGAAAGTGATTAGGTTAATTAATTAGGTTTAGGGCATATTTTAAATCTGGGTCGTTAGATGGGAGTTCCCGCGCGAGTTTGTGTGGTGAGGATCATATCATTAGTTTTAATTTTAGGATTATTAATTAATTAATCTGGATTAATGAAGTTTGAACTTGGGCCGTCCAAATGCGCTCCCAGTCAACACTCACAAGCCCAGTTTCAATCTCAGCTCTCCATTCTGCATAGTTTCAGTTTATTTAATTTTTATTTCATTTATTTCTATTTAATTTGTATGAATTTTAAAAAATAGGAAAAAACATCAAAAAATTCTGAAATTTTTTATCCAACCTCTTATTAAATTTTAGAACCCAAAAATATTTTTATTTTTATTTTTTGCATTAAAAATATAATTTTAAATCATTTAAATTTTATTTTTAATTAGTTAATTGATTTTAATTAATTAAAAATACATTTAAGTATTTAAAAATCACAAAAAATTTCAGAGAACATTCTTAGGCATTTAAAAACATTTACAAACTCACCACACAAATTTCTTTTTGGTTTTGATCTTGCTTTGACATTTTTCAAATGAATTAGGGTTCTTAAATTTGCATATTTTTAACCCTAACTTCAAAAATTCATAACTTTTGATCCAAGTTGAGTTTGTGAATGATTCTTTTTGTATTGTTCTATAAATGGTTTCAAGCATCTAAAAACATTTTTGTTTCATTTTTATCTTTCATTTTCAATTTGTTTGGCATTTTATCTTTAGGATCACCCTTAAAACCCTAGAAACTTAGGAAATTCATAATTTCCTTTAGCTTTAACTTCTGACCTCCCCCTTTGGATGGTGAACTAGTATAATTTTAGGGTTCCTTTGAGTGAATTTTCAATTTTTTATCTTATGCTTTGCTTCTGTTTTTGGGTTTTGCATCTCACATGTTCATATAACCCTAATTTTACATCTTCCCTTTGCATTCATCTTGTATAAGCTTGCATACATGAACTTGTCTTGACATTTTGTGCATACACATGAAATATAAGACATCTTAGGACACATTAGAATCATGTTTGATCATTGCATCATCCATTTGGCATGTTATGCTTTCATTTCATTTCATGTGCATTCATGAACTTTCATGCTTCCTTTATGCTTCATTTGCATTCCCATCCTTTGTATGACCATCTTCATATCATGACATACATTTATCTAATCTCCTTTCATCATTAACATCATGAACATGCTTCTGGTTTTGGTTTCCATCTTTGCATTTCATTTCATTCTCATTTCATTTCATTTCCTTTTGCTAACTTTTCAGGTGGTAAGTGTTTGAGAGGTGAATTTGCTTTCACTTGTCATAATCTCTTCTCATCTCTCTTATGCATTCATTGATGCATTTTACTTTTGTATTAGAGTGAGCTAGCTCACTCATGCTCCTTCCTCATCTTCTTTCTTCAAGCAACTTATCTTCTTAAGTGAAGTAAGTTGACTTGCTTCTTTCTACTTCTCTTCCTTTCATCCTGCTTCTTCCTTGGTGGCTCTCTTGAAGATCTCTTGCAAGCCTCATAAACCCTAGTAATAACCAAGCATTATCACAATTAGGGTTTGATTAGTCCCCCCATTAGTTTTACCTTTGTGTAATCTTTGTGTCTTCTCTTCTCACCTCTTAATCAAGGACTAAACCTTAAAGGTTTTAAGGCTTTGTGATTAAGATTATGCCTGTATCCTTCTATTAGGATGGAGTGTATAACTTTAATCCTAAGTGTTAAACAATTAATGTGTTTAAATCCTTTAATTAATCCATCTAATAATCAATAAGACATCAAGCTTGTAACTTGGGCCTTACATTAGGGTTCTAATTCTTCCATTAATTGGTTAAGAAGGACTAACCCTAGTGTTAATGGACAAGTCCCCCTCAAGTTGTCTTACAAATCATAAAATCCAATTCTTAATCTTATCATTAACTAAAATCCACTTTAATAAGGTCTTTGTTTTGTCATGAGGTTAATCCCTAATCATGGATTAAGTTGAGGAGCCTTCCTCAGCTTAAATGTTCTCATCTATTATCCTTCTATTAGGATGGTGTAATGAGTCCATTAAATCCTTGATTATGGCTTAAACTCATTATTTAACACTAAACAAAAACTCCAAAAACATCTAAATAAATGCAAGTAGGTTAATGATCTTAATCCTACATCATGGTGATTAAGTGTGAGGTGTTTACTTCATACTTAAGGTATTTTCATTACCCCTATTCAGAGGGAGGATGTGATGAGTTTACTAACCCTTGGTTTAGGCTTAAGCTCATTAACTTATGACAAACACAAAAAAATAAAAGATTGAAAACACAAAAACAAACAATAATCGTCTCCTCCGGGATTCATTTATCACCTCATTCACTCATAAATGAGAACTTGCTTCTCCTGTCTAATGCAAGACAGTTTGCACCTGAGCCAGACAGGTCATACACTTGAGCACAGACAAGCAAGCAGTTCATCAAGTCAATTTATCTTTCAGTCTCTTTGAGTCGAACTACGGTGTTCTGACTTCCTCATTGCACGAGAGGATACGTAGGCATAACTTAACTGTTATCGAACAAAAGTCTCTGTATATTCCCCCTCTTCCAGCATTATTCTTTGAAGCCTTATTCCTGAGCATTTTCACTTCACTTTCTTACACTGACACTTATACATTCTTTTCCAGCTTTTGCACACAGATATCACTGACACTACCCCTTTGAACACAAACTTTCAAGCGTGGATCCCGTCGAGTACGACGGACAATCTGGGTGCTAATACCTTCCCAGGTTTTAACCAACCCCCTTTCTCAGTTTCTCTTGTTCGCAACCGTCTTATCCATCTTTTACTAGGTTTATGCAGAATTACCTTTCCTTCGGGATAAAAATGCCTAGCTGGCGACTCTTTTCAGTTCACCCTCGGGTTCTCTCTTTCACCGGCCGTTCGCGTCTGTACCCCTTCTGACCGGGTGTCATTTGGTGGGAGCGACAGCTTGGCGACTCTGCTGGGGACCCTTATATTGCAACCAGGGCTTCTAGTTCTTTTTGTGGGTTCCTCCTAGCGCTTGTTTGATTTGTGTTTACTGGGGTGTTATGTGCTATGTGTGTTTATTTATTTTGCTTTATTTATTGCTTTATGTACAACTTTATTTATTTGCTTTCTTTACAGTCTTATGCATATTTCATACTGGCATTGCTTGATCTGGTTTTCTGTTTTGGTGGGTGGGGAACCATTGAGGGATTAAGGTCCTATACCTGGGACCTGAGTGACACCTAGGCTAGAGTGGTTCACGGTTCAGATGTGGGTTTCGTCTTGAGAACTCTGTGCTACATATTTCCTGTAGTGTTAGGGCTATCTGGGAAGCCAGCTAAGTCTGGATGACCTTTATTATGACCTTCAGAATCTGGAGTGAATTAGAGGATGATCTTTTATGGTTATTGTAAACATTATACCTTCGGGTTAAAAGTGTTTACACTTCTCATAACTGATCCAAGTCTGAGGATCCTTGTTCTAGAACATTACATGTGAGGGGGTTGGGTTGTTTACAGGTTTGCAGGAACCCTTGGCGACATCATACCCTGTTACTGTATTGTTTAAGAGTACTCCACTTTGGACAGTTCTTGTGATTACCCCTGGACATGTGACTCTTTATTTGAGTCCCCCACCCTGGTTACTGGATTTCTGAGCCTCCATCTGGACCTTTGAACATACATGGGCCTTATATCAAGACAGATAATCAGATTCAGCTCTTGATCACAAACCCTTGCATATCATTTTCATATATCAACATTGCATCATTTAACATTTGTTTATTTGTTTTTCAGGGTATCCACCTCATTATATCTTGGTTTGGTTTTGACCCCTTCTACTGCTTAGACCTTTGCTTCAGCTATCCTCTTCAACATCTGCTTCAGTTATTTCCATCATCACCTGCATCAGTCTGTCAGAGACTTACTTCCAGCTTCTCAGTTTGTGATCTTCATCAGCATTTGTCTTCAGCCTCTTCAGCAGCACTCATGGCTGCTCCCAGGAAGAGCAACATATCTTATCACTTTTTTTAGCCTGTATTGACTGGTATCAGGCCGATATAGTCACTCATCACACCTGACCACATCCCACTGTTCAAAGAACACTATGGGGGTATTTTGGACATGGTCATGGACCTTGATTCTTCTCAGAGGAGCATGATCCACACATGCTTGCAGTTCTATGACCCACCACTGAGATGCTTCACCTTTCCTAAATTTCAGATGGGACCTCTGTTGGAGGAGTTTTCTTTGTTGATTAGAGTACCTATCAGAGGGGGGATTCCCTTTAACCCAGAGATGACTGCTCCCAGAAGTGAAGAAATAGAAAGGGCATTGTACTTGGAGCTTGCCCTTATTGAGCAAAATATGACAACAAAATCTTGGATTCCTGGTTTATATTTGGACTTATTGATTTCTCAGGCCATCCTGAAGGCTTCTTTAGGAGAATGGAGGGCATTCTGTGCACTTTTAGCTCTCAGCATATATGGGGCTATATTGTTTGCAGATGAGCCTAAATTTGTCAGTAAGAATGCCATTCATTTGTTTCTTCTGAGGAATCCAGTGCCTACATTGTTAGGGGATTTTTACCACTCCATCCATCAGAGGAATAAAAAACAAAGGGGAAAGTTGGTCAGATGTTGTGCTCCCTTGTTCTATTCTTGGCTACTCAGACACCTGCCTAAATCAGATGCTTTCTTGAATCCACACCAGCGGAAGAATTAGGCCAAGAGATTCATTGCCTTAACCTCAGATGATATCAGATGGTGCACCCAGAGCACCAAAGGCAAGGACATTATCACCAGCTGTGGGCAATACCCTAATGTGCCTCTAATAGGAGTAAAAGGTTGCATCAATTACAACCCTTTACTGTTTGAGAGACAATTGGGATATGCCTTGGTTCATCCACCCAGAGGACAGGATTTAGCTGAGACCCTATACTATGAAGTGCAACCTAATTCAGTTGTTTTTAGGCAAGCTTCCTGGGCTTGGGACAACATCCAGACAAAGGGGATAGCCATCCTTGGAAGATGTAACAATGTTGCTTCAGCTCAGTACTCAGACTGGTCCCGTACTAGAGCTCAGATTACCAGAATGCCTTTCACTTTGGAAGACACACCTGGACCATCTACAGTACAGCCTGCAGCAACTGTTAGCCTGGAGGAATTTAAGAAGCTGAAAGAGAGGAATAATCAGCTATCTGAAGCCCAGAAGAAGACTCTTTGGGAAAGAAATGACAGTCGTCTAGACATTGAAAGATTGGAAAGGCTCAAGACTGAGCATCTTTCCAAAATTGAGAGAACAGATGACTACATATATTGAAGAATGCCTGCAAGGAGGCCAAGATTCAAAAATCTAGGGCTGAGCATTACCTGGAGGAGAGTCAGGCTAGGTGTATCAGGATCACCGAAGCCCGTACACAAGAAGACCAGAGGACTCAGGCCAAGATTGAGAAGCTGGAGGCCAATGAGAAGAAGCAGCAGGAAGCTTTGTTGGCAGCTCAGAAGGAGATATCAGAGTTGAAGCTCCGAGCTGGGTTAAAGAGATTAAAAGATCAAGACAGGCATAAGAAGCTGACTGTAAACACCCATAATTTGCCCTCACCCATTCACACCATGGCTTGTGATCTCTTCATATGCATAAGTTCAATCATAGCATCTCATATTACATTTTTGATTCACTGCATTGCTTCTAAGTCATCTGCATCTAGGGTTTGTGATCTGAGAAATCCAAGAGCTTCTTGAGCCCCTCCAAAGGTCATCAATCACTTCAAATGGGTCCATGTATGTTCAAGCATCATATTGTATCCTCACAAAGTCAATAAAGTCAAAAAATCACAAGAACTGAGAAAGGCATGGAGGCAGGGCCAGGTTTAACTGCACAGATGACCTGAAATTAGGGTTTTGGTTTCAGAGGCCATAACTCCAAATTTTTTGTTCATTCTTGTTTCTATTGGTCTCTATATGGTATAGGGATCATGCATATCAATTTTCATGAAGAAATTCCATGGGGAAGGCATCTAACCAAGAGTTGACTTTTTGAGCAAGTCAGTGCAAAATCAGGGCATCTGAGGCCCCCAATGACCCAACCAAAGGGTGTTATTCATCATTTTGATGGTGTATGATCTTTATTTGATCATATAAGATGTTAGAAGTTCACAAAATTGAAGAATTTCAAGCCATTTGCAAAGTTGACTTTTTGGGAAAATGACTTGTAATGGAAACTTGCCATTTTGGGAAACTTTTTCAACCCTTGCTTTTTGATTCAAAAATGATTCAAATGGGAAAACTTTGGACATGAAAGTTGTATAATGGATCATTCCCTTTTCAAAAAGTACAAGAACTTGTTCTAATTCATTTTGGATCAAAAGTTATGGCCTTGCAAAGTTGGACAAAATCATTGAAATTTCACTTTTGCACAAAATGGAAAACTTGCAATTTCTCATGGAAAGCCTTTATGTGACTTCAATATGACCTCTAATCATCATACCAATGCAATGCATGACCTAAAATCAGAATTGGACCAAGGGATTTCGCATTTATTTGCCTTGATTTTCACATAACCATAAGCCATTCTTCATGAAAGTACAAAGAGGGATTTTTTGCAAAATCATTCTCAAAGGGATTGTTTGACTTCTAGCTGGTTTCAAAGCATTGCCATGACTTCATGAGGCATCACACACCAAAATTCAGCAAGGTTTTCTCACATTCACATAACCAAAAGTCATGAAATGTAACAAGTGGGCAAGTTGCAAAAACTCTCTCAACTCATGATCCAAATGCAGCAGTCTTTCATGAGCCATCCAAGGGTCATCCTTGACTCAAGCTGAGGCAGGACAAGCCTCTAGACTGCCTCTGCCATAGCCCATGATGCAAGTACACAAAACTTGACTTTTTGGCCAATCATCCCATACCAATCCCACAGTGCACACCTGCTCTCCAGATTTGCTGGGATAGCTTATGGATCATCTAAGGATCATAAAACATAACATACACAAGCCTGAAACACACACATTGCAGCACACTCCAAAAACTGTCAAAATCTTTCCCTCTTCGAATCACACAACACAGATATCAAACTTCAATAATTCCTTCACCAATCAACCAGAAATCATCCATAGAACAGATCCCACCCCTCACAATGATTTGAAGCAGCACACACAAGAACCTCATTTTCTGATACACCAGAACTGAACCTCTCAAAATAACCAATATAAACTCCATTCAAGCTTGCCATTAGCACAAGGGGGATCATTGGAGGTGGTTTGCACAAAGGAAAGGCACAAAAAGCTCATCTTTGAAGGTCTCCATCTCAGGTATAGCTCAAGAACTTTTTTCTCAGAACTTCATTTTCTTGTTACAAACTGAATCTACATGTTGCACTGATCATCTGGATGTGTTTAGATTTGAAAATAAGTAAGAGATGACCATTTCATGGCACTATGAAAATAAATGAATTTTGGGAGAGGGGTTATGTTTAGATTGAGGAGAAGATCATTTCTGTGGAAGAAATTTCATGTTTAGTGACCTGTAGCGAAATCTAGGGTTTGGGTTCGCCGGAGAAGACGACCGGAAGTCTTCTCCGGCCACCTGAAAGTCATTAAGCCCTAACTGTGTCATTAATTGAACTTTGAATATGGACCTTAGATAAGTCTGACTTTGTTTGACCCGCGCGCGTTTTGATGGCCCAGATCATTTCATTAAACCCTAATCTGATTTTATTAATTTAATAAATGATGATTAAGTTAATTAAGCCAGAGCCAATCCTGACCCTCAATCTGCGCGCGCAGTCAAACTCCTTCCCCCAAGTTTGAATCTCAGCCTTAGGATGAGATTACTTTCCATTTTATTTAGTTTTATTTCATTTTTGTTTGCATTTTATTTACACGAATTTTTAAAAATAGTTAAAATCATCTAAAAATTATGAAATTTTTTGTCAAAGGTTTCATGATATTTCAAAACACAAAAATATTTTTATTTTTATTTTTTGCATTAAAATTTATTTATAAATCATTTAAAAGTTTATTTTTAATTAGTTAATGAAAATTAATTAATTAAAAATACTTTTATGTACTTAAAAATCACAAAAAAATTCATGTAACCTTTAAAAACATTTAGAAACATTGTCCCACTCTCAAACCAAATTTATTTTTTGTTCTTAATGCCTTTTGATAATTTTCTTTGGAATTAATTTTATTTCAAGGCAATATTTTGGCTCAAACTTCAAAAATTCATTTCTGCCTAACCTTTAAGAGTTGGACAATGATTCTTTTTGCATTGCATCTTGCATAACATGTAGTTTGTAGGATAAAATTGGTATGAGTTGACCTTGCATTTTCAATTTGTTTTGCATTTTTCTTGACAAGGTACCTTAAAACCCTAGCAATCTTAGAAAATTCATAACATTCAATAGGTTAAGAGTTAGATCCCCTCCTTTGGGAAGTGAGTTTGTATAGGCTTAGGGTTCCTTTTATTGCATTTTCAAATTTTTATCATGTCATTTGCTTCTGGTTTTGGATTTTACTTTGTGTGTTGATCATAAACCCTAATTCATGCCTTCCTTTGCATCCATCTTCCATTTGCTTGCATACCATGACTTGCCATGACATTTTGTGCATTAATTTGATTCATAATACATCTTAGGACATATTAGAATCATGTTTGATCATTGCATCTTTCATTTGCCATGTTATATGCCCATTGCAATTCATAACTTTTCATGAACATTCATGGTTCAATACATGTTCCTTTTTGCATCCATATGCTTGTTTGATCATTCTCATGTCTTGTCTCATGATTGCATCATCTCTTAGCATCATTCACATCTTGTTTATGCTTCTGGTTTTGGCTTGCATCATCACATTTCATCTCATTTGCATTACATTTCATTTCTTTACTAACTTTTCAGGTGGTAAGTTGTATTGAGAAGTGGATTTGCCTTCACTTCTCACAATCTCTTCTCATATCTCTTGCATCATTGCTGCATTTTATCTTTGTATTGGATTGAGCTTGCTCATTCTTGTTCATCTTACCTTCTTTCTTCAAGCAACTTGACTTCTTGAGTGAAGTAAGTTGTTTTGCTTCTCTTTGTTTCTTGTTCCCTTCATCTTGTTCCTCCTTGGTGGCCTTTGAAGATCTCTTTCTTTCTTAAGCCTCATTAACCCTAGGAATGACCAAGCATGATAAAAATTAGGGTTTAATTAGTTCCCCACTTAGCTTTTACCTTTGTGTCTCTTTGAGTTTTCTCTTCTCATCCCATAATCAGGGACTAAACCCTAAAGGCTTTAAGGCTTTGTGATTAAGCTTATGCATGCATCCTTCTATTAGGATGGAGTGTATAACTTTAATCCTAAGTTTTAAACCCTTAATGTGTTTAAATCCTTTAATCAATTCACTTAATAACCATCAAGACATCAAGCTTGTAACTTGGGCCTTGCATTAGGGTTCTAATTCTTCCTTAATTGGTTAAGAAGGACTAACCCTAGTGTTAATGGACAAGTCCCCCTCAAGTTGTCTTACAAACCATAAAAATCACTTCTCCATCTTATCATTAATTAAAATCCACTTAATAAAGGCTTTGCTTTGTCATGAGGTTAATCCCTAATCATGGATTAAGTTGAGGAGTTTTCCTCAGCTTAAACATTCTCATCTATTATCCTTCTATTAGGATGGTGTAATGAGTCTGTTTAATCCCTGATTATGGCTTAATCTCATTACTCAACACTAAACAAAAACAACAAAAAACATCTAAATAATCACAAGTAGGTTAATGATCTTAATCCTACATCAATGGTGATTAAGTGTGAGATGCTGACTTCACACTTAAGGTATCCTCATTACCCCTAATCAGAGGGAAGATGTGATGAGTTTACTAACCCATTGGTTTAGGCTTAGGCTCATTAACTTATGACAAACTTTCAAAGGCAATAAAAGAATGAAAACAAGAAAAATAACAATAACTGTCTCCTCCGGGATTCTTTTCTCATCTCATTCACTCACAAACGAGAACTTGCTTCTTCCGTCTAATGCAAGACAGTTTGCACCTGAGCCAGACAGGTCATACACTTGAGCATTGACAAGCAAGCAGTTCACAAGTCAATTTATCTTTCAGTCTCTTTGGGTCGAACTACGGTGTTCTGACTTCCTCATTGCACGAGAGGATACGTAGGCATAACTTAACAGTTATCGAACAAAAGTCTCTGTATATTCCCCCTCTTTCTAGCCTTATTCTTTAAGCCTCATAGTCTTGAGCATTTCACTCTTATTCTTACACTGACACTTCTCTTTCACTTCACATTTCTTTTACACTGACACTTGCATTCTTTCCAGCTTTGATACACAAATTGCACTGACACTACCCCTTTGAAACACAAATCTTTCAAGCGTGGATCCCGTCGAGTACGACGGACAATCTGGGTGCTAATACCTTCCCACGTTGTAACCAACCCCCTTTCTCAGTCTCTCTGGTTTGCAACCGTCTTATCCATATCCTTTCTAGGTTTATGCAGCATTACCTTTCCTTCGGGATAAAAATGCCTAGCTGGCGACTCTTTTCTTTTCTTTCGAGTTCACCCCTATGTGTTCTCATTCTCCTTTCGCCGACCGTTCGCGTCTGTACCCCTTCTGACCTGAGGTGTCATTTGGTGGGAGCAACAGCTTGGCGACTCTGCTGGGGACCCTTATAATGTAACAAGGGCTTCTGGTTCTTTTTGTGGGTTCCTCCTAGCGCTTGTTTGATTTGTGTTTACTGGGGTGTTATGTGCTAATTGTGTTTATATAGTTGCTTTATTTATTTCTTTATGTACAGTTATTTATTGCTTTCTTTACAGCTTTATACATCATACTGTCATATTGTCATCTGGCTGGATCTGTTTTGTTGTTTTGATGGGTGGGGTTCTATTGTGAGTTTGAGGTCCTATACCTGGGACCTGAGTGACACCTAGGCTAGAGTGGTTCATGTTCTTTCCCATTCCATTTCGGTCTGGTGCGGGAATATGAAACACGGTTCAGATGTGGGTTTCTTCTTGAGAACTCTGTGCTACAGATTTCCTGTAGTGCTAGGGCTATCTGGGAAGCCTGCTAAGTCTGGATGACCTTTATTATGACCTTCAGAAACTGAGGTGAATTAGAGGAGGATCTTTTATGGTTATTGTAAACACTGTACCTCCGGGTTAGAAGTGTTTACACTTCTCATAACTGATCCAAGTCTGAGGATCCTTGTTTTAGAACACCACCTATGAGGGGGTTGGGCTGTTTACAGGTTTGCAGGAACCCTTGGCCACATCATACCCTGATACTTATTGTGTTTAAGAATGCTTCCCTTTGGACAGTTCTTGTGATTTAACCCAGGACATGTGACTCTTTATTGAGTCCCCCACCTTGGTTACTGGACTTCTGAACCTCCACCTGGACTTCTTAAACATACATGGACTTTATATCAAGACACATAATCAGATCCAGCTTGATCACAAACCCTAGCATATCATTGGCATACTCGTCATTGCATCATTTAACATTTGTTTATTTGTTTTTCAGGGTATCCACATTACCTCTGGCTTGGTTTTGACCCCTTCATCTGCATAGACCTCTGTTTCATCAGCTATCTGCTTCAGCCATCTCCATCAGTTGCCTGCTTCAGTTACATCCATCATCATCATCAGCCTATCAGTAGTTCATCTTCAGTACCAGTCTTCATCATCAGCATCTGTTTTCAGCTCTTCATCAGCAGTCATGGCACCCAAGAAGAGCAACATTTCATACCATTTCTTTGAGCCTGTGCTGGTTGGCATCAGGCAGGTCCAGGCACTTATCACTCCAGACCACATCCCATTATTCAGAGAGCATTATGGAGGCATCCTTGACATGGTTATGGACTTGGACCCTTCTCAGAGGAGTTTGATCCACACTTGCCTACAATTTTATGACCCTCTTTTGAGATGCTTCACTTTCAAGAATTTTCAGTTAGGACCTCTGTTGGAGGAGTTTTCATCACTGATTGGAGTGCCTATTAGGGGTGGAATTCCTTTCAACCCTGAGATGACTTTTCCCAGCAATGAAGAAGTGGCAAAAGCACTACACCTGGAACCATTTGTGATTGAGCAGAACATGACTACAAAGGCTGGGATCCCTGGTTTGCACTTAGATTTCTTGACTTCTCAGGCTATCCTGAAGGCCTCCTTGGAGGAATGGAAGGCAGTTTGTGCATTGTTAGCCCTCAGTATATATGGGGTTATACTTTTTGCAGATGAGGCCAAGTTTATCAGCAAGAGTGCTATTCATCTCTTCCTTTTGAGGAACCCAGTACCCACCTTGCTGGGAGATTTCTATTATTCTGTTCATCAGAGGAATTAGAAGCAGAGAGGGAGATTGGTGAGGTGTTGTGCTCCTCTATTCCATACCTGGTTGCTCAAACACTTACCCAAGACTGATGCCTTCCTGAACCCTCACCAACAGAAGAATTGGGCTAGGAGGCTTATTGCTTTGACCTCAGATGACATCAGATGGTGCACCCAGAGCACCAAGGGCAGGGACCTAATTACAAGTTGTGGGCAGTTCCCCAATGTACCTCTAGTGGGAGTAAAGGGTTGCATCAACTACAATCCTTTGCTGTTTAAGAGACAATTGGGCTATGCTTTGGTTCACCCTCCCAGAATGCAAGACTTGGCTGAAACCCTGTATTGTGAGATAAAGTCTAATCTAGCTGTTATCAGACAAGCATCTTGGGCTTGGGACAACATCCAGACCAAAGGGATGGCCATTCTTGGGAGATGCAATAATGTGGCTTCAGCTCAGTATTATGATTGGTCTCATGCTAGAGCTCAGATTTCTGGGATGCCTTTCACCATTGAGGATACACCTGGACCATCCACAGTACCACCTCCAGCCACTGTCAGCCTGGAAGAATTTGAGAAGCTGAAGGAGAGGAATGAGAATCTGTCTCAAGCTCTGAAGAAGACCCTCTGGGAGAGGAGTGATGGTCGTCTAGACATTGAGAGGTTGGAGAGGCTTAAAGTGGAGCATCTAGCCAAGATTGAGAAAGCAGAAGACTACATCAAGAAATCAAGAGCTGGAGAGCAAATATTGAAGAATGTCTGTAAAGAGGCCCAGTTTCAGAAGGCTAGGACTGATCTCTATTTGAAAGAAAGTCAAGATAGGTGGGTCAGAATCACTGAAGCCCGCACTCAAGAGGATAAGAGGACTCAAGTTAGGATTGAGAAGTTGGAGGCTAATGAAAAGAAACAACAGGAGGCTTTGCTGGCAGCCCAGAAGGAAATTTCAGAATTGAAGCTTAAGGCTGGTGTGAAGAGGTCAAAGGACCAAGACAGACACAAGAAGCTGACCACTGCTATTGCCACCAGGAACCTCCTTATCAGAAACATCACAGAGCATCCGGCTGGTCCTGTCACTGAAGCACTTTTGAAGGAGGTTAAGGAGGATGAGTTTGGCTTAGATGTCTGATTACTTTGCTTATTTCCATTTCATGTACTTTTCTTTTTGTGTTGTATTTTGACCCTTTAGGGGCATATATATTGTAAAAACAAACTATGTATGATTCACCATTTGCAATGTATTTGTTAGTTTGTTTCATTGAGTCTCTTTCTCTCAAGCAACATCAAAGCATCTTCCTCGGGGTCTGGAAAGGTCAAAACCAAATGCCAAGCCGGATACCTTGGAAAATAAATAAGCATACTGCATTGCATACTAACTTTTGTTTTGTTTTGTAGGCTTTTGTTTTGTTGTTACTAACTCTATTGTGATTCAGGAATTATTGCTCGCCATCGGGTGTTCCCTCTCAACCGTCCGCATAGATATCCTACTCGCAACAACCTTCCTGGTATCCAGATGGACCAAGTACAGCAAGATCTGACAGAGGTCAGAACCCAGATGGCTAATGAAAGGCTGGAGATGAGAAACCAAATGACCCAGTTCATGGAAGTAATGAATGGCTTGGCTCAATGCCAAGAAAGATTGAGGGCATTGGTAGAAGGACAAACCCCGGAGGAGCCTCCTCTAGGAACTGGAGGAACAAGTAACAATGAAAGGGGTCAGCCTCATATTAACCCACCAGTATATGGGCCTCATCTACATCCGGAAGTTAATATCCCGGGTAATGTGCAAGGAAATACTACTGGAGGAAGGCTCCTACAGGAAGACCTCCAGGAAGAACAGTTCACTGTGATGGGAGCTGGGGATGAAGTTTATGATAGGAGGTTTGATGAAATTGCTGAGAAATTGAGATCTCTGGAGTCTCAAAACTCTTTGGGTTTTGATGTCATGGATATGGGGTTAGTGGATGGGGTAAGGATCCCTCATAAGTTTAAACCCCCGTGCTTCGAGAAGTACAATGGAACTTCCTGTCCACGAACTCACTTACAGTCTTTTCTGGGAAGACTTAAAGCATACACCATGGATGAAAAACTGTGGATGTTTTAGTTTGACTGGGGCTTCAAGGGAGTGGTACTCTCACTTGACCAAAGCTACTATCAGGTGTTGGAAGGACTTAGCTGAAGCTTTCATCAGACAGTACCAATACAATCTGGACATGGCTCCTAACAGAACCCTCCTGATGGGAATGTCTCAATCCTCCAGAGAAAGCTTCAGGGAATATGCCCAGAGGTGGAGACAACTTGTTGCTGCTGTCCAGCCACCCATGTCGGAGAGAGAAATGGCCGACATGTTCATGAACACTATACAAGGAACATATATTGACAGGCTAGCTGCCTTTTCTTCCACCAGCTTCGCTGACGTAGTCATAGCTGGAGAAAAAATTGAAAGCCTTCTGAAGATGGGTAAAATTTCTGATAATGGTGCAAGTTCGTCAAGTAATCCCAGGAAGCCTTTGGTGGGACCTAGAAGAACTGGTGAGACAAATGCCATTCATGCCACCAGGGGCAGACCTCAGTATGTCCACAGATCAGTAGTAGCTGTCACTATTCCAGCTCCGATTCCTCAGCAACCAGCATATCAACCACAACAACAACCACTTTATCAACAGCAAGTTCAGTATCCGCCACAAAGGACCTACAACAACAACAATCAACAGCAAAGACCCTTTCAGCAGAGACCATCACAAGCAAATAGGGTGATTGACCCTATCCCTATGCCTTATGCCGCTTTATTGCCACAACTCCTGAAACTCAACTTGGTTGAATTAAGGACATTGGCACCACAAGACCCCTCTAATCTTCCAAGAAATTATGATGTCAACGCCCGGTGTGCTTTTCATTCCAATGCACCTGGCCACAACACTGAGAAATGCAGGGCTTTACAAATGAAAGTACAAGATCTGGTGGATTCTAAAGCCCTCAACTTTACACCCCCTCCAAATGTCAACAAGAATCCCATTCCTAATCATGGAGGACCAAGAATTAATGCTATTGAGGAAGACAAGCCATCTTTCTTAATCACCAGTGTTGGGCAGATTCAGACACCTCTAGTAGAAATTAAAGCTCAGCTCCTAGAATGCCAGATGTTCCCCGGGTGTGTGCTCGGTTGTGGTTATTGCAACATTTCGGTCAACGAGTGTGATAACTTGAGAAGCGACATAGATGGTCTTATCAAAAGTGGTATACTCCATATCACAACGTCAGCACCTACAAATCCAGCAATCCCTTTAACAACAATTCCTGACTCTTCTACAACTGCAACAACAATCATTCCTACCAACTCCTCCATATCATCAACAATGACTCCGTCCATCACTTCAACAAATCAGATGTCAACAACCATTTCTTCTACAACATCAGCACCCCTTTATCGAGCAGAATCTTCTACAACGCCAACAGAATCTTCTTCAGCAGTCACCATTTACTATGATCCCTCATATGTTCCTCCAAACAACAACTTTCAACAACAAGCAGTGGCATCTCCTGCCAGGTCACCAGTCACCATTTACTACGATCCACACACCATTTTAGTACCCTCCTCTGCTGCAGTCAGTCCAGTTACCATCACGGTGCCTGGACCCGTTCCATATGAAAACAGTAATGCCATCCCTTGGCATTATGGCTCTGACCTCTACTGCAACGGGGAGAAAATCACCTTGGATTCTTCAACCTCTTCTCCAAAAATTGATAATGTTGGGGGAGGCAGAGGCTTCACCAGAAGCGGACGCCTTTTTGCCTCACAATTGCAAAGACCTAATGTCGAAGCAGAAGCTGCTGCCAAGGCAAAAGGAAAGAGTGTGGTATTTGAAGAGCCGACTGTCAAAGAAACTCTGTAGACGAGTTTATGAGAATTATAAAGAGAAGTGATTACAAGGTGGTGGATCAGTTTCACCAAACTCCCTCAAAGATCTCCATATTATCCCTGCTGATGTGTTCTGAAGCTCACAGGAATGCATTACTGAAAGTCTTGCACGCAGCATATGTGCCAGAGGAGATCACTGTTAATCAACTAGAAACTATGGTAGCAAATGTCAACACCAGTCATGGATTGGGCTTTACCAATGCTGACTTGACAACTGAGGGACGTAACCACAACAAGGATTTACACATCACTCTAGAATGCAAGGGTGTTGTTCTATCCCATGTACTGGTAGACACTGGGTCTTCACTCAATGTTCTGCCAAAGAAAGCCTTGGTGAAGCTGGAGTATGATGGCTTGGCATTGCGTCCAAGTAATTTGGTAGTAAGAGCATTTGATGGCTCTAAAAGATCAGTGCTAGGGGAGATTGATCTGCCTGTGATGATTGGCCCGCAGACTTTTAAAATTACCTTCTATGTGATGGACATTCAGCCAGCCTACAGCTGTTTGTTGGGTAGACCTTGGATCCATGCCGCTGGCGCAGTTACGTCAACCCTTCACCAGAAGCTGAAATTTGAGTGGGAAGGCCAAATCATCACCATCTGTGGGGAAGAGGACATCTTTGTTAGCCATCTGGCTACGTACAAATACATTGAGATGGATGGAGAAATCCATGAAACCATGAGCCAGGGATTTGAGGCCCTGAACATTAATGAAGCATCTGCTGTACTGGGAACCTCCATGACATCTTATCAGCAAGCCAGGAAGGTTGTTGAAGAGGGTACTGCCCAAGGCTGGGGCAAGCTGCTACCTGTGGAGAAGAAGGAAGACAAATTTGGGTTGGGTTACAAACCAACTCAGCAAGATCAATCAGAGGCTGCTCAGAAGCCCAGTTTTGTCTGCGGGGAAATGCTCACCCCGGATGCGGTAAACAACTTGGAAGATGAGTCGGAAGATGAGCGCAACCTGGAGAGCTGGATACGTCAAAGGATCCCGGGGAGCCATATCTCAAACTGGTCTTCCCAGGAAATTATAAGGGTTACTCCTGCAGAGTAATTATTATTTCCTGTATATTTTAAGCATGCATCAAGTCTTGCATCTTGCCCAAGATGACAAGACTCATTTTGTAATCGGGCCATCTTGTAAATTTTGTGCAAATGGATCAATCAATGAATATCGGACATCTTTTGCAAACGAGTCTCTTTTCCGCTCACTGTCTTTTCATTTTTCTTTTTGTACAAAAATAAAATGGCAATGTTTTCAAAATAAATAACTTCATTCTTCACTTTTTCTAAACAAGATTAAAATCGATCACTAAAATGAACAATCTAAACCCTTGCAGAGAGTGCCTTTCAGACTGCACCGACAATAGCACAGCTATGGCTTCGTATGACTTTGACAATCCAATCAATCAAGCCGATGAAGGGTTTGAAGAAGAATATGAGCTTCCTGAAGAGCTAGCCAGGTTGTTAAGGCAAGAGGAGAAGGTTATCACTCCTCATCAGGAGGAAGTCGAAACGGTTAATCTTGGTACGGAAGAAGATGTAAAAGAGGTTAAGATCGGGGCCTGCCTACAAGACTCGGTAAAAGAAAAACTGATTGATATGCTTCGGGAGTTTGTGGATGTCTTTGCTTGGTCTTATCAGGACATGCCAGGGTTGGACACTGATATTGTCATGCACAAGCTACCTTTAAGAGAAGATTGCCCACCGGTTAAACAGAAACTGCGCCGTACTCGCCCAGATATGGCAATGAAGATCAAAGAAGAGGTGCAAAAGCAGTGGGACGCCGGGTTCCTTGCTGTGACTAGCTATCCGCCGTGGGTTGCTTATATTGTACCTGTTCCTAAGAAAGACGGAAAGGTAAGGATGTGTGTGGATTACCGGGACCTGAACAGAGCCAGCCCGAAAGATGACTTCCCTTTACCTCACATTGATGTATTGGTTGATCATACGGCTCAGTTCTCGGTATTCTCCTTCATGGACGGATTCTCAGGATACAATCAGATCAAGATGTCACCTGAAGACATGGAAAAGACAACTTTCATCACACCCTGGGGCACGTTCTGTTACAAGGTGATGCCATTAAGACTGAAGAATGCTGGTGCAACTTATCAACGGGCTATGGTGACATTATTCCATGACATGATCCATAAATAAATAGAATGTTATGTGGATGACATGATTGCCAAGTCCCTCACAGAAGAAGACCACCTGGTAAATCTGTTGAAGTTATTCAAGCGTCTGAGGAAGTACCAACAGAAGTTAAACCCCAACAAATGCACATTCAGGGTGCGATCTGGTAAGCTGCTGGAATTTATCGTAAGTGAAAAAGGGATTGAAGTTGACCCTGACAAAGTCAAAGCCATTCAAGAAATGCCTGCACCGAAATCAGAAAAAGAAGTTCGAGGTTTATTGGGTAGATTGAACTACATTTCACGGTTCATATCTCACCTTACAGCAACTTGTGAGCCTTTGTTCAAGCTATTAAGAAAAGAACAAACGGTCAGGTGGAACGAAGACTGCCAAAGGGCTTTTGACAAAATCAGGGAATACTTACAAGAACTTCCAATCCTTATGCCTCCAGTTGAAGGAAGTCCTCTAATAATGTACTTGACAGTATTAGAAGAGTCAATGGGGTGTGTGTTGGGCCAGCATGACGAGTCTGGTCGAAAAGAGTATGCAATATACTACTTAAGCAAAAAGTTTACCGACTGTGAACAACGTTATTCACTGCTCGAGAAAACTTGTTGTGCTTTAGCGTGGGCTGCTCGCCGACTGAGACAGTATATGTTGACCCACACTACTTTATTGATCTAAAAAATGGATCCAGTTAAGTACATTTTTGAGAAGCCAGCACTTACCGGACGGGTTGCAAGATGGCAAATGATCCTCACAGAATATGACATCCAATACACATCTCAAAAAGCCATCAAGGGCAGTGTATTGTCTGATTACCTTGCTGAACAACCCATTGATGATTACCAGCCTATGAGATTTGACTTCCCTGATGAAGACATCATGTTCATAAAAGCAAAAGATCATGAAGAGCCTGTTCACACTGAAGGGCCTGACCCAGATGAAGAATGGACTATGATGTTTGATGGGGCTGTTAATATGAATGGTCGTGGTGTTGGTGCAGTACTCATTACACCTAAAGGAGTTCACATGCCTTTCTCGGCAAAACTCCCCTTTAACTGCACTAACAACGAAGCTGAATACGAAGCTTGTATTATGGGTCTTGAGGAAGCCATTGACCTCAGGATTAAGATTTTGACTGTGTTCGGAGATTCCGCTTTGGTAATCAATCAAACCAACGACAAATGGTACACACACCAAGATCATCTGATACCTTACAGGGATTATACAAGGAGGTTATTGACTTTCTTTACAATGGTCAAGCTTGAGTATATCCCTCGAGACGAGAATCAATTTGCAGACGCTCTGGCCACTATTTCATCCATGATCAAAGTTCAAGCTGCCAACTTTGTGCCTCGAATCTCAGTATCCAGACTTGACAGACCAGCTTATGTATTCGCAGCAGATATTGTTAAAGATGATAAGCCTTGGTTCCATGACATTAAGTGCTTCTTGGAGGATCAGACATACCCACCTGGGGCATCTTCCAATGATAAAAAGACATTGAGAAGGCTTGCTGGTAGTTTCTTCCTGAATACTGACGGTTCCCTGTATAAGAGAAACTTTGATATGGTACTTCTCAGATGCGTTGATAGGGCAGAAGCAGACTTGTTAATGCACGAAGTGCACGAAGGATCCTTCGGTACCCATGCTGGAGGGCATGCTATGGCTAAAAAGTTGCTAAGATCCGGCTATTACTGGATCACAATGGATGCAGATTGTTGTGCTTATGCCAGAAAATGCCATAAATTCCAGATTTATGCGGATAAGGTGCATGTGCCTCCCAATCCTCTGAATGTGATGTCTTCACCCTGGCCCTTTTCTATGTGGGGCATTGATATGATTGGCAAGATTGAACCAACTGCTTCAAACTGCCACAGATTCATCCTAGTTGCCATCGACTATTTCACCAAGTGGGTTGAAGCAGCTTCCTATGAAAATGTTACCAGGCAAGTGGTAGCCCGATTTCTGAAAAGAGATATCATCTGTCGATACGGAGTTCCCGAGCGAATCATTACTGATAAGGGTTCCAACTTGAACAACAAAATGATGGCAGAATTGTGTCGGGACTTCAAGATCCAACACCACAACTCTTCTCCTTACAGGCCAAAGATGAATGGCGTTGTTGAGGCGGCTAATAAGAATATCAAGAAGATTGTACAGAAGATGGTAGTCACCTACAAAGACTGGCATGAAATGCTACCATTTGCCTTGCATGGGTACCGTACGTCAATCAGAACATCCACTGGGGCAACACCGTATCAACTTGTGTATGGTATGGAGGCAGTCCTACCTGTTGAAGTTGAATTACCCTCTTTACGAGTACTAATGGATGTTAAGCTGAACGAAGCAGAGTGGGTCCGATCCCGATACGAACAATTGAGTCTGATTGAAGAGAAGAGATTGGCTGCAATCTGTCATGGGCAGTTATATCAGAAAAGGATGAAGAAAGCCTTCGATCAGAAAGTCAGGCTCCGAGAGTACCAAGTAGAAGATCTTGTGCTGTAAAGACTCCTCCCTCCTCATACAGACCACAGGGGCAAGTGGAATCCGAACTATGAGGGGCCATTCGTGGTAAAGAAAGTTTTCTCCGGTGGAGCACTCATGCTCAGTACTATGGATGGTGAAGACTTCCCGTCCCCTGTGAATTCAGATGCAGTTAAAAAATACTTCGCATAAAAATGACCCGCTGGACATAAAAACAGAATGTAAGTCCAGGCAAAAATAGGGCATCCCGGCGAGTCAAAAAACAGAATAAAAGACTCGGGCAAAAGTAAGGGAAAACAAAAAGTGTACACCCGCTGAGTTGAAAAGCCGCATTGGATAACTCAGGCAAAAATGGGTATCCCGATGGATTGAAAACCCGAAAGGGCGATCCATGCAAAATAAGGGAATAAGCGAACAACTGCATTCTGAATTCGTCTATATCACTCACAACTTGGTAAGCTTCAAAAGGATCAAGCTTCTTTCAGAATCAGCCTTCTTCAGAAAGCAAGACGAGAAGAACGTCAAATGTCATACGAGTCATAGCAAAAGGGAAGCTCCCTGAAGCGTCATCAACATTGCCAATACCTTTTATTTCTCAATTTGTAACAATCTCCTCATTTTAGGGGATTTGTTTCTTTGACTGTATTTGCCAATTCAGGGCACATGAATTAATAAAATCAGATTTTCAGTCATGTTTCGTCTCGTACATTTTATTTTCGTTTGCAAAATGTCCGATGTCTTTAAGATACTGATTGCATAAGTACAGATGTTTCTCTTCTAAAATACGTGCGTGTGTCGCTCCTGGGATTTTCATCCTAGTACAAACGCGAAAGTGGCGCGGAAAGGTTAGAGTCGCCAGCCAGACATTTTTATCCCGAATGAATGGGAAAGGTAATGTTGCACAAACCTGAGGAAGAAGGAAAGGACAAGGCCTTGCGAACCAAAGATCTGAGTTCGGGAGTCGGTTACGAATTGAGAAGGTATTAGCACCCCAATCCGTCCGTCGTACCCGACGGGATCCAAGCTTGCTTGCTTGTTTCAAAGGGTGAGAAATTAAGAATGCTGCCGAATAAAACTGCTACTGGAACTGGAATGAGGAATGAGAAAGGGAATTGGAAAAGAGAAAGAACAGAAGGGGGAAAATGTAGGGAAAATAAAGAATGTGCTCGAACGGGCCCTACCCCGCTGCCTACGTACCTCATCGGGAAAATGAGGATCAGAGACGCCGTAGTTCCCCTAACTAGGGGTAACAAGGAAAAATGCTTGTGAATTAAAGCTTGAACTGCCTATGTCATTGCTCAGGTGTTGCAGACTCGGACGACGAGTGCGTTACCGTCTTGCAAAATGACAAGTAGGAGCAAGTTCGCGGACGGAGCGAATGAGGTGAGAAAAGAATTCCCGAAGGAAAGACGCTTATTGTTTGTTTGGCATTTTATAGAAGCTTTTATGAGTGAAAGTTTGCATAGGTAAATGTACCTAAGTCTTACTCAATGGGATGTGTACATCTCACATCATCCCGAAATGGAATCCGCAAGAGGCACACCTATCTATGGAGGAAATCCCCAAAGCTAGTCCTACAAGTGAAGGCTTAAGTACACTGGCCTATTACCATTATTAAGTATATTTGTGTTTTTTCGGTTAAGAAGTGTTTTTAGCTTTTTCTTTGTGAGGTACTCATGTTAAGACTTATCCACCATGAGTGATGACTCACACCTCGCCCCGAAATGGAACGCGTGCAAGCATCTCATAGCAAAGTCCCATGTCACATGAAAGTACTCAACCTTTATTAAATTAATTAAAATTAAGTTTGAAGATGAGAAGAGAGAGAACACCAAAGGATCTCAAAGGAAAAATTCTAAAGGGGACTAAAATAATCCTAGGTGTTAACATGCATGGATGTCCTAAAGGTTGGTGAGGTTTCTATCCTAATGAAGAAGGGAAGAAGAAGATAGAAGAAGGGATGAGAAAGGCCTAGGCCCAACAAAAGAGGGTTAATTCATATAAACATAAAAGGAAGAGATAAGAATTAGAGATGTGGAACTCAATTTCCCCATCTCACACTTACCATAGCCCCTGCAAGGTTAGTATGCACAAGTGAAACAAAAAATGAGCAAATTAACATGACATCATCCAACAATCAGAAGTGAAATGAAGTAAACAAATGCTTAATGCCAATTCAACTCAAAGAAATGAAGATGAGAAACTTATGACTTAAAATGAGGCAACATGAATACATATGGAAACAAATGCGCACTTATGAAAGATGTAATGCAAAACACACAAAGTACAAGCACAAAGTTCAAAACCAGAATCAAAATGATATGAAGAATGGCTTAGGAGGCCAGCCAGATGAAGATAGAGGTCACACAATACCAAACAATATCAAAATAGAAGCAATGGAATCAAAAGATGGAGTTTAAACACTTAAAGAAACAAACGACTTGAATAAGACGCAAAACGCAAAAAATCAAAAGACACAAGACCTATCCTAGGACCAGGAAGGTATCCACACCCCAAAGGAACCCCAAATGAGAAGAAGAAGTTGGCACAAGTGCCCTTCTAAGCCTATAAGAAGTCTTATGAACCAAACGAGGCAAAATGGGACAAGGTGAGAACAAAAATCCACAAATAATAAACCAGCCATCTAAAAATTCTACAACTTAAACCAAATGATCTTCAAACATGTTATATCAACTTGTCAAAAGGATTTGCAAAAAATTCAGAAAGGAACTAGGGAAAATGAAGGCGAGAACACAAGTTAGGACAGAAAACTTACATCACAAGATATCAGATCAAAACTCAAGAAATAATTTCCTAAAAATTCAGAGAAAAATTACATGGAAACTACAAGATCTCAGGAACACAATGCAAAAAGAATGGGATCAAAACTCCAAATATTGAAAGCTATAGAAAATAGACAAGACAGACTGGTCAAGAAATGAAGCAAAAGAAGCTATGCACCTTGGTGAATTATTTCTGGCACGTGGATCAATAAAAAAAAAGTGATAAAATACTAGAAACAAAAAGGAAGGTCTATTATTTTTTTTAGGAATTTTTAGATGAATAGAACTATTTTTAATGGATTAAAATGAAAACTGAAATAAAAGGAATTAAATGGAAAGAAGGAAATTGAAATGAATTGAAAGGGGGTGCAATTAGTATGTGTTGTGCGTGGGAAACAGATTGGGCCAGAATGCTGGAGGTGTGAAAAGCAACTATCTAGGCCCAGGATGAAACGCTAGTACACGGCAGGAGGTGAGAAATTGATTATGGGGTGCAAACAGAACTCCATGGATCCGAAACGGGCTAAGCCCAACCCAAGGTCATTGCTTGACCTAATGCAAATTCTCTTAATAAATAAAAAAACAAATTTTTATCCTCTTAGAAACTGAATCAACAAAAACCTTAACAATTCTTAATGACTCTTAAAACCTCTTTATTAATTCTTTACTAAACTTTTTATTATATTTCCTAAACTTTATATTATATTTCCTAAAAATTATCCATCACCTATTAATGAAATTGAAACTCTCAGGAAGAACAAAAGGAAGAAAAACGAATCCCTCCCTCCCTGCGAACTACTCATCACCTTCCTCTCCCATAACACCCTAGCCCGCCGCCGGTCCGCCTTCTTCATCCTCATAGTGCCGCCGCGGAACCTCACACGGACCACTCTCTCCTCGGCTCTCTCTCTCTCAATCACCGGCGAAACCTCAATCTCTCAATGACCGCCGCTGTTCTCCTTCAACCTTACGGCGCCGTATTCATCACCTCCAACCTAACCTCCTACTCCTATCCGACGCCTCTTCTTCGCCAACCTCAAAACTTCACCACCACATACTCACCGCCGCCGACTCCGCTTAACCTAAGACTCTCTCAACCAACCATCCGAATCTGAAACCACACTCAAAATGAACATCCAAACAATATGAATCTAAACCTCTCACGACTTCCATCGGCTTCCGCCTCCTCCTTCGAATCCCGCCGCCTACTCAACGCCCTCTTCTCTCTAAAACCTAACCTAAGCTTCTCTCAATTTCACTCTGTTTCTTCTCCATTCAATCCTAACCTAACCTAGACAACTCAAAGAAATTACCCTAGCTAAGAGAAAACCTTCCTGTAATTCAGACTCGCACAACGGGACGTAAAGCAAAAAACTAATCGAAAATCATAACCAGCTACCACAAATTCGCATACAGCCAGCAATTGTATCAACTAACGGAATCGAAAACATACCTGTTACGCGATGATACGACAAACAATGCGTGAGCTAGTCTCGATTCGGTAAGTGCTTCCTTTTCAACTTTTACGAATTCGGTTCTCTTCCTTTTTCTACAAATTCGGCTTGTTTCTCCGTGTTGAATTCACTTGCAGGTTTGTTGATGCGGCTGTGAAGAATTCCTTCGGTTGAAGAGGATGAATCGATTGGAGAGGTTGAAACAGAATGCTGAATATACGCTTGGATCGAAAACCGAAGCTTAATCCATAGTGTTGATGAAGATGCTGTTAATAAAATCGATGCAGATTGCGGATGATCGATGAAGCTAGGATCAATTATGTGCGTTCTTGGTGATGAATTTTTGAAGAAAATCGATCAATATTGAAGTGAACTCATGAGGATTATGAAGAATTGGTTGAAGATTTTAGAGAAAGTGGATGAAGATTCAAGAGAATTGGAGAGAGAAAATGCATGAGATTCAATTGATTTTGTGCACTCTTGGTTCTGAAGATTGTGAGAGTTGATTCTGTTATTGTGAGAGGAGTGATTTCTGTTAGGATGAGAAATGTGATTCTGTTATTGTTTTGAGCATCCCTCAAAATTCGGTTATGAAAATCCCTCCTCTTTTCTTCTGATTTTTCTTTATTCTCTTTTTTCTATTATATTGTTATATTTTTTTTAATTTCTATTTTGACTCTTTCTCTTTTTCCACTATTTTTCCATTTCACTGCATTTTAATTCCCGATTTGTACGGGTTTGCATACGGTGTCTTTGCGTTTTGTGTTGAAAAATGGTGCGTTTTGGTCATGTTGTGAGGTACATGATATTTTGAAAGCATTCTGGCTTGTATTCTTTCTGCAGTTTCTCCCAAAGGCATAACACCATCCTTGGGTTTTGATAATGTGCCAGTGTATAATTTGATTCACATCCAGCATTGTAAAACCTCTCATCATTCTCATAATGCACTTCTTTACCACTATTCCGAAATCGTTCGATCCATATGCCCATGGCAACATCTTCTAATTTAAAGAACGAATCCATCGAGAATCTGCTACACTATAGTGCCGCTACGGATGCTATAAGCTATGAGACAACACTGCTTGAAATATCCAGAAGATTATAACAAAATGCTCCGTGATAAATGAAATGTAGACCTAAGCATGTGACAAATCTTTTAGTATTTTTGGGGGACTTTATTTTGATTATAATATGGACATGGGTTTTGGTTAGAAAAACAAATGACTAATGGACATAAAAAAATACGAATAAAATGGATTTGGAAATTGGCTAATGGAAACGAATATGGTTTAAAATTGATATAAGTATAATAAAGTGGTTTTGGATATGAATATAAAAAAAGAATTGACATTTGAAATAAAAAAGAAAAAGAAAATTAGTTGGTCGAAGCGTATTTACAAATGAAAAACGAACATGAGAAACTGATATTGGTTATAACTAAAACGGATAGAGACACGGGTTGTGAATATGGATTTGAAAGATGTTAAAAAATGGGAAAAATTCGAAATATGGACAATGGTGGAGAAATTGGATTAAACGAATGATTGGATAAAATGGTTTAGAAACGGATGTAGAATTTGACATTTTGTGGGACAAACCAATTATCGCCAATACGCACATAATCACGAAATCTCGATCAATCAGTCCATTCAAACTCAACCATCTTGCCTCACTTCCACCGTAACTTTTTAGCTCAGGAGAACACCACTACCACTGAACAATTCACACGTGAAACAACAACCATTTGAAAAGATCAGTCTCTGAGCCTCTGACCAGAATTACTTCGAATTAATCTGAATTATTCTCTGGAACAATAAATCCTCAAATGCACACAATGAAAATACCCATGATACACTTGAATCCTCGGACCCAAAAACTATCACTTGAACCACTGCCTGGTAAATCAAGTATTTTTGCACACAACACAATTCAACTCCGAACTCGCACTGCTTGAGAAATAACCCCTTAAGCATGAAGACTCAACAGCTGAACTAATCTCCTGATAGTTTGACCAAGATTAGGTCAAACGTCCGTCTGACTCAGATTGACGCACTAAAATCACTGCCAGCTTATGTTATGCTTCCACAGTGAATGTTATGCTTCATTTTTCTATGCTAATGATGCCACGCAAAAATATGAAAATGATATGCATATGATGAACATGATGCGATATGATGCTTAAGAATAAGAGGGCAAATTTAGGGTGTTACAGCGTGCAGGAAATATGCTTACTCCCGGGAGTGCCTAAACTCCTATGATGGAATCCAGTAAGGGAAACCTCGGGATTACTTGTGCATTTCTCTGTCTTTTCAGGATTGCAGGAGTTCAAAAGCACAACAGGGGACATGAAAGCTCCACCCCAGCAAGCTGGCAAATCATTATCTACTCAGTCTTAGTACCGGAGGTGTTTTCTCCCCAACTGAGTTGCCATTTGTTATTTCCTCCTCAGCCAAGTACAAAATCCAGGGAACCATCTCCCCATAGAGCTTCAGCCTCTATCCAGGAGAGCAACGCCTGAAGATTTCTCAACAGAGTGAAGAAAGCTTCTACAAACTCCCAGCTGGGTCCCTCATTACCAAAGATAGGTCTATCAGTGACCTATATCCCCAAGCAGAGTTTCATATATCAGATCTACCAATGATCTCATCCCCAGCTGGGATGTTCACTTCAAGCAGATCGGCCGGAGATCTTCGCAGTAAGGGGACCCGGATCCCGGATCGGTATCTTTGCATAAACATAACATTCGCATCATATTTCCCACAGAGCGTAGCATTCCGTCTAATACGGAGCATTACGGCAAAAATCAAACATATTGCATAATCATAAGCCGTGTTTTGAATCAAACACTTGTGAATACTGGCAATCCAGCAAGGATATACAGAGAAACTCCCCGGATTCCCTGCAAGAAAGCCAAGACATTTGCCTTACACTTGTAAATACAAATACACACTCCTTTTAGCACTCGTCCGTGTCATCATCATTCCCCAGTAAAGTCGCCCGAGCTTTCTTTACAAACAGACACTTATATACTATAAATACTTCTTGACACCCGTCCGTGTCATATCCCCAGTAGAAAGCTAAAGCATCCTCTTTGCACTCACAAATACATATATCCGTACAGATTCCCCTGACACCCGTCCGTGTCACCTCCCCCAACATAACTACCTGAATACTTTGTAAAGCATTTACTTGTCTATAATATACCTTTTGACACTCGTCTGTGTCACCCTCCCCAGCAAGTCAGACTCTTGTCGGTGTTTCACTCATACTTATTACTCCTGTTTCACTTATTACAGATACTCATTCATATCTTGTATACACCACTCATACCTCTGCAGATTCAACACTCGTTCGTGTTCTTTGTTAACCAGTTGATACTCGTCCGTATCATCATCTCAGAACATGTGTCAGCGTTTGTTTCTACCTGATACTCGTCCGTATCATAGTCTTAAGGATGCTTGTCCGCATCTTTAATCCATACACGTGTCAAACGCTCATGTCTTCTTGAATTTAGACACTCGTCTGTGTCTACTATTCCCCAAAAGAGTCCCCTCAAATTCGATACTCGTCCGTGTTCTTTGTTAACCAGTTGGTACTCGTCTGTATCATCATCTCTGAACATGTGTCAGCATTTGCTTCTACCTGATACTCATCCGTATCATGGTCTTGAGGATGCCCGTCCGCATCTTTAATCTATACACCGTACCAAGCACTTATGTCTTCAGGAGATTAGACATTCGTCCGTGTCTATTTTTCCCCAGCGAAGTCCCAACAAAACTTCTTTTCTATCTGACATTCGTCCTATGTCATGATACCTTTCGGCAGCCGTACCCTGCCCGGTGATCGTCCTTCACCTTTGGATGACCGTCCCTCATCCTTTCCCCAGGGGAGTCTCCATTATTGGAACCTTTCTCTACCCGGCATTCGTCCTATGTCGTGATATTTAGCAGCCGTACCCTGCTAGGTGATCGTCCTTCACCTCTTGATGATCGTCCTTCATCATTTTATCCGATGGCCGTCCCCATCATTGATTTTGTTATCTGACATTCGTCCTATGTCATGATACCTTCAGAGCAGCCGTACCCTGCTAGGTGATCGTCCATCACCTCTTGATGATCGTCCTTCATCATGCTTATCCGATGGCCGTCCCCATCGTCGACCTTTTATCCAGCATTCGTCCTATGTCGCGATATTTTTGGCAACCGTACCCTGCTAGGTGATCGTCCTTCACCTTTGATGACTGTACCTCATCACCTGTTTTTTCCCAATCCCCAGAGAGTCTTATATCTTTGCTTGATGGTCGTCCCCATCATAATCTCTTATATCCCCAGCATGTCGGCCGTCCCCTTCATTGCCCTTTCCCCAGCAGTCATCCTCTGCTCGACGGTCGTCCTCCGTCGCCCGCACTTTATAAATATACTTTATTTTTCTCTTACAATCTATATCCCTTTTCTTCTTCATTCTGTGAGTGCAAATTTTGGACTGTCTTTGGTATTCAACCACAAGTTATCTTGTTTGCCTGTTAAGCCGTTACTTACATCCTACACAGCTAACTCATGCTTGAATAGGGGCAGCTGTAAACATCCCAAATTTTCCCTCACCCATTCACACCATGGCTTGTGATCTCTTCATATGCATAAGTTCAATCATAGCATCTCATATTACATTTTTGATTCACTGCATTGCTTCTAAGTCATCTGCATCTAGGGTTTGTGATCTGAGCAATCCAAGAGCTTCTTGAGCCACTCCAAAGGTCATCAATCACTTCAAAGGGGTCCATGTATGTTCAAGCATCATATTGTGTCCTCTCAAAGTCAAGAAAGTCAAAAAATCACAAGAACTGAGAAAGGCATGGAGGAAGTGCCAGGTTTAACTGCACAGATGACCTGAAATTAGGGTTTTGGTTTCAGAGGCCATAACTCCAAATTTTTTGGTCATTCTTGTTTCTATTGGTCTCTATATGGTATAGGGATCATGCATATCAATTTTCATGAAGAAATTCCATGGGGAAGGCATCTAACCAGGGCATCTGAGGCCCCCAATGACCCAACCAAAGGGTGTTCTTCATCATTTTGATGGTGTATGATCTTTATTTGATCATAGAAGATGTTAGAAGTTCACAAAATTGAAGAATTTCAAGCCATTTGCAAAGTTGACTTTTTGGGAAAATGACTTGTAATGGAAACTTGCCATTTTGGGAAACTTTTTCAACCCTTGCTTTTTGATTCAAAAATGCTTCAAATGGGAAAACTTTGGTCATGAAAGTTGTAGAATGGATCATTCCCTTTTCAAAAAGTACAAGAACTTGTTCTAATTCATTTTGGATCAAAAGTTATGGCCTTGCAAAGTTGGACAAAATCATTGAAATTTCATTTTTGCACAAAATGGAAAACTTGCAATTTCTCATGGCAAGCCTTTATGTGACTTCAATATGACCTCTAATCATCATACCAATGCAATGCTTGACCTAAAATCAGAATTGGCCCAAGGGATTTCTAATTTATTTGCCTTGATTTTCACATAACCATAAGCCATTCTTCATGAAAGTACAAAGAGGGATTTTTTGCAAAATCATTCTCAAAGGGATTGTTTGACCTCTAGCTGGTTTCAAAGCATTGCCATGACTTCATGAGGCATCACACACCAAAATTCAGCAAGATTTTCTCACATTCACATAACCAAAAGTCATGAAATGTAACAAGTGTGCAAGTTGCAAAAACTCTCTCAACTCATGATCCAAATGCAGCAGTCTTTCATGAGCCATCCAAGGGTCATCCTTGACTCAAGCTGAGGCAGGACAAGCCTCTAGACTGCCTCTGCCATAGCCCATGCTGCAAGTACACAAAACTTGACTTTTTGGCCAATCATCCCATACCAATCCCACAGTGCACACCTGCTCTCCAGATTTGCTGGGATAGCTTATGGATCATCTAAGGATCATAAAACATAACATACACAAGCCTGAAACACACACATTGCAGCACACTCCAAAAACTGTCAAAATCTTTCCCTCTTCAAATCACACAACACAGCTATCAAACTTCAATAATTCCTTCAACAATCAACCAGAAATCATCCATAGAACAGATCCCACCCCTCACAATGATCTGAAGCAGCACACACAAGAACCTCATTTTCTGATACACCAGAACTGAACCTCTCAAAATAGCCAATATAAACTCCATTCAAGCTTGCCATTAGCACAAGGGGGATCATTGGAGGTGGTTTGCACAAAGGAAAGGCACAGAAAGCTCATCTTTGAAGGTCTCCATCTCAGTTATAGCTCAAGAACTTTTTTCTCAGAACTTCATTTTCTTGTTACAAACTGAATCTACATGTTGCACTGATCATCTGGATGTGTTTAGATTTGAAAATAAGTAAGAGATGACCATTTCATGGCACTCTGAAAGTTTGCTCGTGTTTCGTATTTGTCTTCGATTCAAGCTTGTTAATGAAAATAAATGAATTTTGGGAGAGGGGTTAGGTTTAGATTGAGGAGAAGATCATTTCTGTGGAAGAAATTTCATGTTTAGTGACCTGTAGCGAAATCTAGGGTTTGGGTTCGCCGGAGAATACGACCGGAAGTCTTCTCCGGCCACCTGAAAGTCATTAAGCCCTAACTGTGTCATTAATTGAACTTTGAATATGGACCTTAGATCAGTCTGACTTTGTTTGACCCGCGCGCGTTTTGATGGCCCAGATCATTTCATTAAACCCTAATCTGATTTTATTAATTTAATAATTGATGATTAAGTTAATTAAGCCAGAGCCAATCCTGACCCTCAATCTGCGCGCGCAGTCAAACTCCTTCCCCCAAGTTTGAATCTCAGCCTTAGGATGAGATTACTTTCCATTTTATTTAGTTTTATTTCATTTTTGTTTGCATTTTATTTACACGAATTTTTAAAAATAGTTAAAATCATCTAAAAATTATGAAATTTTTTGTCAAAGGTTTCATGATTTTTTCAGAACACAAAAATATTTTTATTTTTATTTTTTGCATTAAAATTTATTTTTAAATCATTTAAAAGTTTATTTTTAATTAGTTAATGAAAATTAATTAATTAAAAATACTTTTAGGTACTTAAAAATCACAAAAAAATTCATGTAACCTTTAAAAAAATTTAGAAACATTGTCCCACTCTCAAACCAAATTTCTTTTTTTTTCTTGATGCCTTTTGATAATTTTCTTTGGAATTAATTTCATTTCAAGGCAATATTTTAGCTCAAACTTCAAAAATTCATTTCTGTCTAACCATTGAGAGTTGGACAATGATTCTTTTTGAATTGCATCTTGCATAGCATGTAGTTTGTAGGATAAAATTGGCATGAGTTGACCTTGCATTTTCAATTTGTTTTGCATTTTTCTTGACAAGGTACCTTAAAACCCTAGCAATATTAGAAAATTCATAACTTTCAATAGGTTAAGAGTTAGATCCCCTCCTTTGGGAAGTGAGTTTGTATAGGCTTAGGGTTCCTTTGATTGCATTTTCAAATTTTTATCATGTCATTTGCTTCTGGTTTTGGATTTTACTTTGTGTGTTGATCATAAACCCTAATTCATGCCTTCCTTTGCATCCATCTTCCATTTGCTTGCATACCATGACTTGCCATGACATTTTGTGCATTCATTTGATTCATAATACATCTTAGGACATATTAGAATCATGTTTGATCATTGCATCTTTCATTTGCCATGTTATATGCCCATTGCAATTCATAACTTTTCATGAACATTCATGGTTCAATACATGTTCCTTTTTGCATCCATATGCTTGTTTGATCATTCTCATGTCTTGCCTCATGTTTGCATCATCTCTTAGCATCATTCACATCTTGTTTATGCTTCTGGTTTTGGCTTGCATCATCACATTTCATCTCATTTGCATTACATTTCATTTCTTTACTAACTTTTCAGGTGGTAAGTTGTATTGAGAAGTGGATTTGCCTTCACTTCTCACAATCTCTTCTCATATCTCTTGCATCATTGCTGCATTTTATCTTTGTATTGGATTGAGCTTGCTCATTCTTGTTCATCTTACCTTCTTTCTATAAGCAACTTGACTTCTTGAGTGAAGCAAGTTGTTTTGCTTCTCTTTGTTTCTTGTTCCCTTCATCTTGTTCCTCCTTGGTGGCCTTTGAAGATCTCTTTCTTTCTTAAGCCTCATTAACCCTAGGAATGACCAAGCATGATAACAATTAGGGTTTAATTAGTCCCCCACTTAGCTTTTACCTTTGTGTCTCTTTGAGTTTTCTCTTCTCATCCCATAATCAGGGACTAAACCCTAAAGGCTTTAAGGCTTTGTGATTAAGCTTATGCCTGCATCCTTCTATTAGGATGGAGTGTATAACTTTAATCCTAAGTGTTAAACCCTTAATGTGTTTAAATCCTTTAATCAATTCACTTAATAACCATCAAGACATCAAGCTTGTAACTTGGGCCTTGCATTAGGGTTCTAATTCTTCCTTAATTGGTTAAGAAGGACTAACCCTAGTGTTAATGGACAAGTCCCCCTCAAGTTGTCTTACAAACCATAAAAATCACTTCTCCATCTTATCATTAATTAAAATCCACTTAATAAAGGCTTTGTTTTGTCATGAGGTTAATCCCTAATCATGGATTAAGTTGAGGAGTTTTCCTCAGCTTAAACATTCTCATCTATTGTCCTTCTATTAGGATGGTGTAATGAGTCTGTTTAATCCCAGATTATGGCTTAATCTCATTACTCAACACTAAACAAAAACAACAAAAAACATCTAAATAATCACAAGTAGGTTAATGATATTAATCCTACATCAATGGTGATTAAGTGTGAGATGCCGACTTCACACTTAAGGTATCCTCATTACCCCTAATCAGAGGGAAGATGTGATGAGTTTACTAACCCATTGGTTAAGGCTTAAACTCATTAACTTATGAAAAACTTTCAAAGGCAATAAAAGACTGAAAACAAGAAAACAAACAATAACCGTCTCCTCCGGGATTCTTTTCTCATCTCATTCACTCACAAACGAGAACTTGCTTCTTCCGTCTAATGCAAGACAGTTTGCACCTGAGCCAGACAGGTCATACACTTGAGCATTGACAAGCAAGCAGTTCACAAGTCAATTTATCTTTCATCCTCTTTGGGTCGAACTACGGTGTTCTGACTTCCTCATTGCACGAGAGGATACGTAGGCATAACTTAACAGTTATCGAACAAAAGTCTCTGTATATTCCCCCTCTTTCTAGCCTTATTCTTTAAGCCTTATAGTCTTGAGCATTTCACTCTTATTCTTACACTGACACTTCTCTTTCACTTCACATTTCTTTTACACTGACACTTTCATTCTTTCCAGCTTTGATACACAAATTGCACTGACACTACCCCTTTGAAACACAAATCTTTCAAGCGTGGATCCCGTCGAGTACGACGGACAATCTGGGTGCTAATACCTTCCCAGGTTGTAACCAACCCCCTTTCTCAGTCTCTCTGGTTCGCAACCGTTTTATCCATATCCTTTCTAGGTTTATGCAGCATTACCTTTCCTTCGGGATAAAAATGCCTAGATGGCGACTCTTTTCTTTTCTTTCGAGTTCACCCCTATGTGTTCTCATTCTCCTTTCGCCGACCGTTCGCGTTTGTACTCCTTCTGACCTGAGGTGTCATTTGGTGGGAGCGACACTGACTACTACCATTGCTATTAGGAACCGCCTCTTTAGGACGATTACAAAGCACCCAGTTGGTCCAGCGACTGAGGCACTCCTGAAGGAGGTCAGGGAAGATGATTATGGATTGGATGTCTGATTCCTCTTTGCTTGTTGTTCTTTCCTTTTGATGTACTTTTCCTTTTGTTGTATTTTTGACCCATCATAGGCATGTATTGTAAAACAGACTATGTATTTTTCATCATTTGTAATATATTTAGTTTGTTTTCATTAGGCTTCTTTTCTCAACAACACCAAGCATCTTCCTCGAGGTCTGGAAAGGTCAAAACCAAGAACCAAACCGGATACTTTGGAAAACAAATAAGCATACTGCATTCCATACTAACATTTTCTTTGTTTTGTAGATTTTTGTCTATTATTTTGTTTCTCACTTTGTTGTGCTTTCTGGAAACATTTCTCGTCGCCGAGTGTTCCCTGTCAACCGCACACACCGGTACACTACGCGTAACAACCTTCCAGGCATTCAGATGGAGCAAGTACAGCAGGACCTGAATGAGGTCAAAAATCAAATGGTGAATGAAAGGGTCGAAATGAGGAACCAAATGACCCAATTTATGGCTGTGATGACTGGCTTAGCCTAGAGCCAAGAAAGGTTGAGAGAGCTGGTAGAAAGATAGACGCCTGAAGAGCCCCACCTTGGGACAGGAGGAACCAGCAATAATGAACGGGGGCAGCCTCGTATTGACCCACCAGAGTATGGACCCCATTTGAATCCAGATGTTAATATCCCAAGGAATGTTCAAGGTAATGCTGTTGGGGGCAGAATCCTGCAAGAGGATCCCCAAGAAGAAAAATTTATTGTTATTGGGGCTGGAGACGAGGTATATGACAGAAGACTGGATGAGATTGCTGAAAAGTTAAGATCTTTGGAATCTCAGAATTCTTTGGACTTTGACATAATGGATAGGGGGCTGGTAGATGGGCTGAGGATTCCCCACAAATTCAAACCCCCATGCTTTGAGAAATATAATGGTACCTCTTGCCCGCGTACTCATCTGCAATCCTTCTTAGGAAGACTCAAGGCTTATACCATGGATGAGAAGTTATGGATGTTCTACTTTGAGGACAGCCTGACTAGAGCTTCAAGAGAATAGTATTCGCATCTGACAAGGGCCACTATAAGATGTTGGAAAGACTTGGCCGAAGCCTTCATCCGGTAATACCAGTATAACCTAGACATGGCCCCCAATAGAACTCTTCTAATGGGCATGTCTCAGTCTTCAAGGGAGAGCTTTCGGGATTATGCTCAGAGGTGGAGACAGCTTGCTGCTGCTGTCCATCCACCCATGTCAGAAAGAGAGATGGATGACATGTTTATGAACACCTTGCAGGGAACTTATATTGATAGAGTTGCTTCTTTCTCCTCTACCAGTTTTGCTGATGTAGTTATAGCTGGTGAGAGAATTGAGAGTCTTTTGAAGATGGGAAAAATCTCTGACAATGGTGCAAGTTCCTCCAGCAACCCCAGAAAACCTTTTGCAGGACCCCGAAGAGCAGGTGAAACAAATGTTATCCATGCAAGCAGGGGCAGACCCCAGTATTCTCACAGATCAGTAGCAGCTGTTACTATTCCAGCTCCAGTTCCACAACCACCATTATATCCTCAACAACAACAACAACATCACTATCAGCAACAATCTCATTTTAAGCAACAAAGAACTTATAACAACAATAGCAACCAACAGCAGCGCCCCTTTCAACAGAGGCCATCTCAATCAAATAGGGTGATTGATCCCATCCCTATGCCTTATGCTGCTCTATTGCCGCAACTCCTGAAGCTTAACTTGGTTGAGTTAAGGACATTGGCACCACCAGATCCTCTCAATCTCCTGAAGAATTATGATTCTAATGCCAGGTGTTCCTTTCACTCCAACGCACCTGGTCACAATACTGAGAAATGTAGAGCCTTACAAATGAAGGTGCAAGATCTAGTCGATTCCAAAATTCTCAATTTCGCACCTCTTCCGAATGTTAACAGAAATCCTATGCCTAATCATGGTGGGCCTAGGATTAATGCCATAGAAGAGGACCAACCATCTACACTAATTGATAACGTTGCACAGATTCAAATACCACTGGCTGAAGTCAAAGATCAACTCTTAAGATGCCAAGTGTTCCCAAGCTGTGGGGCCTGCTGTGAATTGTGCAAGACTGCTATTAATGGTTGTGAGAAGCTAATGTCTGGCATAGATGGCCTCATCAGAGATGGGATCTTGCAAATTACTTCAGCAACACCTTCAACAACCCTTGTTCCAACAGCAATGGAATCTCCTACAACATCAACAATCTTTCCTTTAGCAACAACAGATCCTCCTACAACAGCAACAACTATCATCCCCACTGATTCTTCAACAACTCCAACAGTTACTCCCTCCATTATTTCAACAAATCAGAGTTCAGCAATGTTTTCTTCTACAACATCAGCACCCATTTTATCAACAAAATCTCCTACAACGCCAACAAACATTAATGAAGATGTCTCAATGGTCACGATCTATTATGACCCAGCAAATGTTCATCCCAACAACAATTTCCAACAACAAACTGCAACACCTCCTGTCAGATCTCCAGTTACGATCTACTACGATCCACATACCATCATAGTTCCTTCCGCTGCAGCAATCAGTCCAGTTACCATTACGGTACCTGGGCCTATTCCTTATGAAAGCAGTAATGCCATACCTTGGCCCTACGGCTCTGATCTCTACTGCAACGGGGAGAAAATCACTCTAGATTCATCAACCTCTTCACCACAAGTTAACAATGTTGGGGGAGGCGGAGGCTTCACCAGAAGCGAACGCCTTTTTGTCTCACAAACACCAAGACCTAATGCTGAAGTAGAAGTTGCTGCCAAGGCAAAAGGGAAGAATGTGGTATCTGAAGAGCCACCTTCTAAAGAAACTCAAAAGACGTCTTTTGAACAAGATGTAGACGAGTTCATGAGGATAATAAAGAAGAGTGATTACAAGGTGGTGAACTAGCTTCACCAAACCCCCTCCAAAATCTCTATATTATCATTACTAATGTGTTCTGAGGCCCACAGGAATGCATTGTTAAAGGTCCTGCACGCAGCATACGTGCCAGAAGAGATTACTGTTAATCAGTTAGAAACAGTGGTTGCAAATGGCAATACCAGTCATGGACTGGGCTTTACAAATGTTGATTTAACAACGGAGGGGCGCAACCATAACAAGGCTTTACATATCACCTTGGAATGCAAAGGTGTTGTTCTGTCTCATGTGCTGGTGGACACTGGGTCTTCCCTCAATGTCCTACCAAAGAAAGCCTTAGTAAAGCTGGAGTATGATGGCTTGGCATTGCGTCCAAGTAATTTGGTGGTGAGAGCATTTGATGGCTCTAAAAGATCGGTGGTTGGAGAGATCGATTAACCTGTGTTGATTGGCCCACATACCTTTAAAACTACCTTCTTCGTGATTGACATATAGCCGTCCTACAGCTATGTGTTGGGTAGACCCTGGATCCACGCCACTGGCGCTGTTACGTCTACCCTTCACCAGAAGTTAAAATTCGAGTGGGAAGGCCAAATCATCACCATCTGTGGGGAAGAAGATATCTTTGTTAGCCAGCTGGCTACGTATAAGTATATAGAAATGGATGGGGAGATCCATGAGACCATGAGTCAGGGGTTTGAGGCCCTTAACATCAATGAAGCATCTGTTGTGTCTGGGACTTCCATCACTTCATATCAACAGGCCCGGAAGGTTGTTGAGGAGGGTACCGCCCAAGGCTGGGGCAAGCTGCTGCCAATTGAAAAGAAAGAAGACAAATTCGGGTTGGGTTACAGACCAACTCGACAAGATCAACCAGAGGCTGCAACAGAGCCCAAATTTGTCAGCGGGGGGATGCTCACCCCGGATGCTGTGAACAGTGTGGAAGACGAGGAAGAAGACGAACGCAACCTGGAAAATTGGATACGTCCAAGGATCCCGGGGAACCAAGTCTCAAACTGGTCTTTGTAAACACCCCAAATTTGCCCTCACCCATTCACCATGGCTTGTGATCATTCTCATATGCATAAACACAATCATATCATCTCATATCACATTTTTGATCCACTGCATTGGTTCTAGGTCATCTGCACCTAGGGTTTGTGATCTGAGCAATCCAAGAGCCACTTGAGCCACTTCAAAGGCCACCAATCAACTCAAAGGGGTCCATGTGTGTCCTTATGTCATATTCCATCTCCTCAAAGTCAAAATTGCAGAGGAATCACAAGAGCTAAGGTTTGGTTGGATGCAGAGCCAGGATGAACTGCACAGTTGACTGAAAATTAGGGTTTTGGTTTCAGAGGCCATAACTCCAATTTTTTTGGTCATTCTTGTTTCCATTGATCTCTATATGGTATAGGGAGTATGCATATCAATTTTCATGAAGAAATTCCATGGGGAAGTCATCTGATCAAGAGTTGACTTTTCAGACAAGTCAGTGCAAAATCAGGGCATCTGAGGCCCCCAATGACCCAACCAATGGGTGATCTTCATCATTTTGAGTGTATATGATCTTTATTTGATCATGTAAGAAGTTTGAAGTTCATAAAAATCAAGAATTTAGGGTTTTTGCAAATGTTGACTTTTTGGGCATAGTTGACTTTTCAAGAATGCATCATTTTAGGTCATTTTTCAAGCCTTGATTCATGATTCAAAAAGGCTTCAAATGGGAAAACTTTGGTCATGAAAGTTGTAGATCTCATCTTTCCCTTTTCAAAAAGTACAAGAACATGATCAAACTCTTCTTGGATCAAAAGTTATGGCAATGCAAAGTTGGCAAAAATCATTGATTTTCAAGGCATGTTTCAAATGGAAATTTTGCAAAGTCTTGAACCAATGCACATTGCAGCCTCTAATTCATTTCAAACCATTACATAAACATTCTCTAAGTCCTAAAAATCAGATTTGAACTAAGATTGCCCATGGTTTCATGTTTGGTTGGACAAAGAATCACATGTGAACCAAAATGTCACAAGTTGCAAAACTCATGATCATGCTCCCTCCTACTTGCAGCCTTGGATGCTGAGCCTTGCTAGACCTCTCCCTCACCCTTGCTGCGCCATCCCATGCCTTGTACTTGCCTAGCACCTCACCATACTTTCTCTTACACAAGAGTTGACAAATTGCAAAAGTTGCCTCACCTATCCATAAAGCACATGTCAAATCAACTGACCAATGAGAGAGAGTTATGTGGAAAATTTGCAAGCAGAACATAAGAGCAAGCAAGGCTGAAACCATCTCATTACACACATTCACAAAAACACTCCCATTTGCAACTTGCTTCGAATTCCTCTCCACAGCTTGCAAACACTCAAACCTTTTTCTCCATTCAACTCACCATGTATCATTGAGCAGAAATCACCAAGAACCCAAGCCTGAAACAGCCAGAATACTCCATAGCCATTTCTCACTCCATTTTGCAGTTCCTTTCGAATCTCCCTCCACAGCTCACAAACACACCAACAAACACCACAGACCTTCTCCATTCATCCTCAGGATCACAAACCTTCATTCACAATGGCCTGAAACCTCCAGAAACACCATTGCCATTTCTGAGCAAGCTTGAGCAGAAGCTGTCGAATCTCACTATCCAGCCAACTTAAACTCCATTTGAGCATTCAAACACCTTCTGGGGATCAAGTGGAGTGGATTGCACAAGGAGAGGTGGCCAGAAAGTTCTCAAACTGAAAGCTTCGAATCTCAGGTAGCCTGAAATTTATTTTTCCAGAAATCATTTCTCTTGTTACAAACTTGTTCTATTTGTTCCACTGATCATCCTGGTACCATTGGTTTTGAAAATGGTTGTGATTTGAGTGTTTAATTTGTCTCTGAAGCTTGCGTGCCCTAGTTTTTCTTTCTTTCGATTCAGCTTGTTTAGGAAGAATAAATTTGTTTTGAGAGAGGGGTTTGATTCGTGAGAGGCTGGAGATCATTTCCCAATTCATAGATTTTGTTTTTGTTACGTTTTGAGAGGTTTTGAGGTTTCTCAGGTGAGAGCTGGCCGGAGAAGACGACCGGAAGTCTTCTCCGGCAGCCTGAGTCATTAAACCCTAATCTCAGGTCATTAACTTCAGTTTGAATTCTGGCCGTAGACGGCCTTTGACTCGTTGACCTCCCTCCCTTTTGGATGGCCCAGATCCTTTCCATTAGCCCTAATCTCTTAATTAACATTAATTAATTCGTAATTAACTTAATTTGGTCAGATTGCATCCCCACCCTCCATTCACGCGCGCAGTCAACATATTTAAACTCAGAATCAATCTCAGCCTTCCATTTGGTTTACTTTTCATTTTATTTGTTTTAATTCATTTTTATTCCATTTAACTTGCATAATTAATTTAAAATAGCAAAAAATTCTTAAAAATTATGAAACTTTTTCCTTAAAGTTTTATTAATTTTTAAGACCCAAAAATATTTTTATTTTATTTTTTACCATTAAAAAAGTATTTTTAAATATTTAAAAGATTATTTTTAATTGATTAATGGGAATTAATTAATTAAAAATACTTTTAGGTATTTAAAAATTACAAAAAAATTCATGAAATGTTCTAAGACATTTAGAAACATTGTCCAACCTTCAAACCAAATTTCTTTTTTGATCTTGATGCATTTTAAGAATTTTTCATTGAATTAAATCATTTTTTATGCATTATTTTGATCATGGATTCAAAAATTCATTTCTGCCTATTGGAGAAGGTTGAGACATTGATTCTTCTTGCATTGTCTTGTGTTTAGCATGTATTTTCAAGGATAAAATGGCCATGATTTGTTGCTTCATTTTTCATTTGTTTGGCATTTCTTTTGTTAAGAACCCTAAAAAACCCTAATAACTTGTAAAATTCATATCTTGAGTTTGGTTGAGAGTTGAGAGCTCCCCTTTGGGCAGTGGTTCATTATAGGTCTAGGGTTTCTTTGGGTGCCATTTTCCATTTTTATCTTAGGGCTTTGCTTCTGTTTTGAGTTTTGGTTTGATGTTTGGTTCATAAACCCTAATTTGGGCTTTTTCTTGCATCCTTCTTGCATTCTCTTGCATAACATGACTTGTCTTTGCATTTTGTGCATGTCTTATGATTCATTTGACATCTTAAGACATGTAGGAAACATGTTTGATCATTGCATTACATACTTGCCATGTCATTTGTCTTGTATGCTTCATAACTTTTCATGTTCATCCATGCTCCTTAACTTGCATCATTTGCATTCATAATCTTGTATGAGCATTTCCATGTCTTGCCTCATGTTTGCAGCACCTCATAATATCATAACCATCATCAACATGCTTCTGGTTTTGCTTAACATCATATCATTTCATCTCATCTTACATTGCATTGCATTTCTTTCTAACATTTCAGGTGGTAAGTAAACTTGAGAAGTGAATTTGCCTTCACTTCTCATAACTTTTCTTTTCATCTCTCTTGCATCCATTGCTGCATTTTTATATGTGTTTGAGTTTGAGCTTGCTCATCTTTGTTCTTCCCACTTTCTTTCTTCAAGTGACTTGACTTCTTGAATGAAGCAAGTCACTTTGCTTCTCTTGATCTTGTTCATCTGCTTCCTGGTGGCTCCTTTGAAGATTGTTCTTGAAAACCTCACAAACCTTAGGATCAACCAAGCATGACAATGAATTAGGGTTTTGATTAGTCCCCCTTCATAGTTTTTACCTTTGTGTCTCTCTTTGAGTCTTCTCTTCTCATCTCATAATCAGGGATTAAACCCTAAAGGTTTTAAGACTTTGTGATTAGGGTTATGCCTGCATCCTTCTCTTAGGATGGAGTGTATAACTTTAATCCTAAGTGTTAAACCCTTAATGTGTTTAAATCTCTTAATCAATCCACTTAATAAGTATCAAGACATCATACTTGTAACTTGGGCCTTGCATTAGGGTTCTAATTCTTCCTTAATTGGTTAAGAAGGACTAACCCTAGTGTTAATGGACAAGTCCCCCTCAAGTTGTCTTACAAATCATAAAATTCACTTCATCATCATACCACTAAATAAAATCCACTTAATCAAAGGTTTGTTTTGTCATGAGTTTAATCCCTAATCATGGATTAAGTTGAGGAGTTTTCCTCAGCTTAAACACCCTCATCTATTATCCTTCTATTAGGATGGTGTAATGAGTCTGTTTAATCCTTGATTATGGCTTAACCTCATTACTTAACACTAAACAAAAACACCAAAAACAGCTAAATAATTACAAGTAGGTTAATGATCTTAATCCTACACCAAAGGTGATTAAGTGTGAGAAGCTGACTTCACACTTAAGGTAATTCTCATTACCCCTAAACAGAGGGAAGATGTGATGAGTTTACTAAATCCATTGGTTTAGGCTTAAGCTCATTAACTTATGACAAACTTTCAAAAGCAATAAAAGACTGAAAACTCCAAAAACAAACAATAATCGTCTCCTCCGGGATTCTTTTCTCATCTCATTCACTCACAAACGAGAACTTGCTTCTTCCGTCTAATGCAAGACAGTTCGCATCTGTGCCAGACAGGTCATACACTTGAGCATAGGCAAGTAAGCAGTTCACAAGTCAATTCATATTTCAGTCTCTTTGGGTCGAACTACGGTGTTCTGACTTCCTCATTGCACGAGAGGATACGTAGGCATAACTTAACGGTTATCGAACAAAAGTCTCTGTACATTCCCCCTCCTTCTAGCATCATTCTTTAGCCTCATTATCTTGAGCATCTCACTCCATTCCTACACTGACACTTTCATACTTCATATCACTTATACACTTTACACTGACACCTGTACATTCTTTTCCAGCTATTCTATACACAGATTGCACTGACACTACCCCTTTATAGCACAAATCTTTTAAGCGTGGATCCCGTCGAGTACGGCGGACAATCTGGGTGCTAATACCTTCCCAGGTTGTAACCAACCCCCTTTCTCAGTCTCTCTGGTTCGCAACCGTCTTATCCGTATCTTTCTAGGTCTATGCAGCATTACCTTTCCTCCGGGATAAAAATGCCTAGCTGGAGACTCTATTCATCTCCAGTGAGTTCACGACTGTGTGTTCTCATTGTCCCTCTCGCCGACCGTTCGCGTCTGTACCTTTATCTGACCCTGTGTCACTTATCGGGAGCGACAGCTTGGCGACTCTGCTGGGGATCCTTATATTGCAACCAGGGCTTCTGGTTCTTTTTGTGGGTTCCTCCTAGCGCTTGATTGATTTGTGTTTACTGGGGTGCTATTTGTGCTTGTGTATTTATTTTTATTTACTGCTTTATGTACAGTTTGTTATTACTTTCTTTATTGCTTTTGTATATATCATACTGTCATGCTGCTGGCTGGATCTGGTTTCTTTGTTTTGGTGGGTGGGTAATTCATTGAGAGTTAAGGTCCTATACCTGGGACCTGAGTGACACCTAGGCTAGAGTGAATCATATTCTTTCCCATTCCATTTCGGTCTGGTGCGGGAATATGAAACACGGTTCAGATATGGGTTTCTTCTTGAGAACTCTGTGTTGCAGATTTCCTGCAGTACTAGGGCTATCTGGGAAGCCTGCTAAGTCTGGATGACCTTTAGTATCGACCTTCAGAAACTGAGGTGAATTAGAGGAGGAATTGTTATGGTTATTGTAAACACTGTACCTCCGGGTTAGAAGTGTTTACACTTCTCATAACGGATCCAAGTCTGAGGATCCTTGTTCTAGATCACCACCTGTGAGGGGGATGGGCTGTTTACAGGTTTGCAGGTACCATGACCTCAGAATACCCTGTTACTTTGACTCTGTTAAGAATACTCCATGTTGGATAGTTCTTGTGATTCTAAAACCCCGGACATGTGGCTCTTTATTTGAGTCCCCCACCTTGGTTACTGGATTTATAGACCTCCAACTGGAATTCTTGAACACACTTGGACCTGTATCAGATACTTTGGCCAGATCCAGCTCAGTCACAAACCCTTTGCATTTCATTTGCATACATACTCATTGCATCATATTAACATTTGCTTATTTGTGTTTCAGGGTATCCACCTTTATCTGGTTTTGGTTTTGACCCCATCTGCAGTTTTGACTTATCTCCACCAGCACTTGCTTCAGTTTGTCAGCCATATACTCCAGTTACTTGCACTAGCCATCCAGTGGCCCATTCCTTCAGCATTGTCATCAGCACTTATTCTACTCAGTCTTCAGCATCATGGCTCCAAAGAAAAGCAACATCACTTATCATTTCTTCCAACCAGACTTATCAGACATCAGGAGGATCTAGACCTTGATCACTCCAGATCACATATCCCTGTTCAGAGAGAATTATGGAGACATACTTGACTTGGTCATGGATCTGGACCCATCTCAGAGGAGCCTCATCCACACCTGCATTCAGTTTTATGACCCCCCATTGAGATGTTTCACCTTTCAAGACTTCCAGTTGGGCCCTCTTTTAGAAGAATACTCATCATTGGTTGGTTTGCCTATCAGGAGAGAAATCCCTTTCAATCCTGAGATGGTTTTTCCTAGCAATGGAGAGGTAGCAAGAGCTTTATACCTGGAGCCTGTTTTGATTGAGCAACATATGACCTCTAAGGCTGGGATCCCTGGTTTTCATCTGGATTTCTTAATTTCTCAAGCTAGTTTGAAGGCCTCCTTGGGGGAATGGAAAGCTGTTTGTGCTTTGTTGGCCTTAAGTGTATATGGAATTGTGTTGTTTGCGGATGAGCCTCGATTCATCAGCAAGAATTCAATCCACCTGTTCATCCTGAAGAACCCAGTGCCAACTTTATTGGGGGACCTTTACTATTCAGTGCATCAGAGGAATGAGAAGCAGAGGGGGAGATTAGTGAGGATTTGTGCTCCATTATTTCATACTTGGCTTCTCAAGCATCTACCCAGAACAGATGCATTTCTCAACCCTCATCAGCAGAGCAACTGGGCTAAGAGGCTCACTACTCTCACTTCAGCAGACATCAGATGGTGTACTCAAAGCACCAAGGGAAGAGATATCATCACCAGCTGTGGGCACTTTCCCAACGTGCCTTTAATAGGAGTTAAGGGGAGTATCAACTACAACCCTCTGCTGTTCAAGAGGCAATTAGGCTATGCACTGGTCCATGCTCCTAAGGCACAGGACTTGGTGGAAACTCTCTATTGTGAGAACAAGATTAGTCTGGCAACTGTTAGGCAGGCTGCCTGGGCCTGGGATCATGTTCAAACCAAGGGAGTCACTGTTCTGGGGAAGTGTAATAATGTGGCCTCAGCCCAATATCATGAGTGGTCCCGTGCCAGGGCCCAATTCTCCGGAATGCCTTTCACCATAGAAGACATGCCTGAGTCATCTTCAGCACCACCCCCTGCCACCATCACTTTGGAGGAGTTTGAGAGCTTGAAGGAAAGAAATGAGAAGTTATCCCAGGCCTTGCAGAAGACCCTCCGGGAGAGGAGTGAAGGTGTGAGGGAGATTGAAAGATTGGAGAAATTGAGAGTGGAGCACTTGACTAAGATTGAGAAGTCTGGAGATTATATCAACAAGTCTAAAGCTGGTGAGCAGATTCTGAAGAATGCTTGTAAGGAAGCCCAGTTCCAGAGAGCAAGAACAGACTTGTATTTGAAAGAGAGTCAGGCCAGGTGGGTCCGGATCACTGAGGCCCGCACTCTAGAAGACAAGAGAGTTCAGGACAAGATGGAGCAGATGGAAAAAGCCCTGGCAGCAGCCCAGAAGGAAATATCAGAGCTAGAAATCAGAGCTGGAGTGAAGAGGTCTAAAGACCAAAGTCAGAACAAGAAGTTGACTGCAGCTGTTGCAACAAGAAACCTTCTCATCAGGAATCTTACGGAGCGTCCGGCTGATCCTGTGACCGAAGCACTTCTTAAGGAAGTTCGTGAGGATGAGTTTGGCCTCGGAGTTTGATCATTTGCTTGTTGATGTTTCTTTTCCATGTACTTTTACTTTTTGTGATGTATTTTGACCCCTTAAAGGGCTTGTGTCGTAAAATGAACAATTTGTATTATTTCACCTTTGTAATATATTAGTGTTAGTATTGTTCCATCCAAGTCCACTGCAAAAGCAACTTCAACAGCATCATCTTCAAGGGTCTGGAAGGGTCAAAACTGAAGACCAAAACCGGATACCTTGAGAGCAAATAAGCATAACTGCATTGCATACTAACCCCTTTTGTTTGTTTTGTAGGTTTTGTTTTTTGCTACTAACCTCTGTTGTGATACTCAGGCAGTATTGCTCGTCGCCGGGTGTTTCCCCTCAACAGGCCACACAGGTACCCAACTAGAAACAACCTTCCGGGAATTCAAATGGATCAGGTACAGCAGGACCTAGCAGAGGTCAGAAATCAGATGGCGAACGAAAGATTGGAGATGAGAACACAGATGACGCAGTTCATGGAAGTTATGAACAACATGGCTCAGAGCCAGGAGAGACTGAGGGCCATTGTGGAAAGGCAGAATCAAGAGGAGCCTCATGTAGGAACTGCCGGCACCAGTAATAATGAAAGGGTGCAACCCCATGTTAATCCCCCTGTGTTTGGCCCACATTTGCATCCTGAGATCAACATTCCTGCAAATGTTCAAGGCACAGCCACTGCAGCCAGGGTACTTCAGGAAGACCCTCAAGAAGACCAGTTCACTGTAATGGGTGCTGTAGAAGAGGCTTATGATAGGAGATTGGATGAAATAGCTGAGAAGTTGAGGTCCTTAGAATCTCAAAATTCTTTGGGTTTTGACGTGATGGACATGGGTTTGGTAGACGGGGTCAGGATCCCCCATAAGTTCAAGCCTCCATGTTTCGAAAAGTATAATGGGACTTCATGCCCCCGGACTCATCTACAATCATTTCTGGGAAGGCTGAAGGCCTATACAATGGATGAGAAGCTTTGGATGTTCTATTTCGAAGACAGCTTGACTGGAGCATCGAGGGAATGGTATTCCCATTTGACAAGGGCAACTGTGAGATGCTGGAAGGACCTGGCAGAGGCCTTCATCAGACAGTATCAATACAACTTAGATATGGCACCCAACAGGACCCTCCTGATGGGAATGTCACAGTCGTCAAGGGAAAGTTTCCGAGAATATGCCCAGAGATGGAGGCAATTGGCTGCTGCCGTTCAACCCCCTATGTCTGAAAGGGAAATGGCAGACATGTTTATGAACACTCTCCAGGGAACGTATATTGACAGGTTGGCTGCTTTCTCTTCCACTAGCTTCGCAGATGTTGTCATAGCTGGGGAGAGAATTGAAAGCCTGTTAAAAATGGGTAAGATATCTGATAATGGTGCAAGCTCGTCCAGTGGTACAAGAAAGCCTTTTGCAGGCCCGAGAAGAACTGGCGAGACAAATGCCATCCACACCAACAGGGGTAGGCCCCATTATGTTCCCAGAACAATAGCAGCAGTCACTATCCCTGCTCCAGCTCATCCTCAGCCAGTCTATCAACCTCCTCAACAAAACTTCCAACAACAACCTCAGTATCATCAGAATCAGTATCCTCCAAGGAACTACAACAACAACTCCAACAACAACAATCAACAGAGGCCATTCCAGCAGAGGCCCTCTCAAGCTAACAGAGTGATCGACCCGATCCCAATGCCGTATGCCGCCTTGCTGCCACAACTTCTGAAACTCAACCTAGTTGAGCTAAGAACGTTGGCACCACCGGATCCTAACAGTCTACCAAGGAACTATGACTCCAATGCTAGGTGTGCTTTTCATTCGAACGCACCTGGTCACAGTACAGAAAAATGCAGGGCTCTGCATATGAAGGTACAAGATTTGGTAGACTCCAAGGCTCTGAATTTTGCACCGCCGCCCAATGTCAATAAAAACCCAATGCCAAACCATGGTGGTCCCCGAATTAACGCTATTGAAGAAGACCAACCGTCTTATTTGATAACTAGTGTGGATCAGATCAGGACACCTTTGGTGGAAATCAAGGCTCAACTCCGTGAAAACCAAATATTTCCAGGGTGTGAGCTGGGGTGCCCCTACTGCAATATTTCATGGAATGGGTGTGAGGACTTGAGGAATGGCATTGACAGCCTTATTCAGAGTGGCCTACTCCAGATCACTACATCATTTCCGACAAATCCGACAACTTCATCGGCAACGGTTTCAGACCCTCCTACAACTACAGCAACTATTGTTCCCGATAATTCACCAGCAACATCGACAAGTACTTCATCTGTCCTCCCAAATGATCAGTTTTCAACAGTTCCTCCTGCTACAACTTCAGCTTCATTCCATTTCGAATCTCCATCAACAACAACATCAGTCCCTCCAACAGTACCTCCTACAACACCAGCAATCAATCATGAAGATGTCTCCACTGTTACCATATTCTACGATCCTGAGAACAACTCCGCCTACCATTCAGAAGGTGCTGCTCCCGCTAGAGCACCAGTTACAATCTTTTATGATCCACAAACAATTACAGTCCCTTCCGCAGCATCAATCAGTCCAGTCACTGTCACGGTACCTGGACCTGTACCATATGAAAGCAATAGGGCCATCCCTTGGCACTATGGCTCTGACGTGTATTGCGAAGGAAAAAGAATCACTCTTGAAACATCAGCACCTGCACCACAGATAGATAATGTGGGGGGAGGCGGAGGCTTCACTCGAAGCGGACGTCTCTTTGCCTCACAAGTTCAAAGACCCACTGCCGAAGCAGAAGCTGCTGCCAAGGCAAAGGGAAAAGGCCCGGTGCAGGAAGATCCAGCTGCCAAAGAAACCCTGAAGACTCCATTTGATCAGGAAGTTGATGAGTTTATGCGAATCATCAAAAAGAGTGATTATAAAGTTGTGGATCAACTTCACCAAACGCCATCCAAAATCTCTATCCTCTCACTGCTTATGTGCTCCGAAGCCCATCGGAATGCATTACTCAAAGTCTTGCACGCAGCTTACGTGCCTGAAGAGATTACTGTCAACCAGTTGGAGACCGTGGTTGGAAATGTTACTGCTAGCAATGGGCTAGGGTTCACCAACACTGACTTGACAGCGGATGGCCGCAACCACAACAAAGCCTTGCACATAACCATGGAATGCAAAGGAGCTGTCCTTTCTCATGTGCTGGTGGACACAGGTTCTTCCCTGAATGTCTTACCAAAGAAGGCTCTGGTGAAGCTTGAATATGATGGACTGGCATTGAGACCCAGCAACCTGGTGGTACGAGCCTTTGATGGTTCAAAGAGATCGGTTCTGGGAGAGATTGAGCTGCCTGTGACAATTGGCCCGCAGACCTTTAAAACTACCTTTTATGTGATGGACATTCAGCCCGCCTACAGCTGTTTGTTGGGTAGACCCTGGATTCACGCCGCTGGCGCAATAACGTCTACCCTTCACCAAAAGTTAAAATATGAGTGGGAAGGCCAAGTTGTCACAATCTGCGGGGAGGAGGATATATTTGTTAGCCATATGGCTACTTACAAGTATATTGAAATGGATGGGGAGATCCATGAGACAATGAGCCAAGGTTTTGAAGCCTTGAATGTGAATGAAGCATCTGCTGTATCTGGTATCTCCATGTCGTCATACCGACAAGCCCGGAAGGTTGTTGAGGAAGGAACTGCCCTAGGCTGGGGCAAGGTTTTAGCCGTGGAGGAGAAAAAAGACAAATTTGGGTTGGGTTACAGACCAACTCAACATCAAGCAAAGGCTGCTGAAGAGCCTGGTTTTGTCAGTGGGGGGATGCTTACCCCCGATGCTATCAACTGTCTGGAAGACGAGCTGGAAGAGGAGCGCAACCTGGAGAATTGGATTCGTCCGAAGGTCCCGGGGAGCGGTGTCTCGAACTGGTCTTCCCAGGGAATTATAAGTGTTACTCGAGCAGAGTAATTATTATTTCCTGTATTTTATAAGCATGCATCAAAGTCTTGCATCTTGCCCAAGATGACAAGACTCATTTTATAATCAGGGCCATCTGTACTTTTGTGCAAACAAGATTAAATTAATGAAATATCAGACATCTTTTTGCAAACGAGTCTTTTTCTTTTCTGTTCACTGTTTTTCCGTTTTTTCTTTTTTGTACAAAAAATAAATTGCGGTGTTTTCAAAATGATAACTTCATTTCACTTTTCTAAATAAGACTAAAATCAGATCACTAAAATAAACCAATTAAACCCTTGCAGAGAGTGCCATCCCGACAGCACCGACAACAGCACGGCTATGACATCGTATGACTTTGACAATCCGATCAATCAAGCTGATGAAGGGGTTGAAGAAGAATATGAGCTTCCTGAAGAGCTAGCCAGGTTGTTAAGACAAGAGGAAAAGGTTATTACTCCTCACCAGGAGGAGGTGGAAGTGATCAATCTTGGTACAGAGGAAGACGTGAAGGAAGTCAAGATCGGGGCCTGCCTGCAAGACTCAGTGAAGAGACGACTGATAGATCTGCTTCAAGAGTATGTTGATGTGTTTGCTTGGTCGTATCAAGACATGCCAGGGTTGGATACCGATATTGTTGTACACAAGCTGCCTTTGAAAGAAGAGTGCCCTCCAGTCAAACAGAAGCTACGCCGTACTCGTCCAGACATGGCTATGAAAATCAAGGAGGAGGTACAAAAGCAATGGGACGCCGGGTTCCTTGCTGTAACTAGCTACCCGCCGTGGGTCGCTAACATAGTACCTGTGCCTAAGAAGGACGACAAAGTAAGAATGTGTGTTGATTACCGGGATCTGAATAGAGCCAGCCCGAAAGATGATTTCCCTCTACCTCACATTGATGCATTGGTTGATAATACGGCTCAGTTCTCGGTATTCTCCTTCATGGATGGATTCTCAGGATACAACCAGATTAAAATGTCACCTGAGGACATGGAGAAGACAACATTCATCACACCTTGGGGCACGTTCTGCTACAAAGTAATGCCATTTGGGCTCAAGAACGCCGGTGCAACATATCAACGGGCTATGGTAACATTATTCCACTATATGATCCATAAGGAAATCGAGTGTTATGTGGATGACATGATTGCCAAGTCCCTTACAGAGGAAGACCATCTGGTGAATCTGCTCAAGTTGTTCAAGCGTCTGAGGAAGTATCAACTGAAGCTGAACCCCAACAAATGCACATTCGGGGTGCGGTCTGGTAAGCTGCTGGGATTTATTGTAAGCGAGAAAGGGATTGAAGTTGACCCTGATAAAGTCAAAGCCATCCAAGAGATGCCTGCACCGAAGACTGAGAAAGAAGTTCGAGGGTTCTTAGGTAGATTGAACTACATTTCGAGGTTCATATCTCACCTTACAGCAACCTGTGAACCCTTGTTCAAGCTGCTAAGGAAAGAACAAACGGTCAGGTGGAACGAAGATTGCCAAAGGGCTTTTGACAAGATCAAGGAGTATCTGCAAGAACCTCCAATCCTCATGCCTCCAGTTGAAGGAAGACCTCTAATCATGTACTTGACAGTATTAGAAGAGTCAATGGGGTGTGTGCTGGGCCAGCATGACGAGTCTGGTCGAAAAGAGTATGCAATATACTACCTAAGCAAAAAGTTTACAGACTGTGAACAACGTTATTCACTGCTCGAGAAAACTTGCTGTGCTTTAGCGTGGGCTGCTCGCCGACTAAGGCAGTATATGTTGACCCACACTACCTTGTTAATCTCAAAAATGGACCCAGTCAAGTACATATTTGAGAAGCCAGCTCTTACCGGACGGGTTACAAGATGGCAAATGATTCTTACAGAATACGATATACAATACACTTCTCAGAAAGCCATCAAGGGCAGTGTACTATCTGAATATCTTGCTGAGCAACCCATTGATGATTACCAGCCAATGAGGTTTGATTTCCCTGATGAAGACATCATGTTCATTAAAGCAAAAGATCATGAAGAGCCTATTCACACTGAAGGGCCTGACCCAGAAGAAGAATGGACCATGATGTTCGACGGGGCTGTTAACATGAGTGGCCGTGGTGTTGGTGCAGTACTCATTACACCCAAAGGAGCTCACATGCCTTTCTCGGCAAAACTCGCTTTCAACTGCACCAACAACGAAGCTGAATACGAAGCTTGCATAATGGGTCTTGAGGAAGCCATTGACCTCAGGATCAAGACATTGACCGTATTCGGGGATTCAGCTTTGGTAATCAATCAGACCAACGGAAAATGGTACACACACCAAGACCATCTGATACCTTATAGGGATTATACAAGAAGGTTATTGACTTTCTTTACTACAGTCAAGCTTGAGTATATTCCCCGGGACGAGAATCAGTTTGCAGATGCCTTGGCTACCATTTCGTCCATGATCAAAGTTCAAACTGTTAACTTTGTACCCCAGATATCGGTGTCTAGACTTGACAGACCAGCATATGTATTCGCAGCAGAAGTTGTCAAAGACGATAAGCCTTGGTTCCATGACATTAAGTGCTTCTTGGAGGATAAAACATACCCACTTGGGGCATCTTCCAATGATAAGAAGACTTTGAGAAGGCTTGCTGGTAGTTTCTTTCTGAACACTAATGGGTCTTTATACAAAAGGAACTTTGATATGGTACTCCTCAGATGTGTTGGCAAGACGGAAGCAGATTTGTTGATGCATGAAGTGCACGAAGGATCCTTTGGTACCCATGCCGGAGGACATGCAATGGCCAAGAAGTTGCTAAGATCAGGGTATTATTGGATCACAATGGATGCAGACTGTTGTGCTTACGCCAGAAAATGTCATAAATGCCAGATTTATGCGGATAAGGTGCATGTGCCTCCCAATCCTCTGAATGTGATGTCTTCACCCTGGCCCTTTGCCATGTGGGGCATTGACATGATCGGCAAGATTGAACCAACTGCTTCAAATGGCCACAGATTCATCTTGGTTGCTATTGACTATTTCACCAAGTGGGTTGAAGCAGCATCATATGCAAATGTCACAAGGCAAGTGGTAGCCCGATTCCTAAAGAGAGATATCATCTGTCGGTATGGAGTTCCCGAGCGAATCATTACTGATAATGGTTCTAATCTAAACAACAAGATGATGGCTGAATTATGCCGGGACTTCAATATCCAACATCACAATTCTTCTCCTTACAGGCCAAAGATGAATGGCGCTGTTGAGGCGGCAAATAAGAATATCAAGAAGATTGTGAAAAAGATGGTAGTCACCTACAAAGATTGGCACGAAATGCTACCATTTGCCTTGCATGGGTACCGCACATCAATCAGAACATCCACTGGGGCAACACCGTATCAACTTGTATATGGTATGGAGGCAGTCCTACCTGTTGAAGTTGAATTACCCTCTCTACGGGTATTGATGGATGTTAAACTGAGTGAAGCAGAATGGGTTCGGACCCGATACGAGCAACTGAGTCTGATCGAAGAGAAAAGATTGGCTGCAATCTGTCATGGGCAGCTATATCAGAAGAGAATGAAGAAAGCCTTCGATCAGAAAGTCAGACATCGTGAGTACCAAGTGGGAGATCTTGTGCTGAAAAGAATCCTCCCTCCTCATACAGACCACAGGGGCAAATGGACTCCAAATTATGAAGGACCATTCGTGGTGAAGAAAGTTTTCTCTGGTGGAGCACTGATGCTCAGCACCATGGATGGTGAAGATTTCCCATCCCCTGTGAATTCAGATGCAGTTAAAAAATACTTCGCATAAAATGACCCGCTAGACATAAAAACAGAATGTGAGTCCAGGCAAAAATAGGGCATCCCGGCGAGTCAAAAACAGAATAAAAGACTCGGGCAAAAATAAGGGAAATAAATAAAAATGTACACCCGCTGAGTTGAAAAGCCGCATTGGACAGCTCAGGCAAAAATGGGTATCCCGATGGATTGAAAACCCGAAAGGGCGATCCATGCAAAACAAGGGAATAAGCGAACAACTGCATTCTGAATTCGTCTGTATCACCTACAACTTGGTAAGCTTCGAAGGGATCAAGCTCCGATCAGAATCAACTTTCTCCAGAAAGCAAGACGAGAAGAACGTCATTGTCATACGAGTCATAGCGGGAGAGGAAGCTCCTCAAAGCGTCATCAACACTGCCAGCACTTTGTTTCTCAATTTGTAACAATCTCCTCATTTCAGGAGATATGTTCCTTCGACTGTATCTTGCCAATTCAGGGCACATGAATTAATAAAATCAGATTTTCAGTCATGTTTCGTTTTTACATTTATGTTTTGCAAAAGATTGTCTGATATCTCTAAAAGTACAATTGCATAAGTACAGATGCCTTTCTCTAAAAATAAAAGCACATGCTTACAGGGAATATACTTACTCTCGAAAGTACTTATCTCCTATGACGGAATCCAGTAAAGGATACCTCGGGACCATTTGCGCGTTTCCTTATCTTTGCAGGATTGCAGGTATTCAGAACGCAACTTGGGGCATATAAGTTACAGTCCAGCAAGCTGGCAAATCAACAAACAGGCTTGACATTCAAGATGTTTTCTCCCCAGCCGAGTTGCCTCTCATTACTCTCCCCAGCTGAGTTACCAACAGCATTCCCCAGCTGAAGTACCAGCTGTCCTTCCTCAGCAAGATGCAAGAATCAGGGAATCATCTCCCCACAGAGTTTCAAGCCTCTATTCAGAAGAGCAACGCACGAAGAAGTCACAACAGAGAGGGAGGAAACTTCTACAAACCCCAGCTGGGTCCCGTATTATAAGGATATGTCAATCAGTGACCTATGTCCCCAAGCAGATACATCATTAGATCTACCAATGATCTCATCCCCAGCTGGGATGTTCACTTCAAGCAAACCAACCAGAGATCTTCGCAGCAACGGGATCCGAATCCCGGATCGGTGCCTCTTTGCATAATCATAGCATTCGCATCATACTATCCCCTCAGAGCGTAGCATTCCGTCTAATACGGAGCATTACGGCAAAAAAATCAAATGCATAGCATAATCATAAGTCATGTTGCAAATTGAACACTTGTAAATAATGACAATCTGTCGGCATACAGAATATATACAGAAAAATCCCTACCAGGGTCCCAGCAAAAGCAGTTGCCTCATAAGTCACAAACACCAGTATATATTCTTTTTGGACACCCGTCCGTGTCATCAATCCCCAGTAAAGTCGCCTGAACATTCTTTACCAGCAAAATCACCCGTATTATAGATATGTCCTGACACCCGTCCGTGTCAAATCACCAGCAGAAAGCCAAAGACATCCCCTTTGCACTCACATATACCTATACACTTTCTTGACACCCGTCCGTGTCATATCCCCAGCGCAGTCGCTTACACTTCCGTCACCCATATACCTGTAATATCATACTTTTCTTTCTTGACACCCGTCCGTGTCATATCCCCAGCGCAGTCGCCTAGATTTTGTATATCAGATACTTGTTTATATTACACTTTTCTTCTTTTGACACTCGTCCGTGTCACTCTTCCCAGCAAATAAACACTCATCCATATATACTCATTACCCATGATACACTTATACAGATACTCGTCCGTATCTTGTATACCTCACTTATATCCCCACAGATTCGACAGTAGTCCTTGTTCTTTGTTAACCAGTTGGTACTCGTCCGTACCATCATCTCAGAACATTGCGTCTAATGTTTGTTTCTACATGATACTCGTCCGTATCATAGTCTTAAGGATGCTCGTCCGCATCTTTAATCCATACACTGTGTCAAACACTCATGTCTCCTTGAATATAGATACTCGTCTGTGTCTACTATTCCCCAGAAGGATACCTCCAGATGCAACACTCGTCCGTGTTCTCTGTTAACCAGTTGATACTCGTCCGTATCATCATCTTTGAACACGCGTCAGTATTTGTTTCTATCCGATACTCGTCCGTATCGTAGCCTTAAGGATGCTCGTCCGCATCTTTAATCTATACACAATACCAAACACTTATACTTTCCTTTCTTGGTTGTGAACGCTCGTCCGTGTTCACTATTCCCCAATAGATCACCAACAAAGCATTTTCTTTTTATCTGACACTCATCCTGTGTCATGATAACCTTGAGAGCAGCCGTACCCTGCTGAGTGGTCGTCCTCCACTTCTTGATGGTCGTCCTCCATCATGCTCATCCGATGGCCGTCCCCATCGTTGATTTTTGGCAGCCGTCCCCTGCTAGGTGGTCGTCCTCCACCCTTTTGATGATCGTCCTTCATCACTTTATCCAATGGTCGTCCCCATTGTTGATTTTAGGTATCTAACACTCGTCATGTGTTATGATAAACTTTGAGAGCAGTCGTCCCCTGCTGAGTGGTCGTCCTCCACTTCTTGATGGTCGTCCTCCATCATGCTCGTCCGATGGCCGTCCCCATCGTTGACCTTCTATCCGGCATTCGTCCTATGTCCCGATATTTTCGGCAGCCGTACCCTGCCAGGTGGTCGTCCTCCACCTTTGATGGCCGTCCCCATCATATTTCTTTTATTCCCAACAGAGCAGCCGTCCCCTGCTAGGTGGTCGTCCTTCACCTTTGATGGCCGTACCCCATCATCTGTTTATTTCATTTATTCTTTAACCCGATGGCCGTCCCCGTCGTGGTCCCTTTTCCTTTTTAGCCCGATGGCCGTCCCCATCGTTGGTTACTTTACCTTTGTGAACTTGATGGCCGTCCCCATCATGTTTCATTGATTCCCAGAGAACTTTACAGCTTTACTTGATGGCCGCCCCCATCATGATATCTTATTTTCCCCAGCTAGTCGGCCGTCCCCGTCTCAGCTTTACCTTTTATCCCCAGCATGTCGGCCGTCCCCGTCATCGCTTTACTTCACACACTTTTCCCAGCATGTCGGTCGTCCCCGTCATTGCTAGTTACCCAGCAGTCGTCCTCTGCTCGACGGTCGTCCTCCGTCGCCCTCTTTACAATATACTTTATTTGCTTTTACAATCTATATCCCTGTTTCTTCTTCACTTCTGTGAGTGCAAATTTTGGAATGTCTTTGGTATTCAACCACAAGTTATCTTGTTTGTCTGGTAAGCCGTTGCTTACATCCTGCACAGCTAACTCATGTTTGAATAGGGGCAGCTGTAAACACCCCAAATTTGCCCTCACCCATTCACCATGGCTTGTGATCATTCTCATATGCATAAACACAATCATATCATCTCATATCACATTTTTGATCCACTGCATTGGTTCTAGGTCATCTGCACCTAGGGTTTGTGATCTGAGCAATCCAAGAGCCACTTGAGCCACTTCAAAGGCCACCAATCAACTCAAAGGGGTCCATGTGTGTCCTTATGTCATATTCCATCTCCTCAAAGTCAAAATTGCAGAGGAATCACAAGAGCTAAGGTTTGGTTGGATGCAGAGCCAGGATGAACTGCACAGTTGACTGAAAATTAGGGTTTTGGTTTCAGAGGCCATAACTCCAATTTTTTTGGTCATTCTTGTTTCCATTGATCTCTATATGGTATAGGGAGTATGCATATCAATTTTCATGAAGAAATTCCATGGGGAAGTCATCTGATCAAGAGTTGACTTTTCAGACAAGTCAGTGCAAAATCAGGGCATCTGAGGCCCCCAATGACCCAACCAATGGGTGATCTTCATCATTTTGAGTGTATATGATCTTTATTTGATCATGGAAGAAGTTTGAAGTTCATAAAAATCAAGAATTTAGGGTTTTTGCAAATGTTGACTTTTTGGGCATAGTTGACTTTTCAAGAATGCATCATTTTAGGTCATTTTTCAAGCCTTGATTCATGATTCAAAAAGGCTTCAAATGGGAAAACTTTGGTCATGAAAGTTGTAGATCTCATCTTTCCCTTTTCAAAAAGTACAAGAACATGATCAAACTCTTCTTGGATCAAAAGTTATGGCAATGCAAAGTTGGCAAAAATCATTGATTTTCAAGGCATGTTTCAAATGGAAATTTTGCAAAGTCTTGAACCAATGCACATTGAAGCCTCTAATTCATTTCAAACCATGACATAAACATTCTCTAAGTCCTAAAAATCAGATTTGAACTAAGATTGCCCATGGTTTCATGTTTGGTTGGACAAAGAATCACATGTGAACCAAAATGTCACAAGTTGCAAAACTCATGATCATGCTCCCTCCTACTTGCAGCCTTGGATGCTGAGCCTTGCTAGACCTCTCCCTCACCCTTGCTGCGCCAGCCCATGCCTTGTACTTGCCTAGCACCTCACCATACTTTCTCTTACACAAGAGTTGACAAATTGCAAAAGTTGCCTCACCTATCCATAAAGCACATGTCAAATCAACTGACCAATGAGAGAGAGTTATGTGGACAATTTGCAAGCAGAACATAAGAGCAAGCAAGGCTGAAACCATCTCATTACACACATTCACAAAAACACTCCCATTTGCAACTTGCTTCGAATTCCTCTCCACAGCTTGCAAACACTCAAACCTTTTTCTCCATTCAACTCACCATGTATCATTGAGCAGAAATCACCAAGAACCCAAGCCTGAAACAGCCAGAATACTCCATAGCCATTTCTCACTCCATTTTGCAGTTCCTTTCGAATCTCCCTCCACAGCTCACAAACACACCAACAAACACCACAGACCTTCTCCATTCATCCTCAGGATCACAAACCTTCATTCACAATGGCCTGAAACCTCCAGAAACACCATTGCCATTTATGAGCAAGCTTGAGCAGAAGCTGTCGAATCTCACTATCCAGCCAACTTAAACTCCATTTGAGCATTCAAACACCTTCTGGGGATCAAGTGGAGTGGATTGCACAAGGAGAGGTGGCCAGAAAGTTCTCAAACTGAAAGCTTCGAATCTCAGGTAGCCTGAAATTTATTTTTCCAGAAATCATTTCTCTTGTTACAAACTTGTTCTATTTGTTCCACTGATCATCCTGGTACCATTGGTTTTGAAAATGGTTGTGATTTGAGTGTTTAATTTGTCTCTGAAGCTTGCGTGCCCTAGTTTTTCTTTCTTTCGATTCAGCTTGTTTAGGAAGAATAAATTTGTTTTGAGAGAGGGGTTTGATTCGTGAGAGGCTGGAGATCATTTCCCAATTCATAGATTTTGTTTTTGTTACGTTTTGAGAGGTTTTGAGGTTTCTCAGGTGAGAGCTGGCCGGAGAAGACGACCGGAAGTCTTCTCCGGCAGCCTGAGTCATTAAACCCTAATCTCAGGTCATTAACTTCAGTTTGAATTCTGGCCGTAGACGGCCTTTGACTCGTTGACCTCCCTCCCTTTTGGATGGCCCAGATCCTTTCCATTAGCCCTAATCTCTTAATTAACATTAATTAATTCGTAATTAACTTAATTTGGTCAGATTGCATCCCCACCCTCCATTCACGCGCGCAGTCAACATATTTAAACTCAGAATCAATCTCAGCCTTCCATTTGGTTTACTTTTCATTTTATTTGTTTTAATTCATTTTTATTCCATTTAACTTGCATAATTAATTTAAAATAGCAAAAAATTCTTAAAAATTATGAAACTTTTTCCTTAAAGTTTTATTAATTTTTAAGACCCAAAAATATTTTTATTTTATTTTTTACCATTAAAAAAGTATTTTTAAATATTTAAAAGATTATTTTTAATTGATTAATGGGAATTAATTAATTAAAAATACTTTTAGGTATTTAAAAATTACAAAAAAATTCATGAAATGTTCTAAGACATTAGAAACATTGTCCAACCTTCAAACCAAATTTCTTTTTTGATCTTGATTCATTTTAAGAATTTTTCATTGAATTAAATCATTTTTTATGCATTATTTTGATCATGGATTCAAAAATTCATTTCTGCCTATTGGAGAAGGTTGAGACATTGATTCTTCTTGCATTGTCTTGTGTTTAGCATGTATTTTCAAGGATAAAATGGCCAAGATTTGTTGCTTCATTTTTCATTTGTTTGGCATTTCTTTTGTTAAGAACCCTAAAAAACCCTAATAACTTGTAAAATTCATATCTTGAGTTTGGTTGAGAGTTGAGAGCTCCCCTTTGGGCAGTGGTTCATTATAGGTCTAGGGTTTCTTTGGGTGCCATTTTCCATTTTTATCTTAGGGCTTTGCTTCTGTTTTGAGTTTTGGTTTGATGTTTGGTTCATAAACCCTAATTTGGGCTTTTTCTTGCATCCTTCTTGCATTCTCTTGCATAACATGACTTGTCTTTGCATTTTGTGCATGTCTTATGATTCATTTGACATCTTAAGACATGTAGGAAACATGTTTGATCATTGCATTACATACTTGCCATGTCATTTGTCTTGTATGCTTCATAACTTTTCATGTTCATCCATGCTCCTTAACTTGCATCATTTGCATTCATAATCTTGTATGAGCATTTCCATGTCTTGCCTCATGTTTGCAGCACCTCATAATATCATAACCATCATCAACATGCTTCTGGTTTTGCTTAACATCATATCATTTCATCTCATCTTACATTGCATTGCATTTCTTTCTAACATTTCAGGTGGTAAGTAAACTTGAGAAGTGAATTTGCCTTCACTTCTCATAACTTTTCTTTTCATCTCTCTTGCATCCATTGCTGCATTTTTATATGTGTTTGAGTTTGAGCTTGCTCATCTTTGTTCTTCCCACTTTCTTTCTTCAAGTGACTTGACTTCTTGAATGAAGCAAGTCACTTTGCTTCTCTTGATCTTGTTCATCTGCTTCCTGGTGGCTCCTTTGAAGATTGTTCTTGAAAACCTCACAAACCTTAGGATCAACCAAGCATGACAATGAATTAGGGTTTTGATTAGTCCCCCTTCATAGTTTTTACCTTTGTGTCTCTCTTTGAGTCTTCTCTTCTCATCTCATAATCAGGGATTAAACCCTAAAGGTTTTAAGACTTTGTGATTAGGGTTATGCCTGCATCCTTCTCTTAGGATGGAGTGTATAACTTTAATCCTAAGTGTTAAACCCTTAATGTGTTTAAATCTCTTAATCAATCCACTTAATAAGTATCAAGACATCATACTTGTAACTTGGGCCTTGCATTAGGGTTCTAATTCTTCCTTAATTGGTTAAGAAGGACTAACCCTAGTGTTAATGGACAAGTCCCCCTCAAGTTGTCTTACAAATCATAAAATTCACTTCATCATCATACCACTAAATAAAATCCACTTAATCAAAGGTTTGTTTTGTCATGAGTTTAATCCCTAATCATGGATTAAGTTGAGGAGTTTTCCTCAGCTTAAACACCCTCATCTATTATCCTTCTATTAGGATGGTGTAATGAGTCTGTTTAATCCTTGATTATGGCTTAACCTCATTACTTAACACTAAACAAAAACACCAAAAACAGCTAAATAATTACAAGTAGGTTAATGATCTTAATCCTACACCAAAGGTGATTAAGTGTGAGAAGCTGACTTCACACTTAAGGTAATTCTCATTACCCCTAAACAGAGGGAAGATGTGATGAGTTTACTAAATCCATTGGTTTAGGCTTAAGCTCATTAACTTATGACAAACTTTCAAAAGCAATAAAAGACTGAAAACTCCAAAAACAAACAATAATCGTCTCCTCCGGGATTCTTTTCTCATCTCATTCACTCACAAACGAGAACTTGCTTCTTCCGTCTAATGCAAGACAGTTCGCATCTGTGCCAGACAAGTCATACACTTGAGCATAGGCAAGTAAGCAGTTCACAAGTCAATTCATCTTTCAGTCTCTTTGGGTCGAACTACGGTGTTCTGACTTCCTCATTGCACGAGAGGATACGTAGGCATAACTTAACGGTTATCAAACAAAAGTCTCTGTACATTCCCCCTCCTTCTAGCATCATTCTTTAGCCTCATTATCTTGAGCATCTCACTCCATTCCTACACTGACACTTTCATACTTCATATCACTTATACACTTTACACTGACACCTGTACATTCTTTTCCAGCTATTCTATACACAGATTGCACTGACACTACCCCTTTATAGCACAAATCTTTTAAGCGTGGATCCCGTCGAGTACGGCGGACAATCTGGGTGCTAATACCTTCCCAGGTTGTAACCAACCCCCTTTCTCAGTCTCTCTGGTTCGCAACCGTCTTATCCGTATCTTTCTAGGTCTATGCAGCATTACCTTTCCTCCGGGATAAAAATGCCTAGCTGGCGACTTTATTCATCTCCAGTGAGTTCACGGCTGTGTGTTCTCATTGTCCCTCTCGCCGACCGTTCGCGTCTGTACCTTTATCTGACCCTGTGTCACTTATCGGGAGCGACAGTCTTCCCAGGAAATTATAAGAGTTACTCATACAGAGTAATTATTATTTCGTGTCTTTAAGCATGCATCAAGTCCTGCATCTTGCCCAAGATGTCAGGGCTCATTTTGTAATCGGGCCATCTTGTATTTTGTGCAAACGATCAATTAATGAATATCAGGACACCTTTTGCAAATTAGTCTCTTTTTTTCTCTCGCTCACTGTTTTTCATTTTTCATTTTTTGTACAAAAATAAAATGGCAATGTTTTTCAAAATAATAACTTCATTTTCACTTTTTCTAAGCAAGATAAAACTGATCACTAAAATGAACAAAACTAAACCCTTGCAGAGAGTGCCCTCCAGACTGCACCGACAACGACACCGCTATGACTTCGTATGACTTTGACAATCCGATTAATCAAGCTGATGAGGGAGTTGAAGAAGATTATAAGCTACCTGAAGAGCTAGCCAGATTGTTAAGGCAAGAGGAGAAGGTTATCACTCCTCACCAGGAGGAAGTTGAGACGGTTAATCTTGGTACCGAAGAAGATTTTAAAGAAGTGAAGATCGGGGCCCATCTGCAAGATTCAGTGAAAGAACAACTTATTGTCATGCTTTGGGAGTATGTGGATGTTTTTGCTTGGTCTTATCAAGATATGCCAGGTCTGGATACCGACATTGTTATGCACAAGCTGCCACTAAAAGAAGACTGGCCTCCAGTGAAACAGAAGTTGCGCCGTACTCGTCCGGATATGGCCATGAAGATAAAAGAAGAGGTACAAAAACAGTGGGACGCCGGTTTCCTTGCTGTAACTAGTTACCCGCTGTGGGTTTCTAACATTGTACTTGTGCCTAAGAAAGATGGCAAGGTAAGGATGTGTGTGGATTATCGGGACCTGAACAGAGCCAGCCCGAAAGATGACTTCCCATTACCTCACATTGATGTATTGGTCGACAATACGGCTCATTTCTCTGTGTTCTCCTTCATGGATAGATTTTCAGGATATAATCAGATCAAGATGTCACTTGAGGACATGGAGAAGACAACTTTCATCACACCCTGGGGCACATTCTGTTATAAGGTAATGCCATTCGTACTGAAGAATGTTGGTGCCACTTATCAACGGGCTATAGTAACATTATTCCATGACAATCCACAAAGAAATTGAATGTTATGTGCATGACATGATTGCCAAGTCCCTCACAGAAGAAGACCACCTGGTGAATCTGTTGAAACTATTTAAGCGTCTGAGGAAGTACCAACTGAAGCTATACCCCAACAAATGCACATTTGGGGTGTGATCCGGTAAGCTGCTGGGATTTATTGTAAGTGAAAAGGGAATTGAAGTTGACCCTGACAAAGTCAAAGCCATTTAGGAGATGCATGCACCAAAGACTAAAAAAGAAGTTCGGGGGTTCCTAGGTAGATTGAACTACATTTCAAGGTTCATATCTCACCTTACAGCAACCTGTGAGCCCTTGTTCAAGTTGTTAAGGAAAGAACAAACGGTCAGGTGGAATGAAGACTGCCAGAGGGCTTTTGACAAAATCAAGGAATACTTACAAGAGCCTCCAATCCTTATGCCTCCAGTTGAAGGAAGACCTCTAATAATGTACTTGACAATATTAGAACAGTCAATGGGGTGTGTGCTGGGCCAGCATGACGAGTCTGGTCGAAAAGTGTTTGCAATATACTACCTAAGCAAAAAGTTTACCGATTGTGAACAACGTTATTCACTGCTCGAGAAAACGTGTTGTGCTTTAGCGTGGGCTGCTCGCCAACTAAGGCAGTATATATTGACCCAGACTACCTTATTGATCTCAAAGATGGATCCAGTCAAGTACATATTTGAGAAGCCAGCACTTACCAGACGGGTTGCAAGATGGCAAATGATTCTCACAGAACATGACATTCAGTACACATCTCAAAAAGCTATCAAAGGCAGTGTATTGTCAGATTATCTGGATGAGCAACCCATTGATGATTACCAGCCTATGAGATTTGACTTCCCTGATGAAGACATCATGTTCATAAAAGCAAAAGATCGTGAAGAGCCTGTTCACACTGAAGGGCGTGACCCAGAAGAAGAATGGACAATGATGTTCGATGGGGCTGTTAATATGAATGGTCGTGGAGTTGGTGCAGTACTTATTACACCTAAGGGAGTTCACATGCCTTTCTCGGCAAAACTCACTTTTAACTGCACTAACAACGAAGCTGAATACGAAGCCTGTATTATGGGTCTTGAGGAAGCCATTGACCTCAGGATCAAGACATTAACTGTATTCGGAGATTCAGCTCTGGTAATCAATCAAACCAACGGTAAATGGTACACACACCAGGAGCATCTGATTCCATACCGGGATTATACGAGGAGATTATTGAATTTCTTCACAACAGTCAAGCTTGAGTATATCCATCGAGATGAAAATCAATTTGCAGATGCTCTGGCTACCATTTCATCCATGATCAAAGTTCAAGCTGCCAATTTGTGCCTCGGATTCCAGTATCCAGACTTGACAGACCAGCATACATATTCTCAGTAGACAGTGCTAAAGATGATAGGCCTTGGTTCTATGACATCAAATGCTTCTTAGAGGATCAAACATACCCACCTGGGGCATCTTCCAATGATAAGAAGACATTAAGAAGGCTGGCTGGTAGCTTCTTCCTGAATACTGATGGTTCGTTATACAAGCGCAACTTTGATATGGTACTTTTCAGATGTGTTGATAAGGCAAAAGCATACTTGTTGATGCACGAGGTGCATGAAGGATCTTTCGGTACCCATGCTGGAGGGCATGCTATGGCTAAGAAATTGCTAAGATCAGGCTACTACTGGATAACAATGGATGCAGACTGTTGTACCTATTCCAGAAAGTGTCATAAATGCCAGATTTATGCGGACAAAGTGCATGTGACTCCGAATCCTTTGAATGTGATGTCTTCACCCTGGCCCTTTGCCATGTGGGGCATTGATATGATTGGGAAGATTGAACTGACTGCTTTAAATGGCCACAGATTCATCCTGGTAGCCATTGACTATTTCACCAAGTGGGTTGAAGCAGCTTCATATGCAAATGTCACCAGGCAAGTGGTAGCCCGATTCCTGAAGAGAGACATCATTTTTCGGTATGGAGTGCCCGAGCGAATCATTACTGATAATAGTTCCAATCTGAACAACAAGATGATGGAAGAACTGTGCCGGGACTTCAAGATTCAACATCACAACTCTTCTCCTTACAGGCCAAAGATGAATGGCGCTGTAGAGGCAGCTAACAAGAATATCAAGAAGATTGTGCAGAAGATGGTGGTCACGTACAAAGACTAGCATGAAATGCTACCATTCGCCTTGCATGGGTACCGCACCTCAATCAGAACATCCACTGGGGAAACACCGTATCAGCTTGTGTATGGTATGGAGGCAGTCTTACCTGTTGAAGTTGAATTACCCTCTTTACGGGTATTGATGGATGTCAAGTTGAATGAAGCAGAATGGGTCCGATCTCGGTACAATCAACTGAGTCTGATCGAAGAAAAGAGATTAGCTGCAATCTGTCATGGGCAGTTATATCAGAAGAGAATGAAGAAAGCCTTCGATCAGAAAGTCAGGCTTCGGGAATACCAAGTGGGAGATCTTGTGCTAAAAAGACTCCTTCCTCCTCATACAAACCACAGGTGCAAGTGGACTCCGAATTACGATGGTTCGTTTATAGTAAAGAAAGTTTTCTCTGGTGGAGCACTGATGCTCACTACTATAGATGGTGAAGATTTCTTATCCCCTGTGAATTCAGATGCAGTTAAAAAATACTTCGCATAAAATGACCCGCTGGACATAAAAACAGAATGTAAGTCCAGGCAAAAATGGGGCATCCTGGCGAGTCAAAAACAGAATAAAAGACTCGGGCAAAAATAAGGGAAAATAATCAAAAAACGTACACCTGCTGAGTTGAAAAGCCACATTGGACAACTCAGGCAAAAATGGGTATCCCGGTGGATCGAAAACCCGAAAGGGCGATCCACGCATAAATAAGGGAATAAGCGAACAACTGTGTTTTGAATTCGTCTGTATCACCCACAACATGGTAAACTTCGAAAGGTTCAAGCGTCGGTCAGAATCAGCCTTCTTTAGAAAGTAAGATGAGAAGAACGTCAACGTCATACGAGTCATAGCAAAGGGAAGCTCACTGAATCGTCATCAACATTTCCAGCACCTCTTTTGTTTCTCAATTGTAACAATCTCCTCATTTCAGGGGATCTGTTTATTTGACTGTATCTTGCCAATTCAGGGCACACAAATTAATAAAATCAGATTTTGAGTCACACTCCGTCTTGTACACTTTATATCATTTGCAAAAATGTCCGATGTCCTTGATATAATGTTTGCATAAAAAACATATGTGCCTTTCTAAATCACATGCTTGCAGGAAATATATTACTTACTCTCGGGAGTGTCTAAACTCTTATGATGGAATCCAGTAAGGGATACCTCGGGGTACTTGTGAATGTATTCAGAATGAAACCTAGGGCATGAAAGACTTTCCCCAGCTAGCTGCCAAATGATTATTTCCTCAGCACATCTTCCAAACAGCACCAGAGATGCTTTCTCCCCATCAGAGTTGCCGGGCATCACTTCTCCATCACTTTCTTCAGAGCAGCATCAGAAGGTGTTCATTTCCCCAACTGAGTTTGTCAGATATTATCATCCTCAACAGGATCCCCACAGAAATCCTTAGGAAGATCGTTCAGTGATTGTTCCTCCCCAGCCAAGTGTAAGACAGGGAACCATCTCCCCACAGAACTCCAGCCTCTCCAGAAGAGCAATGTCTGAATTTCCCGCACAACAAAGTGACGAAAGCCTCCACAGTCCCAAGCTAGGCTCCTAATCACCAAGGATAAGTCTATCAGTGACTTATTTCCCCAAGAAGAATCATCTGTATCAGATCTACCAATGATCTTTTCCCCAGCTGGGATATCCTTTCAGGCAGATCAATCAGATATCTCCACAGCAGCGGGATCCAAATCCCGGATTGGTGTCTTTGCATAATCATAGCATTCCCATCATATTTCCCCTCAGAGCATAGCATTCCGTCTAATACGGAGCATTACGACAAAAATCAAACATATTGCATAATCACAAGCCATGTTTTGAATCAAACACTTGTATATACTAACATGCCGTCAGCAATGTATACAAAGACTCACAGCCCCAGCAGAAAGCCAAAGCGTCCCCTGTGCACTCAAAAATACATGTTTATATATATTCTTTTTGGCACCCGTCCGTGTCATATCATTCTCCTGCAGATATAAACCAAACAGATATATCTATATACACTCCATTGACACCCATCCGTGTCACCACTCCCCAGCATGGTTGCCCAAACACTTCTCATGAACCAAACACTTGTTTATAATACACTTATTTTGACACCCGTCAGTGTCGTCTCACCCCCACAGATCGTCAGGATATCTTTTACACTTATAAGTTCATAACTTATACACTTTCTCTTTGACACTCATACGTGTCACTTTCCCCCAGCAAGTTGAATACTCGTCTGTGTCTAACTCATGCTTATTTTCACTCATACAGATACTCGTCCGTATCTTGTATACATCACTTATTTCCCCACAGATTCGACACTCGTCTGTGTTCTTTGTTAACCAGTTGGTACTCATCTGTATCATCATCTCCGAGCATGCGTCAGCGTTTGTTTCTACCGATACTCGTCTGTATCATAGTCTTAAGGATGCTCGTCCGCATCTTTAATCTATACACAACGTCAAACACTTATACCTTTCACTTCTTGGATGTAAACACTCGTCCGTGTTTACTATTCCCCAGTGAATCCTAGTAAATTATTTCTTTTCTATATGGCATTCGTCCTATGTCATGATACAGAGCAGCCGTACCCTGCCAGGTGATTGTCCTTCACCTTTTGATGACCGTCCCTCATCATTTCCCCAGCGGAGTCTCCATTATTGGAACCCTTTTCTATCCAACATTCGTCCTGTGTCGTGATATTTAGCAGCCGTCCCCTGCTAGGTGATCGTCCTTCATCTCTTGATGATCGTCCTTCATCATTTTATTCGATGATCGTCCCCATCGTTGATCTTGTTATCTGACATTCGACCTATGTCATGATAAACCCCGAGAGCAGCCGTACCCTGCTAGGTGATCGTCCTTCACCTCTTGATGGTCGTCTTTCATCATGCTTATCCGATGGCCGTCCCTATCGTCGACCTTTTCTATCCGGCATTTGTCCTATGTCGTGATATTTTCGGCAGCCGTACCCTGCCAGGTGATCGTCCTTCACCTTGGATGACCGTACCTCATCCTTATCCCCAACAGAGCAGCCGTCCCCTGCCAGGTGATCGTCCTTCACCTTTGATGATCGTACCTCATCATTTATTTCATTTATTTCATTAACCTAATGGATGTCCCCATCATTGCCTTTACCTTAATCCCCAGAGAATCTTGTTTCTTCGCTTGATGGCCGTCCCCATCACGATTGCTTTATTTCCCCAGCATGTCGGTCGCACCCGTCATTGCTTTTCCCCAGCAGTCGTCCTCTGCTCGATGGTCGTCCTCCATCGCCCGCACTTTATAATCATACTTTACTTCCTTTTACAATCTATATCCCTTTTCTTCTTCACCCAATGAGTGCAAATTTTGGACTGTCTTTGGTATTCAACCACAAGTTATCTTGTTTGCCTGTTAAGCCGTCGCTTACATCCTGCATAGCTAACTCATGCTTGAATAGGGGCAGCTGTAAACACCCCAAATTTTCCCTCACTAAGTTCAATCCATGGCTTGTGATCTTTTCATTTGCATAAGTTCAATCATATCATCTTATATTGCATTTTTGCTTCACTGCATTGGTTCAAAGTCATCTGCATCAAGGGTTTGTGATATGAGCAATCCATGAGCCATCTGAGTCACTCCAAAGGTCTTCAATCATCTCAAGAGCGTACATGTATGCTCAATAATCATATTATATCCTCCCAAGATCAAAGAAGTCAGAAAATCACAAGAACTGGCAAAGCATGGAAGCAGAGCCAGGGTTTAACTACACAGATGACCTAAAATTAGGGTTTTGGTTTCAGAGGCCATAACTCCAAATTTTTTAGTAATCTTGTTTCTATTGGTCTTAATATGTTATAAGGATCATACATACCAAGTTTGATGAAGAAATTCATTGTGGAAGTCATTTGTTCACTGGGTAACTTCTTGAGCAAGTCAGAGCAAAATCAGGGCATCTGAGGCCCCCATCAATGGACCCAAAGTGGATATTTCATCAAATTGAAGTTATATGGTCTTTATTTGATCATTGAAGTTATTAGAAGTTCACAAATTTGATGAAAAGTGGGATAAACCAAAAGTTGCCAAATATGGAAATGACTTGTAATGTAAACTTTCCATTTTGGGAATGTTTTTCAACCTCTTCTTTCTTAACCAAAAATGCTTCAAATGAAAAATTGTTGGTCATGAAAGTTGTAGATTGGATCATTACCTTTTCAAAAAGTACAAGAACAAGATCTAATTAATTTTGGAACTCAAGTTATGGCTTGTCAAAGTTGGCAAAAATCACATAATTTCATGTTTCATGCCAAAGAGTATTTTTTGCAAAAACATCATGCCAAGCCATTTTGTGACTTCAAATTGACTTCTACACATTACATTATCATAGTGCATGACTTAAAACTCAGAATTGGAACAAGAATCTCAAGATTTCATGACTTGCACATGAAGAAATCCAAAAGGGGCCAAACTTTGTCAAGAAGCAAGCCTGAAAACCACAACATTGTATAGTTCACAAAAAACTCCCTCTTTGCATTTTCTATCGAATCACACAACTCAGCCACTCATTCTCAAAACTTCTTCCACCATTCATCTCCAAATTCATCACTGATCATTTCCCACCCATCAAAACAGCCTGAAACAACCTCAAACCAAAATACAATTTTCACCACCCCTGAACTGAAAGTTCCAAAACACTCCATACAAACTTGTTTCAATCTTACCAGAAGCATCAAGGAGTTCATTGGAGTGGAAAAGCACAAGGAAGAAGGTCAGAAAGCCCAGAATTCGAAAGCTCAACCTCAGGTAACATGATGAACAATTTTTCCAGAACTTTGATTTCTTGTTAAAATATTGTTCTATGTGTTGCCCTGATCATGGGGATGTGTTTATTTTTAAGAATGAGCCAGAAACAAGCATTTTATGTTGCTCTGAAACTTTTGACATAAACTTGTTTTTCTTCGATTCTCTTTGTGTAGTTGAAATAAATTGTTATTGATGCTGGATTCTTGTTATTTGATGCTAGGAGATGAGTTCTGGAGATTTTGGCATGATTTTGTAGCCTAGGGAGTGAGATAGAGATTCTCAGGGGAGAGTGTGGCCGAAGAAGATGACCGAAGGTCATTTCTGGCCACCTGAAAGTGATTAGGTTAATTAATTAGGTTTAGGGCATATTTTAAATCTGGGCCGTTAGATGGGAGTTCCCGCGCGCGTTTGTGTGGTGAGGATCATATCATTAGTTTTAATTTTAGGATTAATAATTAATTAATCTGGATTAATGAAGTTTGAACTTGGACCGTCCAAATGCGCGCCCAGTCAACACTCACAAGCCCAGTTTCAATCTCAGCTCTCCATTCTGCATACTTTCATTTTATTTAATTTTTATTTCATTTATTTCTATTTAAGTTGTACGAATTTTTAAAAATAGGAAAAAACATCAAAAAATTCTGAATTTTTTTATCCAACCTCTTATTAATTTTCAGAACCCAAAAATATTTTTATTTTTATTTTTTGCATTAAAAATATATTTTTAAATCATTTAAATGTTATTTTAATTAGTTAATTGATTTTAATTAATTAAAAATACATTTAAGTATTTAAAAATCACAAAAAATTTCAGAGAACATTCTTAGGCATTTAGAAACATTTACAAACTCACCACACAAATTTATTTTTGGTTTTGATCATGCTTTGAAAATTTTCAAATGAATTAGGGTTCTTAAATTTGCATATTTTTAACCCTAACTTCAAAAAATCATAACTTTTGATCCAAGTTGAGTTTGTGAATGATTCTTTTTGCATTGTGCTATACATGGGTTCAAGCATATAAAAACAGTTTTGTTTCATTTTTATCTTTCATTTTCAATTTGTTTGGCATTTTATCTTTAGGATCACCCTTAAAACCCTAGAAACTTAGGGAATTCATAATTTCGTTTAGGTTTAGCTTCTGACCTCCCCCTTTGGATGGTGAACTAGTATAAGTTTAGGGTTCCTTTGAGTGCATTTTCAATTTTTATCTTATGATTTGCTTCTGTTTTTGGGTTTTGCATCTCACATGTTCATATAACCCTAATTTTACATCTTCCCTTTGCATTCATCTTGTATAAGCTTGCATACATGAACTTGCCATGACATTTTGTGCATCCACATTACATATAAGACATCTTAGGACACATTAAAATCATGTTTGATCATTGCATCATCCATTTTCCATGTTATGCATCCATTGTATTTCATAAGTTTTCATGAACTTTCCAGCCTCCTTTCATGTCTCATTTGCATCTTCATTACTTGTATGATCATTCACATCTCATGACATCCATTTGTATTATCTCTTTGCATAATTTACATCATGAATATGTTTCTGGTTTTGGTTTCTATCTTTGCATTTCATCTTATTTTCATTTCATTTCATTTCCTTCTGCTAACTTTTCAGGTAGTAAGTATTTGAGAAGTGAATTTGCCTTCACTTCTCATAATCTCTTCTCATCTCTCTTATGCATTCATTGCTGCATTTTACTTGTGAATTAGAGTGAGCTTTCTAATTCATGCTCTTTCTCCTCTTCCTTCCTTCAAGCAACTTATCTTCTTAAGTGAAGTAAGTTGTCTTGCTTCTTGCTGCTTCTTTTCCTTCCATCCTGCTTCTTCCTTGGTGGCTCTCTTGAAGATCTCTTGAAAGCCTAACTAACCCTAGTAACAACCAAGCATGATCACAATTAGGTTTTGATTAGTCCCCCCATTAGTTTTACCTTTGTGTCATCTTTGAGTCTTCTCTTCTCTTCTCTTAATCAAGGACTAAACCTTAAAGGTTTTAAGGCTTTGTGATTAGGGTTATGCCTGTATCCTTCTATTCGGATGGAGTGTATAACTTTAATCCTAAGTGTTAAACCCTTAATGTGTTTAAATCCTTTAATCAATCCATCTAATAAATCATCAAGACATCAAGCTTGTAACTTGGGCCTTGCATTAGGGTTCTAATTCTTCCATTAATTGGTTAAGAAGGACTAACCCTAGTGTTAATGGACAAGTACCCCTCAAGTTGTCTAACAAACCATAAAATACACTTCTTAATCTTACCATTAACTAAAATCTACTTTAATAAAGGTTTTGTTTTGTCATGAGGTTAATCCCTAATCATGGATTAAGTTGAGGAGCCTTTCTCAGCTTAAATGTTCTCATCTATTATCCTTCTATTAGGGATTAACCTCATGACAGAACAAAACCTTTATTAAATGGATTTTAGTTAATGGTAAGATTAAGAAGTGGATTTTATGGTTTGTAAGACAACTTGAGGGGGACTTGTCCATTAACACTAGGGTTAGTCCTTCTTAACCAATTAAGGAAGAATTAGAACCCTAATGCAAGGCCCAAGTTACAAGCTTGATGTCTTGATGATTTATTAGATGGATTGATTAAAGGATTTAAACACATAAAGGATTTAACACTTAGGATTAAAGTTATACACTCCATCCTAATAGAAGGATATAGGCATAACCCTAATCACAAAGCCTTAAAACCTTTAAGGTTTAGTCCTTGATTAAGAGATGAGAAGAGAAGACTCAAAGATAACACAAAGGTAAAACTAATTGATGCACTAATCAAACCCTAATTGTGATCATGCTTGGTTGTTCCTAGGGTTAATGAGGCTTGCAAGAGATCTTCAAGAGAGCCACCAAGGAAGAAGCAGGATGGAAGGAAAAGAAGCAGCAAGAAGCAAGACAACTTACTTCACTTAAGAAGATAAGTTGCTTGAGCGAAGGAAGAGGAGAAAGAGAATGAATGAGAAAGATCACTCTAATTCACAAGTAAAATGCAGCAATGAATGCATAAAAGAGATGAGAAGAGATTATGAGAAGTGAAGGCAAATTCACTTCTCAAACACTTACCACCTGAAAAGTTAGCAGAAGGAAATGAAATGAAATGAAAATGAGATGAAATGCAAAGATGAAAGCCAAAGTCAGAAACATATTCATGATGTAAATGACGCTAAGAGATAATACAAATGGATGTCATGAGATGTGAATGATCATACAAGTAATGAAGATGCAAATGAGACATGAAAGGACGCATGAAAGTTCATGAAAACTTATGAAATACAATGGATGCATAACATGGAAAATGGATGATGCAATGATCAAACATGATTTCAACATGTCCTAAGATGTCTTACATGTCATGTGGATGCACAAAATGTCATTGCAAGTTTATGTATGCAAGCATATGAAGAACGAATGCAAATGAAGGCAAAAATTAGGGTTTATGTACAAGATGCAATGCAAAATTCAAAATCAGAAGCAAAACATGAGATAAAAAAATGAAAATGGGATCAAAGGTACCCTAAACCCATACAAGTTCACTACCCAATGGGGAAGGTCAGAAGTTAAACCCTAAAGGACTTATGATTTTTCTAAGTTTGCTAGGGTTTTAAGGGTGATCCTAAATGGAAAATGCCAAACAAATTGAAAATGCAAGATAAAAATGAAACAAAAATGTTTTTAGATGCTTGAAAGTATGCTTAACACAATGCAAAAAGAACCATTCACAAACTCAACTTGGATCAAAAGTTATGAATTTTTGAAGTTAGGGTTAGAAATATTCAAATTAAAGAACCCTAATTCAAATGAAAATTGTCAAAGCATGATCAAAACCAAAAAGAAATTTGTTTTGTGAGTTTGTAAATGTTTCTAATTGTTTTAAAATGCTCTCTGAATTTTTTCAGGATTTTTAAATACCTAAATGTATTTTTAATAATTAATTTCTATTAACTAATTAAAAATAAACATTTAAAAGATTTAAAAATAATTTTTAATGCAAAAAATATAATAAAAATTATTTTTGGGTTCTGAAAGTTAATTAAAGTTTGGATAAAAATTTTCAGAATTTTTTGATATCATTTGCTATTTTTAATAAAATGTAGAAAGAAATACAAAGAAAAATAGAATAGAAATAATAAAAATGAAAAGTAATCTGATCCAAGGATCCAGATTCAAAGTTGGAGGTTTGAGATTGACTGCGCGCGCAATCCTAAGGTTGTGGTTCAATCTGTCCTTTTTTAAAATTAAACCTAATTAATTAATATTAATTATGAGATTAGGGTTTAATGAGACCATCCAGGCCATTGGTTCACACGCGGGAAGCAAGATCGTACGCTCCAGGTTCAAACTCACCCCTAAACCCTAATTAACATTAATGACTTTCAGGTGGCCGGAAATGACCTCCGGTCATCTTCTCCGGCCACACCCTTCCCTGAGAATTTCAATCTCACTCCCCAGGCCATTTCTGGAGCTCTAAAGCTCCAGATTTGTTCCTCTCACTCCCCTAAACCTAAATCCACCCTCAAATGGAATTTATTTCCAGCCATTAACATGATTCCAAGCTAAGAACAAAATATGCAAAACTTTTAGACAAGCAATACATCCTCATTTCTTCATCATTTTCAATAATTTTAAGTTCATTACATTCAGGGGATCAGACTCAACCAATTAAGAACTTAAAATAACGGTTCTGGAAAAATGTTTTCACATGGATACCTGAGATGAAGCTTTCAACCCTAGAGATTTCAGGCTGCTTTCTTGCTTCCAAATGCATCCAATGAACTCCTTGAAGAAGCTTTGATGCTTGGTTGGAGTGTTTTGAGGCTAATTTGTGAGTTTGATATAGTTCAGTTCAATGGGGGAGGAAAATCATGTTTTTGATATGGCTGCTTTTAGGGCAAGATGATGGGTGGGAAATGATCAGGGGTTGATGGTGAGTTGTTCTATGAAGTTTGTTTGGATGTTTGTAGCTTGTGTGATGAGTTTCGAATGAAAATGAAAAGAGGAAGGTTTTGGTGAATGCTTGGTTGTGGGAGAGCTCAGGCTATGTTGTTGTATGAAATGGCTTGCTTGAAGTGCACATAACATGTTCTGATTGGGCAGAGAGTTGTTGTGGAGCAGTGTGATTGGTATGGATCATGTTGCAAAAAGTCAAGAAAGTTGTACTTGGAGGTATGGGCTCATGGAAGACCAAGGACAAAGGGGTGTCTTGCGTAGCTGGCTTTAAGGAGGTCCATGGAATTCAGATTGTGGTAAGATATCAAGTGGAAAGAAGTTTGTGGGTGGTTTTGCAATTTGTGAAGGTTTTGGCCCCTATTGAAATACTTGATGATCAAGGCATGAAACTTGAGATTTCTTTGAGAAATTCTGAATTATAGGTCATGTATTATGTTTGTGTAATGGTTAGAAGTCAATTAGAGGTCACAAATTGCCTTGGTATGAGCTTTTGCAAGTTTCCCTCTTTGGTACATAAGTGAAATTTTGTGATTTTTCCCAACTTTACAAGGCCATAACTTGAGTTCTATGATGAATTAGATCAAGTTCTTGTACTTTTTGAAAAGGGAATGATCCAATCTACAACTTTCATGACCAAGAATTTTTCATTTGAAGCATTTTTGAATCAAAAAGAGGAGGTTGAAAAACTTTCCCAAAATGGCAAGTTTGCATTACAAGTCACTTTCCCAAAATGGCAACTATGCAAATGGCTTGAAATTCTTCAATTTTGTGAACTACTAACTTCTTCTAAGATCAAATAAAGATCATATACACCCAAAATGATGGAGAAGAACCTTTGGTCGGGTGATTGGGGGCCTCAGATGCCCTGATTTTGCACTGACTTGTTCAAGAAGTCATCTATTGATCAGATGCCTTCCCCATTGAATTTCTTCATGAAAATTGGCATGTATGATCCTTATAACATATAGAGAAAAATAGAAACAAGAATGGCCAAAAAAATTGGAGTTATGGCCTCTGAAACCAAAACCCTAATTTTAGGTCATTTGTGCAGTTAAGCTTGGCTCTACTTCCATGCTTCCTCAGTCCTTGTGATTTTTTTTTACTTTCTTGATCTTGGGAGGATATAATATGATGCTTGAACATACATGGACCCTCTTGAGATGATTGAAGACCTTTGGAGTGACTCAGATAGCTCATGGATGGCTCAGGTCACAAACCCTAAATGCAGATGACTTTGAACCAATGCAGTGAAGCAAAAATGAAATATGAGATGATATGATTGAACTTATGCAAATGAAAAGATCATAAGCCATGGTAAGATGAGTGAGGGAAAATTTGGGGTGTTTACACCTGCCTCTAGTAACTTAAGAAATTCAGTCTTAACTACTTCACTCATCATAGGATTTATTGTTCGTTGGTGTTCTCTGGAGGGTTTTGAATTCTCTTCAAGAAAAATCCGATGCATACATACGGATGGGCTTATTCCTTTTAGATTTGAGATCTTATATCCTATGGCTGAGGGGTACCTTCGTAAAACATCTAACAATTGGTTTGTTTCCTCTTGGTCCAAGGTAGCACTGACTATAATTGGACGGTCCATTTCTTCATCAAGAAATTCATATCTCAGGTTCTTAGGCAGTTCCTTAAGTTTTACGGTTGGTTTCATAGGGCAAGGAATATGATATGGGGTAAGAGATAAACATTCGTGAAGGTTATCATCAATGTAGGGTTTTTTTATAACTGTCATCTTCCCAAATAAGGGTTGATGGCAATTTTATAGATTCAGTTTCTTCTTCTTGTTCTAATTCCCTAATGCATTCATCAATGATATCTAAGGTATAACAAGCATCTCCTATTACAGGTGCCATAAGGAATTTCGAGAGTACAAATTATATCTTCTGGTCACCTACCTCAAAGGTTAGTTTCCCTTTTTTAACATCTATTATGGCTCCAGCGGTTGATAAGAACGGTCTACCTAGGAGGATTGGTATGTCATCATCTTCTTTAATGTCCATGACAACAAAATCAGTAGGGATAAACAGCAGACCTATCATAATAGGGACATCTTCAAGTATTCCTATAGGGTATTTAACGGATCTATCGGCTAATTGAAGTGACATCTTAGTAGGTTGTAATTCTCCTAAGTTTAACCTTTCACAAACTGCTAAAGGCATTAAGCTCACAGTAGCTCCTAAGTCTAGAAAAGCTTTTTCAATGACATGATTCCCCAAAATACAAGGAATGGAAAAATTTCCGGGATCTTTATCTTTCTTTGCTAACCTATTTTCGGAAATAGAATTACATTCCACGGGTTTCGGATCTTCAAGTCTATGTTTATTTGTAAGTATATCTTTGAGAAACTTTGGGTAAGAAGGTATTTGGGTGATGGCTTCTATAAAGGGTATTTCTACGTGAAGTTTTTCTATAACCTTAAAGAAATTTTGATACTGATTATCGATATGGGTTTTCTTTAGTCTTTGAGGGTATGGTATCGGTGGTTTGTATGGCGGTGGTGGTACATAGGTTTTGTTTTTAGGTTCTTCTCCTTTTTCTTGACTTTCCGGGTTTTCAGATTACTCTGGTTCTTTCTCTTCATTTCTCTCAGAAGTTTCAGGATCACTTAATCTAGGGTTAGAAGGTTCCTTATAAGCTGTTCCACTTCGTAGAGTAATGGCATTTGCTTGCCCTTTCGGGTTTTGTTGAGGTTGTCCAGGGAACTGTCCTCCAGGTGTAGTCTGAGGGGCTTGGTTTAAAGCTACCTGAGAGATCTAGGTTTCAAGCATCTTATTCTGAGTAATAATTTGGTCAACCTTGGTTCCTAACTGGGTAATTAGTTCGTTAACATGGACGTTTTGGTTCATGAACTCTTTGTTTTGTTGTGTTTGAGCGGTGATAAAATTTTCCACAATTTTCTCAAGGCTCGGATTTGGTGGTACAGGTTGCATATGTTGATTTGTTCTCGGGGCTTGGTAACCTTGTTGTCTCGGAGGTGCGGTATTTTGGATAGGGTTATTATTTTTATAGGAGAAGTTTGGGCGATTCCTCTATCCAGGGTTATATGTGTTTGACAATGGGTTCCCTTGGGTGTAGTTCACTTGCTCAGGGTTGGTCTCATTTAACAGATTTCATTTGGCGGATTGGTGTCCTTGCGTCCCACATATCTCACAATTCAGCGAAACTGCAACTACAGTATTCGGGGTTGTACACATATGTTCGACTCTGTAAAACCCCCAAATTTGCCCTCACTAAGTTCACACCATGGCTTTTGATCTTTCATGTTTGCATTAGCATAAGCATACCACCTCATATTTCATTTTTGTTTCATCTGCATAGTTCAAGTTCATCTGCATCTAAGGTTTGTGATCTGAGCAATCCAAGGATCCATCTGAGCCACTATAAAGGTCTCCAATTGTTCCAAGAGGGTCCATGTGTTTACAATCATCATATTATGTCTCTCAAAGTTCAAGGAATTCAAGAAATCACAAGAACTGGCAAAGCATGGAAGTAGAGCTAGGGTTTTCACTACACAGATGACCAAAATTAGGGTTTTGGTTTCAGAGGCCATAACTCCAAATTTTTGGTCCATTCTTGTTTCTAATAGTCTCAATATGTTATAAGGATCATGCATACCAATTTTGATGAAGAAATTCAATAGGGAAGTCATCTGATCAATGGGTAACTTCTTGAGCAAGTCAGTGCAAAATCAGGGCATCTGAGGCCCCCAATAATGGAACCAAAGGGATATTTTCATTAAATTGAAGTTATATGATCTTTATTTGATCAATGAAGTGCTTGGAAGTTCATAAAATTGAAGAAATTTGAGCTACCAAAAGTTGCCAAAAATGGAAATGACTTGTAATGGAAACTTTCCATTTTGGGAAAGTTCTTCAACATCCTATTTCTCAACCAAAAATGCTTCAAATGAAAAATTGTTGGTCATGAAATTTGTAGATTGGATTATTCCTTTTTCAAAAAGTACAAGAACGTGTTCTAATTCATTATAGAACTCAAGTTATGATCTTTCAAAGTTGGCAAAAATCCTATAATTTTCAAGAATACACCAAAGAGGATTTTTAGCAAAACCACTTGCCAAACCATTTTGTGACCTCTAATGCATCTCTAGGAATAATACAAACATAGTACAATGCATTGTGATCAGAATTGACCAAAGAATCACAACATTTCATGCCTTGCATCACAAGATAATTCAAAAGGGGCAAAAATGCAAAGTCTTGCAAAACCTATGAAACCATTCCCTCCAAGCCATCCAGCTGCATAATTTCAATTCCATGGACCTCATTGATTCATGCTGAGGCCAGACATGCCATGAAACAGCTTCTACACAAGCCCATGCCTATGGTACACAAGTTGTTGACTTTTTGCAAATGAACCCATACCAATCAGTTGCAGCCACAATAGCTCTCTGGCTAATAGAGACTTGTTATGTAGACCAAAAGAAAGCCATTTCACATAACCTTGGAGCTCAGAACCATACACAAGCCAAGTTTCACAAAAATACTCTCCACCTTCAAACTTTCAATTCTCTCTGCTCAGCCGCTCAAACCTCAAACAAACTTCATAAACCAACTCACCATCATCCATAGATCATTTCCCAACCATCATACAAGCCTGAAACCCCACAAACACAAAACACGATTATGGTGCAGCAAGAGTTCATCCTCTCAATCCAGCCATTTTAAACTCATTCAAAGCTTTGCAACATCATTAGGGGACCAAGTGGAGTGGTTTAGCATCAAGGAGAGGTCCAGAAAGTGCCAAACTGAAAAGCTTCATATCAGGTATACCTCAAGAACAAATTTTCTAGAACTTGCTTTTTATGTTATAGAAATGTTACCCATGCTTCACTGATCACACTGCACTTGTTGGTTTTGAAAATGGTTGCATATTGAGTATTTCATGGCTGTCTGAAATTTTTAACGTTTGAATGTTTTGATTCGTATCTTGTTGATGTTGAATGATAAATGAATTTTAGGGTTAGATTCTTGTTTAGGGTAGTGAGTTGATCATTTCTGGAGAGTTTGAGAGTCTGGGGTGGGGTTTTGAAGAAGCTCAGGGGAGGAGCTCGCTGGAGAAGACGACCAGAGGTCTTCTCTGGCCACCTGAATTTGATTAGGGTTTAATCTGTGTAATTAAGGAACTTTGAATGTGGGGCGTTGGATCTGGGGTTCGCTCATGTTTTTGATGGTCAGGATGAGTTCACTTAGCCCTAATTCCATTTAATTAAATTAATTAATTAAGTTTAGCCAGTTTGAATCTGAACCATAGGATCTGGCGCCAGTCTTTCCCTCCTTTCCCAGTTCAAACCTCAGCCATCAGATGCGCTGACTTTCTCTTTTATTCATATTTATTTTCTTTTCTTTTCATTTATTTTGTGCATTTTATTAAAAATATCAAAACTCATCAAAAAAATTTCAAACTTTGCATTTCTGATTCAAATATTTTTCTTCATCCAAAAACAATTTTTATTTTATTTTTTGCATTTTAAAAGCATTTTTAAAACATTTAAATGTTTATTTTAATTAATTAATGGAAATTAATTAATTAAAATACCATTTAGGTTTCTAAAAATCACAAAAAAATTCACATTGCATCTTAAGACATTTAGAAACATTGTCAAACCCTTCATACAAATTTCTTTTTAGTTTTGATCCTTCTTTGACATTTTCTTTGAATTTAGGGTTCATAAAATCCCCTTTTTAGAACCCTAACTTTGAAAAATCTTTTCTGCCTAACCATGAAGGGTTTGATGATGGTTCATTTTGCATTGTTTTCCACATATCATGTAGTTTCTAGGATATTTTTGGCATGAATTTGTCTTACATTTTCAAATTGATTTGCATTTTCCCTTTTAAGGTACCCAAAAACCCTAGTTAACTTAGAAAAATCATAACTTTCTTTAGGTTAAGAGTTAGACCTTCTCCTTTGGGGTGTGATATCATATGGGGTTAGGGTTTGTTTGAGCTAATTTGCAAATTTTTATCATGACAATGTTTCTGTTTTGATCATTTGCATCTCATCCTTTCATAAAACCCTAATTTTTGCACCTTCATTTGCATTCATCTTGCATATGTATCCATACATGAACTTGCCATGACATTTCATACATTCATATGTCATCTTAGACATCTTAAGACATGTTAGAATCATGCTTTATCATTTCTTCATTCATTTGCCATGATTTGCATTCATTTCCTTTCCTTAAACTTCATGAACTTTCAAACTTCAAAGCATGCTTCCATTTGCATTCATTCTCTTGTATGACCATTCATTGCCCTTTGTATGCCTTTGCATCATGTCATAGCATCATTTGCATCATGTGATTGCTTCTGGTTTTGATCTTTGCCTTTGTATATGAATCATTTAATGTCATTTCTTTCTTTATGCATCTTGTGCTAACATTTTCAGGTGGTAAGTTAATGTGAGAAGTGAATTTGCCTTCACTTCTCATTTCTCTTCATCTTCTACATATGCATCTTTTCTGCATTTTGTATTGTATTTGAGTGGGATTGCTAATTCATGTTCATCTCTCACTTTCTTTCTCTAAGTTACTTATCTTTTTCAATGAAGTAAGTAACTTATTTCTTCTGCTTCTTCCTCCTTTCATCTGCTTCTTCCATTGGTGGCATCCTTGAAGATCTTTCTCAAGCCTTACAAACCATAGGAACACCCAAGCATGATAATAATTAGGTTTATGATTAGTCCCCCCTTAGTTTTTACCTTTGAGTATTCTTTGTGTCTCTTCTCTCATATCATCATTAGAGACTAAACCTTTAAGGCTTTAGGACTTTGGAATTAGGGTTATGCCTGCATCCTTCTCTTAGGATGGAATATATAACTTTAATCCTAAGTGTTAAAGCCTTAATTTGTTTAAACATCTTAATCAGTCTATCTAATAATCACTAAGACCTTAACTTGTAACTTGGGCCTTACATTAGGGTTCTAATTCTTCCTTTATTGGTTAAGAAGGACTAACCCTAGTGTTTAATGGACAAGTCCCCCTCAGGTTATCTTACAAACCATAAAACTGACTTCTTAATCCCACCCTTAATTAAAATCCACTTTAATAAAGGCTTGTTTTGTCATGAGGTTAATCCCTAATCATGAATTAAGTTGAGGTATCTTCCTCAGCTTAAGTGTGCTCATCTATTATCCTTCTATTAGGATGGTGTAATGGGTTCACTAATCTTTGATTATGGCTTAAACTCATTACTTAACACTAAACAAAAACCCAAAAACATCTAAATAATCACAAGTAGGTTAATGATCTTAATCCTACATCATCATGGTAATTAAGTTGAGATGTTTATCTCATACTTAAAGTATTCTCATTATCCCTAATCAGGGAGGATATAATGAGTTTACAACCTTTGATTTAGGCTTAAGCTCATTAACTTATGACAAACACCAAAAACAATAAAAGATTGAAAACACAAAACAAACAATAATCGTCTCCTTTGGGATTCTTTTCTCATCATCTTCATTCACAAATGAGAACTCGCTACTTCCGTCTAATGCAAGACAGTTAGCACTCGAGCCAGACGAGTCATACACTTGAGCATAGACAAGCAAGCAGTTCATCAGTCAATTTCATCTTTCAGTCTCTTTGAGTCGAACTACGGTGTTCTGACTTCCTCATTGCACGAGAGGATACGTAGGCATAACTTAACTGTTATCCAACAAAAGTCTTTGTGTCTTCCCCCTCTTTCAGCATTCTCTTTTAAGCCTCAGCTCCTGAGCATTCACCTTTCGCACGAACACTTGTACATTTCTTTTCCATCTTTTGCACACAGATAGCACATACACTACCCCTTTAATCAAAATCTTGTAAGCATGGATCCCGTCGAGTACGACGGACAATCTGGGTGCTAAGACCTTCCCAGGTTGTAACCAACCCCCTGTCTGAGTTTCTATGGTTCGCAACCTTCTTATCCATCTCTTTCCAGGTTTATGCATCATTACCTTTCCTTCGGGATAAAAATTCCTAGCTGGCAACTCTATTCACCTTCATTTCATCTTCTCCTTTCACCGACCGTTCGCGTCTGTACCCTTTCTGACCAGGTGTCTTTTCGGGGGAGCGACAGACTCTAAGGGCCAACGCGTCCATTTTAGCTTGCATCATGTCTATAGAGCTTAGCTCATGTATTCCTCCTTGGGCTTCCTTCTTTTCCACTGTCACTCGTTCTACTCCCCATGATTGATGGTTTTGGGCCATATCTTCGATAAGGGCACTAACTTCAAGGTAAGGTTTGTTCATCAGTGCGCCACCAGCGACAGCGTCGATGGTCATCTTAGTGTTATAATGAAGTCCATTATAGAAGGTTTGAATGATTAGCCAATTCTCTAAGCCATGATGTGGGCATGCTCTTAATAGCTCTTTATATCTCTCCCAGGCTTCGAACAACAATTCTCCTTGGTGTTGGGTAAATCTGGTTATTAGGTTTCGAAGAAGAGCGGTCTTACTTGGGGGAAAATATCTAGCAAGGAATACTTTTCTAATTTCTTCCCAGGTTGTTATGGAATTGGGTGGAAGGGAATCTAACCATGATAGAGCTTTATCTCTGAGGGAAAAAGGAAATAATTTTAAGAGTATCGCCTCAGGAGGAGCTCCATTGGTTTTAAAGGTGTTTGCTAACTGGAGAAAGTTTTTTAAATGTTGGTTTGGGTTCTCGGTAGCAAGACATGCGAATTGTCTCTGTTGCACTAATTGCTGCTGGGATGGTTTAAGTTCAAAATTATTGGCTGGGATAACGGGGTTTACTATACTGGAACTATGTTCCTCGTTTTATGGTTGGGAGAAGTCCTTAAGAGGTCTTCGGTTTTGATCTTCGGCCATAGCTCTCCTATTCCTATGGAAAAATAAACGTGCGCGAGCGTAACGTTCAGGTTCAGCTAGAGGGTCTACTAAACTTCCGGCACTGCGAGTCTTTCGCATTGATCGGCAGGTAACAACCTTAGTCTAAACAGTATAACCATAGGTTATGAAATTTAACGAAATTGGTCCCCGGAAACGGCACCAAAAACTTGATGCGTGTTTTTCGCAAGTGTACGAACACGTCAGAGTAATATAAAAGATTGTTGAATCCACAGAGACCAAGTGTCAATCTATTGTACCTGTTGTTATGGTGTGTATCTAAGGCAACTGAATATAATGGTTTTAGGGAGTTTGAAATGGTAAATAAAATGGTAATTTTAAACAATTAATAAAGACAGGCTCGAATGTAATTCACATAATCAATTGATAATTCGATACTTGTAAATAGAACTACTTATGGGCAATGTTTTCTACTTTGAAAAGAACTAATTTAACAGGAACTGTCACTTTCGCGTATTCAGAACCGAGTTGTACTCTCTAATCAACCCCTCCTATTGTCACGGATAAAAAGGTGCGTACTGTGTTAGAGTAGTAAACCTATTTTTAAGAAATATAGTATCTTAACTAAGCTGAAAAGTACTTTAACCTGGATTTCTTAGCAAAAAGAGGTTCTCACGAACCAGACTCTAAACTTCTTAACGCGTCCGAAAATCGTTTTAAAATCCCTTTTCTTTTAAATCTAAAAACTCTTAATGAACTAGACAAAGCACTTTTGGCTGTTTTTGAAATAGTTAAAAACAATTAAACTTATATTGAAAGTTAAAATAGCCCTTAAGTGTTTCTACGAACAGTTGTACGAATTACCGGTTTAATTACGATCCTTACATTCTAACCTTTATGGATTTAGTTAGACATGGTAAAGTAAAAGTTCTTTTTATTATTTTTCATAAAAGTATTTAGTGCGAGTGCGGAAAGTAAATAAAAGTAGTGCGAGTGCGGAAAGTAAATAAAAGTAGTGTGAGTGCGGATAATAAAGAAAGTAAAGCGAGTGCGGAAAATAAACGAATTTAGTGCGAGTGCGAGAAATAAATAAAGTAAAGCGAGTGCGGGAAATAAATAAAAGTAAAGCAATGCGGAAAGTAAATAAAATAAAGCGAATGCGGAAAAATAAAATACGAACTGGAATTAAAATGGCGGCAGGATTAACTTCCTCCCAGAGTGCTCCAAAACTCGATCACACAGACGTATACAGACTCGATCACTTGATTGTAGTAACACCCCGATGTGAAGTGATTACTACTTTAAAACTGATATATGCCTAAGAGATTCTAAGTTTGGATGATAAAAATGAAATTCTAAAGTCCTTTTTATAGGAAAACATTAAGTGAGAAAAGACCAGGATGCCCCCCTCCACTAAAAAGTGGAGGGAAACATTTTTGCCTTGTGGCGCCCGCCACAAGGCCATGGCACCCGCTATAGGTACAAAATGGTGGAGAAAGTGGGGATTGTGGGCTTTGTCAGTTGTGGAGTGATCTTGAGACGTGGCCACGTCATGGCTGACCCCATGGCGCCAGCCATGGTGGATGCCGTAAGTGTAAAAAGCTGAATTTCTTGGTTTTCGTCTATTTCAACTCCTTTTTTGCTCCTTTTCTTGATTTAGGCCCCGATTACATAAAAAACCTGAAAATAAAGAAAAACAAAGTAATAACATAACAAAGTAACAATAAAAACTAAGAATGCATGCGAAATCGGAGTCAGAAATACGGTGAAATTTAGTGTTATCAAGGAACGAGAACGACGACAGTGAGAAGAAAATGAGGAAAGGACGAATGGTGGAATGGAGGAAGATATCCCCGTCGATTTTGTTTGTTTTATGGAAAGTGTGTTGAGGACAAAGAAGAGAGGATGGCGAAGTCGTGATTCTCGACGGTGAAGTTTCTTTTTATGGAGATATAATTGGTGTCGGGGTGAGGAATTGCACGAAGAAGAAGAACGACGCGGTGAGTTATGTTAGGGTTACATTAGGTTATTCAGTTTTGTTTTAGGTCTTAGACTTATGAGAATTTGGATTGGACTTAGGGAAAACTCGATGGATTTCCTTATCACACCACACATTTCCGTTTCATACCCCCTCCTTACATCAGGCCATTTGAATTGGGCTTTATAGCCTTGGATATGCTAATCGCACCCACCTAATTACTCACATACCCCCTCCTGTGGGCTTCATGAAGTGTTGGGCCTTAGACCACTTTATTCTATCTGCACCCACAAATTTCCTACATACACCCCTCCCGCGGGTTGTTAAGAGATTGGGCTTTGGGACATATTTGATATTTAAAGTTGCTGGATTCCTCATGCACCTCCCTATTGTTCATTATTTTTTTTAGCAATTTCTAATTATTGTTCTTGTTAAAAAAATCATTGTCGCTCCCGATAAATGGGAATGGCCCAGATAAAGGTACAGACGCGAACGGTCGGCGAGAGGGACAATGAGAACACACAGCCGTGAACTCACTGGAGATGAATAGAGTCGCCAGCTAGGCATTTTTATCCCGAAGGAAAGGCAATGCTGCATAGACCTAGAAAAAGATGGATAAGACGGTTGCGAACCAGAGAGACTGAGAAAGGGGGTTGGTTACATCCTGGGAAGGTATTAGCACCCAGATTGTCCGTCGTACTCGACGGGATCCACGCTTAAAAGATTTGTGTTTTAAAGGGGTAGTGTCAGTGCAATTTATGTATAAAAATAGCTGGAAGAGGATGTACAGGTGTCAGTGTAAAGAAATGTGATGTGTATAAATGTACAGTGTCAGTGTAAGGACAAGAGTGAAATGCTCATGATAATGAGGCTAAGAGAATGATGCTAGAAGAGGGGGAATATACAGAGACTTTTGTTCGATAACTGTTAAGTTATGCCTACGTATCCTCTCGTGCAATGAGGAAGTCAGAACACCGTAGTTCGATCCAAAGAGACTGAAAGATGAATTGACTTGTGAACTGCTTACTTGTCTATGCTCAAGTGTATGACCTGTCTGGCTCAGGTGCAAACTGTCTTGCATTAGACGGAAGAAACAAGTTCTCGTTTGTGAATGAAGATGATGAGAAAAGAATCCCGAAGGAGACGATTATTGTTTGTTTTTGAGTTTTCAGTTTTTTATTGCTTGTTGAAGTTTGTCATAAGTTAATGAGCTTAAGCCTTAACCAATGGATTTAGTAAACTCATCACATCTTCCCTCTGATTAGGGGTAATGAGAATACCTTAAGTGTGAAGTCAGCTTCTCACACTTAATCACCTTTGATGCAGGATTAAGATCATTAACCTACTTGTGATTATTTAGATGTTTTTGGTGTTTTTGTTTAGTGTTAAGTAATGAGATTAAGCCATAATCAGGGATTAAACAGACTCATTACATCATCCTAATAGAAGGATAATAGATGAGAATGTTTAAGCTGAGGAAAGCTCCTCAACTTAATCCATGATTAGGGATTAAACTCATGACAAAACAAAGCCTTTATTAAGTGGATTTTATTTAATGATATGATGAAGAAGTGATTTTTAGGGTTTATAAGACAACTTGAGGGGGACTTGTCCATTAACACTAGGGTTAGTCCTTCTTAACCAGTTAAGGAAGAATTAGAACCCTAATGCAAGGCCCAAGTTACAAGCTTGATGTCTTGATGATTATTAGATGGATTGATTAGAGGAGTTAAACACATTAAGGGTTTAACACTTAGGATTAAAGTTATACACTCCATCCTAATAGAAGGATGCAGGCATAAGCTTAATCACAAAGCCTTAAAGCCTTTAGGGTTTAGTCTCTGATTATGAGATGAGAAGAGAAGACTCAAAGAGACACAAAGGTAAAACTAAGTGGGGAGACTAATCAAGACCCTAATCATTGTCATGCTTGGTCATTCCTAGGGTTTGTGAGGTTTAAGAAAGAAGTCTTCAATGGAACCACCAGGAAGCAGATGAAAGGATCAAGAGAAACAAAGTGACTTGCTTCATTCAAGAAGTCAAGTCACTTGAAGAAAGAAAGTAAGAAGAAGAGGAATGAGCAAGCTCAATTTCAAACACATATAAAAATGCAGCATGGATGCAAGAGAGAGATGAGAAGAAAGTATGAGAAGTGAAGGCAAATTCACTTCCCAAAATCACTTACCACCTGAAAGGTTAGAAAAGAAGATGCAATGCAATGCAAAAATAGGATGGAATGACATGATGCAAACCAAAACCAGAAGCATGTATGAGATGATAATGATGTTATGGGATGATGCAAACATGAGACAACACATGAGAATGATCACACAAGTTCATGGATGCAAATGAAGCAAATTAAAAACCAAGAACATACATGAAAAGTTATGAGGTGCATATGGCATACAACATGAAAAATGCAAGGAGCAATGATCAAACATGTTTTCAATATGTCTTGTGATGTTCAATGAATCAAATGGAAGCATGGAATGTCATGGCAAGTCATGTTATGCAAGAGAATGCAAGATGGATGCATATGGAAGCCCAAATTAGGGTTTATGAACAATGCAACAAACAAAAACCAAAATCAGAAGCAAACCACATTACAAAATATTGAAAATGCACTCAAAGGACCCCTAATCCTATACTAACCCACTTCCCAAAGGAGAGGTCTCAACTCCTAACCAATTTCAAGTTATGATTTTCTTAAGATTTCTAGGGTTTTAGGGTTCCTTAACAAGAAAATTACCAAACAAAATGAAAATGAAAGATCAAATCATGACCATTTAATCTCACAAACTACATGCTAAACACAATGCAATGCAAAAAGAATCAAGGTCCAACTCTTCATGGTTAGGCAGAAATGATTTTTGGAAGTTTGGATCAAAATAATGCATCAAAAAGATTTTAATTCAATGAAAAATTCTCAAAATGCATCAAGATCAAAAAATAAATTTGGTTTGAAGGTTGGACAATGTTTCTAAATGTCTTAAAACATTTCATGAATTTTTTGGTGATTTTTAAATACCTAAAAGTATTTTTAATGAATTAATTTTCATTAATCAATTAAAAATAAACCTTTAAATATTTAAAAATACTTTTTTAATGATAAAAATGAAAATAAAAATATTTTTGTGTTTTAAAAATTAATGAAACTCTTGACAAAAAGTTTCATAATTTTTAAATGATTTTTGCTATTTTTTATAAAATGCACAAGTTAAATAGAAAGAAAATAAAAGAAAACAAAATAAAATGGAAAGTATTCTGATCCAACGCATGAGGTTCAAAGTTGGGAGGAGACCATTGACTTGGCGCGCAGATGAATGGTCTGGATTGATTCTGACTTTAATTGAGTTTTATGAATTAATTAAGTGGATTAATCAGGCTAATGATGATTAGGGCAAAAAGAGCTCATCTGGACCACACGTGTACGCGCGAAGTCAACAAAGTCAGTCAATCCAACGCGTGAAATTCAAATGGACTTAATGACTGGGATTAGGGCTAATAACATTCAGGTGACCGGAGGGAAGCTCCGGTCATCTTCTCCGGCAGCATCAAAACCCTAGATCATGATACAGGCTACCAATCATCAAATTAAACACAGCAAAGTGATCCTCTAACATCCTAGGATACAAATTCACCCTCAAACATCATTTAAACCCCAAGAAACAAACAAATCGAAGGAAACAAATTTCACGGGTGAAATTTCAGAGCCTCAGTAAAAACTCATTTCTTACTCATTTTCAAAAGTAAATAGATCCCAATGATCAGTGCAACATACAAAACAAGATTCTAACAAGAAAATGGAGTTCTGGAAAAAAAGTTCATGAAGCTACCTGATATGGAGCTTTCGATTCAGGTGCTTTCTGGCTGCTTCTTTGGCTCAAACAAGTCCCAATGATCCTCCTTAGAAGCTTTTGACCTTTGGTTGGAGTTTATATAGCCTCTAGAGAAAGTTGACAGAAACTCAGGCCAAGGGGATGTGAAATTCGTATTTGTGATATGGGGGGTTTCAAGCCAAAACAATGGTTGGTTTCTGACCAGTGAGGTGAGTTGAGATGATTTGTGAAGTTTTTCTTTGTGTTTGAGACTTGTGTAGAGAGATTCGAGGAGAAATGCAAGTTGGAGTGAGTTTGTGTATGCTGAGTTGTGGTGAGCTTCAGCCTTGCTTGTTGTTATGTTTTGCTAGCATTTGATCCACATAAACAAATTTCATTGGTCAGATGATGTGACCTGCCCTTTATTGATTGGTATGGCCACTTTTGCAAATTGTCAACCTTTGTGTAAGAGAGGCATGGGTTGGGTTCTAGGCTAGTACAAGTGTGTGGGCTGGCGCAGCAGGGTGAGGGGAAATGTTAGGGCTGGTTCAGCAGCCAAGGCAACAAGTGGGTGAGGTGTGATGATGGTTTTTGCAAGTTGATCACTTTTGGTTCATATGGAAAGATCTTGCTATACAAACCATGAAACATGAGAAACCCTTGGTCCATTCTGAACTTTAGGTCACATGTGATGTTTGTGAAATGGTTTGACATGAATTAGAAGTCACAAATGCCTTGGTACAAAGTTTTTGCAAGTTTCTCATTTGGTGCATACCTTGAAAATTAGTGATTTTTGCCAACTTTGACACACCATAAGTTTTGATCCAAAATGAATTAGGTCATGTTCTTGTACTTTTTGAAAAGGGAAAGATCTAATCTACAACTTTCATGACCAAAGTTTTTCCATTTGAAGCATTTTTGGATCAAAATGTAAGGGTTGAAAAAGTTGCATAAAATGACATTTCATTAAAAGTCAACCATGCCCTAAAAAGTCAACTTTGCAAAAACTTCAAATTCTTGAATTTTGTGAACTTCAACCTTCTCCCATGATCAAATAAAGATCAAATACACTCAAAATGATGAAGATCACCCCTTGGTTGGGTCATTGGGGGCCTCAGATGCCCTGATTTTGCACTGACTTGTCCAGAAAGTCAACTCTTGATCAGATGACTTCCCCATGGAATTTATTCATGAAAATTGATATGCACACTCCCTATACCATATAGAGACCAATAGAAACAAGAATGACCAAAAAATTTGGAGTTATGGCCTCTGAAACCAAAACCCTAATTTTAGGTCAACTGTGCAGTCAAACCTGGCTCTGCCTCCACACAAATCCCAGTTCTTGTGATTCTTTGGCATTCTTGACTTTGAGAGGATATAATATGATGCTTGAACACATATGGACCCCTTTGAAGTGATTGTTGACCTTTGGAGTGGCTCAAGAAGCTCTTGGATTGCTCAGATCACAAACCCTAGATGCAGATGACCTAGAACCAATGCAAAGATTCAAAAATGTACTATGAGGTGGTATGATTGTGTTTATGCATATGAAATGATCACAAGCCATGATGTGAATGGGTGAGGGCAAATTTGGGGTGTTTACAATCATGATTGATTTTCTTGCTAGATAATTTTTGTGGATTAATCCGTTGATCCATTTCTTGACAATTTTTTATTATAATTTTTGTTGATAATTTTAATTATGGTTTAGTACTAATTTTGGATTAAATGGTTCATGAGCCTTTTTGATCGATTTGGATCGATTTCGATAATGGTGGATCTTCACAAAGCTATTATGAAAGATAAGCATTTATTTTGCTTATGGGAGATTACAAGACCTTGCATGAAGTTTTTGTATTTCTTTTACATGAAGAATTGTCACTTCGACCAAGTAAGAATTCTCATCTTTCTCAACTTTAATGCATCATTCTAGTTGTATGCGGCTTAGGATCATATAATGTAAGGTGCATATTGAGCCCTCCCACTTGAGGAACTAGATTTATTTATGATTTTTGATGATATGTGTCGATATCGGAGGTTAGGGATTAGGTTACAAAAAATAGAATTCACTTCCTTTCACTTTCCCTTAAATCACCATTTTTTATCCGTTTCGTCGCAATTATTAAAAATAGTTTTAGAGTGTGATAAATTCTGGAAAAATTCTTGAGTAATCCTTATCCTCTTAATTAATTTTATATAATTTTTGTTTCCATATTTGGATGGTTTTAATAATTAATTTAGATTTTTCATTCCAAGCTGTCCCAAAATGAATGGTTTTGACATAAGGGACCATTTTTTTCCAATAGGCGTGAGATCTATTTTTGTGTGTATGATTAACCACTAGAATTTGTGACATTTTAATGCCCCTTGAGCATTTTGTTTCATAATTTATAGTGCCATTTTTTATCCACTTTGTGGAGTTGTTTTTCGGCGATCATGCCTTATTATCTTAATCGTTAGGGAATTGTTTTGGCACTTTGGTGCATAATTTTGAGAATACTTTTAGCCAATACAAGATACTGACTTTATAATTCCAGGGATTTAATTTTATAAATTTTCAAGCCTTTTTGCTATTTTTCATGTCACCTAGATTATAGGTCCGATTATGTGCTTATTTGCTCCATACCCTAAATATTAGGAAGACATTCATGTCATTTGCTTGAGATACTTTTTGGTAACTTTTAGGAGTTAATTATAGGTCATTTTTAGGTTATTAATTCCAGTTATAGGTCACTTTTTGAACCATATTCATTTGGTTTGTTTTGGTGTTTCAAATTGCACCCTTACTTAAACTAGTTTAACCTAAACTTGTTTCTCTTCTCTCTTAATGGTTAACATGACTTATGTGGGAATCATAAAAGCCTATTCATGAATTCTAATTGAATCTCATAACTTGTATACTACTGACCCATAATCATCTCATGCATATTCACATGTCATTCATCCTTAATTTGCATCCTTAGTGATCTTATGCGACACCATGTTCGTTTATTCTCACATCTTTTTCTCTTTGCTCCACATGACTAAACCATTGCATCCATTATGGTATGATCACTCATCCTTATTCATAAGCATTCACTACTGACTTTGATACTCATTTCATATATTAATTCACGCTTGTATTCCATATGTACTCATAATTCATCATTGAACCCTAACTTGCATTCATGTGAACTTATGTGAACTTTTTGTACATGTTTTGATATAGTTTGATCTTGTGAGTTATCCTAGCATCCTTAGGTACCTATAGCATATAGCTAATAACTTTAGAAGTCATGTAACTTTTAGGTACCTTCACCTTAGACTTAGGTCTTATTTTGAACTCTAGTTCCATTCTAAGACGGGTGTAGTACTTAATTGCTTTTATGCTTTGTTTTTGCTTTCAAAATACATTGTTAAGCTAACTTTTGTTTTGTAGGGAGGTTGAGGTAAGTTTTTTCATATAACTTCTTTCCTCCTTTTCTTTATACTTTCAAGTTGCATTTGCCTTAGCTTTTATGCTTCGATTTTTCTTTCAATATGCATTGTAAAGCTAACATTTATTTTGTAGGGAGGTTGAGGTAAACCTTGTTAATATAACTTCTTCCTCATCTCTTTATGCTTTATAATTTTGTTTTCCTTGGAACTTTGTGCTTTGCTTGTATAGGTTCTCCCTTTCCTTAGAAACAACTTAACTTCCTTAGGATGTAAGTTGAGTTCTAATTCTTCTCTATTCTTTTCCTTTTTTTCATTAGGATTAGAAGACCACACTAACCATAAGACATCTCATGCAATAAACAACTTAGGATTGTGTCTTAGTCCCCTTAGTTTGTCCTTTTGAAACTTGAGTCATTCTTTCTCATCTCATAAAGAAAAAATAATAAAACACCTAATAAAGGTTGAATGTTCTCGTACGACAGGAGACTTTTCCGTGGGTTACTTATACATATCCTGTCTTGAGGCGAGGTGTAAGGCATCTACCACGATAAACAAGTCTTAGTATGAGAATGTTTCACAAATAACAAACAAAACACTTCTCATAAAAGACAAACAACAAACAATAAGCGTCTTTTCCTGCGGGAATTCTTTTCTCATATCATTCACTCACAATGCGAACTCGCATCGACATGTCTCATTTGCAAGACGGTAAACACACTCGTTCAAGGAGAGCCTGCAACACCTGAGCATAGACATAAGTAGTTCAGCTCTTCAAAAACACAAAGTTCTCATCCTTAGTCAGGCGAACTACGTCGACTCTGATCCTCATCTTCCCGATGAGGTACGTAGGCATAGGGGTAAGGCCCGTTCGAGCATATTCTTTATTTCTCACGCTTTGAAACAGACTAACAAGCGTGGTTCCCGTCGGGTACGACGGACGGTGTACCCGACGGTCTGGGGTGCTAATACCTTCCCAGGTCATAACCGACTCCCGAGCCCAGATATTTGGTTCGCAGGACCTCGTCCTTTCCTTTTCTCTTCAGTTTGTGCAACATTACCTTTCCCATTCATTCGAGATAAAAATGCATGGCTGGCGACTCTACCTTTTCTGCGCCACTTTTGCATTTGTACTAGGATGAAAATCCTGGGAGCGAAACGACACAAAACAAAGAGAAAAGGAAAGAGCAAGGTCTCGAACCCAGAATATCTGGTTTCCCCTTTGAGAGTCAATCCCAGCGCCTATTTGTTTATGTTTCTTTGGGTGTTTATCTGTTTGTGACTGTGTGTTTTAGTCTAGCTTTACTGTTTTCATTTACAGCTTTACTTTATAGCTTTACTTTACAACATTTATTTACCGCTTTCAGTATTTACTTTCCATGCATCATATATACTGGATTGTGCTGGTTTGCATTTTTATGTGGGTGGGAATTAGTGTGAGATAAGCAAAATACTCGGCATGAGTGCACCTAGGACTAGCGTGGTTTCATATTGCTCTCCATGCTATTTCAGTATGATGTTGTGATATGAAACCACACCCATATTGCAACCGTCTTGGAAATATTCTGTATGGGGATTTCCTCCATTTTAGGGTACGACCTCGATAGTTATGTGCATATGGTGACCAATCTTCGAGGACCTTAGTGGCAACACCCCTCTCTAGTGATGACAGTGGCAGACCACATTTGTTGGCGAACCCACTCGCATCCGAGGGTCCACTGGGAACTCGCATAGGATGGCATGATTCTCTCATAGGAATCCAGTTAAAGCAAACTGTTCGTATGACGATAGTATTGTATCCCAATGGCTGAATGTACTATTGTTTCTCGATTAAATGCTTGAAGCTGGGGACTTATGAGGGTGCTTGTTTTTCCCAAACTCAACTCAGACCTCCCTGAGTAGTACATAATGCCTAACTGATTCCATGATTTGGTCATGAGCCATTTCTCGGAGATGGTGAACGTATTATTGCTGCTCATCTTTGAGAGTCCGTGATGTTGACTCGTAGTAGCATACCTGTGAGACGAGGGGATTTTTATACAAGTTTGTAGGAACCTTGACCTTTAACATACCCGCTACGTCAGCGATTCTATGATTTTGTTTTTTTACAGGTTTGCAGGAACCTTGACCTTCAACATACCCGCTACGTCAGCGATCCTATGATTTGGTTTGTTTACAGGTTTTCAGGAACCATGACCTTCAACACCCGCTACGTTAACGATTCTATGATTTGGTTTGTTTATAGGTTTGCAGGAACCTTGACCTTCAACATACCTGTTACGTCCGTGATCCTATGATTTGGTTTGTTTATAGGTTTGCAGGAACTTTGACCTTCAACATACCCACTTCATCAGGGTTGTTCTATTAACTGATCCGATTCTATGTGGTTCTTTGGTTCTCAATTATGGGATTTTATAAAGAGATGATACTACTATTGTGGCTCTTTCCAGACACTTGGCTCGTTGCTCAACACCAACATCAGACCATTAATCACATGACTACTGTAAACATGGCATCATATCATTCCAGAACACATGTTCAGTTATTTCTGATGATCGCATATCTGAATCATGTTGTTGGATTTCTTTTGTATCAAAACTTGAATCAAAATAGATAGATTCCTCGGAAATAACTGAATATGGAATTTGCATACATCCCTGCATTCATTACAAGTGTTCACAGACATATTTTTATCTTGACTTGATTTCTCATCAAAATGGCCAACCAGAATCACAATCTTCAAGCTATAGATTTGGAACAACTCCGGGCGGAGGTAACCAAATGAAGACCCAACTGGGGAAACTCAAGCCAGAGGTGCAAGCATTATTTCAGAATTAGAAACTGCGGAAAGAGGAAATCAACCCTTTGAAAACTCAGATGAGCTTGGTTAAGCAAAATTATTTTCATCCCTAGTGAGGGGAACTACGTCGCTCTGATTCTCCATTAGTGAATGGAGATACGTAGGCAGGAGATCGCATGAGATCTTTACGAGTAACCTTATCTATCAACTTTATTTATCAACCTCTTCCCCCCAGATGTTGTTTGTCAGCATCTAACCTCAGCTTCCCAAGAGAGTCCTAGGGGCAGAGCATATGGGTAATGGCCAGAACAACTTGATAATAAGTTTGATTATGTTCTGATGTCGTACGTGCAATGGGTTTCCTCATTTGCTCAGATTCAGGCTAGTTGAGCTAGTCACATCAGGATCATCTCCGACAAAGCTTCCTTTAGGGTTTTAATGCAGAATTCCAAGTATGACTACCATTCCGGGGCACCTGGCCATATAATTGACGGTTGCAAGTCTTTCAGAGGAAAAGGTAAAGATAAGGTCGCGATTTTGATTAACTCCAAGACTATTGTGTTCACGCCAGGAAAAAGTGGGAATATGGCACCAAAACTGTAATGGAATGAATATCCAGACTGTTGGCTGCTGAAATTATTCAGAAGCAATAAGTCTAGACGGAGTTAGACCTCCTCAATAATGGTAACCACAGGTTAATGCTAGATGTAAGTACCACTCAGGGGCATTTAGGCATACAATTGACAACTGTGATGTGTCCAAGCACAAAATACAAAACTTGATCGACTCAAAGGTCATCATGCTAAAAATTCTGCCCACATAATGAAGTCTCCTCATCAAATTGACATCCCAATTTGCAAGAGCATCTTCAAAAGCAATAAATCCAGACGGAGTCAAGTCTCCTCAACGACAGCCATGTTCAGCTTCTTTACTGCATTTTCATTTGTAGTTTTTGTTGTTTGTTTAAACATTTGTATGCATACATGAAACGTATTTGTTATTGAATGATAACCATAATAAAATGCACATGTTTTTCTTTAAGTAATACATTCGTATTCACTCATGATTTTGTGTATGTGCATTGCAATACCAACAGTTGTGCTTAAACTTTGTGAGGGAGGATGACGAAATGAAAACGCAAAAATCTCTAATTGTGTGCTTTTGAAAAAGACCTTGTTGATGATGTACATGCATTGTTTCAAATCCTAAACATCGGAGATATAATGGAGATAGACCCTCACCAACCCATTTGAGCCTTGAACTTGGAGTTTCTTTTCGCATGGAAAAAACCTTTGCATTTAACTCAGGACAGGGTAGGCGTCAGTTAGTTTGACCGAGCGTTCAAATTTCAAATAGGAGTGGATATCTTAGGATCCATTACCTTTCGTTGTAACCATTCAAGAGGTCCAAAGACCATAAACCACCATGGTTATCCCAATCAAGAAGTCCAAAGACCGGAAACCACAATGGTTATTCCTCATCAACTGAAAAGTGAGACAGTCACGACCCTCACAAAGAAATCAAGACAAACAATGTCACACGATTTGTTCAAAAAGAAAAAGAATGAAAAAAAGAGAAATGAAAAAGCATGCTAAGTCGAAACTTGAAAACAAGCGAATTAAGAAAAAATTAGGGCATCACGCTGAACTTCGCAATCAAAGATTCACAAGAGTCAGTCCAGGCAAAAGTTAGGGATACACAAGATAATGCAAAAGCAAAAGACAAAAAGGATTACACGAGAAAGATCCTTGTACAAGAACAAAGTCGTGTGATACAGACACAAAAGACAAATAGGGGTGACTGACTCCAAACGACAACCTGATTGGTGCTTGAACCGTTAGTGTCATTGGTTCCTCAACATTCAAAAAACCTTTACGAAAGATGAGCACTTGTGCCGAGCTAGATGAACATAGGAATGGAAGACATCACGAAGAGGGGTGGGTACCTATAAAATTTGAGCCTATATCCTTTGTTTCTATAACCGTGAACCAGGCCACGATACAACCCTCAAAAGTTCTAATTGATACAGGGTTATTTCGAGAGCATACTACCACGAGACCATGTTCCTGACTCCTATTAGTTGTGCTAAAAGATCTGTGTTGGTGTTGCATATGTGTACTTTCTTTTATCAAAAATCAACGTCTTATTTTAACCAGTGATTCGCTCACAAAGGTTTGCGATATCTTTTTCAGTAAAACTTCAAGATTAACATGTGTGTTGCATTAGAATTTTCATTCTCAGAATAAACATTTTATGTTTGCATACATTTGTTTGACATCATAAGAAGTTCACATATGGAAACTAAGTCCAGAAGCTTAATCTTGCGAAAGTTGAGAAGTCTGAAACTTCCGAAGGACGATCATATCGAGGTGCAACATTCAAGAAAACTCCATTGTGTAGGGACTTTCCCAAACAGTCGTGGTAAGAGCCAACTAATATGGGGAAATTACGTCGAACAATCTCTCCAAAGTTCATCCAAACTGGGGAAATCACTTCGAGATCAAATCTCTCAAAGAGCCATTAGTCTGAGGCATTCATTTAAATTTAAGCCAATATGGGGCAATTATGTCGAGCCATCTCTTTAAGGTGCAGCCAGCCTGAGGCAGTTACGTCGAGTAATCTGTCCAAAGTTCAGCCAAGTTGGGGCAATCACTTCGAGAGTCAAATCTCTCCAAGAGCATTTAGTCTGGGTATTCACTCAAAGATAATTTAATCAGGGGCAATTACTCAAAGGCTCGTACTGGGGCAGGCCACCCCAAGGGCACTAGAAGTTACTCTCCCCCGAATACAATCAATCAGAAGCACCTACCCAAGGTTCAAAATACTAGAGCACAATATCTCACAGTGATATGAGGTTTTTCATGAATACTCATGAGACAATTTATTTCATATACCATGCAGTCTGGGGCAGTTATTTCGAGATCCGACGAATCTCTCCAAGAGTTTGAAGACACTGAGGAATCTCGGATGTCAGGTTTTCTGTAAAATCCTCTTGAGACAATTTCTTTTGATAGATCCTAGTATGAGGCGAGTTGAAAATTGCAAAGAAACATTGTTCACTCATGATTAGTTGGCAATCTATCAACCTAGAGGCTAGAAGCAAAGCCATTGTCAGCACAATACTTCAAGAGTTGTTTCATCAGCAGGCTTCATTGATCAGAATTCCTTAGCAAGTCTCATTAGACAATCCTTTCTCCAGTAGAGCAACAAAGGGAATGATACTTCTTGAGCAGAAGGGTATCATCATCTCTCCTCCCCAATAGGGGACACTTTATATTCGCTCATCCCCAGCATAAGACACTTCACATCCTTCATCCCCAGCATGAGACGCTTCATATCCTTTATCCCTAGGGGCAACTTAAACTCTTATCTTCAGCAGGAAGCTTTATCATTGACATCCTCCATCATCCCCAGTAGAGTTGAAAGTTGAAATCTTCCCCAGCAAGGCAACAAAAGGTTAGTGTCCTCCCCAAGCAGAGAGTTTTCCTTTAACGAAGAAGTATCCACCACTAGAGTCTTATTATCCCCAAAAATACATGGAGGTATCTCCTCCCGCAACAGAGGTGAAGATATGGAAGAACCTGAGGGTTTTCTTTCTCGCACAACATTGTTCGTAGTTTTCCCCAGTGAAGTTGTCAACCAAAGTCCAATCCTCATTGGCATATCTCCCCAAGAAGAAGATTGTGTGTCTGAGGGATTCCCCAATATATTTCTTCCTCAACAGAATATCAACACATCTGTTTCCCCGACCGAGTCAAAAGGATATCACTTCCCCAACAGAGTTTTACGGGTAGCGTACCTCCCCAATTAATTTCATTCCCAGCAGGATCAGCGTTCTTCAATTTCTCCAAGTCCAATTTATTTTGGGCAATGGTGGCAGCCCAGAGTCAATATCATTAACATTATCCCCTACAGAGTTGCTCTTCCCCACAGGGATTCATTAAAACAATTCAGTGATTATTTCTCAGTGAAGTCGCCAGGGATACCTATTATCTCCTCATCGGGAGATCCTTTTTCATTTGCATTTGCATTTAGTAATCATCATTACATTTTCATCCTAAAAAAAGTTTAGCATTTCCATCTTTATGGAGCATTACGTCATGGAAAAATTCAAACATATACATACAAGCGTAAACCAATTTTGGTACTCAGCACAAAAGCCCGAAACGTTACATCTCCAATCAGACTGAAGTATTCCTCACAGAATGCCAAGTTCATTTCCCAGTGTGGTCATTTCTACCTAGTCTTGTTTGTTATCCCCAGTTGAGTCTTGTTTCAGTACAATAGTCTCATTTTTTCCGCGTCTCCGTTTAAGTACAACAGTCGGGTCTTGGGCTCTCGTTTAACTACAACTATCCCGTTCCTTTCGATTCTCCATTTAAGTACAATGGTCTCATCTTTGAGTCTCGTTTAAGTACAACGGTCTCATTTTTTCACGTCTCGGTTTAAGTACAACGGTCACGTCTCGGGCTCTCGTTTAAGTACAACGATCTCATTTGGTGATGCTATATACTTGAAGGGTATGCTGAATGAAAACATTATAAAGGAATACAAAATAATTTGGTGATGCTAAAACTACTGAAGAGAATTTTGAAACTGAATACTTTGATTAATTTAATTTGGTTTCTTACAACTGATTTTGGAAATCTAATACCTTCTCCCACACTATCTCAGACATTGCCCTCAATGTTGTGAGATATAGGTACACTTCTAAAAATTACAAAGGAAATATAACAAAACTAAAAACTAATAAAACCAATAACTAAAAAGAGACTACTCATGCGGTGGTGGTCTTTGGCCTCTGCCTCTGGCTCTGCCTCTCATGGCTCTCTGTCCATAGATTTCCATATAATCCGATATACCTTCTTCGTGGATGTACTCATGCAGTGCCTGAACACGACTTGTCAGGCCTCCCAAAGCCTCGGTGTTGGCACCTATCAGCCTTCTGTGCTCTATCTGTGTCAACTTCATCCTCGTCATCCTTTATGATAAGTCTTCATATTGCTTTTGTTGCACCTCCTGCTTTTGGATTATGGCCTCCATAATGTCATCCATAGACGCGGGTTGTTAATTTCTTGTCCGGCGCCACGTGGATGTTCTAGTGCTTGCAAACTTGGCGGCTCTCTGTTGTGCCCTCTTCTTATCATCCAAAACCTTCTGGACTTCATCTTTTCCGACGCCTTGTTGAGCTTCCTGAGCAGCTGCACCTGGTGAAGGATCTTGGAGGTCGAAGTTCCAGTTGGTCCGAACTCTTACATATGTCCTGGTGCGACAATGCAGGATGATAATTCTGATAATCTTCCCATTCACGACCAGGTTGTGCCTGCCATCTTTCCTTTCCTTGATTAGGTGACTTGATTTAAAGAACTCCAGGTCAAGGAATATGGAGGGTTCTCCATGCAGTTATGTCTCTCCCCCGAAAATACACCAGGGTCCCAGGATACAGACGCGAACGGTCGGTGAAAAGAGAGAGTGAAGATGAATTGAATAGAGTCGCCAGCTAGGCATTTTTATCCCGAAGGAAAGGTAATGCTGCATAAACCTGGAAAGAGATGGATAAGACGGTTGCGAACCAGAGAAACTGAGAAAGGGGGTTGGTTACAACCTGGGAAGGTATTGGCACCCAGATTGTCCGTCGTACTCGACGGGATCCACGCTTACAAGATTGTGTTTAAAGGGGTAGTGTATGTGCTATCTGTGTGCAAAAGCTAGGAATTATTGTACAGGTTTCAGTGCAAAAAGGTGAATTGCTCAAGAACTGAGGCTTTTAAGGAAGAATGCTGAAAGAGGGGGATGACAAAAAGACTTTTGTTAGATAACTGTTAAGTTATGCCTACGTATCCTCTCATGCAATGAGGAAGTCAGAACATCGTAGTTCTACTCAAAGAGACTGAAAATAAATTGACTGTGAACTGCTTACTTGTCTATGCTCAAGTGTATGACTCGTCTGGCTCGAGTGCTAAATGTCTTGCATTAGACGGAAGAAGCAAGTTCTCGTTTGTGAATGAGTATGATGAGAAAAGAATCCCGAAGGAGACGATAATTGTTTGTTTTTGTGTCTTCAGTCTTGTTATTGTTTTTGGTGCTTTGCATAAGTTAATGAGCTTAAGCCTAAATCAAGGGCTTGTAAACTCATTATATCCTCCCTGATTAGGGATAATGAGCTTACTTAAGTATGAGATAAGCATCTCAACTTAATTACCATGATGATGTAGGATTAAGATCATTAACCTACTTGTGATTAATTAGATGTTTTTGGGTTTTTGTTTAGTGTTAAGTAATGCGTTTAATCTCTAATCACAGATTATTGAACTCATTACAACATCCTAATAGAAGGATAATAGATGAGAACACTTAAGCTGAGGAAGATACCTCAACTTAATCCATGGTTAGGGACTAAATTCATTATATAACAAGCCTTTATTAAATGGATTTTAATTAAAGGGATGAGATTAAGAAATGAATTTTAAGATTTGTAAGACAACTTGAGGGGGACTTGTCCATTAAACACTAGGGTTAGTCCCTCTTAAGCATAATGAAGAGATAGAACCCTAATGTAAGGCCCAAGTTACAAGATAAAGTCTTAGTGATTATTAATGTGTTTTGATTAAGAGGCTTTGAAATTCTGTAATGAGATGTCCTAAGAGATGTTCCAACACTTAATAGGACATTTGACAAATTTAACCAAAACTTAGACAGCAAGAAAAGTAAACAACACAGAAGTTTGTTAACCCAGTTCAGTGTATAACCACACCTACATCTGGAGGCTACCAAGCCAGGAGGAAATCCACTATTAGTAATATTAATTCTAGACTTAAACCACCCTGTTTAATCTATCACTTAATACTTACCCAATGCAATTTCTACCTAAGACTCACTTAGATAAGAGTACCCTACTCACTCCCCCTCAATCACCCAGTGATCAAGTTTACAAGTTTACAAAAATTGAAGACATCCTTCAAACAATACAGCTTGATCTTACTTCACAGTTTCAATCAAGTCACAAATGCACTTTTGCTTAAAAGCTCATAAAGTGGTACAATTAAAAACAACCTGCTATTTAACACACTAGACACCTTATTTGATCTTCTTAAATTCGTACTGAGTTCTATGAGTTTCTGTTGTTTAAATAGGTATCTGAATTTTGGGCTTTCTGTAGAATGATCCAGCCCTAATGTGCAGCAACGGTCAGCTTGAATATAGGGTTTGTTACCTCCTATATTCTAGGTGCATTAGGTCTTCTGTTTTAATCTGAAACTTCAATTTAAAACTCCCTACAGATGCGCCTTGTTCTGTTATTATCCATCATTAATTAATTCCATATAATTCTCCTTAAATATCTCTGATCTGTTACTCAATAATTAATTCTGGTAGCAGGTCTGAGATGTCTCAACATCTGTTGGGACATCCTGACAAAACTGAACTTAGTCATTTACACAATGTCCCAACATCTGATTAGACATCCTGAAATAAGTTCACATACTCTGTTTGCTAATGTCCCAACATCTGATAGGACATCCTGAACTGAATCTAACATTTCTTGTTTGGTCAAAAATTCTGCCAATTCTTAAACATCTACAAACTCCCCCTTTGGCTAATTTTTGGCTAACATCTTTTCTGGTTTTCAGAGTGCAGCAGAAGTTTTTTTTATAGCATTACTTTTCTGTTGATTCTTATTTGAGATTACTCCCCCTCAAACATATATGAGTCCAGTCTTGTTTCAACAGAAATATTCATTAAATCACACTGATTCAGTTCAGACAGAAACACACAAATTTCATTCAAAATAAACAGCAGTACAAATTTGTTGTTGTTCTCCCCCTTGGTAGTCACAAAATTAGGGGCCAAAGACACTATTTCAGAAATACATTGCTGTTATTACATTTTCCTCACTTACACTGATCACTCAGATTCATCACTCTCAGTTGCTTCCTCCACTTCAGTGTCTTCATCTTCACCAGCTTCACTGTCTTCATCAGATGCAACATTCTGATCTTCTTCACTTTCCAATCTTTTAATTATTTCTTCAAGCTTCTGCTTTCTAGATTCAAGCTCTTTGCAGGTGCTTTTGAGTTCAGCAATTAAGGCCTTCTTGGAGATTGGATTCTTAACAGTTGAGGTACCAGCAGATGTCCCAGCAGGAGCTTCAACATCTGCAGCATGGTGACTGAGAAATAATTTATAGTGAAAAGCCAGAGGGCTCTCTCTCTTGCAGACAATGTCCTTCTCAGTTAAAATCCCAGGATATTGATTAAGCACAATACCACACAACAATGATGGAAATGCTATTGGAAGCTTTGTGGCAGAGGAGCTGGCATGCTTCATGGTTTGATCAAAGATAAAAGCTCCATAGTCCATCTTGGTCTGAGTCCCCACAGCATAAATGAATCTGGCCAGACCAGTGGAAATTGATGAAGTGTGGTTGGTGGGCACCCAGTTAGCTGTTCCAATTCTGTTCAGCATGGCATACTTTCTGGTAAGCATGCTTACAGATAGCTTTCCCTTCACAGGCCATGCCTTGACCTGGTCAGCAGTTATCACCTTACAGACTTGATTATCTGTCTTGCCTAGCTCATTTGGTCCATCTGTTTCCCTTCCTAGATACTGATTTATGATTTGGGAAGAAAACTCCACACATCTACCTCTAACATAAACTTTTCTAAACTCAGAGGACTTACCATTTGAGCAATCCTCCTGAAGATTCACAATGAACTCTTTGACAAGAAGTTCATAGCAGGGAGAGAGGTCTGAGACTGTTCTGAATAGTCCTGCAGCAGAAATGAGATCAATCAGTTCTGTGCACTCAAGTGCATTGCTGCTCAGTTCTCTTTCCAGGGCAACCCTCCTTTGGTACACATACTTCCACCTGTTCACACTAGATACATGGTGGAATGATATATTGTCCAAGGGAGCTTCTGGTACAGCAGATGAAGCTCTGGATGTTGCTGGTCTCTTCTTGGGAGGAGATGTTGGGACATCTGATTCAACATCTGAATCTGATGGTGTGACAGCCTTCCTTTTCTGAGTTTGAACTTTACTCCATTGTTTTGATGGCCCAAAAGAGGCTTTTGCTTTCCCTTTCTTTGGAGAGGCTTTCTTCTTTTCAGGAATTTCTGCTTCAGCTTGCATCTTACCCTTCCTGGACCTGAGTCTTTTGGCTATGCTGGGTTTGACAGATGCTATGATTTCTGCATCAGAGTCCTGCTCCAGGTTGATCACTGGAGGAGATTGAGCAGTCTCTTCTTCAGCTTGTTGATCAGCAGGGATTAGATCTTCATCTGAGACTTTGGTCTGATCCTCAAAGACTTTGTCATCATCTTCATTTAAGGCCTTATTCTGATCCTCAGAGTTTTCTTTATCACTTTCACTTGAGGCCTTTTCTTGGTCCTCAGTTTGTTCATCATCAGATGAACTTTCTTTATCATCTGCAGATGTTCCAACATTTATTGGGACATCTTGTTCTGCAGGAGTGACTTCTGCAGTTTGAGATGGTTCTTCTTGGGGTGCAGGCATGGTTTGCAATGGAACAGAGATCCCACTCACCTTTCTTTGTTCAAACAGAATTTTGGTGACAATCTCCTTGATTGAATCATCCACATAGTTTGAAGATTTTGGTGGCATGTTAGCAGGAGAAGGAATGCCTCCTTTGGCTTTGCTACAAACTTGATCTTTAGCTCTCTTTGGTGTTCTTTCCTTTTTAGAGTGAGAAGCGCTTCCCCTGAGCTCGTCCAGTGGTGTTGATTTCATTGGTACCACAGAAATTGGAGTGGCATGAACCACGTCTTCCTGGTTGAGAACTTCTTCAGATGATTTAGGGTTTTGAGACATTGTTGAAGAAGATGAATGTGCAGCTTTAGGGTTTATAATTTCTGAAGAATTGCTAGTTAATGTGATTCGCTTGTAAAGGTGTGATGAGACTCTTGATAGCTGATTATAAGGAGTTACTAAAAATGTAGCCGTTACAGTCCAAATGATTAGGATTGGAATTCCCAAAGATCTTGACCAAGCTAGCTTTGCCATCTGGGACTTATGCCATGCAATGTCATATGACATGTTGGCACATCTCATTAATTGCTAGATATCACATAAGCAGATTCCAAGTTTGCCCCTTAAGTTCTCAAATTGTGTAGCATCCAATGCCTTGTTAAAGATATCAGCTAACTGCAGATCTGTAGCTACATGTTCCAATGAAACCATCTTTTCTTCTCTGATGAAATGATGTCTGATATCAATATGCTTTGTCCTGCTATGTTGGATAGGATTCTTAGATATGTTGATTGCACTTAAGTTGTCACAGTACAATGTTATGACATCCTGTGGGACATTGTACTCAGTGAGCATTTGCTTCATCCAAACCAACTGAGAACAACTGCTACCTGCTGCTATGTACTCAGCTTCAGCTGTAGATAAGGATACACAATTCTGTTTCTTTCTGAACCAAGAAATCAGATTGTTTCCAAGGAAGAAGCATCCTCCTGAAGTGCTTTTTCTGTCATCAGCACTTCCATTAACATATTTAAGGATTCTCTTGACTTGATTGAGATGACTGACTTTTGGATCAGCTTGATATCTTGCACAAACCCCTACTGCAAATGCAATGTCTGGTCTGCTAGCAGTCAAGTATAACAAGCTTCCAATCATGCTTCTATATAAACTTTGATCTACATTCTCACCCTTTTCATCTTTAGACATCTTTAAATGTGTGGGAGTAGGAGTTCTTTTATGAGAAGCATTTTCCATTCCAAATTTCTTCACTAAGTTTTTGGAGTACTTACTTTGGGAAATAAACATTGAGTCTTCCATTTGCTTTACTTGCAGACCAAGAAAGTAGGTTAATTCACCTACTAGACTCATTTCAAACTCAGATTCCATATGCTTAACAAAATGTTTGACCATCTTATCAGACATCCCACCAAACACAATGTCATATATTTTAGCAATTCTGACATTTCCTTTTTCATCTTTGACAAATAGGGTTTTATCAATCCCACCTTTTATGTATCCTTGATTGATAAGAAATGTGGTCAGTCTTTCATACCATGCCCTTGGAGCTTGCTTCAGATCATAAAGAGCTTTCTTTAATTTGTATACATGATTTGGACAGCTTGGATCAACACATCCTTTAGACTGTTCTACATATACTTCTTCATTAAGATAATCATTAAGAAAGACACTTTTCACATCCATTTGAAATAGCTTGAACTTTAAGATACAATCCATTCCCAACAGTAGTCTTATTGATTCAAGCCTTGCTACTGGTGCACAGGTTTCATCAAAGTCTACCCCTTCAGTTTGAGTGTATCCTTGAGCCACAAGTCTAGCTTTGTTCTTTGTAACAATCCCTTGTACATTTGACTTGTTCTTATACTCCCACTTTGTACTAATCACATTTATGTCATTAGGTCTAGGAACAAGGTTCCACACTTCATTCCTTATGAATTGACTCAATTCCTATTGCATAGCACAAATCCAGTATTCATCAGTGAGAGCTTCCCTGATGTTTTTAGGTTCTATTTTGGAAACAAAACAAGAACTTGACATCACATCTCTATATCTAGTGCTCACACCTCTGTTGAGATCACCAATTATTAAATCTTTGGGATGATCCTTCTGTATTCTGATGGAGGGAGGTTTACTGGATTCTTCTTTCCTTGTATCAGATTGAGTGCAGTTATACTGATCATTTTCTTCAGCTTCAGTCTTGATATCAACAGATGTTCCAACATCCTCTGGGACATCTAGCTTTTGGTGCCATAGTTTTCCTTCTTCTTCTTTAGCTAGAGAACAGATTGAAGTGGAGCTAAAGTCTAATGGTTCCCACATGTAGCAGTTGTCTTTAGACCTTGCTCCTTTCATGACAACTTCTTGCTCTTTGTTAGTCACTATGCATTCAGTTTTTGTAAAGTTTACACTGTACCCTTGATCACATAGTTGACTTATACTGATCAGGTTAGCAGTTAAACTTTTAACTAGCAATACATCATCTAGTCTTGGAACATCTTTACAGTCTAAGGATCCAACTCCTTTGATTTCTCCTTTAGCTCCATCTCCAAAAGTTACATACCTGGATGAATGTGATTTTAAGTTCACTAGAAGGTTCTTCAATCCAGTCATGTGCCTTGAACATCCACTGTCAAAGTACCAGTATTCTTTAGCTGATACTCTTAGTGATGTATGTGCTATATATGCAGTACTTTTCTTTGACCAGATGAGTTGAGATTTCTTATGATTCACCTGCCCTGTGTGTTGATCAGCTGATTTCCAAGCTTGATTGTTGATCTTGGACTTGGGTATGTGGCTTTGATCAGTCTGAGTGCTAGCTTTTGGTCTCCATTCCTTCTTGATGACCTCTGTCTTTTGCTTAGGAGATTGCTGATTTCTTTGATGTTTTTGCAGCACTTTCTTGGTACCTTCTGCTTTCTGCTTCGAGTGTTGCTGATACATCTGATTTGGGTATCCATGTAGCTTATAACAGTGAGATTTGATATGCCCAAATCTTCCACAGTGATGGCATCTCCATCTTTGATACTTCTTCTTCATTTTGTTCTTTCCAGAATGTTGAGACATCTGTTGGAACATTATGTTTGTCTTTGTGTTCTGATGTTGAAGCTTCTGTTGAGACATCTTGTTTGACTGTCTAATTTTTGAAGTAGCTTTGCTAGAGCTGGCTTCATCTTTGTTATATCCCAGTCCACTTTTGTCCCCTGTATGTTTATTGTTGCAGAGAATAGCATCCAGTGTATTTGAGCTGCTGTTCATCATTCTAACAGATTTGGACATATGTTCCAGCTTAGAATTGAGAAGAGTTACTTCACTTTTCAAGTTCTCAATGATTACTTGATCACTTGCTTTTTCCTCTTCTAGTACTTCATTCTGCTTCTTTAGATTTATGACCTCACTGCATATTTCAGTACTTTTCTTGTACAGGTCCTTGAAAGCATGCTCAAGATCTGCATAAGTAAGCTCTTCACAGCTGGAATCACTATCATATTCACACAGTCCAGCTAAAGCAGTAATGTGCTTAGCTGATTCTTCTTCTGAATCTCCTGAGTCTTCATCAGACCAGGTCACAGAGAGTCCTTTCTTTTGCCTCTTTAAGTAGGTAGGACATTCAAACTTGATATGTCCATATCCTTCACATTCATGGCATTTGACTCCTTTATCCTGACTGGCCTTTTCAGCATACTTTAATCTTTTGTTAGCATCATAAGGTCTTCTGTTCTCAGAGTTTGTGTTTCTTCCACTAGGTTTGGATTTGCCTTCCATTCCTCTGAGAATCTGTTTGAACTGTCTTCCAAGCAAGGCAAGGTTTTCTGATAAGCTTTTATCATTTGCTGATTCATCAACCTCTTCTTCATCTGTATTTGACACTAAGGCTATGCTTTTGTTCTTTTTAGCATTTGTGTCATTCATTCCCATCTCAAAAGTTTGAAGGGAACCAATGAGTTCTTCAACTTTCATGGAGCATATGTCTTGAGCTTCTTCTATTGCAGTGACTTTCATGTCAAATCTTTTTGGCAAAGATCTGAGAATCTTTCTTACCATCTTTTCATCAGTCATCTTTTCTCCCAAAGCTCCAGAGGTATTGGCTATATCCAAGATGTTCATGTAGAACTCATGAATTGATTCATCTTCCTTCATTCTCAAGTTTTCAAACTTGGTGATGAGAAGTTGAAGTCTTGACATTTTTACTTTTGATGTTCCTTCATGAGTTGTATTGAGAGTGTCCCAAACATCTTTGGCCAGCTCACAATGATGCACAAGTCTGAAAATATTCCTATCAATGCCATTGAATAAAGCATTTAAGGCTTTTGAATTGCCTAGTTCTGAATCTTCTTCCTCTTTACTCCATTCTTCTTCAGGTTTCAGAACTTTTGATCCATCTTTGGTGTCTTGGACAGGATGTTTCCATCCAACATTTACTGCTCTCCATGCCCTGTTGTCAAGTGATTTTAAGAATGCAATCATTCTTGGCTTCCAGTAGTCATAATTAGATCCATCCAGTATAGGTGGTCTATTTACTGACCCTATATCTCTGTCCATGTTACAGAATTTGTTTTCCCTAGATCTCACCCAGTATAAACAGGCAGGGTGCCTGCTCTGATGCCAATTGAAATTCTGTAATGAGATGTCCTAAGAGATGTTCCAACACTTAATAGGACATTTGACAAATTTAACCAAAACTTAGACAGCAAGAAAAGTAAACAACACAGAAGTTTGTTAACCCAGTTCAGTGTATAACCACACCTACATCTGGAGGCTACCAAGCCAGGAGGAAATCCACTATTAGTAATATTAATTCTAGACTTAAACCACCCTGTTTAATCTATCACTTAATACTTACCCAATGCAATTTCTACCTAAGACTCACTTAGATAAGAGTACCCTACTCACTCCCCCTCAATCACCCAGTGATCAAGTTTACAAGTTTACAAAAATTGAAGACATCCTTCAAACAATACAGCTTGATCTTACTTCACAGTTTCAATCAAGTCACAAATGCACTTTTGCTTAAAAGCTCATAAAGTGGTACAATTAAAAACAACCTGCTATTTAACACACTAGACACCTTATTTGATCTTCTTAAATTCGTACTCAGTTCTATGAGTTTCTGTTGTTTAAATAGGTATCTGAATTTTGGGCTTTCTGTAGAATGATCCAGCCCTAATGTGCAGCAACTGTCAGCTTGAATATAGGGTTTGTTACCTCCTATATTCTAGGTGCATTAGGTCTTCTGTTTTAATCTGAAACTTCAATTTAAAACTCCCTACAGATGCGCCTTGTTCTGTTATTATCCATCATTAATTAATTCCAGATAATTCTCCTTAAATATCTCTGATCTGTTACTCAATAATTAATTCTGGTAGCAGGTCTGAGATGTCTCAACATCTGTTGGGACATCCTGACAAAACTGAACTTAGTCATTTACACAATGTCCCAACATCTGATGAGACATCCTGAAATAAGTTCACATACTCTGTTTGCTAATGTCCCAACATCTGATAGGACATCCTGAACTGAATCTAACATTTCTTGTTTGGTCAAAAATTCTGCCAATTCTTAAACATCTACAGGCTTAAACAAATTAAAGGTTTAACACTTAGGATTAAAGTTATACACTCCATCCTAAGAGAAGGATGCAGGCATAACCCTAATTCCAAAGTCCTAAAACTTTAAGAGTTTAGTATCTGATTATTGAGATGAGAAGAGAGACTCAAGGAGACTCAAAGGTAAAAGACTAAGGGGGACTATACACAACCCTAAGAGTTATCGTTCTTGGGTATCCTATGGTTTGTTAGGCTTAGGAGAAAATATCTTCAAGGCCACCAATGGAAGAAGCAGATGAAAAGAGAAGGAAGAAGAAGAACAAATTACTTACTTCCTGAAGAAGATAAGTAACTTGAAAGAAAGAAAGAAGGATGGAACATAAGTGAATTAGATTCACTTAAAAGGCATGTAAGAATGCATATGAATGAGATAAGAAGATGTGGGAAGTGAAGGCAAATCCACTTCCCAAATAACTTACCAAAGGTACCTGAAATGTTAGTATGAATGCATAAAATGTAAAGTAAAAGGAAATGTAGTGAAATGAGATGTGAAGACCAAAGTCAGAAGTGATTATGCAATGCAAATGACATATGAGATGATGAAATGTCATATAATGTGCATATGAATGTTCATACAAAGATGATATGTCATGAAAGCATGTTTAGAAGTATGAAAACCCATGGATGTTTATGAAATGTAATGAATGCAAGACATGGAAAATGAATGAAGAAATGATAAAGAAATGTTCAAGCATGTCTTAAGATGTCTAAGATGTCATATGAATGCTTGAAATGTCATGGTAAGTTAACATGATGATGATATGCAAAGATGAATGCAAATGAACATGAGAAATTAGGGTTTTATGAATGTATGAGATGTAAATGACCAAAACAGAAGCAATCAACATGATAAAAAATTGAAATCATGCTCAATCAAACCCTAAACCCATATAAGATCACACCCCAAAGGAGAAGGTCATAAGCTACTCCTATTGAAAGTTATGATTTTTCTAAGTTTGCTAGGGTTTTTTGGTGATTCTTAAGGGAAATGCAAATCAAATTGAAAATGCAATATAAATTCATGAGAAAAATAACCTAGAAACTGCATGCAACATGTGAAACAATGCAAAAAGAATCAAGTTCAAACACTCTTCATGGTTAGGCAAAAATGAATTTTTCAAATTAGGGTTAGAAAATGTGATTTTAAAGAACCCTAATTCAAAGAAAATTGTGAAATTATGATCAAACCAAAAAAGAAATTTGTATTAAGAGTTTGAAAATGTTTCTAAATGTATTGGAATGGTTCATGATTTTTTTGGTGATTTGTAGAAACCTAAATGTATTTTTAATTAATTAAAATCCATTAACTAATTAAAAATAACATTTAAGAACCCATGCGCGAAAATCAAATCCTACGGCCCACATTTAAACTAATCCCTAAGCACTTTCAGGTGACCGGAGCTTTCTCTGGTCATCTTCTCCGACAGCCCACTCAACCTAACTTCTTCCCTAGGCTAAATCAAACCCTATAAAGCTCCAGAAATGATCCTCTAACATCCCTAAGCATGAATCCAACATCAAATAACATTTATCACTCAAGAACATCATGATTCGAAGCAAAAGGGAAAAACGCATACAACTTTCAGAAGCTTAATACATGCTTGATTCTTAACCATTTTCAAAAGTAAACATATCAGGATGATCAGTGCATCATGTAGAAGCATTTAAGAACTTAAAATAAGAGTTCTGGAAAAATTGTTCTTCATGGTTACCTGAGATGAAGCTTTCTCAATCTAGGCTTTTGGACCTATTTCTTTGTTCAAACCAACCCCAATGAGCTCCCTGATGATGTTGCAATGCTTGGAACAAGTTTGTATGGCTTGGTTTATGATTTTTAGTTTTGAGAGGTGAGAAATAGTGTTTTTGATTCAGAGACTTTTAGGTCATTGTGAGGGTTGCTTTGTGATCCTGAAGGTGTGTATGATTGAATGATGCAAAGAGTTTTGATGTTTGTGGTTTATGTTGAGAGAATCGAAGAGATGAAGGTTTTGGTGGATTTTGTGCAATCTGACTTGTGTTGTGTTTCAGGCTCCAAGAAGATATGAAATGAGGTCCATGAGGCATGTATGTGATGTCTTGATTGGTCAGAACAGTTATTGTGGCTCAGCTTGATTGGTATGGGAGGTTTTACAAAAAAGTCAAATTTGTGTACTTGGAGGTATGGGCCATGGTAGATCTGGCTTTTTGGGGTGTCTGGCCTCAACAAGATTCATGGAGAGCCATAGAATCAAAGTTAAGCAACTGGCACAAGTGGATGAAGACTTTCCAAGCATTTTGCAACTTTTCCCTCTTTGAAAATTTCATGAAAATGTCTTGTGGAAAATTGCAATCCAAGGCACAATTTTGGTTCAAATGCATTGCACTATGTTTGTATGATGTTTAGCAAACAATTAGAGGTCCTGAAATGGCTTGGAACTTAAATTTGCAAAAAATCCTCTTTGGCATGAACTTGAAAATTATAGGATTTTTGCCAACTTTGAAAGGCCATATAATGAGTTCTAGGATGAATCAAGACATGTTCTAGTACTTTTTGAAAAGTGAAAGACCTAATATACAACTTTCATGCCCAAATTTTTTTCATTTGAAGCATTTTTGGTCATGAAAGAGGAGGTTGAAAATATTTCCCAAAGTGGAAAGTTTCCATTACAAGTCATTTCCAAAAATGGCAAGTTTGCATTTGGCTCAAAATTATTCAACTTTGTGAACTTCCAAACACTTCTAAGATCAAATAAAGGTCATAAATACTCAAAATGATGATGATGACCCTTTGGTTCCATTGTTGGGGGCCTTAGATGCCCTGATTTTGTCTTTATTTACTCAAGAAGTTACCCAATGATCAGATGACTTCCACAATGGATTTCTTCATCAAACTTGGTACACATGATCCTTATAACATATTAAGAACATTAGAAACAAGAATTACCAACAAAATTGGAGTTAAGGCCTCTGAAATCAAAACCTAATTTTAGTCATCTGTGTAGGAAAACCCTAGCATAACTTTCATGCCTTTGCCATTCTCTATGATCTCTTGACTTTTATGAACTTTGGGGAGCATATTATTATCATAGAACATACATGGACCTCTTGGAAAGATTCAAGACCATTGGGATGGCTCAGATTGATTCTTGGATTTCTCAGATCACAAACCCTAGATGCAGTGAAACAAATATGCAATATGAGATGGTATGCTTACTAAAACAAAAATGAAAGATCACAAGACATGATGTGAGAAAAAGTGAGGGAAAATTTGGGGTGTTTACAGCTGCCCTTATTCAAGCATGAATTAGCTGTGCAGGATGTAAGCGCCTGGCTTAACAGACAAACAAGATAACTTGTGGTTGAATACCAAAGACAGTCCGAAATTTGCACTCGCTGGGGATAAGAAGAAAAGGGATATAAATTGTAAAAGGTAGTATAGTATGATTATCAAATGAAAGCGATGAAGGACGACCATCGAGCTGAGGACGACTGCTGGGGGTAAAGTCGGTAAGCAAAGCAATGACGAGGACGGTCGACAAGCCGGGGAAATCAAGAAACTGCGACGGGGATGGCCATCGGGTAATAAAATAAAAATCTCTAGGGATTAAAGAAGATCAATGATGGGGACGGCCATCAGGCTTAGAAAGTAAAGTAAACAACGATGGGGACGACCATCGGGCTAAAAATGAAATAATGAGGAGGGACTGTCATCAAAGGTGAAGGAAAAGGGACCACGACGGGGACGACCATCGGGTTAAAGAATAAATGAAATATTTGATGAGGGACGGTCATCATAGGTGAAGGACGATCACCTAGCAAGGGACAACTGCTCTTTATCGCGACATAGGACGAATGTCGGATAGAAATGGTCAATGATGGGGACGACCATCGGATAAACATGATGAAGGACGACCATCAAGAGATGAAGGACGATCAGCTAGCAGGGTATGGCTGCTCTCGGGGATTATCATGACATAGGACGAATGCCGGATAAGATAGATCAACGATGGGGACGACCATCAGATAAATGATGAGGGATGGTCATTAAAAGGTGAAGGACGATCACCTAGTAGGGGACGAATGCTAAAAATATCACGATATAGGACGAATGCCAGATAGAAGATTCCAACAATGGAGATTCCCCTGGGGAAAAGGTTGAGGGACGATCACCTGGTAGGGGATGGCTACCGAAAATACCACGACATAGGACGGATGTCGGATAAAAGAAAAGTTGTTTTGTTGGTGACTTACTTGGGGAATGGTAAACACGGACGAGTGCTTACGCCTTCAACAATTAAAGATATAGGTGTTTGACGGTGTGTATGGATTAAAGATGCGGACGAGCATCCTTAGGACCATGATACAGACGAGTATCAATAGAAACAAATGCTGACGCATGTTTAAAGATGATGATACGGACGAGTATCAATCGGTTAAGCAAGGAACACAAACGAGTATTGACCTACTGGGGAGGTGATATATACAAGATACAGACGAGTATCAATGATTTCTGTACAAGTATGACCTGCTAATGAAGTATGTGTAAGACACAGACCAATGTCGAAAGGTTGGGAAAGGGACACAGACGAGTGTTTGACTTGCTGAAGTATGACACGGACGAGTGTCAAAAGAAATATGTACAAGTTATGAGCAAATATCTGTTTTTGAGAGTGAAAAAAGGTATTCTGGCGACCTGTGGGGAAATAAGATGACCCAGACAAGTGTCGAAAAGAGCATGTTATGAACAAGTATTTGTGTCCGAGAGTGCAAAAGGGATGTTTTGGCTTTTATCTGTAGGGGATATGAGTTTTGTATATTATTGACTCGAACCTGGCTTATGATCATGCAAATGTTTGATTTTTTCCGCAATGCTCCGTATTAGACGGAATGCTACGCTTATTTTGGTGAATATGATGCGAATGCTATGATTATACAAGTGAGAGAACTGATCTGAGACTCGTATCCGACAGGGATAAAGATCTCTGGCTGATCTTCCTAGAGGGATAACCCGGCTGGGGGAAGAGATCATTGATAGATCTGTCCAGAGGGAAAACTCTTAATGGGGATGAGGAAGTTTTGGCAACTCCACTGGGGACGTGTTTCAGTATTTCTCTTCTGGGGAGGCAATCCTATGGGGAATCAATTCCACCAAATCTGCTGAGGATGAGAGAAATCTGGTATCTCTGGTGGGGGAAAGAAAGTTCTTTGACCACTTTACTGTGGAAGAGTTGTCAGGCATTGCTCGGGAGATCCTGCTTAGGGAGGATATAACTTCTGGGATGTACCGTGTTGGGGATTCAATGCTTGACATGCCCCATGTTGTGAAAGATTGTTTGTCTTGAGTACCTGCAACCTATTAACACAAAGGAAGACGCATAAGTGTCTTGAGGTATCCTTAACCGGATTCCGTCATAGGAATTAGATTTGCTGAGAGAAACATATTTCCTGCAAGCATTTATTAAAATGGCTCATACGTTTTATGCAAGTGTTGTATTATGAACATTGGACATTTTGCAAACGAAACAAAAATGTACAAAACAAAGTGTGACTGAAAATTATGATTTTATTGATTTGTGTGCCCTGAATAGGCAAGTACAATCAAAAGAAGCAAATCCCCTAGAAGGAAGAGATTGCTGTAAATTGAGAAAATAAAATTGTTGGAAATGTTGAAGATGACGCTCTAGTGAGCTTCCTTTGCTATGATCTGTATGACCTTGACGTTATTCTTATCTTGCTTTCTGAAGAAGGCTGATTCTGACTGATGCTTTGTCCTTTTGAAGCTTGCCATGTTGTGAGTAATACAGACGAATTCATAATGTAGTTGTTCGCTTATTCCCTGATTTTGCGTGGATCTCCCTTTCGGGTTTTCAATCCACCGGGATACCCATTTTTGCCTGAGCTGTCCAATGTGGCTTTTCAACTCATCGGGTGTACATTCTTTTTTATTTTTCCCTTATTTTTTCCCGAGTCTTTTATTTTGTTTTTGACTCACCAGGATGCCCTATTTTTTCCTGGACTTACATTCTATTTTTATGTCCAGCGGGTCATTTTATGCAAAGTATTTTTTAACTGCATTTGAATTCACAGGAGACGAAAAGTCTTCACCATCCAAGGTTGCGAGCATCAGTGCTCCACCCGAGAAGACTTTAGTTATCACATAAGGACCTTCATAGTTTGGTGTCCACTTGCCCCTGTGGTCTGTATGAGGAGAAAGGATTCTCTTCAGAACAAGCTCTCCCACTTGGTATTCCCGAGGTCTGACTTTCCGATCGAAGGCTTTCTTCATTCACTTCTGATATAACTTCCCATGACAGATGGGAGCTAATCTTTTCTTTTCAATCAGATTCAGTTGATGGTACCGAGACCGGATCTATTTTGCTTCATCCAGTTTCACATCCATCATTACCCGTAAGGAGGGTAGCTCAAATTCAACAGGTAGGACAACTTCCATGCCGTACACAAGCTGATAAGGCGTTGCCCCGGTAGATGTTCTGATTGAGGTTCGGTACCCATGCAAGGAAAATGGTAACATCTCATGCCAGTCTTTGTAGGTGACTACCATCTTTTGCACAATCTTCTTGATGTTCTTGTTAGCGGCCTCAACAACGCCATTCATCTTTGGACTGTAAGGAGAAGAGTTGTGATGTTGGATTTTAAAGTCCCAGCAAAATTCTGCTATCATTTTGTTGTTCAAATTGGAACCATTATCTGTAATGATTTTCTCGGGAACTCCATATCGACAAATGATGTCTCTTTTAAAAAATCTGGCTACCACTTGTCTGGTGACGTTTGCGTACGAAGCGCATCAACCCATTTGGTGAAGTAATCAATGGCTACTAGAATGAATCGGTGACCATTTGAATCTGTCGCTTCAATCTTTCCAATCATTTCAATGCCCCACATAGCGAAGGGCCAAGGTGAAGACATCACGTTTAAAGGACTCGGAGGCACATGCACTTTATCTACGTAGATCTGGCACTTGTGGCATTTTCTGGCATAGGCACAATAGTCTACATCCATTATGATCCAGTAGTAACCCGATCATAATAACTTCTTTGCCATTGCATGTCCGCCGTCATGGGAGCCGAAAGAACCTTCATGTACTTCGTGCATCAGTAGGTCCGCTTCCTTCTTGTCAACACATCTGAGCAGGACCATGTCGAAGTTTCGCTTGTATAAAGAACCATCAGCATTGAGGAAGAAACTGCTGGCCAACCTTCTTTATGTCTTCCTATTATTGGATGATGCCCCAGGTGGGTATGCCTGATTCTCCAAGAAGCATTTGATGTCATGGAACCAAGGCTTGTCATCATTAGCAGTGTCCACAGAGAATACATATGTCGGTCTGTCCAGTCTGGATACCAAAATCCGAGGCACATAATTGGAAGCTTGTACTTTGATCATGGAGGAAATGGTAGCTAAAGCATCTGCAAACTGATTCTCATCTCGAGGGATGTATTCAAGTTTGACTGTTGTGAAGAAAGTCAATAATCTCCTCATATAATCACAATATGGAATCAGATGTTCCTGATGAGTATAGCATTTGCCATTGGTCTGGTTGATTACCAAAGCTGAATCTCCAAATACATTCAAGGTTTTGATCCTGAGGTCAATGGCTTCCTCAAGTCCCATGATACAAGCTTCGCATTGTGCTTCGTTGTTAGTACAAGCAAAGGTGAGTTTTGCCGAGAAAGGTATGTGAAATCCTCTAGGTGTGACAAGCACTGCACCAACTCCACGACCATTCATATTGACAGCCCCGTCAAACATCATAGTCCATGTTTCTTCTGGATCGGGCCCTTCGGTGTGAACTGGCTCTTCACAATCTTTTGCTTTTAAGAACATGATGTCTTCATCAGGGAAGTCAAATCGCATGGGCTGGTAATCATCAATGGGTTGCTTAGCCAGATAGTCAGACAATACATGCCCTTAATGGCCTTCTGAGAGGTGTACTGAATGTCATACTCTGTTAGAATCATTTGCCATCTTGCAACCCTTCCGGTAAGTGATGGCTTCTCAAATATGTACTTGACGGGTTCCATTTTTTAGATCAACAAGGTAGTGTTAGTCAACATATACTGTCTTAGTCGGCGAGCAGCCCACGCTAAAGCACAACAAGTTTTCTCGAGCAGTGAATAACATTGTTCAAAGTCGGTAAACTTTTTGCTTAGGTAGTATATTGCATACTCTTTTCGACTAGACTTGTCATGCTGGCCCAACACACACCCCATTGACTCTTCTAATACTGTCAGATACATGATTAGAGGTCTTCCTTTAACTGGAGGCATGAGAATTGGAGGTTCTCGTAGGTACTCCTTGATCTTGTCAAAAGCTTTCTGACAATCGTTGTTCCACCTGACTGTTTGTTCCTTTCTTAACAGCTTGAACAGGGGTTCTCAGGTTGCAGTGAGGTGAGATATGAACCTTGAGATGTAGTTCAATCTACCTAAGAACCCTCAAACTTTATTCTCAGTCCTAGGTGCAGGCATTTCCTGAATAGCCTTGACTTTGTCGGGATCAACCTCAATTCCCTTTTCACTTACGTTAAAACCCAGCAACGTACCGTAACGTACCCCGAATGTGTATTTGTTGGGGTTCAAGTTCAGCTGATACTTCCTCAGACGCTTAAACAATTTCAGCAGATTCACCAGATGATCTTCCTCAGTAAGGGACTTGGCAATCATATTATCCACATAGCATTCAATTTCTTTATGGATCATATCGTGGAATAATGTCACCATAGCCCGTTGATATGTTGCACCGGCGTTCTTCAGTCCAAACGACATTACCTTGTAACAAAACGTGCCCCAAGGTGTGATGAAAGTTATTTTCTCCATGTCTTCGGGTGACATCTTGATCTGATTATATCCAGAAAATCCGTCCATGAAAGGAAATACTGAAAAATTGAGTTGGGTTGTCTACCAATACATCAATTTGAGGTAATGGGAAATCATCCTTCGGGCTAGCTCTGTTCAGGTCCCAGTAATCCACACAGTTACGCACCTTGCCATCCTTCTTAGGCACATGTACAATGTTAGCAACCCACGACGGGTAACTAGTTACAGCAAGGAAATCGGCGTCCCACTGCTTTTGTACTTCTTCCTTAATCTTCATGGCCATATCTGGGCGAGTGCGGCACAACTTCTATATAACAAGAGGGAAATCTTCTTTCAAGGGTAGCATGTGCATGACAATATTTGTATCTATACCTAGCATATCTTGATAGGACCAAGCGAAGACGTCGACGTATTCCTGAAGCATACTGATGAGCTGTTCCTTTACTGGAGCTTGCAGACTGGCCCCAATCTTCACTTCTTTCAAATCTTCCTCGGTACCAAGATTAACAGTTTCAATTTCCTCCTGATGAGGAGTAATCACTTTCTCTTCTTGCCTCAACAACCTGGCCAACTCTTCAAGCAACTCATAGTCTTCATCAACCCCTTCATCTGCTTGATTAATTGGATTGTCGAAGTCATACAAGGTCACAACATTGTTGTTGTCGGTGCAATTTGGAGGATTATCTCTGTAAGGGTTGAGATTTGTTCTTTTTAGTGATTAATTTTAATCTTGCTTTAAAAAAATGTGAATGAAGTTATTATTTTGAAAACATTGCCATTTTATTGTTTTATGTGAAAAATAAAAATGAAAAGACAGTGAGTGAAAACGAAAATTGTTTGCAAAAGATGTCCATTGTTCATTGATATTGCACTTGCACAAAATACAAATATGGCCCTATTACAAAATGAGTCCTGACACCTTGGGCAAGTTGCAGGACTTGATTCATGCTAAAGCAGGAAATAATAATTACTCTGCAGGAGTAACTCTTATAATTTCCTAGGAAGACCAGTTAAGGACTTGTTGGCCCGGGATCCTTGGACGAATAAAGCTCTCCAGGTTGAGGTTGCTTTCAGCCTCGTCTTCCACGTTATTGACAGCATCTGGGGTCAACATCCTCCCACTTATGAACTTGGGCTCCTTAGCAGCCTCTGGTTGATCTTGTCGGAATGGTTTGTAACCCAAACTGAATATGTCATCCTTCTTCTCCATAGATAGTAGCCTGCCCCAGCCTTGGGCGTTTCCATCTTCAACAACCTTCCGAGCTTGTTGGTAGGAGACAATTGAAGTACCCATCCTATCCTCCTGGGATGCAGCAAATACTTCGGTAGTCGCTCGTTGACGTTCAGTGCTTCGAAACCTTGACTCATGGTATCGTGGATTTCACCATCTATCTCAATGTATTTGTAGGTAGCCAGATGGCTAACAAAAATGTCCTCTTCACCACAGATTGTGATAATTTTCCCTTCCCACTTGTATTTTAATTTCTGGTGAAGGGTCGACGTAACTGCGCCAGCAACGTGAATCCATGGTCGACCCAACAAACAGCTGTAGGCTAGATGAATGTCCATCACATAGAAAGTAGTTTGAAAGACCTGCAGGCCAATTATCACAGGAAGCTCCACCTCTATAAGAACAGACCTCTTGGAACCATCAAAAGCTCTGACCACCAGATTGCTTGGTCGGAGAGTTATACCATTATATTCAAGCTTAACAAGGGCTTTCTTTGGCAAGACATTGAGTGAGGACCCAATGTCAACTAGAACGTGTGAAAGCACATCCCCTTTTCACTCCAGAGTGATGTGCAAAGCTTTATTATGATGACGACCTTCCGCAGTCAAATCAGTGTTGGTGAAGCCTAGTCCATGACTAGTATTAACATTAGAGACCACCGTCTCTAGCTGATTTACCATGATCTCCTCTGGAAGGTAGGCTGCGTGCATGACTTTAAGTAATGCATCCCGATGAGCTTCGAAACATAATAGCAATGATAGAATGGAGATCTTGGAAGGAGTCTGGTGGAGCTGATCCACAACCTTATAATCGCTTCTCTTGATTATCCTCATAAATTCATCCACATCCTGATCAAAGGATGCTTTCTGAGCTTCTTTCAAAACTAGTTCTTCAGGCACCACATTTTTGCTTTTAGCTTTGGCTGCAGCCTCTGCCTCAGCATTAACTCTTGGAATTTGTGACGCAAAGAGGCGTCCGCTTCGAGTGAAGCCTCCGCCTCCCCCGACATTATCGATCTGTGGTGCAGGAGTTGAAGAATCAAGAGTAATTCTCTTCCCATTGTAGTAGAGGTCTGAACCATAGTGCCATGGCACAACATTGTCTTTTTCATATGGGATGGGTCCAGGTACCGTGATGGTGACTGGAATGACTGCAGCGGAAGTAGGAACTGTTATTGTCTGTGGATCGTAATATATGGTAACAGGACTTCTGACTAGTGGTGGTGGTGAAAGACTGAAGCTGGGTTGTTGTTGAGATTGTTGTTGAAAATTGATGGAATCGGGGACCATTGTCGGGTCGTAATATATGGTGACTGTGGAGATGTCATTATTAATGATTTTTGTAGTTGTAGAAGCGGATGTGGTTGAACTAATGTTTGTTGAAGTGGTAGAGGAGATGATTGTTGACATTGTAGCAGAGTCTGTCGGAACAATTGTTTTTGAAGTTATAAGAGGGGTGCTTGTTGTACTGTAGGAGGAAATGTTGATGTTGTAGAAACCGTTGATGTTATCTGCAGGATACCTTCTCTGATAAGGCCATTGATGCAACTTTTTAAACTTGCACAACCATTGGTGGAAACTTTGCAAGATTCACAGCAGGCCTCACACCTGGGAACACCTGGCACCTTAAAACTCGAGCTTTAACCTTGGCCATAGGTGTTTGAATGCTTGCAGTATCTTCAATTAGGTTCATGGGTTGATCCTCCTCAATTGCATTTATCCTAGGCCCACCGTGGCAAGGCATAGGATTCTTTGTGACGTTAGGAGGAGTTGAAAAATTTAAAGCCTTTGAATCAACTAGATCCTGGACCTTCATGTGCAAAGCTCTGCAATTTTCTGTGGTATGGTCAGGTGCATTAGAATGGAAGGCACATCTGGCATTAACGTCGTAATTCCTTGGAAGGTTCTGAGGATCTGTGGAGCCAAAGTCCTTAATTCAACAAGATTAAGTTTCAAAAGTTGTGGCAACAAAGTGGCATAGGGCATCGGTATAGGATCGATTACCCTGTTGACTTGAGATGGCCTTTGCTGGAAAGGACGTTGTTGTTGTTGTTGTTGTAAGACCTTTGTTGAGGAAAATGTTGTTGCTGAGGGAAATGTTGTGGTTGTGGAGTGTATTGTTGTTGAGGTGATGGAGTGGGAATTGTGACAGTGGCAATTGATCTTGACATATACTGGGGCCTTCCTCTGCCCATGTGTATTGAATTGGTTTCACCCGACCTGCGAGGCCCTGTAAAAGGTTTCCTTGTGCTGCTGGAGCTGGCACCGTTATCAGAAATCTTACCCATTTTTAACAAACTCTCAATCCTTTCTCCTGCTATGACCATGTCAGCAAAGCTAGTGGAAGAGAAAGTTGCCAGCCTATCAATGTATGTCCCCTGTAGGGTGTTCATGAACATATCTGCCATTTACCTATCCGACATTGGAGGTTGAACAGCAGAAACTAACTGCCTCCATCTCTGAGCATACTCTCTGAAGCTTTCTCTGGAGGATTGTGACATATCCATTAGAAGAGTTCTGTTAGGAGCCATGTCTAGATTGTATTGGTATTGGCGAATAAAAGCCTCGGCCAAATCTTTCCAATTTCTAATGGTTTCCCTAGTCAGATGAGAGTACCACTCACGGGATGTCCTGGTCAAGCTATCCTCAAAATAGAACATCCATAGCTTTCCATCCATAATGTAGGCCTTTAATCTTCCCAGGAAAGATTGAAGATGGGTGCGAGGGAAAGATGTTCCATTATATCTTTCGAAGCAGGGAGGTTTGAATTTGTGAGGAATTCTAACTCCCTCCACTTTCCCCATATCCATAACATCAAACCCTAAGGAGTTTTGAGACTCCAGAGATCTTAGCTTTTCTGCTATCTCGTCCAGACGACGATCATATCTCCTATTCCAACTACAGTGAATTGTTCCTCCTGAGGGTCCTCTTGCAAGGCCCGTCCTCCAGTATTACCTTGGGTATTCCTGATAGCATTAACACCAGGGTTGAGATGAGGCCCAAACTCCGTGGGGTCAGTACGAGGCTGTACATGATCATTGTTGCTGGTACCCCTTGTACCTGGGTGATTTTCTTCAGGAGTTTGTCGCTCGACCAACTCTCTTAATCTTTCCTGGCTTTGGGCTAACCCAGTCATTACTTCCATGAACTGGTTCATCTGAGCCCTCATTTCAGTTCTTTCATTAGCCATCCGGTTTCTTACGTCAGTCAGATCTTGCTGAACCTGGTCCATCTGTAAGCTCAGAAGGTTATTTCTTGTAGGATACCGGTGAACTCTGTTGATGGGGAAGACTCTCCTACGTGCAATGTTTCCTGAAACCACAACAAAGTGAGAAACAACAACAAAAAACACCTACAAAACAAAGAATGAAGTTAGTATGCAATACAGTATGTCTATTTGTCTTCCAATGGTATCCGGTTTGGTTCTTTGTGTTAGACGATAGCGCGGATCTAGAAGGGGGGTTGAATAGATCCCTTTTTAAAAATTATCTTTTCAAAATTAAGTTGAAAGAGAATAGCGGAAGTTTCCCGGAAAATCGTCTAGTTCAAATTAGAAGTCTCCGGAGATCGGATATGCGTAAAACTCAATTGGAATGAAATGATGACTAGATGAATTAATATTTCACAAATGATACACTTGAATATTCAGCACTTGATAAAACTATTCTTAATAATGATAGGAGAAGAAATCAAGCACAAAGATATTGATTTTGTGTGATTGAGCTTTTTATCAAACACTTGGAGTGAGACTCCAAAGGCAATTTTGTTGTATCAACTAATGCAATATTTTACTCACTCTAATTAACACTTTTGAGTGAAACAATTTATCAAACACCTTCTTTGCACTAATTTGATACACCAGACTTTTCAAGCACAAATATCAATATGAACAAAAGTAAAATGCGAGAAATAATAAGAACACAAGGAATTTGTTGAGGCAATTCCTTCGTCGTCCTCGCTCGAAGTACTCTGCCACCAATTCGAAATTGAATTGGGCAATTTTATTAAATCGGAATTGTTTTACAAGAATAGAAATGAGTTAACCAAAAAACCAAACCACGTTGAATGTGCTGCCAAATCTTCTTCTTGTCCCTTGATCCAAAGTAGAATCAAGTCTTCCACGCGTGTCGAGAAAGCCTCAGATTAATTGCTCCCTTATTGCAAGAATACACAATTCTTCAAACTTTGAGCATGGCTGAGTTTCTCCCACACTTGTGACCCCACAAAGACCTTCGCATTCCTCCGTCTACTGTGATATGAGAGAACGATCCACTTGATCTTCAATCTACCTCACTCGGCTGAATCTACGACCGATCGATGTATGCAAAACCCCCAAATCTTTAATGATCTTGGAGGACAAAATCCTACGGATTTTCCAAGGAAAACCCACACACTCTAAACCCAATCTGAAATTCTGATTCACGATTGAACATTATCTTCAAAACGTATACCAAGATCGAACAAAGATTGTTGTGTGTAATTGTTTAATTGATGCAAGAATGAAGAAGATGAAGAGAGCTATGTGTAGATCTTTCACTTTCCTTGTTGAAAACTTCTCAAAAGAAATTAAGCAGCTATTTATATTGGTTAGGGAAAATGAACATAAGAGAGGGAAAAATAAATGAAAAAATGAGTCAGCACAGTAATGAGCCGACTCAAATCATTAAATGAGTTGGCTCAAACTTATAGATGAGTCGACCAAAATCAACAGAGAGGCAGCCTGTTGAGACCCGTGGAAAATGAGAAGAAAACACTTCTTGATGAGTCGACTCATGAGGGATTTTGAGTCGGCTCATCCATACTTATGAGTCGACCAAAATCATGCCCCAGGAAGCCTGTTTGGACCCGTGCGTTGGCCACCATTTTACAATTGAATGAGTCGGCTCATAAAGGGTTTTGAGTCGACTCATCCACACTTATGGGTCGACCAAAATGATGCATCAGGCTGCCTGCTTGGACCCGTGCGTTTGTCATCAATTTAACACTGAATGAGTCGGCTTATTGATGAATTTGAGTCGGCTCATTCAGTATGTTTTTCCAAAAATGCCAATCCTTGCTTTTTCATTTTGAACCTGTCAAGCTTTCGAAACATGCCAAGTTTTTGACACATTAAAACCATACCATGCCACACAGACTCCCCCTTTTTGATGATGGCAAAAACTTGATGAATCAATCACCAAACTCCCCCTGATTATATGACTCGATCTTATATACATCGATCTCAATATCATCTCCCCCTTTGACAACATCAAAAAGAAGAGAAACCATATGAGTGAATTGAACAATAAAGATAGCAAGCTGAAACAAATGTCAATTGAAAAGCCAATTGCGATAGAACCACGCATTCCCAAACACACAATTTGGAAAGGCAAGTAAAAAATAAGAATAAACAAAACAATGGGATTAACAAGAAATAAAAGTTCATTCAAAAAAACAAAGAAAACATTACATAAACCAAAATCATAGTCATGACAATAACATATGATGCAACTATTCTCTCAAGGGTATGGATAACGATCCCTAGTGGAAGGTGTCGCTCCCGAAGATTTGCCTCCCGGTACAAGCGCGAACGGTCGGCGAAAGAAGAAAATGAAATGAACTGAATAGAGTTGCCAGCTAGTCATTTTTATCCCGAAGGAAAGGTAATGCTGCATAAACCTAGAAAAGGATGGATAAGACGGTTGCGAACCAGAGAAACTGAGAAAGGGGGTTGGTTACAACCTGGGAAGGTATTAGCACCCAGGTTGTCCGTCGTACTCGACGGGATCCACGCTTGAAAGTTTGTGTTTAAAGGGGGTAAGTGTATGTGCTATATGTGTGCAAAAAGCTAAGAAAAGAATATACAAGTGTCAGTGCAAAAGGGTGAATGCTCAGGAACTAAGGCTTAAAAGAGAATGCTGAAAGAGGGGGAAGACACATAGACTTTTGTTCGATAATAATTAAGCTATGCCTACGTATCCTCTCGTGCAATGAGGAAGTCAGAACACCGTAGTTCGACTCAAAGAGACTGAAAGATAAAAATTGACTATGAACTGCTTGCTTGTCTATGCTCAAGTGTATGACTCGTCTGGCTCGAGTGCTAACTGTCTTGCATTAGATGGAAGAAGCAAGTTCTCGTTTGTGAATGATTGTGATGAGAAAAGAATACCGAAGGAGACGATTATTGTTTGTTTTTGTGTTTTAAGTTTTGTTATTGTTTTTTGTGTTTTGCATAAGTTAATGAGCTTAAGCCTAAACCAAGGGTTTGTAAGCTCATTATATCCTCCCTGATTAGGGATAATGAGCCTACTTAAGTATGAGATAAGCATCTCAACATAATTACCATGATGATGTAGGATTAAGATCATTAATCTACTTGTGATTATTTAGATGTTTTTGGGTTTTGTTTAGTGTTAATTAATGAGTTTAATCTCTAATCACAAATTAGTGGGCTCATTACACCATCCTAATAGAAGGATAATAGATGAGAACACTTAAGTTGAGGAAGATACCTCAACTTAATCCATGGTTAGGGATTAAATTCATTATATAACAAGCCTTTATTAAGTGGGTTCTAATTAAGGGATGAGATTAAGAAATGAGTTTTATGGTTTGTAAGACAACTTGAGGAGGACTTGTCCATTAAACACTAGGGTTAGTCCTTCTTAACCATAAAGGAAGAATTAGAACCCTAATGTAAGGCCCAAATTACAAGATGAAGTCTTAGTGATTATTAAGTGAATTGATTAAGAGGTTTAAACAAATTAAAGGTTTAACACTTAGGATTACAGTTATACACTTCATCCTAAGAGAAGGATGCAGGCATAACCCTAATTCCAAAGTCCTAAAACTTTAAGAGTTTAGTCTCTGATTATGAAGATGAGAAGAGAGACTCAAGGAGACACAAAGGTAAAAACTAAAGGGGACTAATCACAACCCTAATTATTATCATACTTGGATGTTCCTATGGTTTGTGAGGCTTAAGTAAGATCTTCAAGGAAGCCACCAATGGAAGAGGCAGATGAAAGGAGGAAGAAGCAGAAGAAATAAGTTACTTACTTCGTTGAAGAAGATAAGTAACTTAAAGAAAGAAAGTGAGAAAGAATGAACACAAGTGAATCAAATTCACTTCAAAGACAAAAAAATGTAAATGAAAGAGATAAGAAGAAGTGAGAAGTGAAGTCAAATCCACTTCTCACAAATAACTTACCAAAAGTTCCTGAAATGGTTAGTATGAATGCATGAAGTATAAAGCACAAAGAAATGAAGTGAAATGAGATGTAATGATCAAAGTCAGAAGTTTTTATGCAATGTTAATGTCATGTGAGATGATGTAAAGGCATACAAAATGCATATGTATGATCATACAAAGATGAGATGCAATGTAAGCATGCTTTGAAGTTTGAAAACACAAGAAAGTTAATGAAATGAAATGAATGCAAATTATGGAAAATGGATGAAGAAATGATCAAGCATTATTCTAACATGTCCTAAGATGTCTAAGATGACATATGAATGCATGAAATGTCATGGCAAGTTCATGTATGGATGCATATGCAAGATGAATACTAGTAAACATGAAAAATTAGGGTTATATGGAAGTATGAGATGCACATGAACAAAACAAAAGCATATGACATAATAAAAATTAGGGTTTTTTTGGGTGATTCTAAAAGGAAAATGCAAATCAATTCAAAAATGTAAGATAAATTCATGAGATAAATATCCTATAAACTAAATGCCATATGCAAAACAATGCAAAAGGAATCATTTTCAAAATCTTCTTGGTTAGGCAGAAAAGTATTTTTCAAGTTAGGGTTTAAAACAATGATTTAAATGACCCTTAATTCAAAGAAAATTCTCAAGTTATGATCAAACCTAAAAATAAATTTGTGTGAAGAGTTTGAAAATGTTTCTAAATGCAATGGGATGATTCATAATTTTTTTTGGTGATTTTTAGAAACCTAAATGTATTTTTAATTAATTAAAATACTTTAATTAATTAAAAATAACATTTAAATATTTTAAAAATACTTTTTTAATTCAAAATATAAAATAAAAATCATTTTCTGGTTAAGAAAAATATTTGAAACAAAAATGCAAATGGAAATATTTTTTGAAGTTTTTTTAACTATTTTAAATAAATCATGTAAAAGAAATATATTAAAATGAATTGAAAAAAGAAATAAAGGGAAAGTAATCTGATCCTAAGGCTGAGATTCAAATCCAAGGGAAGTAGTTTGACTGCGCGTGTGAAACAAGGGTCCAGATCACTCCTGGCTAATTAATCTGATTTAAATTAATTAATTACATTTAGGGTTTAATGACCTAATCCTAGACGTACACACACTAACCCTAATCTTAATCCTACGACCCTCATTCAAACTGGGGAGATTAGCCCTAATTAATCTCAGGTGACCGGAGCTTTGCTCCGGTCATCTTCTCCAACCACACCTTCAAGCCATCTCACTCAAAACGCCACCAAAACGCATCAATTCATTTATATCACAAGAATCCAGGCATGCAATTCATTTATATCACATCAACAACAAGAATCGAAGCAATCAAGTTTTACGGGCAAAATTTCAGAGAGTCAATACATGGCCATTTCTCAATCATTTTCAAAACTAAACATATTAGAATGATCAGCACATCATGTAGAATCAATTTGTAACTTAAAAAACAAGTTCTGAAAAAAAAGGCTCTTGAGGTTACCTGAGGTTGAGCTTTCATTTCTTGAGCTTTCTGGACCTTTATTTGGTGCAAACCAACCCCAATGAGCTTCCTGAGAATGCTTTGATGCTTGGAGTGAGTTTATTTGGCCTCCTTTTGAAGTTCAGTTCTGAGGGATGAAAAATCGTATTTGTTGTGTGAAGTGCAGAAGCTGAGGTTGAGCATGTTATGAAGTGTAGAAGCTGATTAGAGGTCATTAGAATGCTTGAACATGCCCTTTTGCAAAATCCCTCTTTGACATGAAACTTAAAATTTTAGGATTTTTGCCAACTTTGAAAGGCCATATCTTGAGTTCTAGGATGTATCAAGACATGTTCTTGTAATTTTTGAAAAGGGAAAGACCTAATCTACAACTTTCATGACCAAGAATTTTTCATTTGAAGCATTTTTGGTTGAGAAAGAGGAGGTTGAAAAACTTTCCCAAAATGGAATGTTTCCATTACAAGTCATTTCCATTTTTGGCAAGTTTGCAAATGGCTCAAAATTATTCAATCTTGTGAACTTCCAACCTTTTCTAAGATCAAATAAAGATCATAGAAATTCAATTTGATGAAAATATCCCTTTGGTTCCATTATTGGGGGCCTCAGATGCCCTGATTTTGACTTAACTTGCTCAAGAAGTTACCTAGTGAACAAATGACTTCCACAATGAATTTCTTCATCAAACTTGGTATACATGATCCTTATATCATCTTAAGAACAAAAGAAACAAGAATGGCCCAAAAATTTGGAGTTAAGGCCTCTGAAACCATAACCCAAATTTTGGTCATCTGTGTAGTGAAAACCCTAGCTCTGCTTCCATGCCTTGCCAGTTCTTGTGATCTCTTGATTTACATGAACTTTGAGGGACATAATATGATTATAGAACACACATTGACCCTTTTGGAAAGCTTTGAGGCCTCTGGGATGGCTCAGATGAACTCTTGGATTGCTCAGATCACAAACCCTAGATGCAGATGAACTTGAACTATGCAGATGAAATAAAAATGCAATATAAGATGGTATGCTTATGCTTATACAAACATGAAATATCACAAGCTATGGTGTGATATGAGTGAGGGCAAATTTGGGGTTTTTACAGCTGCCCCTATTCAAACATGAGTTAGCTGTGCAGGATGTAAGCGCCTGGCTTAACAGACAAACAAGATAACTTGTGGTTGAATACCAAAGACAGTCCAAAATTTGCACTCGCTGGATAGAATAAGAAAAGGGATATAAATTGTAAAAGGAAGTATAGTATGATTATCAAATGAAGGTGATGGAGGACGACCATCGAGCAGAGGACGACTGTCGGGGATAAAACAGTAAGTGAAGCAATGACGGGGACGACCGACAAGCTGGGGAAATAAAGGGATTATGATGGGGACGACCATCATGCTTGGTAAGTACAAACAACGATGGGGATGGCCATTGGTTCAAATAATAAACGAAATAAATGATGAGGAACAGTCATCAAAGGTGAAGGACGATCACCTAGCAGGGGACGGCTGCTCTTTATCACGGCATAGGACGAATGTCAGATAGAAAAGGTTGACGATGGGGATGGCCATCGGATAAGCATGATGAAGGACGATCATCACGAGGTGAAGGACGATCACCTAGCAGGGTACGGCTGCTCTCGGGGTTTATCACGACATAGGACAAATGTCGGACAACAAGATCAACGATGGGGATGACCATCAGATAAAAATGATGAAGGACGATCATCAAGAGGTGAAGGAGGATCATCTAGCAGGGGACGGATGCTCTTTATCACGACATAGGACGAATATCGGATAGAAAAGGGTTCCAATAAATGGAGAATCCATTGGGGAAAGGATGAGGGATGGTCATCCAACGGTGAAGGACGATCACCTGGCAGGGGACGGCTGTCGAAAGTATCACGACATAGGACGAATGTTGGATAGGAGAAGGTTATTTTGTTGGTGACTTACTGAGGAATAGTAAACACGAACGAGTGCTCACGCTCAAGAATAAAAGGTATAAGTGTTTGACGATGTGTATAGATTAAAGATGCGGACGAGCATCCTTAGGACCATGATACGGACGAGTATCGGTAGAAACAAACGCTGACACGTGTTCAAAGATGATGATACGGACGAGTACCAACTGGTTTAAAAAGAACACGGACGAGTGTCGAATCTGTTGAAGAGTGATATATATACGAGATACGGACGAGTATCAAAGACTTCTATATAAGTATGTGTGAGGATTGTTTTGTTGATTGAAGTATGAGAAAGTCACGGACGGGTGTTCAACTTGCTGGGGAATGTATGTCACAGACAAGTGTCAAACATGTATAAGTCATAAACAAACATTTGTATGTGAGAGTGTAAAAGGTGTTATGGTGACCTGTGTGGATAGGATGACACGGACGGGTGTCGAAAAGGGTGTGTTATAAACAAGTGTTTGGTTTGCAACAAGTGTTTTGGCAATCATGTTGGGGGTGTATGACACGGACGAGTGTCAAAAGAGCGTGTATAGGTTTCCGTATTTGAGAATGCAAAGGGGACGCTTTGGCTTATACCTGCGGGGAATAATGCGACACAGTCGAGTGTCGAAAAGGGTATATATGAACAGGAATTTGTGTTGGAGAGTGCAAAGGGGACGCTTTGGCTTTTATTTGCAGGGGATGTGAGTTTTTATATTCATTGCTGATGAAATACTGATGGTATTTGCAGGTGACTGGCTTGAACCTGGCTTGTGATCATGCAAATGTTTGATTTTTTTCGTAATGCTCCGTGTTAGATGGAATGTTACGCTTATTTGGTGAATATGATGAAAAGGATGATTATGAAAAGAGAAACTGATCCGGGATTCAGATCCTGCTGGGATAAAGATCTCTGGCTGATCTGCATGGAAGAATAACCCGGTTGGGGGAAATCATTGGTAGATCTATTAGGAGACATAGCTCTGCTTGGGGAAATAGATCATTGATAGATCTATTAGGAGACATAGCTTTGCTTGGGGAAATAGATCATTGATAGATCTATCCGCAAGGAGAACTCAGCTAGGGAGAAGGAAACTTTCGTCACTTTGTTGTGTAAGAGTTTCAGGTATTGCTCTTCTGGGGAGAAGCTGGAAATTCTGTGGGGAAATAGTTCCTTTATCCTTGCTGAGGATGAGAGATCTGGTACTCTGGTGGGGCTCTCAGCTGGGGATGCTCCTGTTGAATTGACTTATGCTGGAGATGAGGAAGCTCTGACAACTTTGCTGGGGAAAAGCATTTCAGATACTACTTGGGGAGGAGGTATGCTGGGGAAGTGATGCTCGGCATGCCCCATGTTGCGTAATGAATACCTGCAACCTGTTAATACAAAATAAACGCACAAGTATCCCGAGGTGTCCCTTGCCGGATTCCGTCATAGGAGTTAGATATTCCTGAAAGTAAATATATTTCACGCGAGCATTTCTTAAAAATGACTCATTCGTTTTATGCAAGTACTATATTATGAATATTGGACATTTTGCAAACGAAACATAAAAAATGTGCAAAGCGAGGTGTGACTGAAAATTCTGATTTTATTAATCTGGGTGCCCTGAATTGGCAAATACAATCAAAGAAACTGTCGCTCCCGATAAGTGGGACAGGCCCAGATAAAGGTACAGACGCGAACGGTCGGCGAGAGGGACAATGAGAACACACAGCCGTGAACTCACTGGAGATGAATAGAGTCGCCAGCTAGGCATTTTTATCCCGGAGGAAAGGTAATGCTGCATAGACCTAGAAAGATACGGATAGGACGGTTTGCGAACCAGAGAGACTGAGAAAGGGGGTTGGTTACAACCTGGGAAGGTATTAGCACCCAGATTGTCCGCCGTACTCGACGGGATCCACGCTTAAAAGATTTGTGTTTTAAAGGGGTAGTGTCAGTGCAATTTGTGTATAAAATAGCTGGAAAAGATGTACAGGTGTTAGTGTAAAGTGTATAAGTGATGTGAAGTATGAAAGTGTCAGTGTAAGAACAGAGTGAAATGCTCAAGATCATGAGGCTAAAGAATAAAGCTAGAAAGAGGGGGAATATACAGAGACTTTTGTTCGATAACTGTTAAGTTATGCCTACGTATCCTCTCGTGCAATGAGGAAGTCAGAACACCGTAGTTCGACCCAAAGAGACTGAAAGATGATTTGACTTGTGAACTGCTTGCTTGTCAATGCTCAAGTGTATGACCTGTCTGGCTCAGGTGCTTACTGTCTTGCATTAGACGGAAGAAGCGAGTTCTCGTTTGTGAGTGAATGAGATGAGAAAAGAATCCCGGAGGAGACGATTATTGTTTGTTTTTGTGTTTTCAGTCTTTTATTGCTTTTGCGAATTTGTCATAAGTTAATGAGCTTAAGCCTAAACCAATGGGTTAGTAAACTCATCACATCTTCCCTCTGATTAGGGGTAATGAGAATACCTTAAGTGTGAAGTCAGATTCTCACACTTAATCACCTTTGGTGTAGGATTAAGATCATTAACCTACTTGTGATTATTTAGATGTTTTTGGTATTTTTGTTTAGTATTGAGTGATGAGATTAAGCCGTAATCAATGATTAAACAGACTCATTACACCATCCTAATAGAAGGATAATAGATGAGAATGTTTAAGCTGAGGAAAACTCCTCAACTTAATCCATGATTAGGGATTAAACTCATGACAAAACAAGCCTTTGATTAAGTGGATTTTATTCAATGGTATGATGATGAAGTGTTTTTTATGATTTGTAAGACAACTTGAGGGGGACTTGTCCATTAACACTAGGGTTAGTCCTTCTTAACCAATTAAGGAAGAATTAGAACCCTAATGCAAGGCCCAAGTTACAAGTGTAATGTCTTGATGATTATTAAGCGAATTGATTAAGAGATTTAAACACATTAAGGGTTTAACACTTAGGATTAAAGTTATACACTCCATCCTAATAGAAGGATGCAGGCATAAGCTTAATCACAAAGCCTTAAAGCCTTTAGGGTTTAGTCCCTGATTATGAGGTGAGGAGAGAAGACTCAAAGAGACACAAAGGTAAAAACTAAGTGGGGAGAGTCTAATCCTAATATTCACATGCTCGGATGGCCCTAGGTTAGTGAGGCTTACTATCCTAATGAAGGAGAAGAAAATAAGAAGAGAAAGAAGAAAGAGAAGCTCCATGGTGGCCTAAGCACACCTCAGGCAAGGCAAGAGATAAAGAAGATGAGGAAGAAATAAGATAAAGAAATGAGAATGCAAAATGGAGATGAGATGAGTAATGCACAAACAGAGCCTAACCAGTAGGACTTCCAGATGCAGCAGCAGGCAATAAAACTAGGCCTCAGTGGTACCTAACGGAGAAGGTCCGTTGCCTCTTCAATTCATACAAGAGAAATCCAGACTAAGTACCAAGAAGATTCACACAATTGATTCCTGTAAGACCCAGGTGCTTTAACCTCGCGAATCAACAATCGAACCAACCAGAATATTCAGTCAGATAACTCTTCAATCTTAGGCGATAATTCATTATTCGTCACAAATTGCGTCAAGAATTCCCAGAACATTAACAAGCTAACAATCCATGAACAAACAGTCAATCACGAGGCTATCACCAAGTCGAATCCGCCATCCTTGAAATAAATCAATAATCCTACAAAATATCAATCAAAGCTAGTACCAACATTTAATAAACACAACTTCTATTTAATTAAATTCAAATAAAACTATACTAGAATAATTAAAATTAATGAAACTGTATCAATATTTAAATAAAATCCTTAAAATAAATAATCAAAAATCAATTGCAAAACTAACAAAAAAACAAAATATCTTAATTCTAAAAAATAAATAAAAAAAACAATAAAGATGAAAGGTATGCTTCGCTGAAATTCAGCACAAGGAGAAGAAGGACGGTGGGCTGAAAAAGACAACGGGCCTCAAGCCCATACCATCGCTGGTGAGGTGCTGGTGAGAAAATAAATGGTGCAAGAACAACACGGGCTCATCTAAGCCCGTTTACCACATCCAACTTTACTGGTTTTATGAAATAAAAAAAAACAAAAAAAGTTAGGATAAATTGACAAAAGCACAACACAGATCCAAAAAAAAGAAAACGGGATCCTCTTCTTCGTCAAAATAAACGCAAATCCAACGACCGAACTCCGCCAACCTCCGCCGCTGGGAACAACAGACCATCGCCACCGCGATTTCGTCCTCTTGACATCATCTCAACATCACAAAATGATTCTCACAATTTCGTTCAATCTCGCTTCATCGTCTTCCCTCACGATTCAACGGTGGCAACCCTCTCCGAAATCGATCTGCGGCGGCTCCTCCTTAAATCGACACGCCGAAAATACCACCCGCCGAAAGGGAATCGCGTCTAACTCTCTCTCTCTGCGGCTCGAATACATTGACACGGTGACTTTGTTTCCATCAGTTAGTCTCTCTGCTCTCTCTTCTCGGTTCAGATTCTCACTCCTTTTCTTCTCTCTTCATCTCTCCGTTCTGTTTCCGTTGGTTGTTGTCGTGATGTGATGTTGTTGTTCGGTTTGTGTGTTGGTGTGATTGCAGAAGAGGTTTGTGGTGTTGGTGATTATGTTTGGTGCTTGAAGGTTGAAGGTGAGGTTCAGGTTTTAAGGTTGATGAAAATGGTGGAATAGTTTGAGGTGAATAAAAGTTGCGGGTTGATGATTGAAGGAAGGTATCCGAGTTAGAAGTTGAGGGTTGAAGGTTTATGAAGAAGGTCGAAGGGTTTGGGCGGTGAAGTGACGAAGATTGAAACAGGAAGAAAAAAAATTGAATGTTGTCGTTTTTGTTTTTTGCAGGTGAAAGATTTTTGGGTTGTGCTGTTGAGCGAAAATGAGAGGTGGCGGTGGTGGTTGTTATTGGTTGTGTGTGAGTATTAAAAAAAAAGCAGGAGTATTGTTGTGGTGAGATTTTGCAGCCTATTGAAGGTTGGTGACAAGGTGGTTCCGAGGTTGAAGTTCGTTGAAGGTTGCTGTGTGGTGCGGTCTGTTCAGTGTTGCTAGGTTGAAGGTGAGTTTAAAGAGTGTGAGTTTTCGTGTGTTGAGAAAAGGTTATTGTGTGCCGTTTTTTGAAGAAGGTTTGTTGCAGTTGTTGCTGCTTTTGTTTCTTTTTTTTTTTCTCTTCTTTTTTCAGATAGAAGATGAGATGAGATGTTGTTATGTTTTTTTGTCATATTTTTAGAACCGTTTGGATTTTGAAAAGGTGAAGGTGACTTGTGAAAAAATATATCCGTTGGACTGTATTGTGTGATAAGGGTGGGGTCAGTTGTGTTGTACTATGAGTGAAAAATATTGGAAAAAGAATGAAGTCTTGGTTTTGCTAAAAAAATTTATATTTTTGAATTGTGTATGAAATGTAGTAGAAAAATATTGCTATGTAAAAGGAATTGGATTTGAGAAAAAAAATGGGAAGTGTATATGGATTCAACATGGATATAAAAAAAATGGATTAGAAAAATATAATTTTGGTAATTAACTTAAAAATGACTAGTGATGGATGTGAATTTATGGATAAAAAATGAGAAATAAATTGGTGAAAATTATGAAAAAAGTATAAGGATAAATGGAATTAAATAAAATATGAACTTGAGATTGGATAATGAAAAATGAAAAATGGTTGATTGGATATGGGAAACGGTTATTAAATTGTGAATAAAAGGATGATAAAAACTCGATTCAAGGAATAAATGAATCCATACTCAAACTTTTCCATAAGAACCAATGATCAAATGAACACAACCATCACCAGACAACTCGCAACTGAAATGAATAACTCTCCGAATTAATCATCCTCCGTCAAAATAATTCTTGGATCACTTTGAATAATCTGAATTAACCTCTTGAAAAATAAATTCACGGAAGAAGCATAGAATAACTGACAGTCTAATTTCCTGAACCAAACTTCTCATGAATCACAACTTGATAATCTGATAAATTCAGCACACAACACAACTTGACTTGAACATGCACTGTTTGAGAAATCAACCACTGAATTGATGACGGCCCAGATGCATAGCAAATAGTCCTTTCAGACGTGAAATCCTTGACTACCGCTAAATCAGGGAAATAAACCCTAATTTAGTGACAGGAACAATAAGAGAATGATACCAATGAAGCGGCATAGCCAAGACCTTGAATTCTTCTGATAATCTACAAATGAGGTGTGAAACCTTAATCCCCGGATGACCATGATCTCATGCCTTAGGAGCTCATGCAAAAATGCGTATGAATGCAAAAATGAAAAACTGAAAAAGATAGAAAACCAGAGGGCAAATTTGGGGTGTTTACAGCTGCCCCTATTCAAACATGAGTTAGCTGTGCAGGATGTAAGCGACGGCTTAACAGGCAAACAAGATAACTTGTGGTTGAATACCAAAGACAGTCCAAAATTTGCACTCACAGAAAGAAGAAGAAAAAGGGATATAGATTGTAAAGAAGAAAAAGTATATTGTAAAGTGTGGGCGACGGAGGACGACCGTCGAGCAGAGGACGACTGCTGGGTAAAGAGCAATGACGGGGACGACCGACACGCTGGGAAAAGTGCGGAAAATAAAGCAATGACGGGGACGGCCGACATGCTGAGGATAAAAGAATTATGATGGGGACGGCCATCAAGATAAAGCTGCAAGATTCTCTGGGGATCGAATGAAACATGACGGGGACGGCCATCAAGTTCATAAAGTAAAGTAACCGACGATGGGGACGGCCATCGGGCTAAAAAGAAAAGGGACTACGACGGGGACGGCCATCGGGTTAAAGAATAAATGAAATAAACAGATGATGAGGTACGGTCATCAAAGGTGAAGGACGATCACCTAGCAGGGGACGGCTGCTCTGTTGGGTATAAGATGAGGGACGGTCATCAAAGGTGAAGGACGATCACCTGGCAGGGTACGGCTGCCGAAAGTATCGCGACATAGGACGAATGTCGGATAGAAAAGAGCAACGATGGGGACGGCCATCGGATGAGCATGATGGAGGACGACCATCAAGAGGTGGAGGACGACCACCTAGCAGGGGACGGCTGCTCTCAAGGTTTTTCATGACATAGGACGAGTGTCAGATAGAAAAGTAATTTTCTGGGGAATAGTAAACACGGACGAGTATTTACATCCAAGAAATAAAGGGTATAAGTGTTTTGACGCTGTGTATAGATTAAAGATGCGGACGAGCATCCTTAAGACGATGATACGGACGAGTATCAGGTAGAAACAAAATACTGACACGTGTTCAGAGATGATGATACGGACGAGTATCAACTGGTTAACAAGGAACACGGACGAGTGTTGATTCTGAGGGGACTCTTCTGGGGGAATAGTAGACACAGACGAGTGTCTATATTCAAGAAGACGAAAGTGTTTGACACAGTGTATGGATTAAAGATGCGGACGAGCATCCTTAAGACTATGATACAGACGAGTATCAGGTAGAAACAAACGCTTGACATATGTTATGAGACGATGGTACGGACGAGTACCAACTGGTTAACAAAGAACACGGACGAGTGTCGAATCTGTGGGGATACAGATGGTGTATACAAGATACGGACGAGTATCTGTATAAGTAAGATATGAGTAATAAGTATGAGCGGTGTATAGATGAGTATTTAACTTGTTGGGGAGAATGACACGGACGAGTGTCAGAAGGAGAAAAGTATAGTATAAACAAATATCTAGTATACAAAGTGTTTAGGTTACTGTGCTGGGGAAGATGACACGAACGAGTGTCAAGGAATTGTGTATGTATGAGTATCTGTGAGTGCAAAGGGGACGCTTTGGCTTTCTGCTGGGGATATGACACGGACGGGTGCCACAAGGAGTATATGCTGATGTTTGGGAGTGTGAGGCAACTGTTTTAGCTTTAGCTCTCCACTGGGGAATCTGGGGAGCATTATGTATGCTGCTGACGGGTTGAAAGCTTTTAACTCTGATGGGAACGAAGTGTTGGCAACCTGATGCTTGTTGGAGAGGTTTTCACTGGAGGAAAGACGACTCTGCGTGAGGTATACTTCGTTTAACTGCTTTGAACATCTGCTGAGGATCTGATCATCCTGCTCTGACTCCACTGGGGAGAATTTCTTCTTGCTCTGCTGGGGAAATCCCTTGGAAATGAGAATCCCGATGACTCTATGGGGAAAGATCATCTTTAGACTTGGCTAGGGAAGATGCTTCGCCAGATAACTCTTGCTGAGGAGGGAATTCTGATAATTCTAACTTTGTGGGGAAACAAGGCCTTCAGCTTCCTGTTGGGAAAACTTCGCTGTGGAAAGATAAGTCCGCTTGGGGATGAGAACGACTCAATTAGCCTTGAAGTTCTGTTGGGGATATCGTCTGTTCCAACTCAGCTGGGGATGTCAACCTTCATGGTTGAGAAAAGATTTGGCAATGCTCTGCTGAGGAGAGACTTTGCTGGAGAATCAAAATATGCCCCAAGTGTAGCATAACAGCTGTGTTGGGAAGATATGCCAATGAAAATTGGCTTTGACTGAATGCGAATAACCAACTCCTCATGAGGGAATCTTGTCGGCTGAAAGAAGATCTTTATGCTCGGGGAAGAAATAAACTTCCAATGCCCTGCTGGTAAAATAAATACCAGACATTCCCTGAGAATTAACACAGTGCTTCAAACTTCTGAGCTCAACAAAAGCATACTGATCATCCAGAGTGACCTATCATTCCCTTAACTCCTTAATTATACCATATTGCATCATCCATAAAAAGATCGTCTTCAGAGGATTTTACAGAAGACTTGGCATCCAGAATTGCCCCAGTGTCTTCAAACTCTCGCAGAAATTCAACAAGTCTTGAGATAACTGCCCCAGATTACGTCTTGAAACGATTCTTGCCCCACATCAGAGCTAAAACAGAAACCATGCGGTATGAGGATGCAATGCAAATGATGCAAGATGCAGACACATGCTCAATGCCAAGGATATGAAACAAGGATGGTTGGGCGCTAGGGCCAGGTTGATAGATATATATATTTTTTGGTTGCCAAGCAATTGGACTTTTGAAGGTGAATTACCAGACGAGAACTGGTTTAAAGGTAGGCCAACAGACGAGAACTGATGGGCAAAGAATAAGTCGTCAGACGAGAACTGACTCCTCGGGGTTCATTGTCAAACGAGAATTGACTCTGAAAAAGAATGACTACCAGACGGGAACTGGCGTTCAACGGGCTAAATGAAAAGGTGACCAGACGGGAACTGGTTACAAGATTCGCCTACCAGACGAGAACTGGTATTTGAAGTTGGTATGCCAGACGGGAACTGGATTTTGAAAAGGCTTGCCAGACGAGAACTGGACTTTGAAAGGTTGATAAGTTGGGGTTACGGGGCCCTGGGTGTGAGATTAGAAGTTTGAGAGGTTGTTATGCTCAATGCAAATATGATGCATATGCCCTAGAGATGCGACATGAATAACGCATGCAAATAATTTATGCAATGATTATAAAAGGCCAGAAAAACTCCCGAGGTGGGAAGAAAGGTCTTAGTGATAAGGCTTCTGGTTGAGAAGGGTGACAGAGGCGACGGTGGGTAGCATGATTTCCCGACACTCGTCTTGAACTTGAGATTACTGATGTAACTTGCTCTGTGTAGCTAAAATTTGCCCCTGTCGGGCGAGTCTCTGAACAGACTGTTGCTGATTATCCAATTTCTGGAATAGCAGACCTGGATGCTCGAGGAGAATTGCATCTAGTGAACTCTGGAAGCGTCCTTCCCCGGTATGAGCGTGTAAGCGACTTGATTCATTCTGACTGAGCATTGGAAGAATTGACCCTTAGTCAATGGAAACTCCGGGTGGCCTGCCCCTGTTTGGCAGATTCAGCTCTGATCAACTGACTTTGAATGACGTTCCTCGATCAACTGATGCTTGGGAACTCTCTTTACCTTGACAGATTCCTTGGTCAACAAAACCACTGGATAACATGCCCCTGATTCATAGGCTGACAAGATGCTCTTGATTCTGGTCATCATTGTTGAATGATCAAGTTCCCTCATGATTGCTCTTTGTAGGAACTTCCCTGGTGTCACAAGCTAACTTGCAATTAAAACTGTACATTCACAAATGGTAATTTTATTGCAGTGCACATGCAAGTTTTTTTTTGAAAATTTATTTATTTTGATGTTGTGACAGTGTGTGACGAATGGACGATTAGTCCAAACGTAGTGTTGGGTTAGCAAATCGTTAGGAGTCAGTTTACGCAACCTTGTCGTAGTATGCTTTCAGAATTGAACCTGATTCAATTAGGACTTTCAAGGGTTATGACGTGGTCTGGTTCACGGTTTTAGAAGGAAAGATTTATGGCTCAAAGTTTATCTGTGCCCACCCATTCTCCTTGATGTTCTCCAGTCCTATGTTCAGCTAATTCGACTTAAGCGCTCGCTTCTCACAAGGGTTTTGTAATGATTGAGGAACCAATGACGTTGATGGTTTACGCACCAATGAGGTTTCTTGGAGTAACAGTCACCCATTCTGACTTTGTGTCTGGTCACACGACTTTGTCCTCATGGAAGACTCTCTTTCATTTTTTATTCCCTAACTTTTGCCTGGACTGAAATTTTTTTGAATTTTTTTCGAATTTGAAGTCCAGCGGGATGCCCTAACTTTTGCCTAAGTCAAATGTTTTCACACATTTTTTCGACTTAGCGGGCTTTATTTCTTTTTTTCTTTGATTTTTGCTGAACAAATCGTGTGACACTGGCTTGTCATGACTTGCTGAAAGGGTTGACTGCCTCATTCCTTTGTTGTTGAGGGATAACCGTTGTGGTTTCACGTCCCTTGACCTCTTGAGGTGTAATGAATAAAGGTAATGAATCCTCGGATGCACACTCCTTTGGAAATTTGAACGCTCGGTCAAATTAACTGATAACTACCCTGCCCTGGGTTGAATGTGAGGGTTTTTTGTTCAGAAAAGAAACTCCTGCTTCAAGGCTCAGAGGGGTTGACGAGGGTTTATCTCCCTTATATCTCCGGTGTTTGGGATTTGAAGCAATGCCTGTACATCGTCAGCAGGTTCTACCCTGAAAGCATACCTTCGACAATTATGGGCATTCAGTTGTCATCATCCTCCCTCAAACCTGCTAAACAACAGTGACATAGATGGGAGGTAAATGGATGCATTTTTTTTTGTTTTTATTTTCTTTTTTCAATGCAAGTAAAGAAAAGTGAGCGAATGCGACATAATTGATTCAAAAGTGCAAGATCACTACATTAACATTACCATTTAAAATAACAGTGCTTAAAAGACAAGTAGCTGCTAACAGGAAAGAAACTACAATGCAAATGATAAAAGGATACAGCGATCATCAGCTCTGATGACATCTCTTGCTTGGACTAACTGAAATCAGGAGACGCTTCTTCTGAAGTTTTTGAACTCAATCAGGTGAAAGGTTGACGTGCACAACCAAGCTTCCTTCTGGAAAGGAGATGTAGCCCTTGTCGATCAATTGCTGTACTTTGGCTTGAAAAGCTTTGCAATCTTCAGTTGAATGCCCTATTGATCCACCATGATACCCGCACTGCTCATGAGGATTGTACCCTGGAGGGTACGGCCCTGGTAACGACTTGAGAGGCTTAGGAACCACCAAAGAGCTCTGAACTAGATGTGGCAAGAGTTCACTGTATGCCATGGGGACTGGATGAAGAGGAGCAATCCTTCTTTCCAGATTGTTACGAGGCCTAGGCTGGCTCTGAAGTTGATTCTGAGGTCTTCGACCATGAGATTGCAGATTTGGACGAGGAGGAGTCCAGGACTTCTGATATGGTGCTCTAAGCATTGCCGAATGCCCGTAAGAGTAATCAGATTCAGGAACAGATGATCTCTGAGAAGATGTTGGTCCAGAATATGCAACATTGGCCATGACTGCACTGGTATCATACCATTCTTCCTCTTGGGAGCTAACAATAGATTCACCTTCACTAGCTGGGATGTTCGAAGAGTCTTGTATCTTTCCACTTTTGAGCAGGCTCTCAATGCGTACTCCAACTATCATCAAATCAGAGAAGCTTGTCATCCCAATGCTACTCATTCTTTCCAAGTATGGACCCTGCAAGGTGCCCACGAACAGGTCAATTAATTCTCTGTCTGAAAGTGGTGGTTGCACCTGGGCTGCCAATTCTCTCCACCGCTGTGCATATTCTCTGAAAGATTCACCACTCCTCTGGGATAGGCCCTGCAAGTGCGTGCGATTGGGCGCCACGTCCATATTGTACTGGTATTGCTTTACGAAAGCTCTGGATAAATCATTCCAAGATCGGATATGACTGCTTTCCAAATCCATGTACCAACTTAAAGATGCCCCACTTAAACTGTCCTGAAAACAGTGAATCATCAACTTATCATTGCAGGCATAAGAAGTCATTTTTCTACAGAACATCACCAAATGAAGCTTCGGGCAACTGACACCAGTGTATTTCTCAAACTTCGGAGTTTTGAAATTTGGAGGAATGACAAGACCAGGCACCAAACACAGGGTTAGAGCATCAAAACCGAAGGCATCAGGATCCGCTAAGGCTTTGAGTCGCTCGTCCAATACACGAAATCTTTCAGCAGGATCAAGAACTTGTGGATCCTTGGTTTTCACAAGAGGGATTGCCCCTTGGAAGTCTGGCATAGGGAAAGGAAAACTCTGATAATCTGTAGTATCAGAAGAAGATGAAGGTCCACCTCGGACAGCAGATGGTTCAGGTACATTCTGATTCACGATCGGGGTCTGTGCAGGCTGAGCCTGAGCAAGATTGTTCACTTGTGGAAGATCCTCATAAGGAGAAAGACCATACAGAGGATTGGTCATTGAAGTGAAACCAGGTGGATACTCAATATTCTGACGGTTATTCTCTGACATAGCTACTGACGACTTCCAATCTGACCCTTTACCTCTTGACACTGCTCAATCTTCCTTCAAACACTGTCGTCTTCCAACAGTTAACACTTGTTCAAACTGAGTACCGGGAAATCAACTGGCTGGTCATGGACAAAAGAGGAGGGATGAGCTCTCTGGAGGAGAAAAATGCAATGCATATGCGAACGCAAAATGCGACATGATGATGCAAAAGATGCAAAGACATGGGATCACAGCTGGAAACTACCTGGAATCTGGAATACTGCCGAGAATCAAGTGTCTGTAACCACAAGATCTCTATATAGTAGCCCGAAATAGTAACTGAAAACCAGAGGTCAATATCTTCAGGATCATCGGATCAAACAATTGTACTGGTAATGAGGGTATGTTGAGGTCAAAGGGTTCCTGCAAACCTGTAAACAGCCCAACCCCCTCACAGGTAGTGTTCTAAAACAAAGATCCTCAGACTTGGATCAGTTATGGGAAGTGTAAACACTTCCAACCCGGAGGTACAGTGTTTACAATAACCATAAAAAATCCTCCTCTAATTCTCCTCAGTTTCTGAAGGTCTTTACTAAAGGTCATCCAGACTTAGCAGGCTTCCCAGATAGCCCTAGCATTGCAGGAAATCTGCAACACAGAGTTCTCAAGAAGAAACCCATATCTGAACCGTGTTTCATATTCCCGCACCAGACCGAGATGGAATGGGAAAGAATATGATTCACTCTATCCTAGGGGTCACTCAGGTCCCAGGTATAGGACCTCAACTCTCAATAGAACACCCACCCACCAAAAGCAACAAAGCAGATCCAGCCAGCACAGCATGATAATATGATATATGCAAAGCTATAAAGAAAGCAATAAAGCAACTGTACATAAAGCAAAATGAAACCTATACAAACACAAATAGCACATAACACCCCAGTAAACACAAATCAATCAAGCGCTAGGAGGAACCCACAAAAAGAACCAGAAGCCCTGGTTGCAGAAAAAAAATCCCCAGCAGAGTCGCCAAGCTGTCGCTCCCGATAAGTGGGACAGGCCCAGATAAAGGTACAGACGCGAACGGTCGGCGAGAGGGACAATGAGAACACACAGCCGTGAACTCACTGGAGATGAATAGAGTCGCCAGCTAGGCATTTTTATCCCGGAGGAAAGGTAATGCTGCATAGACCTAGAAAGATACGGATAAGACGGTTTGCGAACCAGAGAGACTGAGAAAGGGGGTTGGTTACAACCTGGGAAGGTATTAGCACCCAGATTGTCCGCCGTACTCGACGGGATCCACGCTTAAAAGATTTGTGTTTTAAAGGGGTAGTGTCAGTGCAATTTGTGTATAAAATAGCTGGAAAAGATGTACAGGTGTTAGTGTAAAGTGTATAAGTGATGTGAAGTATGAAAGTGTCAGTGTAAGAACAGAGTGAAATGCTCAAGATCATGAGGCTAAAGAATAAAGCTAGAAAGAGGGGGAATATACAGAGACTTTTGTTCGATAACTGTTAAGTTATGCCTACGTATCCTCTCGTGCAATGAGGAAGTCAGAACACCGTAGTTCGACCCAAAGAGACTGAAAGATGATTTGACTTGTGAACTGCTTGCTTGTCAATGCTCAAGTGTATGACCTGTCTGGCTCAGGTGCTTACTGTCTTGCATTAGACGGAAGAAGCGAGTTCTCGTTTGTGAGTGAATGAGATGAGAAAAGAATCCCGGAGGAGACGATTATTGTTTGTTTTTGTGTTTTCAGTCTTTTATTGCTTTTGAGAATTTGTCATAAGTTAATGAGCTTAAGCCTAAACCAATGGGTTAGTAAACTCATCACATCTTCCCTCTGATTAGGGGTAATGAGAATACCTTAAGTGTGAAGTCAGATTCTCACACTTAATCACCTTTGGTGTAGGATTAAGATCATTAACCTACTTGTGATTATTTAGATGTTTTTGGTATTTTTGTTTAGTATTGAGTGATGAGATTAAGCCGTAATCAATGATTAAACAGACTCATTACACCATCCTAATAGAAGGATAATAGATGAGAATGTTTAAGCTGAGGAAAACTCCTCAACTTAATCCATGATTAGGGATTAAACTCATGACAAAACAAGCCTTTGATTAAGTGGATTTAATTCAATGGTATGATGATGAAGTGTTTTTTATGATTTGTAAGACAACTTGAGGGGGACTTGTCCATTAACACTAGGGTTAGTCCTTCTTAACCAATTAAGGAAGAATTAGAACCCTAATGCAAGGCCCAAGTTACAAGTGTAATGTCTTGATGATTATTAAGCGAATTGATTAAGAGATTTAAACACATTAAGGGTTTAACACTTAGGATTAAAGTTATACACTCCATCCTAATAGAAGGATGCAGGCATAAGCTTAATCACAAAGCCTTAAAGCCTTTAGGGTTTAGTCCCTGATTATGAGGTGAGGAGAGAAGACTCAAAGAGACACAAAGGTAAAAACTAAGTGGGGAGAGTCTAATCCTAATATTCACATGCTCGGATGGCCCTAGGTTAGTGAGGCTTACTATCCTAATGAAGGAGAAGAAAATAAGAAGAGAAAGAAGAAAGAGAAGCTCCATGGTGGCCTAAGCACACCTCAGGCAAGGAAAGAGATAAAGAAGATGAGGAAGAAATAAGATAAAGAAATGAGAATGCAAAATGGAGATGAGATGAGTAATGCACAAACAGAGCCTAACCAGTAGGACTTCCAGATGCAGCAGCAGGCAATAAAACTAGGCCTCAGTGGTACCTAACGGAGAAGGTCCGTTGCCTCTTCAATTCATACAAGAGAAATCCAGACTAAGTACCAAGAAGATTCACACAATTGATTCCTGTAAGACCCAGGTGCTTTAACCTCGCGAATCAACAATCGAACCAACCAGAATATTCAGTCAGATAACTCTTCAATCTTAGGCGATAATTCATTATTCGTCACAAATTGCGTCAAGAATTCCCAGAACATTAACAAGCTAACAATCCATGAACAAACAGTCAATCGCGAGGCTATCACCAAGTCGAATCCGCCATCCTTGAAATAAATCAATAATCCTACAAAATATTAATCAAAGCTAGTACCAACATTTAATAAACACAACTTCTATTTAATTAAATTCAAATAAAACTATACTAGAATAATTAAAATTAATGAAACTGTATCAATATTTAAATAAAATCCTTAAAATAAATAATCAAAAATCAATTGCAAAACTAACAAAAAAACAAAATATCTTAATTCTAAAAAATAAATAAAAAAAACAATAAAGATGAAAGGTATGCTTCGCTGAAATTCAGCACAAGGAGAAGAAGGACGGTGGGCTGAAAAAGACAACGGGCCTCAAGCCCATACCATCGCTGGTGAGGTGCTGGTGAGAAAATAAATGGTGCAAGAACAACACGGGCTCATCTAAGCCCGTTTACCACATCCAACTTTACTGGTTTTATGAAATAAAAAAAAAAATAAAAAAAGTTAGGATAAATTGACAAAAGCACAACACAGATCCAAAAAAAAGAAAACGGGATCCTCTTCTTCGTCAAAATAAACGCAAATCCAACGACCGAACTCCGCCAACCTCCGCCGCTGGGAACAACAGACCATCACCACCACGATTTCGTCCTCTTGACATCATCTCAGCATCACAAAATGATTCTCACAATTTCGTTCAATCTCGCTTCATCGTCTTCCCTCACGATTCAACGGTGGCAACCCTCTCCGAAATCGATCTGCGGCGGCTCCTCCTTAAATCGACACGCCGAAAATACCACCCGCCGAAAGGGAATCGCGTCTAACTCTCTCTCTCTCTGCGGCTCGAATACATTGACACGGTGACTTTGTTTCCATCAGTTAGTCTCTCTGCTCTCTCTTCTCGGTTCAGATTCTCACTCCTTTTCTTCTCTCTTCATCTCTCCGTTCTGTTTCTGTTGGTTGTTGCCGTGATGTGATGTTGTTGTTCGGTTTGTGTGTTGGTGTGATTGCAGAAGAGGTTTGTGGTGTTGGTGATTATGTTTGGTGCTTGAAGGTTGAAGGTGAGGTTCAGGTTTTAAGGTTGATGAAAATGGTGGAATAGTTTGAGGTGAATAAAAGTTGCGGGTTGATGATTGAAGGAAGGTATCCGAGTTAGAAGTTGAGGGTTGAAGGTTTATGAAGAAGGTCGAAGGGTTTGGGCGGTGAAGTGACGAAGATTGAAACAGGAAGAAAAAAAATTGAATGTTGTCGTTTTTGTTTTTTGCAGGTGAAAGATTTTTGGGTTGTGCTGTTGAGCGAAAATGAGAGGTGGCGGTGGTGGTTGTTATTGGTTGTGTGTGAGTATTAAAAAAAAGCAGGAGTATTGTTGTGGTGAGATTTTGCATCCTATTGAAGGTTGGTGACAAGGTGGTTCCGAGGTTGAAGTTCGTTGAAGGTTGCTGTGTGGTGCGGTCTGTTCAGTGTTGCTAGGTTGACGGTGAGTTTAAAGAGTGTGAGTTTTCGTGTGTTGAGAAAAGGTTATTGTGTGCCGTTTTTTGAAGAAGGTTTGTTGCAGTTGTTGCTGCTTTTGTTTCTTTTTTTTTCTCTTCTTTTTTCAGATAGAAGATGAGATGAGATGTTGTTATGTTTTTTTGTCATATTTTTAGAACCGTTTGGATTTTGAAAAGGTGAAGGTGACTTGTGAAAAAATATATCCGTTGGACTGTATTGTGTGATAAGGGTGGGGTCAGTTGTGTTGTACTATGAGTGAAAAATATTGGAAAAAGAATGAAGTCTTGGTTTTGCTAAAAAAATTTATATTTTTGAATTGTGTATGAAATGTAGTAGAAAAATATTGCTATGTAAAAGGAATTGGATTTGAGAAAAAAAATGGGAAGTGTATATGGATTCAACATGGATATAAAAAAAATGGATTAGAAAAATATAATTTTGGTAATTAACTTAAAAATGACTAGTGATGGATGTGAATTTATGGATAAAAAATGAGAAATAAATTGGTGAAAATTATGAAAAAAGTATAAGGATAAATGGAATTAAATAAAATATGAACTTGAGATTGGATAATGAAAAATGAAAAATGGTTGATTGGATATGGGAAACGGTTATTAAATTGTGAATAAAAGGATGATAAAAACTCGATTCAAGGAATAAATGAATCCATACTCAAACTTTTCCATAAGAACCAATGATCAAATGAACACAACCATCACCAGACAACTCGCAACTGAAATGAATAACTCTCCGAATTAATCATCCTCCGTCAAAATAATTCTTGGATCACTTTGAATAATCTGAATTAACCTCTTGAAAAATAAATTCACGGAAGAAGCATAGAATAACTGACAGTCTAATTTCCTGAACCAAACTTCTCATGAATCACAACTTGATAATCTGATAAATTCAGCACACAACACAACTTGACTTGAACATGCACTGTTTGAGAAATCAACCACTGAATTGATGACGGCCCAGATGCATAGCAAATAGTCCTTTCAGACGTGAAATCCTTGACTACCGCTAAATCAGGGAAATAAACCCTAATTTAGTGACAGGAACAATAAGAGAATGATACCAATGAAGCGGCATAGCCAAGACCTTGAATTCTTCTGATAATCTACAAATGAGGTGTGAAACCTTAATCCCCGGATGACCATGATCTCATGCCTTAGGAGCTCATGCAAAAATGCGTATGAATGCAAAAATGAAAAACTGAAAAAGATAGAAAACCAGAGGGCAAATTTGGGGTGTTTACAGAAACAAATCCCCTAAAATGAGGAGATTGCTATAAACTGAGAAAATAAAAGTGTTTGCAATGTTGATGAAGACGCTCCAGTGAACTTCCTTCGCTATGACCTGTATGACCATGACGTTCTTCTCATCTTGCTTTTTGAAGAAGGTTGATTCTGACTGACGCTTTATCCTTTCAAATCTTGCCATGTTGTGAATGATACAGACGAATTCAGAATGCAGTTGTTCGCTTATTCCCTGATTTTGTGTGGATCGCCCTTTCGGGTTTTCAATCCACCGACATACCCATTTTTGCCTGAGCTGTCCAATGCGGATTTTCAACTCAGCGGGTGTACATTTACATTTTTTTTATTTACCCTTATTTTTGCCCGAGTCTTTTATTCTGTTTTTGACTCGCCGGAATGCCCTAGTTTTTCATGGACTTACATTCTATTTTTATGTCTATCGGGTCATTTTATGCGAAGTATTTTTTAACTGTATCTAAATTCACAAGGGATAAGAAATATTCACCATCCATAGTAGTGAGCATCAGTGCTCCACCAGAGAATACCTTCTTTACTATGAAAGGACCATCGTAGTTTGGAGTCCACTTGCCCCTGTGGTCCGTATGAGGAGGAAGAAGTCTTTTCAGCACAAGATCTCCCACTTGGTATTCCCTAAGCCTGACTTTATGATCGAAGGCTTTCTTCATCCTTTTCTGATATAACTGCCCATGATAAATGGCAGCTAGCCTCTTCTCTTCGATCAGATTCAGTTGATTGTACCGAGAAAGGACCCATTCTGCTTCGTCCAACTTTACATCTATCAGTACCCGTAAAGAGGGTAGCTCAACTTCAACAGGTAAGACTGCCTCCATACCATACGCAAGCTGATAAGGTGTTGCCCCAGTAGACGTTCTGATTGAGGTTTGATACCCATGTAAGGCAAATGGTAGCATTTCATGCCAGTCTTTGTAAGTAACCACCATCTTTTGCACAATCTTCTTGATGTTTTTGTTAGTTGCCTCATCAGCGCCATTCATCTTTGGCCTGTAAGGAGAAAAGTTTTGATGTTGGATTTGGAAGTCCCGGCATAGTTCTGCCATCATTTTGTTGTTCAGATTGGAACCATTATCAGTAATGATTCGCTCGGGAACTCCATATCGACAGATGATGTCTCTTTTCAGAAATATGGCTACCACTTGTCTGGTGACGTTTGCATACAAAGCTGCTTCAACCCATTTGGTGAAGTAATCAATGGCTACCAGGATGAACTTGTGGCCATTCAAAGCAGTTGGCTAGATCTTTCCAATCATTTCAATGCCCCACATGGCAAAGGGCAAAGGTGAAGACATCACGTTCAAAGGATTCAGAGGCACATGCACTTTGTCTGCATAGATCTGGCATTTGTGGCACTTTCTGGCATAGACACAACAGTCTGCATCTATTGTGATCCAGTAGTAACCTGGTCGTATTAATTTCTTAGTCATTGCATGCCCTCCAGCATGGGTACCGAAAGATCCTTCATGCACCTCGTGCATCAGCAAGTCTGCTTCTTTCTTATCAACGCATCTGAGTAGTACCATGTCAAAGTTTCGCTTGTATAATGAACCATCAAAATTAAGGAAGAAACTACCAGCCAGCCTTCTTAATGTCTTCCTATCATTGGATGACGCCCCATGTGGGTATGTCTGATCCTCTAAGAGGCTTTTGATTTCATGGAACCAAGGCTTATCATCTTTAGCAATGTCCACGGAGAAAACGTATGCTGGTCGGTCTAGTCTGGATACCGAAATCCGAGGAGGAAAATTTGCAGTTTGAACCTTGACCATGGACGAAATGGTAGATAAAGCATCTGTGAACTGATTTTGTCTCGAGGGATGTAATCAAGTTTGATTGATTACCAAATCTGAATCTCCGAAAACATTCAAAGTCTTGATCCTGAGGTCAATGGCTTCCTCAACACACATGAAACATGCTTCGTATTCTGCTTCGTTGTTGGTGCAGGCAAAGGTGAGCCTTGCTGAGAAAGGCATATGGACCCCTTTGGGTGTAATGAGCACTGCACCAACACCACGACCATTCATATTGACAGCCCCATCAAACATCATTGTCCATTCTTCTTCTGGGTCAGGCCCTTCAGTGTGAACAAGCTCTTCATGATATTTTGCCTTTAGGTACATGATGTCCTCATCAGGGAAGTCAAATCTCATGGGCTGGTAATCATCAATGGGTTGCTCAGTTAGATAGTCAGATAGTACACTGTCTTTGATGGCCTTTTGAGATGTGTACTGAATGTCATACTCTGTCAGAATCATTTGCCATCTTGCAACCCTTCAGGTAAGTGTTGGCTTCTAATATATGTACTTGACGGGGTCCATTTTTGAGATCAACAAGGTAGTGTGAGTCAACATATACTATCTTAGTCGGCGAGCATCCCACGCTAAAGCACATCAAGTTTTCTCAAGCAGTGAATAACGTTGTTCACAGTCGGTAAAGTTTTTGCTTAGGTAGTATATTGCATACTCTTTTTGACCAGACTCGTCATGCTGGCCCAACACACACCCCATTGACCCTTCTAATACTGTTAGGTACATTATCAGAGGTCCTCCTTCAATTGGAGGCATGAGAATTGGGGGTTCTTGTAGGTACTCCTTGATCTTGTCAAAAGCTTTCTGACAATCTTCGTTCCACCTGACCGTTTGTTCCTTTCTTAACAACTTGAACAAGGGCTCACAGGTTGCAGTGAGATGAGATATGAACCTTGATATGTAGTTAAATCTACCTAGGAACCCCCGAACTTCTTTTTTAGTCCTAGGTGCAGGCATCTCCTGAATGGCCTTGACTTTGTCAGGATCAACTTCAATTCCCTTTTCACTTACGATAAATCCCATCAGTTTACCGGACCTACCCCGAATGTGCATTTGTTGGGGTTTAGCTTCAGCTGATACTTTCTCAGACGCTTGAACAACTTCAGCAGATTTACCAGATGATCTTCTTCAGTAAGGGACTTGGCAATCATGTCATCCACGTAGCATTCAATTTCATTATGGATCATGTCGTGGAATAACGTTACCATAGCCCGTTGATAAGTCGCGCCGACATTCTTCAGTCCAAAAGGCATTACCTTGTAATAAAATGTGCCCCAAGGTGTGATGAAAGTTGTTTTCTCCATGTCTTCGGGTGACATCTTGATCTGATTATACCCAGAAAATCCATCCATGAAGGAAGACACCGAAAAGTGAGCTATGTTGTCGACCAATACATCAATGTGAGGTAATGGGAAGTCATCCTTCGGGCTAGCTCTGTTCAGGTCCCGGTAACCCACACACATCCATACTTTGCCATCCTTCTTAGGCACTGGTACAATGTTAGCGACCCATGGCGGGTAACTAGTCACAGCAAGGAAACCGGCGTCCCACTATTTTTGTACTTCTTCCCTAATCTTCATGGCCATATCTGGGCGAGTACGGCGTAGCGTTTGCTTTACTGGAGGGCAATATTCTTTCAATGGCAGCTTATGCATAACAATATCCATATCTAGACCTGGCATGTCTTGATAGGACCAAGCAAAGACGTCGACGTATTCTCGAAGCATGTTAATGAGCTTTTCTTTTACTGAAGCCTGCAGACTTGCCCCAATCTTAACTTCTTTCAAATCCTCCTCGGTACCAAGATTAACTGTTTCAACCTCCTCCTGATAAGGAGTAATCACTTTCTCTTCTTGGCTCAACAACCCAGCTAACTCTTCAGGTAACTCATAGTCTTCTTCAACCCCTTCATCAGCTTGATTAATTGGATTGTCGAAGTCATACAAGGTCATAGTGGTGCTATTGTCGGTGCAATCTGGAGGATTATTTCTGCAAGGGTTGAGATTTGTTCGTTTTAGTGATCAATTTTAATCTTGTTTAGAAAATGAAGTTATTTATTTTGAAAACATTGCCATTTTATTGTTTTGTACAAAAGTGAAAAATGAAAAGACAGTGAGCGAAAAGAGACTTGTTTGCAAAAGATGTCTGATATTCATTGATAATTCATTTGCACAAAATTACAATATGGCCCTATTACAAAATGAGTCCTGACACCTTGGGCAAGATGCGGGACTTGATGCATGCTGAAAAAAGCAGGAACTAATAATTACTCTGCAGGAGTAACCCTTATAATTTCCTGAGAAGACTAGTTAAGGACTTGATGACCCGGGATCCTTGGACGTATCCAGCTCTCCAGGTTGAGGTCGTTTTCCGCCTCGTCTTCCATGTTGTTGACAGCATCTAGGGTGAGCATCCCCCCACTGATGAACTTGGGCTCTTTGGCAGCCTCTGATTGATCTTGTCAGAATGGTTTGTAACCCAAACCGAATCTGTCCTCTTTCTTCTCCACCGGTAGCAGCTTGCTCCAGCCTTGGGCATTACCATCTACAACAACCTTCCGGGCTTGCTGATAGGAAACAATTGAAGTACCCATCTTATCCTCCTGGGATGCAGCAAATACTTCAGTCGTTGCCTCGTTGACATTCAGAGCATCGAACCCCTGGCTCATAGTTTCATGGATTTCACCATCCATCTCAATGTATTTGTACGTAGCCAGATGGCTAACAAAGATGTCCTTTTAACCACAGATGGTGATAATCTGTCCTTCCCACTCATATTTCAATTTCTGGTGAAGGGTCGACGTAACTGCGCTAGTGGCGTGAATCCATGGTCGACCCAACAAACAGCTGTAGTCCGGCTGTATGTCCATCACATAGAAAGTAGTCTTAAATATCTGCAGACCGAATATCACAGGCAGCTCCACCTCTCCAAGGACAGACCTCTTGGAGCCATCAAAAGCTCTGACCACCAGATTTCTTGGTCGGAGAGCTATTCCATCATATTCGAGCTTGATAAGAGCTTTCTTTGGCAAGACATTGAGTGAGGACCCAGTGTCAACAAGAACATGAGAGAGCACAACTCCTTTACACACTATGGTAATGTTTAATGCTTTGTTGTGGTGACGTCCTTCCGTTGTCAAGTCAACATTGGTAAAACCTATCCCATGGCTAGTATTAACATTGGACACTACTGTTTCAAGTTGATTCATTGTGATCTCTTCTGGCACGTAGGCAGCGTGCAGAACTTTGAGTAATGCATCCCGATGAGCTTCGGAACACAACAGCAGAGATAAGATGGAGATCTTAAAAGGAGTATGGTGGAGCTGATCCATAACTTTTTAGTCACTTCTTTTAATTATCCTCATATATTCCTCCACGTCTTGATCAAAAGATGATTTATGAGTCTCTTTGGGTGCAGGTTCTTCAGGTGCCACACTTTTCCCTTTGGTTTTGGCAGCAACCTCTACCTCAGTATTAGTCCTTGGAGTTTGTGACGCAAAGAGGCGTCCGCTTCGGGTGAAGCCTCCGCCTCACCCGACATTATCCACTTGTGAGGTAGGAACTGAAGAATCAAGAAGGACTTTTTCTCCATTGCAGTAAAGGTCTGCACCATAGTGCCATGGTACAAAATTGTCTTTGTCATATGGGATGGGCCCCGACACCGTGATGGTGACTGGGCTTACTAAAGCAGAGGTTGGAACCGTTATTGTATATAGATCATAGAAAATGGTGACAGGACTTCTGGTGGATGTTTGAGGCGATGAATTGAAGCTTGGTTGTTGTTGAAACTATTGCTGAGACTATTGAAAGTTGCTAGAGTTTGGGACCGTTGTGGAGTCATAATAAATAGTAACTGTGGAGACATCATTGTGGGTGATTGTTGAAGTTGTAGTAGCAGGTTCAAATGAATTATTGTGTGTTGAAGTGAAGGAAGAAGTGGTTGCTGAAGTTGTAGACGAGTCAGTAGAAACAATTGTTGTTGCAGTTGTAGAAGAATCATTTGTTGTTGAGAAAGGAGTTGCTGGTGTTGTAGAAGTTGTTGTGGTTATCTGCAAAATGCCTTCTTTGATCAGGCCATTGATGCCATTCCTCAAGCTTGCACACCCATTCTCGGAAACCTTGCAAGATTCACAACAGGCCTCACAACCTGGAAACATTTGGTATTTCAAAAGCTGAGCTTTAACCCCTGCCAGAGGTGTCTGAATACTTATAGTATTTTCAATTGAAATCATGGGTGAGTCCTCCTCTATAGCATTAATCCTTGGCTCATTGTGGCTTGGCATAGGATTTTTCATGACATTGGGAGGTGGTGCAAAGTTCAGGGCCTTTGAATCTACCAGATCCTGGACCTTCATATGCAGAGTCCTGCATTTTTCCGTGGAATGACCAGGTGCATTAGAATGAAAAGCACACCTAGCGTTGGCATCATAATTTCTTGGAAGGTTCTGAGGATCAAGTGGAGCCAATGTCCTCAACTCAACCAGATTGAGCTTCAGGAGTTGTGGCAGCAATGTGGCTTATGGCATTAGAATGGGGTCAATCACCATGTTGATCTGAGATGGCCGCTGTTGAAAAGGGAGTTATTTTTTATTGTTGTTATTGTTGTTGTAGGATCTCTGTTGAGGAAACTGTGGCTGTTGAGGAAAGTGCAGTGGTTGCTGAGTATACTGAGGAGGTGGAGTAGGGATAGTGACGGCAGCAACTGATCTGGGCAGATATTAGGGTCTTCCTCTTCCCACATGTACAAAATTTGTTTCACCAGATCTACGGGGCCCAGCAAATGGCTTCCTTGCACTGCTTGAACTGGCACCGTTGTCGGAAATCTTTCCCATCTTTATTAAGCTCTCAATTCTTTCCCCAGCTATCACCACGTCTGCAAAGCTGGTGGAAGAAAATGCAGCCAATCTGTCAATATAGGTACCATGGAGAGTATTCATGAACGTATCTGCCATCTCCCTTTTTGACATCGGGGGTTGAACGACAGCAGCTAGTTGCCTCCACCTTTGGGCATACTCTCTAAAGCTTTCACGGGAAGATTGTGACATTCCCATCAGAAGGGTTCTGTTTGGAGCCATGTCCAGATTATACTGATATTGACGGTTGAAAGCTTCTACTAAGTCTTTCCAATTCCTTATTATGGCTCTGGTCAAATGGGAGTAGCATTCCCGGGATGCTCCTGTCAAGCTATCCTCGAAGTAAAACATCCACAGTTTCTCATCCATGATGTAGGCTTTCAATCTCCCAAGAAAGACTGAAGATGGTTACGTGGGTAGGATGTGCCATTGTATCTTTCAAAACAAGGAGGTTTGAACTTGTGAGGAATTCTAACCCCTTCCACCAATCCCATGTCCATGACATCAAAACCCAGAGAGTTTTGGGATTCAAGAGACCTTAGCTTCTCTGCAATTTCATCCAACCGACGATCGTAAACTTCGTCTCCAGCCCCAACCACAGTAAACTATTCTTCTTGAGGGTCTTCCTAAAAATCCCTCCCTCTAGTGTTACCTTGGGTGTTTCTTATAGCATTGATGTATAGGTTCAGATGAGGTCCAAACTCTGGTGGATCAGTACGAGGATGTATGTGATCGTTGTTAGTGGTACCCCCTGTACCTGAATGGTGTTCCTCGGGAGTTTTCCGCTCGACTAACTCTCTCAGTCTCTCCTGGCTCTGAGCCAAACCAGTCATCACTGTTATAAATTGATTCATTTGGGCCCTCATCTATGTCCTCTCATTGGCCATCTGGGCCCTCACTTCAGTCAAGTCTTGTTGAACCTGATCCATTTGTAATCCTGGAAGGTTGTTTCTTGTCGGATACCGGTGCACTCTATTGACGGGGAACACTCTTCTGCGAGCAATGTTTCCTGAAACCACAACAAAGTGAGAAACAACAACAAAACAAAAACCTACAAAACGAAGAGAAAATGTTAGTATGCAATGCAAGATGCCTATTTGTCTTCCAAGGGCATCCGGTTTGGTTTTCTGGTTTTGACCTTTCCAGACCTCGAGGAAATGATGATTTTGTAGAGAGATAAAGCTCATGAAGTAATACAAACCATATATTACAAAAATGTGAAGATACATACTTTAATTACAATAAAGTCCCCATGATGGGTCAAAATATAACAACAAAATCAAAAGTACAAACAAAAGGAAAGTACAAGTACAAGGAAATCAAACATCCAGTCCGAAGTCATCCTCTCTAACATCCTTCAGGAGAGCCTCAGTCACTGGGCCAACTGGGTGCTATGTGATGTTCCTGATGAGAAGGTTCCTGATGGAAATGGCACTAGTCAACTTCTTATGCTTATCTTGATCCTTTGATCTCTTCAACCCCGCCCGGAGTTTCAACTAAGAGATCTCATTTTGTGCTGCTAATAAGGCCTTCTGATTCTTCTTCTTACTAGCCTCCAGCTGCTCTATCCTAGCTTAGGTTCTCTGATCTTCTTGTGCACGAGCCTTAGTGATCCTGATCCACCTAGCCTGGCTCTCCTCTAAGTAATGCTCAACTCTGGCCTTCTGAGTCTTAGCTTCCTTGCAAGCATTCTTTAGCACTAACTCCCCTGCTCTAGCCTTTCTGATGTAGTCATATGTCTTCTCAATCTTGGTCAAGTGTTCAATCCGGAGCTTCTCTAACCTCTCATTATCTAAACGGCTGTCATTCCTCTCCCAGAGGGTCTTCTTCAAGGTTTCAGAGAGCTGAGTATTCCTTTCCTTCTGTTTCTCAAACTCCTCCAAACTGACAGTAGCTGCAGGCTCCACTGCTGAAGGGCCAGGTACATCCTCTAATGTGAATGGCATCCGGGTGATCTGCCCCCTGACACGAGACCAATCAAGATACTGAGCTGAGGCTATATTGTTGCACTTGCCAAGGATAGCTATCCCCTTAGTCTGAATGTTATCCCCTTAATCTGAATGTTGTCCCAGTGGCAAGGTTGTGCTGGATGTCACAATAGAGGGTTTCTGTCAAATCTTGCCCTCTTGGGGGATGTACCAAAGCATACCCTAATTGCCTTTTGAAAAGCGAAGGGTTGAAGTTGATGCAACCTTTTACTCCAATTAAAGGTACATTGGGATACTGCCCACAGCTGGTAATGATATCTTTGCCCTTGGTGCTCTGAGTGCACCCTCTGATGTCTTCTGATGTAAGGGCAATCAATCTCTTAGCCCAGTTCCTTGGCTGATGAGGATTCATGAAAGTTTCTGACTTCGATAAGTGCCTTAACAACCAATAGTAGAAGAGGGGTGCACAACATCTGACCAATCTTCCTCTTTACTTCTCAATCCTCTGATGCACTGGATAGTAAAAATCTCCAAGTAGGGTGGGGACTGGATTCCTCAACAAGAACAGGTGAATAGCACTTTTTCTTACAAACTTTGGCTCGTCTGCAAACAAGATAACTCCAAATATGCTGAGGGCTAGAAGTGCACAAACATCATCCCACTTCCCTGCTGCAGCATGCAGGGTGGCCTGAGAGATCAAGAAGTCCAAGTGAAGGCCTGAGATCCCAGCCTTGGTGGTCATGCTCTGATCAATGAGGGTAGGCTCCAAGTGCAATGCCTTAGCTATATCTTCATTCTTGGGAGCAACCATCTCAGGGTTGAAAGGAATCCCTCTCCTGATAGGGACACCTAACAACATAGAGAACTCTTCCATCAATGGTCCTAACTGAAAATCTGGGAAAGTGGAGCATCTGAGAGGAGGGTCATAAAACTGCAAGCAAGTGTGGATCATGCTCCTCTGGGATGCATCCAGGTCCATGATCATGTCCATAATGCCTCCATAATGTTCCCTGAATAAAGGGACATGATCAAGAGTGATGAGAGATTGGATCTGTCTGATGCCTGTCAGAGTAGGCTCAAAGAAATGGTGTGTGATGTTGCTCTTCCTGGAGGTGTCCATGATGACAATGGATGTTGGTGAAGAAGCCCTGATGAAGGTAACTGCTGAAAACTAATGAAGATAACTGGAGAAGGTACTGAAGAAGGGTCTCTGATGAAAACAACTGGAGAAAAGTCTCTGATGAATACTGAAATTCTGGGATCAGGTACGTGATGTCGAACCAGATGTTTAAACACTTGAAATCTTAAACAAAACTTAATGTGCTGGTAAATTAAATAACACAGGAAATTGTTAACCCAATTCAGTGTATCTCCACACTTACATCTGGGGGCTACCAAGCCAGGAAGGAAATCCAATATAAGTAATATTAATTCTGGAGTTAAACCAACCAGTTTAATCCTTCACTTAATATCTACCCAAGGCAATTTCTACCTAAGACTCAACTTAGATATGAGTACCTACTCACTCCCCCTCAATAACACAGTGATATTTTACAATGATTAATAAAATTGAAGTCACACTTCAAACACAACAGCTTGATCTTACTTAAAAGTTTCAATCAAGACACAATACACTTTTTGCTTAAAAGCTCATAAAGTGACACACAATTAAAACCTGCTTAAACTAACCAGCTCTACAAAACACCCTTTACAGTCTTCTTAAATTCGTAATTCTTCTTGAGTGTTTCAGTTCCTTAAATAGATGCTTGGTTTGTGGGCTTTTTGCAAATTATCCAGACCTTGATAATTCCCACAGTCATCACCTTGAATTAGGGTTAGTTAGTTTGTTATCTCCTTGAATCAAGGTGAGTTAGTTATTCTGTTACACTGAAACCAAATAACTAAGCTTCATAAATATGCGCCTTGGAGTGCTTATCTCTTTACAATTAATTCCAGATAAATTCTCCTGAATTTACTCACTTCTGTTATGCATCAATTAAGTCATGTAGCAGGTTTACGATGTCACAACATCTGGTGTGACATCCTGATGTTTTGAACTAAGTTCATTAACTTTTACTTTGTTTGTCAATGTCACAACATCTGGTGTGACATCCTGAACTAAGTTCACTTATTCTTGTTTGTCAAAAATTCTGCCAATTCTTAACATCTACAAACTCCCCCTTTGGCTAATTTTTGGCTAACCCAATCTTCTGGTTTTATCAGAGTGCAACAGAGTTTTATCAGAGAGCAGCAGAGTTCTTTTCTGTTGAATCATGTGAGAGCTAATAATTTGCTCCCCCTCAAACCTGTATGTATACTACTATGACTTGTTCAACAGACTTTGATATACCAATGAGCATTCAAAAAAAACTTAGTTCAGAAGACAGAAAATCAACATCAGCATTATTAAGGCATTAACATCAGCAGGCATTGTTCAATACAATTCTCCCCCTTGTTAGACAGAAATTTGGGGCCAAACATTACATAAGCAGAGATAAAAAAAACATTCAAAATTACAAAGCAAAATTACAGTGCAGAACAGGCAGTACACTTTCCACCACATAACTTCACTCAGACTCAGTATACTCTGTATCTTCTGCATCCTCAGACTCAGCCTCAAATTCATCAACATTCTTAGCCACCTCTTCCAACTCCAGCCTTTGGATTATGTCCTCAAGCTTTTTCTTCCTTTCATCCAGCTCTTTGCATGTTGTCCTGAGTTCTGCAATCAGGGCTGCCTTGGATATAGGAGTCTTGACATTTGATGGTCCAGCATATGTCCCACTTGGAGCTTCAACATCTGCAGCATGATGGCTCAGAAACAGTTTGTAGTGAAAGGACAGTGGACTCTCCCTATTACAGATAGAATCCTTATCAGTAAGGATGCCTGGATATTGGTTGAGAATGATTCCACAAAGCAGTGAGGGAAAAGCTATTGGAAGCTTGGTTGCTGAGGTTCCTGCATGCTTTAGAGTTTGATCAAAGATATAAGCCCCATAGTCCAACTTGGTCTGGGTGCCTACAGCACAGATAAATATTCCTAGCCCAGTAGCTATTGATGAAGTGTGGTTGGTGGGGACCCAGTTGACAGTTCCAATGCTATGCAGCATAGCATATTTTCTTGTTAGCAAGCTGACAGATAGTTTGCCTTTGACTGGCCATGATTTGACCTGGTTGGCTGTGATGATCTTGCAGACTTGGTTGTCAGTTTTGCCCAGTTCATTTGGCCCATCAGATTCTCTCCCCAGGTACAGATTTATAACTCTAGGAGAAAAATCAACACATCTCCCCCTCATATAAACCTTCCTGAAATCCTCAGATTTCCCATCAGCACAACCCTCTTGCAGATTGACTATGAATTCTTTGACCATCAGTTCATAATAGGGAGAAAAGTTGGAGATAGTTTTGAATAAGCCAGCATTGGAGATTAAGTCTATTACCTCAGTGCACTCCAAAGCATTGCTACCCAGCTCTCTTTCCAGAGCCACCCTTCTTTGATAGACATACTTCCACTTGCTCACACTAGAGACATGGTGGAAGGACACATTGTCCAGAGGTGCTTCAGGAACAACAGTGGCAGTCCTGGGAGGTGCTGGCTTCTTCCTTGGTTGGGATGTTGGGACATCCTCCTCCATATCAGAGTCAGAAGGGGTTGTAGCTTTCCTCTTCTGGGTGCTCACCTTACTCCATTGCTTAGTAGGTCCAAAGGCAACTTTGACCTTGTCCTTTTTCGGAGGTGACTGTTTCTTCTCAGGAGTTGCATGTGCAGCTGGCTTCTTTTCTTTTCTAGCCCTAAGCCTTTTGGCTATGCTAGGATTAACAGAGGCAATGATCTCTGTGTCAGAGTCATCATCTAGGTTTTCAACAGGTCGAGGTTGGGAAGCCTCTTTTTCAGCAGCTTGATCAACATGAGCTTGATCATCAGTGGCTTTATCATCATCACTTGAGGCTTTGTCTTGGCCCTTAGATGCTTCAACATTTCTCGGGACATCCTGTTGAGCAGGTATGTCCTCTTCAGCCTGGTTGCTTGGTTCTTCTTGTGGAGCAGGCATACTGTTTAGGGGAACAGACACCCCAGGCACAACTCTTTGTTCAGCAAGGATCCTGTTTACAAGCTGTTTGATGGATGCGTCCAAATAAGTAGAAGCTTTGGGGGTGCTTGAAGATGAAGGAGTTCCCTTGCTTTTGCTGAAAACAGGCTCCTTAGCTCTTCTTTCATGGGGAGTCCTTGGTTTTTGAGCAATAGGAATGCTTCCTCTGATCTCATCTATAGGATTAGCATCCATTGGTACTACAGAAATTGGAGTTGCGTGCACTACATCTTCTTGATTGATACCCTCATCAATGTAGTTAGGGTTTTGATGTTGAGACATTTTTTCGATTGTAGTGGAAAAGGAGTTAGGTTTGATAGAGTTGGATGAGTTTAGAAATTCATCTTTAGCATGCAAAACGTTTAGTGGAGCTAATGAGGATGTGAGGAGTTGAAAGCACGTTTGTACATTTATAGAATCCGTTACTAGTGGAATTCTTAAGAGTGGAATACAAACAGTTAGTGTCCAGACTGGTGCTGCCATCTGGTGATCATGCCACACGATGTCATGAGACATGCTGGCACTTCTCCATAACTGCTATATTTCACAAATGCATATTCCTAATTTACCCCTTAGGTTTTCAAATTGGGTAGCATCCAAAGCCTTAGTAAAAATGTCAGCTAATTGCAGCTTTGTGGCTACATGCTCTAATGTGATCACTTTCTCTTCCACAAGATCTCTGATGAAGTGATGCCTGATATCTATGTGCTTAGTCCGGCTGTGTTGGATAGGATTTTTGGAAATGTTAATAGCACTTAAATTGTCACAGTATAATGTCATGACATCTTGTGGGACATTGTATTATGTGAGCATTTGTTTCATCCATACCAACTGTGAACAACTGCTACCAGCTGCAGTATATTCAGCTTCAGCAGTGGATAAGGACAGACAATTTTGTTACTTATTGAACCAAGAAAATAAATTGTTTCCTAGAAAGAAGTATCCTCCTGATGTACTCTTTCTATCATCAACACTTCCAGCCTAGTCAGCATCACAAAATCCAGTGAGAATTGGTTCACAACCATGAGAGTACATTATGCCATAGTCACATGTACCATTTACATATTTCAAGATCCTCATTACCTGGTTTAGATGGCTCACTTTTTCAGCTTGATACCTTGCACACACACCTACTGCAAAAGCTATATCTGGTCTGCTAGCGTAAGATATAGTAGGCTTCCAATCATGCTTCTGTACAAGCTTTGGTCCACACTCTCACCTTTGTCATCCTTTGTCAGTTTTAAATGAGTGGGGGCAGGTGTTCTCTTGTGACTTGCATTGTCCATCCCAAACTTCTTGACAGTGTTCTTTGCATACTTGCTTTGGGATATGAACATGGAGTCCTCCATTTGCTTGATTTGCAGTCCAAGGAAGTAGGTTAGTTCTCCCACTAAGCTCATTTCAAACTCAGACTCCATTTGAGTAACAAAATGTTTAACCATCCTGTCTAACATCCCACCAAACACTATGTCATCCACATATATTTGAGCAATCATAACCTTTCCCTATTCATCCTTTACAAACAAGGTTTTGTCTATTCCACCTTTCCTGTATCCATGTTTAATGAGAAAAGTGGTCAGTCTTTCATACCATGCTTTGGGGGCTTGCTTTAGACCATACAAAGCTTTCCTCAGCTTATATACATGATATGGACAGCTTGGATCAACAAATCCCTTAGGTTGCTCCACATACACTTCCACATTAAGGTACTCATTTAGAAAGTCACTTTTAACATCCATCTGAAATAGTTTGAACTTTAGGATGCAAGCAATTCCTAGGAGTAGTCTGATTGATTCAAGCCTTTCTACTGGTGCAAAGGTTTCATCAAAATCTACTCCCTCAATTTGTGTATATCCTTGAGCTACAAGTCTAGCCTTGTTTTTTGTAACTACTCCCTGCTCATTAGACTTGTTTTTGTACACCCACTTAGTGCCAATCACATTAATGTCATCAGGCCTAGGAACAAGATCCCATACTTCATTCCTTGTAAACTGGCCTAATTCTTCTTGCATAGTAGAGATCCAGTACTCATCATTCAGAGCTTCCTTGATGTTCTTAGGTTCTATCTTTGAAACAAAACAGGAGCCTGAGATCACCTCTCTTGATCTAGTGCTGACACCTCTGTTGGGATCACCAATTATCAGTTCTTTAGGATGATCTTTCTGAATTCTGATGGAGGGAGGTTTGTTGGATTTCTCTGACCTTGCCTCAGTGAAGTCAAGATTATCACTTTCTATTTCAACTTCAGTTTGATTGTCAGCAGATGTTCCAACATCATCAGCAACATATGTCTTTGCGTAGGCATCATCAATAATCACATTTATTGACTCCATTATAACCTTGGTTCTGGAGTTAAATACTCTGTAAGTTCTGCTATTTATGGAGTATCCAAGAAATATCCCTTCATCACTCTTAGGGTTCATCTTTCTTCTTTGATCCCTATCAGCCAGAATGTAGCACTTACTTCCAAATACATGAAAGTACTTGACTGTAGGTTTTCTACCCTTCCAAACTTCATAGATGGTGGATAAAGTTCCCTTTCTTAGTGTGACTCTATTGTGGATGTAGCATGCTGTGTTCATAGCTTCAGCCCAAAAATACAGGGGTAACTTCTTGGCATGAATCATGGCTCTAGCTAACTCCTGAATAGTTCTATTTTTCCTTTCAACAATCCCATTTTGTTGAGGTGTGATGGGAGAAGAATACTCATGGTTGATCCCTTCTGAAGAACAGAAATCTGAGAATTTTTTATTCTCAAACTCCTTTCCATGATCACTTCTTATTATGACCACACAGCTTGCTTTTTCTCTTTGGACCCTATGCTACAGATCTTTAAATACCTCAAACACATCAGACTTTTCTTTGATGAAGCTTATCCAGGTATATCTTGAAAAGTCATCAACAACCACATAGGCATATCTTTTCCCACCAAGACTCTCTACTTGCATTGGTCCCATAAGATCCATGTGCAATAATTCCAGGACTTTGGAAGTTGTCAGATGTTGGAGCTTTGGATGTGACATCTTGGTTTGCTTGCCTATTTGACATTCACCACACACTTTACTTTCATCAATCTTCAGTCTTGGGATTCCTCTTACAGCCTCCATAAATATGATCTTCTTTATTCCTCTAAGATGGAGATGACCCAGTTTTTGATGCCACAACTTCACTTCTTCTTCTTTGGCTAAGGAACAAGTAGATGTGAGGCTGAAATCTTGGGGTTCCCACATATAGCAGTTGTCTTTTGATCTGGAGCCTCTCATGACAACTTTATGTTATTTATCAGAAACTATGCACTCAGTTTTAGTGAAGTTGACATTGTAACCTTGGTCACATAACTGACTTATGCTGATCAAGTTAGCAGTTAATCCTTTTACCAACAACACATCCTTTAGACTTGGTACACCTGAGCAGTCCAGGGTCCCAACTCCCTTGATTTCCCCCTTTGCTCCATCTCCAAAGGTTACATATCTGGATGAGTGTGACTTTAAGTCTACCAGCAGATTCTTCAGTCCAGTCATGTGCCTTGAGCATCCACTGTCAAAATACCAGTCTTCCTTAGCCGATACTCTGAGAGATGTATGAGCTATAGAGGCAACAACCTTCTTGGACCATTTGTGCCTGTTGTGAGGTTTCATTTGATGCATCTATTCTGGGTAAATTCCATCTCTAGAGTTCCTTGGCTGTCTGTTGACCTTGTTCTTAGGCATGTACTGGTAGCTTTGATCAGCATACAGACTAGCTTTAGGTATCCAGATTTTCTTGGTGACCTCTGTCTTCTGCTTAAGAGGGTGCTGGGAACTCTGATTGGGGTATCCATGCAGCTTGTAGCAATAAGGTTTGATGTGACCAAACCTTCCACAGTGATGGCATCTCCATCTTTGATATTTCTTTTTCATCATGTGTTTGTCATGATGTTGAGACATCTGCTTGAACATCTTAGTTGACTTCATGGGATTTGGAGTTGTTTGGCTGGTGCTAGCCTCAAAGTTTTGAGCTTTATTAAATCCCAGCCCAGTCCTATCCCCTGAGTGCTTGTTGTTGTTGAGAATGACATCCAGTGTGTTTGAGCTACTGTTCAGCATTCTAACAGATTTGGACATATGCTCCATTTTGGAGTTGAGTAGGCTGACTTCACTTTTCAGAGTGTCAATGATCTCTAGATTACTTGCCTTTTCAGCCTTTAATTCCTCAATCTGCTTCTTCTGCTGTATATTATCCATGCATACTTCAGTGCTCCTTTTACACAGCATTCTGTAAGATGCTTCAAGCTCTTCAAATGTCTGATCCTCATCACTGGATCCCCCTTCAGTTTCACATACTCCAGCTAGAGCAGTGATGTGCTTTGCAGATTCTTCTTCTGACTCACAACCTGAGTCTTCATCTGACCAGGACACAGAGAGACCTTTCTTTTGCTTCTTTAGATAGGTTGGGCATTCACTTCTGATGTGTCCATACCCTTCACATCCATGACATTGGATCCCTTTTCCTTGGTTAGTCTTCTCATCATAATTTGACCTTCTATTAGAATCATAAGGTCTTTTATTCTTAGAGGTTGAGTTTCTTCCACTTGGTCTGGGCCTATTTTCCATTCTCTTGAGAATTTTGTTGAATTTTCTTCCAAGCATAGCAATTGATTCTGATAAGTTGTCCTCAGAGCCTGCTTCATGACTTTCTTCATCTTTATCAGTGTTTGAAACCAGGGCTATGCTTTTGTTTTTCTTCACAATTGTATCATTCATTCCCATCTCAAAGGTTTGAAGGGAACCAATGAGATCCTCAACCTTCATTGTGCAGATGTCCTGAGCTTCTTCTATAGCAGTAACCTTCATGTCAAATCTCTTTGGCAGTGATCTAAGAATCTTCCTTACCAACTTTTCATCACTCATCTTCTCTCCCAAGGCACCAGAAGTATTTGCAATTTCCAGGATGTTCATGTAAAACTCATGAATGGTCTCATCTTCCTTCATCCTCATGTTTTCAAACTTGGTGGTGAGAAGTTGAAGTCTTGACATCTTCACCTTTGATGTTCCTTCATGAGTAGTTTTGAGAGTGTCCCAAACATCCTTGGCCAGCTCACAGTGATGCACAAGCCTAAATATGTTCCTATCAATGCCATTGAATAAGGCATTTAAGGATTTGGAATTTCCAAGTGCTGAATCTTCTTCCTCCTAGCTCCACTCTTCTTCAGGCTTCATCACTTTTGCCCCATCCTTATTGTCTTGGACAGGGTGCTCCCATCCTTTGTTAATTGCTTTCCAAGCCCTGCTATCAAGAGATTTCAAGAATGCTACCATTCTTGGCTTCCAGTAATCATAGTTGGATCCATCCAAGATAGGTGGTCGATTCACAGATCCTACATCTCTGTCCATGTTCCCAAAATTTGCAGTCCCTAGATCTCACCCAGTTATACAGGCAGGGTGCCTGCTCTGATGCCAATTGAAATTCTGGGATCAGGTACGTGATGTCGAACCAGATGTTTAAACAGTTGAAATCTTAAACAAAACTTAATGTGCTGGTAAATTAAAAAACACAGGAAATTGTTAACCCAGTTCAGTGTATCTCCACACTTACATCTGGGGGCTACCAAGCCAGGAAGGAAATCCAATATAAGTAATATTAATTCTGGAGTTAAACCAACCAGTTTAATCCTTCACTTAATATTTACCCAGGGCAATTTCTACCTAAGACTCAACTTAGATATGAGTACCTACTCACTCCCCCTCAATCACACAGTGATATTTTACAATGATTAATAAAATTGAAGACACACTTCAAGCACAACAGCTTGATCTTACTTAAAAGTTTCAATCAAGACACAATACACTTTTTGCTTAAAAGCTCATAAAGTGACACACAATTAAAGCCTGCTTAAACTAACCAGCTCTACAAAACACCCTTTACAGTCTTCTTAAATTCGTAATTCTTCTTGAGTGTTTCAGTTCCTTAAATAGATGCTTGGTTTGTGGGCTTTTTGCAAATTATCCATACCTTGATAAATCCCACAGTCATCACCTTGAATTAGGGTTAGTTAGTTTGTTATCTCCTTGAATCAAGGTGAGTTAGTTATTCTGTTACACTGAAACCAGATAACTAAGCTTCCTAAAGATGCGCCTTGGAGTGCTTATCTCTTTACAATTAATTCCAGATAAATTCTCCTGAATTTACTCACTTCTGTTATGCATCAATTAAGTCAAGTAGCAGGTTTACGATGTCACAACATCTGGTGTGACATCCTGATGTCTTGAACTAAGTTCATTAACTTTTAGTTTGTTTGTCAATGTCACAACATCTGGTGTGACATCCTGAACTAAGTTCACTTATTCTTGTTTGTCAAAAATTCTGCCAATTCTTAACATCTACAAGTACAAACTAATGAAGGTGCTGGAGAAGAATCTCTGATGGAGATAACTGGAGGAATCTGAGCAGTAGAACAGGTCAAAACCAAACCAAAGATAAGAAGGTGGATACCCTGTAAAATAAATAGGCAAATATTAAATGATGCAAAATGATGTATGCAGAATGATATGAAAAGGGTTTGTGATCAAGTGTTGGATCCGTTATCTGCCTTGATAGGGTCCATGTGTGTTCATAAGTCCGGATGGAGGCTTAGAAAACCAGCAACCAGGTGGGGGACTCAAATAAAGAGTCACAAGTCCAGGGTTTCACAAGAACCATCCAAAATAATACAACCTTAACAAATCTAGTAACAAGGTATGATGAGGCCAAGGGTTCCTGCAAACCTGTAAACATCCCAACCCCTCACATGTATTGTTCTAGAACAAGGATCCTCAGACTTGGATCAGTTATGAGAAGTGTAAACACTTTTAACCCGGAGGTACATTGTTTACAATAACCATAAAGGATCCTCCTCTTATTCACCTCAGATGATGAAGGTCTTAAAAGGTCATCCAGACTTAGTAGGCTTCCTAGATAGCCCTAGTACTACAGGAAATCCGTAGCATAGAGTTCTCAAGAAGAAAACCATGTTTGAACCATGTTTCATATTCCCGCACCAGACCGAAATGTGTAAACTCCCCAAATTTTTCCTCACTAAGTTCACACCATGGCTTGTGATCTTTCATGGTTTCATAAGTTTAAGCATATCGTATCATATGGCATTTTTGCTTCACTGCATTAGTTCAAGTTCATATGCATCTAGGGTTTGTGATCTGAGCAATCCAAGATTCATATGAGCCAATCTAAAGGTCTTTAATAATCTCAAGAGGGTCCATGTATGTTCAATCATCATATTTTATCCTCCAAAAATAAAGGAAGTGAAAGAATCACAAGAACTGGCAAAGCATGGAAGCAGAGCTAGGGTTTAACTACACAAATGACCTGAAATTAGGGTTTTGGTTTCAGAGGCCATAACTCCAAATATTTTGGTCACTCTTGCTTCTATTGGTCTCAAAATGTTATAAGGATCATGTGTACCAATTTTTATGAAGAAATTCATTGTGGAAGCCATCTGATCACTAGGTAACTTCTTGAGCAAGTCAGAGCAAAATCAGGGCATCTGAGGCCCCCCAACATGGAACCAAAGTGGATTTTTCATCAAATTGAGGTTATATGGTCTTTATTTGATCACTGAAGTGCTTAGAAATTCACAAAATTGAAGAAAAGTGAGCTAAACCAAAAGTTGCCAAAAATGGAAATGACTTGTAATGTAAACTTTCCATTTTGGGAATGTTTTTCAACCTCCTCTTTCTCAACCAAAAATGCTTCAACTGAAAAATTATTGGTCATGAAAGTTGTAGATTGGATCATTCCCTTTTCAAAAAGTACAAGAACAAGATCTAATTCATTTTAGAACTCAAGATATGGCTTGTCAAAGTTGGCAAAAATCCCATAATTTTCAAGAATGCACCAAAAGGGATTCTTTGCAAAACCACTAGCCAAGGCTTTTTGTGACTTCAAACACACCTCAATGTATCCTAACATCATTGTACATTTCCTCTATATCAGAATTGCCCAAAGAATTGCAAGATTTCATGCCTTGAACATCTAGATTTCTCAAAGGGGCCAAAACTTCACATAATTGCAAAACACCCCATAACTTTCTTTCAACTTGCTGAACTGCCTCCAAATGGATTCTATGGACATCCTTGAAGTTAGTTGTGCATGGACATGCCCAAAGGCCAACTACATCCTTGCCCATACCTCAAGTACACAAGTTGGTGACTTTTTGCAAGAAGGTCATACCAATCATCATAGGGCACAACCACTCCTCTGACCTATCACAACTTGATATGTGGACCAAATACTGATCATAACACACATCATTGCAAGCTGAAACCTAAGAATCCTCAAGTTCCCAAAATCTCTCCCCCTTGCATTTTCGTTCGAAACTCATAGCTCACTCACTCAATCTTCAAACCAATTCCACCATTCATCTCAAAATCACTCACTGATCACAAACCAACCATTGAAACAGCCAAAAAACCCCATACACCAAACACGATTTCTGACCAGTTGGATTGTTACCACTCAAAGCAGCCATCCTCAAAGCTTTCCAAGCATTGCAACTGCCTCAGGAGGTTCAAAGGAGTCTTTTTGCACCAAGGAAGTGGCCAGAAAGCTCAAGGGTGAAAAGCTTCATCTCAGGTAGCCATCTGAATTCATTTTCCCAGAACTCTCTTTTTATATTACAATATGATAAAGCATGCTTCACTGATCACACTGAACTTTGAATTTTCGAAAATGGTGTAGAAATGAGTGTGTACTGAATCTCTGAAATTTTTGCCATGTTTATGTTTCTCTTCGAATCTTAGGATTGAGCATGAATAAATGTGATTTGAGTGTGGATTTGAGCTTAGGGGAGCGATGGGAGTTAATCTGGAGCTTTAGAGCTCCAGAAATTACCTAGGGAAGAAGTTAGAAAATTTCAGGTGAGGGTGTCACCGGAGAAGACGACCGAAGCTCTTCTCCGGTGACCTGAAAGTCATTAAATGTGTAATTAGGGTTAGGGCTAGGTTTGAATGTGAGTCGTCTGATTTCCCTCTCCCGCGCGTGTTGGATGGTGGAGATCTTGTCATTAACATTTAATCTGGATTTAATAATTAGTTAATTAGGTTTAGTTAAATTTGAATGCTGGCCATAGGATCTGGCGCGCAGTCAACCAAACATTTCCCAGATTCCATCCCAACCCTCCACTTTGCATACTTTTGTTTTATTCAGATTTTAATTCAATTTTTCTCATTTATTTTGCATGATTTATTTAAAATAGATAGAAAATCCCAAAAATATTTTTATTCTGCATTTTTATTTCAAATAATTTTCTTAACCCAAAAATATTTTTATTTTAATTTTCACATTAAAAAATCATTTTAAAAACATTTAAATGTTTATTTTAATTAATTAATGAAAATTAATTAATTAAAATATCATTTAGGTTTCTAAAAAATCCCAAAAAATTCATATTGCATCTTTAAACATTTAGACACATTGTCATACCATCCACACAAATTTCTTTTTGGTTTTGAACCATCTTTGATCATTTTTCTTGAATTTAGGGTTCATAAAATTCACATTTTAGAACCCTAACTTCAAGAATTATTTTCTGCCTAACCATGAATGGTATGACAATGGTTATTTTTGCATTGATCTTCATTTTACATGTAGTTTCTAACATAATTTTGTCATAAATTTCTTCTGCATTTTTTATTTGATTTGCATTTTTTCCCTTTAAGTACCTTAAAACCCTAAATAACTTAGAAAAATCATAACTTTCATTAGGTTAAGAGTTAGGTCTTCTCCTTTGGGGTGTGATATCATATGGGGTTAGGATTCTTTTGATTACATTTTCAATTTTTAATCTTGTCATTTGCTTCTGATTTTGAGTTTTGCATCTCATGTTGTATGAAAACCCTAGTTTCTCATCTTCCTTTGCATACCTCTTACATATGCTTGCATCCATGAACTTGCCATGACATTTCTTGCATCCACATGACTTCTATGACATATTAGGACACATTAGAATCATGCTTGATCATTTCCTCATCCATTTTCCATGTTATGCATTCATTACATTCCATGAGCATTCATGAACTTTCATGCTTCTTTCATGCTTCATTTGCATTCTCATCACTTGTATGATCATTCACAACTCTTGACATACCTTTGCATCATCTCTTAGCATCATTAACATCATGTTTATGCTTCTGGTTTTGGTTTGCATCCTTGCATACATTCCATTTTTCATTTCATTCTTTCTTGTATGCTAACCTTTTCAGGTGGTAAGTACTTTGAGAAGTGAATTTGCCTTCACTTCTCATAATCTTTTCTCATCTCTCTTGTGCATCTTTGATGCATTTTGTATTTGTCTTAGAGTGATCTTGATCATTCATGTTCCTTCTTCACTTTCTTTCTTCAAGTAACTTATCTTCTTAAGTGAAGTAAGTTAGCTTGTTTCCTCTGCTTCTCCTCCTTTCATCCGCTTCTTCCTTGGTGGCTTTTCTTGAAGATCTCTTGCAAGCCTTATAAACCCTAGGAGCACCCAAGCATGTTAAAAATTAGGATTTGATTAGTCCCCCCATTAGTTTTACCTTTGTGTCATCTTTTGTGTCTCTCTCCTCATCTCATAATCAGAGACTAAACCTTTAAGGTTTTAAGGCTTTGTGATTAAGATTATGCCTGCATCCTTCTCTTAGGATGGAGTGTATAACTTTAATCCTAAGTGTTAAACCCTTAATGTGTTTAAATATCTTAATCAATCCATCTAATAATCACTAAGACAATAAGCTTGTAACTTGGGCCTTGCATTAGGGTTCTAATTCTTCCTTAATTGGTTAAGAAGGACTAACCCTAGTGTTAATGGACAAGTCCCCATCAAGTTGTCTTACAAACCATAAAACTCATTTCTTAATCTCACCATTAACTAAAATCTACTATAATAAAGGCTTTGTTTTGTCATGAGGTTAATCCATAATCATGGAATAAGTTGAGGTATCTTCCTCAGCTTAGATGCTCTCATCTATTATCCTTCTATTAGGATGGTGTAATGAGTCCATTAAATATTTGATTATGGCTTAAACTCATTACTTAACACTAAACAAAAATACGAAAAACATCTAAATAAAGGCAAGTAGGTTAATGATCTTAATCCTACATCATGGTGATTAAGTATGAGGTGTTTACTTCATACTTAAGGTATTCTCATTACCCCTAATCAAAGGGAAGATGTGATGAGTTTATTAACCCTTGGTTTAGGCTTAAGCTCATTTTCTTATGACAAACTCCAAAAGCAATAAAAGATTGAAAATACCAAAAACAAACAATAACCGTCTCCTTCGGGATTCTTTTCTCACCTCATTCACTCATAAACGAGAACTTGCTTCTTCCGTCTAATGCAAGACAGTTTGCGCCTGAGCCAGACAGGTCATACACTTGAGCATAGGCAAGTAAGCAGTTCATCAGTCAATTCATCTTTTAGTCTCTTTGAGTCGAACTACGGTGTTCTGACTTCCTCATTGCACGAGAGGATACGTAGGCATAACTTAACAGTTATCGAACAAAAGTCTCTGTATATCCCCCCTCTTCTAGCATTATTCTTTTTAAGCATCATTGTCATGAGCATTGCACTCTTTTCTTGCACTAACACTCCTTTTATTCACTTCACACTTCTTTAGCACTGACACTTGTATTCTCTTCGAGCTTTTGCACACAGAATAACACTGACACTACCCCTTTAAACACAAACTTTCAAGCGTGGATCCCGTCAAGTATGACGGACAATCTGGGTGCTAATACCTTCCCAGGTTGTAACCAACTCCCTTTCTCAGTTTCTCTGGTTCGCGACCGTCTTATCCATATCTTTCCAGGTTTATGCAGCATTACCTTTCCTTCGGGATAAAAAGGCCTAGCTGGCGACTCTTTTCAGTTCATCTTCATGTTCTCTCTTTCGCCGACCGTTCGCGTCTGTACCCTGTCTGACCTAGGTGTCATTTGGTGGGAGCGACAGCTTGGCGACTCTGCTGGGGAACCTTATACTGCAACCAGGGCTTCTGGTTCTTTTTATGGGTTCCTCCTAGCGCTTGTTTGATTTTGTGTTTACGGGGGTGTTATGTGCTAATTGGGTTTATTTATTTGCTTTATGTACAGTTTTATTTACTGCTTTCTTTACAGTTTTTTATATATCATACTATCATTATCATTGCTGGATCTGGCTTCTGTTTTGGTGGGTGGGGTTCCACTGAGTGATTAAGGTCCTATTGTCGTACCCCGAAAAATACGACCTCACGCGATCCGAAAGGACGGGAGCCGCGTGCTGGACAGACTGAAGAGTCGCCACCTAATTCTATTTATTCCCGAAGAGGGAAAGGGAAGATATAGATACAACCCTGGAGGAGAGAGATAAGGACAAAGGTCAGCGGAACCATTGCCTGGGTTCGGGAGTCGGTTATGCAGGGGAAGGTATTAGCACCCCCTACATCCATCATACTCGATGGGAACCATCTAAGTTATCACACGCGAAAGGATGTCTATGCTTAATGAGTTACTCTCTAGAGGGAAATGAGTTTAAATTATAAGTTAGATTGATCCTAGGTGCTCGGAAAGGATGGAGATCCTTGTGCCTACGTACTCCCGCGTGCAATGGGAAAGTCAGACCCTCGTAGTTCGGCCAACTAAGGGTAATGGTTGTTGATTTTATTACCTTTCTTCGACGAAAGGGTTTAGGAGTTGAAATGCACTAAAGACTATGGATAGTTTATCTCGCCCAACAAGACGAGCGTCTTGCACCGAAATAATCAGAGCGAGTAACGAGAGCTCGTTATCCTCCTTTCTACCGCTTAAGGCTCGTGGCGTACAATTCTTCTCGTATTATTAGAATGTTTTATTTCCTAAGACCGCTTGACGTTGGATCAAGGGTTTGGATCTAATCAAAAAGTTTTGGTTTTTTTGAGGTTAGAGGGTAAATGCAAATGGAGTTTATTTTTGTGGTTTGTTAGCGAGGCACGATGAGCTCGGCTCGCAAGGAGAGGTGGATCCTAATAAACGAAAACTGAAAAAATAAAGTGCAAGTGTGCAAGTGCAATCGCTTGGCGTTGGACCAAGGATTCAGAATTAAAATAAATACAAAAAATAAAATGCGTACAAGGTAATGGGAGAGGGATACAAAATAAATACAGGGTATTGCGAGAAATAAAGGGGTCTCGTTGTAATTCGTCCAAGAGAAAGCGTGTGTGCAGTGTTTTGAACGGTTCGAAGGCGTTCGGCCTTTTTAAACGGAAACAACTATTCGAAGGCGTTGGACCTTTTTAATCGGAAACAACTATTCGAAGGCGTTGGACCTTTTTATCGAGCACAACTATTCGAAGGCGTTGGACCTTTTTGGGATGCGTCGAAATTTAGTTCGTGAACTACCTTAGAATCGATTCAAAATTGGAATCATTCTATAAGGAGTCGAAACATAATTTTAATGCGGAAATAAATAGATAAATTGAATTGCGAAGAATAAATAGAATAATGAATATAAAATAATTAAATAAAATAAATCGTATTAAGAATAATAAATAAATAAATTATATGACAAGTTTTATGTTAAAAAAAAAGGATAAAATAAAAAAGAGGGCCTCATATTGACCGAGTATCACCGATTTAACGAAATCGGGCAAAAAACGGCCTTTTGTTATGTCATTGGCCCAAAAAAAAAAATTAAAAGAAAAATGAAAGTAATTGACCAATTGTTGTTAACTAAGAAATAGAAACTAAATACAAAAAGTCAGCAAGTTAAAAAAATGAGAAAATAAATAAGAAAACCATTAACATAAATAAATAAATAAAATTCAATGAACAAGAAAGAGAATATGTGAGCAAGAAATGAAATGAGGAGGCGAACTAGCAATGTCCATCTGTAAACACCCCAAATTTACCCTCACTCATTCCACCATGGCTTGTGATCTTTTCATATGCATAAGTTCAATCATAGCATCTCATATTACATTTTTGCTTCACTGCATTGTCTCAAAGTCATATGCATCTAGGGTTTGTGATCTGAGCCATCCCTGAGGTATCTGAGCCACTCCAAAGGTATCCCATCACTTAAAAGGGGTCCATGTATGTTCAAGCATCATATTATATCCCCACAAGGTCAAGGAAGTCAAAGAATCACAAGAACTGGGAAAGGCATGGAAGCAGAGCCAGGTTTAACTGCACAGATGACCTAAAATTAGGGTTTGGTTTCAGAGGCCATAACTCCAAATTTTTTGGTCATTCTTGTTTCTATTGGTCTCTATATGTTATGAGGATCATGCATATCAATTTTCATGAAGAAATTCAATGGGGAAGACATTTGATCTCAAGATGACTTCTTGAGCAAGTCAATGCAAAATCAGGGCATCTGAGACCCCCAATGACCCAACCAAAGGGTATTCTCCATCATTTTGAGTGTGTATGATCTTTATTTGATCATAGAAGATGTTATAAGTTCACAAAATTGAATAATTTCAAGCCATTTGCAAAGTTGCCTTTTTGGGAAAGTGACTTATAATGCAAACTTGCCATTTTGGGAAAGTTTTTCAACCTCCTCTTTTTGATTCAAAAATGCCTCAAATGAGAAAACTTTGGTCATGAAAGTTGTAGAATGGATCCTCCCATTTTCAAAAAGTACAAGAACTCATTCTAATTCATTTTGGATCAAAAGTTATGGCTTGTCAAAGATGGACAAAATCACTTAATTTTCACTTTGTACCAAAGAGGGAAATTTTCAAATTCTCATGCCAAGGCCAATTGTGACTTCAAATCAACTTATAAGCATTACACAAACCTAAATCTTGACCTTAAATTCAGAATGCACCAAAGAATCTCCAAGTTTCATGACTTATGCTTTAAGAAATCTCAAAAGGGCCAAACTTCATGAAAATTGCAAAAACCCCCATAAGCTTTGATCCACTTGCTGGTTTGCTTCAATCTCACTTCCATGGTTCTCCTTGATCACAGCTGCACAAGAAATGCCCTTGTCCTTGGCCTGCCATGACCCATACCTCAAAGGACACCTAACATTGACTTTTGGCAAAATGGACCATACCAATCAACATAGGCCAGCAACAACTCTCTGACCTATCCCAACATGATACATGGACCAAAAGCAACTCAACACACCACATAACAAAAGCTGAAACCTCCCACAAGTCAGCATTCACAAAAAATCCCTCTTTATGCATTTTCTTTCGAATCTCATCACACAATCATCAAACCTCAAAACCAACTTCACCACTCATTCAGAAAAGCTTCATAGAGCATAAACCACCCTTCATCTTGCCCTGAAAAGCCCACAAACAGAAATACGATTTTTCACTCCCCTTGGTCAGAACTTCATCAATCTCAAAAACCAGCCACAATACATTCCAACTAAGCCTCAAAGCATCTTCAGGGAGATCATTGGAGGGACTTTGAAGCAAGGAACTGGCCTGAAAGCTCCAAAAGCAAAAGCTCCATCTCAGGTATCCTCTTGAAACTTTTTTCCAGAAATTGTTTCTTTGGTTATAGAATGATAAAGCATGTTCCACTGGTCACAATGAACCTTGAATGATGAAAAATGGTTGAGTATTGAGGATGTATGAGTGTTCTGAAATTTTGTTCAGTTTTTGATTTCTTGTTCGAATCATGTTGTTGATGGAAAATGAATGAAATTTGATGTTTGATTCTTGTTCCTTGATGTTTGTTGAATGATTCTGGAGCTTTAGGGGGCTTGGGGTGAGGATTTGAGGGAGATAGCAATTTTCAGGGAGGGATGTCACCGGAGAAGACGACCGAAGCTCTTCTCCGGTGACCTGAAAGTCATTAGGGCTTTAAATGTGATTAGGGTTCAGTTTGAATGTGAGCCATAGATCCTGTTGACCCGTGTTGACCCGCGCGCGTTTGTGTGGCTCAGATCACCTCATTTAGCCCTAATCCACGTCATTAAGTTAATTAATTAGGTTTTAGTTTTAATTCAGCCAGTTTGAATCTAGGCCATAGGATCTGGCGCCAGTCAATTCCCTCTAAATCCATTTGAATGTGATCCTCATGATCTGCATACTTTCTCTTTAATTTCATTTTTATTTCATTTTATTTGTTTTATTTTCTACGAATTTTTAAAAATAGCAAAACACATTCAATATTCTAAAATTTTTTGTCAAACCTTTTATTAATTTTCAGAACCCAAAAATATTTTTATTTTTATTTTTTTCATTAAAAATTATTTTTAAATCATTTAAATGTTTATTTTTAATTAGTTAATGGAAATTAATTAATTAAAAATTCATTTAGGTATTTAAAAATCACAAAAAAATTCACATTGCATTTTAAAACATTTAGAAACATTATCAAACTCTCAAAACAAATTTCATTTTGGTTCTTGACCTATTTTGACAATTTTCATTGGAATAAAATTTGTTTAAAGGCAATATTTTTGTTCAAACTTAGAAAAATTCATTATGCCTAACCCTAAAGAGTTTGATGATGGTTCTTCTTGCATTGCATCCTTCATAGCATGTAGTTTTTAGGGTAAAATTGGTTTGAATTTATCTTCCATTTTCAATTTAATGAGCATTTTTCCTTTTGAGGTACCTTGAAACCCTAGTTGACTTGAGAAAATAATAACTTCCATTAGGTTTAGATTTAGGTCTCCTCCTTTGGGCAGTGAACTTGTGTAGGGTTAGGGTTCCTTTGATCAAATTTTCAATTTTTTTATCATGTCATTTGCTTCTGATTTTGAATTTTCTGTTGCATGTTATGCATAAGCCCTAATTTGTGCCTTCATTTGTATCCATCTCTCATATGCTTGCATTCAAGAACTTGCTATGATATTTTGTGCATACACATGATTCATAAGACATCTTAGGACATATTAGAATCATGTTTGATCATTGCATCATTCATTTGACATGTCATACCTTCATTGCACTTCATAAGCTTTCATGAACTTTCATGGTTCAAGGCATGCTCCATATGCATCCATTCTCTTGTATGCTCACATATATGCATCTTGTTTGACTATTGCACCATCTCTTGACATCATTTGCATCATGTGTATGTTTCTGAATTTGGCCTTTGCCCATCCATATGCATTGTTTCATCTTATTTCTGCCCTTATGCATCTTGTACTAACCTTTCAGGTTAATGGTAAGTTTGTTTGGGAGGTGGATTTTCCTTCACCTCCTACCTCTTCTCACCTCATCATTTTACATCCTTGCTGCATTTTTACTTGTCTTGGAGTGAGCTTGCTCACTTGTGCCTCTCTTCCCTCTCTCCTCTCCTCATCTCATCCCTTTTCTATCTTGCTTCTCCTTGGTGGCTTCCTTGAAGATTTCTCCTTTTAAGCCTCACAAACCCTAGGAATTCCAAGCATGATAACATTTTAGGATTGTTTAGTCCCCCTTAGACTCTTTCCTTTGAGTTTCTTTGAGTCTTCTCTTCTCACCTCATAATCAAAGACTAAACCCCAAAGGTTTTAAGGCTTTGTGATTAAGCTTATGCCTGCATCCTTCTATTAGGATGGAGTGTATAACTTTAATCCTAAGTGTTAAACCCTTAATGTGTTTAAATCCCCTAATCAATTCATTTAATAATCACTAAGACATCAAGCTTTTAACTTGGGCCTTGCATTAGGGTTCTAATTCTTCCTTAACTGGTTAAGAAGGACTAACCCTAGTGTTAATGGACAAGTCCCCTCAAGTTGTCTTACAAATCATAAAATTCACTTCTTAATCTTACCATTAACTAAAATCCACCTTAATAAAGGCTTTGTTTTGTCATGAGGTTAATCCATAATCATGGATTAAGTTGAGGAGCCTTTCTCAGCTTAAATGTTCTCATCTATTATCCTTCTATTAGGATGGTGTAATGGGTCCATTAAATCCTTGATTATGGCTTAAACTCATTACTTAACACTAAACAAAAACTCCAAAAACATCTAAATAAATGCAAATAGGTTAATGATCTTAATCCTACATCATGCTGATTAAGTGTGAGGTGTTTACTTCATACTTAAGGTATTCTCATTACCCCTAATTAGAGGGAGGATGTGATGAGTTTACTAACCTTTGGTTAGGCTTAAGCTCATTAACTTATGACAAATACCAAAAAGAGCAATAAAAGATTGAAAACAACAAAAACAAACAATAATTGTCTCCTCCGGGATTCTTTTCTCATCATCTTCACTCACAAGCAAGAACTTGCTTCTTCCGTCTAATGCAAGACAGTTTGCACCTGAGCCAGACAGGTCATACACTTGAGCATAGACAAGCAAGCAGTTCACAAGTCAATTTATCTTTCAGTCTCTTTGAGTCGAACTACGGTGTTCTGACTTCCTCATTGCACGAGAGGATACGTAGGCATAACTTAACTGTTATCGAACAAAAGTCTCTGTATATTCCCCCTCCTCCAGCATTATTCTGTAAGCCTCATAGTCTTGAGCATTTCATTCTTGTTCTCACACTGACACTTCTCTTATACACTTCACACTCGTTTTACACTGACACTTGCATTCTTTCCAGCTTTGATACACAAATTGCATTGAAACTACCTCTTTAAAGCACAAATCTTTTAAGCGTGGATCCCGTCGAGTACGACGGACAATCTGGGTGCTAAAACCTTCCCAGTCTCTCTGGTTCGCAACCGTCTTATGTCCATCTTTTCTTAAGTTCATGCAGCGTTACCTTTCCTCTGGGATAAAAATGCCTAGCTGGCGACTCTTGTCTTTCTGAGTTCACCCTTGTGTGTCCTCTCCTCTTTCTCCGACCGTTCGCGTCTGTACCCCTCTTGACCCGGTGTCATTTGGTGGGAGCGACACCATCCATTGGACTCCCAAGCCCAGATCCGCATTAGATCAATCAACAAAAGGTAAACCAACTCTTCCTCATCGGTCAAACAAACATAAGCATTAAAATGTGAGAAATAGTTATGGGGTACTGTGCGGTTCAAAATTTTTAAAAAACAAATTATTAAAGGAGAGTTAAACACATAAAAATATTTAAACATATCAGACTCTCTCTCAAAATGAGTCATCGTATTCTTCACCCTCTTAAAAAATGATTTCCAAAATTCATAAACAACAGAGTAGAAGAAAACAACCTCAACTTTTCACGATCTCGCACGACTTGATTTGGTCTTCTTCTCCCTATTCGCCTTGTTCTCTTCGTCTCTCTCGATTCAAATTCGCGGTGTGGGTTCTGTTCGGGTTTCCGGTTCAGATCGCGATTGGTCTCTCTGGTTTTCTCTCAGCGGCGGACAGAGCAGTGGTGGCCGGTATGATGATTGTTCGCGGATGATTATTTGAGCTCGCGATTTGGATGTTGGCGGCTGGGTATGTGAAGAAGATGCTTTTCGGACGTTGGTGGTGTTTGGGTTTTTCAACGGCAGTCGTTGCGGTGGAGGGTTGTTTGCGGATTTATGGCAAGTCGCGGTGGTGAGTTGGTGTTCTTGGATGATTTGCGGTGAAGGGTTTTAAGGGTGGCTGGGGTTGAGTTTAATAGCTTTTTTCGATTTCGTTTTCATGTGTTTGTTCCTCTCATCTCAGACTCTTTGCTTCTTTCGATTTAGTTTCGATGCTTCCCGGTTTTCAGTTTTCGTCACTCATCTCACTGAGTTTTTGGATTTGTTTCTCTCTGTTTCAGGTTTAATGAAAGGTTGTTGTTGTCTGTGAGTATGAATTTCGTGTGCTGGTTTTGCAGGTGAAGAAGCTATGCGAAAATGAATGATGATGTGGTGGTGGTGAGCGATGAAGAATAAAGTTTTGACAGAGGTGGTTTCTGGGCTGTGTTTCTGCGATTTTTTGTTTTTAACGTGTTATGAGTGATGAAGGTTATGAAGATTGGTTATGAGTTTGTTATGTCTTATGAATCATTTTCTGGTTTTTTCTGTTTTTTTGGCTTTTCTTCTTCTTCTTTTTGTTTTGGGTGTTTGAATCTAAAGGTGGGTGAAGGAGATTTGTGTTAGGTGGTTTCGTGAAAAATGAAGGCTGAGTTAAGTGTTCGTGGTTTATTGATGAATTCTACGTTTTGGCTTATCTCCTTTGTTTTGCAGAATTTTTCAATTTTTCAAGCCCCCTTGCAGGAGAAAATGAGATGACTTATAACAGAATTTGAAGGGCAAGGGCAAAGATGGAAGTCTGAGTAGAAGATTTTTTTTAATGACTTTTTGGCTGTGAATGGAATATTCGATGGAGAGATTTTTGCATTTGGTGTGGTTGTTGTGCACTACGGGATATGCATTGCGGAATCCGTACGGAAATTGCTTTTAGTGAAATTTGTTGTGGTTAGTGGAATACACAGATTTAGAAAAAATATCTATTTGGTGGGGTCAAGCTTGGCTAGCATAAAAATGCAATGGACAGTTTAAGAAAATAAAACCTAGTGGTAACCAAAACTAATGAAAAAACAAATAAAATAATAATAGTCAATAATAATACTAATAATAATAATAATAATAATAATAATAATAATAATAATAATAATAATAAGAATTAAAAAGATTAATGATTAGCAATAATAGAAATATCCATAATGATGATAATAACAAAAATATTAATACTAAAAAGAAAAAATCTAATACTAAAAAGAAAAAATCTAATACTAAAAGTTCAATAATAATAATAATAATTGGTTAGTAATAAGAGTTAAAAATTTATGATAAATAATACTAAATAATAATAACAACAAGCTGTCATTTGGTGGGAGCGACAGCTTGGCGACTCTGCTGGGGACCCTTATACTGTAACCATGGCTTCTGGTTCTTTTTGTGGGTTCCTCCTAGCGCTTGTTTGATTTGTGTTTACTGGGGTGTTATGTGCTAATTGTGTTTATTTATTTGCTTTATTTATTGCTTTATTTACTGAGAGTTTAAGGTCCTATACCTGGGACCTGAGTAACACCTAGGCTAGAGTGGTTCATGTTCTTTCCCATTCCATTTCGGTCTGGTGCGGGAATATGAAACACGGTTCAGATGTGGGTTTCTTCTTGAGAACTCTGTGCTACAGATTTCCTGTAGTGCTAGGGCTATCTGGGAAGCCTGCTAAGTCTGGATGACCTTTATTATGACCTTTAGAAACTGAGGTGAATTAGAGGAGGATCCTTTATGGTTATTGTAAACACTGTACCTCCGGGTTAGAAGTGTTTACACTTCTCATAACTGATCCAAGTCTGAGGATTCTTGTGTAAGAGCACCACCTGTGAGGGGGTTGGGCTGTTTACAGGTTTGCAGGTACCCATGGCCACATCATACCCTATTACCATTTGGTTTATGAGTACCTCATTTTGGACAGTTCTTGTGATTAACCCTGGACATGTGACTCTTTATTTGAGTCCCCCACCTTGGTTACTGGATTTCTGAACCTCCATCTGGACTTCTTGAACATACATGGGCCTTATATCAAGACAGATAATCAGATCCAGCTTGATCACAAACCCTTGCATATCATTTGCATACTCATCATTTGCATCATTTAACATTTGTTTATTTGTTTTTCAGGGTATCCACATTTTATTTGGCTTGGTTTTGACCCCTTCTCCTGCAAAGACCTCTGCTTCATCAGTTATTTGTTTCAAATATCTTCATCATCACCAACATCAGCCTATCAGTGGTCCATCTCCCAGTATCAGTCTGTGATCTTCATCAGCACCTACCTTCATCTTCTTCAGCAGCATTCATGACTACTCCTAGGAAGAGCAACATTTCCTACCATTTCTTTGAGCATGTGTTGACTGGCATCAGGCAGGTCCAATCACTCATCACACCAGACCACATCCCTTTGTTTAGAGAACATTATGGAGGTATCTTGGATATGGTTATGGACCTTGACCCTTCTCAGAGGAGCATGATCCACACATGCCTGCAGTTTTATGACCCTCCTTTGAGATGCTTCACTTTCCCAAATTTTCAGTTAGGGCCTCTGCTGGAAGAATTTTCATCATTGATTGGAGTACCTGTCAGGGGTGGAATCCCCTTCAACCCAGAAATGCCAGCTCCCAGCAATGGAGAAGTAGCAAAAGGATTGTACCTGGAGCCTGCTTTGATTGAGCAGAGTATGACAACAAAGGCTGGGATCCCTGGTTTGCACTTGGACTTCTTGATTTCTCAGGCCATCCTAAAGGCCTCAGTGGGAGAATGAAGGGCAGTCTGTGCACTGTTAGCCCTCAGCATATATGGGGTTATACTGTTTGCAGATGAGCCCAAATTTGTCAGCAAGAATGCCATTCATCTTTTCCTTCTGAAGAACCCAGTACCCACCTTGCTGGGAGATTTCTATTACTCCATTCATCATAGGAATGAGAAACAAATGGGGAAGTTGGTGAGATGTTGTGCTCCTTTGTTTTACACCTGGCTACTCAAACACCTGCCTAAATCAGATGCCTTCCTGAACCCTCACCAACAGAAGAATTAGGCCAAGAGGCTCATTGCTTTGACTCCAGATGATATCAGATGGTGCACCCAGAGCACCAAAGGCAAGGACATTATCACCAGCTGTGGGCAATACCCAAATGTACCTCTGATATGAGTACAGGGTTGCATCAACTACAATCCTTTGTTGTTTAAGAGACAACTGGGCTATGCTTTGGTTCACCCTCCTAGAGTACAAGATTTAGTTGAGACCCTGTATTGTGAAGTGAAACCTAATTCAGCTGTTGTTAGACAAGCATCCTGGGCTTGGGACAACATCCAGACAAAAGGGATGGCTATTCTTGGAAGGTGTAATAATGTTGCTTCAGCTCAGTACTATGACTGGTCCCATACTAGAGCTCAAATTACTGGAATGCCTTTCACCCTTGAGGATATACCTGGACCATCTACAGTACAGCCAACAGCCACTGTCAGCCTGGAAGAATTTGAGAAACTGAAGGAAAGGAATGAGAATCTGTCTCAAGCTTTGAAGAAGACCCTTTCGGAAAGGAGTGATGGTCGTCTGGACATTGAAAGGTTGGAGAAGCTTAGGGTGGAACATCTTACCAAAATTGAGAAGACAGAGGACTACATCAAGAAGGCAAGAGCTGGGGAACAAATATTGAAGAATGCCTATAAAGAAGCCAAGATTCAGAAGGCTAGGACTGAGCTCTATCTGCAAGAGAGTCAGGCTAGGTGGGTCAGGATCACTGAAGCCCGTACTCAAGAAGATCAGAGAATTCAAGCCAGGATTGAACAGTTAGAGGACAATGAAAAGAAGCAGCAGGAAGCTTTGTTGGCAGCCCAGAAGGAGATTTCAGAGTTAAAGCTCAGAGCAGAATTGAAGAGATCAAAGGACCAGGACAGGCACAAGAAGCTGACCACTGCCATTGCTACCAGAAACCTCCTCATTAGGACCATTACAGAGCATCCAGCTGGTCCAGTGACTGAGGCACTTCTGAAGGAGGTTAAGGAGGATGAGTTTGGATTGGATGTTTGACTTCTTTGCTTGTTGTTCATTTCCATTTGATGTACTTTTCTCTTTTTGTATTTTGACCCTCCAGGGGCATGTGTTGTAAAACAAACCATGTATTTCTCATTATTTGTAATATATTAGTTTGCTTTCATTGGGTTTCTTTTCTCAACAACATCAAGCATCTTCCTCGAGGTCTGGAAAGGTCAAAACCAAGAACCAAGTCGGATACCTTGGAAAACAAATAAGCATGCTGCATTGCATACTATCTTTTGTTTTGTTTTGTAGGTTTTATTATTATCTTTGTTTCTAACCTTGTTGTGGTCTCAGGAAATATTGCTCGCCGCCATGTGTTCCCTGTCAACCGCGCGCACCGGTACCCTACTCGCAACAACCTTCTTGGTATCCAAATGGAGCAAGTACAGCAGGACCTGACTGAGGTCAGAACTCAGATGGCTAATGAAATAGTGGAGATGAGGAACCAAATGACTCAATTCATGGCTGTAATGACTGGCTTGGCCCAGAGCCAAGAAAGGTCAAGGGAACTAGTGGAGAGACAAACTCCCGAGGAACCTCATATTGGAACTTGGGGAACTAGTAATAATGAGAGGGGTCAGCCTCATGGTAATCCACCAGTATTTGGACCTCATCTACATCCGGAAGTCAACATCCCGGGAAATGTGCAAGGAAACACTGGTGGGAGAATCTTGTAAGAGGATCCCCAAGAACAGCAGTTTACTGTCATGGGAGTTGGAGACGAAGTCTATGATAGGAGGTTAGATGAAATTGCTGAGAAGTTGAGATCTTTGGAGTCTCAGAACTCCTTGGGCTTTGATGTAATGGACATGGGGCTAGTGGATGGGGTGAGAATTCCCCACAAATTCAAACCCCCGTGCTTTGAGAAATACAATGGAACCTCTTGTCCACGAACTTACCTGCAGTCTTTCCTGGGGAGACTTAAAGCTTATACTATGGATGAGAAGTTGTGGATGTTTTACTTTGAAGACAGTCTGACCGGGGCTTCAAGGGAATGGTATTCTCACTTGACCAGAGCTACCATTAGGTGCTGGAAGGACTTGGCTGAAGCCTTCATCAGACAATATCAATACAGTCTGGACATGGCTCCTAACAGGACCCTTCTGATGGGAATGTCTCAGTCTTCCGGAGAAAGCTTCAGAGAATATGCCCAGAGGTGGAGACAGCTTGCTGCTGCTGTCCAGCCACCCATGTCGGAAAGAGAAATGGCCGACATGTTCATGAATACTCTGCAAGGAACCTATATTGATAGATTGGCTGCCTTTTCTTCCACCAGCTTTGCTGATGTCGTCATAGCCGGTGAAAGGATTGAAAGTCTGTTAAAAATGGGCAAAATTTCTGATAGTGGTGCAAGTTCATCCAGTAATCCCAGGAAGCCTTTTGTGGGACCTCGAAGGGCCGGTGAGACCAATTCCATCCATTCAAACAGGGGAAGACCCCCGTATGTCCACAGATCAGTAGCAGCTGTCACCATTCCAACTCTGATTCCTCAGCAATCAGCATATCAACAACAACAACCACCACAATATCAACAGCAAGTTCAGTATCCGCAACAGAGAACCTACAACAACAACAATACCAATCAACAACAACGTCCCTTCCAACAAAGACCATCATAGGCAAACAGGGTGATTGACCCTATCCCTATGCCTTATGCTGCCTTATTGCCACAACTCCTAAAGCTTAACTTGGTTGAGTTAAGGACGTTGGCACCACCAGATCCCCTCAATCTCCCAAGGAATTATGATGTCAACGCCAGATGTGCTTTCCATTCCAATGCACCTGGTCACAGTACGGAAAAATGCAGGGCCTTACAAATGAAAGTTCAAGACCTGGTGGATTCTAAAGCCCTCAACTTCGCACCTCCTCCAAATGTCAATAGAAATCCTATGCCTAATCATGGTGGGCCAAGGATTAATGCCATTGAGGAAGACAAGCCATCTACCCTGATCACCAGTGTTGCACAAATTCGAACACCTTTGGTCGAAATTAAAGCTCAGCTTCTAGAGTGCCAAGTGTTCCCCGGGTGTGAACTCGGTTGTGGGTATTGCAACATTGCAGTCAACGGGTGTGAAAATTTGAGAAGCGGCATAGACGGTCTTATCAAGGATGGTATCCTTCAGATTTAACCAACGGCGCCTATAAATCCAGCAATCTCTTTATCAACAATTCCTGATTCTTCTACAACAGCAGCAACAATCATTCCTACCAATTCATCAGTGTCATCAGCAATGGCTCCTTCCATCACTTCAACAAACCAAATGTCAACAACTCTTTCTTCTACAACATCATCATCCATTTTATTAGCTTCTACAACGCCAGCAAAAATTAACGAAGATGTCTCGGCAGTTACAATCTACTATGATCCATCAAATGTTCCTCCCAGCAGCAACTTCCAACAACAAACAGTGGCACCTCCTGCCAGGTCACCAGTCACCATTTACTATGATCCGCACACCATCGCAGTACCTTCCTCTACAGCAGTCAGTCCAGTCACCATTACGGTACCTGGAAAAGTTCCTTATGAAAGCAGTAATGCCATACCCTGGCATTATGGCTCTGATATCTACTGCAACGAGGAGAAAATCCCTCTGGATTCATCAACCTCTTCTCCACAAATTGATAATGTTGGGGGAGGCGGAGGCTTCACCCGAAGCGGACGCCTTTTTGCCTCACAAACACAAAGACCTAATGTTGAAGCAGAAGATGCTGCCAAAGCAAAAGGAAAGAGTGTGGTACTTGAAGAGCCAACTGCCAAAGAAACTCAGAAGTCATCTTTTGAGCAAGATGTAGACGAGTTCATGAGAATCATAAAAAGAAGTGATTACAAGGTGGTGGGTCAGCTTCACCAAACTCCCTCAAAAATCTCCATATTATCACTATTAATGTGTTCTGAAGCTCACAGGAACGCATTGTTGAAAGTCCTGCACGCAGCATACGTGCCAAAGGAGATTACCGTTAATCAGCTAGAAACTGTGGTTGCAAATGTCAACACCAGCCATGGGCTGGGCTTTACCAATGCTGACTTAACAACTGAGGGACGTAACCATAACAAGGCTTTGCATATCACCTTGGAATGCAAGGGTGCTGTTCTGTCTCATGTACTGGTGGACACTGGGTCATCACTCAATGTTCTACCAAAGAAAGCCTTAGTGAAGATGGAGTATGATGGCTTGGCACTGCGTCCGAGTAATTTGGTGGTGAGAGCATTTGATGGCTCTAAGAGATCAGTGCTTGGAGAGATTGATCTGCCTGTGATGATTGGCCCGCAGACCTTCAAAACTACCTTCTTCGTGATGGACATTCAGCCGGCCTACAGCTGTTTGTTGTGTAGACCCTGGATCCACGCCGCTGGCGTTGTTACGTCTACCCTTCACCAGAAGCTGAAATTCGAGTGGGAAGGCCAGATCATCACCATCTGTGGGGAGGAAGACATCTTTGTTAGCCATCTGGCTACGTATAAGTACATAGAAATGGATGGAGAGATCCATGAAACCATGAGCCAGGGGTTTGAGGCCTTGAACATTAATGAAGCATCTGCTGTACTGGGAACCTCCATAACGTCATATCAGCAAGCCCGGAAGGTTGTTGAAGAGGGTACTGCCCAAGGCTGGGGCAAGCTGTTGCCCTTGGAAAAGAAAGAAGACAAATTTGGGTTGGGTTATAGACCAACTCAACAAGATCAACCAGAGGCTGCCAAGGAGCCCAAGTTCGTCAGCAGGGGGATGCTCACCCCAGATGCTGTAAACAATTTGGAAGACGAGGAGGAAAGCGACCGCAACCTGGAGAGCTGGATACGTCCAAGGATCCCGGGGAGCCAAGTCCTTAACTGGTCTTCCCAGGAAATTATAAGAGTTACTCCTGCAGAGTAATTATTATTTCCTGTATTTTAAAGCATGCATCAAGTCTTGCATCTTGCCCAAGATGTCAAGACTCATTTTGTAATCGGGCCATCTTGTAATTTTGTGCAAATGGATTAATCAATGAGTATCGGACATCTTTTGCAAACGAGTCTCTTTTTTCGCTCACTGTCTTTTCATTTTTCACTTTTGTACAAAACAATAAAATGGAAATGTTTTAAAAATAAATAACTTCATTTTCACTTTTTTTTCTAAACAAGATTAAAAATGATCAATAAAATAAACCAATCTAAACCATTGCAGAAAGTGCCCTCCAGATTGCACCGACAACAACACTCCTATGACCCCGTATGACTTTGACGATCCAATCAATCAAGCTGATGAAGGGGTTGAAGAAGATTATGAGCTACCTGAAGAGCTAGCCAGGTTGTTAAGGCAAGAGGAGAAGGTTATCACTCCTCATTAGGAGGAGATTGAAACGGTTAATCTTGGTACGGAAGAAGACGTGAAAAAAGTCAAGATCGGGGCCTGCCTGCAAGATTCAGTAAAGGAACAACTGATTGACATGCTTTGGGAATATGTGGATGTCTTTGCTTGGTCTTATCAGGATTTTCCAGGGTTGGACACCAACATTGTCATGCACAAGCTACCTCTGAAGGAAGATTGCCCGCCAGTAAAACAGAAGATGCGTCGTACTCGCCCGGATATGGCAATGAAGATTAAAGAAGAGGTACAAAAGCAGTGGGACGCCGGTATCCTTGCTGTGACTATCTATCCGCCGTGGGTTACTAATATTGTACCTGTGCCTAAGAAAGACGGCAAGGTGAGGATGTGTGTGGACTACCGGGATCTGAACAGAGCCAGCCCGAAAGATGACTTCCCTTTACCTCACATTGATGTATTGGTTGATAATACGGCTCAGTTCTCGGTGTTCTCCTTCATGGATGGATTTTCAGGATACAATCAGATCAAGATGTCACCTGAAGACATGGAGAAGATAACTTTTATCACACCCTGGGGCACATTCTGTTATAAGGTGATGCCATTCGAACTGAAGAATGCTGGTGCCACTTATCAACGGGCTATGGTAACATTATTCCATGACATGATCCACAAAGAAATTGAATGTTATGTGGATGACATGATTGCCAAGTCCCTCATAGAAGAAGACCACCTGGTAAATCTGTTGAAGTTATTCAAGCGTCTGAGGAAGTACCAACTGAAGTTAAACCCCAACAAATGCACATTCGGGGTGCGATCCGGTAAGCTGCTGGGATTTATTGTAAGTGAGAAAGGGATTGAAGTTGACCCTGACAAAGTCAAAGCCATTCAAGAAATGCCTGCACCGAAGACTGAGAAAGAAGTTCGGGGGTTTCTAGGCAGATTGAACTACATTTCAAGGTTCATATCTCACCTCACGGCAACCTGTGAACCCTTGTTCAAGTTGTTAAGGAAAGAACAAACAGTCAAGTGGAATGAAGACTGCCAAAGGGCTTTTGATAAAATCAAGAAATACTTACAAGAGCCTCCAATCCTTATGCCTTCAGTTGAAGGAAGACCTCTAATTATGTACTTGACAGTATTAGAAGAGTCAATGGGGTGTGTGTTGGGCCAGCATGACGAGTCTGGTCGAAAAGAGTATGCAATATACTACCTAAGCAAAAAGTTTACCGACTGTGAACAGCGTTATTCTCTACTCGAGAAAACTTGTTGTGCTTTAGCGTGGGTTGCTCGCCGACTAAGGCAGTATATGATGACCCACACTACTTTATTGATCTCAAAGATGGATCCAGTTAAGTACATTTTTGAGAAGCCAGCACTTACCGGACGGGTTGCAAGATGGCAAATGATCCTCATGGAATATGACATTCAGTACACATCTCAGAAGGCCATCAAAGGCAGTGTATTGTCTGATTACCTTGCTGAGCAACCCATTGATGATTACCAGCCTATGAGATTTGACTTCCCTAATGAGGACATCATGTTCATAAAAGCGAAAGATCATGAAGAGCCTATTCACACTGAAGGGTCTGACCCGGAAGAAGAATGGACTATGATGTTTGATGGGGCTGTTAATATGAATGGTCGTGGTGTTGGTGCAGTACTTATTACACCTAAAGGAGTTCACATGCCTTTCTCGGAAAAACTCACCTTTAACTGCACTAACAACGAAGCCGAATACGAAGCTTGTATTATGGGTCTTGAGGAAGTCATTGACCTCAGGATCAAGACTTTGACTGTGTTCGGAGATTCGGCTCTGGTAATTAATCAAACCAACGACAAATGGTACACCCACCAAGATCATCTGATACCTTACCGGGATTATACAAGGAGGTTATTGACTTTCTTCACAACAGTCAAGCTTGAGTATATCCCTCGAGATGAAAATCAGTTTGCAGATGCTCTGGCTACCATTTCATCCATGATCAAAGTTCAAGCTGCCAACTTTGTGCCTTAAATTGCAGTGTCCAGACTTGACAGACCAGCATATGTGTTCTCAGCAGATGTTGTTAAAGATGATAAGCCTTGGTTCCATGATATCAAATGCTTCTTGGAGGATCAAACATACCCACCTGGGGCATCTTCCAATGATAAGAAGATATTAAGAAGGCTAGCTGGTAGTTTCTTCCTGAATGCTGATGGTTCCCTGTACAAGAGAAACTTTGATATGGTACTCCTCGGATGCGTTGATAGGACAGAAGCAGACTTGTTAATGCACGAGGTGCACGAAGGATCCTTTGGTACCCATGCTGGAGGGCATGCCATGGCTAAAAAGTTGCTGAGGTCAGGCTATTACTGGATCACAATGGATGCAGACTGTTGTGCTTATGCCAGGAAATGCCACAAATGCCAGATTTACGCGGATAAAGTGCACGTGCCTCCGAATCCTCTGAATGTGATGTCTTCACCCTGGCCCTTTGCCATGTGGGGCATTGATATGATTGGCAAGATTGAGCCGACTGCTTCAAGTGGCCACAGATTCATCTTGGTAGCCATTGATTATTTTACCAAGTGGGTCGAAGCAGCTTCTTATGCAAATGTCACCAGACAAGTGGTAGCACGATTTCTGAAGAGGGACATCATCTGTCGGTACGGAGTTCCCGAGCGAATCATTACTGATAATGGTTCCAACTTGAACAATAAAATGATGGCAGAACTGTGTCGGGACTTCAAGATCCAACACCACAATTCTTCTCCTTACAGGCCAAAGATGAATGGCGTTGTTGAGGCAGCTAACAAGAATATCAAGAAGATTGTGCAGAAGATGGTAGTCATCTACAAAGACTGGCATGAAATGCTACCATTTGCCTTGCATAGGTACCGAACGTCAATCAGAACATCCACCGGGGCAACACCGTATCAGCTTGTGTATGGTATGGAGGCAGTCCTACCTGTTGAAGTTGAATTACCCTCCTTGCGGGTGCTAATGGATGTTAAGCTAAACGAAGCAGAATGGGTCCAATCCCGGTACGAACAACTTAGTCTGATCGAAGAAAAGATATTGGCTGCAATCTGCCATGGGCAACTGTATCAGAAAAGAATGAAGAAAGCCTTCGATCAGAAAGTCAGGCTTCGAGAGTACCAAGTAGGAGATCTTGTGCTGAAAAGACTCCTCCCTCCTCATACAGACCACAGGGGCAAGTGGACTCCGAATTATGATGGGCCATTCATAGTAAAGAAAGTCTTCTCTGGTGGAGCACTGATGCTCATTACTATGGATGGTGAAGACTTCCTGTCCCCCGTGAATTCAGATGCAGTTAAAAAATACTTCGCATAAAAAAAAAGACCCGCTGGACATAAAAACAGAATGTAAGTCCAGGCAAAAATAGGGCATCCCGGGGAGTCAAAAACAGAATAAAAGACTCGGGCAAAAGTAAGGGAAAATAAATAAAAAAATGTGTACACCTGCTGAGTTGAAAAGCCGCATTGGACAGCTCATGCAAAAATGGGTATCCCGGTGGATTGAAGACTCGAAAGGGTGGTCCACGCAAAATAAGGGAATAAGCGAACAACTGCATTCTAAATTTGTTTGTATCACTTGCAACATGGTAAAACTCCGAAAGGATTGAGCTTCGGTCGGAATCAGCTTTCTTCAAAAGCAAGATGAGAAGAATGTTGATGTCATACGAGTCATAGCAAAAGGGAAGCTCCTTGAAGCATCATCAACATTGCCATCATCTTTTTGTTTCTTAATTTGTAACGATCTCCTCATTTCAGGGGATCCGTTTCTTTGACTGTATCTTGCCAATTCAGGGCACACAAATTAATAAAATTAGATTTTCAGTCGTATTTCGTCTCGTACATTTTATTTTTCATTTGCAAAATGTCCGATGTCTTTAAGATATTGATTGCATAAATACAGATGCTTCCCTTCTAAAATACGTGCTTACAGGAAATATACTTACTCCCGGGGGTGTCTAGACTCCTATGACGGAATCCAGTAAGGGATACCTCGGGATACTTGTACGTTTTTTTGTTATAACAGGATTGCAGGTATTCAAAGCGCAACGTGGGGCATGAAAGCTTCTCCCCAGTAGGCTGCCAAATCACCACTTCCTCAGCACACCTTCCAAACAGCACCAGAGATGCTTTCTCCCCATCGGAGTTGCCAGGCATCACTTCTCCAGCTTTTCCTTCAGAGCAGCACCAGAGGTTGTTCATTTCCCCAGCTGAGTTGTCAGATAGTATCATCCTCAGCAAAATCCCCACAGAAATCTCTAGGAAGATCTTTCAGTGATCTTTCTTCTTCCCCAACCGAGCTTCCAGTCATCATTCCTCCTCAGACAAGTGCAAAGACAGGGAACCATCTCCCCACAAAGTTTCAGCCTCTATCCAGAAGAGCAATGCCTGAAGATCTCACAACAGAGTAACAAAAGCTTCTACAGACCCCAGCTGGGTCCCTCATTACCCGAGATAGGTCTATCAGTGATTTATTTCCCCATGCAAAGTCAGATGTGTCGGATCTACCAATGATCTCATCCCCAGCTGGGATGTCCACTTCAAGCAGATCAGCCAGAGATCTCCACAGCACCGGGATCCGAATCCCGGATTGATATCTTTGCATAATCATAGCATTCACATCATATTTTCCCCAGAGCGTAGCATTCTTTCTAATACGGAACATTACGGCAAAAATCAAACATATTGCATAATCATAAGCCATGTGTCGAACACTTGTAAATACCAACAATACCACATCAGCAGAATGCAAAATACCTCTCAAAACTCCCCGGCAGAATATCAAAGCATTTCCTTTACATTCACAAATACAACTACATGGTCGTTTTGGCACTCATCTGTGTCATCTTTCCCCAGTAAAGTCGCCCAAACAGATACTTATACATTACAAATGCTTCTTGACACTCGTTTGTGTCATACCCCCAGCGGAAAGCCAAAGCGTCCCCTTTGCACTCACAAATACACATTTACATATATCTACATACTTCCCCGACACCCGTCCGTGTCACCCTCCCCAACATAGTTGCCTAAACAAACACTTTGTAAATCAAATACTTGTTTATAATACACTTTTTCCGACACTCGTCCGTGTCGTGCTCTCCCTAGCAAGTTGAGCACTCGTCTATGTCTCACTCATCACTTTACACTCATACAAATACTCGTTTGTATCTTGTATATACCACTTAAATCCCCTTAGATTCAACACTCGTCTGTGTTCTTTGTTAACCAGTTGGTACTCGTCCGTATCATCATCTCTGAACATGCGTCAAGCGTTTGTTTCTCTTGATACTCGTCCGTATCATATTTTTAAGGATGCTCGACCATATTTTTAATCCATACATCGTGTCAGACACTTTTGTCTAATCTTCTTGAATTTAGAAACTCGTCTGTGTCTATTATTCCCCAGAAGAGTCCCCTCAGATTCGACACTCGTCCATGTTCTTTGTTAACTAGTTGATACTCGTCCGTATCATCATCTCTAGACATGCGTCAGCGTTTGTTTCTATCGATATTAGTCCGGATGCACGTCCGCATCTTTAATCTATACACAGTGTCCAACGCTTATACCTTTCATCTCCTGAATGTAGACACTCGTCCGTGTTTACCCTTCCCCAACAGAATTGATTTTCTTTTATCTGACATTCGTCCTATGTCATGATACCTTTTCGGCAGCCGTACCTTGCCAGGTGATCGTCCTTCACCTTTTTGATGATCATCCTTCATCATTCCCAGAGGAGCCTCTATTCATTAGAACCCCTCCTTATCCTACATTCGTCCTATGTCGTAATATGTTTTGCAGCCGTTCCCTGCTAGGTGATCGTCCTTCATCATTTTATCCGATGGCCGTCCCCATCGTAGATTTGGTTATCTGACATTCGTCATATGTCATGATAAACCCCGAGAGCAGCCGTACCCTGCTAGGTGATCGTCCTTCACCTCTTGATGATCGTCCTTCATCATGCTTATCTGATGGCCGCCCCCATCGTCGACCTTTTTCATCCGACATTCGTCCTATGTCGTGATGTTTTCGGCAGCCGTACCCTGCCAGGTGATCGTCCTTCACCTTAATGACCGTCCCTCATCTTATTCCCGACAAAGCAGCCGTCCCCTGCTAGGTGATCGTCCTTCACCTTTGATGGCCGTTCCTCATCATTTATTTCTTCGACCCGATGGTCGTCCCCATCATTTACCTTTAATCCCTAGAAAGTCTTATTTCTTTACTTGATGGTCGTCCCCATCAAGGTCCCTCTATATCCCCAGCATGTCGGCCATCCCCGTCATTGCTTCACCCCAGCAGTCGTCCTCTATTCGACGGTCGTCCTCCGTCGCCCGCACCTTATAATCATACTTTGTTTTCTTTTATAATCTATATCCCTTTTCTTCTTCATTTTGTGAGTGCAAATTTTGGACTGTCTTTGGTATTCAACCACAAGTTATCTTGTTTGCCTGTTAAGCCGTTGCTTACATCCTGCACAGCTAACTCATGTTTGAATAGGGGCAGCTGTAAACACCCCAAATTTGCCCTCACTCATTCCACCATGTCTTGTGATCTTTTCATATGCATAAGTTCAATCATAGCATCTCATATTACATTTTTGCTTCACTGTATTGTCTCAAAGTCATCTGCATCTAGGGTTTGTGATCTGAGCCATCCCTGAGCTATCTGAGCCACTCCAAAGGTATCCCATCACTTAAAAGGGGTCCATGTATGTTAAAGCATCATATTATATCCCCACAAGGTCAAGGAAGTCAAATAATCAAAAGAACTGGGAAAGGCATGGAAGTAGAGCCAGGTTTAACTGCACAGATGACCTAAAATTAGGGTTTGGTTTCAGAGGCCATAACTCCAAATTTTTTTGTCATTCTTGTTTCTATTGGTCTCTATATGTTATTAGGATCATGCATATCAATTTTCATGAAGAAATTCAATGGGGAAGACATTTGATCACAAGATGACTTCTTGAGCAAGTCAATGCAAAATCAGGGCATCTGAGACCCCCAATGACCCAACCAAAGGGCATTCTCCATCATTTTGAGTGTGTATGATCTTTATTTGATCTTATAAGATGTTATAAGTTCACAAAATTGAAGAATTTCAAGCCATTTGCAAAGTTGCCTTTTTGGGAAAGTGACTTATAATGCAAACTTGCCATTTTGGGAAAGTTTTTCAACCTCCTCTTTTTGATTCAAAAATGCCTCAAATGAGAAAACTTTGGTCATGAAAGTTATAGAATGGATCCTCCCATTTTCAAAAAGTACAAGAACTCATTCTAATTCATTTTGGATCAAAAGTTATGGCTTGTCAAAGTTGGACAAAATCACTTAATTTTCACTTTGTACCAAAGAGGGAAATTTGCAAATTCTCATGCCAAGGCCAATTGTGACTTCAAATCAACTTCTAAGCATTACACAAACCTAAATCTTGACCTAAAATTCAGAATGCACCAAAGAATCTCCAAGTTTCATGATTATGCTTTAAGAAATCTCAAAAGGGCCAAATTCATGAAAATTGCAAAAAACCCCATAAGCTTTGATCCACTTGCTGGTTTGCCTCAATCTCACTTCCATGGTTCTCCTTGATCACAGCTGCACAAGACATGCCCTTGTCCTTGGCCTGCCATGACCCATACCTCAAAGGACACCTAACATTGACTTTTGGCAAAATGGACCATACCAATCAACATAGGCCAGCAACAACTCTCTGACCTATCCCAACTTGATACATGGACCAAAAGCAACTCAACACACCACACAACAAAAGCTGAAACCTCCCACAAGTCAGCATTCACAAAAAATCCCTCTTTATGCATTTTCATTCAAATCTCATCACACAATCATCAAACCTCAAAACCAACTTCACCACTCATTCAGAAAAGCTTCATAGAGCATAAACCACCCTTCATCTTGCCCTGAAAAGCCCACAAACAGAAATACAATTTTTCACTCCCCTTGGTCAGAACTTCATCAATCTCAAAAACCAGCCACAATACATTCCAACTAAGCCTCAAAGCATCTTCAGGGAGATCATTGGAGGGACTTTGAAGCAAGGAACTGGCCTGAAAGCTCCAAAAGCAAAAGCTCCATCTCAGGTATACTCTTGAAACTTTTTTCCAGAAATTGTTTCTTTGGTTATAGAATGATAAAGCATGTTCCACTGGTCACAATGAACCTTGAATGATGAAAAATGGTTGAGTATTGAGGATGTATGAGTGTTCTGAAATTTTGTTCAGTTTTTGATTTCTTGTTCGAATCATGTTGTTGATGGAAATTGAATGAAATTTGATGTTTGATTCTTGTTCCTTGATGTTTGTTGAATGATTCTGGAGCTTTAGGGGGCTTGGGGTGAGGATTTGAGGGAGATAGCAATTTTCAGGGAGGGATGTCACCGGAGAAGACGACCGGAGTGTCGCTCCCGATAAAATGGGACTGGCCCAAATAAAGGTACAGACGCGAACGGTCGGCGAAGGGAACAGTGAGAACACACAGCCGTGAACTCACTGGAGATGAATAGAGTCGCCAGCTAGGCATTTTTATCCCGGAGGAAAGGCAATGCTGCATAGACCTAGAAAAGGATGGATAAGACGGCTTGCGAACCAGAGAGACTGAGAAAGGGGGTTGGTTACAACCTGGGAAGGTATTAGCACCCAGATTGTCCGCCGTACTCGACGGGATCCACGCTTGAAAGATTTGTGTTTTAAAGGGGTAGTGTCAGTGCAATAATAGCTGGACAGGAATGTACAGGTGTCTGTGCAAAAGAAGTGTGAAGTGTATAAATGTATAGTGTCAGTGTAAGGACAAGAATGAAATGCTCATGATCATGAGGCTAAGGGAATAAAGCTGGGAGAGGGGGAATGTACAGAGACTTTTGTTCGATAACTGTTAAGTTATGCCTACGTATCCTCTCGTGCAATGAGGAAGTCAGAACACCGTAGTTCGACCCAAAGAGACTGAAAGGTGAATTGACTTGTGAACTGCCTGCTTGTCAATGCTCAAGTGTATGATCTGTCTGGCACAGATGCAAACTGTCTTGCATTAGACGGAAGAAGCGAGTTCTCGTTTGTGAGTGAATGAGATGAGAAAAGAATCCCGGAGGAGACGATTATTGTTTGTTTTTGTGATTTCAGTCTTTTATTGCTTTTGAGAGTTTGTCATAAGCTAATGAGCTTAAGCCTAAACCAATGGGTTAGTAAACTCATCACATCTTCCCTCTGATTAGGGGTAATGAGAATACCTTAAGTGTGAAGTCAGATTCTCACACTTAATCACCTTTGGTGTAGGATTAAGATCATTAACCTACTTGTGATTATTTAGATGTTTTTGGTGTTTTTGTTTAGTGTTAAGTAATGAGGTTAAGCCATAATCAAGGATTAAACAGACTCATTACACCATCCTAATAGAAGGATAATAGATGAGAATGTTTAAGCTGAGGAAAGCTCCTCAACTTAATCCATGATTAGGGATTAAACTCATGACAAAACAAGCCTTTATTAGATGGATTTTATTAATGATATGATGATGAAGTGATTTTTATGATTTGTAAGACAACTTGAGGGGGACTTGTCCATTAACACTAGGGTTAGTCCTTCTTAACCAATTAAGGAAGAATTAGAACCCTAATGCAAGGCCCAAGTTACAAGTGTGATGTCTTGATGATTATTAGATGGATTGATTAAGGGATTTAAACACATTAAGGGTTTAACACTTAGGATTAAAGTTATACACTCCATCCTAAAAGAAGGATGCAGGCATAAGCTTAATCACAAAGCCTTAAAGCCTTTAGGGTTTAGTCCCTGATTATGAGATGAGAAGAGAGGACTCAAAGAGAGACACAAAGGTAAAACTATGAGGGGAGACTAATCAAAACCCTAATTCATTGTCATGCTTGGTTGTTCCTAAGGTTTGTGAGGTTTTCAAGAACAATCTTCAAAAGAAACACCAGGAAGCAAATGAGCAGGATCAAGAGAAGCAAAGTGACTTGCTTCATTCAAGAAGTCAAGTCACTTGGAGAAAGAAAGTGGGAAGAAGAAGAATGAGCAAGCTCAATCTCAAACACATATAGAAATGCAGCAATGGGTGCAAGAGAGATGAAAAGAAAAGTTATGAGAAGTGAAGGCAAATTCACTTCTAAAGTTACTTACCACCTGAAATGTTAGAAAGAAATGCAATGCAATGCAAAATGGGATGAAATGGGATGATGCTAAACAAAACCAGAAGCATGTTGATGATGATAATGATGCTATGAGATGCTGCAAACATGAGGCAAGGCATGGAGATGCTCATACAAGATCATGGATGCAAATGGTGCAAGCTAAGGAGCATGAATGAACATGTAAAGTTATGAAACATACAAAGCAAATGACATGGCAAATATGAGATGCAATGACCAAACACACTTTCTACATGTCTTATGATGTCAAATGAATCAAAAGGAAGCATGGAATGTCATGGCAAGTCATGTTATGCAAGAGGATGCAAGAGGTATGCAAATGAAAGCCCAAATTAGGGTTTAAAGATCAAACAACAAACAAAACCCAAAAACAGAAGCAAACCCTAAGATAAAAAATGGAAAATGCCTTCCAAAGAAACCCTAAACCTATACTAAACCAATGTCCAAAGGGGAGCTCTCAACTCTCAACCAATCTCAAGATATGATTTTTCTAAGTTATTAGGGTTTTTTAGGGTTCTTAACAAAAGAAATGCCAAACAAATTGAAATTGAGAGATCAAATCCAGGCCATTTAATCCTAAAAACTACATGCCAAATAGAAAACAATGCAAGAAGAATCAATGTCCAACCCTTCTTAGATAGGCAGAAATGAATTTTTGAACTTATGATCAAAATAATGCACAAAATATGATTTAATTCAATGAAAAATTCTTAAAATGCATCAAGATCAAAAAAGAAATTTGGTTTGAAGGTTGGACAATGTTTCTAAATGCCTTAGGACATTTCATGAATTTTTTTGTAATTTTTAAATACCTAAAAGTATTTTTAATTAATTAATTTCCATTAATCAATTAAAAATAATCTTTTAAATATTTAAAAATACTTTTTTAATGATAAAAAATAAAATAAAAATATTTTTGTGTCATAAAAATTATTAAAACCCTTAGGAAAAAGTTTCATAATTTTTAGGAATTTTTAACTATTTTTAATAAATTAAACAAAACAAATAAAAAGAAAAATGAAATAAAAAACAAAGTATGCAGTATGAGTGGCTGTGATTGAGAGTTGAAGGATCAAAGGGCCCTGCACGCAAGTCAACAAGACTGGGGGTCAGCTCAATCTAAGGCCCAGGTTCAAAATTCCAAAACGCGCGTGATCTAATGGCTGTGGTTACAAGTTAACTTAATTAAACATGATTAATTTAATTAAACAAAATTAGGGTTTAATGACCCATCTGATCCGTCCATAAGCGCGCGGGAAACAGCATCCAAGGGACCACGTTTGAAGTTATCTAATTAATGATACTTAGCCCTAATTACCCTCAGGCGACCGGAGATGAGCTCCGGTCGTCTTCTCCGGCCATACCAAAACCCTAGCTTCTTATCTAGGCCACCCCAAGTTAAATTAAACGCCCAGAAACAACCCCCACACTTCCTACAACTCAAATCCATGATCAAACATCATCTTACTAGCAAGAACAGCATGAATCGAAACAAAACAAAAATGGGGCCAAACTTTCAGACACCTGTAAAATGCTCATTTTTCCACCATTTTTGATTCTGAACATATCACCATGATCCTTAAAGCATGCACTTTCACTTTACAACAAAAAATCAAAGCTTTGAGAGAGAAGATTCATGGCCATACCTGAGGTGACAACTCCTGTTTCTGGGCTTTCAGAGCAGTTTCTTGATGCAAGCTAGCTCCAATGACTCCCCTGGTGCTAATGGCAGGCTTGAAATGAGCTTTAGCAAGCTATTTCAAGAGGTACCAAACTGATATAGCAGAAAGTGAGCCTTGTGTACAGGCTGTTTTAGGTCAATGTGATGGGTGGTTTGGACTCCTTTGAAGGTTTCTGATTGGTTGGTGAAGAGAAATGATGTGTTTGTTGGCTGGATAGTGAGATTCGAAGAGAACTGGTTCTGAGGGTGGGGAATGGTGAAGCTCAGGTCAGGCTTGTTTCAGGCTTGAACTTTGGTGGTTTTGGGTCTATGAAGTGTGGTGAGATGATTGGTGAAGAGGGTTCTTGTGTTTGTATGCTATGGAGGCAGATTCGAAGACAAATGCAAAAATGAGGTGTTTTTGTGAATGTGTGTGTATGTAGTGTTTCAGCCTTGCTTAGTGTTATGTCTAGCTTGCAAATGGAAAGTATAAACAAATCTGATTGGCTGGATGATGTGACATGGCCTGCTATGATAGGTAAGTCACCTTTTGCAAAATGTCAACTTCTTTGTAAGAGAAAGTATGGGCAGCTTCTAGGCTAGTACAAGGCTGGTTCTGGTGCAGCATGGTGAGGTGAGAGGCTAGCAAAGTGTAGTAACCAATGCAGCAAGTTGTAGGGAGAATGATCATGAGTTTTTGCAAGTTGTGGCTTTTGGTTCACATGTGACTATTCTTGCTACACAAACCATAAACATGAGGGATTTTGGTCCAAATCTGATTTTTAAGACTTAGAGAATGTTTGCATACTGGTTTGAAGTGAATTAGAAGTCACATTTGGCTTTGGTTCATGATCTTGCAAATTTTCCATTTGAAGCATGCCTTGAAAATCAATGATTTTTGCCAACTTTGTCATACCATAACTTTTGATCCAAGAAGAGTTTGATCATGTTCTTGTACTTTTTTGAAAAGGGAAAGATGAGATCTACAACTTTCATGACCAAAGTTTTTCCATTTGGAGCATTTTTGGATCAATAATCAAGGCTTGAAAAATGACCTAAAATGAAGCATTCTTGAAAAGTCAACTATGCCCAAAAAGTCAACATTTGCAAAAACCCTAAATTCTTGATTTCTATGAACTTCAACCTTCTTCCATGATCAAATAAAGATCATATACACTCAAAATGATGAAGATCACCCATTGGTTGGGTCATTGGGGGCCTCAGATGCCCTGATTTTACACTGACTTGTCCAGAAAGTCAACCCTTGATCAGATGACTTCCCCATGGAATTTCTTCATGAAAATTGATATGCATACCCCCTATACCATATAGAGACCAATGGAAACAAGAATGACCAAAAAATTTGGAGTTATGGCCTCTGAAACCAAAACCCTAATTTTCAGTCAACTGTGCAGTCTAGCCTGGCTCTGCATCCACTCAAACCCTAGTTCTTGTGATTCCTTTGCATTTTTGACTTTGTGAGGATGGAATATGATATAAGAACACATGTAGACCCCTTTGAATTGATTGGTGACCTTTGGAGTGGCTCAAGAGACTTTGGGATTGCTCAGGTCACAAACCCTAGGTGCAGATGACTTAGAAACTATGCAGTGAATAAAAATGAGATATGAGATGATATGATTGTGTTTATGCATATGAGAATGATCACAAGCCATGGTGAAATGAGTGAGGGCAAATTTGGGGTGTTTACAGCTGCCCCTATTCAAACATGAGTTAGCTGTGCAGGTTGTAAGCAACGGCTTAACAGGCAAACAAGATAACTTGTGGTTGAATACCAAAGACAGTCCAAAATTTGCACTCACAGAATGAAGAAGAAAAGGGATATAGATTGCAAAGGAAAATAAAGTATTGTAAAGTGTGGGCGACGGAGGACGACCGTCGAGCAGAGGACGACTGCTGGGTAAAGTGTGATGAAAATAAAGCAATGACGGGGACGGCCGACATGCTGGGGATAAAAGGTAAAGCTAAGACGGGGACAGCCGACTAGCTGGGAAAATAAGATAATATGATGGGGACGGCCATCAAGGTAAAGTTGTAAAATTTTCTGGGGGATAATAAAACATGACGGGGACGGCCATCAAGTTCACAAAGGAAAGTAACCAACGATGGGGACGGCCATCGGGCTAAAAAGAAAAGGGACCACGACGGGGACGGCCATCGGGTTAAAGAATAAATGAAATACACAGATGATGGGGTACGGCCATCAAAGGCGAAGGACGATCACCTAGCAGGGGACGTCTGCTCTGTTGGGGATAAAAGAAATATGATGGGGACGGCCATCAAAGGTGGAAGACGACCACCTGGCAGGGTACGGCTGCCGAAAATATCAAGACATAGGACGAATGCCGGATAAAAGGTCAACGATGGGGACGGCCATCGGACGAGCATGATGGGGGACGACCATCAAGAATTGGAGGACGACCACTCAGCAGGGGACGGCTGCTCTCAAGGTTTAACATGACACAGGACGAATGTCAGATTACCAAAATCAACAATGGGGACGGCCATTGGATAAAGTGATGAAGGACGATCATCAAGAGGTGGAGGACGACCACCTAGCAGGGGACGGCTGCTAAAATCAACGACGGGGACGGCCATCGGATGAGCATGATGGGGGACGACCATCAAGAAGTGGAGGACGACCACTCAGCAGGGTACGGCTGCTCTCAGGGTTATCATGACACAGGACGAGTGTCAGATAAAAGAAAATGCTTTGTTGGTGATCTACTGGGGATATAGTGAACACGGACGAGCGTTCACAACCAAGAAAGGAAAGTATAAGTGTTTGGTATAGATTAGAGATGCGGACGAGCATCCTTAAGACTATGATACGGACGAGTATCATGTAGAAAAAAATACTGACACGTGTTCAGAGATGATGATACGGACGAGTATCAACGGGTTAACAAAGAACACGGACGAGTGTTGAATCTGAAGGGACCCTTCTGGGGAGTAGTAGACACGGACGAGTGTCTATATTCAAGAAAACATAAGTGTTTGACACAGTGTATGGATTAAAGATGCGGACGAGCATCCTTAAGACTATGATACGGAAGAGTATCATGTAGAAACAAACATTAGACGCAATGTTCTGAGATGACGATACGGACGAGTACCAACTGGTTAACAAAGAACAAGGACTATTGTCGAATCTGTGGCGATATAAATGGTGTATACGAGATACGGACGAGTATCTGTATAAGTATAATATGAGTGGCATGAGTATATGTGGATGAGTGTTTATCTGCTGGGGAGAGTGACACGGACGAGTGTCAAAAGGGGAAAAGTGTAATATGAACAAATATCTGCTATACAAAGTCCCGGCGACTGCACTGGGGATATGACACGGACGAGTGTCAAGAAAGTGTGTATATAGGTATACGTGAGTGCAAAGAGGGTGTCTTTGGCTTTCTGCTGGTGGTAAGACACGGACGGGTGTCATGACGTATCTGTAATACAGGTGGTCTTGTTTGTAAAGAGTGTTCGGGCAACTTTACTGGGGAAAGATGATACGGACGGGTATCGAAAGGAAATATATACTGGTGTTGGTGATTTGTGAGGCAACTGCTTTTGCTGGGATTCTGGTGGGGACTTCTGTACAAAGATGATGAACGGTTATTATTTACAAGTGTTAATTCAGAATCATGGCTTATGATTATGCTATGCGTTTGATTTTTGCCGTAATGCTCCGTATTAGACGGAATGCTACGCTCTGAGGGGATAATATGATGCAAATGCCATGATTATGCAAAGATATCAAACTGGGATTCGGATTCCGTTGCTGATCTGTTTGAAATGGACATCCCAGCTGGGGGAGAGATCATTGATAGATGAGATGCATCTGCTCGGGGATATAGGTCACTGATTGACACACCCTTGTAATATGGGACCCAGCTGGGGTTTGCAGAAGCCTTCTGTGCTCTGTTGTGACTTCTTCGTGCGTTGCTCTTCCGGATAGAGGCTGAGGATCTTGTGGGGCGATGGTTCCCTGATTCCTGTATTCTGCCGAGGAGGAATGATTGGTACTACGGCTGGGGAATGTTGTTGGTAACTCAGCTGGGGAGAGTAATGAGAGGCAACTCAGCTGGGAATAGAGCATCTCGGATGCTGAGATTATTTGTTGATTTGCCAGCTTGCTGAGATGTAACTTGCATGCCCCAAGTTGCATTCTGGATACCTGCAATCCTGCAAAGATAAGGAAACGCACAAAAGATCCCGTGGTACCCTCTACTGGTTTCCGTCATAGGAGTTAAGTACTTTCGAGAGTAATCATATTCCCTGCAAGCATGTTTTATTATTATATATTCTTTGAGAAAAGCATCTGTACTTATGCAGTTGATTTTTAGAGACATCAGACATCCTTTGCAAATAAAATATACCAAACGAAACATGACTGAAAAATCTGATTTTATTAATTCATGTGCCCTGAATTGGCAAGATACAGTCAAGGAAACATGTCTCCTGAAATGAAGAGACTGTTACAAATTGAGAAACAAAGTGCTGGCAGTGTTGATGACGCTTTAGGGAGCTTCCTCCTCTGCTATGACCCGTATGACTTTTGACTTTCTTCTCGTCTTGCTTTCTGGAGAAAGTTGATTCTGATTGAAGCTTGATTCTGTTGAAGCTTACCAAATTGCTGACAATACAGACGAATTCAGAATGCAGTTGTTCGCTTATTCCCTTATTTTGCATGGATCGCCCTTCCGGGTTTTCAATCCATCGGGATACCCATTTTTGCCTGAGCTGTCCGATGTGGCTTTTCAACTCAGCGGGTGTACATTTTTTCATTTATTTCCCTTATTTTTGCCCGAGTCTTTTATTCTGTTTTTGACTCGCCGGGATGCCCTATTTTTGCCTGGACCTACATTCTGTTTTTATGTCCAGCGGGTCATTTTTTATGCGAAGTATTTTTTAACTGCATCTGAATTCACAGGGGACGGGAAGTCTTCACCATCCATGGTGCTGAGCATCAGTGCTCCGCCAGAGAAGACTTTCTTTACCACGAATGGTCCTTCATAATTTGGAGTCCATTTGCCCCTGTGGTCTGTATGAGGAGGGAGGATTCTTTTCAGCACAAGATCTCCTACTTGGTACTCTCGATGCCTGACTTTTTGATCGAAGGCTTTCTTCATTCTCTTCTGATATAGCTGCCCATGACAGATTGCAGCCAATCTTTTCTCTTTGATCAGACTCAGTTGCTCGTATCGGGACCTAACCCATTCTGCTTCACTCAGTTTAACATCCATCAAAACTCGCAAGGAGGGTAATTCAACTTCAACAGGTAGGACTACTTCCATACCATACACAAGTTGATACGGCGTTGCCCCAGTGGATGTTCTGATTGATGTGCGGTACCCATGCAAGGCAAATGGTAGCATTTCATGCCAGTCTTTGTAGGTGACTACCATCTTCTGCACAATCTTCTTGATATTCTTATTTGCTGCCTCAACAGCGCCGTTCATCTTTGGCCTGTAAGGAGAAGAATTGTGATGTTGGATCTTGAAGTCCCGGCATAATTCAGCCATCATTTTGTTGTTTAGATTGGAACCATTATCAGTAATGATTCGCTCGGGAACTCCATACCGACAGATGATGTCTCTTTTTAGGAATCGGGCTACCACTTGCCTTGTAACATTTGCATATGAGGCTGCTTCAACCCACTTTGTAAAATAGTCAATAGCAACCAGGATGAATCTGTGGCCGTTTGAAGCAGTCGGCTCGATCTTGCCAATCATATCGATGCCCCACATAGCAAAGGGCCATGGAGAAGACATGATGTTCAGAGGATTTGGAGGTACATGTACTTTATCTGCGTAGATCTGGCATTTGTGGCATTTCCTGGCATAGGCACAACAGTCTGCATCCATTGTGATCCAGTAATACCCTGATCTTAGCAATTTCTTAGCCATTGCATGTCCTCCAGCATGGGTACCAAAAGAGCCTTCATGCACCTCATGCATCAGCAAGTCTGCTTCCGCCTTGTCAACACATCTGAGGAGTACCATATCAAAGTTCCTTTTGTATAAAGATCCATCAGTGTTCAGAAAGAAACTTCCAGCAAGCCTTCTCAAAGTCTTCTTATCATTGGAAGATGCCCCAGGTGGGTATGTTTGATCTTCCAAGAAGCATTTAATATCGTGAAACCAAGGCTTGTCGTCCTTGACAACATCTGCTGCAAATACGTATGCTGGTCTATCAAGTCTCGATACTGAAATCCGAGGTACAAAATTAGCAGCTTGAACTTTGATCATGGATGAAATGGTAGCAAGAGCATCTGCGAACTGATTCTCGTCCCGAGGGATATACTCAAGTTTGACCGTTGTGAAGAAAGTCAACAACCTTCTTGTATAATCCCTGTAAGGTATCAGATGATCTTGGTGTGTGTACCATTTTCCGTTGGTCTGATTGATTACCAAAGCTGAATCTCCGAATACGGTCAATGTCTTGATCCTGAGGTCGATGGCTTCCTCAAGACCCATAATGCAAGCCTCGTATTCAGCTTCGTTGTTAGTGCAGTTGAAAGTGAGTTTTGCCGAGAAAGGCATGTGAACTCCTTTGGGTGTAATGAGTACTGCACCAACACCACGGCCATTCATGTTAACAGCCCCGTCAAACATCATGATCCATTCTTCCTCCGGGTCAGGCCCTTCAGTGTGAATAGGCTCTTCATGATCTTTTGCTTTAATGAACATGATGTCCTCATCAGGGAAGTCAAACCTCATAGGCTGGTAATCATTAATGGGTTGCTCAGCAAGATATTCAGATAGTACACTGCCCTTGATGGCTTTCTGAGAGGTGTACTGTATGTCATATTCTGTGAGAATCATCTGCCATCTTGCAACCCGTCCGGTGAGAGCTGGCTTCTCAAATATGTACTTGACTGGGTCCATCTTTGAGATCAGTAAGGTAGTGTGGGTCAACATATACTGCCTTAGCCGGCGAGCAGCCCACGCTAAAGCACAGCAAGTTTTCTCGAGCAGTGAATAACGTTGTTCACAGTCGGTAAACTTTTTGCTTAGGTAGTATATTGCATACTCTTTTCGACCAGACTCGTCATGCTGGCCCAGCACACACCCCATTGACTCTTCTAATACTGTCAAGTACATAATTAGAGGTCTTCCTTCAACTGGCGGCATAAGGATTGGAGGTTCTTGCAGATACTCCTTGATCTTGTCAAAAGCCCTCTGGCAATCTTCATTCCACCTGACCGTCTGTTCTTTTCTTAACAGCTTGAACAAGGGTTCACAGGTTGCTGTAAGGTGAGATATGAACCTTGAAATGTAGTTCAATCGACCTAAGAACCCTCGAACTTCTTTTTCAGTTTTCGGTGCAGGCATCTCTTGGATGGCTTTGACTTTATCAGGGTCTACTTCAATCCCCTTCTCGCTTACGATAAATCCCAGTAGCTTACCGGATCGCACCCCGAATGTGCACTTGTTGGGGTTCAGCTTCAGTTGATACTTTCTCAGACGCTTGAACAACTTGAGCAGATTCACCAGATGGTCGTCTTCAGTAAGGGACTTGGCAATCATGTCATCCACATAGCATTCTATTTCCTTATGAATCATATCGTGGAATAATGTTACCATAGCCCGTTGATACGTTGCACCGGCGTTCTTGAGCCCAAATGGCATTACCTTGTAGCAGAACGTGCCCCAGGGTGTGATGAATGTTGTCTTCTCCATGTCTTCAGGTGACATTTTGATCTGGTTATATCCTGAAAATCCATCCATGAAGGAGAATACCGAGAACAGAGCCGTATTATCCACCAATACATCAATGTGAGGTAAAGGGAAGTCATCTTTCGGGCTGGCTCTGTTCAGGTCCCGGTAATCAACACACATTCTTACTTTGCCGTCTTTCTTAGGCACAGGTACTATGTTAGCAACCCACGGCGGGTAGCTAGTCACAGCAAGGAACCCAGCGTCCCATTGCTTTTGTACCTCCTCTTTGATCTTCATAGCCATGTCTGGACGAGTACGGCGTAGCTTCTGTTTGACTGGCGGGCACTCTTCTCTCAAAGGCAGCTTGTGCACAACAATGTCGGTATCCAACCCTGGCATGTCTTGATACGACCAAGCAAATACATCCACATACTCTCGAAGTAGATCAACCAGTTGCTCCTTCACTGAGTCTTGCAGGCAGGCCCCGATCTTAACCTCTTTCACGTCTTCCTCTGTACCAAGATTGATCACTTCAACCTCCTCCTGGTGAGGAGTAATAACCTTTTCCTCCTGCCTCAACAACCTGGCAAGCTCTTCAGGAAGCTCGTATTCTTCTTCAACCCCTTCATCAGCTTGATTGATCGGATTGTCAAAGTCATACGATGTCATAGCCGTGCTGTTGTCGGTGCTGTCAGGAAGGCACTCTCTGCAAGGGTCAAGTTGGTTCATTTTAGTGATCTGATTTTAGTCTTATTTAGGAAAGTGAAATGAAGTTATCATTTTGAAAACACCGCCATTTATTTTTTGTACAAAAAGAAAAATGGAAAAACAGTGAGCAGAAAAGAAAAGACTCGTTTGCAAAAAAGATGTCTGATATTTCATTAATTGATCTTGTTTGCACAAAAGTACAGATGGCCCTGATTACAAAATGAGTCTTGTCATCTTGGGCAAGATGCAAGACTTTGATGCATGCTTATAAAAATACAGGAAATAATAATTACTCTGATCGAGTAACTCTTATAATTTCCTGGGAAGACCAGTTCGAGACACTGCTCCCCGGGACCTTAGGACGAATCCAATTCTCCAGGTTGCGTTCCTCTTCTAGCTCGTCTTCCAGACAGTTGATAGCATCGGGGGTAAGCATCCCCCCACTGACAAAACCAGGCTCTCCAGCAGCCTTTGCTTGATGTTGAGTTGGTTTGTAACCCAACCCAAATTTGTCCTTCTTCTCCTCCACAGCTAAAACCTTGCCCCAGCCTAGGGCAGTTCCTTCCTCAACAACCTTCCGGGCTTGTTGGTAAGATGACATGGAGATCCCGGATACAGCAGATGCTTCATTGACATTCAAGGCTTCAAAACCTTGGCTCATTGTTTCATGGATTTCTCCCTCCATCTCAATATACTTGTAAGTAGCCAGATGGCTAACAAATATATCCTCCTCCCCGCAAATTGTAACAACTTGGCCTTCCCACTCATATTTTAACTTTTGGTGAAGGGTAGACATTATTGCGCCGGCGGCGTGAATCCAGGGTCTACCCAACAAACAGCTGTAGGCGGGCTGAATGTCCATCACATAAAAGATAGTTTTAAAGGTCTGTGGGCCAATTGTCACAGGCAGCTCAATTTCTCCCAGAACCGATCTCTTTGAGCCATCAAAAGCTCTTACCACCAGGTTGCTGGGTCTCAATGCCAATCCATCATATTCAAGCTTCACCAGAGCCTTCTTTGGTAAGACAATAAGGGATGACCCCGTGTCTACCAGCACATGAGAAAGGACAGCTCCTTTGCATTCCATGGTTATGTGCAAGGCTTTGTTGTGGTTGCGGCCATCCGCTGTCAAGTCAGTATTGGTGAACCCTAGCCCATTGCTAGCAGTAACATTTCCAACCACGGTTTCCAACTGGTTGACAGTAATCTCTTCAGGCACGTAAGCTGCGTGCAAGACCTTGAGTAGTGCATTCCGGTGGGCTTCGGAGCACATAAGCAGTGAGAGGATAGAGATTTTGGATGGTGTTTGGTGAAGCTGATCCACAATTTTATAATCACTCTTTTTGATGATTCGCATAAACTCATCAACTTCTTGATCGAACGGTGTCTTCAAGGCTTCTTTAACAGCTTGATCTTCCTGCACCGGGCTCTTTCCTTTTGCCTTGGCAGCAGCTTCTGCTTCGGCAGTAGGTCTTTGAATTGGTGGAGCAAAGAGACGTCCGCTTCGAGTGAAGCCTCCGCCTCCCCCCACATTATCTACTTGTGGTGCAGGTGTTGATGTTTCAAGAGTGATTCTTTTTCCTTCGCAGTACACGTCAGAGCCATAGTGCCAAGGGATGGCCCTATTGCTTTCATATGGTACGGGTCCAGGCACCGTGACAGTGACCGGACTGATTGCTGCTGCTGAAGGGACTGTAATTGTTTGCGGATCATAAAAGATTGTAACTGGAGCTCTGATGGGAGCAGCACCTTCTGAATGGTAGGCAGAGTTGTTTTCAGGATCATAAAATATCGTGACAGTAGAGACGTCTTCATGATTTGTTGCTGGTGTTGTAGGTGATAATGGCGGCAGAATGGATGTTGTCGTTGTAGGAGCTTCATAATGGAGTGGTGCTGGAACTGTAGGAGGAAAATTTGTTGAAAACTGATCAGTTGAGATGATAGATGAAGTACTTGTTGATGAAGCCGAAGAATTGTCAGGAACGATGGTTGCTGCAGTTGTAGGAGGTTCTGAAACCGTTGCTGATGAGATTGCTGGATTTGTTGGAAATGATGTGGTGATCTGAAGTTGGCCACTCTGAATAAGGCCATCTATGCCATTCCTCAAATTGTCGCACCCATTCACTGAGATATTACAATAAGCACAACCCAACTCGCACCCTGGGAACATCTGACATTCCAAGAGCTGAGCCTTGATTTCTACCAGCGGTGTCCTGATCTGTCCCACACTGGTTATTAAATAAGACGGCTTGTCTTCTTCAATAGCGTTAATTCTAGGACCACCGTGATTCGGCATCGGGTTCTTATTGACATTGGGTGGTGGTGCGAAATTCAAAGCTTTGGAGTCTACCAGGTCTTGTACCTTCATATGCAGAGCCCTGCATTTTTCTGTACTGTGGCCAGGTGCGTTTGAATGGAAAGCACACCTAGCATTGGAGTCATAGTTCCTTGGTAGACTGTTGGGATCCGGAGGTGCCAACGTTCTTAGCTCAACCAGGTTGAGTTTCAGAAGTTGTGGCAGCAAAGTAGCATATGGCATGGGGATCGGGTCGATCACTCTGTTAGCTTGAGACGGCCTTTGTTGGAATGGCCTCTGTTGACTGTTGTTGTTGCTGTTGCTGTAATTTCTTGGAGGATACTGATTTTGCTGATGGTACTGAGGTTGTGGTTGATAGTTTTGCTGAGGAGGTTGATAGACTGGCTGAGGATGAGCTGGAGCAGGAATGGTGACTGCTGCTATTGACCTTTGAACATATTGGGGCCTTCCCTGTTGGTGTGGATGGCATTGGTCTCGCCAGCTCTTCTTGGGCCTGCAAAAGGCTTTCTTGCATTACTGGACGAGCTAGCACCATTGTCTGAGATCTTACCCATTTTCAACAGGCTTTCAATTCTCTCCCCAGCTATGACAACATCTGCGAAGCTAGTGGAAGAGAAAGCAGCCAACCTGTCAATATAGGTTCCCTGAAGGGTATTCATGAACATATCTGCCATTTCCCTTTCAGACATAGGGGGTTGAACAGCGGCAGCCAATTGCCTCCATCTTTGGGCATATTCTCGGAAACTCTCCCTTGAAGACTGTGACATTCCCATTAGGAGGGTCCTGTTGGGTGCCATGTCTAAATTATACTGATACTGTCTGATGAAGGCCTCTGCCAGGTCCTTCCAGCATCTAATAGTTGCCCTTGTCAGGTGAGAGTACCATTCTCTTGAGGCCCCTGTCAAACTGTCCTCAAAATAGAACATCCAGAGCTTCTCATCCATTGTATAGGCCTTCAGCCTTCCCAGAAATGATTGTAGATGAGTCCGGGGGCATGAAGTCCCATTATACTTTTCGAAACAAGGAGGCTTGAACTTATGGGGGATCCTGACCCCGTCTACCAAACCCATATCCATCACGTCAAAACCCAAAGAGTTTTGAGACTCTAGGGATCTTAACTTCTCAGCTATCTCATCCAATCTTCTATCGTAAGCTTCTTCCCCAGCACCCATTACTGTGAACTGGTCTTCTTGAGGGTCCTCTTGAAGTACCCTGGCTGCAGTGGCTGTCCCTTGAACATTTGCAGGAATGTTGATCTCGGGATGCAGATGTGGTCCAAACACAGGGGGATTAACATGAGGTTGTACCCTTTCATTGTTACTGGTACCAGCAGTCCCTATGTGTGGATCCTCTTGAGTTTGCCTTTCAACCATGGCCCTCAGTCTCTCCTGGCTCTGAGCCATGTTGTTCATAACTTCCATGAACTGCGTCATCTGCGTTCTCATCTCCAATCTTTCGTTTGCCATCTGATTTCTGACCTCTGCAAGGTCCTGCTGTACCTGATCCATTTGAATTCCCGGAAGGTTGTTTCGGGTTGGATAACGGTGCGGACGGTTGAGGGGAAATACCCGGCGCCTAGCAATAATTCCTGAACATCACAACAGAGGTTAGCGACAACAAAACAAAAACCTACAAAACAAACAAAGGGTTAGCATGCAATGCAGTTATGCTTATTTGTTCTCAAGGTATCCGGTTTGGCCTTCAGTTTTGACCCTTCCAGACCCTTGAAGATGCTGTTGATGTTGATTCCGAGGTAAACTTGGATGGAACTAACAAACACAAATATATTACAGAAGGTGAAATAATACAACTTGTTCATTTTACAACACAAGCCCCCTCAGGGGTCAAAATACATCACAAAAAGTAAAAGTACATGGAAAAGAAACAACAACAAGCAAATGGTCAAACACCAAGGCTAAACTCATCCTCACGAACTTCCTTGAGAAGTGCTTCGGTCACAGGATCAGCCGGGCGCTCCGTGAGATTCCGGATAAGGAGGTTCCGGGTTGCAATAGCTGCTGCTAGCTTCTTGTGCTGACTTTGGTCTTTTGACCTCTTCACCCCTGCTTTGATCTTCAATTCTGATATCTCCCTCTGGGCTGCTGCCAGGGCTTCTTGCTGTTCTTTTGCACTAGCTTCCAGTTGCTCCATCTTGTCTTGAACTCTCTTGTCCTCTAGGGTACGAGCCTCGGTGATCCTAACCCACCGGGCTTGGCTTTCCTTCAAATACAAGTCTGTCCTTGCTCTCTGGAACTGGGCTTCTTTGCAAGCATTCTTCAGAATTTGTTCACCAGCCTTAGACTTTTTGATATAATCCCCAGACTTCTCAATCTTAGTCAGATGCTCCACTCTCAACTTCTCCAATCTCTCAACTTCCCTCATACCTTCACTTCTCTCCCGGAGGGTCTTCTGCAAAGCCTGGGTTAGCTTCTCATTTCTTTCCTCCAAGCTCTCAAACTCCTCCAAACTGATAGTGGCAGGGGGTGGTGCTGAAGATGACTCAGGCATGTCTTCTATGGTAAAGGGCATTCCAGAGAATTGAGCCCTGGCACGGGACCACTCATAATATTGTGCTGATGCCACATTATTACACTTCCCCAGAACAGTGACTCCCTTGGTTTGAACATGATCCCAGGCCCAGGCAGCCTGCCTAACAACAGTCAAACTGATCTTGTTCTCACAATAGAGAGTCTCCACCAAGTCCTGTACCTTGGGAGTATGGACCAAGGCATAGCCCAGTTGCCTCCTGAACAGCAGAGGGTTGTAATTAATACTTCCCTTAACTCCTATTAAGGGCACATTAGGAAAATGCCCACAACTGGTGATGATATCTCTGCCCTTGGTGCCTTGAGTACACCATCTGATATCTGCTGAAGTTAGAGTAGTGAGCCTCTTAGCCCAGTTGCTTTGCTGATGAGGGTTTAAAAATGTATCTGTTCTGGGTAGATGCTTGAGAAGCCAAGTATGGAACAATGGAGCACAGCACCTTACTAGCCTTCCCCTCTGCTTTTCATTCCTCTGATGCACTGAATAGTAGAGATCCCCCAATAAAGTTGGCACTGGGTTCTTCCGGATGAACAGATGGATTGCGTTCTTGCTAATGAATCGAGGCTCATCTGCAAACAACACAATTCCATATATGCACAAGGCCAGTAGAGCACAAACAGCTTTCCATTCTCCTAAAGAAACTTTCAGACTAGCTTGAGAAATTAAGAAGTCCAGATGAAAACCAGGGACTCCAGCCTTAGAAGTCATATGCTGCTCAATCAGGACAGGCTCCAGATGTAAAGCTCTTGCTACCTCTCCATTGCTAGGAAAGACCATCTCAGGGTTGAAAGGGATTCCAGCCCTGATAGGCACACCAACCAAAGATGAGTATTCTTCTAAAAGAGGGCCCAACTGAAAGTCTTGAAAGGTGAAACATCTCAATGGGGGATCATAGAACTGAATGTAAGTGTGGATGAGACTCCTCTGTGATGGGTCCAGATCCACAACTAGGTCAAGTATATCTCCATAGTTCTCTCTAAACAAGGATATGTGATCTGGAGTGATCAGGGTTTGAATCCTCCTGATGTCTGATAACTCTGGTTGGAAGAAGTGATAGGTGATGTTGCTCTTTTTAGGAGCCATGATGCTGATGACTGAGTAGAGACAGGTGCTGATGATAATACTGAAGTGATGAGCCACTGGTTGGCTGGTGCTGGTGATAGCTGAAGCAGACAACTGATAACTGAAGCAGGTGCTGGTGAAGATGGGCCAATACTGAAGATGGGGTCAAAACTGGCCAAAATAAAGATGGATACCCTGAAATACAAATAAGCAAATGTCAATATGATGCGATGATTATGTATGCAAATGAAATGCAAGGGTCTGTGACTGAGCTGGATCTGGCCAAAATATACTGATATAGGTCCAAGTGTGTTCAAGAATTCCAGATGGAGGTCTATAAATCCAGTAACCAAGGTGGGGGACTCAAATAAAGAGCCACATGTCCAGGGTTTAGAATCACAAGAACTGTCCAACATGGAGTACTCTTAACAAATCAAAGTGACAGGGTATTCTGAGGTCAGGGTACCTGCAAACCTGTAAACAGCCCAACCCCCTCACAGGTGGTGTTCTAGAAAAAGGATCCTCAGACTTGGATTAGTTATGAGAAGTGTAAACACTTCCAACCCGGAGGTACAGTGTTTACAATAACCATAACAATTCCTCCTCTAATTCACCTCAGTTTCTGAAGGTCAATACTAAAGGTCATCCAGACTTAGCAGGCTTCCCAGATAGCCCTAGCATTGCAGGAAATCTGCAACACAAAGTTCTCAAGAAGAAACCCATATCTGAACCGTGTTTCATATTCCCGCACCAGACCGAAATGGAATGGGAAATAATATGATTCACTCTAGCCTAGGTGTCACTCAGGTCCCAGGTATAGGACCTTAACTCTCAATGAATTACCCACCCACCAAAACAAAGAAACCAGATCCAGCCAACATGACAGTATGATATATGAAAAGCAATAAAGAAAGCAGTAAAGCAAACTGTACATAAAGCAAAATAAATACAAGCACAAATAAGCACATAACACCCCAGTAAACACAAATCAATCGAGCGCTAGGAGGAACCCACAAAAAGAACCAGAAGCCCTGGTTGCAATATCAGGCTCCCCAGCAGAGTCGCCAAGCTGTCGCTCCCGATAAAATGGGACTGGCCCAAATAAAGGTACAGACGCGAACGGTCGACGAAGGGAACAGTGAGAACACACAGCCGTGAACTCACTGGAGATGAATAGAGTCGCCAGCTAGGCATTTTTATCCCGGAGGAAAGGCAATGCTGCATAGACCTAGAAAAGGATGGATAAGACGGCTTGCGAACCAGAGAGACTGAGAAAGGGGGTTGGTTACAACCTGGGAAGGTATTAGCACCCAGATTGTCCGCCGTACTCGACGGGATCCACGCTTGAAAGATTTGTGTTTTAAAGGGGTAGTGTCAGTGCAATAATAGCTGGACAGGAATGTACAGGTGTCTGTGCAAAAGAAGTGTGAAGTATATAAATGTATAGTGTCAGTGTAAGGACAAGAATGAAATGCTCATGATCATGAGGCTAAGGGAATAAAGCTGGGAGAGGGGGAATGTACAGAGACTTTTGTTCGATAACTGTTAAGTTATGCCTACGTATCCTCTCGTGCAATGAGGAAGTCAGAACACCGTAGTTCGACCCAAAGAGACTGAAAGGTGAATTGACTTGTGAACTGCCTGCTTGTCAATGCTCAAGTGTATGATCTGTCTGGCACAGATGCAAACTGTCTTGCATTAGACGGAAGAAGCGAGTTCTCGTTTGTGAGTGAATGAGATGAGAAAAGAATCCCGGAGGAGACGATTATTGTTTGTTTTTGTGATTTCAGTCTTTTATTGCTTTTGAGAGTTTGTCATAAGCTAATGAGCTTAAGCCTAAACCAATGGGTTAGTAAACTCATCACATCTTCCCTCTGATTAGGGGTAATGAGAATACCTTAAGTGTGAAGTCAGATTCTCACACTTAATCACCTTTGGTGTAGGATTAAGATCATTAACCTACTTGTGATTATTTAGATGTTTTTGGTGTTTTTGTTTAGTGTTAAGTAATGAGGTTAAGCCATAATCAAGGATTAAACAGACTCATTACACCATCCTAATTGAAGGATAATAGATGAGAATGTTTAAGCTGAGGAAAGCTCCTCAACTTAATCCATGATTAGGGATTAAACTCATGACAAAACAAGCCTTTATTAGATGGATTTTATTAATGATATGATGATGAAGTGATTTTTATGATTTGTAAGACAACTTGAGGGGGACTTGTCCATTAACACTAGGGTTAGTCCTTCTTAACCAATTAAGGAAGAATTAGAACCCTAATGCAAGGCCCAAGTTACAAGTGTGATGTCTTGATGATTATTAGATGGATTGATTAAGGGATTTAAACACATTAAGGGTTTAAAACTTAGGATTAAAGTTATACACTCCATCCTAAAAGAAGGATGCAGGCATAAGCTTAATCACAAAGCCTTAAAGCCTTTAGGGTTTAGTCCCTGATTATGAGATGAGAAGAGAGGACTCAAAGAGAGACGCAAAGGTAAAACTATGAGGGGAGACTAATCAAAACCCTAATTCATTGTCATGCTTGGTTGTTCCTAAGGTTTGTGAGGTTTTCAAGAACAATCTTCAAAAGAAACACCAGGAAGCAAATGAGCAGGATCAAGAGAAGCAAAGTGACTTGCTTCATTCAAGAAGTCAAGTCACTTGGAGAAAGAAAGTGGGAAGAAGAAGAATGAGCAAGCTCAATCTCAAACACATATAGAAATGCAGCAATGGGTGCAAGATAGATGAAAAGAAAAGTTATGAGAAGTGAAGGCAAATTCACTTCTCAAGTTACTTACCACCTGAAATGTTAGAAAGAAATGCAATGCAATGCAAAATGGGATGAAATGGGATGATGCTAAACAAAACCAGAAGCATGTTGATGATGATAATGATGCTATGAGATGCTGCAAACATGAGGCAAGGCATGGAGATGCTCATACAAGATCATGGATGCAAATGGTGCAAGCTAAGGAGCATGAATGAACATGTAAAGTTATGAAACATACAAAGCAAATGACATGGCAAATATGAGATGCAATGACCAAACACACTTTCTACATGTCTTATGATGTCAAATGAATCAAAAGGAAGCATGGAATGTCATGGCAAGTCATGTTATGCAAGAGGATGCAAGAGGTATGCAAATGAAAGCCCAAATTAGGGTTTAAAGATCAAACAACAAACAAAACCCAAAAACAGAAGCAAACCCTAAGATAAAAAATGGAAAATGCCTTCCAAAGAAACCCCAAAAAGTCAACATTTGCAAAAACCCTAAATTCTTGATTTCTATGAACTTCAACCTTCTTCCATGATCAAATAAAGATCATATACACTCAAAATGATGAAGATCACCCATTGGTTGGGTCATTGGGGGCCTCAGATGCCCTGATTTTACACTGACTTGTCCAGAAAGTCAACCCTTGATCAGATGACTTCCCCATGGAATTTCTTCATGAAAATTGATATGCATACCCCCTATACCATATAGAGACCAATGGAAACAAGAATGACCAAAAAATTTGGAGTTATGGCCTCTGAAACCAAAACCCTAATTTTCAGTCAACTGTGCAGTCTAGCCTGGCTCTGCATCCACTCAAACCCTAGTTCTTGTGATTCCTTTGCATTTTTGACTTTGTGAGGATGGAATATGATATAAGAACACATGTAGACCCCTTTGAATTGATTGGTGACCTTTGGAGTGGCTCAAGAGACTTTGGGATTGCTCAGGTCACAAACCCTAGGTGCAGATGACTTAGAAACTATGCAGTGAATAAAAATGAGATATGAGATGATATGATTGTGTTTATGCATATGAGAATGATCACAAGCCATGGTGAAATGAGTGAGGGCAAATTTGGGGTGTTTACACGGAGCTCTTCTCCGGTGACCTGAAAGTCATTAAGGATTTAAATGTGATTAGGGTTCAGTTTGAATGTGAGCCATAGATCCTGTTGACCCGTGTTGACCCGCGCGCGTTTGTGTGGCTCAAATCACCCCATTTAGCCCTAATCCACGTCATTAAGTTAATTAATTAGGTTTTAGTTTTAATTCAGCCAGTTTGAATCTGGGCCATAGGATCTGGCGCCAGTCAATTCCCTCCAAGTCCATTTGAATGTGAGCCTCAGGATCTACATACTTTCTCTTTAATTTCATTTTTATTTCATTTTATTTGTTTTATTTTCTACGAATTTTTAAAAATAGCAAAACACATTAAAAAATTCTGAAATTTTTTGTCAAACCTTTTATTAATTTTCAGAACCCAAAAATATTTTTATTTTTATTTTTTGCAAATAAAATTATTTTTAAATCATTTAAATGTTTATTTTTAATTAGTTAATGGAAATTAATTAATTAAAAATGCATTTAGGTATTTAAAAATCACAAAAAAATTCACATTGCATTTTAAAGCATTTAGAAACATTATCAAACTCTCAAAACAAATTTCCTTTTGGTTCTTTACCTATTTTGACAATTTTCATTGGAATAAAATTTGTTTAAAGGCAATATTTTTGTTCAAACTTAGAAAAATTCATTCTGCCTAACCCTAAAGAGTTTAATGATGGTTCTTCTTGCATTGCATCCTTCATAGCATGTAGTTTTTAGGGTAAAATTGGTTTGAATTTATCTTCCATTTTCAATTTAATGAGCATTTTTCCTTTTGAGGTACCTTGAAACCCTAGTTGACTTGAGAAAATCATAACTTCCATTAGGTTTAGATTTAGGTCTCCTCCTTTGGGAAGTGAACTTGTGTAGGGTTAGGGTTCCTTTGACCCCATTTTCAATTTTTTTATCATTTCATTTGCTTCTGATTTTGAATTTTGTGATGCATGTTATGCATAAGCCCTAATTTGTGCCTTCATTTGTATCCATCTCTCATATGCTTGCATTCAAGAACTTGCCATGACATTTTGTGCATCCACGTGATTCATAAGACATCTTAGGACATATTAGAATCATGTTTGATCATTGCATCATTCATTTGACATGTCATACCTTCATTGCACTTCATAAGCTTTCATGAACTTTCATGGTTCAAGGCATGCTCCATATGAATCCATTATCTTGTATGCTCACATATATGCATCTTGTTTGACTATTGCACCATCTCTTGACATCATTTGCATCATGTGTATGTTTCTGACTTTGGCCTTTGCCCATCCATATGCATTGTTTCATCTTATTTCTTCCCTTATGCATCTTGTACTAACCTTTCAGGTTAATGGTAAGTTTGTTTGGGAGGTGGATTTGCCTTCACCTCCTACCTCTTCTCACCTCATCATTTTACATCCTTGCTGCATTTTTACTTGTCTTGGAGTGAGCTTGCTCACTTGTGCCTCTCTTCCCTCTCTCCTCTCCTCATCTCATCCCTTTTCTATCTTGCTTCTCCTTGGTGGCTTCCTTGAAGATTTCTCCTTTTAAGCCTCACAAAGCCTAGGACTTCCAAGCATGATAACATTTTAGGATTTTTTAGTCCCCCTTAGACTCTTTCCTTTGAGCTTTCTTTGAGTCTTCTCTTCTCACCTCATAATCAAAGACTAAACCCCAAAGGTTTTAAGGCTTTGTGATTAAGCTTATGCCTGCATCCTTCTATTAGGATGGAGTGTATAACTTTAATCCTAAGTGTTAAACCCTTAATGTGTTTAAATCCCCTAATCAATTCACTTAATAATCACTAAGACATCAAGCTTGTAACTTGGGTCTTGCATTAGGGTTCTAATTCTTCCTTAACTGTTTAAGAAGGACTAACCCTAGTGTTAATGGACAAGTCCCCCTCAATTTGTCTTACAAATCATAAAATTCACTTCTTAATCTTACCATTAACTAAAATCCACCTTACTAAAGGCTTTGTTTTGTCATGAGGTTAATCCCTAATCATGGATTAAGTTGAGGAGCCTTTCTCAGCTTAAATGTTCTCATCTATTATCCTTCTATTAGGATGGTGTAATGGGTCCATTAAATCCTTGATTATGGCTTAAACTCATTACTTAACACTAAACAAAAACTCCAAAAACATCTAAATAAATGCAAATATGTTAATGATCTTAATCCTACATCATGGTGATTAAGTGTGAGGTGTTTTCTTCATACTTAAGTTATTCTCATTACCCCTAATCAGAGGGAGGATGTGATGAGTTTACTAACCTTTTTTTAGGCTTAAGCTCATTAACTTATGACAAATACCAAAAAGAGCAATAAAAGATTGAAAACAACAAAAACAAACAATAATCGTCTCCTCCGAGATTCTTTTCTCATCATCTTCACTCACAAGCGAGAACTGTCTTCTTCCGTCTAATGCAAGACAGTTTGCACCTGAGCCAGACAGGTCATACACTTGAGCATAGACAAGCAAGCAGTTCACAAGTCAATTTATCTTTCAGTCTCTTTGAGTCGAACTACGGTGTTCTAACTTCCTCATTGCACGAGAGGATACGTAGGCATAACTTAACTGTTATCGAACAAAAGTCTCTGTATATTCCCCCTCCTCCAGCATTATTCTTTAAGCCTCATAGTCTTGAGCATTTCATTCTTGTTCTCACACTGACACTTCTCTTATACACTTCACACTCCTTTTACACTGACACTTGCATTCTTTCCAGCTTTGATACACAACTTGATTTGGTCTTCTTCTCCCTATTCGCCTTGTTCTCTTCGTCTCTCTCGATTCAAATTCGCGGTGTGGGTTCTGTTCGGGTATCCGGTTCAGATCGCGATTGGTCTCTCTGGTTTTCTCTCAGCGGCGGACGGAGCAGTGGTGGCCGGTCTGATGATTGTTCGCGGATGATTCTTTGAGCTCGCGATTTGGATGTTGGCGGTTGGGTATGTGCAGAAGAAGCTTTTCGGACGTTGGTGGTGTTTGGGGTTTTCAACGGCGGTCGTTGCGGTGGACGGTTGTTTGCGGATTTATGGCAAGTCGCGGTGGTGAGTTGGTGTTCTTGGATGATTTGCGGTGAAGGGTATTAAGGGTGGCTGGGGTTGAGTTTAATAGCTTTTTTCGATTTCGTTTTCATGTGTTTGTACCTCTCATCTCAGACTCTTTGCTTCTTTCGATTTAGTTTCGATGCTTCCCGGTTTTCAGTTTTCGTCACTCATCTCACTGAGTTTTTGGATTTGTTTCTCTCTGTTTCAGGTTTAATGAAAGGTTGCTGTTGTCTGTGAGTATGAATTTCGTGTGCTGGTTTTGCAGGTGAAGAAGCTATGCGAATATGAATGATGATGTGGTGGTGGTGAGCGATGAAGAATAAAGTTTTGACAGAGGTGGTTTCTGGGCTGTGTTTCTGCGATTTTCTGTTTTTAACGTGTTATGAGTGATGAAGGTTATGAAGATTGGTTATGAGTTTGTTATGTCTTATGAACCATTTTCTGCTTTTTTCTGTTTTTTTTTGCTTTTCTTCTTCTTCTTTTTGTTTTGGGTGTTTGAATCTAAAGGTGGATGAAGGAGATTTGTGTTAGGTGGTTTCGTGAAAAATGAAGGCTGAGTTAAGTGTTCGTGGTTTATAGAAGAATTCTACGTTTTGGCTTATCTCCTTTGTTTTGCAGAATTTTTCAATTTTTCAAGCCCCCTTGCAGGAGAAAATGAGATGACTTATAACAGAATTTGAAGGGCAAGGGCAAAGATGGAAGTCTGAGTAGAAGATTTTTTTAATGACTTTTTGGCTGTGAATGGAATATTCGCTGGAGAGATTTTTGCATTTGGTGTGGATGTTGTGCACTACGGGATATGCGTTGCGGAATCCGTACGGAAATTGCTTTTAGTGAAATTTGTTTTGGTTAGTGGAATACACAGATTTAGAAAAAATATCTATTTGGTGGGGTCAAGCTTGGCTAGCATAAAAATGCAATGGACAGTCTAAGAAAATAAAACCTAGTGGTAACCAAAACTAATGAAAAAACAAATAAAATAATAATAGTCAATAATAATACTAATAATAATAATAATAATAATAATAGTAAGAATTAAAAAGATTAATGATTAGCAATAATAGAAATATCCATAATGATGATAATAACAAAAATATTAATACTAAAAAGAAAAAATCTAATACTAAAAGTTCAATAATAATAATAATTGGTTAGTAATAAGAGTTAAAAAGTTATGATAAATAATACTAAATAATAATAACAACAAGAATAGAATTTAATAATATTTGTAATAGAATTAATAATCAATTAGCAATAAGAATAAAAACAAAAGTTACAATAACTAAAAATAGTAACATTAAATGATAATGATGAAAAAGTGAAATAATATGGTACTAATAATAAAAAGTGATGACAAAAGAAAATAGGGAATGAAAGAAAATAGTGAGAGATTTTTTTATGGCTTTTTTTAACTAATGTGCCTTTTTTAAGAGAGATAATGAGCTTAGATGATTTTTAAATGGAAAGATTTTTTTTTGAAAAAAAAGAATAATGGATAACGTAAAAAGAAAGTGAAAGAAAATATAAGTGAATTTTTTTTGTAAAAATTTTGGTAATGACTAAATGAAAAAGATAGAAATAAAACTTAAACTAAAAAGATTTCGAATTTTTTGGATTTTTAATAACGGTTAATAACGGTTAATAAACAGAAAATAAAAAGGTGTGGGTAGGACAAATTTGGGGTATGACAGATGCCCCTATCAAATTGGCTTAGACCGAGTAAGATGAACTGGCTCGCGTTCAATCTTACAAGGTATAAGATAATTGGATATTAACAGACTCCAAATTTGTCCGACCAAGAAAGAAATTTGTGAAAACAGCAAATGAAATAAACTGGAAATGATGAGTGATACTGCAAGAAACGAATCGACAAAAATAAATCACTTATCACCAGGAGATGATAAGGAGAATAACTGAAAAATAAAAATCACTTATCACCAGAGGATGATAAGGCTAATTCGGCACTCGAACTAGGTCGATATGGATGCCAAAAGACAGAAAAATAAAGAATCACTATCAACAGGGGATGATAGGCGAAAGACGGGAAAATAAAGGTCACTATCAACAGAGGTTGATAGGCGAAAAACAGAAAAATAAACTCACTTATCAACAGAGGATGATAAGGCGAATAACTGAAAATAAACTCACTTATCAACAGAGGATGATAAGGAGAAGGACTGAAAAAATAAAATCACTTATCAACAGAGGATGATAAGGCAATAGACTAAAAATAAAATCACTTATCAACAGAGGATGATAAGGCAATAGACTGAAAATAAAATCACTTATCAACAGAGGATGATAAGGCAATAGACTGAAAATAAAACACGGCTATTGAATCCGCCAAGAGGATGCCTGGAATCTTCCATTGATATGATCTTCCGTTGGGGAAAGGACTGGAAACTTGTGTTGATCCTGGATCCTGAATTATGCAACTATGCTTGACTGTTTTTGAAACGGTATTCCATAATGATGGAGATACAATGCAAGTGTTTATGCACCGAGATGAAAGTTTAAACGTTGGGAATATGAAAAGCTGATTTATTTAGGTATGCATATGATACATATGCTGTAATTGATTGATGTAAATGATGCGTATGACATTGATGATGCATAATGATGCATATGAGCGATTGAAAGGTGCCATCTTGGCGGACTTTTGGTCTGGTAGTTGCCAATAACTATTGGACTTTGGGTAGGTGGAGGGCTTGATTCCCCGACACTCTATCTTTGACGATGTATGGTCAGAAGATGGATCTGAAAGCTCCAAGTTTGGTTATCTGCTGATGAGCGAAGCGACTTGGTTGACATATGAAGACTGATTTCGCTTTGAATGATTGCCAACGTCTAGCAAGGTCTGTTTTCTCAGCTGGGGAGAAGAGATAGGAAGATTTGTTCCCTGTTTGCTTGCCCCTGCCTGCAAGGTATTTGAAATAAATCGGGTAGGGAAGCTTTGACAATGGCCATGGCACGACCTGCCCCTGATTGAGCCTTTGAAGGTAATCTTGCCCCTAACTGAGCTGTATTAAGATAATTTGCCTTTGATTGGGCCATTTGAAGATGAGATGCCCCTGATTGTGCCTTCTGAAGATAAAATGTCTCTGATTGGACTGTTGAAGTAATCTTGATTCATACTGGCACCAATGAAGTTCAAATTTTGTCTTTTGATTGCCCCTTGTTGGGATTGTACTGATGTCAAGCAATGATTTGCAATTAAATTGTTCATACACAAATGGTAGTGTTAATGTAAAGTTCATGTAAGTTTTGAAAAAAGTTAATTTATTTGAATGATTGTGATAGTGTGACGAATGGACCGTTAGCCCAAACGAGGTGCTGATTTAGAAAGTGCGTAAAAGATGCAGCAAGAATAATATGCAATCGAGATTGAATATTAGCAAATATATGGGAGCCAATTTACGCAACCTTTTTGGTAGCATGCTTTTAGAATAAACTCTGCCTCAATTAGGACTTTTGAGGGTTGTAACATGGTCTGGTTAATGGTTAGAGAAACAAAAGATATAAGGCTCAAAGTTTGATTTGTACCCATCCCTTCTTCGTGATGTTCTTCAGTCCTATGTTCAGTTAACTCTACATATGCATCTGTTTTGATATTGCAAGAGTGAAGATGAAGCTTCAAAGTTTGCTTGGAGATGGCAGTCATCTTACTTTGCTGGTGACCTTTTGATTCTTGATTTTATGGTCACTGATATTTGTTTTGCTTTTGCTGAGGATTGAGTTCCTCTTTTGATTTCTTTTTTTTTCCGACTAAGTCTCCCTTCGGGTGCTCAACTTAGTGGCTTTTCTTTTATTATTATTATTTTTTGTCTGAATATTGTGACTGCCAAGTCATTTGTTGATGGTCCTCTGACGGGATGTCTCATCTTGCGATTTGAAGTTTAGTCAGGTTAACTGAACAACTACCCAGCCCCGGGTTAAATGTAAGGGTTTGTATCCGAAAGAAAATTCTTCTTCTAGGCTCAAATTAGTTGACTATGGATTAACTCCTTATATCTCCAGTGTTTGGGATTTGAAAGAAATGCTTGTACATCATTGACAAGGTTTTTATCCGAAAGAATACCGTAACAGTTATGGGTATTTAGTTTTCATCATCCTCCCTCAAATATTGGCTAAAGTGAAGTGAGGGAAATATTTTTTTGTGATTTTTTTTGTGATAAATGATAAATATGAACGAATGCGAATAAATTGATTCAAAACATGCATAAATATAACATTAACAAAACCAAGTACAAACGATAATGTTCAAAGCAAATAGTACTTAACAAACAATACAAAATAACATGAATGCAGAAATAATAAATGGCACTGGTTGCCTTGATTTGAGGAATTGAACTTCTCTTGATCGAATGCTTCAAAGTGGGAGACTACTCAGCTTGGTCTTCAACAACCCATTCAAATGTCTTCACTTGTTGGCACCGTGTGGCGGCATTGGATCGTTTTGGACATTTGCATTCCTCGGAGTGAGAGTGAGGTCCTTAGAGTTGATCATATCCTGAATCAAGTGTTTGAAAGCATGATAGTTCTCGATTGTATGACCTGGAGCGCCTTTGTGATACTCACAGCGAGCATTGGCATCATAGTTCATGGCATTGCCAGTCTGAGGTGGCATATCTCTCAAAGTAAGAGGTCCTTTTGCCATCATCTATTTAAAGATTTCGGTGTATGACATAGGCAGGGGATCAATGTGCCTATCATATCCTCTTTGTTGATATGGTGGACGCTGTTGAGGAGCGCGTTGTTGCTGTTGACCAGGCCGTGGTGGATAAGCTGGTTGCTGGTATGGTCCGGGTGCATATTGCGCGACTGCAACCATAGGATGTGGTCGTGGTTGATGAGCCATCTGAGGCGGAAATAGAGCTTGAAAGGCCTGCTGATAAGGAATTGGAGGAGCTGGCTGATATGGCATAGGAGCATATTGTGTAGCAGCAACATAGGGTTACTGGTAGTAGGGAACTGGTGCAGGTGCACTCTGTTGAAAATTCCCATTTGCAGCAGAAACGACATTTGTTTCACCCTTCTTGTACCCGTTTAAAGGCTTCTTGGTTCCAGTTTGGCTGCTAGGACCTCCTTGGATCTTTCCGCTTTTCAAACCTTCCTCAATTCTTTCTCCTACCATCACCATGTCTGAAAACCCAGAAGATACGCTGCTGATCAGCTTCTCGTAGTATTGCCCCTATAGGGTACCCATGAAGATATCGATCAATTCACGGTCAACCAATGACGGATGAACTCTGGTAGCTAACTCCCTCCAGCGTTGGGCGTACTCTTTAAAGGATTCGCTCTCCTTTTGAGACATACTCTGAAGTTGAGTACAGTTAGGAGCAAGGTCAGTGTTGTACTTGTACTGCTTTTTGAATGCATCAGATAATTCAAGCCAAGTACGAACATTGTTGCGTTCGAGCTGCATGTACCATTCTAGAGACGCTCCAGACAGACTGTCTTGGAAGCAATGGATCATAAGCTTATCATCTTTGGCATGAGCGACCATTTTTCTGCAGTACATCCTCAAATGGAGCTCAGGACAACTGAGGCCTTTATATTTATCGAATTCTGGCAACTTGAACTTAGCAGGGATCACAACATCTGGAACTAAGCACATGTCTGAGGCACTCAGAGAAGTTGAGTTGTGTCCTTCCATGATTCAGAGTTTTTCGGCTAACTCGCGACACATCTTCATAGCTTCGGATTCTTGAACAGCATGAGGATTGGTGATTGGAACAGCAATATGCATCTCATACTTGTAAACACCCCAAATTTTCCCTCACCTATTTCACCATGGCTTGTGATTCTTTTCATTTGCATAGTTTCAATCATAGCATCTCATATTGCATTTTTGCTTCATTGCATTGGTTCAAATTCATCTGCATCTAGGGTTTGTGATTTGAGCAGTCCAAGGGTCATCTGAGCCACTCCAAAGGTCTTCAATCATCCCAAGAGGGTCCATGTATGTTCAAGCATCATATTATATCCTCCCAAGGTCAAGGAAGTCAAAGAATCACAAGAACTGAGAAAGGCATGGAAGCAGAGCCAAGCTTAACTACACAGATGACTTGAAATTAGGGTTTTGGTTTAAGAGGCCATAACTCCAAATTTTTTAGTCATTATTGTTTCTATTGGTCTCTATATGTCATAAGGGTCATGCATACCAATTTTCATGAAGAAATTCAATGGGGAAGGCATCTGATCACAAGATGACTTCTTGAGCAAGTCAGTGCAAAATCAGGGCATCTGAGACCCCCAATCATCTAACCAAAGGGTCTTCTCCATCATTTTGGATGTGTATGATCTTTATTTGATCTTAGAAGAAGTTATAAGTTCACAAAATTGAAGAATTTCAAGCCATTTGCAAAGTTACCATTTTGGGAAAGTGACTTGTAATGCAAACTTGCCATTTTGGGAAAGTTTTTCAACCTCCTCTTTTTGATTAAAAAATACTTCAAATGAAAAATTCTTGGTCATGAAAGTTGTAGATTGGATCCTCCCATTTTCAAAAAGTACAAGAACTTGATCTAATTCATTTTGGAACAAAAGTTATGGCCTTGCAAAGTTGGACAAAATCACTTAATTTTCACTTTTGTGCCAAAGAGGAAACTTGCAAAAACACTTGCCAAAACCAAATGTGACCTCTAAGTGACTTATAATCATCATACAAACATAATGCAATGCCTAAAAGTCAGAATTGGCCCAAGAATTTCCAAGTTTCATGACTTGTGTATGAAGAAATCAAGAAAGGGCCAAACTTAATGAAAATTGCAAAACCCCCCATAAACTTCAATCCACTTGCTGATTTGTCTCAGTCTCACTTCCATGGTTCTCCTTGATCACAGCTGCACCAGACATGCCTTTGTCCTTGGCCTGAACTTTCCCATACCTCAAAGGACACCTAACCTTGACTTTTTGCAAAACAAGTCATACCAATCAACATAGCCCACAACAACTCTCTGACCTATCAGAAGTTGATACATGGACCAAAAGAAACTCAACACACCACACAACACAGCCGGAAACTCCAAGAACTCAGCACACTCCAAAATCCCCAAATTAGCAAAAGCCTTCGAATCTCTTGATTCAACCATCAAACCTTCAAGTTTCTTTCACCATTCAAATCACCATGATCCACTGATCATTTCCCACATTTCATTTGGCCCTAAAATCTTCACAATCAAAAACACGATTTCCACATTCCACAAACTGAACTTCTGCCATTTTCATTTCGAGGCCATATAAACTCTAACCAAGCATCAAAGCTTCTTCAGGAAGGTCATTGGAGGCATTTTGAAGCAAGAAAGTAGCCTGAATGCTCTAGGGTTGAAAGCTCCATCTCAGGTAGCTCTCTCAAACTTTTTTCCAGAAATCTTTTCTAAGGTTATAGAAATGTTCCTTGTGATCCCCTGAGTACACTGAGCTTTGTAGTTTTGAAAATGGTGAAGAAATGAGCATGAACCGAATCTCTGAAATTTTTGACCTAAAAAGAGATTGATTCGATTCATGCTTGTTTCTGAAAATAAATGGATTTCATGCCTGGATTCTTGTTCCTTGATGATCATTGAGTGATTCTGGTGCTTTAGGGAGCTTGGGGGGAGGTTTGGAGAGAGATAGCAATTTTCAGGGGAGAGTGTGGCCGGAGAAGATGACCGGAGGTCATTTCCGGCCACCTGAGAGTAATTAAGTGTCTTAATTAGGTTTAGGGTTCCGTTTGAATACTGGCCTTTGGATTTGATTTACCCGCGCGCGTGTGTGGCCCAGATTGTCCCACTTAACCCTAATTTCCAATTAATTAAGTTAATCAGGATTAATTAATTATTTAAATAAGATTTACTCAGTTTGAATTACAGCCACTAGGTCACGCGTGTAGTCAACTCCCGCCCCCTAGGTTTGAATCCTGGCCCTCAGATCAGCATACTTCTCCTTTAATTCAATTTTATTTTCTGTTTTATTCATTTGTTTTGCACATTTTATTTAAAATAGCAAATCATTTCTAAAAAATCTCATTTTTTGCATCTTACTTTAAAATATTTTTCTCTTTCTAAAAATAATTTTATTTTTATTTTTTGCATAATTTTCGTATTTTAAAAATATTTAAGTGTTTATTTTAATTAGTTAATGAGAATTAATTAATTAAAATAGCATTTAGGTTTCTAAAAATTCCAAAAAAATTCACATTGCATTTTAATACATTTAGAAACATTATAAAACTCTTCAAACAAATTTATTTTTGGGTCTTGACCTACTTTGATATTTTTCTTTGGAATTAAGGTTCTTAAAAGGCAATATTTTGGTCCTAACTTAGAAAAATTCATTCTGCCTAACCATGAAGAGTTTGATGTTGATTCTTTTTGCATTGCATTCTTAATATCATGTAGTTACTAGTATAAAATTGGTTTGAATTTATCTCTCATTTTCAATTTGTTGTGCATTTTTCCTTTTGAAGTGCCTTAAAACCCTAGTTAACTTGAGAAAATAATAACTCCCATTAGGCTAAGAGTTAGGTCCCCTCCTTTGGGCAGTGAACTTATATAGGGTTAGGGTTCCTTTGATCCCATTTTCAATTTTTTATCTAGTCATTTGCTTCTGATTTTGGATTTTGCTTTGTGTCTTGTGCATAAACCCTAATTTTGGCTTTCATTTGCATTCATCTCTCATTTGCTTGCATACATGAACTTGCCATGGCATTTTGTGCATTCACATGACTTCTAATACATGTTAGGACACATTAGAATCATGATAAGTCATTTCTTCATCCATTTTTCATTTTATACTTTCATTGCATTTCATAAACTTTCATGAACTTTCATGGTTCAAAACATGCTTCATTTGCATCCTTATCCTTGTATGGTTATCCACAACTATTGATGTGTATTTGCTTTATCTCTTAACATCATTAAAATCATTTTTATGCTTCTGACTTTGGTTTGCATCTTTGCACACATCTCATTTTCATCTCATTCTTTTCTTTATACTAACCATTTCAGGTGGTAAGTTACTTTGAGAAGTGAATTTGCCTTCACTTCTCATAATCTCTTCTCATCTCTCTTATGCATTCATTTCTGCATTTTATTTGTGGATTAGAGTGAGCTGCTCATTCATGCTCCCTCCTCTCTCTCTTTCTTCAAGCAACTTATCTTCTTAAGTGAAGTAAGTTGTCTTGCTTCTTCTGCCTTTCCTTCTTTCATCTGCTTCTTCCTTGGTGGCTTTTCTCTTGAAGATATTTTGCGAGCCTCATAAACCCTAGGAATACCCAAGCATGATCACAATTAGGGTTTGATTAGTCCCCCCATTAGTTTTACCTTTGTGTCATCTTTTGTGTCTCCTCTTCTCACCTCTTAATCAAGGACTAAACCCTAAAGGTTTTAAGGCTTTGTGATTAGGGTTATGCTTGTATCCTTCTATTAGGATGGAGTGTATAACTTTAATCTTAAGTTTTAAACCCTTAATGTATTTAAATCCTTTAATCAATCCATCTAATAATCACTAAGACATCAAGCTTGTAACTTGGGCCTTGCATTAGGGTTCTAATTCTTCCTTAATTGGTTAAGAAGGACTAACCCTAGTGTTAATGGACAAGTCCCCCTCAAGTTGTCTTACAAACCATAAAATCCACTTTTTAATCTTATCATTAACTAAAATCCACTTAATAAAGGCTTTGTTTTGTCATGAGGTTAATTCCTAATCATGGATTAAGTTGAGGAGCCTTCCTCAGCTTAAATGTTCTCATCTATTATCCTTTTATTAGGATGGTGTAATGAGTCCATTAAATCCTTGATTATGGCTTAAACTCATTACTTAACACTAAACAAAAACACCAAAAACATCTAAATAAATACAAGTAGGTTAATGATCCTAATCCTACATTATGGTGATTAAGTGTGAGGTGCTTACTTCATACATAAGGTATTCTCATTACCCCTAATCAGAGGGAAGATGTGATGAGTTTACTAACCCTTGATTTAGGCTTAAGCTCATTAACTTATGACAAACTCCAAAAGTAATAAAAGACTGAAAACATCAAAAACAAACAATAATCGTCTCCTCCGGGATTCTTTTCTCACCTCATTCACTCACAAACGAGAACTTGCTTCTTCCGTCTAATGCAAGACAATTTGCACCTGAGCCAGACAGGTCATACACTTGAGCATATAAAAGTAAGCAGTTCACAAGTCAATTTATCTTTCAGTCTCTTTAAGTCGAACTACGGTGTTCTGACTTCCTCATTGCACGAGAGGATACGTAGGCATAACTTAACAGTTATCGAACAAAAGTCTCTGTATATTCCCCCCTTTTTTCAGCTTTATTCTTTAGCCTCATAGTCTTGAGCTTTGCACTCCTGTTCTTACACTGACACCTCACATATTTCACTTCACTTCCTTCCAGCACTGACACTTGCTTTCTTTCCAGCTTTAATACACAGATTGCACTGACACTACCCCTTTAAGCACAAATCTTTCAAGTGTTGATCCCGTCGAGTACGACGGACAATCTGGGTGCTAATACCTTCCCAGGTTGTAACCAACCCCCTTTCTCAGTTTCTCCGGTTCGCGACCGTCTTATCCATCTTTTCTTAGGTTTATGCAGCATTACCTCTCCTTCGGGATAAAAATGCCTAGCTGGCGACTCTATTCATTTCCTTCTCCTTTCACCGACCGTTCGTGTCTGTACCCCTCTTGACCAGGTGTCATTTGGTGGGAGCGACAGCTTGGCGACTCTGCTGGGGACCTTATATTGTAACCATGGCTTCTGGTTCTTTTTGTGGGTTCCTCCTAGTGTCTGTTTGATTTGGGTTTACTGGGGTGTTATGTGCTAATTGTGTTTATTTATGTGCTTTATTTATTGCTTTATGTAAAACTTTATTTATTGCTTTCCTTTACAGTTTTTCATATTTCATACTGTCATTATCATTGCTGGATCTGGCTTCTGTTTTGGTGGGTGGGGTTCCATTGAGAGTTTAAGGTCCTACACCTGGGACCTGAGTGACACCTTGGCTAGAGTGGTTCATGTTCTTTCCCATTCCATTTCGATCTGGTGCGGGAATATGAAACACGGTTCAGATGTGGGTTTCTTCTTGAGAACTCTGTGCTACAGATTTCCTGTAGTGCTAGGGCTATCTGGGAAGCCTGCTAAGTTTGGATGACCTTTATTTTGACCTTCAGAAGCTGAGGTGAATTAGAGAGGCATCTCTTATGATTATTGTAAACACTGTACCTCCGGGTTATAAGTGTTTACACTTCTCATAATTGATCCAAGTCTGAGGATCCTTGTTTTAGAACACTACCTGTGAGGGGGTTGGGTTGTTTACAGGTTTGCAGGTACCCTTGGCCACATCATACCCTGTCACTGTTTTGTTTAAGAGTACTCCATTTTGGACAGTTCTTGTGATTAACCCTGGACATGTGACTCTTTATTTGAGTCCCCACCCTAGTTACTGGATTTCTAAGCCTTCATCTGGACCTTTGAACATACATGGACTTATATCAAGACAGATAATCAGATCCAGCTTGATCACAAACCCTTGCATATCATTTGCATATATCATCATTGCATCATTTAACATTTGTTTATTTGCTTTTTAGGGTATCCATCTCACTGTATCTTGGTTTTGGTTTTGACCCCTTCTTCTGCATAGACTTCTTCTTCAGCTGTCTCCATCAGTTATCTGCTTCAGTTATCTCCACCCTCACCAGCATCAGTCTATCAGAGACTTATCTCCAGTCCCAGTCTGTGACCTTCATCAGTACCTATCTTCAGTTTCTTCAGCAACATTCATGACTACTCCCAGGAAGAGCAACATATCCTACCATTTCTTTGAGCATGTGTTGGTTGGTATCAGGCAGGTCCAGTCACTTATCACACCTGACCATATCCCATTGTTTAGAGAGCATTATGGAGGTATCTTGGATATGGTTATGGACCTTGACCCTTCTCAGAGGAGCATGATCCACACATGCTTGCAGTTTTATGATCCTCCCTTGAGATGTTTCACCTTCCCAGACTTCCAGCTAGGACCTTTACTGGAAGAGTTTTCCTCATTAATTGGAGTACCTATCAGGGGTGGAATCCCTTTCAACCCAGAGATGCCATCTCCCAGAAATGAAGAGATAGCAAAGGCATTGTGCCTAGAGCCTGCCTTGATTGAGCAAAGTATGACAACAAAAGCTGGGATCCCTGGTTTGCACTTAGACTTCTTGATTTCTCAGGCCATCCTGAAGGCATCATTAGGGGAGTGGAGGGCAGTCTGTGCATTGTTAGCCCTCAGCATATATGGGGCTATACTGTTTGCAGATGAGCCCAAGTTTGTCAGCAAGAATGCCATCCATTTGTTTCTTCTGAAGAACCCAGTGCCTACATTACTGGGAGACTTTTACTACTCCATTCATCAGAGGAACGAGAAACAAAGGGGGAAGTTGGTTAGATGTTGTGCTCCTTTGTTTTACTCCTGGCTTCTCAGAAACCTGCCTAAGTCAGATATCTTCCTGAATCCCCACCAACAGAAGAATTGGGCTAAAAGGCTCATTTCTTTGACTTCAGATGATATTGGATGGTGCACCCAGAGCACTAAGGGCAAAAACATTATCACCAGCTGTGGACAATACCCAAATGTGCCTCTAATAGGAGTAAAGGGTTGCATCAACTACAATCCTTTGCAGTTTAAGAGACAAATGGGCTATGCTTTGGTTCACCCTCCCAGAGGGAAAGATTTGGCTAAGACCTTGTATTGTGAAGTGAAACCTAATTCAGCTGTTGTCAGGCAAGCATCCTGGGCTTGGGACAACATCCAGACAAAAGGGATGGCAATTCTGGGAAGGTATAATAATGTTGCTTCAGCTCAGTACCATGACTGGTCCCAAACTAGAGCTCAGATTACTGGAATGCCTTTCACCTTGGAGGACATACCTGGACCATCCACAATGCAGCCAGCATCAACTGTCAGCCTAGAAGAATTTGAGAAGCTGAAGGAAAGGAATGAGAACCTATCTCAAGCCTTGAAGAAGACCCTTTGGGAAAGGAGTCATGGTAGTCTGGACATCGAGAGATTGGAAAAGCTCAGGGTGGAGCATCTTACCAAAATTGAGAAGACAGAGGACTACATCAGGAGAGCAAGGGCTGGGGAACAAATATTGAAGAATGCCTGAAAAGAGGCCAAAATTCAGAAGGCTAGGACTGAGCTCTATCTACAAGAGAGTCAAGCTAGGTGGGTCAGGATCACCGAAGCCCGTACACAAGAAGACCAAAATACTCAAGCTAAGATTGAACAACTAGAGGCCAATGAGAAGAAGCAGCAGGAAGCTTTGCTAGTAGCCCAAAAGGAGATTTCAGAGTTGAAGCTTAGAGCAGGGTTGAAGAGATCAAAGGATCAGGACAGGCACAAGAAGCTCAGCACTGCCATTGCCACCAGGAACCTCCTCATTAGGACCATTACAGAGCACCCAGCTGGTCCAGTGACTGAGGCACTCCTGAAGGAGGTCAAAGAGGATGAGTTTGGACTGGATGTTTGATTTCTTTGTTTGTTGTTGTTTCCACTTAATGTACTTTTCCTTTTATTGTATTTTGACCCTTCATGGGCACGTGTTGTAAAACAGACTATGTATTTGTTCACCATTTGTAATATATTTTAGTTTGTTTCCATTTGGGCTTTTCTCTCAACAACATCAAGCATATTCCTCGAGGTCTGGAATGGTCAAAACCAAGAACCAAACCGGATACCTTGGAAAACAAATAAGCATACTGCATTGCATACTAACTTTGTTTTGTTTTGTAGGTTTTTATTATTTTTTGTCTCTAACTTTGTTGTGATCTCAGGAAACATTGCTCGTCGCCGAGTGTTCCCTGTCAACTGCGCGCACCGGTACCCGACTCTTAACAACCTTCCCGGTATTCAAATGGAACAAGTACAGCAGGATCTGACTGAGGTCAGAAATCAGATGGCTAATGAAAGAGTGGAAATGAGAAATAAAATGACTCAATTCATGGCTGTGATGACTGGCTTGGCCCAGAGTCAAGAAAGGTTAAGGGAACTGGTGGAAAGACAAACTCCCGAGGAACCTCATCTTGGAACAGGAGGGACTAGTAACAATGAGCGGGGCCAGCCTCGTATTGACCCACCAGTATTTGGACCTCATCTGGATCCAGAAGCTAACATCCCGAGGAATGTACAAGGTAATACTGCTGGAGGGAGAATCTTGCAAGAGGATCCCCAAGAAGAACAATTTACTGTTATGGGAGCTGGAGATGAAGTCTATGACAGGAGATTGGATGAAATTGCTGAGAAGTTGAGATCTTTGGAGTCTCAGAATTCCTTGGGCTTCTATGTGATGGATATGGGACTAGTGGATGGGGTGAGAATTCCCCACAAATTCAAATCCCCGTGCTTTGAGAAATACAATGGAACCTCTTGTCCACGAACTCACCTGCAGTCTTTCCTGGGAAGACTTAAAGCTTATACTATGGATGAAAAGCTGTGGATGTTCTATTGAAGACAGTCTGACTGGGGCTTCAAGAGAGTGGTATTCACACTTGACCAAAGCTACCATTAGATGCTGGAAGGACTTAGCTGAAGTCTTCATCAGGAAATATCAATACAATCTGGACATGGCTCCTAACAGGACCCTCCTAATGGGAATGTCACAATCTTCTAGAGAGAGCTTCAGGGAATATGCCCAAAGGTGGAGACAACTTGCTGCTGCTGTCTAACCACCCATGTCAAAAAGAGAAATGGCTGACATGTTCATGAATACGTTGCAAGGGACCTATATTGATAGATTGGCTGCCTTCTCCTCTACCAGCTTTGCTGATGTCGTCATAGCTGGTGAAAGGATTGAAAGTCTATTAAAAATGGGTAAAATTTCCGACAGTGGTACAAGTTCATCCAGCAATCCCAGAAAGCCTTTTGTGGGACCCCGGAGGGCCGGTGAAACAAATTCCATTCATGCAAGCAGGGGCAGACCTCAGTATGTACACCGGTCAGTAGCAGCAGTTACCATTCCAGCTCCAATCCCTCAGCAACCAGGGTATCCTCAACAACAGCAACCACAATATCAACAACAAGTTCATTATCCACAACAGAGAACCTACAACAACAGCAACAACAACCAACAACAGCGTCCTTTCCAACAAAGACCATCACAGGCAAACAGGGTAGTTGACCCAATCCCAATGTCGTATGCTGCACTCTTGCCACAACTCCTGAAGCTCAACCTGGTTGAGTTAAGGACATTGGCACCCCCAGATCCCTCCAATATACCAAAGAACTATGATGCCAATGCCAGGTGTGCATTCCACTCAAACGCACCGGGGCATAACACTGTAAAATGCAGGGCCTTACAGATGAAAGTCCAAGACCTGGTGGACTCAAAAGCTCTCAACTTTGCTCCTCCTCCGAATGTCACAAGGAATCCAATGCCTAGCCACAACGGGCCTAGGATTAATGCCATTGAGGAAGGCAAACTATCCACCTTAATCACCAGTGTTGCACAAATTCGAACACCTTTGGTTGAAATCAAAGGTCAGCTTTTAGAATGCCAAATGTTCCCCGGGTGTGAGCTCGGCTGTGGATATTGCAACATTGCCGCTAATGGGTGTGAAAGGCTGAGAAACGGCATAGACGGTCTTATTAAGGATGGTATCCTTCAGATTACAACAACGGCATCTACAAATCCAACAATTCCTTCAACAACAATCCCAGATACTCCTACAACGTCAGCAACCATTGTTCCAACGGATTCTACTTTCCAACAACTGCTCAATCAATCACTTCAACGGACGCAAGTTCAGTTACCATTCCTGCTACAATTTCAACACCCATCCAGTCAACAGTGTCTTCTACAACATCAGCAACAATTGATGAAAGCGTCTCAACGGTTACCATATACTATGACCCTGCAAATGTTCCTACCAACAACTCACATAATGTCGCTCCTGTCAGAGCACCAATTACCATATACTATGATCCACACACCATTGTGGTCCCTTCTGCAGCTGCTATCAGTCCAGTCACTATCACAGTGCCTGGGCCAGTTCCTTACGAAAGCAATAATGCCATCCCTTGGCATTATGGCTCAGATCTATACTGCGAGGGGAAGAGAATCACTCTGGAATCGTCAACTTCTTCACCTCAGATAGACAATTTGGGGGGAGGCGGAGGCTTCACTAGAAGCGGACGTCTCTTCGCCTCACAAATTTCAAGACCTAATGCTTAAGCAGAAGTTATTGCCAAGGCAAAAGGGAAGAGCATGGGGCAAGAAGAACAAGTTGTCAAAGAAGCTTTGAAGACTCCTTTTGATCAAGAAGTTGATGAATTCATGAGAATCATCAAGAAAAGTGATTACAAGGTGGTATACCAGCTTCACCAAACGCCTTCCAAAATCTCCATACTATCATTGCTAATGTGCTCCGAGGCTCACCGGAATGCACTATTAAAGGTCCTGCACGCAGCTTATGTGCCGGAGGAGATTACTGTCAATCAGTTAGAGGCTGTTGTTGGAAATGTCAACGCTAGTCATGAACTAGGTTTTACCAACACTGACTTGACGGTGGAAGGTCACAATCACAACAAGGCTTTACACATTACCTTAGAGTGTAAGGGTGCAGTTCTTTCTCACGTACTGGTAGACACAGGGTCATCCCTCAAAGTCCTTCCCAAGAAAGCCCTTGTGAAGCTGGAGTATGACGGGTTGGCGCTACGCCCAAGTAACTTGGTAGTAAGAGCTTTTGACGGTTCTAAGAGATCAGTTCTGGGAGAGATAGAGTTACCGATAATGATTGGCCCACAAGTTTTCAAAACGACCTTCTTTGTGATGGATATACAGCCTGCATACAGCTGTCTATTGGGTAGACCATGGATACACGCCGCCGGCGCCGTGATGTCAACCCTTCACGAGAAGTTAAAATTCGAGTGGGAAGGCCAAGTCATTACTATTTGTGGGGAGGAGGATATTTTTGTTAGCCAGCTGGCTACTTTCAAATACATTGAGATGGATGGGGAGATCCATGAAACTATGAGTCAAGGGTTTGAGGCCCTGAATATTAATGAAACATCTGTTGTGCTGGGGACTTCCATCACATCCTATCAACAAGCTCGGAAGGTTGTTGAGGAGGGTACCGCCCAAGGCTGGGGCAAGTTACTGCCCGTGGAGAAGAAGAGGGACCGATTCGGGTTGGGTTACAAACCAGCTCAACAAGATCAACCAGAGGCTGCAGAAGAGCCCAAGTTTGTCAGCGGGGGGATGCTTACCCCAGATGCTGTGAATAGCTTGGAAGATGAGTTAGAAGATGAGCGCAACCTGGAAAGCTGGATACGTCCAAGGACCCCGGGGAGCCATGTCTCAAACTGGTCTTCCTAGGAAATTATAAATGTTACTCCTGCAGAGTAATTATTATTTCCTGTATTTTAAAGCATGCATCAAGTCCTACATCTTGCCCAAGATGTCAGGACTCATTTTGTAATCGGGCCATCTTGTATTTTGTGCAAAGATCAATTAATGAATATCAGGACATCTTTTGCAAATGAGTCTTTTCTTTTTCGCTCACTGTTTTTCATTTTTCATTTTTTGTACAAAAATAAAATGGCAATGCTTTTCAAAAATAAATAACTTCATTTTCACTTTTTTTAAATAAGATAAAACTGATCACTAAAACGAACAAATCTAAACCCTTGCAGAGAGTGCCCTCCAGACTGCACCGACAACAACACTGCTATGACTTCGTATGACTTTGACAATCCGATTAATCAAGCCGATGAAGGGGTTGAAGAAGATTATGAGTTACCTGAGGAGCTAGCCAGGTTTCTGAGACAAGAGGAGAAGGTTATCACTCCTCATCAGGAGGAAGTTGAAACGATTAATCTTGGTACGGAAGAAGATGTGAAAGAAGTTATGATCGGGGCCTGCCTGCAAGATTCAGTGAAAGAGCAACTGATTGACATGCTTCGGGAATATGTGGATGTTTTTGCTTGGTCTTATCAGGATATGCCAGGGTTGGACACCGACATTGTCATGAACAAGTTGCCTTTGAAAGAAGATTGTCCGCCAGTAAAACAGAAAATGCGCCGTACTCGCCCAAATATGGAAATGAAGATAAAAGAAGAGGTACCAAAGCAATGGGACGCCGGTTTCCTTGCTGTGACTAGCTATTCGCCGTGGGTTGCTAATATTGTACATGTGCCCAAGAAAGATGGAAAAGTACGGATGTGTATGGATTACCGAGAACTGAACAGAGCTAGCCTGAAAGATGACTTCCCTCTACCTCATATTGATGTATTGGTTGATAATACGGCTCAGTTCTCGGTGTTCTCCTTCATGGATGGATTTTCAGGATATAAGCAGATCAAAATGTCACCTGAAGACATGGAGAAGACAACTTTCATCACACCCTGGGGCACATTCTATTATAAGGTGATGCCATTCGGAATGAAGAATGCTGGTGTCGCTCCCACCAAATGCACCTCAGGTCAGAAGGGGTACAGACGCGAACGGTCGGCGAAAGAGAGAAGAATGAATAGAGTCTCCAACTAGGCATTTTTATCCCGTAGGAAAGGTAATGCTGCATAAACCTAGGAAAAGATATGGATAAGACGGTTGCGAACCAGAGAGACTGAGAAAGGGGGTTGGTTACAACCTGGGAAGGTATTAGCACCCAGATTGTCCGTCGTACTCGATGGGATCCACGCTTAAAAGATTTGTGTTTTAAAGGGGTAGTGTCAGTGCAATTGGTGTATCAAAGCTGGAAAGAATGCAAGTGTCAGTGCTAGAAGAAAGTGAAGTGAAATATATGAAGTGTCAGTGTAAGAGAGAATGGGAAGCTCAAGACTATGAGGCTTAAAGAATAATGCTGAAGAGGGGGGAATGTACAGAGACTTTTGTTCGATAACTGTTAAGTTATGCCTACGTATCCTCTCGTGCAATGAGGAAGTCAGAACACCGTAGTTCGACTCAAAGAGACTGAAAGATGAATTGACTTGTGAACTGCCTACTTGTCTATGCTCAAGTGTATGACATGTCTGACTCAGGTGCAAACTGTCTTGCATTAGACGGAAGAAGCAAGTTCTCGTTTATGAGTGAAGATGATGAGAAAAGAATCCCGAAGGAGACGATTATTGTTTGTTTTTTTGTGTTTTCAGTCTTTTATTGCTTTTTGAAGTTTGTCATAAGTTAATGAGCTTAAGCCTAAACCAAGGGTTAGTAAACTCATCACATCCTCCCTCTGATTAGGGGTAATGAGAATACCTTAAGTGTGAAGTCAGCATCTCACACTTAATCACCATGATGTAGGATTAAGATCATTAACCTACTTGTAATTATTTAGGTGTTTTTGGTGTTTCTGTTTAGTGTTAAGTAATGAGTTTAAGCCATAATCAAGGATTCAATGGACTCATTACACCATCCTAATAGAAGGATAATAGGTGAGAACATTTAAGCTGAGAAAGACTCCTCAACTTAATCCATGATTAGGGATTAACCTCATGACAAAACAAAGCCTTTATTGAAGTGGATTTTAGTTAATGGTAAGATTAAGAAGTGAATTTTATGGTTTGTAAGACAACTTGAGGGGGACTTGTCCATTAACACTAGGGTTAGTCCTTCTTAACCAATTAAGGAAGAATTAGAACCCTAATGCAAGGCCCAAGTTACAAGTTTGATGTCTTGATGATTATTAAGTGGATTGATTAAAGGATTTAAACACATTAAGGGTTTAACACTTAGGATTAAAGTTATACACTCCATCCTAATAGAAGGATGCAGGCATAAGCTTAATCACAAAGCCTTAAAGCCTTTAGGGTTTAGTCCCTGATTATGAGATGAGGAGAGAAGACTCAAAGATGACACAAAGGTAAAAGCTAAATGGGGGACTAATCAAACCCTAATTGTTATCATTATTGGTTATGCTAGGGTTTATGTGGCTTAAGAGAGAAAGAATCTTCAAAGATCCACCAAGGAGAGAAGCAGATGAAAGGAGCAAGAAGCAAAGAGAAGCAAAACAACTTGCTTCACTTAAGAAGACAAGTTGCTTGAAGAAAGAAAGTAAGATGAACATGAATGAGCAAGCTCAATCCAATTCACATACAAAATGCATCAAAGAAGGTATGAAAGAGATGAAAAGAGATTGTGAGAAGTGAAGGAAAATTCACTTCTCAAAACAACTTACCACCTGAAAAGTTAGCAAAAGAAATGAAATGCAATGCAAATGAGATGAAATGTCATGATGCAAACCAAGGTCAGAAGCATTTACATGAAGTTAATGATGCTAAGAGATGATGCAAACATGAGACAAGACATGAGAGTGATCATACAAGCATGAGAATGCAAATGAAGCATGCATTGAACCATGGATGTTCATGAAAAGTTATGAAATGCAATGGACATATAACATGGAAAATGAAGGATGCAATGATCAAACATGATTCTAATATGTCCTAAGATGTATTATGAATCATGTGAATGCACAACATGTCATGGCAAGTCATTGGATGCAAGCAAATGAGAAATGGATGCAAGGGAAGGCATAAATTAGGGTTTAATGCACCACACAAAGCAAAAATTCAAAACCAGAAGCAAATGGCATGATAAAAATTTGAAAATGCAATCAAAGATACCCTAAACCTATACAAACTCACTGCCCAAAGGAGGGGATCCAACTCTTAACCTAGTGAAAGTTATGAATTTCCTAAGTTGGCTAAGGTTTTGGGGTACCTTGTCAAGAAAAATGCAAAACAAATTGAAAATGCAAGATCAAATCAAAACAATTTTATCCTATAAACTACATGCTATGAGGAGTGCAATTCAAGAAGAATCATCATCCAACTCTCAATGGTTAGGCAGAAAGGAATTTTTGATGTTTGACATAAAATATTGCCTTGAAATGAAATTAAATCCAATGAAAATGATCAAAAGGCATCAAGAACAAAAAAGAAATTTAGTTTGAGAGTTGGACAATGTTTCTAAATGTTTCTAAATGCAATGTGAATTTTTTGGTGATTTTTAAATACCTAAATGTATTTTTAATTAATTAATTTTCATTAACTAATTAAAAATAAACATTTAAATGATTTAAAAATGATTTTTAATGCAAAAAATAAAAATAAAAATATTTTTGTGTTCTGAAAATTCATGAAACCCTAGACAAAAATTTTCATAATTTTTTAATGATTTTAGCTATTTTAAAATAAATACGCAAAACAAATGAATAAAAATGAAATAAAAATATAAATAAATGAAAGTAATCCAAAAGGATGGCCAGGATTGATTCTGGGGAATGGGAAGTTGACTGCGCGCCAGATCTTGTGGCTGAAATTCAAACTGAGTGGATTTTAATTAAACCTGATTAATTAAATTAATAAATTAAGATTAGGGTTAAATGATGAATCTGGACCATTGGTTTGCGCGCGGGTCAATGGAAGTCAACTAAATCTAAGGCCTATATTTAAACTGAACCCTAATTGTGATTAACACATTAATGACTCTCAGGTGGCCGGAAATGACCTCCGGTCATCTTCTCCGGCCACAATCCTCCCTGAAAATTGATATCTTCTTCCCTAGGTCACTAAAATCCAATCTCTCTGCCCAGAAATGATCCCAATACATCACACATCAAGAATCAACAAACAAACAACATTTAAAACACATCAACAAGGAGAATCGAATCAAAACAGTTCTAGGTTAAAAAATTTCAGAACACGAATACATACTCATTTCTCAACCATTTTTGAAACAAAACATATCAACATGATCAGTGAAGCATAGAGAATCATTTAGGAACTTAAAAACATGTTTCTGGAAAAAATGTTCTTGAGCTCACCTGAACTGGAGCTTTGATCTTTGGAACTCTCTGGCTTCCTCTTTGATCCAAAACGCCTCTAATGAACCTCCTGAGAAGCTTGCAATGCTTGGTTGGAGTTTCTTTTGGCTGGTTTGAGAGATTGAGTGAGTTCTGTTCAGGGAGGGGAGGAAATCGTGTTTTGATTTCAAGGAGTTTCAGGGCAAGGTGAAGGGTCAGGGATGATCAGTGAGACATGCTGAGATGTTCTATGGAGTTTGTTTTCATGTTTGATGCTTGTGTGATGTGTTTCGAATGAAAATGCATAAGAGGGCAAAACTTGGTGCTATGGCTTGGAGAGAGTTTCAGGCATGTGTGTCTGGTGTGTTATGTTGCATTTGGTCCACTTATCACAACTAGAGAGGTCAGAGAAGTTGGTGTGGCACTGTGGGATTGGTATGGGGGTTTTTGCAAAAAGTCAAGTTTAGGTGTACTTGAGGTATGGGCAAGTGTGAGGTTGTGATAGGGGCATGGTTGGGCTCAGCAGAGAACATGGAGTTCATGTGGATCAGATTCTATGAGCTGTAACAAGTAGAGGCATGGCTTCATGAGATTTTGCAAGTGTGTACATCTTTTCCCCTTTTGGAAATTCATGAAGTTCTAGGAACCAAAATGCAATATTCTTGGGACAATTCTGATCTTTAGAGGTCATGTGAATATGTTGTAATGAGTTTGTGCACATTTGGAGTCTTTGGAATGCTTGATCATATCAATTTGCAAAATGCCTCTTTGGTACAAAACTTGAAATTATGTGATTTTGGCCAACTTTGACAAGCCATAACTTTTGATCCAAAATGAATTAGAATGAGTTCTTGTACTTTTTGAAAAGGGAATGATCCATCCTACAACTTTCATGATCAAAGTTTTCTCATTTGAGGCATTTTTGAATCAAAAAGAAAGGGTTGAAAAAGTTTCCCAAAATGGCAAGTTTCCATTACAAGTCATTTTCCCAAAAAGGCAACTTTGCAAATGGCTTGAAATTCTTCAATTATGTGAACTTCCAACATCTTCTATGATCAAATAAAGATCATACACATTCAAAATGATGAAGAACACCCCTTGGTTGGGTCATTGGGGGCCTCAGATGCCCTGATTTTACACTGACTTGCTCAAGAAGTCATCCCTTGATCGGATGCCTTCCCCATGGAATTTCTTCATGAAAATTGATATGCATGATCCCTGTACCATATAGAGACCAATAGAAACAAGAATGACCAAAAAAATTGGAGTCATGGCCTTTGAAACCAAAACCCTAATTCTAGGTCATCTGTGCAGTTAAACCTGGCTCTGCTTCCATGCCATTCTCAGTTCTTGTGATCCTTTGACTTTCTTGACTTTGTGAGGATATAATATGATGCTTGAACATACATGGACCCCTTTGAAGTGATTGATGACCTTTGGAGTGGCTCAAATAGCTCTTGGATTTCTCAGATCACAAACCCTAGATGCAGATGACTTTGAACCAATGCGGTGAAGCAAATATGCAATATGAGGTGCTATGATTGAACTTATGCATATGAAAAGATCACAAGCCATGGTGTGAATGGGTGAGGGAAAATTTGGGGTGTTTACAGCTGGTGCCACTTATCAACGGGCTATGGTAACATTATTCCATGACATTATCCATAAAGAAATTGAATGTTACGTGGATGACATGATTGCTAAGTCCCTCACAGAAGAAGACCACCTGGTGAATCTGTTGAAGCTATTCAAGCGTTTGAGGAAGTACCAATTGAAGTTAAACCCCAACAAATGCACATTCGGGGTGCGATCCCGTAAGCTGTTGGGTTTTATTGTAAGTGAGAAGGGAATTGAAGTTGACCCTGACAATGTTAAAGCCATTCAAGAAATTCCTGCACCGAAGACAGAAAAAGAAGTTCGGGGGTTCTTAGGTAGATTGAACTACATTTCACGGTTCATATATAACCATACTGCAACCTGTGAACCCTTGTTCAAGTTGTTGAGAAAAGAACAAACGATCAGGTGGAACGAAGACTGCTAGAAGGATTTTGACAAAGTCAAGGAATACTTACAAGGGCCTCCAATTCTTATACCTCCAGTTGAAGGAAGACCTCTAATAATGTACTTGAAAGTATTAAAAGAGTCAATGGGGTGTGTGCTGGGCCAGCATGACGAGTCTGGTCGAAAAGAGTATGCAATATACTACCTAAGCAAAAAGTTTACCGACTGTGAACAACGTTATTCACTGCTCGAGAAAACTTGCTGTGCTTTAGCGTGGGCTGCTCGCCGGCTAAGGTAGTATATGTTGACCCACACCACTTTATTGATATCAAAAATGGATCCAGTTAAGTACATTTTTGAGAAACCAGCACTCACCGGGCCGGTTGCAAGATGGCAAATGATCCTCACGGAGTATGATATTCAGTACACCTCTCAGAAGGCCATTAAAGGCAGTGTATTGTCTGATTACCTTGCTGAGCAACCCATTGATGATTACCAACCTATGAGATTTGACTTCCCCAATGAAGATATCATGTTCATAAAACCAAAAGATCATGAAGAGCCTATTCACACTGAAGGGCCTGACCCGGAAGAAGAATGGCTATGATGTTTGACGAGGCTGTTAATATGAATGGTCGTGGTGTTGGTGCAGTACTCATTACACCTAAAGGAGTTCACATGCCTTTCTCGGCAAAGCTCACTTTAACTGCACTAACAACGAAGTTGAATACGAAGCTTTCATTATGGGTCTTGAGGAAGCCATTGACCTCAGGATCAAGACTTTGACTGTGTTCGGAGATTCAACTCTGGTAATTAATCAAACCAACGACAAATGGTACACCCACCAAGATCATCTGATACCTTATCGGGATTATACAAGGAGATTGCTTACTGTCTTCACAATAGTCAAACTTAAGTATATCCCTCGGGTTGAAAATCAGTTCGCAGATGCTCTGGCTACCATTTCCTCCATGATCAAAGTTCAAGCTGCCAACTTTGTACCTCGGATTTCAGTATCCAGACTTGACAGACCAGCATATGTATTCTCAGTAGACATTGCTAAGGATGATAAGCCTTGGTTCCATGACATCAAATGCTTCTTGGAGGATCAAACATACCCACCTGGGGCATCTTCCAATGATAAGAAGACATTAAGAAGGCTGGCTGGTAGTTTCTTCCTGAATGTTGATGGTTCCCTGTATAAGAGAAACTTTGATATGGTACTTCTCATATGTGTGGATAAGGCGGAAGCAGACTTGTTGATGCACGAGGTGCACGAAGGATCTTTTGGTACCCATGCTGGAGGGCATGCTATGGCTAAAATGTTATTGAGATCAGACTACTACTGGATCACAATGGATGCAGATTGTTGTGCTTATGCTAGGAAATGCCATAAATGCCAGATTTATGCAGATAAAGTGCATGTGCCTCCAAATCCTTTGAATGTGATGTCTTCACCTTGGCCCTTTGCCATGTGGGGCATTGATATGATTGGAAAGATTGAACCGACTGCTTCAAATGGCCACAGGTTCATCCTGGTAGCCATTGACTACTTCACCAAGTGGGTTGAGGCAGCTTCGTATGCAAATGTCACCAGGCATGTGGTAGCCTGATTCCTGAAGAGAGACATCATCTGCCGATATGGAGTGCCCGAACGAATCATTACTGATAATGGTTCCAACTTGAACAACAAAATGATGGCAGAATTGTGTCGGGACTTCAAGATCCAACACCATAATTCTTCTCCTTACAGGCCAAAGATGAATGGCGCTATGGAGGCAGCTAACAAGAATATCAAGAAGATTGTGCAGAAGATGGTGGTTACCTGTAAAGACTGGCATGAAATGCTATCATTTTCCTTGCATGGGTACCGTACGGCAATCAGAACATCCACTGGGGCAACACCGTATCAACTTGTGTATGGTATGGAGGCAGTCCTACCTGTTGAAGTTGAACTACCCTCCTTACGGGTACTAATGGATGTCAAGCTGAATGAAGCAGAATGGGTCCGATCCCGATACGAACAACTGAATCTGATTGAAGAGAAGAGATTAGCTGCAATTTGTCATGGGCAGCTGTATCAGAAGAGAATGAAGAAAGCCTTTGATCAGAAAGTATGACTTCGGGAATACCAAATGGGAGATCTTGTGCGGAAGAAACTTCTTCCTCCTCATACAGACCACCGGGGCAAGTGGACTCCGAATTATGATGGTCCGTTCGTAGTAAAGAAAGTTTTCTCCGGTGGAGCACTGATGCTCAGTACTATGGATGGTGAGGACTTCCTGTCCCCTGTGAATTCAGATGCAGTTAAAAAATACTTCGCATAAAATGACCCGTTGGACATAAAAACAGAATGTAAGTCCAGGCAAAAATAGGGCATCCCGGCGAGTCAAAAACAGAATAAAAGACTCGGGCAAAAATAAGGGAAAATAAATAAGAGATGTACACCCGCTGAGTTGAAAAGCCGCATTGGACAACTCAGGCAAAAATGGGTATCCCGGTGGATTGAAAACCCGAAAGGGCGATCCACGCAAAATAAGGGAATAAGCGAACAACTGCATTCTGAATTCGTCTGTATCACTTACAACATGGCAAGTTTCGAAAGGTTCGAGCATCGGCCAGAATCAGCCTTCTTCAGAAAGCAAGATGAGAAGAACGTCAATGTCATACGAGTCATAGCAAAAGGGAAGCTCATAGAAGCGTCATCAACATTGCCAGTACCTTTTTGTTTCTCAATTTTGGAACAATCTCCTCATTTCAGGGGATCTGTTTCTTTGACTGTATTTGCCAAATTCAAGGCACGCAAATTAATAAAATCAGATTTTTAGTCATATTTCGTCTCGTACATTTTATTTTTCATTTGAAAAATGTCTGATGTCCTTAAGATGTTGATTGCATAAGTACAGATGCGTCTTTTCTAAATTATATGCTTACAGGAAATATATTTGCTCCCGGGAGTGGCTAAACTCCTATGATGGAATTCAGTAAGGGATACCACGGGATACTTGTACATTTCTTTGTCATGACAGGATTGCAGGCAGTCAAAGCGCGACATGGGGCATGAGAGCTTTTCCCCAGCAAGCTGCCAAATCATTATTTACTCGACACGTCTTAGCACTAGAGATGCTTTATCCCCAGCTGAGTTGCCAGTCATCATTCCTCCTCAGCCAAGTGTCAGGCAGGGAACCATCTCCCCGCAGAGCTCCAGCCTCTCCCAAAAAAGAGAAATACCTGAAGATCTCACAACAAAGTGACGAAAGCTTCCACAGACCCCAGCTTCACCCCTCATTGCCAAGATAGGTCTATCAATGATTTATTTCCCTAAACAGAGTCAGATATATCAGATCTACCAATGATCTCACCCCCAGCTGGGGTATCACTTCAAGCAGATCAGCCGAAGATCTTCACAGCAACGGGATCCGAATCCCGGATCGGTATCTTTGCATAATCATAGCATTCGCATCATATTTTCCCAAGAGCGTAGCATTCTGTCTAATACGGAGCATTACGGAAAAAATCAAAAATATTGCATAATCATAAGCCACGTGTCGAACCAAACCCTTGTAAATACAGGATACCACTCAAAATTCCCCAGCAGAATGCCAAAGCGTCCCCTTTGCACTCACAAAAACATGTTAATACACTCTCTTGTACCCGTCTGTATCACCTTCCCCAGCATAGTTGCCTAAATACTTTGTAAACCAAATACTTGTTTACAATACACTTCTTCCGACGCCCGTACGTGACATGCTCTCCCCAGCAAGTTGAACACTTGTATATGTCTCACTCATGTTTACTTGTTCAGATACTCGTCCATATCTTGTATACACCACTTATCTTTCTCAGATTCAACACTCGTCCGTGTTCTTTGTTAACCAGTTGATACTCGTCCGTATCATCATCTTTGAGCATGCGTCAGCGTTTGTTTCTACCGATACTCGTCCGTATCATAGTCTTAAGGATGCTCGTCCACATCTTTAACCTACACCAGCGCCAAACACTTATACCTTTCTCTCATTAAATGTAGACATTCGTCCGTATATACCACTCCCTAGAAGAGTCCCCAACAAATCCTTAGCAAATTTCCTTTCTATCTGACATTCGTCCTATGTCATGATACTTTTGGCAGCCGTACCCTGCCAGGTGATCGTCCTTCACCTTTTCGATGTTCGTCGTTTATCATTTCCCCAACGGAGTCTCCATTATTGGAACCCCTTCCTATCCGACATTCGTCCTATGTCGTGATATTTTAGCAGTCGTCCCCTGCTAGGTGATCGTCCTTCACCCTTCTGATGATCGTCCTTCATCACTCTTATCCGATGGTCGTCCCCATTGTTGATTCTGTTATCTGACATTCGTCATATGTCACGATAAATCCTTCCAGGTGATTGTCCTTCACCTCTTGATGATCGTCCTTCATCATGCTTATCCGATGACCGTCCCAATCGTCGACCCGGCATTCATCCTGTGTCGTGATATTTTCGGCAACCATACATTGCCAGTTGATCGTCCTTCACCTTAGATGACCGTCCCTCATCTTACCTCCAACCGAGCAGCCGTCCCCTGCTAGGTGATCATCCTTCACCTTTGATGACCGTCCCTCGTCGTTTATTTCATTTATTTTTATTAACCTGATGGCCGTCCCCATCATTACCTTAACCCTTAATCCCTAGAGATTTTTGTTACTGTATCTGATGGTCGTCCCCATCATAATCCCTTTATTTCCCCAGCATGTCGGTCGTCCCCGTCATTGCTTCATCCCCGGCAGTCGTCCTCTGCTCGACGGTCGTCCTCCGTCGCCCGTGCTTTATAATCATACTTTACTTCCTTTTACCATCTATATCCCTTTTCTTCTTCATTCAGTGAGTGCAAATTTTGGGACTGTCTTTGGTATTCAACCACAAGTTATCTTGTTTGCCTATTAAGCCACCGCTTACATCCTACACAGCTAACTCATGTTTAAATAGGGGAAGCTGTAAACACCCCAAATTTGCCCTCACCTATTTCACCATGGCTTGTGATTCTTTTCATTTGCATAGTTTCAATCATAGCATCTCATATTGCATTTTTGCTTCACTGCATTGGTTCAAATTCATCTGCATCTAGGGTTTGTGATCTGAGCAGTCCAAGGGTCATCTGAGCCACTCCAAAGGTCTTCAATCATCCCAAGAGGGTCCATGTATGTTCAAGAATCATATTATATCCTCCCAAGGTCAAGGAAGTCAAAGAATCACAAGAATTGAGTAAGGCATGGAAGCAGAGCCAAACTTAACTGCACAGATGACTTGAAATTAGGGTTTTGGTTTCAGAGGCCATAACTCCAAATTTTTTAGTCATTCTTGTTTCTATTGGTCTCTATATGTCATAAGGGTCATGCAAACCAATTTTCATGAAGAAATTCAATGGGGAAGGCATCTGATCACAAGATGACTTCTTGAGCAAGTCAGTGCAAAATCAGGGCATCTGAGACCCCCAATCATCTAACCAAAGGGTCTTCTCCATCATTTTGGATGTGTATGATCTTTTTTTGATCTTAGAAGAGGTTAGAAGTTCACAAAATTGAAGAATTTCAAGGATTTGCAAAGTTACCATTTTGGGAAAGTGACTTGTAATGCAAACTTGCCATTTTGGGAAAGTTTTTCAACCTCCTCTTTTTGATTCAAAAATGCTTCAAATGAAAAATCCTTGGTCATGAAAGTTGTAGATTGGATCCTCCCATTTTCAAAAATTACAAGAACTTGATCTAATTCATTTTGGAACAAAAGTTATGGCCTTGCAAAGTTGGACAAAATCACTTAATTTTCACTTTTGTGCCAAAGAGGAAACTTGCAAAAACACTTGCCAAAACCAAATGTGACCTCTAAGTGACTTCTAATCATGATACAAACATAATGCAATGCCTAAAAGTCAGAATTGGCCCAAGAATTTCCAAGTTTCATGACTTGTGTATGAAGAAATCAAGAAAGGGCCAAACTTAATGAAAATTGCAAAACCCCCCATAAACTTCAATCCACTTGCTGATTTGTCTCAATCTCACTTCCATGGTTCTCCTTGATCACAGCTGCACCAGACATGCCTTTGTCCTTGGCCTGAACTTGCCCATACCTCAAAGGACACCTAACCTTGACTTTTTGCAAAACAAGCCATACCAATCAACATAGCCCACAACAACTCTCTGACCTATCGGAAGTTGATACATGGACCAAAAGCAAACCAACACACCACACAACACAGCCTGAAACTCCAAGAACTCAGCACACTCCAAAATCCCCAAATTTGCAAAAGCCTTCGAATCTCTTGATTCAACCATCAAACCTTCAAGTTTCTTTCACCATTCAACTCACCATGATCCACTGATCATTTCCCACATTTCATTTGGCCCTAAAACCTTCACAATCAAAAACACGATTTCGACATTCCACAAACTGAACTTCTGCCATTTTCATTTCGAGGCCATATAAACTCCAACCAAGCATCAAAGCTTCTTCAGGAAGGTCATTGGAGGCATTTTGAAGCAAGAAAGAAGCCTGAAAGCTCTAGGGTTGAAAGCTCCATCTCAAGTGGCTCTCTCAGAATTTTTTCCAGAAATCTTTTCTAAGGTTATAGAAATGTTCCTTGTGATCCCTTGAGTACACTGAGCTTTGTAGTTTTGAAAATGGTGAAGAAATGAGCATGAACCGAATCTCTGAAATTTTTGACCTAAAAAGAGATTGATTCGATTCATGCTTGTTTCTGAAAATAAATGGATTTCATGCCTGGATTCTTGTTCCTTGATGATCATTGAGTGATTCTGGAGCTTTAGGGAGCTTGGGGGGAGGTTTGGAGAGAGATAACAATTTTCAGGGGAGAGTGTGGCCGGAGAAGATGACCGGAGGTCATTTCCGGCCACCTGAGAGTAATTAAGTGTCTTAATTAGGTTTAGGGTTCCGTTTGAATACTGGCCTTTGGATTTGATTTACCCGCGCGCGTGTGTGGCCCAGATTGTCCCACTTAACCCTAATTTCCAATTAATTAAGTTAATCAGGATTAATTAATTATTTAAATAAGATTTACTCAGTTTGAATTACAGCCACTAGATCACGCGCGTAGTCAACTCCCGCCCCCTAGGTTTGAATCCTGGCCCTCAGATCAGCATACTTCTCCTTTAATTCAATTTTATTTTCTATTTTATTCATTTGTTTTGCACATTTTATTTAAAATAGCAAATGATTCTAAAAAATCTCATTTTTTGCATCATACTTTAAAATATTTCTCTCTTTCTGAAAATAATTTTATTTTTATTTTTTGCATAATTTTCGTATTTTAAAAATATTTAAGTGTTTATTTTAACTAGTTAATGAGAATTAATTAATTAAAATAGCATTTATGTTTCCAAAAATTCCAAAAAAATTTACATTGCATTTTAATACATTTAGAAACATTATCAAACTCTTCAAACAAATTTATTTTTGGTTCTTGACCTACTTTGATATTTTTCTTTGGAATTAAGGTTCTTAAAAGGCAATATTTTGGTCCTAACTTAGAAAAATTCATTCTGCCTAACCATGAAGAGTTTGATGTTGATTCTTATTGCATTGCATTCTTCATATCATGTAGTTTCTAGTATAAAATTGTTTTGAATTTATCTCTCATTTTCAATTTGTTGTGCATTATTCCTTTTGAAGTTCCTTAAAACCCTAGTTAACTTGAGAAAATCATAACTCCCATTAGGTTAAGAGTTAGGTCCCCTCCTTTGGGAAGTGAACTTATATAGGGTTAGGGTTCCTTTGAACCCATTTTCAATTTTTTATCTTGTCATTTGCATCTGATTTTGGATTTTGCTTTGTGACTTGTGCATAAACCCTAATTTTGGCTTTCATTTACATTCATCTCTCATTTGCTTGCATACATGAACTTGCCATGGCATTTTGTGCATTAAAATGAATTCTAAGACATATTATGACACATTAGAATCATGATAAGTCATTTCTTCATCCATTTGTCATGTTATACTTCCATTGCATTTCATAAACTTTCATGAACTTTCATGGTTCAAAACATGCTTCATTTGCATCCTTATCCTTGTATGGTTATCCACAACTCTTGATGTGTGTTTTCTTTATCTCTTAGCATCATTAACATCATGTTTATGCTTCTGACTTTGGTTTGCATCTTTGCACACATCTCATTTTCATCTCATTCTTTTCTTTATACTAACCATTTCAGGTGGTAAGTTACTTTGAGAAGTGAATTTGCCTTCACTTCTCATAATCTCTTCTCATCTCTCTTATGCATTCATTGCTGCATTTTATTTGTGGATTAGAGTGAGCTTGCTCATTCATGCTCCCTCCTCTCTCTCTTTCTTCAAGCAACTTATCTTCTTAAGTGAAGTAAATTGTCTTGCTTCTTCTGCTTTTCCTTCTTTCTTCTGCTTCTTCCTTGGTGGCTTTTCTCTTGAAGATCTTTTGCAAGCCTCATAAACCCTAGGAATACCCAAGCATGATCACAATTAGGGTTTGATTAGTCCCCCCATTAGTTTTACCTTGGTGTCATCTTTTGTGTCTCCTTTTCTCACCTCTTAATCAAGGACTAAACCCTAAAGGTTTTAAGGCTTTGTGATTAGGGTTATGCATGTATCCTTCTATTAGGATGGAGTGTATAACTTTAATCCTAAGTGTTAAACCCTTAATGTGTTTAAATCCTTTAATCAATCCATCTAATAATCACTAAGACATCAAGCTTGTAACTTGGGCCTTGCATTAGGGTTCTAATTCTCCCTTAATTGGTTAAGAAGGACTAACCCTAGTGTTAATGGACAAGTGCCCCTCAAGTTGTATTACAAACCATAAAATCCACTTCTTAATCTTATCATTAACTAAATTCCACTTAATAAAGGCTTTGTTTTGTCATGAGGTTAATTCCTAATCATGGATTAAGTTGAGTAGCCTTCCTCAGCTTAAATGTTCTCATCTATTATCCTTCTATTAGGATTGTGTAATGAGTCCATTAAATCCTTGATTATGGCTTAAAATCATTACTTAACACTAAACAAAAACACCAAAAACATCTAAATAAATACAAGTAGGTTAATGATCCTAATCCTACATTATGGTGATTAAGTGTGAGGTGCTTACTTCATACATAAGGTATTCTCATTACCCCTAATCAGAGGGAAGATGTGATGAGTTTACTAACCCTTGATTTAGGCTTAAGCTCATTAACTTATGACAAACTCAAAAAGTAATAAAAGACTGAAAACATCAAAAAGAAACAATAATCGTCTCCTCCGGGATTCTTTTCTCACCTCATTCACTCACAAACGAGAACTTGCTTCTTCCGTCTAATGCAAGATAATTTGCACCTGAGCCAGACAAGTCATACACTTGAGCATAAACAAGTAAGCAGTTCACAGGTCAATTTATCTTTCAGTCTCTTTGAGTCGAACTACGGTGTTCTGACTTCCTCATTGCACGAGAGGATACGTAGGCATAACTTAACAGTTATCGAACAAAAGTCTCTGTATATTCCCCCCTTTTTTCAGCTTTATTCTTTAGCCTCATAGTCTTGAGCTTTGCACTCCTGTTCTTACACTGACACCTCACATATTTCAATTCACTTCCTTCCAACACTGACACTTGCTTTCTTTCCAGCTTTGATACACAGATTGCACTGACACTACCCCTTTAAGCACAAATCTTTCAAGCGTGGATCCCGTCGAGTACGACGGACAATCTGAGTGCTAATACCTTGCCAGGTTGTAACCAACCCCCTTTCTCAGTTTCTCTGGTTCGCGACCGTCTTATCTATTTTTTCTTAGGTTTATGCAGCATTACCTCTCCTTCGGGATAAAAATGCCTAGCTGGCGACTCTATTCATTTCCTTCTCCTTTCGACGACCGTTCGCGTCTGTACCCCTCTTGACCAGGTGTCATTTGGTGGGAGCGACAATACTCAACTTGATGATTCTCTTCAGCTTGAGGAAACTGGACTTAAGTTGGAATAGGTTGAGCTTGAGGAATAGCACCAACAGTGACACCAGAGGCAGGTATTGGTTGGGAACTGACCTCTTCAACAGCTGGAGTGAAGCCTGGAGGCAAACCGTAGACCAAAGGATTTGGTATGGGAACTGAAGGCATTGCTCGTGAGGTAGATCCTTGCACTTGAGCATTGTTCATTGCAGCAGCAGCTTCGCGACGTTCTTTCATTCTTGCCAAAGCTTGCAAAGTCTCATAAATCTGGTCAATCTTGCTCTTGACCGAGTCAATCTCCTCCCTCATAGCAGCTTGTTCTTCTTGAATTACGTCCATCCGTCTTCTAGTGTTGGCTCTAGTTAGATACGATCGTCTAGCTCGATACGGGTGTCGGGAAACCAGCTTGATTTACTGAAGATAGAGGAGCATGAAAATAAGTTCTCGGCATCTGGAATGAAATGCAAGATGAACAAATAATGCAAATGAGATGGTATGCAATGTCAGAATCCAGGATCACAAGATCAAGGTCTCACGAGTCCAAGGCACAGATGGAAGATACTCTGATCAGGAACTCACTGGGTAGACTCTAAGGTTTAGGGACCCCAAAGTTATCAACTCATATGGCTGTTCATCACACGGGCCATAAACATGACGGTTGATTGACTCCGCCATATGAATCTATTTTGGGTGAGATCTTCGTATCAACAACCCACGAGAGCAAATTTTCTCGGGAGTCCATACTATGTGATCATCGAAACGAGGTTTAAAACAAAGTCCTGGAGTTATGGAACTTTCTCAACTGTTTGATGCACCTGTCAATTTCATACATTCTTGACAGTCGATCAACTCCATTGAGTAAGTCTATTCCAAGTGAGGTTTTCGTATCGAGCCACGCGAGGGAGAACCCTGGTGCCCAATACTACGCAACCATCAACCGATGTTTTAACCGAAAGGTTCTAAAGGTCCTCAGAGTTAATGACCCTAATGAAAGCAACTTAGCACACACGTCAAGGACTTGACGGTTGTCAGTATTCTCATCAGAATCCACTCCAAGTGAGGTTTTCGTATCGACATCCCACGAGAGTGGTTCTCTCGGGAGCCCATACTACATAACCTCGCTAACTTATGTTTGTACTCGAAAGCCCGGGTATAGAGCTTTTTTCCCTCAAGTTTCTTTTGCAAAGTATCGATCCAAATTATAGTACCAAGGAGCCACAAGATATATAATATGGAATGCGATAAAGAAAGCGATAAAAATAAACAAGCAAGGCATAAAAGAAAACATCCAAGCAAGCGCGAAAACCTGGACAAGGCTCGACTCGCATAGGGGTGAACCAGTCCCCAGCAAAGTCGCCAGCTGTCGTACCCCGAAAAATACGACCTCACGCGATCCGAATGGACGGGAGCAGCGCACTGGACAGACTGAAGAGTCGCCACCTAATTCTATTTATTCCCGAAGAGGGAAAGGGAATATATAGATACAACCCGGGAGGAGAGAGATAAGGACAAAGGTCAGCGGAACCATTGCCTGGGTTCGGGAGTCGGTTATGCAGGGGAAGGTATGGGCACCCCCTACATCCATCGTACTCGATGGGAACCATCTAAGTTATCACGCGCGAAAGGATGTCTATGCTTAATGATTTACTTGCTAGAGGGAAATGAGTTTAAATTATAAGTTAGATTGATCCTAGGTGCTCGGAAAGGATGGAGATCCTTGTACCTACGTACTCCCGCATGCAATAGGAAAGTCAGAGCCTCGTAGCTCGGCCAACTAAGGGTAATGGTTGTTGATTTTATTACCTTTCTTCGACGAAAGGGTTTAGGAGTTGAAATGCACTAAAGACTATGGATAGTTCATCTCGCCCAACAAGACGAGCGTCTTGCGCCGAAATAATCAGAGCGAGTAACGAGAGCTCGTTATCCTCCTTTCTACCGCTTAAGGCTCGTGGCGTACAATTCTTCTCGTATTATTAGAATGTTTTATTTCCTAAGACCGCTTGACGTTGGATCAAGGGTTTGGATCTAATCGAAACGTTTTGGTTTTTTTGAGGTTAGAGGGTAAATGCAAATGGAGTTTATTTTTGTGGTTTGTTAGCGAGGCACGATGCGCTCGGCTCGCAAGGAGAGGTGGATCCTAATAAACGAAAACTGAAAAAATAAAGTGCAAGTGTGCAAGTGCAATCGCTTGGCGTTGGACCAAGGATTCAGAATTAAAATAAATACAAAAAATAAAATGCATACAAGGTAATGGGAGAGGGATACAAAATAAATACAGGGGATTACGAGAAATAAAGGGGTCTCGTTGTAATTCTCCCAAGAGAAAGCGTGTGTGCAGTGTTTTGAACGGTTCGAAGGCGTTCGGCCTTTTTAAACGGAAACAACTATTCGAAGGCGTTGGACCTTTTTAATCGGAAACAACTATTCGAAGGCGTTGGACCTTTTTATCGAGCACAACTATTCGAAGGCGTTGGACCTTTTTGGGACGCGTCGAAATTTAGTTGAACTACCTTAGAATCGATTCAAAATTGGAATCATTCTATAAGGAGTCGAAACATAATTTTAATGCGGAAATAAATAGATAAATTGAATTGCGAAGAATAAATAGAATAATGAATATAAAATAATTAAATAAAATAAATCGTATTAAGAATAATAAATAAATAAATTATATGACAAGTTTTTTGTTCAAAAAAAAAATAGGATAAAATAAAAAAGAGGGCCTCATATTGACCGAGTATCACCGATTTAACGAAATCGGGCGAAAAACGGCCTTTTGTTATGTCATTGGCCCAAAAAAAAAATTAAAAGAAAAATGAAAGTAATTGACCAATTGTTGTTAACTAAGAAATAAAAACTAAATACAAAAAGTCAGCAAGTTAAAAAAATGAGAAAATAAACAAGAAAAACATTAACATAAATAAATAAAAAAAATTCAATGAACAAGAAAGAGAATATGTGAGCAAGAAATGAAATGAGGAGGCGAACTAGCAATGTCCATCCATTGGACACCCAAGCCCAGATCCTCATTAGATCAATCAACAAAAGGTAAACCAACTCTTCCTCATCGGTCAAACAAATATAAGCATTAAAATGTGAGAAATAGTTATGGGATACTGTGCATTATTAAAGGAGAGTTAAACACATAAAAATATTAAAACATATCAGACTCTCTCTCAAAATGAGTCATCGTATTCTTCACCCTCTTAAAAAACGATTTCCAAAATTCATAAACAACAAAGTAGAAGAAAACAACCTCAACTTTTCACGATCTCGCACGACTTGCTTTGGTCTTCTTCTCCCTATTCGCCTTGTTCTCTTCGTCTCTCTCGATTCAAATTCGCGGCGTGGGTTCTGTTCGGGTTTCCGGTTCAGATCGCGATTGGTCTCTCTGGTTTTCTCTCAGCGGCGGACGGAGCAGTGGTGGCCGTTTTGATGATTGTTCGCGGATGATTCTTTGAGCTCGCGATTTGGATGTTGGCGGCTGGGTATGTGCAGAAGAAGCTTTTCGGACGTTGGTGGTGTTTGGGGTTTTCAACGGCGGTCGTTGCGGTGGAGGGTTGTTTGCGGATTTATGGCATGTCGCGGTGGTGAGTTGGTGTTCTTGGATGATTTGCGGTGAAGGGTTTTAAGGGTGGATGGGGTTGAGTTTAACAGCTTTTTTCGATTTCGTTTTCATGTGTTTGTTCCTCTCATCTCAGACTCTTTGCTTCTTTCGATTTAGTTTCGATGCCTCCCGGTTTTCAGTTTTCGTCACTCATCTCACTGAGTTTTTGGATTTGTTTCTCTCTGTTTCAGGTTTAATGAAAGGTTGTTGTTGTCTGTGAGTATGAATTTCGTGTGCTGGTTTTGCAGGTGAAGAAGCTATGCGAAAATGAATGATGATGTAGTGGTGGTGAGCGATGAAGAATAAAGTTTTGACAGAGGTGGTTTCTGGGCTGTGTTTCTGCGATTTTCTGTTTTTAACGTGTTATGAGTGATGAAGGTTATGAAGATTGGTTATGAGTTTGTTATGTCATATGAATCAATTTCTGGTTTTTTCTGTTTTTTGGCTTTTCTTCTTCTTCTTTTTGTTTTGGGTGTTTGAATCTAAAGGTGGATGAAGGAGATTTGTGTTAGGTGGTTTCGTAAAAAATGAAGGTTGAGTTAAGTGTTCGTGGTTTATTGAAGAATTCTACGTTTTGGCTTATCTCCTTTGTTTTGCAGAATTTTTCAATTTTTCAAGCCCCCTTGCAGGAGAAAATGAGATGACTTATAACAGAATTTGAAGGGCAAGGGCAAAGATGGAAGTCTGAGTAGAAGATTTTTTTTTAATGACTTTTTGGCTGTGAATGGAATATTCGCTGGAGAGATTTTTACATTTGGTGTGGTTGTTGTGCACTATGGGATATGCGTTGCGGAATCCGTACGGAAATTGCTTTTAGTGAAATTTGTTGTGGTTAGTGGAATACACAGATTTAGAAAAAATATCTATTTGGTGGGGTCAAGCTTGGCTAGCATAAAAATGCAATGGACAGTCTAAGAAAATAAAACCTAGTGGTAACCAAAACTAATGACAAAACAAATAAAATAATAATAGTCAATAATAATACTAATAATAATAATAATAATTAAAAAGATTAATGATTAGCAATAATAGAAATATCGATAATGATGATAATAACAAAAATATTAATACTAAAAAGAAAAATTCTAATACTAAAAGTTCAATAATAATAATAATAATAATTGGTTAGTAATAAGAGTTTAAAAGTTATGATAAATAATACTAAATAATAATAACAACAAGAATAGAATTTAATAATATTTGTAATAGAATTAATGATAAATTAGCAATAAGAATAAAAACAAAAGTTACAATAACTAAAAATAGTAACATTAAATGATAATGATGAAAAAGTGAAATAATATGGTACTAATAATAAAAAGTGATGACAAAAGAAAATAGGGAATAAAAGAAAATAGTGAGATATTTTTTTATGGCTTTTTTTAACTAATGTGCCTTTTTTAAGAGAGATAATGAGCTTAGATGATTTTTAAATGGAAAGATTTTTTTTTGAAAAAAAGAATAATGGATAAGGTAAAAAGAAAGTGAAAGAAAATATAAGTGAATTTTTTTTGTAAAAATTTTGGTAATGACTAAATGAAAAAGATAGAAATAAAACTTAAACTAAAAAGATTTCGAATTTTTTGGAAAGAAATAACTGAATTTCTGGATTTTTCGATGATTTGACAGAAAAATAAAATGGTACGTATTTTTTGGATTTTTAATAACGGTTAATAAACAGAAAATAAAAAGGTGTGGGTAGGAAAAATTTGGGGTATGACACCTATACCTGGGACCTGAGTGACACCTAGGATAGAATGGTTCATATTCTTTCCCATTCCATTTCGATATGGTGCGGGAATATGAAACACGGTTCAGATATGGGTTTCTTCTTGAGAACTTTGTGCTACAGATTTCCTATAGTGCAAGGGCTATCTGGGAAGCCTGCTATGTCTGGATGACCTTTATTTTGACCTTCAGAATCTGGGGTGAATTAGAGGAGGATCCATCATATCATATTTGGTTTGGTTTTGACCCCTTCTACTGCTTAGACCTCTGCTTCAGCTATCTTCTTCAGCATCTACTTCAGTTATCTCCCTCAACACCTGCATCAGTCTGCCAGAGACTCACCTTCAGCTTTTTAGTTTGTGATCTTCATCAACATTTGACTTCAGCTTCTTCATCAGTACTCATGGATGTTCTAAGGAAAAGCAACATATCTTATCACTTTTTTAAGCCCATATTGACTGGTATCAGGCAGGTCCAGTCTCTTATCACACCTGACCATATCCCATTGTTTAGAGAGCACTATGGGGGTATTTTGGACATGGTCATGGATCTTGAACCATCCCAAAGGAGCATGATCCATACATGCTTGCAGTTTTATGACCCTCCACTCAGATGCTTCACCTTTCCAGATTTCCAGATGGGGCCTCTGCTAGAAGAGTTTTCCTTGTTGATTGGAGTGCCTATCAGAAGGGGGATCCCCTTCAACCCAGAGATGACTGCTCCCAGAAGTGAAGAGATAGCAAGGGCATTGCATTTGGAGGCTGTCCTCATTGAGAAAAACATGACAACAAAAGCTGGGATTCCTGGTTTACATCTGGACTTCTTAATTTCTCAGGCCACCCTGAAGGCTGCAGTGGGAGAATGGAAGGCAGTTTGTGCACTTTTAGCCCTCAGTATATATGGGGTTATATTGTTTGCAGATGAGCCCAAGTTTGTAAGTAAGAAGTCCATCCACTTGTTCTTGCTAAGGAACCCAGTGCCTATATTGCTAGGGGATTTTTACTACTCCATCCACCAGAGAAATGAAAAGCAAAGAGGGAAGCTAGTCAGATGATGTGCTCCCCTGTTCTACTCTTGGCTGCTCAAACACTTTCCTAAATCAGATGCCTTCTTGAACCCACATCAACAGAAGAATTGGGCCAAGAGGTTCATTGCCTTAACATCAGATGATATCAGATGGTGCACCCAGAGCACCAAAGGCAAGGATATTATTACCAGATGTGGGCAATACCCTAATGTGCCTCTAATAGGAGTAAAAGGTTGTATAAATTACAACCCTTTACTGTTCAAGAGACTATTGGGATATGCCTTGGTTCAATCCTCCTAGAGGACAGGATTTAGCTGAGACCCTATACTGTGAAGTTCAACCTAACTCTGCTGTTGTCAGACAAGCTGCCTGGGCTTGGGACAACATTCAGACCAAAGGGACAGCCATCCTTGGAAGGTGTAACAATATTGCTTCAGCCCAGTACTCTGACTGGTCCAGTACTAGAGCTCAGATCACCAGGATGCCTTTCACCATGGAAGGCACACCTGGACCTTCTACAGTACAGCCTGCAGCAACTGTTATCCTGGAGGAATTTGAAAAGCTGAAAGAGAGGAATAATTAGCTATCTGAAGCCCAGAAGAAGACTCTCTGAAGAGAAATGACAGTCGTCTGGACATTGAGAGATTGGAAAGGCTCAAGACTGAGCATCTGACCATGATTTAAAGGACAAATGACTACATAAGAAAGGCAAGAGCAAGAAAGATGGTTTTGAAGAATGTTTGCAAGGAGGCCAAGATTCAGAAAGCTAGGGCTGAGCATTACCTGGAGGAAAGCCAAGCTAGGTGGATCAGGATCACCGAAGCCCGTGCACAAGAAGACCAGAGGACTCAAGCCAAGATTGATTAGCTAGAGGCTAATGAGAAGGAGATATCAGGAAGCTTTGTTGGCAGCTCAGAAGGAGATATCATAATTGTAACTCCGGGCGGGGTTGAAGAGATCAAAGGATCAGGACAGGCATAAGAAGCTGACTAATGCCATTGCTACCGGGAACATCCTCATTAGGACTATCAAAGAGAGCCTAGCTGGTCCGGTGACTGAGGCCCTCCTGAAGGAAGTCAGGGAGGATGACTTTGGATTGGATGTCTGATTCCTTTTTGCTTGTATTTCCTTTCTTTTGATGTACTTTTCGCTTTTTGGTTGTTGTATTTTTTGACCCACCATGGGCATGTGTTGTAAACTGAATATGTACTTTTATCTTTTGTAATATATTAGTTTGTTTTATTTTGGTGGGCTTTCTCTCAACATCATCAAGCATTTCCTCAAGGTCTGGAAAGGTCAAAACCTAAGAACCAAACTGGATACCTTGGAAGACAAATAAGAATATTGCATTGCATACAAACATTTTCTTTGTTTTGTAAGTTTTTGTTTGTTATTTTGTTTCTCACTTTGTTATGGTTTCAGGAAACATTGCTCGTCGCAGAGTGTTCCCTGTCAACTGAACACACCGGTACCCAACGCGAAACAACCTTCCTGGCATTCGGATGGATCAGGTACAGCAGGACCTGGATGAAGTAAGAAATCAAATGGCAAACGAAAGGGTCGAGATGAGAAACCAAATGATCCAGTTTATGGCTGTGATTACTGGCTTAGCTTAGATCCAGGAGAGGCTAAGAGAGCTGGTGGAAAGGCAGACACCTGAAGAGCCTCACCCTGGAACAAGAGGAACCAGCAATAATGAACGCGGGAAGCCTCGCATCGACCCACCAGAGTTCGGGCCCCATTTGAACCCAGATGTTAATATCCCAAGGAATATTCAAGGAAACACTGCTGCAGGAAGGATCTTACAAGAAGATCCTCAGGAGGAGCAGTTCACAGTTATTGGGGCTGGGGATGAGGTGTATGACCGAAGGCTGGATGAGATTGCTGAAAAGCTGAGGTCTTTGGAATCCCATAATTCTTTAGGCTTTGACGTAATGGATACGGGGCTGGTAGATGGGGTGAGGATTCCCCACAAATTCAAACCCCCATGCTTTGAAAAATACAATGGTACCTCCTGCCCGCGTACTCATCTGCAATCCTTCTTAGGGAGACTCAAAGCTTATACCATGGATGAGAAGTTATGGATGTTCTATTTTGAGGACAACCTGACTGGGGCATCAAGAGAATGGTATTCGCATCTAACGAGGGCCACTATAAGATGTTGGAAAGACTTGGCCGAAGCCTTCATCCGGCAATACCAGTACAACTTAGACATGGCTCCCAATAGAACTATTTTAATGGGCATGTCTCAGTCTTCAAGGGAAAGCTTTCGGGATTATGCTCAAAGGTGGAGACAGCTTGCTGCTGCTGTCCAGCCACCCATGTCTGAAAGAGAAATGGCTGACATGTTTATGAACACCTTGCAGGAAACTTATATTGACAGGCTTGCTACTTTCTCTTCCACCAGTTTTGCCGATGTAGTTATAGATGGTGAGAGAATTGAAAGTCTTTTGAAGATGGGCAAAATCTCTGACAATGGTGCAAGTTCCTCCAACAACCCCAGAAAACCTTTTTCAGGACCCCTAAGGGCAGGTGAAACAAATGCTATTCATGCAGGCATGGGCAGACCCCAGTACTCTCACAGATCAGTCTAAGCCATTACTATCCCGGCTCCAGTTCCACAACAACCACTTTTTCCTCAACAACAACAACAACATCACTATCAGCAACAATCTCATTTCCCGCAACAAAGAACGTATGTTAATAACAACAACAACCAACAGCAGCGTCCCTTTCAATAGAGGTCATCTCAAGCAAATAGGGTGATTGATCCTATCCCTATGCCTTATGCCACTCTACTGCCACAACTCCTGAAGCTCAACCTGGTTGAGTTAAGGACGTTGGCTCCACCAGATCCTCTCAACCTCCCGAAGAATTATGATGCCAATGCCAGGTGTGCCTTTCACTCCAACGCACCGGGTCACAATACCGAGAAATGTAGAGCCTTGCAAATGAAGGTTCAGGATTTGGTCGATTCCAAAGCTCTCAATTTCACACCTCCTCCGAATGTTAACAGAAATCCTATGCCTAATCATGGTGGGGCCAGGATTTATGCCATAGAAGAGGACCAACCATCTGCACTGATTGACAATGTTGCACAGATTCAAACACCGCTGGCAGAAGTCAAAGCTCAACTCTTGAGATGCCAGGTGTTCCCGGGCTGTGAGGCCTGCTGCGAATTGTGCAAGACTGCTATTAATGGTTGTAAAAAGCTAAGGCTTGGCATAGATGGCCTTATTAGAGATGGAATCTTGCAGATTACCACACCGACTCCTACAACATCAACAACTCTTTCTTCAGCAATAATGGATTCTCCTACAACATCAATAATTCTTTCTTCAGCAACAATAGATGCTCCTACAACAGTAACAACTATCATTCCCACTGATTCATCCACAACTCCAGCAATCACTCCATCCATTATTTCAACAAACCAGAGTTCAACAACATTTACTTCTACAACATCAACACCCATTTTATCAACGAAAACACCTACAACACCAGCAAACATTAATGAAGATGTCTCAACAGTCACGATCTATTATGACCCAGCAAATGTTCATCCCAACAACAATTTCCAACAACAAACTGCACCACCTCCTGTCAGATCTCCAGTCACAATCTACTACGACCCGCATACCATCACAGTCCCTTTCGCTGCAGCAATCAGTCCGATCACCATTACAGTGCATGTACATGTTCCTTATGAAAGCAGTAATGCCATACCTTGGCACTACGGCTCTGATCTCTACTGCGACGGAAAGAAAATCACGCTAGATTCATCAACCTCTTCACCACAAGTAGACAATATTGGGGGAGGCGGAGGCTTCACCAGAAGCGGACGCCTTTTTGCCTCACAAGCACCGAGGCCCAATGCTGAAGCAGAAGCTGCTGCTAAGGCAAAAGGGAAGAATGTGGTGTTTGAAGAGCCAACTGTTAAAGAAACTCCGAAGACGTCTTTTGAACTAGAGGTGGACGAGTTCATGAGAATAATCAAAAAGAGTGATTACAAAGTGGCGGACCAGCTTCATCAGACACCCTCCAAAATCTCTATATTATCATTGTTAATGTGTTCCAAAGCCCACAGGAATGCACTGTTGAGGGTCCTGCATGCAACCTACGTGCCGGAAGAGATTACGGTTAATCAGCTGGAAACAGTGGTTGAAAATGTTAACACCAGTCAGGGACTGGGCTTCACAAATGTTGATTTAACGACGGAGGGACGCAATCATAATAAAGCTTTACATATCACCTTAGAATGCAAAGGTGTTGTTCTTTCTCATGTACTGGTAGACACTGGGTCTTCACTCAATGTCCTCCCAAAGAAAGCCTTGGTGAAGTTGGAGTATGATGGTTTGGCATTACGTCCAAGTAACTTGATGGTGAGAACATTTGATGACTCCAAGAGATCAGTGCTTGGAGATATTGGTCTACCTGTGATGATTGGCCCACAAACCTTTAAAACTACTTTCTTCGTGATGGACATACAGCCGGCCTATAATTGTTTGTTGGATAGACCCTGGATTCATGCCGTTGGCGCCGTTACATCTACCCTTCACCAGAAATTAAAATTTGAGTGGGAAGGACAGATCATCACAATCTGCGGGGAGGAAGACAGTTTTGTTAGCCAGCTGGCTACTTACAAGTATATAGAGATGGATGGGGAGATCCATGAGACTATGAGTCAGGGGTTTGAGGCCCTTAACATCAATGAAGCAACTGTTGTGTCTGGAACTTCCATCACTTCATATCAGCAACCCCGAAAGGTTGTTGAGGAGGGTAACGCTCAAGGCTGGGGCAAGATGCTGCCAGTAGAAAAGAAAGAAGACAAATTTGGGTTAGGTTACAAACCAACTCGACAAGATCAACCGGAGGCTGCAACGGAGCCCAAATTTGTCAGTGGGGAAATGCTTACCCCAGATGCTTACCCCAAATTTGCAGAGTAATTATTATTTCCTGTCTTTTAAGCATGCATCAAGTCCTGCATCTTACCCAAGATGTCAGGACTCATTTTGTAATCGGGCCATCTTGTATTTTGTGCAAACGATCAATTAATGAATATCAGGACATCTTTTGCAAACAAGTCTCTTTTTCGCTCACTGTTTTTCATTTTTCATTTCTTGTACAAAACAATAAAATGGCAATGTTTTCAAAATAGTAAATTTTCACTTTTTTAAACAAGATAAAACTGATCACTAAAATGAACAAATCTAAACCCTTGCAGAGAGTGCCCTCCAGACTGCACCGGCAATGACACTGCTATGACTTCGTATCACTTCGACAATCCGATTAATCAAGCCGATGAAGGGGTTGAAGAAGATTATGAGCTACCTGAAGAGCTAGCCAGACTGTTAAGGCAAAAGGAGAAAGTTATCACTCCTCATCGGGAGGAAGTTGAGACAGTTAATCTTGGTACCGAAGAAGATTTGAAAGAAGTAAAAATCGGGGCCCGTCTGTAAGATTCAGTGAAGGAACAACTTATTGACATGCTGCGAGAGTATGTTGATGTCTTTTCTTGGTCCTACCAAGACATGCCAGGTCTGGATACCGACATTGTTATGCACAAGCTGCCTCTAAAAGAAGACTGTCCTCCAGTAAAACAGAAGTTGCGTCGTACTCGTCAGGATATGGCCATGAAGATAAAAGAAGAGGTGCAAAAACAGTGGGACGCCGGTTTCCTTGTTGTAACTAGTTACCCGCCGTGGGTCGCTAACATTGTACCTGTGCCTAAGAAGGATGGCAAGGTACGGATGTGTGTGGATTATCGGGATTTGAACAGAGCTAGCCTGAAGGATGATATCCATTTACCTCACATTGATATAGTGGTCGACAACACGACTCAGTTCTCATTGTTCTCCTTCATGGATGGATTTTCAGGATATAACAGATCAAGATGTCACCTGAAGACATGGAGAAGACAACTTTCATCACACCCTGGGGCATATTCTGTTATAAGGTAATGCCATTTGGACTGAAGAATGCTGGTGCCACTTATCAACGGGCTATGGTAACATTATTCCACGACATGATCCACAAAGAAATTAAATGTTATGTGGATGACATGATTTCCAAGTACCTCACAGAAGAAGACCATCTGGTAAATCTGTTGAAACTGTCAAGCGTCTGAGAAAGTATCAGCTGAAGCTAAACCCCAACAAATGCACATTTGTGGTACGGTCCGGTAAGCTGCTGGGATTTATTATAAGTGAAAAGGGAATTGAAGTTAACCCTGAGAAAGTCAAAGCCATTCAAGAGATGCTTGCACCAAAGACTGAAAAAGGAAGTTCAGGGGTTCTTAGGTAGATTGAACTACATATCACGGTTCATATCTCACCTTACTTTAACCTGTGAGCCCTTGTTCAAGTTGTTAAGGAAAGAACAAGCGGTCAGGTGGAATGAAGACTGCCAGAAGGCTTTAAAAAAAATCAAGGAGTACTTACAAGAACCTCCAATCCTTATGCCTCCAGTGGAAGGAAGACCTCTAATAATGTACTTAACAGTATTAGAAGGATCAATGGGGTGTGTGTTGGGCCAGCATGACGAGTCTGGTCGAAAAGAGTATGCAATATACTACCTAAGCAAAAATTTTACCGACTATAAACAACATTATTCACTGCTCGAGAAAACTTGTTGTGCTTTAGCGTGGGCTGCTCGCCGACTAAGACAGTACATATTTGAGAAGCCAACACTTACCGGAAGGGTTGCAAGATGGAAAATGATTCTAACAGAATATGACATTCAGTACACATCTCAAAAGGCCATCAAAGGCAGTGTATTGTCTGACTATCTTGCTGAGCAACCCATTGATGATTACCAACCTATGAGATTTGACTTCCCTGATGAAGACATCATGTTCCTAAAAGCAAATGATCATGAAGAGCTTGTTCACACTGAAGGGCCTGACCCATAAGAAGAATGGATAATGATGTTTGATGGGGCTGTTAATATGAATGGTCGTGGAGTTGGTGCAGTGCTCATCACACCTAAGGGAGTTCACATGCCTTTTTCGGAAAAACTCACCTTTAACTGCTCTAACAACGAAGCTGAATATGAAGCTTGTATCATGGGTCTTGAGGAAGCCATTGACCTCAGGATCAAGACTTTAATTGTATTCGGAGATTCAACTTTGGTAATCAATCAGACCAATGGCAAATGGTACACTCACCAGGAGCATCTGATTCCATACCGTGACTATACGAGGAGATTACTGACTTTCTTCACAACAGTCAAACTTGAGTATGTCCCTCGAGATGAAAATCAGTCTGCAGATGCTCTGGCTACCATTTCCTCCATGATCAAAGTTCAAGCTGCCAACTTTGTGCCTCGGATTTCAGTATCCAGACTTGACAGACCAGCATACGTATTCTCTATGGACATTGCTAGAGATGACAAGCCTTGGTTCCATGACATCAAATGCTTCTTGGAGGATCAAACATTCCCACCTGGGGCATCACCTAATGATAAGAAGACATTAAGAAGGCTAGCTGGTAGTTTCTTCCTGAATACTGATGGTTCCTTGTACAAGAGAAACTTTGACATGGTACTTCTTAGATGTGTTGATAAGACAGAAGCAGACTTGCTGATGCACGAGGTGCATGAAGGATCTTTCGGTACCCATGCTGGAGGACACGCAATGGCTAAAAAGTTGTTAAGATCAAGTTACTACTGGATCACAATGGATGCAGAATGTTGTGCTTATGCCAGAAAGTGCCAAAAATGCCAGATTTATGCAAACAAAGTGCATGTGCCTCTGAATCTGTTGAACGTGATGTCTTCACCTTGGCCCTTTGCCAAGTGGGGCATTGACATGATTGGAAAGATCGAGCCGACTGCTTCAAATGGCCACAGATTCATCCTAGTAGCCATTGATTACTTCACCAAATGGGTTGAAGCAGCTTTGTATGAAAATGTCACCAGACAAGTGGTAGCCAGATTCCTAAAGAGAGACATCATCTGTCGGTATGGAGTACCCGAGAGAATCATTACTGATAACGTTTCCAACTTGAACAATAAAATGATGGAAGAACTGTGTCAGGACTTCAAGATTCAACATCACAACTCTTCTCCTTACAGGCCAAAGATGAATGGCGTTGTTGAGGAAACAAACAAAAATATCAAGAAGATTGTGCAAAAGCTGGTGGTTACTTACAAAGACTGGCATGAGATACTACCATTTTCCTTGCATGGGTACCGTACCTCAATCAGAACATCCACTGGGGCAACACCGTATCAGCTTGTGTATGGTATGGAGGCAGTCCTACCTGTTGAAGTTGAATTACCCTCTTTACGGGTATTGATGGATGTCAAGTTGAATGGAGCAGAATGGGTCCGTTCTTGATACAATCAACTGAATCTGATCAAAGAGAAGAGATTAGCTGCAATCTGTCATGTGCAGTTATATCAGAAGAGAATGAAGAAAGCCTTCGATCAGAAAGTAAGGCTTCGAGAATACCAAGTAGGAGATCTTGTGCTGAAAAGACTCCTTCCTCCTCATACATACCACAGTGGCAAGTGGACTCCGAATTACGATGGTCCGTTCATAGTAAATAATGTTGGTGGAGCACTGATGCTCACTACTATGGATGGTGAAGATTTCCTGTCCCCTGTGAATTCCGATGCAGTTAAAAAAAACTTCGCATAAAATAACCCGCTGGACATAAAAGTAGAATGTAAGCCCAAGCAAAAATAGGGAATCCCGGCGAGTCAAAAACAGAATAAAAGACTCGGGAAAAAATAAGGGAAAAAAAAAAAAAATATACACCCGTTGAGTTGAAAAGCCACATTGGACAGCTCAGGAAAAAGTGGGTATCCCGGTGGATTAAAAACCCGAAAGGGCGATCCACGTAAAATTAGGGAATAAGCGAACAACTGCATTCTGAATTCGTCTGTATCACTCACAACATGGCAAACTTCGGAAGGTTAAAGAATCGGTCAGATTCAACTTTCTTCAGAAAGCAAGATGAGAAGAACGTCGAGGTCATACGGGTCATAGCAAAGGGAAGCTCACTAAAGCGTCGTCAACATTGCCAACACCTTTATTTTTCTCAATTTTTAAACAATCTTCTCATTTTAGGGGATCTGTTTCTTTGACTGTATTTGCCAATTCAGGGTACCCAAATTAATAAAATCAGAGTTTTCAGTCACACTTCGTCTTATACATTTTATTTCATTTGCAAAAATGTCCAATATCCTTGATATAATTGAAATTCTGTGATCAGGTACGAGATGTCGAATGAGATGTTTAAACACTTGACAACTTGACCAAAACTTAAAGTGCAGGAAAAATTAAACAACACAGGAATTTGTTAACCCAGTTCAGTGTATAACCACACTTACATCTGGAGGCTACCAAGCCAGGAGGAAATCCACTATAAGTAATATTAATTCTAGACTTAAACCACCAAGTTTAATCTTTCACTTAATATCTACCCAATGCAATTTCTACCTAAGACACAACTTAGATATGAGTACCAACTCACTCCCCCTCAATCACACAGTGATCTTGTTTACAAGTTTAATAAAATTGAAGTCATACTTCAAACAAAACAGCTTGATCTTACTTCACAGTTTCAATCAAGACACAAATACACTTTTGCTTAAAAGCTCATAAAGTGGTACAATAAAAACAACCTGCTATTAAAACACAAAACACTCTATTTGGTCTTCTTAAAAATTCATACTAAATTCTGAGAGTTTTTGTTGCTTAAATAGGTGTATGGATTTTGGGCTTTCTGTAGGTTTATCCAATCCTGAAACGCATGCAGCTTCCATCTTGAATTAGGGTTTGTTACTTCCTAGATTCTAGGTGATTCAGTTCTTCTGATTATGCTGAAGTCTCATAACAACACTCCCTACAGATGCGCCTTATTCTGTTTTGTCCATCCATAATTAATTCCAGATAACTTTCCTTAATTTACTCAGTTCTGTTAGTCATTAATTAATTCTGGTAGCAGGTTTGAGATGTCACAACATCTGTTGGGACATCCTGAAAAACTGAACTTACTTCATTTACTGATACAATGTCACAACATCTTATGTGACATCCTGTAAACTGAACTTATATCATTAACTGATACAATGTCACAACATCTGATGTGACATCCTGTAAACTGAACTTATATCATTAACTGATACAATGTCCTAACATCTGGTATGACATCCTGAATTAAGTTCATTTACTTATACTCTGTTTGATAATGTCCCAACATCTGATAGGACATTCTGAACTGAATTCAACATTTCTTGTTGGTCAAAAATTCTGCCAATTCTAAACATCTACAATAATGTTTGCATAAAAACAGATGTGCCTTTTTAATCACATGCTTACAGGAAATGTATTTACTCTCAGGAATATCTAACTCCTATGACGGAATCCAGTAAGGGATGCCTCGGGACACTTGTGCGTTTCTTTGTCTTAACAGGATTGCAGGTATTCAATACACGATATGAGGCATGACAAACGTACTTCCTCCCCTAACAGTATCTGGAATGATGTTCCCCAGCGGAGTTGCAAGCACCACTTCCCCCAGCACATCTTCTTCAAGCAGCACCAGAAAATGCTCATTTCCCCAGCTGAGTTGTCAAAGTCTCCTCATCCTCAATAGGATCCTCACGTAAATCTCTAGGAGGATCGTTCAGTGGTCTTTCCTCCCCCCAACAAAGTGTTAAAGTCAAGGGAACCATCTCCCCATAGAGCTCCAGCCTTTTCCCAGAAGAGCAATGTCTGATTTTCCCACACAACAAAGTGACGAAAACTCCCTCATCCCCAGCTGGGTTTTCTCATTACCGGATAGATCTATTAGTGATCTAGTCCCCCAAGAAGAGTTATGTATTCTTATCAGATCTACTAATGATCTCATCCCCAGCTGGGATATCCTTTCAAGCAGATCAGTAAGAGATCTCCACAAGCGGCGGGATCCGAGTCCTGAATTGGTATTTTTTGCATAATCATAGCATTCGCATCATAAACCAACACAAAAGCGTAGCATTCCGTCTAATACGGAGCATTACGGCAAAACCCAAACATATTTCATGATCACAAGTCAGGTTCGAACCAGTCACCTATAAATATCGGCAATACCACATCAGCAATATATGAAATACCTCTCAATTTCCCCAGCAGAATGCCAAAGCGTCCCCTTTGCAATAACAAATACATGTTTATATATACTTTCGACACCCGTCCGTGTCATATCATCCCCCTGCAGATATAAGCCACAAATATCCTTCTTTTGAATACAGAAACTTACATACTCTTTTGACATCCATCCGTGTTACCATTCCCCAACATGGTTACCCAAACACTTATTATAATACACTCTCATTGACACCCGTCCGTGTCATCCTATTCTCACAAATCACCAGATTATCTTTTACACTTACAAGTTCATGACTTATGCATTTCCTCTTATGAAACCCGTCTGTGTCATACTCTCCCCAACAAGTTGAACACCCATCTATGTCTCACTCAATGCTTATTTTTACTCTTGCAGATACTCGTCCGTATCTTGTATACACACTTATTTCCCCTTAGAGTCGACACTCGTCCGTGCTCTTTGTTAACTAGTTGATACTCGTCCGTATCATCATCTCTGAACATGTGTCAGCGTTGTTTCTATCGATGCTCGTCCGTATCGTAATCTTAAGGATGCTCGTCTGCATTTTTAATCTATACACAATGTCAAACACTTATACCTTTGCTTCTTAAGAGCGTAAGCACTCGTCCGTGTTTACCTTTCCCCGGTAAAGTAATCTTTCTGTTATCTGACATTCGTCCTATGTCATGATACTTTCGGCAGCCGTACCCTGCCAGGTGATCGTCCTTCACCTTCAGATGACCGTCCCTCATCTTTCTCCCAACGGAGTCTCCATTATTGGAACCCTTTTATATCCGGCATTCGTCCTATGTCGTGATATTTAGCAGTCGTCCCCTGCTAGGTGATCGTCCTTCACCTTCTTGATGATCGTCCTTCATCATTTTATTCGATGGTCGTCCCCATCGTTGATCTTGTTATCTGACATTCGTCCTATGTCACGATAAACCTCAAGAGCAGCCGTACCCTGCTAGGTGATCGTCCTTCACCTTTTGATGATCATCCTTCATCATGCTTATCTGATGGCCGTCCCCATCGTCGACCTTTCCTATCCGACATTCTTCCTATGTCGTGGTAAAGAGGAGCCGTCCCCTGCTAGGTGATCGTCTTCACCGTTGATGACCGTACCTCATCATTACCTCATTTATTCTCTGATGGCCGTCTCCATCATTGCCTTTATTTTAATCCCCAGAGAGTCTTGTTTCTTTACTTGATGGTCGTCCCCTTCATAATCTCTTTATTTACCCAGCATGTCAGCCGTCCCCGTCATTGCTTTATCCCCATCAGTCGTCCTCTGCTCGATGGTCGTCCTCCATCGCCTGCATTTGATAATCGTACTATACTTTCTTTTACAATCTATATCCCTTTTCTTCTTCTCCCCAGTGAGTGCAAATTTTGGACTGTCTTTGGTATTCAACCACAAGTTATCTTGTTTTCCTGTTAAGTCGTCGCCTACACCCTGCACAGCTAACTCATGTTTGAATAGGGGCAGCTGTAAACACCCCAAATTTGCCCTCACTAAGTTCACATCATGGCATGTGATTTTTCATGGTTGCATAAGTTTAAGCATATTGTCGCTCCCACCAAATGACACCTGGCCAAGAGGGGTACAGACGCGAACGGTCGGCGAAAGAGAGAACACAAGGGTGAACTGAAAAGAGTCGCCAGCTAGGCATTTTTATCCCGAAGGAAAGGTAATGCTGCATAGACCTAAGAAAAGATGGATAAGACGGTTGCGAACCAGAGAAACTGAGAAGGGGGGTTGGTTACAACCTGGGAAGGTATTAGCACCCAGATTGTCCGTTGTACTCGACGGGATCCACGCTTGAAAGATTTGTGCTTAAAAGGGGTAGTGTCAGTGCTATTTTGTATGCAAAAGCTGGAAAAGAATGCAAGTGTCAGTGTAGGAAGAGAGTATGAAGCTCAAGACTATGAGGCTTAAAGAATAATGCTGGAGGAGGGGGAATATACAGAGACTTTTGTTCGATAACTGTTAAGTTATGCCTACGTATCCTCTCGTGAAATGAGGATGTCAGAACACCGTAGTTCGACTCAAAGAGACTGAAAGATAAATTGACTTGTGAACTGCTTACTTGTCTATGCTCAAGTGTATGACCTATCTGGCTCAGGTGCTAACTGTCTTGCATTAGACGGAAGAAGCAAGTTCTTGTTTGTGAGTGAAGATGGTGAGAAAAGAATCCCAGAGGAGACGATTATTGTTTGTTTTTGTGTTTTCAATCTTTTATTGCCTTTTGAGGTTTGTCATAAGTCAATGAGCTTAAGCCTAAACCAAGGGTTAGTAAACTCATCACATCCTCCCTTTGATTAGGGGTAATGAGAATACCTTGAGTATGAAGTAAGCACTTCACACTTAATCACCATGATGTAGGATTAAGATCATTAACCTACTTGTGATTATTTAGATGTTTTTGGAGTTTTCTGTTTAGTGTTAAGTAATGAGTTTAAGCCATAATCAAAGATCTAATGGACCCATTACACCATCTTAATAGAAGGATAATAGATGAGAACATTTAAGTTGAGGAATGCTCCTCAACTTAATCCATGATTAGGGATTAACCTCATGACAAAACAAAGCCTTTATTAGAGTGGATTTTAGTTAATGGTAAGATTAAGAAATGAATTTTATGGTTTGTAAGACAACTTGAGGGGGACTTGTCCATTAACACTAGATGTCGTACCTCGAAAAATACGATCCTAAAACAAAACAATAGAGCCGCCACCTAATTCTATTTATTCTACAGGAGAAAAGGGAGATATAGATACAACCTAATAAAGGATAAGAAATGGTTTACGAAACCAAATTCTAAGTTCGGGAGTCGGTTACGCAAGGGGAAGGTATTAGCACCCCTCACGTCCGTTGTACTCAACGGGAACCTCTTAGCTAACTATGCGATTAAATGTTTGATCTTAAGTTTTTGTCTTCTAAATGGTTATTAATATGTTTGTTCTAAGGAAATCCACTATAATTAATATTAATTCTAGACTTAAACCACCCAGTTTAATCTTTCACTTAATATTTACCCAATGCAATTTCTACCTAAGACACAACTTAGATATGAGTACCAACTCACTCCCCCTCAATCACACAGTGATCTAGTTTACAAGTTTAATAAAATTGAAGTCATACTTCAAACAAAACAGCTTGATCTTACTTCACAGTTTCAATCAAGACACAAATACACTTTTGCTTAAAAGCTCATAAAGTGGTACAATAAAAACAACCTGCTATTAAAACACAAAACACTCTATTTGGTCTTCTTAAAAATTCGTACTAAATTCTGAGAGTTTCTGTTGCTTAAATAGGTGTATGGATTTTGGGCTTTCTGTAGGTTTATCCAATCCTGAAACGCATGCAGCTTCCATCTTGAATTAGGGTTTGTTACTTCCTAGATTCTAGGTGATTCAGTTCTTCTGATTATGCTGAAGTCTCATAACAACACTCCCTACAGATGCGCCTTATTCTGTTTTGTCCATCCATAATTAATTCCAGATAACTTTCCTTAATTTACTCAGTTCTGTTAGTCATTAATTAATTCTGGTAGCAGGTTTGAGATGTCACAACATCTGTTGGGACATCCTGAAAAACTGAACTTACTTCATTTACTGATACAATGTCACAACATCTTATGTGACATCCTGTAAACTGAACTTATATCATTAACTGATACAATGTCACAACATCTGATGTGACATCCTGTAAACTGAACTTATATCATTAACTGATACAATGTCCTAACATCTGGTATGACATCCAGAATTAAGTTCATTTACTTATACTCTGTTTGATAATGTCCCAACATCTGATAGGACATTCTGAACTGAATTCAACATTTCTTGTTGGTCAAAAATTCTGCCAATTCTAAACATCTACAAACTCCCCATTTGGCTAATTTTTGGCTAACATATTTTTCTGGTTATCAGAGTGCAACAGAAGTTCTTTTATCAGAGTATAGCAGTTCTTTTCTATTGAGTCATGTGTGAGTTTACTCCCCCTCAAACATACATGTATTCAGTTTTGTTGCAACAGAAATTTTCATTAAAATCACAGCTTTAGTTCAGAAGCAAACATAAGTTTTTCATTCATCAGTAATATGGATCATACATTGTTGTTGTTTGTTCAGTTCTCCCCCTTGTTAGACATAAATTGGGGCCAAAGTTACTAATTCAAAATTACAATGCAGAAGCTGTCATTACATATTCCTCACATACAATTTTCACTCAGACTCCTCATAGTCAGTTTCTTCCTCTTCCTCAGTCTCCTCATCAGAAGTAGCAGCTTTCTGAGCACTTTCTTCAATCTCTAGCCTTTGGATAATCTCCTCAAGCTTCTGCTTCCTTGCATCCAATTCTTTGCAAGTGATCTTCAGCTCAGCAATCAATGCAGCTTTGGAGATTAGATACTTTGCCTTTGAAGGACCAACAAATGTCCCAGAGGGAGCTTCAACATCAGTTGCATGATGACTCAAGAACAGCTTGTAGTGGAAGGCCAGAGGGCTTTCTCTTTTGCAAATGGAGTCCTTCTCAGTGAGGATACCAGGATACTGACTCATCATTATTCCACACAGCAAGGAAGGAATAGCAATTGGCAGCTTAGTTGCAGATGATCCAGCATGATTCAATGTCTGATCAAATATATAGGCCCCATAATCCAGCTTTGTTTGGGTGCCCACAACATATATGAACCTGCCCAAACCAGTTGATATTGAGGATTGTCGCTCCCGATAAATGGGAATGGCCCAGATAAAGGTACAGACGCGAACGGTCGGCGAAAGAGGGGTGTGAGAACACACAGGAGTGAACTCACAGGGAAAGAATAGAGTCGCCAGCTAGGCATTTTTATCCCGGAGGAAAGGCAATGCTGCATAGACCTAGAAAGATATGGATAAGACGCTTGCGAACCAGAGAGACTGAGAAAGGGGGTTGGTTACAACCTGGGAAGGTATTAGCACCCAGATTGTCCGTCGTACTCGACGGGATCCACGCTTAAAAGATTTGTGTTTTAAAGGGGTAGTGTCAGTGCAATCTGTGCATAAAAGAGCTGGGAAAGATGTACAGGTGTCAGTGTAAAAGGAGTGCAAAGTGGGATATATACAGTGTCAGTGCAAGGACAGGAGTGAAGTGCTCATGATAATGAGGCTAAAGAATAATGCTGGAAAGAGGGGGAATATACAGAGACTTTTGTTCGATAACTGTTAAGTTATGCCTACGTATCCTCTCGTGCAATGAGGAAGTCAGAACACCGTAGTTCGACCCAAAGAGACTGAAAGATAAATTGACTTGTGAACTGCTTGCTTGTCTATGCTCAAGTGTAAGACCTTTCTGGCTCAGGTGCAAACTGTCTTGCATTAGACGGAAGAAGCAAGTTCTCGTTTATGAGTGAATGAGATGAGAAAAGAATCCCGAAGGAGACGATTATTGTTTGTTTTTGGGTTTTCAGTCTTTTATTGCTTTTGAAAGTTTGTCATAAGTTAATGAGCTTAAGCGTAAACCAATGGGTTAGTAAACTCATCACATCTTCCCTCGGATTAGGGGTAATGAGAATACCTCAAGTGTGAAGTCAGATTCTCACACTTAATCACCTTTGATATAGGATTAAGATCATTAACCTATTTGTGATTATTTAGATGTTTTTGGTGTTTTTGTTTAGTGTTAAGTAATGAGGTTAAGCCACAATCAGGGATTAAACAGACTCGTTACACCATCCTAATAGAAGGATAATAGATGAGAATGTTTAAGCTGAGGAAAGCTCCTCAACTTAATCCATGATTAGGGATTAAACTCATGACAAAAGAAAGCCTTTATTAAGTGGATCTTATTAATGATATGATGAAGAAGTGATTTTTAGGGTTTGTAAGACAACTTGAGGGGGACTTGTCCATTAACACTAGGGTTAGTCCTTCTTAACCAATTAAGGAAGAATTAGAACCCTAATGCAAGGCCTAAGTTACAAGCTTGATGTCTTGATGATTATTAAGTGAATTGATCAAGAGATTTAAACACATTAAGGGTCTAACACTTAGGATTAAAGTTACACACTCCATCCTAATAGAAGGATGCAGGCATAAACTTAATCACAAAGCCTTAGAGCCTTTAGGGTTTAGTCCCTAATTATGAGGTGAGAAGAGGAGACTCAAAAGAGACACAAAGGTAAAACTAAGTGGGGGACTAATCAAAACCCTAATCATTGTCATGCTTGGTTGTTCGTAAGGTTTGTGAGGTTTAAGAAAGAAGTCTTCAATGGAACCACCAGGAAGCAGAGAAAAGATCAGGAGAAGCAAAGTAACTTGCTTCATTCAAGAAGACAAGTCACTTGAGGAAAGAAAGTAAGATGAGGAAGAATTAGCAAGCTCAATCTCAAACACAAGATAAAATGCAGCATGGATGCATAAAAGAGATGAAAAGAAAATGTGAGAAGTGAAGGCAAATTCACTTCTCAAAGTTACTTACCACCTGAAAAGTTAGTGAAAGAGATGCAATGCAATGCAAGATAAGATGAAATGGCATGATGAAACCCAAAACCAGAAGCACATATGAGATGATAATGATGTTATGAGATGGTGCAAACATGGAACAAACTCATGAGGATGATCATACAAGCTCATGGATGCAAATGGAGCAAGTTAAGACCTATGAACATACATGAAAAGTTATGAGATGCATATGGCATACAACAAGGCAAATGCAAAATGCAATGATCAAACATGCTTTCAATATGTCTTAAGATGTTCAATGAATCAAATGGAGGCATGGAATGTCATGGCAAGTCATGTTATGCAAATAAATGCAAGGTGGATGCATATGGAAGCCCAAATTAGGGTTTATGATCAAAGCATCAAACACAAACCAAAATCAGAAGCAAACATCAATATAAAAAATTGAAAATGCACTCAAAGGACCCCTAATCCTATACTAAACCACTGCCCAAAGGAGAGGTTTCAACTCCTAACCAAATTCAAGTTATGATTTTTTTCTAAGTTTTCTAGGGTTTTAGGGTTCCTAAACAAGAAAATTACCAAACAAATGGAAAATGAAAGATCAAATCATGGCCATTGAATCTCACAAACTACATGTTAAACACAATGCAATGCCAAAAGAATCAAGGTCCAACTCTTTAGGGTTAGGCAGAAATGATTTTTGGAAGTTAGGATCAAAATAATGCATCAAAATGATTTTAATTCCATGGAAAATTCTCAAAATGCATCAAGATCAAAAAATAAATTTGTTTTGAGGGTTGGACAATGTTTCTAAATGTTTTTAAATGTTTCATGAATTTTTTGGTGATTTTTAAATACCTAAAAGTATTTTTAATTAATTAATTCTCATTAATTAATTAAAAAGAAACTTTTAAATATTTAAAAATACTTTTTAAATGCAAAAAATAAAAATAAAAATATTTTTGTGTTCTGAAATTAAATAATACCTTGTATAAAAAATTTCAGATTTTTTAAAGCATTTTTGCTATTTTTAATAAATTGTATAAAACAAATGAATTAATATGAAAATAAAATGAATTTTTAAACTGAAAAAGAAAAGTCAGCCAATCCAATGGCCCTCATTCAAACTAAAACACGCGCGCATTGACTTGGCGCCAGATCCCACGGCCAGCATTCAAATCCAGCTAATTAATGATTATGCCCTAATGACACCCCTAATTACTTTCAGGCGACCGAAACAGTGTTCTGGTCGTCTTCTCCGATCACCCAAAGTTTCAAACTCACTCTAAACGCTTCTAGAATGAAATCTAATTAAACAGAAATGATCCCCACCCAAACACGAATCAAAACCCTCAATCAAAACATATTTATCATTCCTAAAATGGCTGAATCGAATCAAACAAAACCTAGGGCAAAAAGTTTCAGAGACTGATTAAACTCTCATCTCTCCACCATTTTCAAAACCAATGACATATTCATGATCAGGGATGCATATAGAACAGCTTAGGAACTTTAAAAATCATTTCTGGAAAAAAAGTTCTTGAGCTACCTGAGTTTTGAAGCTTTCAGTTCACAACTTTCTGGGTGCTTTCCTTTGTGCTATCCACTCCTCTTGTGCTCCTGATGAACCCTTGATGCTTAGAAAAGATTTATGTTGGCTGGTTTGAGATTTTGAACAGGTTCTGTTCAAGCTCAGGTGAGAATCGTGTTTGGCTTATGTGGTGTTTCAAGGGTGAATGAAGGCAGGGAAATGATCAGGAGGATGTGGTGATGAGTTCTATGAAGTGTGTTTGTGAGTTGGTGGCTTGTTTTCTGAGTTTCGAAGGTTTTTGCTCCAAGGGTGGAAAATGGGAAAGTGATGCCCTTGCTAGTTTCAGGCTTGCTGGCTATATGAAATGTCTTGCTTTTTGTTTGCATAAACAAATGGGATTGGTCAGAAGATGTGACCTGTGCTTTAGTGATAGGTGTAGCTACTTTTGCAAATATGTCAACTTCTTGTAAGAGAGGGCATGGGCAACTCCTAGCCAAGTACAAAGGGCTTGTCTGGCGCAGCATGGCATGAGGGAAAGGCTAGTGTGATTCAGCAGGCTAGGCAGCAAGTGGATGAAGTGTGATCATTGGTTTTGCAACTTGCTTGCTTTTGCTTTCCATAAAAATATCTTGCCTCACAAGCCATGAAACATGAGAAACTCTTGGTCCATTCTGATTTTTAGGTCACATGTGATGTTTGTGTAATGGTTTGACATGAATTAGAAGTCACAAATGCCTTTGGTACAAGATTTTGCAAATTTCTCATTTGGTGCATATCTTGGAATTTAGTGATTTTTGCCAACTTTGACACACCATAACTTTTGATCCAAAATGAATTAGGTCATGTTCTTGTACTTTTTGAAAAGGGAAAGATCTAATCTACAACTTTCATGACCAAAGTTTTTCCATTTGAAGCATTTTTGGATCAAAAAGTAAGGGTTGAAAAATTGCCTAAAATGACAAATTCCTTAAAAGTCAAACTTGCCCTAAAAAGTCAACTTTGCAAAAACTTGTAATTCTTGAATTTTGTGAACTTCAAACTTCTTCTATGATCAAATAAAGATCAAATACACTCAAAATGATGAAGATCACCCCTTGGTTGGGTCATTGGGGGCCTCAGATGCCCTGATTTTGCACTGACTTGTTCAGAAAGTCAACTCTTGATCAGATGACTTCCCCATGGAATTTCTTCATGAAAATTGATATGCATACTCCCTATACCATATAGAGACCAATAGAAACAAGAATAACCAAAAAAAAATTGAGGTTATGGCCTCTGAAACCAAAACCCTAATTTTAGGTTATCTGGGCAGTCAAACTTGGCTCTGCTTCCATACCAATCCCAATTCTTGTGATTCTTTGGCATTCTTGACTTTGAGAGGATGTAACATGGTATAAGAACACACATGGACCCCTTTGAAGTGATTGTTGACTTTTGGAGTGGCTCAAAAGGCTCTTGGATTGCTCAGATCACAAACCCTAGATGCATATGACTTTGAATCTATGCAGTGAATCAAAAATGTGCTATGAGATGGTATGATTGAGTTTATGCATATGAAATGATCACAAGCCATGGTGTGAATGGGTGAGGGCAAATTTGGGGTGTTTACAGCTGCCCCTATTCAAACATGAGTTAGCTGTGCAGGATGTAAGCCACGGCTTAATAGGCAAACAAGATAACTTGTGGTTGAATACCAAAGACAGTCCAAAATTTGCACTCATAGAATGAAGAAGAAAAGGGATATAGATTGCAAAGAAAATAAAGTATATTGTAAAGTGTGGGCGACGGAGGACGACCGTCGAGCAGAGGACGACTGCTGGGTAAAGAGCAATGACGGAGGCGGCCGACATGCTGGGAAAAGTGCAGGAAATAAAGCGATGACGGGGACGGCCGACATGCTGGAGATAAAAGATATTATGATGGGGACGGCCATCAAGTAAAGCTGTAAGATTCTCCGGGAATTAATGAAACATGACGGGGACGGCCATCAAGTTCATAAAGTAAAGTAACCACTGATGGGGAAGGCCATCAGGCTAAAAAGAAGAGGGACCACGACGGGGACGGCCATCGGGTTAAAAAGAAAAGGGACCACGACGGGGACGGACATCGGGTTAAAGAATAAATGAAATAAACAGATGATGAGGTACGGTCATCAAAGGTGAAGGACGATCACCTAGCAGGGGACGGCTGCTCTGTTGGGATAAGATGAGGGAAGGTCATCTAAGGTGAAGGACGATCACCCGGCAGGGTACGACCGCCGAAAATATCGCGACATAGGACGAATGCCGGATAGAAAGGTCAACGATGGGGACGACCATCGGACGAGCATGATGGAGGACGACCATCAAGAGGTGGAGGACGACCACCTAGCAGGGAACGGCTGCTCTCAAGGTTTATCATGACATAGGACGAATGTCAGATAACCAAAATCAACAATGGGGACGGCCATTGGATAAAATGATGAAGGACGATCATCAAGAGGTGGAGGACGACCACCTAGCAGGGGACGGCTGCTAAATATCAACGATGGGGGCGGCCATCGGGTGAGCATGATGGAGGACGACCATCAAGAGGTGGAGGACGACCACCTAGCAGGGTACGGCTGCTCTCAAGGTTTATCATGACATAGGACGAATGTCAGATAACCAAAATCAACAATGGGGACGGCCATTGGATAAAATGATGAAGGACGATCATCAAGAGGTGGAGGACGACCACCTAGCAGGGAACGGCTGCTAAATATCAACGATGGGGACGACCATCGGGTGAGCATGATGGAGGACGACCATCAAGAGGTGGAGGACGACCACCTACCAGGGTACGGCTGCTCTCAGGGTTTATCGTGACATAGGACGAATGTCAGATAAAGGAAAAATTGCTTTGTTGTCTATCTACTGGGGAATAGTAAACACGGTCGAGTGTTTATATCCAAGAAAACAAAAGGTATGAGTGTTTAGATGTGTATAGATTAAAGACGCAGACGAGCATCCTTAAGACTATGATACGGACGAGTATCAGGTAGAAACAAATACTGACACGTGTTCAGAGATGATGATACGGACGAGTATCAACGGGTTAACAAAGAACACGGACTAGTGTCGAATCTGCGGGGACATGAATGGTGTATACAAGATACGGACGAGTATCTGTATAAGTATGAGCGGTGTATAGATGAATGTTTAACTTACTGGGGAGAGTGACACGAACGAGTGTCAAAGGAGAAGAGTATAGTATAAACAAGTGTCTGATATACAAAGTGTTTACATTACCGTGTTGGGAAAATGACATGGACGGATGTCAAGGAAATGTATATATATAAGCATCTGTGAGTGCAAAGAGGATGTCTTTGGCTTTCTGCTGGGGATGTGACACGGATGGGTGTCAAAGGGAGTATATACTGGTGTTTGTGAATATGAGGCGACTGCTTTTGCTGGGGACTCTGGGAGAAGTTTCTGTACGCTGATGGATTGTCATTATTCACAAGTGTTTGATCCAAAACATGACTTATGATTATGCTACATGTTTGATTTTTTTCCGTAATGCTCCGTACTTAAGACGGAATGCCACGCTTTGTTTGGTGAATATGATGCGAATGCTATGATTACGCAAAAGAAGACAGATCCAAAATCCGGATCCCGTTGTCGTGAAGATTTCTGGTCGATCTGTCCGGAGTGATCATCCCAGCTGGGGGATGAGATCGTTGGTAGATCTGATGAAAAAGATTCTGCTTGGGGAAATGGGCCAATGATAGACCTATTCCTGCAAGTTGGGGGACCCAGCTGGGGTTTGTAGAAGCTCTTCTTTTACTCTGTGGTGACTTCTTCATGCGTTGCTCTTCTGAATAGAGGCTGGAACTCTGTGGGGAGATGATTCCCTGGATTTTGTACTCGATTGAGGAATAATGATTGGCAACTCGGCTGGGAGAAGCAACAAGTGGCAAATCGGCTGGGGAGAAATTACTTTTGAGTGTTAAGACTATTGATTTGCCAGTCTGCTAGGATGAAGCTTTCATGCCTTATGTTGCGCTTTTGAATACCTGCAATCCTGCAAAGACAGAGAAACGCACAAGTGATCCCGAGGCATCCCTTACTGGATTCCGTTGTAGGAGCGAGACACTCTCGAGAGTAAGTATATTTCCTGCAAGCATGTGTTTTATTATTTTTCGAAGAAAAGCATCTGTACTTATGCAATCAGTTTTTTAGAGACATCCGACATTCTTTGCAAAAATAAAAATGTACAAAACGAAAACATGACTGAAAATCTGATTTTATTAATTCATGTGCCCTGAATTGGCGAGATACAGTCAAAGAAACAAATCTCCTGAAATGAGGAGATTGTTACAAATTGAGAAACAAAATGCTGGCAATGTTGACGACGCTTTGAAGGAGCTTCCTCTTGCCATGACTCGTATGACTATTGACGTTCTTCTCGTTCTGCTTTCTGAAGAAGGCTGATTCTGACCGAAGCTTGATCCTTTCGAGGTTTACCAAGTTGTAAGTGATACAGACGAATTCAGAATGCAGTTCTTCGCTCATTCCCTTATTTTGCATGGATCACCCTTTCGGGTTTTCAATCCATCGGGATACCCATTTTTGCCTGAGTTGTCCAATGCGGCTTTTCAACTCAGCGGGTGTACATTTTTTATTTATTTTCCCTTACTTTTGCCCGAGTCTTTTATTCTGTTTTTGACTCGCCGGGATGCCCTATTTTTGCCTGGACCTACATTCTGTTTTTATGTCCAGCGGGTCATTTTTATGCGAAGTATTTTTTAACTGCATCTGAATTCACAGGAGACGGGAAGTCTTCACTATCCATGGTACTGAGCATCAGTGCTCCACCAGAGAAAACTTTCTTTACAACAAATGGTCCTTCATAGTTTGGAGTCCATTTGCCCCTGTAGTCTGTATGAGGAGGGAGGATTCTCTTCAGCACAAGATCTCCCACTTGGTACTCTCGGTGCCTGACTTTCTGATTGAAGGCTCTCTTCATTCTTTTCTGATACAACTGCCCATGACAGATTGCAGCCAACCTCAGGGAGGGTAGTTCAACTTCAACCGGTAGGACTGCTTCCATACCATACACAAGCTGATACGGTGTTGCCCCAGTGGATGTTCTGATTGATGTGCGGTACCCATGCAAGGCAAATGGTAGCATTTCATGCCAGTCTTTGTAGGTGACTACCATCTTTTGCACAATCTTCTTGATATTCTTGTTAGCTGCCTCAACAACGCCGTTCATCTTTGGCCTGTAAGGAGAAGAATTGTGGTGTTGGATCTTGAAGTCCCGGCATAATTCAGCCATCATCTTGTTGTTTAGATTGGAACCATTATCAGTAATGATTCGCTCGGGAACTCCGTATCGACAGATGATATCTCTCTTCAGAAATCTGGCTACCACTTGCCTTGTAACATTTGCATACGAGGCTGCTTCAACCCACTTGGTGAAATAGTCAATGGCGACCAGGATGAATTTGTGGCCATTTGAAGCAGTCGGTTCAATCTTGCCGATCATATCAATGCCCCACATAGCAAAGGGCCAGGGTGAAGACATTGTATTCAAGGGATTGGGAGGCACATGCACTTTATCTGCGTAGATCTGGCATTTATGGCATTTTCTGGCATAGGCACAACAGTCAGCATCCATTGTGATCCAGTAATAGCCTGATCTTAGCAACTTCTTGGCCATTGCATGTCCTCCGGCATGGGTACCAAAAGATCCTTCGTGCACCTCGTGCATTAACAAGTCTGCTACTGTTCTATCAACGCATCTGAGGAGTACCAAATCAAAGTTTCTCTTGTACAGGGAACCATCAGTGTTCAGAAAGAAACTACCAGCAAGCCTTCTCAAAGTCTTCTTATCATTGGAAGATGCCCCAGATGGGTATGTTTGATCCTCCAAGAAGCACTTAATGTCATGGAACCAAGGCTTATCATCTTTGACAACATCTGCTGCAAATATATATGCTGGTCTATCAAGTCTGGACACTGAAATCTGAGGTACAAAGTTGGAAGCTTGAACTTTGATCATTGACGAAATGGTAGCCAAAGCATCTGCAAACTGATTCTCGTCCCTAGGGATATACTCAAGCTTGACCGTTGTGAAGAAAGTCAATAACCTTCTTGTATAATCCCTGTAAGGTATCAGATGATCCTGGTGGGTGTACCATTTTCCGTTGGTTTGATTAACTACCAGAGCTGAATCCCCGAATACAGTCAATGTCTTGATCCTGAGGTCAATAGCTTCCTCAAGACCCATAATGCAAGCCTCGTATTCAGCTTCGTTGTTAGTGCAGTTAAAGGTGAGCTTTGCCGAGAAAGGCATGTGAACTCCTTTGGGTGTAATGAGTACTGCACCAACACCACGACCATTCATGTTAACAGCCCCATCAAACATCATAGTCCATTCCTCTTTCGGGTCAGGTCCTTCAGTGTGAACAGGCTCTTCATGATCTTTTGTTTTAATGAACATGATGTCTTCATCGGGGAAGTCAAATCTCATAGGCTGGTAGTCATCAATAGGTTGCTCAGCAAGATATTCAGATAGTACACTGCCCTTGATGGCTTTTTGAGATGTGTACTGGATGTCATATTCCGTGAGAATCATTTGCCATCTTGCAACCCGTCCGGTAAGAGATGGCTTCTCAAAAATGTACTTAACTGGATCCATCTTTGAGATCAACAAAGTAGTGTGGGTCAACATGTACTGTCTCAGTCGGCGAGCAGCCCACGCTAAAGCACAGCAAGTTTTCTCGAGCAGTGAATAACGTTGTTCACAGTCGGTAAACTTTTTGCTTAGGTAGTAAATTGCATACTCTTTTCGACCAGACTCGTCATGCTGGCCCAGCACACACCCCATCGACTCTTCTAATACTATCAAGTACATTATCAAAGGTCTTCCTTCAACTGGGGGCATAAGGATTGGAGGTTCTTGCAAGTATTCCTTGATCTTGTCAAAAGCCCTTTGGCAGTCTTCATTCCACCTGACCGTCTGTTCCTTTCTCAATAGCTTGAATAAAGGTTCACAGGTTGCAGTAAGGTGAGATATGAACCTTGAAATGTAGTTCAATCTACCCAGAAACCCCCGAACTTCTTTCTCAGTTTTCGGTACAGGCATTTCTTGAATGGCTTTGACTTTATCAGGGTCCACTTCAATCCCTTTCTCGCTTACAATAAAGCCCAGCAGCTTACCAGATCGCACCCCGAATGTGCATTTGTTGGGGTTCAACTTCAATTGGTACTTCCTCAGACGCTCGAATAGCTTCAGCAGGTTTACCAGGTGATCTTCCTCTGTAAGTGACTTGGCAATCATGTCATCCACATAACACTCGATTTCCTTATGGATCATATCGTGGAATAATGTTACCATAGCCCGTTGATATGTTGCACTAGCAATCTTCAATCCGAATGGCATCACCTTGTAACAGAACGTGCCCCAGGGTGTGATAAAAGTTGTCTTCTCCATGTCTTCAGCTGACATTTTGATTTGGTTGTATCCTGAAAATCCGTCCATGAAGGAGAATACCGAGAACTGAGCCGTATTATCAACCAATACATCAATGTGAGGTAATGGGAAATCATCCTTTGGGCTAGCTCTGTTCAGATCCCGGTAGTCAACACACATCCTTACTTTGCCGTCTTTCTTAGGCACAGGTACTATATTAGCAACCCACGGTGGATAGCTAGTTACAGCAAGGAACCCGGCGTCCCACTGCTTTTGTACCTCTTCCTTGATTTTCATTGCCATGTCCGGGAGAGTACGACGCAGTTTCTGTTTGACCGGTGGGCACTCTTCCCTCAAAGGCAGCTTGTGCATAACAATGTCGGTGTCCAACCCTGGCATATCCTGGTAAGACCAAGCAAACACATCCACATATTCCTGAAGCAGGTCAATCAGTTGTTTCTTTACCGAGTCTTGTAAGCCGGCCCCGATTTTAACCTCTTTCACATCTTCAACTGTACCAAGATTAATCGTTTCCACCTCCTCCTGATGAGGAGTGATAACCTTCTCCTCTTGTCTCAACAATCTGGCTAGCTCTTCAGGAAGCTCGTAATCTTCTTCAACCCCTTCATCAGCTTGATTGATTGGATTGTCAAAGTCATACGAAGTCATAGCCGTGCTGTTGTCGGTGCTGTCTGGAAGGCACTCTCTGCAAGGGTTCAGTTTGTTCATTTTAGTGATTGATTTTAATCTTTGTTTAGAAAAGTGAAATAAAGTTGTCATTTTGAAAACATCGCCATTTATTTTTTTTGTACAAAAAGAAAAATGGAAAAAACAGTGAGCGGAAAATAAAAAGACTTGTTTGCAAAAGATGTCTGATATTTCATTGATTAATCTTGTTGCACAAAAAGTACAGATGGCCCGATTACAAAATGAGTCTTGTCATCTTGGGCAAGATGCAAGACTTTGATGCATGCTGTAAAATACAGGAAATAATAATTACTCTGCATGAGTAACTCTTATAATTTCCTGGGAAGACCAGTTTGAGATACTGCTCCCCGGGATCTTTGGACGAATCCAGCTTTCCAGGTTGCGCTCTTCTTCCAGCTCGTCTTCCAAGTTGTTGACAACATCGGGGGTGAGCATCCCCCCACTAACAAAGTTGGGCTTCTTGGCAGCCTATGTTTGATCTTGTTGAGTTGGTCTGTAACCCAACCCAAATCTATCTTCTTTCTTCTCCACAGGCAACAGTTTACCCCAGCCTTGAGCGTTTCCTTCTTCCACCACCTTCCGGGCTTGTTGGTAGGATGTCATAGAGGTCCCAAATACAGCAGAGGTTTCATTAACATTCAGGGCCTCAAACCCTTGACTCATCGTCTCGTGGATCTCCCCATCCATCTCAATGTATTTATAAGTAGCCAGATGGCTAACAAATATGTCCTCCTCTCCACAGATAGTAACGACTTGGCCTTCCCACTCAAATTTTAACTTCTGGTGAAGGGTAGACGTTACTGCGCCGGCGGCATGAATCCATGGTCTACCCAACAAACAGCTGTAGGCAGGCTGAATGTCCATCACGTAGAAGGTCGTTTTGAAAGTTTGTGGGCCAATCGTTACAGGCAACTCAATTTCCCCCAGAACCGATCTCTTAGAGCCGTCAAAAGCTCTCACTACCAAGTTACTGGGTCGTAATTCCAATCCTTCATATTCCAGCTTCACAAGAGCCTTTTTAGGCAAGACATTGAGGGATGACCCTGTGTCTACCAGCACATGGGAAAGAACCGCACCTTTACATTCCATGGTAATGTGCAAAGCCTTGTTATGATTACGGCCTTCCGAAGTCAAATCAGTGTTGGTGAATCCTAGCCCATTACTAGCATTAACATTTCCAACCACAGTTTCCAACTGATTGACTGTGATCTCTTCTGGCACATAAGCTGCGTGCAAGACTTTGAGTAGTGCGTTCCGATGAGCCTCGGAGCACATAAGCAATGATAGAATGGAGATCTTGGAAGGCGTCTGGTGAAGCTGGTCCACTATTTTGTAATCACTTTTCTTGATGATTCTCATGAACTCATCAACTTCTTGGTCAAAAGGTGTTTTTAAAGCTTCTCTAACAACTTGTTCTTCCTGCACCATGCTCTTCCCTTTTGCCTTGGCAGCAGCTTCTGCTTCGGCAGTGGGTCTTTGAATTTGCGGGGCAAAGAGACGTCCGCTTCGAGTGAAGCCTCCGCCTCCTCCCACATTGTCTATTTGTGGTGCAGAAGTTGATGATTCAAAAGTGATCTTCTGTCCTTCGCAGTATAAATCAGAGCCGTAATGCCAAGGGATGGCATTACTGCTTTCATAAGGTACTGGCCCAGGCACTGTGACAGTGACTGGACTGATGGCAGCTGCAGAAGGGACTGTGATAGTCTGTGGATCATAATATATTGTGACTGGTGCCCTGGTGGGAGTAGCACTTTGTGAGTTGTAGGCAGAATCATTTTCGGGATCATAATAAATCGTAACTGTTGAGACATCTTCATGGTTTGTTGCTGATGTTGTAGGCAGAATCATTTTCGGGATCATAATAAATCGTAACTGTTGAGACATCTTCATGGTTTGTTGCTGATGTTGTAGGAGACATTGTTGGAAGGATGGGTGTTGTTGTTGTAGGAGATTCAAAATGAAGTGGTGCTGAAGTTGTAGAAGGAATGTTCGTTGATATCTGGTCAGCTGAAATGACAGATGGAACATTTGTTGATGAAGCTGAAGAGTTATCTGGAACAATGGTTGTTGCAGTTGTAGGAGGTTCTGGAGCTGTTGTTAAGGAGACTGCTGGATTGGTAGGAATTGACGTTGTAATCTGAAGCAGGCCACTCTGAATGAGATCATCTATGCCATCCCTCAAGTTATCCCAACCATTCACTGAAATGTTGCAGTAAGCACACCCTAGCTCACATCCTGGGAACATTTGACATTCGAGGAGCTGAGCTTTGATTTCTACCAACGGTGTCCGAATCTGACCCACACTGGTTATCAAGTAAGACGGCTTGTCTTCTTCAATAGCATTGATTCGGGGAACACCATGGTGTGGCATAGGGTTCTTGTTGACATTTGGTGGTGGTGCAAAGTTTAAAGCCTTGGAATCCACTAGATCCTGCACTTTCATGTGCAAAGCTCTGCACTTTTCCGTACTATGACCATGTGCATTTGAGTGAAAGGCACATCTGGCGCTGGCATCGTAGTTTCTGGGCAGACTGTTAGGGTCCGGAGGTGCCAACGTCCTTAGCTCAACTAGGTTGAGTTTCAAGAGTTGTGGCAGCAATGTGGCATAGGGCATAGGGATCGGATCGATCACCCTATTGGCCTGAGAGGGCCTCTGTTGGAATGGTCTCTGCTGATTATTGTTGGTGGTGTTGCTGTTGTTGTAATTTTTCGGAGGATACTGAGTTTGTTGCTGGTACTGAGGTTGTTGCTGATAATTTTGTTGCAGCGGTTGATAAGCTGGATGTGGATGAGCTGGAGCGGGAATGGTGACTGCTGCCACAGACCTATGAACATATTGGGGTCTGCCCCTGTTGGCATGGACAGCATTGGTCTCACCAGTTCTTCTTGGGCCTGCAAAAGGCTTTCTTGCATTACTGGATGAGCTTGCACCGTTGTCTGAGATCTTACCCATCTTCAATAGGCTTTCAATTCTCTCTCCTGCTATGACCACATCTGCAAAGCTGGTAGATGAGAAGGCAGTTAGCCTATCAATGTAAGTCCCATGGAGGGTGTTCATGAACATATTAGCCATCTCCCTCTCTGACATAAGTGGCTGGACAGCAGCAGCAAGCTGTCTCCATCTTTGAGCGTACTCTCGGAAGCTCTCCCTGGATGACTGTGACATTCCCATTAGGAGGGTCCTGTTGGGTGCCATATCCAGGTTGTACTGATACTGTCTGATAAAGGCCTCTGCCAGGTCCTTCCAGCATCTAATAGTTGCTCTTGTCAGATGGGAGTACCATTCCCTCGATGCTCCAGTTAAGCTATCCTCGAAATAAAACATCCATAACTTTTCGTCCATGGTATAGGCCTTCAGCCTCCCCAGAAAAGATTGTAAATGGGTCCGGGGATAGGAAGTCCCATTATACTTCTCAAAGCATGGTGGCTTAAATTTGTGGGGGATCCTGACCCCGTCTACCAAGCCCATATCCATAACATCAAAACCCAAAGAGTTTTGAGACTCTAAGGATCTTAATTTCTCATCTATCTCATCCAGCCTTCTATCATAGGCCTCCTCCCCAGCTCCCATCACTGTGAACTGATCTTCCTGGGAGTCTTCTTGCAGTACCCTCCCTGCTGTGGCAGTCCCTTGTATATTGACAGGGATGTTGATCTCTGGATGCTGGTGGGGTCCAAAGACTGGGGGATTGACATGAGGTTGGACTCTTTCATTGTTGCTTGTCCCAGCAGTCCCTGGCTGATGGTCTTCCTGGTTCCTCCCCTCTACCAGTGCTCTCAGCCTTTCCTGGCTCTGAGCCATATTGTTCATCACCTCCATAAACTGTGTCATTTGATTTCTCATTTCCAACCTCTCGTTGGTCATTTGATTTCTGACCTCTGTAAGGTCCTGCTGCATCTGATCCATCTGTATGCCCGGAAGATTGCTGCGGGTGGGGTATCTGTGTGGACGGTTGAGTGGAAACCCTCGACGTCGAGCAATAATTCCTGAGATCACAACAGAGTTAGTAACAATAAAACAAAACCTACAAAACAAAACAAAGGGTTAGTATGCAATGCAGTGTGTCTATTTGTTTCCAAGGTATCCGGCTTGGTACTTGGTTTTGACCTTTCCAGACCCCTTGAAGAAGATGCTTGTGATGTTGCTTGAAGAATTCAGATGAAACAAAACAACACATATATTACAAAAAGGTAAATGATACAATATTTGTTTCCTTTACAATACAAGCCCTCTGAGGGGTCAAAAGTACAACATAAAGAAAAATACATAAAATGAAAGCAACAACAAGCAAAAAGTCAAACTCCAAGGCCAAATTCATCCTCCCGAACTTCCTTGAGAAGTGCTTCAGTCACAGGATCAGCTGGACGCTCTGTAAGATTCCTGATAAGGAGATTCCTTGTGGCAACAGCTGCAGTTAGCTTCTTGTGCTGACTTTGGTCCTTTGACCTCTTTACACCAACCCTGATCTTCAACTCTGAGATCTCCCTCTGGGCTGCTGCCAGGGCTTCCTGTTGCTCTTTTGCACTAGCTTCCATCTGCTCCATCTTATCCTGAGTCCTTTTATCCTCCTGAGTACGGGCTTCGGTGATCCTGACCCACCTAGCCTGACTCTCCTTCAGATACAAATCAGTCCTAGCCTTCTGGAACTGAGCTTCCTTGCAGGCATTCTTCAAGATTTGTTCTCCAGCCCTAGACTTCTTAATGTAATCCTCTGACTTCTCAATTCTAGCCAAATGCTCCACTTTCAGCTTTTCTAGCCTCTCAATATCCAACCTACCATCACTCCTCTCCCAGAGGGTCTTCTGTAGAGCTTGAGTCAGCTTCTCATTTCTCTCCTTCAATTTCTCAAACTCCTCTAAGCTGACAGTTGCCGGAGGTGGTGCTGTGGAAGGTCCAGGCATATCTTCAATAGTGAAAGGCATTCCAGAAATTTGAGCCCTGGCATGTGACCACTCATAGTACTGGGCAGAGGCTACATTATTGCATCTTCCAAGAATAGTTACCCCCTTAGTCTGCACATTGTCCCAGGCCCAGGATGCCTGCCTGACAATAGCCAGATTAGGCTTGATTTCAACATAAAGGGTCTCAGTCAGGTCCTGTGCCCTAGGAGGATGGACTAATGCATAGCCCAGTTGTCTTTTGAATAGCAGAGGGTTGTAATTGATGCAACCCTTCACTCCAATCAGAGGCACATTGGGAAATTGCCCGCAACTTGTAATGATGTCTCTGCCCTTAGCACTCTGAGTACACCATCTGATATCATCTGAGGTTAGAGCAACAAGCCTTCTAGCCCAGTTCTTCTGCTGGTGAGGGTTCAAGAATGTATCAGTCTTTGGCAAATGCTTGAGCAGCCAAATATGGAACAAAGGTGCACAGCATCTCACTAATCTCCCCCTTTGCTTTTCATTCCTTTGATGAACTGAGTAGTAAAGGTCTCCCAGTAAGGTAGGCACTGGGTTTCTCAGGATGAAAAGATGGATTGCATTCTTGCTAACAAACCTAGGCTCATCTGCAAAAAGTATGACCCCATATATGCTAAGGGCCAACAAAGCACATACTGCCTTCCACTCCCCTAGGGAGGCCTTCAAACTAGCCTTAGAGGTCAAGAAATCCAGATGAAAACCAGAGATTCCAGCTTTAGATGTCAAATTCTGCCCAATCAAAACTGGTTCCAGATGTAATGCTTTGGCTATCTCCTCATTACTTGGGAAAGCCATCTCAGGGTTGAAAGGGATTCCACCCCTGATGGGTACACCAACCAATGATGAATACTCCTCCAGCAAAGGTCCCAACTGGAAATTCTGAAATGTGAAGCACCTCAGAGGGGGATCATAGAACTGCAGGCAAGTATGTATCAAGCTCCTCTGTGAAGGGTCCAAATCCAATACCACATCAAGGATCCCTCCAAAATGTTCTCTGAAATATGGTATATGGTCTGGAGTAATCAGGGTCTGAATCTTCCTGATGCTGGTCAACTCAGGCTCAAAGAAGTGATAGGAGATGTTACTCTTCTTAGGTGCCATGTTGCTGAAGAATAGGTGCTGATGATGATGACTGAGAATAGCACTGAAGATAGGCCACTGACAGGCTAAGACTGAGGATGCAAGTGATTGAAGCAGGCGGCTGATTGCTGAAGCAAGTGCTGATGAAGATAGGTCTAAGCTGAAGAAGGGGTCAAAACCAAGCCAAAATGATAGGATGGATACCCTGAAAACAAATAAACACATGTTAGAATGATGCAATAAGTATGTATGAAAATGATATGCAAGGGTTTGTGACTGAGCTGGATCTGATTAACTGCTCTGATATAAGTCCATGTATGTTCAAGAAATCCAGATGGAGGTCTATAAGTCCAGTAACCAAGGTGGGGGACTCAAATAAAGAGTCACATGCCCAGGGTTTAGAATCACAAGAACTGTTCCAACATAAAGTACTCTTAAACAAAACAACGTAACAGGGTATGTTGAGGTCAAGGGTACCTACAAACCTGTAAACAGCCCAACCCCCTCACAGGTGATGCTCTAAAACAAGGATCCTCAGACTTGGATCAGTTATGAGAAGTGTAAACACTTCTAACCCGGAGGTACAGTGTTTACAATAACCATAAAAGTTCCTCCTCTAATTCACCTCAGTTTCTGAAGGTCAATACTAAAGGTCATCCAGACTTAGCAGGCTTCCCAGATAGCCCTAGTACTGCAGGAAATCTACAACACAGAGTTCTCAAGAAGAAACCCATATCTGAACCGTGTTTCATATTCCCGCACCAGACCGAGATGGAATGGGAAAGAATATGAACCACTCTAGCCTAGGTGTCACTCAGGTCCCAGGTATAGGACCTCAACTCTCAATAGAATACCCACCCACCAAAGCAACAAAACAAATCCAGCACAGACAGCATGACAGTATGATATATATGCACAAAGAAAAGCAGTAAACAAAACTGTACATAAAGCAGTAAATAAAACAAATATACAAACACAGACTGCACATAACACCCCAGTAAACACAAATCAGACAAGCGCTAGGAGGAACCCACAAAAAGAACCAGAAGCCCTGGTTGCAGTATAAGGGTCCCCAGTAGAGTCGCCAAGCTGTCGCTCCCGATAAATGGGAATGGCCCAGATAAAGGTACAGACGCGAACGGTCGGCGAAAGAGGGGTGTGAGAACACACAGGAGTGAACTCAGGGAAAGAATAGAGTCGCCAGCTAGGCATTTTTATCCCGGAGGAAAGGCAATGCTGCATAGACCTAGAAAGATATGGATAAGACGGTTGCGAACCAGAGAGACTGAGAAAGGGGGTTGGTTACAACCTGGGAAGGTATTAGCACCCAGATTGTCCGTCATACTCGACGGGATCCACGCTTAAAAGATTTGTGTTTTAAAGGGGTAGTGTCAGTGCAATCTGTGCATAAAAGAGCTGGGAAAGATGTACAGGTGTCAGTGTAAAAGGAGTGCAAAGTGGGATATATACAGTGTCAGTGCAAGGACAGGAGTGAAGTGCTCATGATAATGAGGCTAAAGAATAATGCTGGAAAGAGGGGGAATATACAGAGACTTTTGTTCGATAACTGTTAAGTTATGCCTACGTATCCTCTCGTGCAATGAGGAAGTCAGAACACCGTAGTTCGACCCAAAGAGACTGAAAGATAAATTGACTTGTGAACTGCTTGCTTGTCTATGCTCAAGTGTAAGACCTGTCTGGCTCAGGTGCAAACTGTCTTGCATTAGACAGAAGAAGCAAGTTCTCGTTTATGAGTGAATGAGATGAGAAAAGAATCCCGAAGGAGACGATTATTGTTTGTTTTTGGGTTTTCAGTTTTTGGACTGTCCAGCCTTGGGACCAAAATCTTTGTACTGTAAGTGCCGACGGGATGACAAACCATTTTCATTAACTTGTGATAGGATTGATTGTTCAAAATATTTACATGTAAGAACTGTGGGTAAAATTTCAGGTACATTTTTCTTGTAGCATGGCTGGGATTGCTAATAACCTTGCCGGCGGGTTCAGGATTCTGGAAACTACAATTTGGTGCAACACGCTGGGAAACTTCTACATTGGATACCTGTAAATTGCCTTTTCACCGCCAACGATAAGCGAGAGCATGTCATTTGGCTTGCATATCAAGTCATACATTGACTTCTTTTCTTCTTCGGCAAACCAATGAGCCAACTTCCCAGATTGGAAGGCCTGGATGAGACAAGACATGATGAAGTTCCAAATTTGGCAGAATTGAAATTTGTAGGATTTGTATTATGTTTGTAACTCTTGTAATTCTAGTAAAACATGGCTTCAAACTATGTAATGGTATTTAGTTATTTGTGAGCTTGGCTTTGATATGGCCTAAAATAAGCTTGAACCAATCTTGAAAACAAAATACAGTATGGATTTCCATTTCTTACAAGTAACTTGAAAAACTTCTCAACCAAATTTTAGGATTTGAATCCCATACGTTTCATGTGGCCAAAAATCAGACATTATCTTTATTCCTTTTCCTTATGGTCTAAGTCAAATGTCCTTTTTAAGAGACGGTGCTTCAAAGTGCACATGTTCAAGATATGGAAGACAGAAAAAGAAATAAAAAGAAATAAATGAATGTAGAAAAAGTAGGATCATAAGAAGAGGTGAGGCAAACTAGAATTTAGATAAGCTTGGAGATTGAAGTTGGAACGAAAGGTTAAATTAGCAATAGGTGATGCATGAGAAACAATAGTAGAGTCGAGTTGAGAATTAATGACTTGAAATTAGTAACTTGAAAAAAGGCTTGGAAATGAATTTGGTAATAAACTTGTAAATGTAATTGGACTTGGAAATAAATAGTGATGGAATTGAAATGAACAAATTGGGATTTGAGGACGATTTGGAAGTCTTTTCTTTGAAATAGAATAGGAGTCAAGAATAAAAGAATTAAAATGAATTAGAAATAGAATCAAACTGAATGGATTTTTTAAAATATGGACTTGGAAATAGATTAGAACTAGGACACAAAAAAAACAAGAAATGAATTCGGAAATAGGAAGGTGAATTGGAACTTGAAATAAGCAACAAGGCTTGGAATTGAGCTTTAGAAACCGACTTGCACTTTTAAAATTGAAACATGACAACAAAAAAAGAAAAAAAACTTGGAATTAACTCGATAGTTGAAACCAAAGCTTGAAACAAGATTTGAAGCTAACATTAATTTTCTCAACAGCCACCAGCAAAACAAAGTCCATAATCCAATCTTAAAATTCCAGAATCCAAGACTTACAATATCAATCCACTAATCCAAACTTCAAAACATCAAACCCTAATAACCCTTTGCAAAACAGACCCCAAACATGTGTTACTCAACCCAAACAGATCACTCTTGCCAATCCTGTAAAACTTCACAATATTTGGTATGCACCTGGGTATGCTGACGACGAGATGAAAGATGTGCACAAATTAGGGGTAAAATTTGGGGTGTGACAGTTGCCCCTATTTAAATAACTTCACCAGATAGAATGAGTGATGTGAATCCTCATACCATCGGAGTGAAAGATATTTAAATATAGAAATAACCGGAAATTTTTCCCCTAAATGCAATGACATGCTATGAACTTATGAGGGACTCCTATTGGATTGGGGATATGATATGCGAGATGCAATGGCCTAACATGCTGATTTTTTTCATGAATATGTTGGGTATGGTATGATGCAGACAAATGCAACGGTGGTCCACAAAAACACAAATGAGGGCGAAGACTCACTGGGGATAACCATATATTGGGGATGACAAGACGAAAACAAGATGTATTCAAAGTGATGAATCAACAGGTTCAAGTGTAACTGCTGGCACTAAGAATGACAAAAAGACTGGAAAATAGAATGCAGGATTAAAGACAGACTAATCTGAAGTGATGAGTTAGCAAGTTCAAAGTGGTTGCTGGGGATCTCAATACAGCGATTCGTTGATTGAGAAAAAATGGAAATGATCTCGACTCGGCAGTCAGGCGAACCTAATAACAGACAATGACACAACGGTCAGGAATAAACAAACATCGATATGGGCGATCGAGAAATAAAATAACAGACATCGACTCGGTGGTCGTAAAATAAAAGACAGGCAGTGACACGGTGGTCTGGAAATAAAATAACAGGCAATGACACGGTGGTCTGGGAATAAAAGACAAATATTGACGCAGTGGTCTGAAAATAAAATGACAGGTAAAGACGCGGTGGTCTGAAAATAAAATGACAGGTAAAGACGCGGTGGTGAGGAAATAAAATAACAGGTGTTGACGCGGTGGTCAGGAAATAAAATAACGGGTAGTGACACGGTGGTCAGGAAATAAAAGATAGGCAATGACACGGTGGTTAGGAAATAAAAGACAGGCACTGACACGGTGGTCTGGAAATAAAAGACAGATATTGACGCGGTGGTCTAAAAATAAAAGACAGATATTGACGCGGTGGTCTGGAAATAAAAGACAGATATTGACGCGGTGGTCTGGAAATAAAAAAGAAAGAGACGCGGTGGTCTGAAAATAAAAAAGACAGAGACGCGGTGGTCTGAAAATAAAACTCAACACGGCAGTTGGAGAAATAAATGACTATCTTAGATCCAAAATAGTAAATCAACAGGTTCAAGTGTAGCTGTTGAAACCAAGGATTGGAAAATGAAAATAGTATCTAGGCAATGGCTCTGTGCATACATACTGACACTGGGAGTAGCATGCGAAGCGTTTAAAGATAAATCAAATGGCTCTAAGCGACCAGCTGGCAAATAAGAATAAATGTTGGAGTTTTCAACGAGATAAACGACCAACCGCAGGAAATTCTTAAAAACGAAGAACTTTTTAGAAGAACTTTTAGGAACTATCAGGGAAACAGAGATGCATTTGAATTAGACAGTTCCATGTTTTAAACAAACAGCTTGAAGGATTCATGCCAATGATAATTGAGTTAAAAAGAAGTATTGGTTGTACCAAAGTACATCAAGGAGGGCCTCTGCAGGGGATGCCAGTGTTGCTGGGAAACAGACTTCGGTTAATCGCACTGTGGGGTACCAACAAACAGTGGATTTAAAATAACAAAAGACAGTAATCTGGATCTGGGGGTTAGACAGACGACAACTGGGTATAGACAAATGAAATGTCAAATGCGTATGATTGAATATGATGCGATTGATCATGATATGCAAATGCTGACTCTATGGAGAGACAGAGAGTTTTGATAAAGAAGGAAGAGTAGGATCTCAGTGCAAATACTCAGATGAGCAATAAGAAAGATGCTGGGGAGATGTCTTCAAACTTGGAAATTGGTGCTTGGTCCAAGGATTCATCCAAGAGTGCTACCAGCTTATAATTCTTTGTGGAGATTTCTGTAATAATTTCATGAGAGTGTTGCTGCAAGCCAAAGGGCTTTTTAGAAGACAGAAAATCTTTTAATTTTCTAAAGTCAAAGAAATTTGAATGTTTTCCAGTATGTTTTCAAAACTATTGAAAATTTTCTTTTTTGTCATTTTCAAAGTTAAATTGTAATTCAGTAAAGACATTTCGCATAACAAAGAAAATAAGAACTAAAAGACAAAGTTTAAAGGCAAAGGTTGTATTTCATTCAAGAATGGTAGCTTGCCAATAGCAAAATCTCCATGGAAAATTACAATTTGAAAATGGCAATGGGGAAAGGTCTACATTGAATCCAACGACCACTATAATCCCTAGTAACTAAAACCGCCCGACACCTTGCTTCTGACAAGAGCGACTGGATTGGTCTTCAAGTAATGATCTTCAGTAATGATAAACACCATCTGATACAGTCAAATGCCTTTGTCCCTAACTTTTGCCTGGACCGCCCTTTCGGGTTTTCAATCCACCGGGACGCTCTTTTTTGCCTAAGCCGCCCTTTCGGGTTTTCAACTTAGCGAGCTCTATTTTTTTATTTTTATCCCTAACTTTTGCCTGGATCTCCTTCATAGGTTATGATCCACCGGGATACCCATTTTTGCATAGGTCGCCATTTCTAGTTTTCGACCTATCGGGCTTTATTTAGGCATAATATTTTTTGACTGCATCAGAATTCACCGGGTGTTTCAGTTGTTCACCATCCATAGTTGTGAGGATTAAGGAACCTCCGGAAAATGCCACCTTCACAACATATGGGCCTTCATAGTTAGGACTCCATTTCCCACGCATGTCTTTGTGGACTGGCAAGATTTTCTTGAGTACAAGGTCCCCTTCTTTGAATTCTCAGAGATGGACCTTCTTGTCAAATGCTCTCTTGATGCGCTTCTGGTACAACTGGCCGTGGCACATGGCGGTCATTCTCTTCTCATCAATGAGTTTCAGTTTGTCATATCTGCTCTTGACCCACTCAGCTTCCTCCAGTTTGGTTTCCATCAAGATCCTCAAAGATGGTATCTCTACTTCGATAGGGAGAACTGCATCCATCCCATACACCAAAGAGAAAGGGGTTGCCCTTGTTGAAGTGCGAACTGATGTTCTGTATCCGTGTAAGGCATACAGTAACATCTCGTGCCAGTCTTTGTAAGTCTTTACCATCTTCTGCAAGATCTTCTTGATGTTCTTGTTTGCAGCTTCAACAACTCCATTAATCTTCGGACGGTAAGGAGTAGAATTATGATGTTCAATCTTGAATGTGTCGCACAACTCCTTCATTGTCTTGTTGTTCAAATTGGTCCCATTATCTGTGATAATCCGGCTTGGGATCCCATAGCGGCAGATAATTTGGTTCTTGATGAAACGAGCAACCACTTGCTTTGTCACGTTGGCGTAAGAAGCTGCTTCTACCCACTTGGTAAAGTAGTCGATGGCAACCAAAATAAACCGTTGACCGTTGGAAGCTTTAGGCTCAATTTCCCCTATCATGTCAATGCCCCACATTGAGAAAGACCAAGGAGATGACAGAACATTCAAAAGTGTCGGAGGTACGTGCACCTTGTCGGCATAAATCTGGCATTTATGACACTTCCTGGCGTATTTGAAACAATCTGATTCCATGGTCAACCAGAAGTATCCAGCTCTAAAATCTTCCTGGACATGGCATGTCCATTGGCATGTGTTCCAAATGATCCTTCATGGATTTCCCTGATCAATAAGTCTGCTTCGCACTTGTCCACACATCTGAGCAGAACCATATCATGATTTCTCTTGTAAAGGACATTGTTGCTGAGGAAAAACTTAGACGCCAATTTTCTCAGAGTCTTCTTATCCAGAGTTGTTGTATCAGCTGGGTATTCCTGATTTTGCAAATAGTTCTTGATGTCGTAGAACCACGGTTTCTCATCAGTTTCTTCTTCGACCAGTAGACAGTAGGCTGGTGAGGTTTTTCGCTCGATTGTAATGAGTGGAGCTTCATTAAGAAATCTGACTTGAAACATAGATGCCAACATAGCTAAAGCGTCTGCAATTTGATTCTCCGCCCTTGGAACATGATGAAAAGTGACTTCGTCAAAGTATTTAATTAACTCCCCAATGCGGGCCCGATAAGGGATCAACTTCTCATCACGGGTCTCCCGATCACCTTTGACTTGGTAGATTACTAAGGCTGAGTCTCCATACACTTCAAGGATCTTGATTCTGGTATCGATTGCAGCTTCGATACCTAAAACACATGCTTCATACTCAGCAATGTTGTTTGTACATTCAAAGCACAATCTAACCGTGAAAGGAGTGTAACCACCATCAGGGTTCATCAAGACAGCTCCGACACCATGCCCCATGTAATTAGAGGAACCATCAAACATCATCTTCCAACGAGAACCTGGCTCGGGACCTTCATCTGGACCTGGAACTTCGTAGTCTTTTATCAACATAATGTCCTCATCCGGGAAATCGAACTTCAGAGGTTCATAATCTTCGACAGGATGATCATCAAGGTATTCAGATAAAACACTACCTTTAATAGAGTTCTGGGTTACATACTGGATGTCATATTCAGATAACAACATGTGCCAACGGGCGAGTCTTCCGGTCAAAGCAGGCTTCTCAAAGATGTACTTTATCGGATGCATCTTCGAGATCAACAAAGTGGTGTGACAAATCATATACTGCCTGAGACGTTTGGCCGCCCACACCAGAGCGCAACAAGTTTTCTCTAAAAGCGAATATCTGCTTTCACAGTCTGTGAATTTCTTGCTTAAGTAATAAATAGCATGTTCCTTTCGACCGGTTTCATCCTGTTGGCCTAATACGCAACCCATAGATCCCTCGAGTACAGTCAGGTACATGAAGAGAGGTTTCCCTGGAGTAGGTGGGATCAAGATAGGAGGTTCCTCTAGGTAAACCTTGATTTTCTCAAAAGCCAATTGACAATCAGGACCCCACTCAATTGCTTGATTCTTCCGAAGCAACTTGAATAAAGGCTCACATGTAGCAGTCAGGGTGGAGATAAATCTGGAGATATAATTCAATCTTCCAAGGAAGCCTCTGACTTGCTTTTCTGTTTTTGGAGCTGGCATCTCTTGAATTGCTCTGACCTTATCCGGATCTACTTCAATTCCTTGCTGACTAACAATAAAACCAAGTAGCTTTCCTGATCGGACACCAAAGGTACACTTAGCTGGATTCAAACGCAGTTGGAACTTTCTGAGACGCTCAACCAACTTCAGGAGATGATTCAAATGATCCTCCTCACTCTGTGATTTGGCAATCATATCATCCACATAAACTTCTATCTCCTTATGCATCATATCATGAAAAAGGGTGACCATTGCCCTTTGATAAGTGGCTCCCGCATTTCTAAGACCAAATGGCATAACTTGGTAACAATATGTGCCCCATGGTGTGATAAAAGTGGTCTTTTCCATATCCTCAGGATCCATCTTGATCTGGTTATATCCTGAAAATCCGTCCATGAAAGAGAAAACAGCAAACTTAGCAGTGTTGTCAACCAAAGTATCAATGTGCGGAAGAGGGAAATCGTCCTTGGGACTGGCTTTGTTCAAATCTCTATAGTCCACGCACATCCTAACCTTGCCATCCTTCTTGGGGACTGGCACGATGTTAGCTACCCACTCAGGGTATTTTGCAACTGCGAGGAATCCAGCATCAAACTGTTATTTGACCTCTTCTCGAATCTTTAGAGCCATATCTGATCTTGTTCTTCGGAGCTTTTGCTTTACTGGAGGACAATCTGGTCGAAGCGGCAACTTATGAACAACTATGTCCGTGTCCAAACCGGGCATATCCTGGTACAACCATGCAAACACATCCACATACTCTTTGAGAATCTTGACCAATCTTTCTCTGACGTCTGCCCCAAGTGTTGTACCAATCTTGACTTCCTTCTTATCTTCATCAGTGCCAAGGTTGATGGTCTCAACCTGCTCCTTATGCGGCTGAAGATCTGTGTGCTCATCCTCAACTAATCTTGCCAGTTCTTCGGAAATATCACAATCTTCCTCACTTTCATCTTCCGCTTGGTAGATGGGCGAATCAAAGTTAGGAGGGAATGTAGAGTCATTGGATTCAACAGGGTTTTCATTTGTTCTGCATATGGGAATGATTTGCTTTTATTAAAAGTGAAAAACAGAGGAATGCAAGAAACTTTTTTTTATTAGCTTTGAAAGATTGCCATTTTCTTTTAAAAGTGAAAAGCGAAAAACAGTAAATAAAAACCAAGTAAGAATTTAACAAAATGCCTTCATTGATTGATTAACTTGAAAAATGAGAAGGGGCCCTACAAAATGATCCCATAGCCTTGGGCAGAGCTAGGGAACTTTGAAAACACTTAAAGAAAAACAATAAATTACTTTGACAATGGAAAAAATTCTGGGATCTCAACTGCCTCCCAATTGCTCAAAGCTGCTTCACACTGATAAACCAAATGATCCACCTCTTCATTTTCAGTATCCCCACTAATTGCATTGATCTGATAGCCGGCACTGGAAAACACTTCTTGGATGGTCTTTGGACGTCCTTTGACGGAGGTTGACGCTCCTTCCTTCTCATGAGTTGGTTTGTAACCCAACCCGTAACGATCTAGCTTCTGCTTGACTTCAATGACATCACCCCAACCTTGGTAGCTTCCTTCTTCAATTGTGGAAATGGTACTCTTCAATGATGCAAAAGATGGAATACCGTTCTCCTTTGGTTCCTCTACTTCCATAAGGACGACATTGGCTATCTCTAGAGCTTGGAAAGCAGTTTTCAAAGCATCCTCATCAGCCTCAATGTAGCTAAAGGAGGAAAGGTTGCTGACCATGAGATCTTCTTCACCAGACACAGTTACCAGTTTATTATCGACTACAAACTTCATCTTTTGGTGTAAGGTAGAAGTGACTGCCCCAGCAGCATGGATCCAAGGTCTTCCCTGCAAACAACTATAATTAGGATTAATGTCCATAACCTGGAAAGTGATCTTGAACACCTGTGGTCCAATCAAGATTGGCAAGTCGACTTCTCCAATAACAGTCCTCCTTGACCCATCAAAGGCTTTTACAATCAGTGCACTGGGCCTCATCTCTGCCCCTTGATAAGATAACTTGGCAAGCGTTCTTTTCGGCAAAACATTCAATGAAGATCCGGTATCCACAAGAACTCTTGCTAAAGTATCCTCCTGACATTTTACAGATATGTGGAGAGCACGGTTATGGTCCAAGCCATCCTTCGGAAGATCCTCCATACTGAAGTTGAGATTGTTACATGCAGTGATATTGGCAATGACTCCATCAAACTGATTCACAGTTATATCATGCGTAACATGAGCTTGGGCTAGTAATTTCTGGAGAGCACCTCGATGAGCCGGTGAATGCATAAGAAGTGATAAGATAGATATTTTGGAAGGTGTTTGATGTAGCTGATCAATAACCTTATAATCACTCTTCTTAATGATTCTGAGAAATTTTGCATCCTCTTCTTCCAAGACCACTCCTTTATCCTGGTTGACAACAGTGGGAATTACTTCTTTAGGCGGAACTGTATTGGCTTGCTGAGTATAAACACGACCACTGCGAGTTAAACGACCTGCCCCTGCTATGTCAGCACTTGCCACTTTTGAACTAGCTTGTTCAGACTTCTGATGAATTCTTCCTGTATCATACTTCCACGGAACTGCTTTGGTATCTTCATAAAGGAAAGGGTTCCTCCTTTGCTCAATCCCTGATTCAGGTATATTGAAAATGGGTACCACAGGTTCTGGCATATTAAAGATAGGTTGAATCCTGGAGGACTCAGGAAGATTGAACATTGGCACCAAAGTAGAATCAGATTCAGGTAAGTTGAAAATGGGTTCAATCATTGCCACTTCATTCCTCTTCACACGACCACTCACTTGTAAAACACCCAGATTAATCAAACTTTGAACATCTTTCAAGACCAATTCACATCCCTTGGGATTATTCGCACAAGCTTCACAATTCTTATGACAGTTCTTCAGCATACCCACTTCTACTAACTTCGCATGGAAGTCTCTAAGCGGGGTCTTGATCTCTGTGGCTTTGGAAATCAAACCTTCGTCAGACTCGTCAATAATGGCATTTATGGACCCATGCTTAGGTAAAGGATTATTCTTAACATTCGGACCAGTATCTCCAAATGACAAAATGTTCTTATCAATTAGATCCTTCACAGCATACCTCAAAGCAATGCAACTTTCCAAATCGTTCCCCGGAGCACCTTCATGGAACAAACAGTGGGCATTTGAGTTGTAACCTGGTGGGAGCGGATCTGGTGGAGGACCTAAAGGCCTTGGAGTAACCAATCCTTTCTTCAGTAGTGAGGGATACAATTCAGTGTAGGTCATAGGGATCCGAGGATGAGGAGGTCTTCCTCCTGGTCTTCTATTCTGAAAGTTAGAATTCGGATGAGGAGCTGGAGTCCTCTGCTGGTAGGCTGAAGCATTGGGCGCTCGTTGATAGCCTGGATTGTTGAGCATTGGTTGATACGCTGGAATCACTGGAGCCGCTTGCTGATACATCGGTACTGCTTGAGTTGGCCGATATATCGGGGCTTGTGGATTATATGACGGTTGAACCGCCGCCACATAAGGATGTTGAATAAACTGCGGTGGGTAGACATACTGGGGTTGAGCCACAGGTGGAGGCCTCTGCCAAAGCGGATTTCTCCTTTGACTCGTCATTATTGCGTTTGTCTCACCCTCTTTCTTCTTGTGGAAGTTACTGGTAAATTTCTTGACATTATTTCCACTACCATTGCTGGAACTGCCAGACGCACCACTCATCTTTCCACTTTTCAAACCAAGTTCTACCTTGAATCCCACGGCAACTAGATCAGAGAAACTAGCAGTTATGCTCCCCACCATTCTCTCATAGAATTCTGGTCGCACAGTGTCAACAAACCAATCAGCTAACTCCTTTTCAGACAATGGGGGGTCTACCTGAGAAGCAGTCCCTCTCCATCTCTGAGCATACTCTTTAAATGATTTGGAATCCTTCTGTGACATACTCAATAGCTGCCTTCTATCGGGAGCAAGGTCCATATTGTATTTGTACTGTTGGATGAAAGCATCTGTCAGGTCTTGAAAACTGCGAATCTTCGACTGGTCTAGCGTTAGATACCACTTGGAGGAGATTCCCTTCAGACTGTCCTGGAAACAATGGATCATTAATTTGTCATTGTCCACCTGCACAGCCATTCTTCGATAATACATCAAGAGGTGGTTCTTAGGACATGTCGCGCCCTCGTACATGTCAAAAGTGGGTATCTTGAACTTTGGAGGAATTACCAATCCCGACACCAGGCACATCTCTCTAGCAGCAGCCCCGAAGATCTGGTCGCCTTCGATTGCTCTTAACCTTTTCTCAATAGTCTCAAAATTCTCTTGCATCTTCTCATGTTTCTCATTTCCATTCTCCGACATATCTGGCACGTCATACACCTGAGGGTCATTGAAGTATGGTTGGGCACGGGTGTGCACAATGTCTGGTGTAAAATTAGTAGCCACGTGGTTCTCTTCATTAGTCACAGGAATAGTCTGCTGAGCAGCAAACCCTTGAGGGGGAGGTACAAAACCTTGGGAAGTGAACGCAAAACCCTGAGAAGGAGGTGCGAGGCTTTGGGATGCGAAACCTTGGGAAGGAGGGAAGAAACCCTGAGCAGTAAGTCCTTGAGAAGAAGGAATAAAACTTTGAGAAGCGAAACCTTGGAAAGGAGGGAAAAAACCCTGCGCAGTAAGTCCTTGAGAGGAAGGAATAAAACTTTGAGAAGCGAAACCCTGAGGAGGAGGTACAAATCCATGAGGAAGCCCAAAAAGAGGCCAGGTCACAGGAGTAGTGACTGATGATGTAGGCTCAGTCGTTGCAGTGACAATCTCTGACACTACAGTTTGTTGGGTGTCTAATTTTGCTCGGATAACCTGCAGCATTTCCATCATCTGACCCATATTTCCACGAAGGTCAGAAAGCTCTTCATTAACTTTGTCCATTTCGGGGTCCCTGTCAGCCATCTTCTTCTTGGCCTGGGCTCGGGTTGAATACTTGCGTGAGATCCTCAGTGTGACAGCTGGAAAGGAGTTGACGAGAATGAGTTTTGACAGAATGCAGATGCAGAGATGCAAACATGAGTAAAAAATTAAGTAAATGCCTCAAGGGACTTAAGAAGTTTGTTGCAAAATGTCAAAATGGGTAAAGTTTCTTGTTATTTCCCAAAACTAATGGACTGAAATCCATTCCAGGTAAAATTTTATGAGGTTTGCAATAAAACTTCTTTGTTCCTCAAAACATTTGCTAAAATGATGCATATGATGCTAAGATGCAAAGATGCAGGGACGTGAGGGTGTAGCGGGTAAATTTAGAACCTTCCTAACAGGTGGGCTATAAGAGAGTTGTTCTACGTTTTACTACCCATAAGTCTCACTCACAGGATAGTTTCTACGGTGATGGTTTAAGGAAACTCAAGGTCATGGACGTTTATCGTACTAACGCCCCGCCGCAGGCTAGCTGCATTGTGACGATAATAACGATAAGGTCTACCTTGAGTGGAGTTCTCATGCTAGACGTGCAAGGAGCGAGTCCTTGGAGCCTAACATTACACAACTACCAATATTGAAACAGGTTCTAAAGGGTCCCAGAATCACATCCCTTTAATGAATCAGGTCCCGCGACAGGCTAGCTGCGTTGTGACAAGATCTATGAAAAGTCTAACTATCTGGGGGAGCTTTCATGTTAGGCGTGCAAGGAGCGAGTCCTTGGAGACTAACACTAATAACATCCAATTCTAAACTTAGGTGTTCCCTCTGCTTTTTCCACCACTCAAATTACTTGTAAAGGCCTCGAGATCCCACAAACAAATATATTGAGCAATAAAGTAGAGCGGTAAAAGAACAGATAAACAAACATAAATAATAAACATAGAGAAGACAAAAAGAGATAAGATCAAACAAATAAACATACAAAGCTAAGTTAGGCTCGACTCTCTCTAGCATGGAGCAGTTCCCCAGCAGAGTCGCCAACTGTCGTACCTCGAAAAATACGATCCTAAAACAAAACAACAGAGCCGCCACCTAATTCTATTTATTCTACGGGAGAAAAGGGAGATATAGATACAACCTAATAAAGGATAAGAAATGGTTTACGAAACCAAATTCTAAGTTCGGGAGTCGGTTACGCAAGGGGAAGGTATTAGCACCCCTCACGTCCGTTGTACTCAACGGGAACCTCTTAGCTAACTATGCGATTAAATGTTTGATCTTAAGTTTTTGTCTTCTAAATGGTTATTAATATGTTTGTTCTAAGGAATTAAAGTTTAAAATTATTATTATGAAGATGACGGAGAAAAGATTAAAAGTTTTTTATTATTGTGTGATTTAAACGGAGAAATAATTAAATTTTTTTATTAGGGTGCTCGCGAAGGATTAAAATCCCCGTGCCTACGTATTCCCTTGTGCAATGGGAAAGTCAGAGCTTCGTACTACGGTTTGTGGTTTTTATTGAACAGTTGTTTAAAACGCATTCTACTGCTAAGCGTTGGCTTATACTCACGGTGGAGGCTGAAGCATTAGCTTGTTCGAGAGATTGAATGATTTAAACAGTGTTCGTTTGAGAAAATGTTTGACTTTGTTAAGATGTTTTAAACGAAAGGGCGATTGAACACATCGCGTGAGGCTAGCCCATGTTGCGGTCCAATCCAGAACGTGCGGAATGCTAGACTCCGGAATTCTGTCTTTCGATAATTAATTATAAAAGTGATTTAAATTTGTTGGTATACGAATGATGATTGAACCATCGCGTGAGGCTAGCCCATTTGCGGTTCAATCCAGAACGTGCGGAATGCTAGACTCCGGAGTTCCTTCTTTCGTAATTAATATTTAATTAAAGGATTTGAATAATTGATATACGAATGGTGATTGAACCAACGCGTGAGGCTAGCCCATTTGCGGTTCAATCCAGAACGTGCGGAATGCTAGACTCCGGAGTTCCTTCTTTCGTAATTAATATTTAATTAAAGGATTTGAATAATTGATATACGAATGGTGATTGAACCAACGCGTGAAGCTAGCCCATTTGCGGTTCAATCCAGAACGTGCAGAATGCTAGACTCCGGAGTTCCTTCTTTCGTAATTAATATTTAATTTAAGGTTTTGAATAATTGATATACGAATGGTGATTGAACCAACGCGTGAAGCTAGCCCATTTGCGGTTCAATCCAGAACGTGAGGAATGCTAGACTCCGGAGTTCTTTCTTTCGTAATTAATATTTAATTTAAGGTTTGAATATTTGATATACGAATGGTGATTGAACCAACGCGTGAGGCTAGCCCATTTGCGGTTCAATCCAGAACGTGCGGAATGCTAGACTCCGGAGTTCCTTCTTTCGTAATTAATATTTAATAAGGCGCGTGATAAGGATTGTGCAGATGGCGATCATAAGACCGACTTACGTGTGTGAAAATGGTAGGTGAAATGGATTTCTTACTTGGTGTTGGACCAAGAACTTTATTAGTTATATTTTTTTGAAGATGGTTATATTTTTTTTAAAAAAATGATTATATTCATTCTGCCGAGAAGAAAAAAAACGTCTCAATGCGAGAGCAATATACACATTCGCACAAATTATCAACTATCGTTGTCCAACTAACTAAAATAATAAGGATAAATAAAATGACGTATTATAAATGGAAATAAAATAAAAAGATAAGATGAAGATAAAATAATAAAAAAAAAAAAAAAAAAAGAGGAATAAATTCATTAACTAAATCAAATACAATATATATTTTTTAACAAAATTTAATCAAAGATAAAAACAAGGTTTTAAAATAATGAACCAACAAACATAAAATAAAGGTTTTTTAGAAATAAAAAAAAAAATAAACACCCTAAACAAAAACAGGTGCTGATTTTGTAATCTGGGCTGGGCAAGGCCCACTAAAATGGTGGAGAAGGGAAACCGACCGGGTCACGGGTCGACCCGGTTCGGTTGGGTTGAAACTAAAAGAAGAAAGGGGCTAGGGTTTGCAATACAGCTGCGGATGCACATCGTTCCTTTTAGAACTGTAAACACCCCAAATTTGCCCTCACCCATTCACTCCATGGCTTGTGATCATTTCATATGCATAAACTCAATCATAGTATCTCATACCACATTTTTGATTCACTGCATTGGTTCAAAGTCATTTGCATCTAGGGTTTGTGATCTGAGCAATCCAAGAGTTTCTTGAGCCACTCCAAAGGTCATCAATCACTTAAAAGGGGTCCATGTATGTTAAAGCATCATATTATATCCTCTCAAAGTCAAGAATGTCAAAGAATCACAAGAACTGAGAATGGCATGGAAGCAGAGTCAGGTTTGACTACACAGATGACCTAAAATTAGGGTTTTGGTTTCAGAGGCCATAACTCCAAATTTTTTGGTCATTCTTGTTTCTATTGGTCTCTATATGGTATAGGGAGTATGCATATCAATTTTCATGAAGAAATTCCTTGGGGAAGTCATCTGATCAAGAGTTGACTTTTCAAGCAAGTCAGTGCAAAATCAGGGCATCTGAGGCCCCCAATGACCCAACCAAAGGGTGTTCTTCATCATTTTTATTGTATATGATCTTTATTTGATCATAGAAGAAGTGTGAAGTTCACAAAATTGAAGAATTTCAAGTCTTTTGAAAAGTTGACTTTTTGGGAAAGTTTGACTTTTAATGAAATTGCCATTTTAGGAAACTTTTTCAACCTTTACTTTTTGATTCAAAAATGCTTCAAATGAAAAAACTTTGGTCATGAAAGTTGTAGAATGGATCATTCCCTTTTCAAAAAGTACAAGAACATGACCTAATTCATTATGGATCAAAAGTTATGGCTTGTCAAAGTTGGCTAAAATCACAAAATTTCAAAGTTTCCACCAAAGAGGCAAATTGCAAATTCACTTGTCAAGGCAAATTGAGTCACCAAATGGACTTCTAAACTTCACAACATGATGATACAAGACCTAAGATTCAGAATGGGCCAAGAAATCTCACATTTTTTATGGCTTATGAAGCAAGATATCTCATAAGGAGCAAAAGTGAACCAACTTGCAAAAACTCACTCAAGTGAAGTCCCACTTGCTTGCTGACTTGCTGATCAATCCTAGGGTTCTCCCCACATCATGCTGCGTAGGACACACCTTTTGTCCTTGCTAGAAAGTAGCCCATGCTTCTCTTACACAAACTTGACCTTTTGGCAACTTGAGCCATACCTATCACAAAAGCACACATCACTTCTTCTGACCAATCCCAATTGTTTATGCAAACAAAAAGCAAGCCAAAGCAGCTACAACACAAGCCTGAAGCACTCTCAAACTCAGCATTCTCATTTTCACACCATCTTGCAAGAGCATTCGAAACTCATCACACAAGCCTGAAACTCATAAACTAACTTCACAAATCAACTTAACACACTTCCCTGATCACAAAGCACCCCTCACCATGGCCTGAAACTCAAAGAATCAAAAAAAAGATCACCACTTGCCATTGAACAGAACTTCTGCCATCTCTCAAACCATCCATTCTAAACTTCAAACAAGCATTGCAAGCTTCTTAGGAGGATCATTGGAGTGGATTTGAGCCAAAGAAACAGCCAGAAAGCTCCTGAATCGAAAGCTTCAGTTCAGGTAGTCATCTCAAAACTTTTTTCCAGAAACATGTTTTTAAGTTCTTAAAAGCTTCTATGCACTCCCCTGATCATGAATATGTGTTTACTTTTGAAAATGGTTGAGAAACCAGCATGTATGAACTGTCTGAAATTTTTTGCCCTAAGAATGTTTTGATTCGATTTGGCTGATTAATGAATGAAAAATGATGTTTGATTGAGGGGTTTGATTCGTTTTTGGATGGGGATGAGTTCTGGGCAGTTAGATTTTGTTTTCATTGCGTGTAGAGGGAGATAGCAATTTCACCTTGCCGGAGAAGATGATCGGAACCACTGTTCTGGTCATCTGAAAGTAATTAGGGCTGGATTAGGGTTTAATCTTTAATTAGCGAAATTTGAATATAGGCCGTCCAGATGCGCGCCAGGACCACTCCCACGCGTGTGAATTTGAATCTGGGCCCTTAGATACTTTCTCATTTTCATATTAAATCCATTTTTATTTTGCATTTTATTTCATTTCTTTTCTCCAATTTATTTAAAATAGCAAAACAATTTTAAAAATTCTGAAAATTTTTGTATAAACTTTTATTAATTTTCAGAAACCAAAAACATTTTTATTTTTATTTTTTTCATTAAAAAAATATTTTTAAATCATTTAAAAGTTTATTTTTAACTAATTAATGAGAATTAATTAATTAAAAATACTTTTAGGTATTTAAAAATCACAAAAAATTTCATGAAACCTTTAAAATCATTTAGAAACATTGTCCAACCTTCAAACCAAATTTCTTTTTTGATCTTGATGCATTTTGACAATTTTCCATGGAATTAATTTCATTTCAAAGCATTATTTTGATCCAGTCTTTGAAAATTCATTTCTGCCTAGTTTTTGAGAGTTGGACTTTGGTTCTTTTTGCATTGTGTCTTGCATATCATGTAGATTGTGAGATTAAATTGGCATGATTTGATATTACATTTTCAATTTGTTTGACATTTTGCTTGTCAAGGTACCTTAAAACCCTAGAAATCTTAGGAAATTCATAATTCTCATTAGGTTAAGAGTTAGAACCCCTCCTTTGGTCAGTGAGTTTGTGAAGGGTTAGGGTTCCTTTGAATGCATTTTCAATTTTTTATCTTGATGTTTGCTTCTGATTTTGGTTTTTGTTTGGTGCATTGATCATAAACCCTAATTTGGGCTTCCTTTTGCATTCATCTTGCATTTGCTTGCATACCATGACTTGCTATGACATTTTATGCATCCATTTGATTCATATTACATCTTAAGACATATTAGAATCATGTTTGATCATTGCATCTTGCATTTGCCATGTTGTATGCCATTTGCACTTCATAACCTTTCATGTATGATCATGGTTCTTAACTTGCTTCATTTGCATCCATAAGTTTGTATGATCATCCCCATGCCTTGTTTCATGTTTGCATCATCTCATAGAATCATTAACATCATGTGTATGCTTCTGGTTTTGATTTGCATCATGTCATTTCATCTCATCTTGCATTGCATTGCATTCCTTTCACTAACTTTTCAGGCGGTAAGTCACTTTGAGAAGTGAATTTGCCTTCACTTCTCACAATTTCTTTTCATCTCTCTTATGCATCATTGCTGCATTTTATCTTGTGTTTGAGATTGAGCTTGATTTTTCTTCTTCTTCTTACTTTCTTTCTTCAAGTGACTTGTCTTCTTAAATGAAGCAAGTTACTTTGATTCTCTTTGCTCCTTTCATCTGCTTCTTGGTGTTTCCTCTGAAGATTTCTTTCTTAAACCTCACAAACCTTAGGAACAACCAAGCATGACAATAATTAGGGTTTTGATTAGTCCCCCACTTAGTTTTACCTTTGTGTCTCATCGAGTCTTCTCTTCTCACCTCATAATCAGGGACTAGAACCTAAAGGCTTTAAGGCTTTGTGATTAAACTTATGCCTGCATCCTTCTATTAGGATGGAGTGTATAACTTTAATCCTAAGTGTTAAACCCTAATGTGTTTAAATCCTTTAATCAATTCACTTAATAATCATCAATACATCAAGCTTGTAACTTGGGCCTTGCATTAGGGTTCTAATTCTTCCTTAATTGGTTAAGAAGGACTAACCCTAGTGTTAATGGACAAGTCCCCCTCAAGTTGTCTTACAAACCTTGAAACTCACTTCATCATCTAATCATTAACTAAAATCCACTTAATAAAGGCTTTGTTTTGTCATGAGTTTAATCCCTAATCATGGATTAATTTGTGGAGCTTTCCTCAGCTTAAACATTCTCATCTATTATCCTTCTATTAGGATGGTGTAATGAGTCTGTTTAATCCCTGATTATGGCTTAATCTCATTACTTAACACTAAACAAAAACACCAAAAACATCTAATTAATCACAAATAGGTTAATGATCTTAATCCTACACCATGGTGATTAAGTGTGAGAAGCTGACTTCACACTTAAGGCATTCTCTTTACCCCTAATCAGAGGGAAGATGTGATGAGTTTACTAAAATCCATTGGTTTAGGCTTAAGCTCATTATCTTATGACAAACTTCAAAAAGCAATAAAAGACTGAAAATACAAAAAAACAAACAATAATCGTCTCCTCCGGGATTCTTTTCTCATCTCATTCACTCATAAACGAGAACTTGCTTCTTCCGTCTAATGCAAGACAGTTTGCACCTGAGCCAGACAGGTCATACACTTGAGCATAGACAAGTAAGCAGTTCACAATTCAATTTATTTTTCAGTCTCTTTGGGTCGAACTACGGTGTTCTGACTTCCTCATTGCACGAGAGGATACGTAGGCATAACTTAATAGTTATCGAACAAAAGTCTCTGTATATTCCCCCTCCTTCCAGCATCATTCTTTTAGCCTCATGATCTTGGGCATCTTATTCCTTTTCTTACATTGACACTATACATTTATACACTTCACATTTCTTTTGCACTGACACCTGTACATCCTTTTTCAGCTCTTTTATACACAAATTGCACTGACACTACCCCTTTAAAACACAAATCTTTTAAGCGTGGATCCCGTCGAGTACGACGGACAATCTGGGTGCTAATACCTTCCCAGGTTGTAACCAACCCCCTTTCTCAGTCTCTCTGGTTCGCAACCGTATTATCCATATCTTTCTAGGTCTATGCAGCATTGCCTTTCCTCCGGGATAAAAATGCCTAGCTGGCGACTCTATTCATTCCCTGTGAGTTCACTCCTATGTGTTCGCACATCCCCCTTTCGCCGACCGTTCGCGTCTGTACCCTTATCTGGGCCATTCCCATTTATCGGGAGCGACAGCTTGGCGACTCTGCTGGGGAATCCTTATACTGTAACCAGGGCTTCTGGTTCTTTTTGTGGGTTCCTCCTAGCGCTTGTCTGATTTGTGATTACTGGGGTGTTACGTGTTATCTGTGTTTGTTTTGTTTATTGCTTTATGTACAGTTTGTTTACTGCTTTCTTTTACAGCTTTATGTACATCATACTGTCATACTGTTATGGCTGGATCTGTTGTTTCTGTTTTGGTGGGTGGGGGTTCTATTGAGAGTTGAGGTCCTATACCTGGGACCTGAGTGACACCTAGGCTAGAGTGGTTCATGTTCTTTCCCATTCCATTTCGGTCTGGTGCGGGAATATGAAACACGGTTCAGATATGGGTTTCTTCTTGAGAACTCTGTGCTACAAATTTCCTGTAGTGCTAGGGCTATCTGGGAAGCCTGCTAAGTCTGGATGACCTTTATTATGACCTCCAGAAACTGAGGTGATTTAGAGGAGGATCTTTTATGGTTATTGTAAACACTGTACCTCCGGGTTAGAAGTGTTTACACTTCTCATAACTGATCCAAGTCTGAGGATCCTTGTTTTAGAACACCACCTGTGAGGGGGTTGGGCTGTTTACAGGTTTGCAGGTACCCTTGACCTCAACATACCCTGTTACTTTGTTTTGATTAAGAGTACTCCATTTTGGAACAGTTCTTGTGATTTTTAACCCTGGACATGTGACTCTTTATTTGAGTCCCCCACCTTGGTTACTGGACTTATGAACCTCCATCTGGATTTCTTGAACATACATGGACTTATATCAAGGCAATTAATCAGATCCAGCTTGATCACAAACCCTTGCATATCATTTGCATACATCATCATTGCATCATTTGACATTTGCTTATTTGTTTTTCAGGGTATCCATACTGTATTTTGGCTTGGTTTTGACCCCTTCATCTGCATAGACCTATCTTCACCAGTATCTGCTTCAGCTATCCTCATCAGCTACCTGCTTCAGCCACCTGCATCACCAGTCCCAGCCTGTCAGTGGCCCATCTTCTAGTATCAGTCATCATCAGCAGCATCTATTCATCAGCAACATGGCACCTAAGAAGAGCAACATCTCCTATCATTTCTTTGAGCCTGAGCTAGCTGGCATTAGGAAGGTCCAGACCCTGATTACTCCATACCATATACCACTATTCAGAGAACATTATGGAGGAATCCTTGATGTGGTTATGGATTTGGACCCTTCACAGAGGAGCTTGATTCATACTTGCTTGCAGTTCTATGATCCACCTCTGAGGTGCTTCACCTTCCAGAATTTTCAGTTGGGACCCTTGTTGGAAGAGCATTCATCACTGATTGGTGTACCTATCAGGGGTGGAGTCCCCTTCAACCCTGAGATGGCATTCCCTAGTAATGAAGAGGTGGCAAAGGCATTGTATCTGGAACCAGTTCTGATTGGGCAGAACATGACAACAAAGGCTGGGATCTCTGGCCTACACTTGGATTTCTTGACCTCTCAGGCTATTCTGAAGGCTTCCTTGGGGGAGTGGAAGGCAGTCTGTGCATTATTAGCCCTTAGCATATATGGGGTTATATTATTTGCAGACGAGCCTAAGTTTATTAGCAAGAATGCAATCCATCTTTTCACTCTGAGGAACCCATTGCCCACCTTACTGGGAGATCTCTACTACTCTGTCCACCAAAGGAATGAAAAGCAGAGGGGAAGATTAGTGAGATGATGTTCCCCTTTGTTCCATACTTGGCTGCTCAAACATTTTCCAAAGACTGATGCATTCTTGAATCCTCACCAGCAGAAAAACTGGGCTAGGAGGCTTGTTGCTCTGACCTCAAACGATATCAGGTGGTGCACTTAGAGCACTAAGGGCAGAGACATCATTACTAGTTGTGGTCAATTTCCCAATGTACCTTTAATAGGAGTGAAGGGTTGCATCAACTACAACCCTCTGCTATTCAAAAGACAACTGGTCTATGCATTGGTCCACCCTCCTAGAGCACAAGATCTAGCTGAGACCCTTTATTGTGAGATCAAGCCTAATCTGGCTATTGTCAGGCAAGCATCCTGGGCTTGGGACAATGTCCAGACTAAAGGGGTAACCATTCTTCGGAGATGCAACAATGTGGCCTCAGCTCAGTACTATGAGTGGTCTCATGCCAGGGCTCAAGTTTCTGGGATGCCCTTCACCCTTGAAGATGTGCCTGGACCCTCCACAGCACCACCTCCAGCCACTGTCAGCCTGGAAGAGTTTGAGAAGCTCAAAGAGAGAAATGAGAATTTGTCTGAAGCCTTGAAGAGAACCCTCTGGGAGAGGAGTGATGGTCGTCTGGACATTGAAAGGTTAGAAAAGCTTAAAGTGGAGCATCTAGCCAGGATTGAAAAGTCAGAGGACTACATCAAGAAGTCAAGGGCTGGAGAACAGATCTTGAAGAATGCCTGCAAAGAGGCCCAGTTCCAGAGAGCTAGGACTGATCTTTATCTGAAAGAGAGCCAAGCTAGGTGGGTCAGGATCACTGAAGCTCGCACTCAGGAGGATAAAAGAACTCAAGACAAGATTGAGCAGTTGGAGGCTAATGCAAAGGAGCAACAGGAAGCCCTGGTAGCAGCCCAGAGGGAGATCTCAGAATTGAAACTCAGAGCTGGTGTGAAGAGGTCAAAAGACCAGGGCAGACACAAGAAGCTAACTGCAGCTATTGCCACCAGGAATCTTCTCATCAGGAATCTCACAGAGCACCCAGCTAATCCTGTGACAGAAGCACTTTTGAAGGAGGTCCAAGAGGATGAGTTTGGCCTTAATATCTGACTTTTGCTTGTTGTTGCTTTCATTTTATGTACTTTTCTTTTTCTTATGTTGTATTTTGACCCCTCAGAGGGCATATATTGTAAAAACAAGCTATGTATGTTTTTCCTTTTGTAATATATTCATTAGTTTGTTTTATCTGAGTTCTTTTTCTCTCAAGCAACACCAAAGCGTCTTCTTCAAGGGTCTGGAAAGGTCAAAACCAAATGCCAAGCCGGATACCTTGGAAACAAATGAGCATACTGCATTGCATACTAACTTTTGTTTTGTTTTGTAGGTTTTTGTTTTGTTGTTACTAACTCTGTTGTGATTCAGGAACTATTGCTCGACGACGGGTGTTCCCACTCCACCGTCCACACAGATATCCCACCCGCAACAACCTTCCGGGCATACAAATGGACCAAGTACAGCAGGACCTTACAGAGGTCAGGACTCAAATGGCCAATGAGAGACTGGAAATGAGAAATCAGATGACTCAGTTTATGGAGGTGATGAATGGATTGGCACAGAGCCAAGAAAGATTAAGAGCACTGGTAGAAAGGCAGACCCAGGAGGAACCCCATCTAGGGACTGGGGGGACAAGCAATAATGAGAGGGTTCAGCCTCATGTTAATCCTCCAGTCTATGGACCCCACCTCCATCCAGAGATCAACATCCCTGCTAATGTGCAAGGGAATGCCACTGCAGGCAGAGTACTGCAAGAAGACCCCCAGGAAGATCAGTTCACAGTGATGGGAGCTGGGGATGAAGCCTATGACAGAAGGCTAGATGAGATTGCTGAGAAACTAAGATCTCTGGAGTCTCAGAATTCCTTGGGCTTTGATGTTATGGACATGGGTTTAGTGGACGGGGTCAGGATTCCCCATAAGTTTAAACCTCCGTGCTTTGAGAAGTACAACGGGACTTCCTGTCCCCGAACCCATTTACAATCCTTTCTGGGGAGGCTGAAGGCATATACCATGGACGAAAAGCTATGCATGTTTTATTTTGAAGATAGCTTAACAGGAGCTTCAAGGGAATGGTACTCTCATTTGACTAGAGCAACCATCAGATGCTGGAAGGACCTGGCTGAGGCCTTTATCAGACAATACCAGTACAACTTGGATATGGCTCCCAACAGGACCCTCCTGATGGGAATGTCTCAATCATCTAGGGAAAGCTTCCGGGAGTACGCCCAGAGGTGGAGACAGCTTGCTGCAGCTGTCCAGCCACCCATGTCGGAGAGGGAGATGGCCGATATGTTTATGAACACCCTCCAAGGGACGTACATTGACAGGCTAGCTGCCTTTTCATCCACTAGCTTTGCTGATGTAGTCATAGTCGAGGAAAGAATTGAGAGCCTATTAAAGATGGGCAAAATTTCTGACAACGGTGCAAGCTCGTCCAGCAACCCCAGAAAACCTTTTGTAGGTCCAAGAAGAACCGGAGAGACCAATGTTATTCAGGCCAGTAGGGGCAGATCACAATATGTTCATAGATCAGTGGCAGCAGTCACCATTCCCTCTCCACTTCCTCAGCAACCAGTATATCAACCATAGCAACAACCCCATTACCAGCAACAAACTCAGTATCCACCTCAGAGAAATTATAACAACAACAACACCAACAACAACAATCAGCAAAGACCGTATCAACAGAGACCATCTCAGGCCAATAGGGTGATCGATCCGATCCCTATGCCTTATGCCACGTTATTGCCACAACTCCTGAAACTCAACCTGGTTGAGCTAAGGACATTGGCGCCTCCAGATCCTGCCAGTCTGCCCAGAAACTATGACGCCAGCGCCAGATGTTCTTTTCACTCAAATGCACCTGGACACAGTACAGAGAAGTGCAGAGCTTTGCACATGAAAGTACAGGACCTAGTGGATTCCAAGGCCCTAAACTTAGCACCCCCACCGAATGTTAACAAGAACCCTATGCCCAACCACGGTGGATCGAGAATCAATGCTATTGAAAAAGATAAGCCGTCTTACTTGATAACCAGTGTGGGTCAGATTCGGACACCCTTGGTAGAGATTAAAGCTCAACTCCTTGAATGTCAAATGTTCCCGGGATGTGAGCTAGGGTGTGCTTATTGCAACATTTCAATGAATGGGTGTGATAACTTGAGAGAAGGCATAGATGGTCTCATCCAGAGTGGCCTGCTTCAAATCACAACATCAACACCTACCAATCCAGCAATCTCCTTAACAACAGTTCCCGAGTTTTCTACAATTGCAACAACCATTGTTCCAAACAACTCTGCAATCTCATCAACAAATGCTTCATCTGTCACTTCAACGGACCAGATATCAACAAACATTCCTTCTACAACTTCAGCACCCCTTCATTCAGAACCTCCTACAACAGCAACACCCACCCAATCAACAGTGTCTCCTACAACATCAACAGCAAACAATCAAAATGTCTCAACGGTTACAATTTATTATGATCCTGCAAATGATTCTGCCTACAACTCACAAAATGCCACTCCTATCAGAACACCAGTCACAATATACTATGATCCACATATTATCATGGTCCCTTCTGCAGCTACCATCAGTCCAGTCACTATCACAGTGCATGGGCCAGTACCTTATGAGAGCAGTAATGCCATCCCTTGGCATTATGGCTCCGATCTATACTGCGAAGGACAGAAAATCACTCTCGAATCATCAACTTCTTCACCACAAATAGACAATGTGGGGGGAGGCGGAGGCTTCACTCGAAGCGGACGTCTTTTTGCCCCACAAATTCCAAGACCCATTGCTAAAGCAGAAGCTGCTGCCAAGGCAAAAGGGAAGAGCACGGTGCAAGAATATCAAGTTGCTAAAGAAGCTTTGAAAACCCCTTTTGATCAAGAGGTTGATGAATTCATGAGAATCATCAAGAAAAGTGATTACAAGATAGTGGACCAGCTTCACCAGACGCCTTCCAAGATCTCCATTCTATCATTGCTAATGTGCTCCGAGGCTCATCGGAACGCACTATTAAAAGTCTTGCACGCAGCTTATGTGCCAGAAGAGATTACCGTCAATCAGTTGGAGGCTGTAGTTGGAAATGTTAACGCTAGTCATGGACTGGGATTTACCAACACTGATTTGACTACGGAAGGTCGCAATCATAATAAGGCTTTGCACATTACCATGGAGTGTAAGGGTGCAGTTCTTTCCCATGTACTGGTAGACACAGGATCATCCCTCAATGTCTTACCTAAAAAAGCCCTTGTGAAGCTGGAGTATGAAGGATTGGCATTACGCCCTAGTAACTTGGTAGTAAGAGCCTTTGACGGCTCTAAGAGATCAGTTCTGGGAGAAATTGAGTTGCCTATAACGATTGGCCCACAGACTTTCAAAACGACCTTCTACGTGATGGACATTCAGCCGACCTACAGCTGTTTGTTGGGTAGACCATGGATTCATGCCGTTGGCGCGGTTACGTCTACCCTTCACCAGAAGTTAAAATTCGAGTGGGAGGGCCAAGTCGTTACTATTTGTGGAGAGGAAGATATTTTTGTTAGCCATCTGGCTACATACAAATACATTGAGATGGACGGCGAGATCCATGAAACCATGAGTCAGGGATTTGAGGCCCTAAACATTAACGAAGCATCTGCTGTACTTGGGACTTCCATGACATCCTACCAGCAAGCCAGGCGGGTTGTTGAGGAGGGGAATGCTCAAGGCTGGGGCAAACTGTTGCCTGTGGAGAAGAAAGAGGATAGATTTGGGTTGGGTTACAAACCAACTCAGCAAGATCAACTAGAGGCTGCTAAGAAGCCCAATTTTGTTAGTGGGGGGATGCTCACCCCTGATGCTGTAAACAACTTGGAAGATGAGTCGGAAGATGAGCGCAACCTGGAGAGCTGGATACGTCCAGGGATCCCGGGGAGCCGTATCTCAAACTGGTCTTCCCAGGAAATTATAAGGGTTACTCCTGCAGAGTAATTATTATTTCCTGTATATTTTAAGCATGCATCAAGTCTTGCATCTTGCCCAAGATGACAAGACTCATTTTGTAATCGGGCCATCTGTAATTTTGTGCAAACAGATAAATCAATGATAATCAGACATCTTTTGCAAATGAGTTTTTTTTCTTTTCCGCTCACTGTTTTTCCATTTTTTCTTTTTGTACAAAAATAAAATGGCAATGTTTTCAAAATGATAACTTCATTTCACTTTTTCTAAACAAGATTAAAATCAATCACTAAAATGAACAATCTAAACCCTTGCAGAGAGTGCCTTCCAGACTGCACCGACAACAGCACAGCTATGGCTTCGTATGACTTTGACAATCCAATCAATTAAGCCGATGAAGGGCTAGCCAGGTTGTTAAGACAAGAGGAGAAGGTTATCACTCCTCATCAGGAGGAGATTGAAATAGTCAATCTTGGTACGGATGAAGACGTGAAAGAGGTTAAGATCGGGGCCTGTTTACAAGACTCAATGAAGAAACAACTGATTGACCTGCTTCAGGAATATGTGGATGTGTTTGCTTGGTCTTATCAAGATATGCCAGGGTTGGATACCAACATTGTTATGCACAAGTTGCCTTTAAGAGAAGATTGCCCACCGGTTAAACATAAACTGCGCCGTACTCGCTCAGACATGGCAATGAAGATCAAAGAAGAGGTACAAAAGCAGTGGGACGCCGGGTTCCTTGCTGTAACTAGCTATCCACCGTGGGTTGCTAATATAGTACCTGTGCCTAAGAAAGACGGCAAAGTGAGGATGTGTGTTGACTACCGGGATCTGAATAGAGCCAGCCCGAAAGATGATTTCCCATTACCTCACATTGATGTATTGGTTGATAATACGGCTCAGTTCTCGGTATTCTCCTTCATGGACGGATTTTTAGGATACAATCAGATCAAGATGTCACCTGAAGACATGGAGAAGACAACCTTCATCACACCCTGGGGCACGTTCTGTTACAAGGTGATGCCATTCGGACTGAAGAATGCGGGTGCAACGTACCAACGAGCTATGGTAACATTATTCCACGATATGATCCATAAAGAAATCGAATGTTATGTGGATGACATGATTGCCAAGTCCCTCACAGAAGAAGACCACCTGGTGAATCTGCTGAAGTTATTCAAGCGTCTGAGGAAGTACCAACTGAAGCTGAACCCCAACAAATGCACATTCGGGGTGCGATCTGGTAAGCTGCTGGGCTTTATTTTAAGCCAGAAAGGGATTGAAGTTGACCCTGATAAAGTCAAAGCCATTCAAGAAATGTCTGCACCGAAGTCAGAAAAAGAAGTTCGGGGGTTTCTAGGAAGATTGAACTACATCTCACGGTTCATATCTCACCTTACGGCAACCTGTTAACCTTTGTTCAAACTGCTAAGAAAGGAACAAACGGTCAGGTGGAACGAAGACTGCCAGAAGGCTTTTGACAAGATCAAGGAATACTTACAAGAACCTCCAATTCTAATGCCTCCAGTCGAAGGAAGACCTCTGATAATGTACTTAACAGTATTAGAAGAGTCAATGGGGTGTGTGCTGGGCCAGCATGACGAGTCTGGTCGAAAAGAGTATGCAATATACTACCTAAGCAAAAAGTTTACCGACTGTGAACAACGTTATTCACTGCTCGAGAAAATTTGTTGTGCTTTAGCGTGGGCTGCTCACCGACTGAGACAGTATATGTTGACCCACACTACCTTATTGATATCAAAAATGGACCCAGTTAAGTACATTTTCGAGAAGCCAGCGCTTTCCAGACGGGTTGCAAGATGGCAAATGATCCTCACAGAATATGACATCCAGTACACATCTCAGAAAGCCATCAAGGGCAGTGTATTGTCTGAATATCTTGCTGAGCAACCTATTGATGATTACCAGCCTATGAGATTTGACTTCCCTGATGAAGACATCATGTTCATAAAAGCAAAAGATCATGAAGAGCCTATTCACACTGAAGGGCCTGACCCGGAAGAAGAATGGACTATGATGTTTGATGGGGCTGTTAATATGAATGGTCGTGGTGTTGGTGCAGTACTCATTACACCTAAGGGAGTTCACATGCCTTTCTCTACAAAACTCACCTTCAATTGCACTAACAACGAAGCTGAATACGAAGCTTGCATTATGGGTCTTGAGGAAGCCATTGACCTCAGGATCAAGACTTTGACTGTATTCGGAGATTCAGCTCTGGTAGTTAATCAAACCAACGGCAAATGGTACACACACCAGGAGCATCTGATACCTTATAGGGATTATACAAGGAGGTTATTGACTTTCTTTACAACAGTCAAGCTTGAGTATATCCCTCGGGACGAGAATCAGTTTGCAGATGCTCTGGCTACCATTTCATCCATGATCAAAGTTCAAGCTGCCAATTTTATACCTCGAATTTCAGTATCCAGACTTGACAGACCAGCATATGTATTCGCAGCAGATGTTGTCAAAGATGATCAGCCTTGGTTCCATGACATTAAGTGCTTCTTGGAGGATCAAACATACCCACCTGGGGCATCTTCCAATGATAAGAAGACTTTAAGAAGGCTTGCTGGTAGTTTCTTTCTGAACACTGATGGTTCTTTGTACAAGAGAAACTTTGATATGGTACTCCTCAGATGCGTCGATAGAACAGAAGCAGACTTGTTGATGCACGAGGTGCACGAAGGATCCTTTGGTACCCATGCAGGAGGACATGCCATGGCTAAAAAGTTGTTAAGATCATGTTATTACTGGATCACAATGGATGCCGACTGTTGTGCCTATGCCAGAAAATGCCATAAATGCCATATTTATGCGGATAAGGTGCATGTGCCTCCCAATCCTCTGAATGTGATGTCTTCACCCTGGCCCTTTGCTATGTGGGGCATTGATATGATTGGCAAGATTGAGCCGACTGCTTCGAATGGTCACAGATTCATCTTGGTTGCCATTGACTATTTTACCAAGTGGGTCGAAGCAGCTTCATATGCAAATGTTACAAGGCAAGTGGTAGCCCGATTTCTGAAGAGAGACATCATCTGCCGGTATGGAGTTCCCGAGCGAATCATTACTGATAATGGTTCCAACTTAAACAACAAAATGATGGTAGAGCTATGCCGGGACTTCAAGATCCAACACTACAATTCTTCTCCTTACAGGCCAAAGATGAATGGCGTTGTTGAGGCGGCTAACAAGAATATCAAGAAGATTGTGCAGAAGATGGTAGTCACCTACAGAGACTGGCATGAAATGCTACCATTTACCTTGCATGGGTACCGCACGTCAATCAGAACATCCACTGGGGCAACACCGTATCAGCTTGTGTATGGTATGGAAGCAGTCCTACCGGTTGAAGTTGAACTACCCTCCCTACGGGTACTGATGGATGTTAAGCAGAACGAAGTAGAATGGGTCCGATCCCGATACGAACAACTGAGTCTGATTGAAGAGAAAAGATTGGTTGCAATCTGTCATGGGCAGTTGTATCAAAGAAGAATGAAGAAAGCCTTTGATCAGAAAGTCAGGCACCGAGAGTACCAAGTAGGAGATCTTGTGCTGAAAAGACTCCTCCCTCCTCACACAGACCACAGGGGCAAATGGACTCCGAACTATGAAGGACCATTCGTGGTAAAGAAAGTTTTCTCTGGTGGAGCACTGATGCTCAGCACCATGGATGGTGAAGACTTCCCGTCCCCTGTGTATTCAGATGCAGTTAAAAAATACTTCACATAAGAATGACCCGCTGGACATAAAAACAGAATGTAAGTCCAGGCAAAAATAGGGCATCCCGGCGAGTCAAAAACAGAATAAAAGACTCGGGCAAAAATAAGGGAAAATAAACAAAAAATGTACACCCGCTGAGTTGAAAAGCCGCATTGGACAGCTCAGGCAAAAATGGGTATCCCGATGGATTGAAAACCCGAAAGGGCGATCCATGCAAAATAAGGGAATAAGCGAACAACTGCACTCTGAATTCGTCTGTATCACTTACAACTTGGTTAGCTTCAAAAGGATCAAGCACCGGTCAGAATCAACCTTCTTCAGAAAGCAAGACGAGAAGAACGTCAAAAGTCATACGAGTCATAGCAGAAAGGAAGCTCCTTAAAGCGTCGTCAACATTGCCAACATTCTGTTCCTCAATTTGTAACAATCTCCTCATTCTAGGGGATTTGTTTCTTTGACTGTATCTTGCCAATTCAGGGCACATGAATTAATAAAATCAGATTTTCAGTCATGTTCGTCTTGTACATATTGTTTGCAAAGAATGTCTGATGTCTTTAAAAAACTGATGGCATGAATACAGATGTTTATCTTCAAAATAAAAAACTACGTGCTCGCAGGAAATATACTTATTCCCGGGAGTGTCTCACTCCTATGACGGAATCTGGTAAGGGATACCTCGGGATTACTTGTGCGTTTCTATCTTTGCAGGATTGCAGGTATCCAAAACACGACATGGGGCATGAAAGCTTCACTCCTAGCAGGCAGGCAAATCAACACTCACTCAGTCTTAGTACCCAAAGTGTTTTCTCCCCAGCTGAATTGCCACTTGCTATTTTCTCCCCAGCCGAGGTGCCAATAATTCTTCCTCAGCTAAGCACAAAAGTCAGGGAACCACTTCCCCACAGAGTCTCAGCCTCTATCCAGAAGAGCAGCACGCGAAAGGATCACAACAGAGTGACGGAAGCTTCTACAAACCCCAGCTGGGTCCCTCATTAACAAGAATAGGTCTATCAGTGACCTATTTCCCTAAGCAGAGTCATATGTACTAGATCTACCAACGGTCTCATCCCCAGCTGGGATGTCCACTTCAAACAGATCGACCCGAGATCTTCGCAACAATGGGATCCGCATCCCAGATCGGTATCTTTTGCATAATCATAGCATTCGCATCATATTCACCCCACAAAGCGTAGCATTCCGTCTAATACGGAGCATTACGGCAAAAATCAAACATATTGCATAATCATAGGCCATGTTTTGAATCAAACACTTGTGAATAATGACACTCCATCAACAATATACAGAATACCCCACAGATTCCCCAACAGAGAGCTAAAGCTAAAGAAGTTGCCTTACACTCACAACATCAGTACATACTCCTTGTGGCACCCGTCCGTGTCATATCCCCAGCAAAAAGCCAAAGCGTCCCCTTTGCACTCACAGATACATACATACACAATTCCTTGACATCCGTCCGTGTCACCTTCCCCAACATAATTACTTAAACACTTTGTATATCAGATACTTGTTTATACTATACTCTTTTCCTTTTGACACTCGTCTGTGTCACTCTCTCCAGCAGGTTGAACACTCATCTACACACCATTCATACTCGTCCGTATCATCATCTCTGAACATGTGTCAGTATTTGTTTCTACCTGATACTCGTCCGTATCATAGTCTTAAGGATTCTCGTCCGCATCTTTAGTCTATACACAACACCAAACACTTATACCTTTTATTTCTTGGATATAAACACTCGTCCGTGTTTACTATTCCCCAGTAGATCGCTCGCAAAACAAATTTTTCTTTTTTATCTGACATTCGTCCTATGTCATGATAAACCCTGAGAGCAGCCGTACCCTGCTAGGTGATCGTCCTTCACCTCTTGATGATCGTCCTTCATCATGTTCATCCGATGGCCGTCCCCATCGTCGACCTTTTCTATCCGACATTCGTCCTGTGTCGTGATATTTAGCAGCCGTCCCCTGCTAGGTGATCGTCCTTCACCTCTTGATGATCGTCCTTCATCATTTTATCCGATGGCCGTCCCCATCGTTGATTTTTTATCTGACATTCGTCCTATGTCATGATAAACCCTGAGAGCAGCCGTCCCCTGCTAGGTGATCGTCCTTCACCTCTTGATGATCGTCCTTCATCATGCTCGTCTGATGGCCGTCCCCATCGTTGACTTTTTATCCGGCATTCGTCCTATGTCGCGATACTTTCGGCAGCCATACCCTGCCAGGTGATCGTCCTTCACCTTAGATGACCGTCCCTCATCTTATTCCCAACATAGAAGCCGTCCCCTGCTAGGTGATCGTCCTTCACCCTTGATGACCGTCCCTCATCATTATTTCATTTATTCTTTAACCCGATGGCCGTCCCCGTCGTGGTCCCTTTTCCTTTTCCTGGTGATCGTCCTTCATCAGTTTAGCCCGATGGTCGTCCCCATCGTTGGTTACCTTGCTTTATGAACTTGATGGCCGTCCCCATCATTTTTCATTAATCCCCAGAGAATCTTACAGCTTTACTTGATGGCCGTCCCCATCATAATTCCTTTTATCCCCAGCATGTTGGCCGTCCCCGTCATTGCTTTATTTCCCGCACCTTTCCCAGCATGTCGGCCGTCCCCGTCATTGCTCTTTCCCAGCAGTCGTCCTCAGCTCGACGGTCGTCCTCCGTCGCCCATACTTTATAATATACTTTATTTTTCCTTTACAATCTATATCCTTTTTCTTCTTCATTCTGTGAGTGCAAATTTCGGACTGTCTTTGGTATTCAACCACAAGTTATCTTGTTTGCCTGTTAAGCCGTTGCTTACATCCTGCACAGCTAACTCATGCTTGAATAGGGGCAGCTGTAAACACCCCAAATTTTCCCTCACCCATTCACTCCATGGCTTGTGATCATTTCATATGCATAAACTCAATCATAGTATCTCATACCACATTTTTGATTCACTGCATTGGTTCAAAGTCATCTGCATCTAGGGTTTGTGATCTGAGCAATCCAAGAGTTTCTTGAGCCACTCCAAAGGTCATCAATCACTTCAAAGGGGTCCATGTATGTTCAAGCATCATATTATATCCTCTCAAAGTCAATAATGTCAAAGAATCACAAGAACTGAGAATGGCATGGAAGCAGAGCCAGGTTTGACTGCACAGACGACCTAAAATTAGGGTTTTGGTTTTAGAGGCCATAACTCCAAATTTTTTGGTCATTCTTGTTTCTATTGGTCTCTATATGGTATAGGGAGTATTCATATCAATTTTCATGAAGAAATTCCTTGGGGAAGTCATCTGATCAAGAGTTGACTTTTCAAGCAAGTCAGTGCAAAATCAGGGCATCTGAGGCCCCCAATGACCCAACCAAAGGGTGTTCTTCATCATTTTGATTGTATATGATCTTTATTTGATCATAGAAGAAGTGGGAAGTTCACAAAATTGAAGAATTTCAAGTCTTTTGCAAAGTTGACTTTTTGGGAAAGTTTGACTTTTAATGAAATTGCCATTTTAGGAAACTTTTTCAACCTTTACTTTTTGATTCAAAAATGCTTCAAATGAAAAAACTTTGGTCATGAAAGTTGTAGAATGGATCATTCCCTTTTCAAAAAGTACAAGAACATGACCTAATTCATTATGGATCAAAAGTTATGGCTTGTCAAAGTTGGCTAAAATCACAAAATTTCAAAGTTTCCACCAAAGAGGCAAAATTGCAAATTCACTTGTCAAGGCAAATTGAGTCACCAAATGGACTTCTAAACTTCACAACATGATCATACAAGACCTAAGATTCAGAATGGGCCAAGAAATCTCACATTTTTTATGGCTTATGAAGCAAGATATCTCATAAGGAGCAAAAGTGAACCAACTTGCAAAAACTCACTCAAGTGAAGTCCCACTTGCTTGCTGACTTGCTGATCAATCCTAGGGTTCTCCCCACATCATGCTGCGTAGGACACACCTTTTGTCCTTGCTAGAAAGTAGCCCATGCTTCTCTTACACAAACTTGACCTTTTGGCAACTTGAGCCATACCTATCACAAAAGCACACATCACTTCTTCTGACCAATCCCAATTGTTTATGCAAACAAAAAGCAAGCCAAAGCAGCTACAACACAAGCCTGAAGCACTCTCAAACTCAGCATTCTCATTTTCACACCATCTTGCAAGAGCATTCGAAACTCATCACACAAGCCTGAAACTCATAAACTAACTTCACAAATCAACTCAACACACTTCCCTGATCACAAAGCACCCCTCACCATGGCCTGAAACTCAAAGAATCAAAAACACGATCACCACATGCCATTGAACAGAACTTATGCCATCTCTCAAACCATCCATTCTAAACTTCAAACAAGCATTGCAAGCTTCTTAGGAGGATCATTGGAGTGGATTTGAGCCAAAGAAACAGCCAGAAAGCTCCTGAATCGAAAGCTTCAGTTCAGGTAGTCATCTCAAAACTTTTTTCCAGAAACATGTTTTTAAGTTCTTAAAAGCTTCTATGCACTCCCCTGATCATGAATATGTGTTTACTTTTGAAAATGGTTGAGAAACCAGCATGTACGAACTGTCTGAAATTTTTTGCCCTAAGAATGTTTTGATTCGATTTGGCTGATTAATGAATGAAAAATGATGTTTGATTGAGGGGTTTGATTCGTTTTTGGATGGGGATGAGTTCTGGGCAGTTAGATTTTGTTTTCATTGCGTGTAGAGGGAGATAGCAATTTCACCTTGCCGGAGAAGATGACCGGAACCACTGTTCCGGTCATTTGAAAGTAATTAGGGCTGGATTAGGGTTTAATCTTTAATTAGCGAAATTTGAATATAGGTCGTCCAGATGCGCACCAGGTCCACTCCCGCGCGTGTGAATTTGAATCTGGGCCCTTAGATGCGCATACTTTCTCATTTTCATATTAAATCCATTTTTATTTTGCATTTTATTTCATTTCTTTTCTCCAATTTATTTAAAATAGCAAAACAATTTTAAAAATTCTGAAAATTTTTGTATAAACTTTTATTAATTTTCAGAAACCAAAAACATTTTTATTTTTATTTTTTGAATTAAAAAAATATTTTTAAATCATTTAAAAGTTTATTTTTAATTAATTAATGAGAATTAATTAATTAAAAATACTTTTAGGTATTTAAAAATCACAAAAAAATTCATGAAACCTTTAAAATCATTTAGAAACATTATCCAACCTTCAAACCAAATTTCTTTTTTGATCTTGATGCATTTTGACAATTTTCCATGGAATTAATTTCATTTCAAAGCATTATTTTGATCCAATCTTTGAAAATTCATTTCTGCCTAGTTTTTGAGAGTTGGACTTTGGTTCTTTTTGCATTGTGTCTTGCATATCATGTAGATTGTGAGATTAAATTGGCATGATTTGATCTTACATTTTCAATTTGTTTGACATTTTTCTTGTCAAGGTACCTTAAAACCCTAGAAATCTTAGGAAATTCATAATTCTCATTAGGTTAAGAGTTAGAACCCCTCCTTTGGGCAGTGAGTTTGTGAAGGTTTAGGGTTCCTTTGAATGTATTTTCAATTTTTTATCTTGATGTTTGCTTCTGATTTTGGTTTTTGTTTGGTGCATTGATCATAAACCCTAATTTGGGCTTCCTTTTGCATTCATCTTGCATTTGCTTGCATACCATGACTTGCTATGACATTTTATGCATCCATTTGATTCATATTACATCTTAAGACATATTATAATCATTTTTGATCATTGCATCTTGCATTTTCCATGTTGTATGCCATTTGCACTTCATAACCTTTCATGTATGATCATGGTTCTTAACTTGCTTCATTTGCATCCATAAGTTTGTATGATCATCCCCATGCCTTGTTTCATGTTTGCATCATCTCATAGCATCATTAACATCATGTGTATGCTTCTGGTTTTGAATTGCATCATTACATTTCATCTCATCTTGCATTGCATTGCATTCCTTTCACTAACTTTTCAGGTGGTAAGTCACTTTGAGAAGTGAATTTGCCTTCACTTCTCACAATTTCTTTTCATCTCTCTTATGCATCATTGCTGCATTTTATCTTGTGTTTGAGATTGAGCTTACTTTTTCTTCTTCTTCTTACTTTCTTTCTTCAAGTGACTTGTCTTCTTAAATGAAGCAAGTTACTTTGATTCTCTTTGCTCCTTTCATATGCTTCCTGGTGTTTCCTCTGAAGATTTCTTTCTTAAACCTCACAAACCTTAGGAACAACCAAGCATGACAATAATTAGGGTTTTGATTAGTCCCCCACTTAGTTTTACCTTTATGTCTCATTGAGTCTTCTCTTCTCACCTCATAATCAGGGACTAGACCCTAAAGGCTTTAAGGCTTTGTGATTAAGCTTATGCCTGCATCCTTCTATTAGGATGGAGTGTATAACTTTAATCCTAAGTGTTAAACCCTTAATGTGTTTAAATCCTTTAATCAATTCACTTAATAATCATCAAGACATCAAGCTTGTAACTTGGGCCTTGCATTAGGGTTCTAATTCTTCCTTAATTGGTTAAGAAGGACTAACCCTAGTGTTAATGGACAAGTCCCCCTCAAGTTGTCTTACAAACCTTAAAACTCACTTCATCATCTAATCATTAACTAAAATCCACTTAATAAAGGCTTTGTTTTGTCATGAGTTTAATCCCTAATCATGGATTAAGTTGAGGAGCTTTCCTCAGCTTAAACATTCTCATCTATTATCCTTCTATTAGGATGGTGTAATGAGTCTGTTTAATCCCTGATTATGGCTTAATCTCATTACTTAACACTAAACAAAAACACCAAAAACATCTAATTAATCACAAATAGGTTAATGATCTTAATCCTACACCATGGTGATTAAGTGTGAGAAGCTGACTTCACACTTAAGGCATTCTCATTACCCCTAATCAGAGGGAAGATGTGATGAGTTTACTAAAATCCATTGGTTTAGGCTTAAGCTCATTATCTTATGACAAACTTCAAAAAGCAATAAAAGACTGAAAATACAAAAAAACAAACAATAATCGTCTCCTCCGGGATTCTTTTCTCATCTCATTCACTCATAAACGAGAACTTGCTTCTTCCGTCTAATGCAAGACAGTTTGCACCTGAGCCAGACAGGTCATACACTTGAGCATAGACAAGTAAGCAGTTCACAAGTCAATTTATTTTTCAGTCTCTTTGGGTCGAACTACGGTGTTCTGACTTCCTCATTGCACGAGAGGATACGTAGGCATAACTTAACAGTTATCGAACAAAAGTCTCTGTATATTCCCCCTCCTTCCAGCATCATTCTTTTAGCCTCATGATCTTGGGCATCTTATTCCTTTTCTTACACTGACACTATACATTTATACACTTCACATTTCTTTTGCACTGACACCTGTACATCCTTTTTCAGCTCTTTTATACACAAATTGCACTGACACTACCCCTTTAAAACACAAATCTTTTAAGTGTGGATCCCGTCGAGTACGGCGGACAATCTGGGTGCTAATACCTTCCCAGGTTGTAACCAACCCCCTTTCTCAGTCTCTCTGGTTCGCAACCGTCTTATCCATATCTTTCTAGGTCTATGCAGCATTGCCTTTCCTCCGGGATAAAAATGCCTAGCTGGCGACTCTATTCATTCCCTGTGAGTTCACTCCTGTGTGTTCTCACATCCCCCTTTCGCCGACCGTTCGCGTCTGTACCCTTATCTGGGCCATTCCCATTTATCTGGAGCGACAAGAACCACAAGAGGAAAAACAATGAAAGAAGAAAACAACATACTCTCAGCACTCATCCTCTCTGTCTCTCACACGCGTTTTCTCTCAAATTCGTTTACTCTCTCAAACGTCGTCTCTCACTCTCAAATATCGTCTCTCACTCTCTACAAAACAATCCTCAAATCAAAACCCTGCTAACCCCAATTTCACCATGATTTGCCAATTTACACGGTACACAACTTGGAATGGAAAACAAATAATAATAACAGATAAGGCGATGGAGGAAAACCAGATGATGGATCGAGAAAGATTACCGATTCGAGCTTCAACGGTGGTAAGTTTCGATCTCTATGTGCCTTTGGTTCTCTTTTCCTCCTTCACTTCGATTTCTTCTTGTGTATTATTGTTGTTGGGATTAAAAATGATGAGGGTGGTATTGATCTTCGCAGGTTCGCTTTTGGAGGCGAGGTGGCTATGGGTGTTGAGGTGGAAGGTTTTATGGTGATGTGGTGGTGACGGAAGTGAAAGTTGATGGTGTCCAGAAGATGCTAGGTCACAAAACGACCGGTTCTTCAATCTCAAAGGTATCTTGGTTTTTTTTGTTTTTGAAAAGAAAAGGTCTCTGTGTTCTTGTGATTGTTTTGAAGACAAAAATTTTTGATGTTGTTTTCTGTATTTTTGTTTAGGGTTCTTGATGCTCTCTGTTCAAAAACGGCCCCCCTTGTGTTGTGAATTTCGTCCCTTCTTATAGAGGTGAGATTAGGGTTTTTTCGAATCCTTTGATCACTTGTCCTCCAAAAATGCTGACCTGAGTTTTGTTTGATAACTATGCCCTGTCCCTTTCATCTTGCAGGTCCTTGTTTATGGAATAGAGGGATTTTTACCACTTTGGTGAAAAAAGAGTAACAGGCTTTTGGCTGTGGACTTTAAAGTTTCCGAATTGGTGTTTGCTCGAAATTGCAACAGGATAGGAGGTCTGAAAACTAGCAGCAGGCCTGCTGTTGACCCACAGGGACATTTGCTGGTTTAAGGGGTGGCCTGGGATAGCATCTTGCAGCTCCTACTTTCTTGCAACAGGTCTGACTTTCCTCTTTCATTATTTTTTTAAAAACATCTAGTGTCTTAGGCCTGCTGTTATTTTCTGCTGTTTGCTTGACTCAGTTTCCCTTGTTCTTTTCGATGAACTGATCAAGTTTGATTTGAACCGAACTGGTTTCTTTTTGTTCCATGCTCTGTTTGCTTGTTACTTTGAGAATCGATTATACTGCAGTAAAACAAAAGGGTTGTTTACTGCATAACTTGACCTTTCTTATTGGTGGACAAATTTGACTTTCACTATTGTTTCACTAATTAATCTTTGATTTTGTATTAACATGTTGGAGTGGACGCCTTAATCATTTTACGGAGTCGCCTCCGCTTCCGCGAGCAGCAAGGGCATCAGCCTTTTTTAATTTGCTTTCCAATACTTCTAACTCTAAAACCGCTGGTATGCACATTGCTTGACATAGTTGTTAAACATATCCCTTCTCGTCATATTTTCTGTATTTGATTTGGCAGCTTGTAAGGGTCCTTTCTGTAACAAGGATAGAGAGTGCTTGGATGCCTGACCATCAATCAAGTTGGACTGTCCAGCCTTGGGACTAAAATCTTTGTATTGTAAGTGCCGACGGGATGACAAACCATTTTCATTAACTTGTGATAGGATTGATTGTTCAAAATCTTTACATGTAAGAACTGTGGGTAAAATTTCAGGTACACTGTTCTTGTAGCATGGCTGGGATTGCTAATAACCTTGCCGGCGGGTTCAGGATTCTGGAAACTACAATTTGGTGCAACACGCTGGGAAACTTCTACATTGGATACCTGTAAACTGCCTTTTCACCGCCAACGATAAGCGAGAGCAGGTTATTTGGCTTGCATATCAAGTCATACATTGACTTCTTTTCTTCTTCGGCAAACCAATGAGCCAACTTCCAAGATTGGAAGGCCTGGATGAGACAAGACATGATGAAGTTCCAAATTTGGCAGAATTGAAATTTGTAGGATTTGTATTATGTTTGTAATTCTTGTAATTCTAGTAAAACATGGCTTCAAAATATGTAATGGTATTTAGTTATTTGTGAGCTTGGCTTTGATATGGCCTAAAATAAGCTTGAACCAATCTTGAAAACAAAATACAGTATGGATTTCCATTTCTTACAAGTAACTTGAAAAACTTCTCAACCAAATTTTAGGATTTGAATCCCATACGTTTCATGTGGCCAAAAATCAGACATTATCTTTATTCCTTTTCCTTATGGTCTAAGTCAAATGTCCTTTTTAAGAGACGGTGCTTCAAAGTGCACATGTTCAAGATATGGAAGACAGAAAAAGAAATAAAAAGAAATAAATGAATGTAGAAAAAGTAGGATCATAAGAAGAGGTGAGGAAAACTAGAATTTAGATAAGCTTGGAGATTGAAGTTGGAACGAAAGGTTAAATTAGCAATATGTGATGCATGAGAAACAATAGTAGAGTCGAGTTGAGAATTAATGACTTGAAATTAGTAACTTGAAAAAAGGCTTGGAAATGAATTTGGTAATAAACTTGTAAATGTAATTGGACTTGGAAATAAATAGTGATGGAATTGAAATGAACAAATTGGGATTTGAGGACGATTTGGAAGTCTTTTCTTTGAAATAGAATAGGAGTCAAGAACAAAAGAATTAAAATGAATTAGAAATAGAATCAAACTTAATGGATTTTTTAAAATATGGACTTGGAAATAGATTAGAACTAGGACACAAAAAAAATAAGAGATGAATTCGGAAATAGGAAGGTGAATTGGAACTTGAAATAAGCAACAAGACTTGGAATTGAGCTTTAGAAACCGACTTGCACTTTTAAAATTGAAACATGACAACAAAAAAAGAAAAACGACTTGGAATTAACTCGATAGTTGAAACCAAAGCTTGAAACAAGATTTGAAGCTAACATTAATTTTCTCAACAGCCACCAGCAAAACAAAGTCCATAATCCAATCTTAAAATTCCAGAATCCAAGACTTACAATATCAATCCACTAATCCAAACTTCAAAACATCAAACCCTAATAACCCTTTGCAAAACAGACCCCAAACATGTGTTACTCAACCCAAACAGATCACTCTTGCCAATACTGTAAAACTTCACAATATTTGGTATGCACCTGGGTATGCTGAAAGATGTGCAAAAATTAGGGGGTAAAATTTGGGGTGTGACACTAGGGTTAGTCCTTCTTAACCAATTAATGAAGAATTAGAACCCTAATGCAAGGCCCAAGTTACAAGCTTGATGTCTTAGTGATTATTAAGTGAATTGATTAGAGGATTTAAACACATTAAGGGTTTAACACTTAGGATTAAAGTTATACACTACATCCTAATAGAAGGATGCATGCATAAGCTAAATCACAAAGCCTTAAAACCTTTAAGGTTTATTCCTTGATTAAGAGATGAGAAGAGAAGACACAAAGATGACACAAAGGTAACACTAATGGGGGGACTAGGGTATTCCTAGGGTTTATAAAGCTTGCAAGAAGATCTTCAAGGAAAAGCCACCAAGGAAGAAGCCGGATGGAAGGAAAAGAAGCAGCAAGAAGCAAAACAACTTACTTCACTTAAGAAGATAAGATGCTTGAAGAAAGAAAGTGAGGAGGGAACATGAATGAGAAAGCTCACTCTAATACAAATACAAAATGCAGCAATGAATGCAAGAGGGATGAGAAGAGATTATGAGAAGTGAAGGCAAATTCACTTCCCAAACACTTACCACCCAAAAAGTTAGCAAAAGGAAATGAAATGAAATGAAAATGAGATGAGATGCCAAGATAAAAGTCAAAGTCAGAAGTACAATCATGACACAAATGATGTTATAAGATGGTATGAGAGCATGTCAAGGGATGAGGGTGATCATACAAGCAATGAAGATGCAAATGAAACATGAAAGGAGGCATGAAAGTTCATGAAAACTTATGAAATGCAATGGATGCACAACATGGCAAGTGGATGATGCAATGATCAAATATGATTTCAATATGCCCTAATATGTCTTACATGTCATGTGGATGCACAAAATATCATGGCAAGTTCATGTATGCAAGCATATGAAGAATGAATGTGAATGAAGGCAAAGATTAGGGTTTATGTACAAGATGCAATGCAAAATTCAAAATCAGAAGCAAAACATGAGATAAAAAATTGAAAATGGAATCAAAAGGACCCTAAACCTATATAAGTTCACTGCCCAAAGGGGAAGGTCAGAAGTTAAACCCTAAGGGACTTATGATTTTTCTAATTTTTTAAGGTTTTAAGGGTGACCCTAAAGGAAAAATGCCAAACAAATTGAAAATGCAAGATAAAAATGAACCATAAATGCAAAAAGAACCATTCACAAACTCAACTTGGATCAAAAGTTATGAATTTTTGAAGTTAGGGTTACAAATTTTCAAATTAAAGAACCCTAATTCAAATGAAAATTGTCAAAGTGTGATCAAAACCAAAAATAAATTTGCTTTGTGAGTTTGTAAATGTTTCTTAATGTTTTAAAATGCTCTCTGGATTTTTTAGTGATTTTTGGAAACCTAAATGCTATTTTAATTAATTAATCTTCATTAATCAATTAAAATAACATTTAAATTATTTTTAAAATGTTTTTAAAATGCAAAAAATAAAATAAAAATTGTTTTTATGTCAAGAAAATTAATTAAAGTCAGCATGCAAAAAATAAATATTTTTGAGATTTTCTAGCTATTTTAAAATAAATATGCAAAAAAAATAAGAAAAATATGAATTAAAATTGGATTTAATGGAAAGTCAACAGATCAAAGGGCCAATATTTAAATGAAATGCGCGGGAGTTGACTGGAGCGTGTTTGGAGGGTTGTGATTCATTCTTAGATTTGAATTTAATTAATCCTAATTAATTAAGTTAATGACTGGATTAGGGTTTTAATGTGAAATCTGAGACGTTCAAAACGCGCGCGAAGCTGGATCCAAGGGCCTATATTCAAACTGACCTAAAACCCTAATTAACCCTAATCACCCTCAGACGACCGGAACAGTGGTTCTGGTCGTCTTCTCCGACGAGCCAAAACTTCTATCTTCTTCCCTGGGCCATTTCGAATGCTCTAACTCTCCAGATTTACTCCTCTACCCACCCCAAACATGGATCAATCACAAGAACACATTTTCATTGCATCAATAACAAGATTCGAGCAAAAACAAGAAAACTACAAAAATTTCAGAACATGCATACACACTCATCTCTCCACCATTTTCAGTGATTCAAAGCTTAGCATGATCAGGACAACACACTCTACCATTCTATAACAAGAAATCACATTTCTGGAAAATTTGTTTTTGAGGTTACCTGAACTGGAGGTTTCACCTTTGGAGCTTTCTGACCAGTTCCTTGCTTCAAATCACCTTCAATGATCCCCCTGAAGAGTTTGCAATGCTTGGTTGGAGTTTATATGGTCTCTATGTGAAGTTTGCTGAAGTTCAGTTCAAGGAGGGGCCAGAATCGTGTTTTTGATTTGGAGTGTTACAGGTTGTTTCAAGGGGTGGGAAATGATCAGTGGATCCTGGTGAGTTGTTCTATGGAATTTGTTTTGATGTTTGTGGCTTGTGTGATAAGTTTCGAAGAAAACTGCAAAGAGGGGAGTTTTGGGGAATGCTGAGTTATGGGAGGATTCAACTTGTGTTGTTAAGTGAAATGGCTTGCTTGAGGTCCACATAACATGTTCTGATTGGGTAGAGAGTTGTTGTGGAGCAGTTTGATTGGTATAGCTCAATTTGCATAAATTCAACAAAGTTGTACTTGGAGGTATGGGCTCATGGAAGGCCAGGGACAAAGGCTTGTCCTGCGCAGGTGGCTTTAGGGAGGTCCATGGAATTCAGATTTTGTAGCTAGCACAAGTGGGTGTCAAGATTTGGGGCATTTTGCAATTTGTGAAGGTTTTGGCCCTTTTTGAAATACTTGATGAACAAGGCATGAAACCTGAGAATTCTTTGGGAAATTCTGAATTATAGGTCATGTATGATGTTTGTGTAATGGTTAGAAGTCACTTTGAGGTCACATTTTGCCTTGGTATGAGTTTTTGCAAGTTTCCCTCTTTGGTACATAAGTCAAATTTAATGATTTTTCCCAACTTTGCAAAGCCATAACTTGAGTTCTATGATGAATTAGATCAAGTTCTTGTACTTTTTGAAAAGGGAATGATCCAATCTACAACTTTCATGACCAAGAATTTTTCATTTGAAGCATTCTTGAATCAAAAAGAGGAGGTTGAAAAACTTTCCCAAAATGGCAAGTTTGCATTACAAGTCACTTTCCCAAAATGGCAACTTTGAAAATGGCTTGAAATTCTTTAATTTTGTGAAATTCTAAATTATTATAAGATCAAATAAAGATTATATACACCCAAAATGATGGAGAAGACCCTTTGGTTGGGTGATTGGGGGCCTCAGATGCCCTGATTTTACACTGACTTGCTCAAGAAGTCATCTATTGATCAGATGCCTTCCCCCTTGGATTTATTCATGAAAATTGGTATTCATGATCCTCATATCATGTAGAGACCAATAGAAACAAGAATGACCAAAAAAGTTGGAGTTATGGCCTCTGAAACCAAAACCCTAATTTTAAGTCATCTGTGTAGTTAAGCTTGGCTCTGCTTCTATGCCTTCCTCAGTTCTTGTGATTTTCTGACTTTCTTGATCTTGGGAGGATATAATATGATATTTGAACATACATGGACCCTCTTGAGATGATTTAAGACCTTTGGAGTGGCTCAGATAGCCCATGGATTGCTGAGATCACAAACCCTAGATGCAGATGACTTTGAATCAATGCAGTGAAGAAAAAATGCAACATGAAATGATATGTTTGAACTTATGCATATGAAAGATCACAAGCCATGGTGTGAACTTAGTGAGGGAAAATTTGGGGTGTTTACAGCTGCCCCTATTCAAACATGAGTTAGCTATGTAGGATGTAAGCGACGACTTAACAGGCAAACAAGATAACTTGTGGTTGAATACCAAAGACAGTCGAAAATTTCCACTCACTGGTTATGAAGAAGAAAAGGGATATAGATTGTAAAAGGAAGTAAAGTATGATTATAAAGTGCAGGCAATGGAGGACGACCTTCGAGCAGAGGACGACTGCTGAGGATAAAGCAATGACGGGGACGGCCGACATGCTGGGGTGATCGAGGTATCATAATGGGGACGACCATCAGGTTTTATAAAGTAAAGGGTAAAAAACGATGGGGTACGGCCACCGGGTTAATGAAATCAAAGATGAAGGATGATCACCCAGCAGGGGACGGCTGCTCTGTTGGGGATAAGATGAGGGACGGTCATCTATTGGTGAAGGACGATCACCTGGAAGGGTACGGTTGCCGAAATTATTACGACATAGGACGAATGTCGGATAGAAAAGGTCGACGATGGGGACGGCCATCGGATGAGCATGATGAAGGACGATCATCAAGAGGTAAAGGACGATCACCTAGCAGGGTATGGCTGCTTTCAGGGTTCATCATGACATAGGACGAATGTCAGATAACAGGATCAACGATGGGGACGGCCATCAGATAATAATGATGAAGGACGATCATCAAGAGGTGAAGGACGATCACCTAGCAGGGTACGACTGCTAAAATATCACGACATAGGACGAATGTCGGATGGGGAAGGGTTCCAATAATGGAGACTCCACTAGGGATGATGAAGGACGATCATCAAAAGGTGAAGGACGATCACCTGGCAAGGTACGGCTGCCGGAGGTATCATGACATAGGACGAATGTCAGATAGAAAGGAAATAATTTGTTGGGATTCGCTGGGGACTCTTCTGGGGAAGGGTAGACACAGACGAGTGTCTAAATTCAAGAAAAAGGTATAAGTGTTTGACATTGTGTATAGATTAAAGATGCAGACGAACATCTTTAAGACTATGATACGGACGAGTATCGGTAGAAACAAACGCTGATGCATGTTCAAAGATGATGGTACGGACGAGTACCAACTGGTTAACAAAGAACACGGACGAGTATCGAATCTGAGGAAGATAAGTGGTGTATACAAGACACAGACGAGTATCTGTACGAGTAAAAAGTAAGCATGAGTGAGACACAGACGATTGTTCAACTTGCTAAGGAGAGGATGATACAAATGAGTATCATAAAAGGAAGTGTATAAGTTATGAACTTATAAATGTAAGAGACATTCTGAAGGCCTGTGGGGATAAGATGACACAGACGGGTGTCGGAAGAAATGTGTTATAAACAAGTGTTTGATTTACAATAAGTGTTTAGGTAACCATGCTGAATAATGGTGACATGGACGAGTGTCCAAAGAGTGCATAGATATTTGCTTGTGGTTTATATCTGCAGGGGAGTGATACGACACGGACGAGTATCGAAAAAAAGTATATATGTGTATTAGTGAGTGCAAAGGGGATGCTTTGGCTTTCTGCTGTGACTGTGAGTCTTTGTATATATATTGCTGATGGAATGTTAATATCTACGGGTGTTTGAGTCAAAACATGGCTTATGATTATGCAATATGTTTGACGTTTGCCGTAATGCTCCGTATTAGACGGAATGCTACGCTCTGGGGGGGGGGGAATATGATGCGAATGCTATGATTATGCAAAGATACCGATCCAGGATCCGGATCCCGTTGCGGTGAAGATCTCTGGCTGATCTGCTTTGAAAGAAAGTCCCAGCTGGGGGAAAAGATCATTGGTAGATCTGATAAGATGTATGATTCTGCTTGGGAAAGTAAATCACTGATAGCCCTATCTTGGTGATGATGAGACCAGCTGGGGCTGGGAAGCTTTCGTCACTTTGTTGTGAGATCTTCAGACATTGCTCTTCTGGATAGAGACTGAAACTCTGCGGGGAGATGATTCCCTGCCTGACACTTGGCTCTAGGGAGGAATGATCACTGAACGACCTTCCTAGTGATCTCTGTAGGGGTCCTGTTGAGGATGATGGACTTAGCTGGGGAAATGTGCCCCTTTTGATGCTGCTCTGGAGAAAGTGCTAGAGATGTGGTGTCTAACAACTCCAAATGGGGGAAAGCATCTTTGGTGCCATTTGGAGGGTGTGCTGAGGAAGTAATGATTTGGGCAGCTTGTTAGGGAGAAGCTTTCATGCCCCATGTTGCGCTTTGAATACCTGCAATCCTGTTATGACAAAGAAACGTACAAGTACCCCGAGATATCCCTTACTGGATTCCATCATAGGAGTTTAGACACTCCCAGGAGCAAACATATTTCCTGCAAGCATGTGATTTAGAAATAAAACGCATATGTATTTGTGCAATCAATATACCAGGGATATCGGACATTTTTTGCAAATGGAATAAAATGTATGAGACGAAATGTGACTGAAAATCTGATTTTATTAATTTATGTGCCCTGAATTAGCAGGTACAGTCGAGGAAACAAATCCCCTGAAATGAGGAGATTGTTACAAATTGAGAAACAAAAAGGTGCTGGCAATGTTGATGACGCTTCCGTGAGCTTCCCTTTTGCTATGACTCGTATGACATTGACGTTCTTCTCATCTTGCTTTTTGAAGAAGGCTGATTATGACCGATGCTCGAACCTTTCAAAGTTTGCCATGTTGTAAATGATACAGACGAATTCAGAATGCAGTTGTTCGCTTATTCCCTTATTTTGCGTGGATCGCCCTTTCGGGTTTTCAATCCACCGGGATACCCATCTTTGCATGAGCTGTCCAATATGGCTTTTCAACTCAGCGGGTGTACATTTTTTTTTGATTATTTTCCCTTATTTTTCCCGAGTCTTTTATTCTGTTTTTGACTCGCCGGGATGCCCTATTTTTGCCTGGACTTACATTCTGTTTTTTATGTCCAGCGGGTCATTTTATGCGAAGTATTTTTTAACTGCATCTGAATTCACTGGGGACGGGAAATCTTCACCATCCATAGTACTGAGCATCAGTGCTCCACCAGAGAAGTCTTTCTTTACTATGAATGGACCCTCGTAATTCGGAGTCCACTTGCCCTTGTGGTCTGTATGAGGAGGAAGGAGCCTTTTTAGCACGAGATCTCCTACTTGGTATTCCCGAAGCCTGACTTTCTGATCGAAGGCTTTCTTCATTTTTTTCTGATATAACTGCCCATGACAAATTGCAGCTAATCTCTTCTTTTCAATCAGATTCAGTTGTTCGTATCGGGATCGGACCCATTCTGCTTCATTCAATTTAACATCCATTAGTACCCGCAAGGAGGGTAATTCAACTTCAACAGGTAGGACTGCCTCCATACCATACATAAGCTGATACGTTGTTGCCCTAGCTGATGTTCTGATTGACGTACGGTACCCATGCAAGGCAAATGGTAGCATCTCATGCCAGTCTTTGTAGGTGACCACCATCTTTTGCACAATCTTCTTGATATTCTTGTTAGCTACCTCTACAACGCCATTCATCTTTGGCCTGTAAGGAGAAGAGTTATGGTGTTGGATCTTGAAGTCCCGGCATAGTTCTGCCATCATTTTGTTGTTCAAGTTGGAACCATTATCGGTAATGATTCGCTCGGGCACTCCATACCAACATATGATGTCTCTCTTCAGGAATCGGGCTACCACTTGCCTGGTGTCATTGGCATAGGAAGCTGCTTCAACCCACTTGGTAAAATAGTCAATGGCTACCAGGATGAATCTGTGGCCATTTGAAGCAGTCGATTCAATCTTGCCAATCATATATATGCCCCACATGGAAAAGGGCCAAGGTGAAGACATCACATTCAGAGGATTCGGAGGCACATGCACTTTATCTGCATAAATCTGGCATTTATGGCATTTCCTGGCATAAGCACAACAGTCTGCATCCATTGTGATCCAATAATAGCCTGATCTTAACAACTTTTTAGCCATAGCATGCCCTCCAGCATGGGTACGAAAAGATCCTTCGTGCACCTCGTGCATCAGCAAGTCTGCTTCTGTCTTATCAACACATCTGAGAAGTACCATATCAAAGTTTCTCTTGTACAAGGAACAATCAGCATTCAGGAAGAAACTACCAACCAGCCTTCTTAATGTCTTCTTGTCATTGGATGATGCCCCAGGTGGGTATGTTTGATCCTCCAAGAAGCACTTGATGTCATGGAACCAAGGCTTATCATCTTTAGCAAGGTATGCAGAGAATACGTATGCTGGTCTATCATGTCTGGATACTGAAATCCGAGGCACAAAGTTGGCAGCTTGAACTTTGATCATGGATGAAATGGTAGCCAGAGTATCTGCAAACTGATTTTCATCTCGAGGGATATACTCAAGCTTGACTATTGTGAAGAATGTAAGCAACCTCCTTGTATAGTCTCGGGAAGGTATCAGATGCTCCTGGTGAGTATACCATTTGCCGATGGTTTGATTAATTACAAGAGCTGAATCTCCGAACACAGTTAAAGTCTTGATCCTAAGGTCAATGGCTTCCTCAAGACACATGATACAAGCTTCGTATTCAGCTTCGTTGTTAGTGCAGTTAAAGGTGAGTTTTGCCGAGAAAGGCATGTGAACTCCCTTAGGTGTAATGAGTACTGCACCAACACCACGACCATTCATATTAACAGCCCCATCAAACATCATAGTCCATTCTTCTTCTGGGTCAGGCCCTTCAGTGTGAATAGGCTCTTCATGATCTTTTGTTTTTATGAACATGATGTCTTCATCAGGGAAGTCAAATCTCATAGGCTAGTAATCATCAATGGGTTGCTCAGCAAGATAATCAGACAATACATTGCCTTTGATGGCCTTTTGAGATGTGTACTGAATGTCATATTCTGTGAGAATCATTTGCCATCTTGCAACCCGTCCGGTAAGTGCTGGCTTCTTAATATATACTTGACTGGGTCCATCTTTGAGATCAATAAGGTAGTGTGGGTCAACATATACTGCCTTAGTCGGCGAGCAGCCCACGCTAAAGCACATCAAGTTTTCTCGAGCAGTGAATAACGTTGTTCACAGTCAGTAAACTTTTTGCTTAGGTAGTAAATTGCATACTCTTTTCGACCAGACTCGTCATGCTGGCCCAGCACACACCCCATTTACTCTTCTAATACTGTCAAGTACATGATTAGAGGTCTTCCTTCAAATGGAGGCATAAGGATCGGAGGCTCTTGTAAGTATTCTTTGATTTTGTCAAAAGCCCTCTAGCAGTCTTCATTCCACCTGACTGTTTGTTCTTTTCTTAGCAACTTGAATAGAGGCGCACAGGTTGCTGTAAGGTGAGATATGAATCGCGAAATGTAGTTCAATCTACCTAGGAACCCTCGAACTTCTTTTTCAGTCTTTGGTGCAGGCATTTCTTGAATGGCTTTGACTTTGTCAGGGTCAACTTCAATCCCTTTCTCACTTACGATAAATCCCAGCAGCTTACCGGATCGTACCCCAAATGTGCATTTGTTGGGGTTTAACTTCAATTGGTACTTCCTCAGATGCTTGAATAGCTTCAACAGATTCACCAGGTGGTCTTCTTCTGTGAGGAACTTGGCAATCATGTCATCCACATAACATTCAATTTCTTTGTGGATCATGTCATGGAATAATGTTACCATAGCCCGTTGATAAGTGGCACCAGCATTCTTCAGTCCGAATGGCATCACCTTATAACAGAACGTGCCCCAGGGTGTGATGAAGGTTGTCTTCTCCATGTCTTCAGGTGACATTTTGATCTGATTATATCCTGAAAATCCATCCATGAAGGAGAATACCGAGAACTGAGCCGTATTGTCGACCAATACATCAATGTGAGGTAATGGGAAGTCATCTTTCGGGCTGGCTCTGTTCAGGTCCCGGTAATCCACACACATCCTCACCTTGCCATCCTTCTTAGGCACATGTACAATGTTACTAACCCACGGAGGGTAACTGGTCACAGCAAGGAAACCGGCGTCCCACTGTTTTTGTACCTCTTCTTTTATCTTCATGGCCATATCTGGACGAGTACGGGGCAACTTCTGTTTTACTGGTGGACAGTCTTCTTTCAGAGGCAGCTTGTGCATAACGATGTCGGTGTCCAACCCTGGCATATCCTGATAAGACCAAGCAAAAACATCCACATACTCCCGAAGCATGTCAATAAGTTGCTCTTTTACTGAATCTTGCAGACAGGCCCCGATCTTAACTTTTTTCAAGTCTTCTTTTGTACCAAGATTAACCGTCTCAACTTCCTTCTGATGAGGAGTGATAACCTTCTCCTCTTGTCTCAAAAACCTAGATAATTCTTCAGGTAGCTCATAATCTTCTTCAACCCCTTCATCAGCTTGATTAATCGGATTGTCAAAGTCATACGAAGTCATAGCAGTGTTGTTGTCGATGCAGTCTGGAGGGCACTCTCTGTAAGGGTTTAGATTTGTTCATTTTAGTGATCAGTTTTATCTTGTTTAGAAAAAGTGAAAATGAAGTTGTTATTTTGAAAAAAATTTGCCATTTTATTTTTGTACAAAAAATGAAAAATGAAAAACAGTGAGTGGAAAAGAAAAGACTCATTTGCAAAAGATGTCCTGATATTCATTAATTGATCGTTTGCACAAAATACAAGATGGCCCGATTACAAAATGAGCCCTGCATCTTGGGCAAGATGCAGGACTTGATGCTTGCTTTAAAGACAGGAAATAATAATTACTCTGCAGGAGTAACTCTTATAATTTCCTAGTAAGACCAGTTTGAGACATGGTTCCCCGGGATCCTTGGACGTATCCAGCTTTCTAGGTTGTGCTCGTCTTCTGACTCATCTTCCAAACTATTCACAACATCTGGGGTGAGCATCCCCCCGCTGACAAACTTGGGCTCCGTTGCAGCCTCTGGTTGATCTTGTCGAGTTGGTTTATAACCCAACCCGAATCGGTATTCTTTCTTTTCAACTGGCAGCAGCTTGCCCCAGTCTTGAGCGGTACCTTCCTCAACAACCTTTCGGGCTTGTTGATATGATGTGATGGATGTCCCGGACACAACAGATGCTTCATTGATGTTAAGGGTCTCAAACCCTTGACTCATGGTCTCATGGATCTCCCCATCCATTTCAATGTATTTGAAAGTAGCCAGCTGGCTAACGAAGATATCCTCTTCCCCACAAATGGTAATGACTTATCCCTCCCACTCAAATTTTAACTTCTGGTGAAGGGTTGACGTCACGGCGCCAGCGGCGTGTATCCATGGTCTACCCAATAGACAGCTGTAGGCAGGCTGTATATCCATCACAAAGAAGGTCGTTTTGAAAACCTGTGGGCCAATCATTATTGCCAACTCTATCTCTCCTAGAACTGATCTTTTAGAACCGTCAAAGGCTCTCACTACCAAGTTGCTTGGGCGTAGTGCCAATCCATCATGTTCTAGCTTCACAAGGGCTTTCTTGGGTAGGACATTGAGTGATGACCCTGTGTCCACCAATACGTGAGAAAGAACTGCACCCTTACACTCCAAGGTAATGTGCAAAGCCTTGTTGTGATTGTGACCTTCCGTTGTCAGATCAGCATTGGTAAACCCTAGTCCATGACTAGCGTTGACATTTCCAACCACAGCCTCTAACTGATTGACAGTAATCTCCTCCGGCACATAAGCTGCGTGCAGGACTTTTAATAGTGCATTCCGATGAGCCTCGGAGCACATTAGCAATGATAGTATGGAGATTTTAGAAGGTATCTGGTGAAGCTGGTCCACCACCTTATAATCACTTTTCTTGATTATCCGCATGAATTCATCAACCTCTTGATCAAAAGGAGTCTTCAAAGTTTCTTTAGCAACTGATTCTTTTTGCACCACGTACTTCCCTTTTGCCTTAGCAGCAGCTTCTGCTTCAGCAACTGGTCTTGGTATTTGCGAGGCAAAGAGACATCCGCTTCTAGTGAAGCCTCCGCCTCCCCCCACATTGTCTATCTGAGGTGAAGAAGTTGATTACTCTAAAGTGATTTTCTGCCCCTCGCAGTATAGATCTGAGCCATAATGCCAAGGGATGGCATTATTGCTTTCGTAAGGAACCGGCCCAGGCACTGTGATAGTGACCGGACTGATAGCAGCTGCAGAGGGGACCACAATGGTGTGTGGATCATAATATATGGTAAATGGGGCTCTGACAGGAGTAGCATTTTGTTGTGAGTTGTTGGAAGGAACATTTGCGGGATCGTAGTATATCATAACCGTTAAGACGCTTTCATTAACTGTTACTGATGTTGTAGACGGTACTGTTGACTGGACGGGTGTTGGAGTTGTAGCAGGAACTGATGGAGTAATGGGTGTTGTCATTGTAGAAGGAATTGTGACCGAACTTGTATCCGTTGAAGTGATTGATTTAATAATTGTTGGAGTTGTAGCAGAATCTGTTGGAACAAGGGTTGCTGATGTTGTAGGAGTATCTGTGATTGTTGATGAAGGAATTGTTGGAGTTGTAGTCGCTGTTGTTGTAATCTGAAAAGTGCCATCTCTAATGAGGCCATCTATGTCGTTTCTCAGTCTCTCACATCCATTAACGGCAATGTTGCAATATCCACAGCCGACCTCACATCCGGGGAACACTTGGCATTCTAACAGCTGAGCTTTGATTTCAACCAAGGGTGTTCGGATTTGTGCAACACTGTTAATTAATGTGGATGATTTTCCCTCCTCAATAGCATTGATCCTAGGCCCGTTGTGACTAGGCATTGGGTTTCTTGTAACGTTCGGAGGAGGTGCAAAATTGAGAGCTTTTGAGTCCACCAGGTCCTGGACTTTCATCTGTAGGGCCTTGCATTTTTCAGTATTATGCCCCGGTGCGTTTGAGTGGAATGCACACCTGGCATTTGCATCATAGTTCTTTGGCAGATTGAGAGGATTTGGGGAAGCCAACGTCCTTAACTCAACTAGGTTGATCTTTAGGAGTTGTGGCAAGAGTGCAGCATACAACATTGGGATTGGGTCAATTACCCTCTTTGCTTGTGATGGCCTCTGTTGGAAGGGACGCTGCTGTTGGTTGCTATTGTTGTTGTTGTACGCCCTTTGTTGCGGATAATGAGCTTGTTGTTGATATTGTGGTTGTTGTTGTTGAGGATATGATGATTGTTGTGGAATTGGAGTTGGGATGGTAACAACTACTACTGACCGGTGAGCATATTGAGGCCTGCCCTACTTGTATGAATAGAATTTGTTTCACCTACCCTTCGGGGTCCCGCAAAAGGTTTTCTGGGATTGCTGGAGGAATTTGCACCACTGTCGGAGATTTTGACAATCTTCAAGAGACTTTGAATCCTCTCACCGGCTACGACCACATCAACAAAACTGGTAGAGGAGAAAGCAGCCAGTCTATCAATATAAGTCCATTGCAATGTGTTCATGAACATGTCAGCCATTTCCCTTTCTGACATGGGTGGTTGGACAGCAGCAGCAAGCTGTCTCCATCTTTGAGCATAATCCCGGAAGCTCTCTCTAGAAGACTGAGACATGCCCATTAGAAGAGTTCTCTTGGGAGCCATGTCCAGGTTGTACTTATATTGACAGATGAAAGCTTCGGCCAAATCCTTCCAACATCTTATGGTGGCCCTAGACAAATGCGAATACCATTCTCTCGAAGCTCCAGTCAGACTGTCCTCAAAGTAGAACATCCATAACTTTTCATCCATGGTATAAGCTTTAAGCCTTCCCAAGAAAGACTACATATGAGTGCGAGGACAGGAGGTACCATTGTACTTTTCAAAGCATGGGGTTTAAATTTGTGGGGAATTCTCACCCCATCTACTAGTCCCATATCCATCACATCGAAGCCCAAAGAATCATGAGATTCCAAAGATCTTAACTTTGAAGCAATCTCGTCCAATCTTCTGTCATATACCTCATCTCCTTCCCCTATAACAGTAAATTGTTCTCCCTGGGGATCCTCCTGTAGGATTTGGCCCCCAGCAGTATTACCTTGACCATTCATCGGGATGTTAACTTCTGGATTCAGATGAGGTCCATACTCCGGTGGGTCAATACGTGGCTGGCCCCGTTCATTATTGCTGGTTCCTCCTGTTCCAAGATGAGGCTCATCAGGAGTTTGTCTTTCCACCAGCTCTCTTAACCTTTCTTGACTCTGGGCTAAGCCAGTCATCACTGCCATAAACTGAGACATCTGATTTCTCATCTCTACTCTCTCATTAGCCATCTGATTTTTGGCCTCAGTCAGGTCCTGTTGTACTTGCTCCATTTGAATGTCGGGAAGGTTGTTACGAGTCAGGTACCGGTGCGTACGGTTGACAGGGAACACTCGGCGACGAGCAATGTTTCCTGAGATCACAACAAAGTTAGAAACAATAATATCAAAACCTACAAAACAAAAACAAAGTTAGTATGCAATGCAGTATGCTTATTTGTTTTCCAAGGTATCCGGTTTGGTTCTTGGTTTTGACCTTTCCAGACCTCGAGGAAGACGCTTGATGTTGTTGAGAGAAAACCCAAATGACAACAAACTGAAATATATTACAAATGATGAACAATACATAGTTTTTTTTACAATACATGCCCATGGAGGGTCAAAATACAACAAAAGGAAAAGTACATCAAATGGAAACAAACAACAAGCAAAGAATCAGACATCCAGTCCAAACTCATCTTCTCTGACCTCCTTCAGGAGTGCCTCAGTCACTGGACCAGCTGGGTGCTCTGTAATGGTCCTAATGAGGAGGTTCCTGGTAGCAATAGTAGTAGTCAGCTTCTTATGCCTGTCCTGGTCCTTTGATCTCTTCAATCCTGCTATGAGCTTCAACCCGGATATCTCTTTCTGTGCAGCCAACAGAGCTCCCTGCTGTTTCTTCTCATTGGCCTCTAGCTGTTCAATCTTGGCTTGAGTCTTCTGGTCTTCTTGTGTACGGGCTTAAGTGATCCTGACCCACCTAGCCTGACTCTCTTGCAGATAGTGCTTAGCCCTAGATTTCTGAATCTTGGCCTCCTTGTAGGCATTCTTTAATATCTGTTCCCCAGTCCTTGCTTTCCTTATGTAGTCTTCTGTCTTCTCAATTTTGGCAAGATGCTCCACCCTGAGCTTTTCCAATCTCTCAATGTCCAGAAGACCATCACTTCTTTCCCAAAGGGTTTTCTTCAAGGCTTGAGATAGCTGCTCATTCCTTTCTTTCACCTTTTCAAATTCCTCCAGGCTAACTGTTGCTGCAGGCTGTACTGTGGATGACCCAGGTATGTCTTCCAAGGTGAAAGGCATTCTGGCAATCTGAGCTCTAGTACGGGACCAGTCTGAGTACTGAGCTGAAGCAACATTGTTACATCTTCCAAGAATAGCTACTCCTTTTGTTTGGATGTTGTCCCAAGCCCAGGATGCTTGTCTGACAACTTTTGAATTAGGTTGTACTTCACAATATAGGGTCTCAGCTAAATCCTGTCCTCTGGGAGGGTGAACCAAGGCATAACCCAATTATCTCTTAAACAGTAAAGGATTGTAGTTAATGCAACCCTTCACTTCTATCAGAGACACATTTGGGTATTGTCCACAGCTGGTGATAATGTCCTTGCCTTTGGTGCTCTGAGTGCACCATCTGATGTCATCTGAAGTCAAGGCAATGAACCTCTTGGCCCAATTCTTTTGCTGGTGGGGATTCAAGAAAGTATCTGACTTGGGCAGGTGTCTGAGCAGCCAGGTGTAAAACAAAGGAGCACAACATCTTACCAGCTTCCCCCTTTGGTTCTCATTCCTCTGATGAATGGAGTAGTAAAAATCTCCTAGTAGTGTGGGTACTGGGTTCTTCAGGAGAAACAGATGGATGGCATTCTTGCTGACAAATTTGGGCTCATCTGTAAACAGTATAGCCCCATATATATTGAGGGCTAACAGTGCACAGACTGCTCTCCACTCTCCCAATGAAGCTTTCAGGATTGCCTGAGAGATCAAGAAGTCCAAATGCAAACCAGGAATCCCAGCTTCTGTTGTCATACTTTGCTCAATAAGGGCAGGCTCCAAGTACAGTGCCCTTGCTATCTCTTCATTTCTGGGAGCAGTCATCTCTGGGTTGAAAGGGATTCCACCTTGGGTAGGTACTCCAATCAATGAAGAAAACTCTTCCAGTAAAGGCCCTATTTGAAAGTATGGAAAGGTGAAACATCTCAAAGGAGGGTCATAAAACTGCAAGCATGTGTGGATCATGCTCCTCTGAGAAGGATATGTTGCTCTTCCTAGGTATAGTCATGAGTGCTGCTGAAGAAGCTGAAGATAAGTGCTGATGAAGATCACAGACTGAGATGCTGAAGGTGGACCATTGGTGAACGGATGCTGGTGAGGATGGAGATAACTGAAGCAGATGCTGAAGAAGACAGCTGAAGCAGAGGTCTAAGCAGAAGAAGGGGTCAAAACCAAACCAAGATATAATGAGGTGGATGCCCTGAAAAGCAAATAAACAAATGTCAAATGATGCAATGATGATATATGCAAATGATATGCAAGGGTTTGTGATCAAGCTGGATCTGATTATCTGTCTTGATATAAGGCCCATGTATGTTCAAAAGTCCAGATGAAGGCTCAGAAATCCAGTAACCAGGGCGGGGGACTCAAATAAAGAGTCACATGTCTAGGGTTAATCACAAGAACTGTCCAAAGTGAAGTATTCTTAAACAATATAGTAACAGGGTATGATGTGGCCAAGGGTTCCTGCAAACCTGTAAACAGCCCAACCCCCTCACAGGTAATGTTCTAGAACAAGGATCCTCAGACTTGGATCAGTTATGAGAAGTGTAAACACTTCTAACCCGGAGGTACAATGTTTACAATAACCATAAAAGACCCTCCTCTAATTCACCTCAGTTTCTGAAGGTCATGATAAAAAGGTCATCCAGATTTAGCAGGCTTCCTAGATAGCCCTAGTACTACAGGAAGTCTGTAGCACATAGTTCTCAAGAAGAAACCCACATCTGAACCGTGTTTCATATTCCCGCACCAGACCGAAATGGAATGGGAAAGAACATGAACCACTCTAGCCTAGGTGTCACTCAGGTCCCAAGTATAGGACCTTAAACTCTCAATGGAACCCCACCTACCAAAACAGCAAACCAGATCCAGGAAATGACAGTATGAAATACGCATAAGGCTGTAAAGAAAGCAATAAATAAAGATGTACATAAAGCAGCAAATAAATCAAAATAAATAAACACACCTAGCACATAACACCCTAATAAACACAAATCAAACAAGCGCTAGGAGGAACCCACCAAAAGAACCAGAAGCCCTGGTTGCAATATAAGGGTCCCCAACAGAGTCGCCAAGCTGACGCTCCCACCAAATGACACCTGGCCAAGAGGGGTACAGATGCGAACGGTCGGCGAAAGAGAGAACACAAGGGTGAACTGAAAAGAGTAGCCAGCTAGGCATTTTTATCCCAAAGGAAAGTTAATGCTGCATAGACCTAAGAAAAGATGGATAAGACGGTTGCGAACTAGAGAAACTGAGAAAGCGGGTTGGTTACAACTTGGGAAGGTATTAGCACCCAGATTGTCCGTCGTACTCGACGGGATCCACGCTTGAAAGATTTGTGCTTAAAAGGGGTAGTGTCTGTGCTATTTTGTGTGCAAAAGCTGGAAAAGAATGCAAGTGTCAGTGCAAAAGAAAAGTGAAGTGAAATAAAAGAGTGTCAGTGTAGGAAGAGAGTATGAAGCTCAAGACTATGAGGCTTAAAGAATAATGCTGGAGGAGGGGGAATATACAAAGACTTTTGTTCGATAACTGTTAAGTTATGCCTACGTATCCTCTCGTGCAATGAGGAATTCAGAACACCGTAGTTCGACTCAAAGAGACTGAAAGATAAATTGACTTGTGAACTGCTTACTTGTCTATGCTCAAGTGTATGACCTGTCTGGCTCAGGTGCTAACTGTCTTGCATTAGACGGAAGAAGCAAGTTCTCGTTTGTGAGTGAAGATGGTGAGAAAAGAATCCCAGAGGAGACGATTATTGTTTGTTTTTGTGTTTTCAATCTTTTATTGCCTTTTGAGGTTTGTCATAAGTCAATGAGCTTAAGCCTAAACCAAGGGTTAGTAAACTCATCACATCCTCCCTTTGATTAGGGGTAATGAGAATACCTTGAGTATGAAGTAAGCACTTCACACTTAATCACCATGATGTAGGATTAAGATCATTAACCTACTTGTGATTATTTAGATGTTTTTGGAGTTTTCTGTTTAGTGTTAAGTAATGAGTTTAAGCCATAATCAAAGATCTAATGGACCCATTACACCATCCTAATAGAAGGATAATAGATGAGAACATTTAAGCTGAGGAAGGCTCCTCAACTTAATCCATGATTAGGGATTAACCTCATGACAAAACAAAGCCTTTATTAGAGTGGATTTTAGTTAATGGTAAGATTAAGAAATGGATTTTATGGTTTGTAAGACAACTTGAGGGGGACTTGTCCATTAACACTAGGGTTAGTCCTTCTTAACCAATTAAGGAAGAATTAGAACCCTAATGCAAGGCCCAAGTTACAAGCTTGATGTCTTAGTGATTATTAAGTGAATTGATTAGAGGATTTAAACACATTAAGGGTTTAACACTTAGGATTAAAGTTATACACTCCATCCTAATAGAAGGATGCAGGCATAAGCTTAATCACAGAGCCTTAAAACCTTTAAGGTTTAGTCCTTGATTAAGAGATGAGAAGAGAAGACACAAAGATGACACAAAGGTAAAACTAATGGGGGACTAATCAAACCCTAATTGTTATCATTCTTGGGTATTCCTAGGGTTTATGAAGCTTGCAAGAAGATCTTCAAGGAAAAGCCACCAAGGAAGAAGCAGGATGGAAGGAAAAGAAGCAGCAAGAAGCAAGACAATTTACTTCACTTAAGAAGATAAGTTGCTTGAAGAAAGAAAGTGAGGAGGGAACATGAATGAGCAAGCTCACTCTAATACAAATACAAAATGAAGCAATGAATGCAAGAGGGATGAGAAGAGATTATGAGAAGTGAAGGCAAATTCACTTCCCAAACACTTACCACCCAAAAAGTTAGCAAAAGGAAATGAAATGAAATGAAAATGAGATGAGATGCCAAGATAAAAGTCAAAGTCAGAAGTACAACCATGACACAAATGATGTTATGAGATGGTATGAGAGCATGTCAAGGGATGAGGGTGATCATACAAGCAATGAAGATGCAAATGAAACATGAAAGGAGGCATGAAAGTTCATGAAAACTTATGAAATGCAATGGATGCACAACATGGCAAGTGGATGATGCAATGATCAAATATGATTTCAATATGCCCTAATATGTCTTACATGTCATGTGGATGCACAAAATATCATGGCAAGTTTCGCTCCCACCAAGTGAGGCTAAGCCAAATGGGGTACAGACGCGAACGGTCGGCGAAAAGGAGGAATGTGAGAACACACAGGAGCGAACTCACAAGAAAAGAAAAGAGTCGCCAGCTAGGCATTTTTATCCTGGAGGAAAGGTAATGCTGCATAAACCTAGAAAGATATGGATAAGACGGTTGCGAACCAGAGAGACTGAGAAAGGGGGTTGGTTACAACCTGGGAAGGTATTAGCACCCAGATTGTCCGTCGTACTCGACGGGATCCACGCTAAAAAGATTTGTTTTATAAAGGGATAGTGTCAGTGCAATTTGTGTATCAAAGCTGGAAAGAATACTAGTGTCAGTGTAAAGAGAATGTGGAGTGTACATGAGGAGTGTCAGTGTAAGGACAGAGTGAAATGCTCATGATAATGAGGCTAAAAGAATAAGGCTAGAAAGAGGGAGAATATACAAAGACTTTTGTTCGATAACTGTTAAGTTATGCCTACGTATCCTCTCGTGCAATGAGGAAGTCAAAACACCGTAGTTCGACCCAAAGAGACTGAAAGATGAATTGACTGATGAACTGCTTGCTTGTCTATGCTCAAGTGTATGGCCTGTCTGGCTCAGGTGCAAACTGTCTTGCATTAGACGGAAGAAGCAAGTTCTCGTTTGTGAGTGATTGAGATGAGAAAAGAATCCCGGAGGAGACGATTATTGCTTGTTTTTGTATTTTCAGTCTTTTATTGCTTTTGAGTGTTTGTCATAAGTTAATGAGCTCAATCCTAAACCAGTGGGTTAGTAAACTCATCACATCTTCCCTCTGATTAGGGGTAATTAGAATACCTTAAGTGTGAAGTCAGCATCTCACACTTAATCACCTTTGATGTAGGATTAAGATCATTAACCTACTTGTTATTATTTAGATGTTTTTGTTGTTTTTGTTTAGTGTTAAGTAATGAGATTAAGCCATAATCAGGGATTAAACAGACTCATTACACCATCCTAATAGAAGGATAATAGATGAGAATGTTTAAGCTGAGAAAAACTCCTCAACTTAATCCATGATTAGGGATTAACCTCATGACAAGACAAAGCCTTTATTAAGTGGATTTTAGTTAATGATAAGATGAAGAAGTGGATTTTAAAATTTGTAAGACAACTTGAGGGGGACTTGTCCATTAACACTAGGGTTAGTCCTTCTTAACCAATTAAGGAAGAATTAGAACCCTAATGCAAGGCCCAAGTTACAAGCTTGATGTCTTGATGATTATTAAGTGAGTTGATTAAAGGATTTAAACACATTAAGGGTTTAACACTTAGGATTAAAGTTATACACTCCATCCTAATAGAAAGATGCAGGCATAAGCTTAATCACAAAGCCTTAAAGCCTTTAGGGTTTAGTCCCTGATTGTGAGGTGAGAAGAGAAGACTCAAAGAGACACAAAGGTAAAAGTTAAGTGGGGGACTAATCAACCCTAATTATTATCATGCTTGGAAGTCCTAGGGTTTGTGAGGTTTAAGAGAAAGATCTTCAAAGAATCACCAAGGAGGGAAGCAGATGAAAGGAGCAAAGAGAAGCAGAACAACTTGCTTCACTTAAGAAGTCAATTTGCTTGAAGAAAGAAAGTGAGATGAACAAGAACGAGCAAGCTCAATCCAAACACATACAAAAATGCAGCAATTATGCATAAGAGAGATGAAAAGAGATTGTGAGAAGTGAAGGCAAATTCACTTCTCAAAGTAACTTACCACCTGAAAAGTTAGTGAAAGAAATGAAATGCAATGCAAATGAGATGAAATGGCATGATGCAAGACAAAGTCAGAAGCAAATACATGATGTTAATGATGCTAAGAGATGATGCAAACATGAAACAAGGCATGAGGATGATCATACAAACATATGGATGCAAGAGAAGCATGCTTAGAACCATGAATGTTCATGAAAAGTTATGGAATGCAAATGACATACAACATGGCAAATGTGAGACGCAATGATCAAAAATGATTCTAATATGTCTTAAGATGTATCATGAATCAAATGGATGCACAAAATGTCATGGCAAGTCATGGTATGCAAACAAATGGGGAATGGATGCAAAGGAAGGCATGAATTAGGGTTTATGATCAATACACAAAACAAAAACCAAAACCAGAAGCAAACATCATGATAAAAATTTGAAAATACAATCAAAGATACCCTAGACCTATACAAACTCACTTCCCAAAGGAGGGAACCCAACTCTTAACCTAGTGAGAGTTATGAATTTTCTAAGATTTCTAGGGTTTTAAGGTACCTCATCAAGAAAAATGCAAAACAAAATGAAAATGCAAGATCAATTCATGCCAATTTAATCCTATAAACTACATGCTATACAAGATGCAATGCAAAAAGAATCATTGTCCAACTCTCAATGGTTAGGCAGGAATGAATTTTTGAAGTTTGAATCAAAATAATGCCTTAAAATGAAATTAATTCCATTGAAAATTGTCAAAAGGCATCAAGAACAAAAAATAAATTTGGTTTGAGGGTTGGACAATGTTTCTAAATTTTTTTAAGGTTACATGAATTTTTTTGTGATTTTTAAATACCTAAAAGTATTTTTAATTAATTAATTCTCATTAATCAATTAAAAATAAACTTTTAAATGATTTAAAAATATTTTTCAATGCAAAAAAATAAAAATAAAAATATTTTTGGAATGAGAAAAAAATTTGAAACCAAAATGCAAAAGGAAATATTTTTGTGATTTTTATAAGTATTTTAAAATAATTAACAAAGAAAATGGGATAAAAATGAAATTAAAATGAAATTAAATGGAAAGTATGCTGATCCTAAGGCCAAGATTCAAATTTGACACGCGGGAATTGACTGGCGCGCGTTTGAGTGGCTGGGATTCATTCTGAGATTTGAATTTAATTAATCCTAATTAATTAAATAAATGACTGGATTAGGGTTTTAATGGGAAATCTGGGACGTCCATTCGCGCGCGGGTCAAAGCAGGTCAGCTCATCCTACGCTCCAAATTCAAACTCACATTAATGACACTGATTAACGCTAATCAACTTCAGGTGGCCGGAGAAGACTTTCGGTCATCTTCTCCGGCGAGACCTCTGACCTAACTCTCTCAAAACTCCATAAAAATGAAATCTAACTGCCCAGAATCAAACCCCACTCATCACTGAATCAAAACCCCCAAACAAAAACCATTTTTCATTCATTAATCATGTAAATCGAAGCAAAACAATTTTAGGGCAGAAAGTTTCAGACAACTCATACATGCTCAATACTCCACCATTTTTAATTTTAAACACATCATGATGATCAGGATAACATGTAGAACCAATTTAGAACAAGTAAATGATATTCTGGAAAATTTGTTCTTGATGGATACCTGAACTGAAGTCCTTCGAACTGGAGCTTTCTGAGCCTTTCTCTTATGCAAACTGACTCCTCTGGTCCCCCTGAGCTCAATGGAATGCTTCAAAGCTTTTGTTGATGGCTGATTTGGGAGATTGCAGAAGTTCTGTTCAGTGAGGGGTGATGATCGTGTTTTGATTTCAGTGACTTTCAGGTTGTTTCAATGATTGGTTTGTGATCAGTGGGTCATGTTGAGATCAATGGTGAAGTTTGTTTGTGTGTTTGAAGCTTGTGTGATGATTTTCGAATGGTTTTGCATATGGGGTAGAAAATGAGAAGGTTGTGTTCTTGGAGCTTTCAGGCTTGTGTGTTATGTGTTTTTGCTTCCTTTTGATTTGTATAAACAATTGGGATTGGTTCAGAAAGTGGTTGTGGCACAGTGTGATTGGTATGGGCAAGTTGCCAAAATGTCAACTTGACTTGTACTTGAGGTATGGGCAATGGTATAGCTAGCCTTTTTGCTTGTCTTGGCTCAGCTGAGTTTAAGGAGGACCATGGAATTGTTTATGAGATAAATACGCAAGTGGATCAAGGCTTATGGGATGTTTTGCAATTTTGTTATCTTTGGCCCTTTTTGAAGTTTCTTGATCCACAAGTCATGAAAATGAGTGATCCTTTGATGCAATCTGACTTTTAGGCCTTGGTTTATGTTTGTATGAAGATTAGAAGTCCATTTGATAGCACATTTTGCCTTGGCAAGTGGTTTTGCAACTTTGCCTCTTTGGTAGAAAACTTGAAATTATGTGATTTTGGCCAACTTTGACAAGCCATAACTTTTGATCCAAAATGAATTAGAACAAGTTCTTGTACTTTTTGAAAAGGGAATGATCCATTCTACAACTTTCATGACCAAAGTTTTTTTTCATTTGAGGCATTTTTGAATCAAAAAGCAAGGGTTGAAAAAGTTTCCCAAAATGGCAAGTTTCCATTATAAGTCAACTTTCCCAAAAAGTCAACTTTGCAAATAGCTTGAAATTCTTAAAATTTGTGAACTTCTAACATATTCTATGATCAAATAAAGATCACACACAATCAAAATGATGAAGAACACCCTTTGGTTGGGTCATTAAGGGCCTCAGATGCCCTTATTTTGCACTGACTTGCTCAAAAAGTCAACTCTTGATCAGATGACTTCCCCATGGAATTTCTTCATGAAAATTGATATGCATGATCCCTATACCATATAGAGACAAATAGAAACAAGAATGACCAAAAAATTTGGAGTTATGTCCTTTGAAACCAAAACCCTAATTCTAGGTCATCTGTGCAGTTAAACCTGACTCTGCTTCCATGCCACTCTCAGTTCTTGTGATTTTTTAACATTCTTGATTTTGAGAGGATATAATACGATGCTTGAACATACATGGACCCCTTTGAAGTGATTGATGACCTTTGGAGTGGCTCAAGTGGCTCTTGGATTGCTCAGATCACAAACCCTAGATGCAGATGACTTAGAAACAATGTAGTGAATCACAAATGTGATATGGGATGCTATGATTGAACTTATGCATATGAGAAGATCACAAGCCATGGTGTGAATGGATGAGGGAAAATTTGGGGTGTTTATAGTTGCCCCTATTCAAACATGAGTTAGCTGTCCAGGATGTAAGCAACGGCTTATCAGGCAAACAAGATAACTTGTTGTTGAATACCAAAGACAGTCCAAAATTTGCACTCACAGAATGAAGAAGAAAAGGGATATAGATTGTAAAAGAAAATAAAGTATATTGTAAAGTGCAGGCGACGGAGGACGACCGTCGAGCAGATGACGACTGCTGGGGAAAGAGCAACGACGGGGACGACCGACATGCTGGGGATAAAAGGGATTATGATGGGGACGGCCATCAGGTAAAGCTATAAGATTCTCTGGGATTAGTAAAAATGATGGGGACGGCCATCAGGTTCATAAAGTAGTGTAAACAACGATGGGGACGACCATCGGGCTAAACCGATGAAGGACGATCATCAGGAAAAGGAAAAGGGACCACGACGGGGACGACCATCGGGTTAAAGAATAAATGAAATAATGATGAGGGACGGTCATCAAAGGTGACGGACGATCACCTGGAAGGGGACGGCTGCTCTGTTGGGGATAAGATGGGGGACGATCATCTAAGGAGAAGGACGATCACCTGGCAGGGTACGGCTGCCGGAAGTATCACGACATAGGACGAATGTCGGATAAAAGGTCGACGATGGGGACAGCCATCGGACGAGCCTGATGAAGAACGATCATCAAGAGGTGAAAGACGATCACCTAGCAGGGGACGGCTGCTCTCAAGGTTTATCATGACATAGGACGAATGTCAGATAACAAGATCAACGATGGGGATGGCCATCGGATAAAATGATGAAGGACGGTCATCAAAAGGTGAAGGACGATCACCTAGCAGGGTACGGCTGCTAAAAATCACGACATAGGACGAATGCCGGATAAAAGGTCGACGATGGGGACGGCCATCGGACGAGCATGATGAAGGACGATCATCAAGAGGTGAAGGACGATGACCTAGCAGGGGACGACTGCTCTCAAGGTTTATCATGACATAGGACGAATGTCAGATGGAAAATGGTAGCTTTGCAGGCGACCTACTGGGGAATAGTAAACACGGACTAGTGTTTACATCCAAGAAATAAAAGGTATAAGTGTTTTGACGTTGTGTATAGATTAAAGATGCGGACGAGCATCCCTAAGACCACGATACGGACGAGTATCGGGTAGAAACAAATACTGACACGTGTTCAGAGATGATGATACGGACGAGTACCAACTGGTTAACAAAGAACACGGACGAGTGTTGATTCTGAGGGGACTCTTCTGGGGAATAATAGAGACAGACGAGTGTCTACATTCAAGAAGACATGAGTGTTTGTATGGATTAAAGATGCGGACGAGCATCCCTAAGGCTATGATACGGACGAGTATCAGGCAGAAACAAACGCTTGACACATGTTCTGAGATGATGATACAGACAAGTATCAACTGGTTAACAAAGAACACGGACGAGTGTCGAATCTGAGGGGATATGAGTGGTATATACAAGATACGAACGAGCATTTGTATGAGTAAAACAGGGGTAATAGGTATGAGTGGTGTATATATGAGTGTTTAACTTGCTGGGGAGAGTGACACGGACGAGTGTCAGGGAATTTGTATAAAGATGTATCTGTGAGTGCAAAGGGGACGCTTTGGCTTTTTGTTGGGGATATGGGGAGTCTTTTGTATATTGTTGATGGATTGTCAGTATTCACAAGTGTTTGATTCAGACCACGGCTTATGACTATGCAATATGTTTGATTTTTTCCGTAATGCTCCGTATTAGACGGAATGCTACGCTTTGTAGGGAGAATATGATGCAAATGCTATGATTATGCAAAGATACCGATCCGGGATTCGGATCCCGATGCTGCGAAGATCTCTGGTTGATCTGCTTGAAATGGACATCCCAGCTGGGGATGAGATCATTGGTAGATCTGTCTTGGGGATATAGGTCCCTGATAGGCCTATCTTTGGTAATGAGGGACCCAGCTGGGGTTTGTAGAAGCTTTCGTCACTCTGTTGTGGAATCCTCAGGCATTTCTCTTTCGGATAAAGGCTGAAGCTCTGTGGGGAGGTGGTTCCCGGTCTTTGCACTTAGCTGCGGAGGAAATAAATGACAACTCGGCTGGGGAAGAAGAAAGACCATGGGAAGGTCTTCCTGGAGATTTCTGTAGGGGTCCTGCTGAGGACGATACTTGACAACTCAGCTGGGGGGAAACCATCTCCGGTACTAAGGCTGAGTAGATAATGGTTTTCCAGCTGGCTGGGGTGAAGTTTTCAGGCCCTATGTCGTGCTTTGAATACCTGCAATCCCGAAAAGACAAAGAAATGCACAAGTAATCCCGAGGTATCCCTTACCGGATTCCGTCATGGGAGTTCAGACACTCCCGGGAGTAAGTATATTTCCTGCAAGCACGTATTTTTAGAAGAAGAGTATCTGTATTTATGCAATCAGTATCTTAAGGACATCGGAAATTTTGCAAATGAAGGTAAAGTGTATGAGACGAAATGTGACTGAAAAATCTGATTTTATTAATTCATGTGCCCTGAATTGGCAAGATACAGTCAAAGAAACAAATCCCCTAGAATGAGGAGATTGTTATAGATTGAGAAACAAAAGATGCTGGCAATGTTGACGACGCTTCAGGGAGCTTCCTTTTGCTATGACTCGTATGACATTTGACGTTCTTCTCGTCTTGCTTTCTGAAGAAGGCTTATTCTGACCGGCGCTTGAATCTTTTTGAAGCTTACCAAGTTGTAAGTAATACAGACGAATTCAGAGTACATTTGTTCGCTTATTCCCTTGTTTTGCATGGATCGCCCTTTCGGGTTTTCAATCCATCGGGATACCCATTTTTGCCTCAGTCGTCCAATGCGGCTTTTCAACTCAGCGGGTGTACACATTTTTTTCTATTTATTTTCCCTTTTTTTTGCCCGAGTCTTTTATTCTGTTTTTGACTCGCCGGGATGCCCTATTTTTGCCTGGACTTTCATTCTGTTTTTTATGTCCAGCGGGTCATTTTATGCAAAGTATTTTTTAACTGCATCTGAGTTCACAGGGGACGGGAAGTCTTCACCATCCATAGTACTGAGCATCAGTGCTCCACTGGAGAAAACTTTCTTTACTACGAATGGCCCTTCATAGTTCGGAGTCCACTTGCCCCTGTGGTCTGTATGAGGAGGGAGGAGTCTTTTCAGCACAAGATTTCCCATTTGGTACTCTCGGAGCCTGACTTTCTGATCGAAGGCTTTTTTCATTCTTTTCTGATATAATTGCCCATGACACATTGCAGTTAATCTCTTTTCTTCGATCAGACTCAGTTGTTCGTATCGGGATCAGACCCATTCTGCTTCATTCAGTTTAACATCCATTAGTACCCGCAAGGAGGGTAATTCAACTTCAACAGGTAGGACTGCCTCCATACCATACACAAGTTGATACGATGTTGCCCAAGTGGATGTCCTGATTGACGTACGGTACCCATGTAAGGCAAACGGTAGCATTTCATGCCAGTCTCTGTAGGTGACTACCATCTTCTGCACAATCTTCTTGATATTCTTATTTGCTGTCTCGACTGCGCCATTCATCTTTGGCCTGTAAGGAGAAGAATTGTGGTGTTGGATCTTGAAGTCCCGGCACAGTTCTGCCATCATTTTGTTGTTGAAGTTGGAACCATTATCAGTAATGATTCGCTCGGGAACTCCGTATCGACAGATGATATCTCTCTTTAGAAATCGGGCTACCACTTGCCTTGTAACATTTGCATAGGAAGCTGCTTCAACCCACTTGGTGAAATAGTCAATGGCAACCAGGATGAATCTGTGACCGTTTGACGCAGTTGGTTCAATCTTGCCGATCATATCAATGCCCCACATGGAAAAGGGCCAGGGTGAAGACATCACATTCAGAGGATTTGGAGGCACATGCACTTTATCCGCATAAATCTGGCATTTTTGGAATTTTCTGGCATAGGCACAACAGTCTGCATCCATTGTGATCCAGTAATAACCTGATCTTAGCAACTTCTTGGCCATGGCATGCCCTCCTGTATGGGTACCAAAGGATCCTTCGTGCACTTCGTGCATCAACAAGTCTGCTTCTGTTCTATCAACACATCTGAAAAGTACCATATCAAAGTTTCTCTTGTACAAGGAACCATCAGTATTCAGGAAGAAACTACCAGCAAACCTACTTAATGTCTTCTTATCATTGGAAGATGCCCCAGGTGGGTATGTTTGATCCTCCAAGAAGCACTTAATGTCGTGGAACCAAGGCTTATCATCCATAACAACATCTGTTGAGAATACATATGCTGGTCTGTCGAGTCTGCACACTAAAATCCGAGGCACAAAGTTGGCAGCTAGAACTTTGATCATGGATGAAATGGTGGCAAGAGCATCTGCAAACTGATTCTCGTCCCGAGGGATATACTCAAGCTTGACCGTTGTAAAGAAAGTCAATAACCTCCTTGTATAATCCCTGTAAGGTATCAGATGATCCTTGTGCGTGTACCATTTGCCATTGGTTTGATTGATTACCAGAGCTGAATCTCCGAACACAGTCAAAGTCTTGATCCTGAGGTCGATGGCTTCCTCAAGACCCATGATGCAAGCTTCGTATTCGGCTTCGTTGTTAGTGCAGTTAAAGGTGAGTTTTGCCGAGAAAGTCATGTGAACTCCCTTAGGTGTAATGAGTACTGCACCAACACCACGACCATTCATATTAACAGCCCCGTCAAACATCATAGTCCATTCTTCTTCTGGGTCAGGCCCTTCGGTGTGAACAGGCTCTTCATGATCTTTTGCTTTTATGAACATGATGTCTTCATCAGGGAAGTCAAATCTCATAGGCTGGTAATCATCAATGGGTTGCTCAGCAAGATAATCAGACAATACACTGCCCTTGATGGCCTTTTGAGATGTGTATTGGATGTCATTCTCTGTGAGGATCATTTGCCATCTTGTAACCTGTCCGGTAAGCGTTGGCTTCTCAAAAATGTACTTAACTGGGTCCATCTTTGAAATCAACAAGGTAGTGTGGGTCAACATATACTGCCTCAGTCGGCGAGCAGCCCACGCTAAAGCACAGCAAGTTTTCTCGAGTAGTGAATAACGTTGTTCACAGTCGGTAAACTTTTTGCTTAGGTAGTATATTGCATACTCTTTTCGACCAGACTCGTCATGCTGGCCCAGCACAAACCCCATTGACTCTTCTAATACTGTGAAGTACATTATCAGAGGTCTTCCTTCAACTGGGGGCATAAGGATTGGAGGCTCTTGTAAGTATTCCTTGATTTTGTCAAAAGCCCTCTGGCAGTCTTCGTTCCACCTGACCGTTTGTTCTTTTCTTAACAGCTTGAACAAAGGTTCACAAGTTGCTGTAAGGTGAGATATGAACCGTGAAATGTAGTTCAATCTACCTAAGAAACCTCAAACTTCTTTTTCAGTCTTCGGTGCAGGCATTTCTTGAATGGCTTTAACTTTATCAGGGTCTACTTCAATCCCTTTCTCACTCACAATAAATCCCAGCAACTTACCAGATCTCACCCCGAATGTGCACTTGTTGGGGTTTAACTTCAGTTGGTATTTCCTCAGACGCTTGAATAACTTCAACAGATTTACCAGGTGGTCTTCTTCTGTGAGGGACTTGGCAATCATGTCATCCATAAAACATTCAATTTCTTTATGGATCATGTAGTGGAATAATGTTACCATAGCCCGTTGATACGTTGCACCGGCATTCTTTAGTCCGAATGGCATCACCTTGTAACAGAACATGCCCCAGGGTGTGATAAAAGTTGTCTTCTCCATGTCTTCAGGTGACATTTTGATCTGATTGTATCCTGAAAATCCGTCCATGAAGGAGAATACCGAGAACTGAGCCGTATTATCCACCAATACATCAATGTGAGGTAAAGGGAAATCATCTTTCAGGCTGGCTCTATTCAGGTCCCGGTAATCCACGCACATCCTCACCTTGCCGTCTTTCTTAGGCACAGGTACAATATTTGAAACCCATGGTGGATAGCTAGTCACAGCAAGGAACCCGGCGTCCCACTGCTTTTGTACCTCTTCTTTAATCTTCATTGCCATATCTGGGCGAGTACGGCGCAACTTCTGCTTTACCGGTGGGCAATCTTCTTTTAAAGGCAGCTTGTGCATAACAATATCGGTATCCAACCCTGGCATATCCTGATAAGACCAACCAAAGACATCCACATACTCTCGAAGCATATCAATCAGTTGTTCTTTTACTGAATCTTGCAAGCAGGCTCCGATCTTAACCTCTTTCACATCTTCTTCCGTACCAAGATTAACCGTTTCAACCTCCTCCTGGTGAGGAGTGATAACCTTCTCCTCTTTCCTTAACAACCTGGCTAGCTCTTCAGGAAGCTCATAATCTTCTTCAACCCCTTCATCAGCTTGATTGATTGGATTGTCAAAGTCATACGAAGCCATAGCTGTGCTGTTGTCGGTGCAGCCTGAAAGGTGCTCTCTGCAAGGGTTTAGATTGTTCATTTTAGTGATTGATTTTAATCTTGTTTAGAAAAGTGAAATAAAAGTTGTCATTTTGAAAACATTGCCATTTTATTTTTGTACAAAAAGAAAAATGGAAAAACAGTGAGCGGAAAAGAAAAAGACTCATTTGCAAAAGATGTCCGATATTCATTGATTGATCTGTTTGCAAAAAATTACAAATGGCCCGATTACAAAATGAGTCTTGTCATCTTGGGAAAGATGCAAGACTTGATGCATGCTTAAAATATACAGGAAATAATAATTACTCTGCAGGAGTAACCCTTATAATTTCCTGGGAAGACCAGTTTGAGATACGGCTCCCCGGGATCCTTGGACGTATTCAGCTCTCCAGGTTGCGCTCATCTTCCGACTCATCTTCCAAGTTGTTCACCGCATCTGGGGTAAGCATCCCCCCGCTGACAAAATTGGGCTTCTTAGCAGCCTCTGCTTGATCTTGTTGAGTTGGTTTGTAACCCAACCCAAATCTGTCCACCTTCTTCTCCATAGGCAACAGCTTGCCCCAGCCTTGGGCAGTCCCCTCTTCAACAACCTTCCTGGCTTGCTGATAAGATGTTATGGAGGTTCCCAGTACAGCAGATGCTTCATTAATGTTCAGGGCCTCAAATCCCAGGCTCATAGTTTCATGGATTTCTCCATCCATTTCTATGTACTTGTACGTAGCCAGATGGCTAACAAAGATGTCCTCTTCCCCACAGATGGTGATGATCTGGCCTTCCCATTCGAATTTCATCTTCTGGTGAAGGGTAGACGTAACAGCGCCAGCGGCATGGATCCAAGGTCTACCCAACAAACAGCTGTAGGCCGGCTGAATGTCCATCACATAGAAGGTAATTTTGAAGGTCTGCGGGCCAATCATCACAGGCAGATCAATCTCCCCTAGCACTGATCTATTAGAGCCATCAAATGCTCTCACCACTAAATTACTCGGACGTAATGCCAAGCCATCATATTCCAGCTTCACCAAGGCTTTCTTTGGTAGAACATTGAGTGAAGACCCAGTGTCCACCAGTACATGGGATAGAATAGCACCCTTGCATTTTAGAGTGATGTGTAAAGCCTTGTTGTGGTTTCGCCCCTCAGTTGTTAAGTCAGCATTGGTAAAGCCCAGTCCATGACTGGTGTTGACATTTGCTACCACAGTTTCTAGATGATTAACAGTGATCTCCTCTGGCACGTATGTTGCGTGCAAGACTTTCAGTAATGCATTCCTGTGAGCTTCAGAACACATCAGCAGGGATAATACGGAGATCTTTGAGGGAGTTTGGTGAAGCTGATCCACCACCTTGTAATCACTTCTTTTTATAATTCTCATAAACTCGTCTACATCTTGCTCAAAAGATGCCTTCTGAGTTTCTTTGATGGTTGGTTCCTCAACTACCACACTCTTCCCCTTTGCTTTTGCAGCAGCTTCTGCTTCGGCATTAGGTCTCTGTTATTGCGAGGCAAAGAGGCGTCCGCTTCTGGTGAAGCCTCCGCCTCCCCCAACATTATCAATCTGTGGAGAAGAGGTTGAAGAATCCAAAGTGATTTTCTCCCCATTGCAGTAGAGGTCAGAGCCATAATGCCAAGGTATGGCATTACTGCTTTCATATGGAATGGGTCCAGGCACCGTGATGGTAACTGGACTGACTGCTGTAGAGGAGGGTACTGAAATGGTGTGCGGATCGTAGTAGATGGTGACTGGTGACCTGGCAGGAGATACCACTGTTTGTTTTTGAAAATTGTTGTTTGGAGGAACATACGCTGGATCATAGTAAATGGTGACTGCTGAGATATCTGTTGGCGTTGTAGAAGATTCTATTGAATGAAGGGGTGCTGATGTTGTAGAAGAGATGGTCGTTGACGTCTGATTTGTTGAAGTGATGGATGGAGCCACTGTTGATGATATTGATGAATTGGTTGGAATGATCGTTGTTGCAGTTGTAGAAGAGTCGGGAATTGTTGTCAAAGGGATTGCTGGATTTGTAGGAGCTGATGTTGTGATCTGAAGGATACCACTTTTGATAAGATCATCTATGCCGCCTCTCAAGTTATCACACCCGTTGACCGAAATGTTGCAATAACCACAACCGAGCTCACACCCGGGGAACATCTGGCACTCTAGAAGCTGAGCTTTAATTTCAACCAGAGGTGTCCGAATCTGTCCAACACTGGTGATTAAGAAAGATGGCTTATCTTCCTCAATAGCATTAATTCTTGGTCCTCCATGATTGGGCATGGGATTCTTGTTGACATTTGGCGGGGGTGCAAAGTTGAGGGCTTTAGAATCCACCAGATCTTGTACCTTCATTTGTAAAGCCCTGCATTTTTCTGTACTGTGGCCAGGTGCATTGGAGTGAAAAGCACACCGGGCGTTGACATCATAATTTCTTGGAAGACTAGCAGGATCTGGAGGTGCCAATGTCCTTAGCTCAACCAGGTTGAGTTTCAGGAGTTGTGGCAATAAAGCGGCATAAGGCATAGGGATAGGGTCAATCACCCCATTTGCCTGCGATGGTCTTTGTTGAAAAGGTCTTTGCTGTTGATTGCTATTGTTGTTGTTGTTGTTGTAGCTTCTTTGTGGCGGATACTGAACTTGCTGCTGATAGTGGGGTGGTTGTTGTGGTTGATATGCTGGTTGCTGAGGAATTGGAGCTGGAATTGTGACAGCTGCTACCGATCTGTGGACATGCTGAGGTCTTCCCCTATTGGCATAAATGGCATTGGTCTCACCAGTTCTTCTAGGTCCCACAAAAGGCTTTCTGGGATTACTTGACGAGCTTGCACCATTATCAAAAATTTTGCCCATTTTCAGGAGGCTTTCAATTCTTTCTCCAGTTATAACTACGTCAGCGAAGCTGGTGGAAGAAAAGGCAGCTAGCCTATCAATATATGTTCCTTGTAGAGTGTTCATAAACATGTCGGCCATTTCTCTTTCCGACATGGGTGGCTGGACAGCAGCAGCAAGCTGTCTCCACCTCTGGGCGTATTCCCTGAAGCTTTCCCTGGATGACTGAGACATTCCCATCAGAAGGGTTCTGTTAGGAGCCATGTCCAGGTTGTATTGGTACTGCCTGATGAAGGCCTCAGCTAGGTCCTTCCAGCATCTGATTGTAGCTCTGGTCAAGTGAGAGTACCATTCCCTTGAAGCCCCAGTCAAGCTATCTTCAAAGTAAAACATCCACAGTTTCTCATCCATTGTGTAGGCTTTAAGTCTTCCCAGAAAAGACTGTAAGTGAGTTCGTGGACAGGAAGTTCCGTTGTACTTTTCGAAGCACGGGGGTTTAAACTTGTGAGGAATCCTTACCCCATCCACTAACCCCATGTCCATGACATCAAAGCCCAAGGATTTTTGAGACTCTAGAGATCTCAATTTCTCAGCAATTTCATCAAGCCTCCTATCATAGGCTTCATCCCCAGCTCCCATTACAGTGAATTGATCCTCTTGGGGGTCTTCCTGTAAGACTCTGCCTGCAGTAGCATTCCCTTGCACATTAGTAGGGATGTTGATCTCTGGATGAAGATGAGGTCCATATACTGGTGGGTTAACATGAGGCTGAACCCTCTCATTGTTACTTGTTCCTCCAGTCCCTAGATGGGGTTCTTCTGGGGTCTGCCTTTCTACTAATGCCCTCAATATTTCTTGACTTTGAGCCAAGACATTCATTACTTCCATGAACTGGGTCATTTGGTTTCTCATCTCCAACCTTTCATTAACCATCTGGGTTCTGACCTCTGTCAGCTCTTGCTGTACTTGGTCCATCTGGATACCAGGAAGGTTGTTGCGAGTAGGATATCTGTGTGGACGGTTGAGAGGGAACACCCGACGTCGAGCAATAATTCCTGAACCACAACAGAGTTAGTAAAAAACAAAACAAAAATCCTACAAAACAAAACAAAAGTTAGTATGCAATGCAGTATGCTTATTTGTTTCCAAGGTATCCGGCTTGGCACTTGTTTTTGACCTTTCCAGACCCTGAGGAAGATGCTTTGATGTTGCTTGAGATGAAGAAAACTTAATGAAACAAAATAACAAATATATTACAAATGGTGAATCATACATAGTTTGTTTTTACAACATATGCCCCTGAGGGACCAAAATACAACATAAAAAGAAAAGTACATGAAATGGAAACAACAACAAGCAAATAAGTCAAACATCTAATCCAAATTCATCCTCCTTAACTTCTTTCAGAAGTGCTTCAGTTACAGGACCAGCCGGATGCTCTGTAATGCTTCTGATAAGAAGGTTCCTGATGGCAATAGCAGCAGTCAGCTTCTTGTGCTTGTCCTGGTCCTTTGACCTCTTCACACCGGCCCTAAGCTTCAATTCTGAGATTTCCTTCTGGGCTGCTAGCAGAGCCTCCTGTTGTTTCTTTTCATTAGCCTCCAACTGCTCAATCCTGTCTTGAGTTCTCTTATCCTCCTGAGTACGAGCTTCAGTGATCCTGACCCACCTAGCTTGACTTTCTTTCAGATAAAGATCAGTCCTAGCCTTCTGAAACTGGGCCTCTTTACAGGCATTCTTCAAAATCTGCTCTCCAGCTCTGGATTTCTTGATGTAGTCCTCTGATTTTTCAATCCTGGCTAGGTGCTCCACCTTTAGCTTTTCCAACCTCTCAATGTCTAGAAGACCATCACTCCTCTCCCAGAGGGTCTTCTGCAGAGCTTGAGTCAGTTTCTCATTCCTCTCTTTCAGTTTCTCAAACTCTTCCAGGCTGACAGTGGCTGGAGGTGGTACTGTGGATGGTCCAGGTACATCTTCAATGGTGAAAGGCATCCCAGAAATCTGAGCCCTAGCATGAGACGACTCATAATACTGTGCTGAAACCACATTGTTGCATTTCCCAAGAATGGCCATCCCCTTGGTCTGGATGTTGTCCCAAGCCCATGATGCTTGTCTGACAACAGCCAGATTAGGCTTTATCTCACAATACAGGGTTTCAGCCAAGTCTTGCACTTTAGGAGGGTGAACCAGAGCATAGCCCAACTGTCTTTTAAATAGCAAAGGGTTGTAGTTGATGCAACCCTTTACTCCTATTAGAGGTACATTGGGGAACTGCCCACAACTGGTGATTATATCCCTTCCTTTGGTGCTCTGGGTACACCACCTAATGTCATATGAAGTCAAAGCAGTGAGTCTTCTAGCCCAATTCTTCTGTTGGTGAGGGTTCAAGAAAGCATCAGTCTTGGGTAAGTGTTTGAGCAGCCAAGTATGAAATAGAGGTGCACAACATCTCACCAATCTCCCTCTCTGCTTCTCATTCCTTTGGTGAATAGAATAGTAGAAATCTCCCAGCAAGGTGGGTACTGGGTTCCTCAAAAGGAAGAGATGAATAGCATTCTTGCTGATAAACTTTGGCTCATCTGAAAAAAGTATAACCCCATATATACTGAGGGCTAACAATGCACAAACTGCCTTCCATCCTCCCAAGGAGGCCTTCAGGATGGCCTGAGAAGTGAGAAAATCCAAATGTAGGCCAGGAATTCCAGCCTTTGTAGTCATGTTCTGCTCAATCAGAATAGGTTCCAAATACAGTGCCTTTGCCACTTCTTCATTGCTAGGAGAAGCCATTTCTGGGTTGAAGGGGATACCACCCATGACAGGTACTCCAATCAGTGATGAAAACTCCTCTAACAGAGGTCCCAACTGAAAATCCTGAAAAGTGAAACATCTCAAAGGAGGATCATAGAACTGTAGGCAAGTGTGAATCAAACTCCTCTGAGAAGGGTCCAAGTCCATAACCATATCAAGGATGCTTCCATAATGTTCCCTGAATAAAGGGATATGGTCTGGAGTAATGAGTGCCTGGACCTGTCTGATGCCAGTCAGCACAGGCTCAAAGAAATGATATGAAATGTTGCTCTTCTTGGGTGCCATGACTGCTGATGAAGAGCTGAAAACAGATGCTGATGATGATGACTGATACAGGAATTGAGCCACTGATAGGCTGAGGATGATGATGGAGGTAGCAGAAACAAACCACTGATGAAGATAGTTGAAGCAGATAACTGGTGAAACAAGGGTCTGTGCAGATAAAGGGGTCAAAACCAAGCCAAATATGATGTGGATACCCTGAAAAACAAATAAACAAATGTTAAATGATGCAATGATGATGTATGCAAATGATATGCAAGGGTTTGTTATCAAGATGGATCTGATTATCTGTCTTGATATAAAAGGCCCATGTATGTTTAAGAAGTCCAGATGGAGGTTCAGAAGTCCAGTAACCATGGTGGGGGAATCAAATAAAGAGTCACATGTCCAGGGTTAAATCACAAGAAATGTCCAAAGTGAAGCATTCTTAAACACAAAAGGTATCAGGGTATGATGTGGCCAAGGGTACCTGCAAACCTGTAAACAGCCCAACCCGCTCACAGGTGATGTTCTAAAACAAGGATCCTCAGACTTGGATCAGTTATGAGAAGTATAAACACTTCTAACCCGGAGGTACAGTGTTTACAATAACCATAAAAGATCCTCCTCTAATTCACCTCAGTTTCTGATGGTCGTAGTAAAGGTCATCCAGACTTAGCAGGCTTCCCAGATATCCCTAGCACTACAGGAGATCTGTAGCACAGAGTTCTCAAGAAGAAACCCATATCTGAACCGTGTTTCATATTCCCGCACCAGACCGTAATAGAATGGGAAAGAACATGAACCACTCTAGCCTAGGTGTCACTCAGGTTCCAGGTATAGGACCTTAATCTCTCAGTGGAACCCCACCCACCAAAACAGAAAACAGATCCAGCCAGATAACAGTATGACAGTATGATATATGTAAAGCTGTAAAGAAAGCAATAAATAAAACTGTACATAAAGCAATAAATAAAATATACAAACACAAATAGCACATAACACCCCAGTAAACACAAATCAGACAAGCGCTAGGAGGAACCCAAAAAAAGAACCAGAAGCCCTGGTTACAGTATAAGGGTCCCCAGCAGAGTCGCCAAGCTGTCGCTCCCACCAAGTAAGGCTAAGCCAAATGGGGTTCAGACGCGAACGGTCGGCGAAAAGGAGGAATGTGAGAACACACAGGAGCGAACTCACAAGAAAAGAAAAGAGTCGCCAGCTAGGCATTTTTATCCTGGAGAAAAGGTAATGCTGCATAAACCTAGAAAGATATGGATAAGACGGTTGCGAACCAGAGAGACTGAGAAAGGGGGTTGGTTACAACCTGGGAAGGTATTAGCACCCAGATTGTCCATCGTACTCGACGGGATCCACGCTTAAAAGATTTGTGTTTTAATGGGATAGTGTCAGTGTAATTTGTGTATCAAAGCTGGAAAAAATACTAGTGTCAGTGTAAAGAGAATGTGGAGTGTACATGAGGAGTGTCAGTGTAAGGACAGAGTGAAATGCTCATGATAATGAGGCTAAAAGAATAAGGCTAGAAAGAGGGGGAATATACAGAGACTTTTGTTCGATAACTGTTAAGTTATGCCTACGTATCCTCTCGTGCAATGAGGAAGTCAGAACACCGTAGTTCGACCCAAAGAGACTGAAAGATGAATTGACTGATGAACTGCTTGCTTGTCTATGCTCAAGTGTATGACCTGTCTGGCTCAGGTGCAAACTGTCTTGCATTAGACGGAAGAAGCAAGTTCTCGTTTGTGAGTGATTGAGATGAGAAAAGAATCCCGGAGGAGACGATTATTGCTTGTTTTTGTATTTTCAGTCTTTTATTGCTTTTGAGAGTTTGTCATAAGTTAATGAGCTCAAGCCTAAACCAGTGGGTTAGTAAACTCATCACATCTTCCCTCTGATTAGGGGTAATGAGAATACCTTAAGTGTGAAGTCAGCATCTCACACTTAATCACCTTTGATGTAGGATTAAGATCATTAACCTACTTGTTATTATTTAGATGTTTTTGTTGTTTTTGTTTAGTGTTAAGTAATGAGATTAAGCCATAATCAGGGATTAAACAGACTCATTACACCATCCTAATAGAAGGATAATAGATGAGAATGTTTAAGCTGAGAAAAACTCCTCAACTTAATCCATGATTAGGGATTAACCTCATCACAAGACAAAGCCTTTATTAAGTGGATTATAGTTAATGATAATATGAAGAAGTAGATTTTATAATTTGTAAGACAACTTGAGGGGGACTTGTCCATTAACACTAGGGTTAGTCCTTCTTAACCAATTAAGGAAGAATTAGAACCCTAATGCAAGGCCCAAGTTACAAGCTTGATGTCTTGATGATTATTAAGTGAGTTTATTAAAGGATTTAAACACATTAAGGGTTTAACACTTAGGATTAAAGTTATACACTCCATCCTAATAGAAAGATGCAGGCATAAGCTTAATCACAAAGCCTTAAAGCCTTTAGGGTTTAGTCCCTGATTGTGAGGTGAGAAGAGAAGACTCAAAGAGACACAAAGGTAAAAGTTAAGTGGGGGACTAATCAACCCTAATTATTATCATGCTTGGAAGTCCTAGGGTTTGTGAGGTTTAAGAGAAAGATCTTCAAAGAATCGCCAAGGAGGGAAGCAGATGAAAGGAGCAAAGAGAAGCAGAACAACTTGCTTCACTTAAGAAGTCAATTTGCTTGAAGAAAGAAAGTGAGATGAACAAGAACGAGCAAGCTCAATCCAAACACATACAAAAATGCAGCAATTATGCATAAGAGAGATGAAAAGAGATTGTGAGAAGTGAAGGCAAATTCACTTCTCAAAGTAACTTACCACCTGAAAAGTTAGTGAAAGAAATGAAATGCAATGCAAATGAGATGAAATGGCATGATGCAAGACAAAGTCAGAAGCAAATACATGATGTTAATGATGCTAAGAGATGATGCAAACATGAAACAAGGCATGAGGATGATCATACAAACATATGGATGCAAGAGAAGAATGCTTAGAACCATGTATGTTCATGAAAAGTTATGGAATGCAAATGACATACAACATGGCAAATGTGAGACGCAATGATCAAAAATGATTCTAATATGTCTTAAGATGTATCATGAATCAAATGGATGCACAAAATGTCATGGCAAGTCATGGTATGCAAACAAATGGGGAATGGATGCAAAGGAAGGCATGAATTAGGGTTTATGATCAATACACAAAACAAAAACAAAAACCAGAAGCAAACATCATGATAAAAATTTTAAAATACAATCAAAGATACCCTAGACCTATACAAACTCACTGCCCAAAGGAGGGGACCCAACTCTTAACCTAGTGAGAGTTATGAATTTTCTAAGATTTCTAGGGTTTTAAGGTACCTCATCAAGAAAAATGCAAAACAAAATGAAAATGTAAGATCAATTCATGCCAATTTAATCCTATAAACTACATGCGTTACAAGATGCAATGCAAAAAGAATCATTGTCCAACTCTCAATGGTTAGAAAGGAATGAATTTTTGAAGTTTGAATCAAAATAATGCCTTAAAATGAAATTAATTCCATTGAAAATTGTCAAAAGGCATCAAGAACAAAAAATAAATTTGGTTTGAGGGTTGGACAATGTTTCTAAATGTTTTTAAAGGTTACATGAATTTTTTTGTGATTTTTAAATACCTAAAAGTATTTTTAATTAATTAATTCTCATTAATCAATTAAAAATAAACTTTTAAATGATTTAAAAATATTTTTCAATGCAAAAAAATAAAAATAAAAATAATTTTGGAATGAGAAAAAAATTTGAAACAAAAATGCAAAAGGAAATATTTTTGTGATTTTTCTAAGTATTTTAAAATAATTAACAAAGAAAATGGGATAAAAATGAAATTAAAATGAAATTAAATGGAAAGTATGCTGATCCTAAGGCCAAGATTCAAATTTGACACGCGGGAATTGACTGGCGCGCGTTTGAGTGGCTGGGATTCATTCTGAGATTTGAATTTAATTAATCCTAATTAATTAATAAATGACTGGATTAGGGTTTTAATGGGAAATCTGGGACGTCCATTCGCGCGCGGGTCAAAGCAGGTCAGCTCATCCTACGCTCCAAATTCAAACTCACATTAATGACACTGATTAACGCTAATCAACTTCAGGTGGCCGGAGAAGACTTTCGGTCGTCTTCTCCGGCGAGACCTCTGACCTAACTCTCTCAAAACTCCATAAAAATGAAATCTAACTGCCCAGAATCAAACCCCACTCATCACTGAATCAAAACCCCCAAACAAAAACCATTTTTCATTCATTAATCATGTAAATCGAAGCAAAACAAATTTAGGGCAGAAAGTTTCAGACAACTCATACATGCTCAATACTCCACCATTTTCAATTTTAAACACATCATGATGATCAGGATAACATGTAGAACCAATTTAGAACAAGTAAATGAAGTTCTGGAAAATTTGTTCTTGATGGATACCTGAACTGAAGTCCTTCGAACTGGAGCTTTCTGAGCCTTTTTCTTATACAAACTGACTCCTCTGGTCCCCCTGAGCTCAATGGAATGCTTCAAAGCTTTTGTTGATGGCTGATTTGGGAGATTGCAGAAGTTCTGTTCAGTGAGGGGTGATGATCGTGTTTTGATTTCAATGACTTTCAGGCTGTTTCAATGATTGGTTTGTGATCAGTGGGTCATGTTGAGATCAATGGTGAAGTTTGTTTGTGTGTTTGAAGCTTGTGTGATGATTTTCGAATGGTTTTGCATATGGGGTGGAAAATGAGAAGGTTTTGTTCTTGGAGCTTTCAGGCTTGTGTGTTATATGCTTTTGCTTCCTTTTGATTTGTATAAACAAATGGGATTGGTTCAGAAAGTGGTTGTGGCACAGTGTGATTGGTATGGGCAAGTTGCCAAAATGTCAACTTGACTTGTACTTGAGGTATGGGAAATGGTATAGCTATCCTTTTTGCTTGTCTTGGCTCAGCTGAGTTTAAGGAGGACCATGGAATTGTTTATGAGATAAATCAGCAAGTGGATCAAGGCTTATGGGATGTTTTGCAATTTTGTTATCTTTGGCCCTTTTTGAAGTTTCTTGATCCACAAGTCATGAAAATGAGTGATCCTTTGATGCAATCTGACTTGTAGGCCTTGGTTTATGTTGGTATGAAGATTAGAAGTCCATCTGATAGCACATTTTGCCTTGGCAAGTGGTTTTGCAACTCTGCCTCTTTGGTAGAAAACTTGAAATTATGTGATTTTGGCCAACTTTGACAAGCCATAACTTTTGATCCAAAATGAATTAGAACAAGTTCTTGTACTTTTTGAAAAGGGAATGATCCATTCTACAACTTTCATGACCAAAGTTTTTTTCAATTGAGGCATTTTTGAATCAAAAAGCAAGGGTTGAAAACGTTTCCCAAAATGGCAAGTTTCCATTATAAGTCAACTTTCCCAAAAAGTCAACTTTGCAAATAGCTTGAAATTCTTCAAATTTGTGAACTTATAACATCTTCTATGATCAAATAAAGATCACACACAATCAAAATGATGAAGAACACCCTTTGGTTGGGTCATTAAGGGCCTCAGATGCCCTGATTTTGCACTGACTTGCTCAAAAAGTCAACTCTTGATCAGATGACTTCCCCATGGAATTTCTTCATGAAAATTGATATGCATGATCCCTATACCATATAGAGACCAATAGAAACAAGAATGACCAAAAAATTTGGAGTTATGGCCTTTGAAACCAAAACCCTAATTCTATGTCATCTATGCAGTTAAACCTGGCTCTGCTTCCATGCCATTCTCAATTCTTGTGATTTTTTGACATTCTTGATTTTGAGATGATATAATATGATGATTGAATATACATGGACCCCTTTGAAGTGATTGATGACCTTTGGAGTGGCTCAAGTGGCTCTTGGATTGCTCAGATCACAAACCCTAGATGCAGATGACTTAGAAACAATGTAGTGAATCACAAATGTGATATGGGATGCTATGATTGAACTTATGCATATTAGAAGATCACAAGCCATGGTGTGAATGGGTGAGGGCAAATTTGGGGTGTTTACAGCAAGTTCATGTATGCAAGCATATGAAGAATGAATGCAAATGAAGGCAAAGATTAGGGTTTATGTACAAGATGCAATGCAAAATTCAAAATCAGAAGCAAAACATGAGATAAAAAATTGAAAATGGAATCAAAGGGACCCTAAACCTATATAAGTTCATTGCCCAAATGGGAAGGTCAGAAGTTAAACCCTAAGGGACTTATGATTATTCTAATTTTTTAAGGTTTTAAGGGTGACCCTAAAGGAAAAAAGCCAAACAAATTGAAAATGCAAGATAAAAATGAAACAAAAATGTTTTTAGAAGCTTGAAAGTATGCATAACACAATGCAAAAAGAACCATTCACAAACTCAACTTAGATCAAAAGTTATGAATTTTTGAAGTTAGGGTTAAAAAATTTCAAATTAAAGAACCCTAATTCAAATGAAAATTGTCAAAGTTTGATCAAAACCAAAAATAAATTTGCTTTATGAGTTTGAAAATGTTTCTTAATGTTTTAAAATGCTCTCTGATTTTTTTTGTGATTTTTGGAAACCTAAATGCTATTTTAATTAATTAATCTTCATTAATCAATTAAAATAACATTTAAATTATTTTTAAAATGTTTTTATAATGCAAAAAATAAAATAAAATTTGTTTTTATGTCAAGAAAATTAATTAAAGTCAGCATGCAAAATATAAATATTTTTGAGATTTTCTAGCTATTTTAAAATAAATATGCAAAACAAATAAGAAAAATATGAATTAAAATTGGATTTAATGGAAAGTCAACAGATCAAAGGGCCAATATTTAAATGAAACGCGCGGGAGTTGACTGGCGCGTGTTTGGAGGGTTGTGATTCATTCTGAGATTTGAATTTAATTAATCCTAATTAATTAAGTTAAAAACTGGATTAGGGTTTTAATGTGAAATCTGGGACGTTCAAAACGCGCGCGAAGCTGGATCCAAGGGCCTATATTCAAACTGACCTAAAACCCTAATTAACCCTAATCACCCTCAGACGACCGGAACAGTGGTTCCGGTCGTCTTCTCCGACGAGCCAAAACTTCTATCTTCTTCCCTAGGCCATTTCAAATGCTCTAACTCTCCATATTTACTCCTTTACCCACGCCAAACATGAATCAATCACAAGAACACATTTTCATTGCATCAATAACAAGATTCGAGCAAAAACAAGAAAACTGGAAAAATTTCAGAACATGCATACACACTCATCTCTCCACCATTTTCAGTGATTCAAAGCTTAGCATGATCAGGACAACACACTCTACCATTCTATAACAAGAAATCACATTTCTGGAAAATTTGTTCTTGAGGTTACCTGAACTGGAGCTTTCACCTTTGGAGCTTTCTGACCAGTTCCTTGCTTCAAATCACCTTCAATGATCCCCCTGAAGAGTTTGTAATGCTTGGTTGGAGTTTATATGGCCTCTATGTGAAGTTTGCTAAAGTTCAGTTCAAGGAGGGGCCAGAATCGTGTTTCTGATTTGGAGTGTTCGGGTTGTTTCAAGGGGTGGGAAATGATCAGTGGATCATGGTGAGTTGTTCTATGGAATTTGTTTTGATGTTTGTGGCTTGTGTGATCAGTTTCGAAGAAAAATGCAAAGAGGGGAGTTTTTGTGAATGCTGAGTTGTGAGAGGATTCAGCTTGTGTTGTTATGTGAAATGGCTTGCTTGAGGTCAACATAACATGTTCTGATTGGGCAGAGAGTTGTTGTGGAGCAGTTTGATTGGTATGGCTCAATTTGCATAAAGTCAACAAAGTTGTACTTGGAGGTATGGGCTCATGGCAGGCCAGGGACAAAGGCTTGTCCTGTGCAGCTGGCTTTAGGGAGGTCCATGGAATTCAGATTTTGTAGCTAGCACAAGTGGATGTCAAGATTTGGGGCATTTTGCAATTTGTGAAGGTTTTGGCCCTTTTTGAAATACTTGATGATCAAGGCATGAAACTTGAGAATTATTTGGGCAATTCTGAATTCTAGGTCATGTATGATGTTTGTGTAATGGTTAGAAGTCACTTTGAGGTCACATTTTGCCTTGGTATGAGTTTTTGCAAGTTTCCCTCTTTGGTACATAAGTGAAATTTAGTGATTTTTCCCAACTTTGCAAAGCCATAACTTGAGTTCTATGATGAATTAGATCAAGTTCTTGTACTTTTTGAAAAGGGAATGGTCCAATCTACAACTTTCATGACCAAGAATTTTTCATTTGAAGCATTCTTGAATCAAAAAGAGGAGGTTGAAAAACTTTCCCAAAATGGCAAGTTTGCATTACAAGTCACTTTCCCAAAATGGAAACTTTGCAAATGGCTTGAAATTCTTCAATTTTGTGAACTTCTAACTTCTTCTAAGATCAAATAAAGATCATATACACCCAAAATGATGGAGAAGACCCTTTGGTTGGGTGATTGGGGGCCTCAGATGCCCTGATTTTACGCTGACTTGCTCAAGAAGTCATTTATTGATCAGATGCCTTCCCCCTTGGATTTCTTCATGAAAATTTGTATGCATGATCCTCATATCATGTATATACCAATAGAAACAAGAATTACCAAAAAATTTGGAGTTATGGCCTCTGAAACCAAAACCCTAATTTTAGGTCATCTGTGCAATTAAGCTTGGCTCTACTTCTATGCCTTCCTCAGTTCTTGTGATTTTCTGACTTTCTTGATCTTGGGAGGATATAATATGATATTTGAACATACATGGACCCTCTTGAGATGATTGAAGACCTTTGGAGTGGCTCAGATAGCCCACGGATTGCTTAGATCACAAACCCTAGATGCAGATGACTTTGAATCAATGCAGTGAAGAAAAAATGCAACATGAAATGATATGTTTGAACTTATGCATATGAAAGATCACAAGCCATGGTGTGAACTCAGTGAGGGAAAATTTGGGGTTTTTACACATATCTTATCATATGGCAGTTTTGCTTCACTGCATTTGTTCAAGTTCATCTGCATCTAAGGTTTGTGATTTGAGCAATCCAAGATTCATCTGAGCCACTCCAAAGGTCTTAAATCATATCAAGAGGGTCCATGTATGTTAAATCATCATATTTTATCCTCCAAATTTCAAGGAAGTCAAAGAATCACAAGAACTGGCAAAGCATGGAAGCAGAGCTACGGTTTAACTACACAGATGACCTGAAATTAGGGTTTTGGTTTCAGAGGCCATAACTCCAAATTTTTTGGTCACTATTGTTTCTATTGGTCTCAAAATGTTATAAGGATCATGTGTACCAATTTTTATGAAGAAATTCATTGTGGAAGTCATCTGATCACTGGGTAACTTCTTGAGCAAGTCAGAGCAAAATCAGGGCATCTGAGGCCCCCCAACATGGAACCAAAGTGGATTTTTCATCAAATTGAGGTTATATGGTATTTATTTGATCATTTAAGTGCTTATAAGTTCACAAAATTGAATAAAAGTGAGCTAAACCAAAAGTTGCCAAAAATGGAAATGACTTGTAATGTAAACTTTCCATTTTGGGAAAGTTTTTCAACCTCCTCTTTCTCAACCAAAAATGCTTCAAATGAAAATTTGTTGGTCATGAAAGTTGTAGATTGGATCATTCCCTTTTCAAAAAGTACAAGAACAAGATCTAATTCATTTTAGAACTCAAGATATGGCTTGTCAAAGTTTGCAAAAATCCCATAATTTCAAGAATGCACCAAAAGGGATTCTTTGCAAAACCACTTGCCAAGGCTTTTTGTGACTTCAAACACACCTCAATGTATCATAACATCATAGTGCATTGCCTCTAGATCAAAATTGCCCAAATAATTGCAAGATTTCATGCCTTGAACATCAAGATTTCTCAAAGGGGCCAAAACTTCACATAATTGCAAAACACCCCATAACTTTGTTTCAACTTGCTGAATTGCCTCCAAATGGATTCTATGGACATCCTTGAAGTCAGCTGCGCATGGACATGCCAAAAGGCCAACTGTATCCTTGCCCATACCTCAAGTACACAAGTTGGTGACTTTTTGCAAGAAGGCCATACCAATCACCATAGGGCACAACCACTTCTCTGACCTATCACAACTTGATATGTGGACCAAAGGCTGATCATAGCACACAACATTGCAAGCTGAAACCTAAGAATCCTCAAGTTCCCAAAATCTCTCCCTCTTGCATTTTCTTTCGAAACTCATAGCTCACTCACTCAATCTTCAAACCAATTCCACCATTCATCTCAAAATCACTCACTGATCACAAACCAACCATTGAAACAGCCAAAAACACCCCATACACCAAACACGATTTCTGACCAGTTGGATTGCTACCACTCAAACCAGCCATCCTCAAAGATTTCCAAGCATTGCAACTGCCTCAGGAGGTTCAAAGGAGTCTTTTGCACCAAGGAAGTGGCCAGAAAGCTCAAGGGTGAAAAGCTTCACCTCAGGTAGCCATCTGAATTCATTTTTCCAGAACTCTCTTTTTATGTTACAATATGATAAAGCATGCTTCACTGATCACACTGAACTTTGAATTTTCAAAAATGGTGTAGAAATGAGTGTGTACTGAATCTCTGAAATTTTTTCCATGTTTATGTTTCTCTTCGAATCTTAGGATTGAGCATGAGTAAATGTGATTTGAGTGTGGATTTGAGCTTAGGGGAGTGAGGGGAGTTAATCTGGAGCTTTAGAGCTCCATAAATTACCTAGGAAAGAAGTTAGAAAATTCCAGGTGAGGGTGTCACCGGAGAAGACGACCGAAGCTCTTCTCCGGTGACCTGAAAGTCATTAAATGTGTAATTAGGGTTAGGGCTAGGTTTGAATGTGAGCCGTCTGATTTCCCTCTCCCGCGCGTGTTGGATGGTGGAGATCTTGTCATCAACATTTAATCTGGATTTAATATTTAATTAATTAGGTTTAGTTAAATTTGAATGCTGGCCACAGGATCTGGCGCGCAGTCAACCAAACATTTCCCAGATTCAATCCCAGCCCTCCACTTTGCATACTTTTGTTTTATTCAGATTTTAATTCAATTTTTCTCATTTATTTTGCATGATTTATTTAAAATAGATAGAAAATCCCAAAAATATTTTTATTCTGCATTTTATTTCAAATAATTTTCTTAACCCAAAAATATTTTTATTTTTATTTTTCACATTAAAAAATCATTTTTAAAACATTTAAATGTTTATTTTAATTAATTAATGAAAATTAATTAATTAAAATATCATTTAGGTTTCTAAAAAATCCCCCAAAAAAATCATATTGCATCTTTAAACATTTAGAGACATTGTCATACCATCCACACAAATTTCTTTTTGGTTTTGAACCATCATTGATAATTTTTCTTGAATTTAGGGTTCATAAAATTCACATTTTAGAACCCTAACTTCAAGAATTATTTTCTGCCTAACCAAGAATGTTATGACAATGGTTCTTTTTGCATTGATCTTCATTTGACATGTAGTTTCTAACGCAATTTTGTCATAAATTTATTCTGCATTTTTTATTTGATTTGCATTTTCCCCTTTAAGTACCTTAAAACCCTAGATAACTTAGAAAAATCATAACTTTCATTAGGTTAAGAGTTAGGTCTTCTCCTTTGGGGTGTGATATCATATGGGGTTAGGGTTCTTTTGATTGCATTTTCAATTTTTTATCTTTACATTTTCTTCTGTTTTTGAGTTTTGCATCTCATGTTGTATGAAAACCCTAGTTTCTCATCTTCCTTTGCATACCTCTTGCATATGCTTGCATTCATGAACTTGCCATGACATTTCTTGCATCCACATGACTTCTAAGACATCTTAGGACACATTAGAATCATGCTTGATCATTTCCTCATCCATTTTCCATGTTATGCATTCATTACATTCCATGAGAATTCATGAACTTTCATGCTTCTTTCATGCTTCATTTGCATTCTCATCACTTGTATGATCATTCACAACTCTTGACATACCTTTGCATCATCTCTTAGCATCATTAACATCATGTTTATGCTTCTGGTTTTGGTTTGCATCCTTGCATACATTCCATTTTTCATTTCATTCTTTCTTGTATGCTAACCATTTCAGGTGGTAAGTACTTTGAGAAGTGAATTTTCCTTCACTTCTCATAATCTTCTCTCATCTCTCTTGTGCATCTTTGCTGTATTTGGTATTTTTCTTAGAGTGATTTTTCTCATTCATGTTCCTTCTTCACTTTCTTTCTTCATGTAACTTATCTTCTTAAGTGAAATAAGTTAGCTTGTTTCCTCTGCTTCTCCTCCTTTCATCTGCTTCTTACTTGGTGGCTTTTCTGGAAGATCTCTTGCAAGCCTCATAAACCCTAGGAACACCTAAGCATGTTAAAAATTAGGATTTGATTATTCCCCTCATTATTTTTACCTTTGTGTCATCTTTTGTGTCTCTCTCCTCATCTCATAATCAGAAACTAAACCTTCAAGGTTTTAAGGCTTTGTGATTAAGATTATGCCTTCATCCTTCTCTTAGGATGGAGTGTATAACTTTAATCCTAAGCGTTAAACCCTTAATGTGTTTAAATCTCTTAATCAATCCATCTAATAATCACTAAGACAATAAGCATGTAACTTGGGCCTTGCATTAGGGTTCTAATTCTTCCTTAATTGGTTAAGAAGGACAAACCCTGGTGTTAATGGAAAAGTCCCCCTCAAGTTGTCTTACAAACCATAAAACTCATTTCTTAATCTCACCATTAACTAAAATCCACTCTAATAAAGGCTTTGTTTTGTCATGAGGTTAATCCCTAATCATGGATTAAGTTGAGGTATCTTCCTCAGCTTAGATGCTCTCATCTATTATCCTTCTATTAGGATGGTGTAATGAGTCTATTAAATCTTTTATTATGGCTTAAACTCATTACTTAACACTAAACAAAAATACCAAAAACATATAAATAAAGGCAAGTAGGTTAATGATCTTAATCCTACATCATGGTGATTAAGTATGAGGTTTTTACTTCATACTTAAGGTATTCTCATTACCCCTAATCAAAGGGAAGATGTGATGAGTTTATTAACCCTTGGTTTAGGCTTAAGCTCATTTTCTTATGACAAACTCCAAAAGCAATAAAAGATTGAAAATACCAAAAACAAACAATAATCGTCTCCTTCGGGATTCTTTTCTCATCTCATTCACTCATAAACGAGAACTTGCTTCTTCCGTCTAATGCAAGACAGTTTGCACCTGAGCCAGACAGGTCATACACTTGAGCATAGACAAGCAAGCAGTTCATCAGTCAATTCATCTTTTAGTCTTTTTGAGTCGAACTACGGTGTTCTGACTTCCTCATTGCACGAGAGGATACCTAGGCATAACTTAACAGTTATCGAACAAAAGTCTCTATATATCCCCCCTCTTCTAGCATTATTCTTTTTAAGCCTCATTGTCTTGAGCATTGGACTATTTTCTTGCACTAACACTCCTTTTATTCACTTCACACTTCTTTAGCACTGACACTTGTATTCTCTTCCAGATTTTGCACACAGAATAACACTGACACTACCCCTTTAAACACAAACTTTCAAGCGTGGATCCCGTCGAGTACGACGGACAATCTGGGTGCTAATACCTTCCAAGGTTGTAACCAACCCCCTTTCTCAGTTTCTATGGTTCGCGACCGTCTTATCCATATCTTTCCAGGTTTATGCAGCATTACCTTTCCTTCGGGATAAAAATGCCTAGCTGGCGACTCTTTTCAGTTCATCTTCATGTTCTCTCTTTCGTCGACCGTTCGCGTCTGTACCCCATCTGACCTAGGTGTCATTTGGTGGGAGCGACAAAATGGAATGGGAAAGAATATGAAGCCACTCTATCCTATGTGTCACTCAGGTCCCTGATATGGAACCTTACTCACTCAATGGTCCCTCCACCAAGGTAAACACAGATCTAGTACTGATGATAATAACAATATGAAATGCATAAAATTGTAAATGAAAGCAATAAATAAAGCTGTACATAAAGCAAAAAATAAAGCAATAAATAAATAAGCACAAGTAGCACATAACACCCCCGTAAACAAAAATCAAACAAGCGCTAGGAGGAACCCACAAAAAGAACCAGAAGCACTGGTTACAATATAAGGGTCCCCAACAGAGTCGCCAAGCTGTCGCTCCCGAAGATTTGCATCCCGGTACAAGAGCGAACGGTCTGCGAAAGGAGTAAATGAAATGAACTGAATAGATTCGCCAGCTAGGCATTTTTATCTCGAAGGAAAGGTAATTTTGCATAAACCTAGAAAAGGATGGATAAAACGGTTGTGAACCAGAGAAACTGAGAAAGGGGGTTGGTTACATCCTGGGAAAGAATTAGCACCCAGATTGTCCGTCATATTCGACATGATCCACGCTTGAAAGTTTGTGTTTAAAGGGGGTAAGTGTATGTGCTATCTGTGTGCAAAAAGCTAAGAAACGAATATACAAGTGTCAGTGCAAAAGTGTGATCGCTCAGGAACTGAGGCTTAAAAGAGAATGTTGAAAGAGGGGGAAGACACAAATACTTTTGTTCGATAACAGTTAAGTTATGCCTACGTATCCTCTCGTGCAATGAGGAAGTCAGAAAACCATAGTTCGACTCAAAGAGACTTAAAGATAAAATTTGACTGTGAACTGGTTGCTTGTCTATGCTCAAGTGTATGACTCGTCTGGCTCGAGTGCTAGTTGTCTTGCATTAGATGGGAGAAGCAAGTTCTCGTTTGTGAATGAGTGTGATGAGAAAAGAATCCCGAAGGAGACGATTATTGTTTCTTTTTGTGTTTTCAGTTTTGTTATTGTTTTTGGTGTTTTGCATAAGTTAATGAGCTTAAGCCTAAATCAAGGGTTTGTAAGCTCATTATATCCACCCTGATTAGGGATAATGAGCCTACTTAAGTATGAGATAAGCATCTCACCTTAATTACCATGATGTTGTAGGATTAAGATCATTAAACTACTTGTTATTATTTACATGTTTTTGTGTTTTGGTTTAGAGTTAAGTAATGAGTTTAATCTCTAATCACATATTAGTGGGCTCATTACACCATCCTAATAGAAGGATAATAGATGAGAACACTTAAGTTGAGGAAGATACCTCAACTTAATCCATGGTTAGGGATTAAATTCATTATATAACAAGCCTTTATTAAGTGGGTTTTAATTAAGAGATGAGATTAAGAAATGAGTTTTATGGTTTGTAAGACAACTTGAGGAGGACTTGTCCATTAAACACTAGGGTTAGTCCTTCTTAACCATAAAGGAAGAATTAGAACCCTAATGTAAGGCCCAAGTTACAAGATGAAGTCTTAGTGATTATTAAGTGAATTGATTAAGAGGTTTAAAAAAATTAAAGGTTTAACACTTAGGATTAAAGTTATACACTCCATCCTAAGAGAAGGATGCAGGCATAACCCTAATTCCAAAGTCCTAAAACTTTAAGAGTTTAGTCTCTGATCATGAAGATGAGAAGAGAGACTCAAGAAGACTCAAAGGTAAAAACTAAGGGGGACTAATCACAACCCTAATTATTATCATGCTTGGATGTTCCTATGTTGTGAGGCTTAAGAAAGATCTTCAAGGAAGCCACCAATAGAAGAAGCAGATGAAAGGAGGAAGAAGCAGAAGAAATAAGTTACTTACTTCATTGAAGAAGATAAGTAACTTAAAGAAAGAAAGTGAGAAAGAATGAACACAAGTGAATCAAATTCACTTCAAAGACAAACAAAATGTAAATGAAAGAGATAAGAAGAAGTGAGAAGTGAAGGCAAATCTACTTCTCACAAATAACTTACCAAAAGTTCCTGAAATGGTTAGTATGAATGCATGTATTATAAAGCACAAAGAAATGAAGTGAAATGAGATGCAATGATCAAAGTCAGAAGTGTTTATGCAATGTTAATGTCATGTGAGATGATGCAAAGGCATACAAAATGCATATGTATGATCATACAAAGATGAGATGCAATGTAAGCATGCTTTGAAATTTGAAAACACATGAAAGTTAATGAAATGAAATGAATGCAAATTATGGCAAATGGATGAAGAAATGATCAAGCATGATTCTAACATGTCCTAAGATGTCTAAGATGACATATGAATGCATGAAATGTCATTGCAAGTTCATGTATGGATGCATATGCAAGATGAATGCAAGTAAACATGAAAAATTAGGGTTATATGGAAGTATGAGACGCACATGAACAAAACAGAAGCATATGACATAATAAAAATATGAAACCAAGCTCAAACAAACCCTAATCCCAATCTAGGTCACACCCCAAAGGAGAAGGTCAGAAGCCTTACCAGTCAAAAGTTATGAATTTCCTAAGTTTCTAGGGTTTTTTTTGGTGATTCTCAAAGGAAATTGCAAATCAATTCAAAAATGTAAGATAAATTCATGAGATAAATATCCTATAAACTACATGCCATATTCAAAACAATGCAAAAAGAATCATTTTCAAAATCTTCTTGGTTAGGTAGAAAAGATTTTTTCAAGTTAGGGTTTAAAAATATGATTTAAATGACCCTTAATTCAAAGAAAATTCTCAAGTTATGATCAAACCTAAAAATAAATTTATGTGAAGAGTTTGAAAATGTTTCTAAATCCAATGGTATGATTCATGATTTTTTTGGTGATTTTTAGAAACCTAAATGTAATTTTAATTAAATAAAAGACTTTAATTAATTAAAAATAACATTTAAATATTTTAAAAATACTTTTTTAATGCAAAAAATAAAATAAAAAATCATTTTATTGTTAAGAAAAATATTTGAAACAAAAATGCAAAAGGAAATATTTTTTGAAGTTTTTTAACTATTTTAAATAAATTATGTAAAATAAATACAATAAAATGAATTAAAAAAAGAAATAAATGGAAAGTAATCTGATCCTAAGGCTGAGATTCAAATCCAAGGGAAGGAGTTTGACTGCGCGTGTGAAACAAGGGTCCAGATCACTCCTGGATAATTAATCTGATTTAAATTAATTAATTACATTTAGGGTTTAATGACCTAATCCTAGTCGTACACACACTAATCCTAATCTTAATCCTACGGCCCTCATTCAAACTGGGGAGATTAGCCCTAATTAATCTCAGGTGACAGGAGCTAAGCTCCAGTCATCTTCTTCGGCCACACCTTCAAGCCATCTCACTCAAAACGCCACCAAAACGCATCAAACTCTTCCGAAATGATCAATGGACAACAACAAACAAGAATCCAAGCATGAAATTCATTTATTTCACATCAACAACAAGAATCGAAGCAATCAAGTTTTACGGGAAAAATTTCAGAGACTCAATAGATGGCCATTTCTCAATCATTTTCAAAACTAAACATATCAGAATTATCAGCACATCATGTAGAATCAATTTGTAACTTAAAAATCAAGTTCTGGAAAAAATGTTCTTGAGGTTACCTGAGGTTGAGCTTTCAGTTCTTGAGCTTTCTGGACCTTTCTTTGGTGGAAACCAACCCCAATGAGCTTCTTGAGAATGCTTTGATGCTTGGAGTGAGTTTATTTGGCCTCCTTTTGAAGTTCAGTTCTGAGGGATGAAAAATCGTATTTGTTGTGTTATGTGTTTCAGGTCATTTTAATGGTTGTGATTTGTTCCTTAGGTGATGCTGAGTTGAATGGTAAAGAAAGTTTGAAGTTTTTGTGGTTGTATGATGAAATTCGAAGAGGGGAAGTGTTATGGAGGATTTTGTGATTCTGAGTCTATGGATGCTTGCAGGCTTGTGTGATGTATGAAATGAGTCCCTTAGGGTTTAAATAAGAGGTCTTGATTGGTCAGAAAGTTGGTGGTGGCATAGTGTGATTGGTATGGTTGTTTTTGAAAAAAGTCAACATTGTTTGTACTATGGGCATGGGTCATGACAGGAGTGGTTCCAAGGCATTTATGGCCTCAGCTGGCTTTATGGAAGGCCTTTGGATCAAAAGATTGCAGCTGGATGGCTTGGATGAAGAGATATCATGCTTTATGCAATTTTCCCTCTTTGACATTTCTTGTGAATCAAGCCATAAAAATACCAATTTCTTGGGCCAATTCTGATGTTTAGAAGTCACATAGGCATGTTATGAAGTGTAGAAGCTGATTAGAGGTCATTAGAATGCTTGAACATGCCCTTTTGCAAAATCCCTCTTTGACATGAAACTTAAAATTTTAGGATTTTTGCCAACTTTTTGAAAGGCCATATATTGAGTTCTAGGATGAATCAAGACATGTTCTTGTACTTTTTGGAAAGGGAAAGACCTAATCTACAACTTTCATGACCAAGAATTTTTCACTTGAAGCATTTTTGGTTGAGAAAGAGGAGGTTGAAAAACTTTCCCAAAATGGAAAGTTTCCATTACAAGTCATTTCAATTTTTGGAAAGTTTGCAAATGGCTCAAAATTCTTCAATCTTGTGAACTTCCAACCTTTTCTAAGATCAAATAAAGATCATAGAACTTCAATTTGATTAAAATATCCCTTTGGTTCCATTGTTGGGGGCCTCAGATGCCCTGATTTGACTTAACTGGCTCAAGAAGTTACCCAGTGAACATATGACTTCCTCAATGAATTTGTTCATCAAACTTGGTACACATGATCCTTATATCATCTAAATAACAATAGAAACAAGAATGGCCCAAAAATTTGGAGTTAATGCCTCTGAAACCAAAACCCTAATTTTGGTCATTTGTGTAGTGAAAACCTTAGCTCTACTTCCATGCCTTGCCAGTTCTTGTGATCTCTTGACTTCCATGAACTTTGAGGGAAATAATATGATGATAGAACACACATGGACCCTCTTGGAAAGCTTTGAGGCCTTTGGGATGGCTCAGATGAACTCTTGGATTGCTCAGATCACAAACCCTAGATGCAGATGAACTTGAACTATGCAGATTAAATAAAAATGCAATATGAGATGGTATGCTTATGCTTATACAAACATGAAAGATCACAAGCCATGGTGTGATATGAGTGAGGGAAAATTTGGGGTGTTTACAGAAGGGTAGCGACGAGGATAGGTGATGGGCTGTGAATCATCCATGTCATTTTTTGTGAACTTAAGAAAACTACTGTTGAGCGAGTCAAAGGCAGTGTCCTGAGCCACCAAGTGATCCTGCAATGCAGTATACCTAGTGTCTTGAATAGAAACATACTCAACAAAGGCGGTGTCTTGCTCAGTTAAACGCCTCTCTATCTCGGTGTATATCTCAGTCTGAGTGTTGTAGTAAGCCTGCTGTTGAAGTTGAATATTTTGGAGCATCACCGTTATTCTCGACGAATCATCTTGTTGCGGTTGAGATGGAGGAGGAGAGGGAGGAGCCAAATGAGTAGTGGTGTTAGTCCACCTGGTGTTTTTCCATTCACCCAAGCCTTGATTTTCATAGGAGTCATTTGATGGTATGCCATGCCACTCTTCATTGTCAGCGGGCAAGTCTTCATTCGGAATCTCATTTGGTTCATGTTGATCTTCAGGATCATCTCCATCAGAATTATCTTCAAGTGGTTGATTTTGATCACCTCTTCCCACATACCGATATCGGCGTTCTTGAGAGTCCCATATGTGACCCATAAGGCTTAGGGTCTTTTGCTGGAACCAATTTGTATCCGTAACGGACACCAAAGGTACATCAAAACCAACAATCTCAGCTTTGTCGATAATCTTCTGAATAATGGAAGGATAAGCAAGAGAAACGCCTTTCTTTTCCTTTAGGGCAAAAATACGACTCGCAAAATAGTGAGGCCAGTTGACTTTGATCTTTTTTCGAAGAATATAAACCAAATGCACTTCACTCATATTAATACGAGAGAAGCCACCTTTCTTGGGCCGTAAGTTGTGGGCAACAATATAATGAAAGATACGATCCACCGGCTTAACTTTTCCAGTAGTTATGGTATTCGGAAACAAATCAGAATTAACAACGAAATCAACAAAAGGTTCTTTAAGCATACCTTTGAGTTCAGTACGGAAGATGTAGTTGTCAACTTGAGAAGTATTTGTCATCAAAATAATAGCTTCTTCAGGATCAATGCGAAATAGATCTTTCCACACTTGAGCATTGACCGCAAACATTCTAGAGCCCATACGGAAATTGAATTCGAAACCCTTAAAAGTGCCAACCAACCCAGCAAAGAACATCTTAACCAAATCCTCATTATATTCAACATGACAGGATAGAAAAGGATTGATACCTTGGAAGTCCATAAGTTCAATAATATGGGGAATGTCCATTTGAGTAACAGTTGTTCTTGAGTAGACATATTGAGGAATTACCTTCCTGTTCTTGAATTTCTTGTTGTAGACTTCAACCAGACCAGATGGAAGAAGAGACAGGGCACTAACAGGAAGAGATGATTGAGAAGAGGAGCCACGAGACCTTTACCCTGTAGTTTTTGATGCCATTTTTGAAAGAAAATGAAGCTTTGAGAGAGATTTGAGGGTTGGAGGAAGATGATGGAAACTTGAGAGAATATGAGAATGTTATGTGTTGGTAATGATAATATGAAATGATAATGAGTTTTTAATAAAAACGAATTAAAGAAATCATAAATGGAAAGTGAAAAGTGGATGGGTGCATTGATGTGCCGACCTAGGGAGGCGAAAAGACAGGCGACACGTCTTTTCAAGACAGCCACACGTCCGTCGAGGCGACAGTGAGCCGACTCAAATTCATCAATGAGTTGACTCAATTTGAATTTGAAATGAGTCGGCTCAAAGGAGCATATAGGTCGACGCAGAAGAATCCATGAGCCAACTCATGAGTCGGACTATTGGGACCCGACAATTTTCAACACCACATTTCACCAAAAACCACTTAAAATACCTCAAAATATGAAAATATCATAATGTATGCAAATTATTTGACAAGCAATCACTCATAATCCACGAGAAAAGAAGAAATAGATAAATTTACAAACAAAATACATGCACCACACTATTACTAAATACATATATCAAGAATGAATTAAGGTAACTAAGTAAAGAGTGATATTACCTCGAGTATATGAGAGATGGATGAAAGATAACACTTCATAATAGGATGTTAGAGACAAGAGAAGTTAACTCAAAGAATAATATATAATCAAAACAATGATTACTAAGATCTATTCGATATGTCAAGAACACCAAGTTCCCTACGGATAAAGAAGAAAGGATCGGTAGCGAGTGGTTTTGTAAAAATATCGGCTAGTTGATTTACACTATCAACATGCTCAAACACCACATCACCTTTCTCTACATGATCCCTAAGAAAATGATGCCTGATTTCAATATGTTTAGTGCGTGAATGAAGAATAGGATTCTTGGTAAGATTAATTGCACTAGTATTGTCACACAAGATTGGAATTTGTTTGAGAGAGATATTGAAGTCGAGCAATTGTTGTTTTAGCCATAGTATTTGGGCACAACAATTTCCGGATGCAATATACTTTGCCTTTGCAGTTGATAAGGCAACAGAAACTTGCTTTTTTCTATGCCAATTGACAAGAGAGTTTGAAAAGAAATGACAAGTTCCACTAGTGCTTTTCCTATCCACATTGCAACCGGCAAAGTCGGAATCGGAAAAACCTACCAAGGAACAATCACTACCCTTAGGATACCATAAACCAAACTTAGACGTACCACAAAAATACCTAAGTATGCGTTTAACTGATTTTAAATGTGATTCCTTATGGCAAGATTGAAACCTAGCGGACATACATACACTGAACATAATATCGGGACGCGATGCGGTAAGATAAAGAAGATAGCCAATCATACCTTAATACCTTTTTATATCTACATCCTTACCTTTTTCATCACTATAAACACCCCAAATTTTCCCTCACTATTTATCACACCATTCCTTGTGATCTTTCATTTTGCATAAGCATAAGCATACTACCTCATATTACATATTTGTTTCATCTGCATAGTTTAAGTTCATCTGCATCTAGCGTTTGTGATCTGAGCAATCCAAGATTCCATCTGAGTCATCCCAAAGGCCTCAAAGCTTTCCAAGAGGGTACATGTGTGTTCTATCATCATATTATTTCCCTCAAAGTTCATGGAAGTCAAGAGATCACAAGAATTGGCAAGGCATGGAAGCAGAGCTAGGGTTTTCACTACACATATGACCAAAATTAGGGTTTTGGTTTCAGAGGCCTTAACTCCAAATTTTTGGGCCATTCTTGTTTCTAATGTCTTCAATATGTCATAAGGATAATGTGTACCAAGTTTGATGAAGAAACTCATTGTGGAAGTCATATGTTCACGGGGTGACTTCTTGAGCAAGTTAAGTCAAAATCAGGGCATCTGAGGCCCCCAACAATGGAACCAAAGGGGTATTTTCACCAATTGAAGTTCTATGATCTTTATTTGATCTTAGAAGTGGTTGTAAGTTCACAAGATTGAAGAATTTTGAGCCATTTGCAAACTTGCCAAAAATGGAAATGACTTGTAATGGAAACTTTCCATTTTGGGAAAGTTTTTCAACCTCCACTTTCTTAACCAAAAATGCTTCAAATGAAAATTCTTGGTCATGAAAGTCGTAGATTAGGTCTTTCCCTTTTCAAAAAGTATAAGAACATGTCTTGAGTCATCCTAGAACTCAAGATATGGCCTTTCAAAGTTGGCAAAAATCCTAAAATATCAGGTTTCATGTCAAAGAGGGATTTTGCAAATTAGCATATTCAAGCATTCTAATGACTTCTAACATGCACAAATACTTCACAACATGTCAAGAAAACCTATAAACATCAGAATTATTCTCTGAATCGTGCATTTTCATGACTTGAACTTCAAGAAATCACAAAAGGGCCAAAACTCCCAAAAATTGCAAAATGGTATGAATCTCTTCATCCACTTGTGCCAGCATGCCAAAACCAATTCCATGGCTCTCCACAAAGTCAATTGAGGCTAGACACCCCGAGAACTCAGGCATGCACCATGCCCATACCTCAAGTACACAAAATTGACTTTTTTGCAAAACCTCCCATACCAATCAAGCTGTGCCACAACAACTCCCTGAACCAATCACTACACATTATACAAAGCTCAAGAAATACAAAACACATAACATTGAGGCCTGAATCTTCCCCACACTCAGATTGCCCAAAACTTGCAAGAAACTTCAAGTCTTCGAATCTCAAAAACCAACCACTGAAACCTCAATCTTTCTTCACCAATCATCTCCACATGACCTAAGGAGCATTTCCCACCCTTCACCATAGCCTAAAACACAGCAAACACAAATACGATTTCTGGTGCAACAGAGTTGCAACATTAAAACCAGCCATTGCAAGCTTGTTCCAAGCATCAAAGCATCCTCAAGAGGTCCACTGGAGTTGACTTGCACCAAAGAGAGGTCCAGAAAGCCCAGAATCAGAAAGCTCAACCTCAGGTATACCTCAAGAACAATTTTTCCAGAAACTTCATTTTATGTTATAGAAATGTTCCTCATGCTCCCCTGATCACACTGCACTTATTGTTTTTCAAAATGGTGAAGAAATGAGCATGAACCGAATCTTTGAAATTTTTGACCTAAAAGAAGTTTGATTCGATTCATACTAGTTTCTGAAAATAAATGAATTTCGTGCCTGGATTCTTGTTTGTTGTTGTTCATTGATCATTTCTGGAGAGTTTGGTGCATTATTGTGGTGTTTTGAGGGAACTCAGGTGAGGGTTGGCCGGAGAAGATGACCTGAGTTTAATTAGGGTTAATTAGGGTTAGTTTCCCAGTTTTAACGTGGACCCTTGGATTGGTTTTAATTTTGCGTATGGATGGCCCAGATCTTGTCATTAAATCCTAATCTAATTAATTAATTAAAATCTGGATTAATTAATTTAATTAGGTCATTTAGCCCAGAAGCCACCTGGACCATAAAAATGCGCGCGCAGTCAACTTTATCCCCCTAGGTTTGAATCCTGGCCCTTGGATCAGCATACTTCACTCTTTATTTCATTTTATTTTCATTTTATTCTATTTCTTTTGCATATTTATTTTAAAATATCAAAAAGCTTTCAAAAAATATTTCCTTTTGTATTTCTGATTTAAATATTTTTCTTAACCTGAAAACTTTTTTATTTTTATTTTTTGCATTAAAAAAGTATTTTTAAAATATTTAAATGTTATTTTTAATTAATTAAAGTCTTTTATAGGATATTTTTCTCATAAATTTATCTTGCATTTTCAAATTGATTTGCATTTTTCCCTTTTGAACCATCCAAAAACCCTAGAAACTTAGGAAATTCATAACTTGTGATTGGTTAGGCTTCTGACCTTATCCTTTGGGGTGTGACCTAGTATGGGATTAGGGTTTGTTTGATCTTGGTTTCAATTTTGTATCAAGTCATATGCTTCTTTTTTGTTCATTTGCATGACATACTTTCATATAACCCTAATTTCTCATGTTCATTTGCATTCATCTTGCATATGCATCCATACATGAACTTGCCATGACATTTCATGCATTCATATGTCATCTTAGACATCTTAGGACATGTTAGAATCATTCTTGATCATTTCTTCATTCATTTGCCATGATTTACATTCATTTCATTTCATTAACTTTCATGAGTTTTCAAACTTCAAAGCATGCTTACATGACATCTCATTCTTGTATGAACATACATATGCATTTGGTATGCCTTTGCATCATCTCACATGACATTAACATTGCATAAACACTTCTGACTTTGGTTATTCCATCTCATTTCATCTCATTTCATTTCATTTCTTTATGCTTTACATCTTATGCATTCATGCTAACATTTTCAGGTGGTAAGTTACTTTGAGAAGTGGATTTGCCTTCACTTCTCACTTCTTCTTATCTCTTTCATTTGCATTTCACTTGTCATTTAAGTGAACTTGTTCACTTGAGTTCCATCTCTCTCACTTTCTTTCTTTTAAGTTACTTACCTTCTCCAGTGAAGTAAGTAACTTATTCTTCTACTTCCTCCTTCTTTCATCTGCTTCTTCCATTGGTGGCTTCCTTGAAGATCCTTCCTAAGCCTTACAAACCATAGGAACATCCAAGCATGATAATAATTAGGGTTGTGATTAGTCCCCCTTGGTTTTTACCTTTGAGTCAGTCACTCTTCTCATCTCAATAATCAGATACTAAACTCTTAAAGTTTTAGGACTTTGGAATTAGGGTTATGCCTGCATCCTTCTCTTAGGATGGAGTGTATAACTTTAATCCTAAGTGTTAACCCTTTAATTTGTTTAAACCTCTTAATCAAATCATCTTAATAATCACTAAGACTTCATCTTGTAACTTGGGCCTTACATTAGGGTTCTAATTCTTCCTTTATGGTTAAGAAGGACTAACCCTAGTGTTTAATGGACAAGTCCTCCTCAAGTTGTCTTACAAACCATAAAATCCATTTCATAATCTCATCCCTTAATTAAAATCCACTTAATAAAGGCTTGTTACATAATGAATTTAATCCCTAACCATGGATTAAGTTGAGGTATCTTCCTCAGCTTAAGTGTTCTCATCTATTATCCTTCTATTAGGATGGTGTAATGAGTTCACTAATCTGTGATTAGAGATTAAACTTATTACTTAACACTAAACAAAAACCCAAAAACATCTAATTAATCATGAGTAGGTTAATGATCTTAATCCTACATCATCATGGTAATTAAGTTGAGATGCTTATCTCATACTTAAGTAGGCTCATTATCTCTAATCAGGGAGGATATAATGAGTTTACAAGCCCTTGGTTTAGGCTTAAGCTCATTAACTTATGCAAAACACCAAAAGCAATAACAAAACTGAAAACACAAAAACAATCAATAATCTTCTCCTTCAGGATTCTTTTCTCATCACACTCATTCATAACCAAGAACTTGCTTCTTCCGTCTAATGCAAAACAGTTAGCACTCGAGCCAGACGAGTCATACACTTAAGCATAGACAAGAAGCAGTTCCCAGTCAATTTATTTTTCATTCTCTTTGAGTCGAACTACAGTGTTCTGACTTCCTCATTGCACGCGAGGATACGTATGCAAAACTTAACAGTTATCGAACAAAAGTATATGTGTCTTCCCCCTCTTTCAACATTCTCTTTTAAGCCTCAGCTCCTAAGCATTCACCTTTTGCACTGACACATGTACATTCTTTTCCAGCTTTTGCACACAGATAGCACACACACCTACCCCTTTAAACACAAACTCTTAAGCGTGGATCCCGTCCAGTACGACGGACAATCTGTGTGCAAATACCTTCCCAGGTTGTAACCAACCCCCTTTCTCAGTTTCTCTGGTTTGCAACCGTCTTATCCATATCTTTCTAGGTTTATGAAGCATTACCTTTCCTTCGGGATAAAAATGCCTAGATGGCGACTCTATTCAGTTCACCTTCATTTCTCTTTTCGCCGACCGTTCGCGTTTGTACCCTATGGGACCTTGGTGTCTTTTCGGGGGAGCGACAGCTTGGCGACTCTGTTGGGGAAACTTGTATTGCAACCAGGGCTTCTGGTTCTTTTTGTGGGTTCTCCTAGCACTTATTTGATTTTTGTTTATGGGGGTGTTATGTGATACTTGTGCTTATTGTTTATTGCTTTATTTATTGCTTTCTGCACAACTTTATTTCTTTCTTTCATTTACAGTTTTTATGCATTTCATACTGTTATTATCATATCATTGGTGCTGGATCTCCTGTCTGCTTTGGTGGGTGGTAATGTTGAGTGATTAAGGTTCCATACCGGGGACCTGAGTGACACATAGGATAGAGTGGCTTCATATTCTTTCCCATTCCATTTCGGTCTGGTACGGAAATATGAAACACGGTTCAGACATGGGTTTCTTCTTGAGAACTCTGTGCTACGGATTTCCTGTAGTACTAGGGCTATCTGGGAAGCCTGCTAAGTTTGGATGACCTTCAGCATATGAGGTGAATTAAAGGAGGATATTTTATGGTTATTGTAAACATTGTACCTTCGGGTTAGAAGTGTTTACACTTTTCATAACTGATCCAAGTATGAGGATCCTTGTTCTAGAATAATACATATGAGGGGGTTGGGATGTTTACAGGTTTGCAGGAACCCTTGGCCTCATCATACCTTGTTACTAGTTTTGTTAAGGTTGTATCATTTTGGACAGTTCTTGTGAAACCCTGGACTTGTGACTCTTTATTTGAGTCCCCCACCTGGTTACTGGTTTTCTAAGCCTCCATCCGGACTTATGAACACACATGGACCCTATCAAGGCAGATAACAGATCCAACACTTGATCAGAAACCCTTTGCATATCATTCTGCATACATAATTTTGCATCATTTAACATTTATCTATTTGTTTTACAGGGTATCCACATCTTATCTTTGGTTTGGTTTTGACCCGTTCTATTGCTCAGATCCCTTCAGTTATCTGCATCAGCTACCTTCACCAACTATCTTCACCAGAGATTCTTTTCAGTTCTCTTCACCAGTTGTCTTCATCAGAAACTCTTCTTCAGCATCTTTTTTAGTGACCTTCATCAGCAGTTGTCCTCAGTCTTCTTCACCAGCATCCATTGTCAGCATGGACACTTCCAGGAAGAGCAACATCACATACCATTTCCTTGAGCCTACTTTGACAGACATCAGACAGATCCAGTCTCTCATCACTCTTGATCATGTCCCTTTATTCAGGGAACATTATGGAGGCATTATGGACATGATCATGGACCTGGATGCATCCCAGAGGAGCATGATCCACACTTGCTTGCAGTTTTATGGCCTTCCTCTCAGATGTTTCACTTTCCCAGATTTTCAGCTAGGACCATTGATGGAAGAGTTCTCCATGTTGTTATGTGTCCCTATAGGGAGAGGGATTCCTTTCAACCTTGAGATGGTTGCTCCCAAGAATGAAAATATAGCTAAGTCTTTACATTTGGAGTCCACCCTCATTGACCAGAGCATGACCACCAAGGCCATTCACTTTCAACATTTTTTGTGCACTCTTGGCACTCAGCATATATGCGACCATCTTGTTTGCAGAACAACCTAAGTTTGTAAGCAAGAGTGCTATTCACCTGTTCTTGTTAAGGAATCTAGTCCCTACCTTACTTGGAGACTTTTACTATTCAGTGCACCAAAGGAATGAGAAAAAAAGAGGAAGATTGGTCAGATGTCGTGCACCCCTCTTCTACTATTGGTTGTTAAGCCACCTGCCGAAGTCAGACACTTTCTTGAATCCTCATCAGCCAAGGAATTGGGCTAAAAGATTGATTTCCATTACATCAAAAGACATCAGATGGTGCACTCAGAGCACCAAGGGTAAAGATATCATTACTAGTTGTGGGAAATATCCCAATGTACCCTTGATTGGAGTAAAAGGTTGCATCAACTACAACCCTTTGCTTTACAAGAGGCAATTAGGGTATGCTTTGATACATCCCCCAAGAGGGAAAGATTTGACAGAGAACCTCTTTTGTGACATCCAGCACAACCTTGCCATTGTCAGACAAGCTGCCTGGGCTTGGGACAACATTCAGACTAAGGGGACAGCTATTCTGGGCAAGTGAAACAACATAGCTTCAGCTCAGTATCTTGATTGGTCTCGTACCAGGGGACAGATCACCCGGATACCATTCACCTTAGAGGATGTACTTGGACCATCAGCTATGGAGCCTGCAGCTACTATCAGCTTAGAGGAGTTTAAGAAATTGAAGGAAAGAAATACTCAAATCTCTGAAGCCTTGAAGAATACCCTCTGGGAGAGGAATGACAGCCATCTGAATAATGAAAGGTTAGAGACGCTCCAGATTGAGCACTTGACCAAGATTGAGAAGACAGATGACTACATCAGAAAGGCTAGAGCAGGAGAGTTAGTGTTGAAGAATTCTTGCAAGGAAGCTAAGACTCAGAGGATAGAGCTGAGCATTACTTAAAGGATAGTCAGGCTAGGTGGATCAGGATCACTGAGGCCCGTGTACAAGAAGATCAGAGAACCCAAGCCAGGATAGAGCAGCTGGAGGCTAGTGAGAAGAAGAATCAGGCAGCTTTGTTAGCAACACAGAAGGAGATCTCTGAGTTGAAGCTCCAGGCGGGGTTGAAGAGATAAAAGGACCAGGATAAGCATAAGATGTTGACCAGTGCCATTTCCACCAGGAACCTTCTCATCAGGACCATCACAGAGCACCCGGTTGGCCCAGTAACTGAGGCTCTCCTAAAAGAAGTTAGAGAGGATGACTTTTGAGAATTTTTTTTTAATATAACATAGTTTCATAATTTAATTTCCAAAATAACATTGTTTTAAAAAAAAATACCAAACTAACATAGTTTGCACACACATTCGCCACATCAAATGATGAATATGTGTTTTTTCATAAGGATTCTCCAAATGGAATGGCGAATGCATGCATGCATACAACCAATTCGCCAAACCATTTGGCGAATGCATACAACACAAAGACCAATTCGCCAATTGGAATGTTGTGCATGTGTTATATGCATTCTTTTGTTATATATACATATATATATATATATATATATATATATATATATATATATATATATATATATATATATATATATATATATATATATATATATATATATATATATATATATATGTATAAGTATATGTAT